>OZ025291.1:229974022-231470737 GCA_964019185.1 Maratus speculifer
TAATAATAAAGGAAATTTCAATTGTTCTATAAATTAAAGTACTCTACTCCAATAATTTAATTAACTGCGAATTACTTAATATTTTGACTTGACTTACTATATATGTCATTTATGTAAAATAATGTGCAAAATTTACATGGAGTATATTTAAAAAAGAAAGACCGTGTAAGACGGCCAGACAAACATTTTTCAACTATGTTTGAAAGTATAAAAAATAAACTTTCAATTTCTCAATAATAAATGAAATTTCATTTGTTCTATAAACTAAAGTACCTACTCCAATAATTTAATTAACTGCGAATTACTTAATATTTTGACTTGACTTACTATATATCTCATTTATGTAAAAGTGGTAAGTATATTTTATTTATTTAGAAAGAATGCCATTATTTTCTTCTTATTATTATTGACATTCCGCCTCCTCATGCTTTACTTATCTGACAGTAGAGAGAATTATATGGGTCTATAGCGCAAAATCCATTTCGCTCTTTTCTCTATTTATAAGCAGACGTGTATAATAATTGTATTAGAAATCAAAAAGGTAATCATTCTGGTCAGACTGTATGTAGCTTTCTGTATTATCATGGTAGTACAATAAATGCTACATTTTCTTTTTTTATATAAACTGGAAGGGCGAGTTTATAAAGATAAAGAAATTTAGAATGAAAATTAGAAATAATTAAAATCACCATTCATTTTCTGTTTAGAATATTCTCTGGATTTATTGAGACTCTTGAATAAGATGGACTTGATTTAATTATATTTCATAATTTAATAATTATATAATACAATTTTTCGTCACCTATATATAATATTGTGTTTTCTGCAAGACGATTTCCTAACTTTTTTACCGGACAGAAGGGGGCCGGTTGATATTTTATAACCTATTTAACTCTTATTAGATCTTATTATATATTTTGGATTGATTTATTTAATTTATTTTTAGCTTGTTAGCTTATAGCTACCTACATTCTAGAAACTTGTCTATTAATCAATATGTATTTTTTTAACATAAATTCGAAACATACAAATCACACTAATGTACAGATTAAAAAAAATTCACCAAGTGAAAATAAAACACTTGATATTTTGAAGAAATTTTATTGAAATATTTAAAATGACACAATTTTAATTGATTTTACTCTCAAATAGATAACATATATGCTTTTATGAAAAATCTATGAAAATTCTAGTTATTATTTTAGAAAATATTAGCGTCTTTTTTTTTAAAAAAAAATGAATATTCATTGACATAAAAATACTACTGCCGTTACATAAATTAAATATTCAGATATGCCAATCTCAAAACCTTCTTTTATCTCGTGCAAATGATTATTTCAAAATTCACTATCACACTTTCAAATTAAATGACAATCTATGCCCATCATGAGGATTCTGAAGATATAATTCCATGCATTAGTTCTTGAAATATGACTATCATTGAAATCGTATAAATTCAGCAAAATTAAGACTAGCAGTGCAATTTATTCGGCGATTAACACAAAAATAGAGTCAGCAAAAACATGTGTCAAAGTCTAACTAAATCAGAAGTTCTAAGAAATTTTGTACATTATATATTTAGAACCAACTGAATCTGAAGTTTGGCGAAAATCCGGGAATTAGTTCATGAGATACAGCTATTGTAAATAATATGAAAAATGCAGCATAGCAGCGCCAACTATTGGATTTATTTTCACCGATTTATACCAAAATCTAATCAGCACTAATATATATTAGCGACCACCTGAATAATTTTTTTTAAATTAAGTTCCGGGCATTAGATCTTGAGATAGCTCGTCCACGAAATTCTGACACAGACAGACCGAAATTTTGAAGAAATAAGTTTTTGGGCAACTCTGATCCTTAAAACATGCAAATCCTTCGAAAACCAGAAGTCGAAAAATTTCACGAATCCAATCCTTTATTCTTTTGAAGATAAAAGATACTATAAATAAAATGCTTCAACAAATGCATCTCAATTCCAAATCTCTATTATCTTTCAGACAGATTTTAATTCGGAATCATGGTTACCATTTTGAATATTTTGTAACTTAAAGAAAAAATTACAAAAATATTACTTGCAACTCCTAAAACATTTTAATGATCATTAATGTGATTTATCTGTGCGCTAATTAGTGATTTTAAAATTACTTTCTGAAATGAATTACGAAAGCCCATTAATTTGAAAACGTAACTGCCTATTACGTGAAGAAATTATGTTTATTAAAACTGTATCATCTTTATATCCTGAAAAATGGGAAACTTGTGGTTGATACCTTCAAGTGGATTATAATTTTTATTTAGAAGTTATGATTTTAACTGTAGTTGAAGAAAAATGACACAAGAAATTTATCTATTAAACTTTAGGAAGTAACAATAATGATGATATACTTTTATTTTGGGAAATTATTTTAAAAAGTTTCACGTATTTTAAATAAAAATTCATTAATATTTTATGGAAAAGGAATATTATTGAATGTACATTAAGTTATATTTTTAATTTTTGGAAGTGTCTCGTTTTTGACTAAAAAAGGTCAAAACTAAAAATATTGAATTTTAAAATTGCGGTTTTTATAGGGTTCATCACATTTTAACTTCTTAAAATATAACTAAATTTTGCAAAATATGAAAATCAAGAAATAAGGTAATTTTATTGAATCATCTAATTCAGTTTCACTAATTTCAGCTTCTTATGTTTAAGTAATATAAACTATATATGTAAAAAAAAAAAAAAAAAAAAAAAAAAAAAAAAAAAAAAAAAAAAAGGAATATGAAAACTACCCTTTCCTTCCGCATATGTCGAAAAGACTTTTTACTAAATTTCATATAGTAAATGGCTACTTTAGATCTTATGCGATCTCATACATATTTAAAGAAATGTCTAAAATTGAAGATGTACGTCCATATAGTTTATTTCAAAATACATTTCCTCTTGAAAAACTCTAAGCAGATTTTTCCGGAATACAGTCTTCAAGAAGGGATATAAAAGAAAAGGCATGTTTCATTCTTGTTAGAGTCATTCCAATAAGGCTGTCAGTCAAATTTCACATATCAATTGTAGGTGAAATAGAACTTTCATTACAAGTTTATTTATGTCAATCAAGAATCGTGATTTCTTGTTTTCTACTAATGCTCGCGATAGGATACGTATAGCAGCTATACGTTTAAACGATATACGTATATCCCTATAATACGTTTTTCTGCTATACGGATACTTTAAAATGTACGTTTAAACGTATCCGGAAACGTATAAGGCGTATCAGTTAAATGTATATTATAGAATACGTATATTTAATGTATACGTATATTCCACGTATCGTATCTAATTTAAATATTGGACTTCACCGGTCTTATGTCACTGAATGAAGAATAATTTGGAAATCGGTGGCGTTACGACAGGATTCCGTATAGTATGTCTTATATATACAAGATCAAGCAATGAAAAGCGTATATTTTTTAAAACAGTTTGGAAAAATTTCACAAAATATCAGACTCCTGATTGGCCAATCTCGTTTCACTAACAGTGAAATATCTATTTTCAAAATAGTGAGTTATTACCGTGAATTGCAAAAGTATTTTGCAACATTGTACTTTGAATTTATTTAGATTTTTTTATTCATCTCAAGGTAATGAGCTCAGATATCCCGTTATTTTACATTTTGTGTAGGTAATGTATACAAATTGTATCCATTGTAAATAACCAGCAAAATTAAACACTTTTTGAGGAAAGAATGAGAGTATAAATGTGTAGTTTGATGAAAATCCGTGCATTAATTCTAGAGATAGAGCTATTGCAGAAATCGTAAATAAAATACAGCAAAGTAGAGCCACCTGTTGAACGATTTACATACAAAACTAGTCAGCAACAATTTCTACCAGGGACTACTTGAATATATAGGGGAGACTGGGATGCATGAGTACAATTCACATAAACATAGCTTTTTGTCATAACTGGATTAATTTCTATAAGCAAAGCTACTCTATGTAGTAAACATAACTTTTTTTTTACGCATGGTATCTTTAAAAAATTATCTTTACAGTTCTTCTTACATTTCTTAATAGTTTATTGAATTAAAAAAAATGTTCATATGTGCCCCAACGAAGAGCAGTTGTAAACACATAAGGAAAGCATGTGAACACAAGGAAAAAAATTTGACATGTTTTTATTATCTTTTTCATATGTTACCTTAATCATTAGTTGTATTATTTATTAAATTCGCCATAATGAAAAACTAGTCGTTGGGGGACCACCGTAATACTTACCCATCATGGATACGCATAATATAAAATATGAAAATAAAACGCATGTAAACTATTTATAAAATGCTTCGCAATTCCGAAATAAAGTTTAAACGCATATTTAAATAGTTTTAATATACATAGTAATGCTCTATCAATGAATGGCTGATGAGCCGATTTCGACAAATTATATAAAACTCCAAAATACGCAGTAGTACCGGATTGCGTAAAAGAAGCATCCTTATAGCTTCAAAAATAATAATCATATTAACTAACAATTTACTGCGTCGGATTAAGCGTCTCATTTCCAATTGAAATATATCTTTGAATTGAAATTTGAATGAAATACAGGGTCATGAAAAATCGAAGAATGTGGAAAACCGAATTACACATATCTCGACAACTAAAAATCCGATCGACTTCGTTCTTTATGCAAAATTTGTGTTATTTTATTGCTTTTTACGTCCTTTTTTTAAATAATACATTTCGAAAATTTTTATATACCTTTCATCAGAATGAACTTTTCGAGAGTCCGAAAAAAATAGTTCCGGATAATCGAGGTTATTGATATTAAATAGGCTTCGTCCCATTCTTATATATTAAGCACATACAAAGTTTCAAGTCTCTATCTCAATTTGTTCGGGAGATAGAGCGGTTACAGACAGACAGACAGACACACAGACGGACGGACGACAAATTTTTTTTCTAAAAATATGTTTTTCGGAATCTCCAGTAACTGAAACGTGTAAATCCATCATAAAATTTTTTTCGATTTTCAAAACGATTGCAATATTTACCCTGTACTACGTATGATGGGTAAGTAATATATGTATATTTATTTCGTTTCTTAGTTATATGTTTAAGCAAAATATTATAAAATAAAAAGAAGTAGATTTGGGGGGGGGGGGGGCTTAGATAATTGATAAAATATTGTTGCAATATAATAAAAAAAAAATAAAGAAGTAAACTTGAGAAAATAATTAAAGAATTTAAATTTTGCATAGGGCTTTTTGTTTGAGGGAGATTTTAAGGGGGGGAGGAGCATTTGGATAATATTTATAGGAAAACTACCAAAAGGCGAAAGATTCTCATTCCTATATTTGCCTTATTTGCCTGTAAATTAAGGATAAAAAATTGTTTTACATTTATAAGCTTCCTCCAAATTTAACTTCTTTTGCATTTAAAAGAAAGGGGGGAGTCAATAATGGAGATTTCACGGTAGTTATAAGTTTAAAAATTTTATTTTCTTAATATATATATCTATTTTCAAAACACCAAATAAAATAGCTGTTTCAGAAATGGAAGTAAAGTAATACTACAAGTTTGCAACAAAGGAAACAGAAAAATTTGCAAAGTTGTTAAACGTAATATTTTTTGCATTAATGATATGCATGATTTGCATTAATGTTAAATAAAATAATATATAGCATTTATTGCAATTTAGAAAACATGAAATTTATTTAAATTACAATTGAACGTAAAGAGCTTGTTGCTTTTTATGTATTTGCTGACAGTTGTGTTTGTAGAAGTTTCTATTACACAAAATCAACTTTATATGATAGAAATGTCTTCTAAGGTACCCTGGGGTAATAACGCCAAGTGCTTATATTTTGCATAATTATGAAATAATCCGGTAAATGACACCCATGTGTTCTGCGCAGAAGGATTTTGAGTCATATAAATCTCAAAAAACAGCTTCAAGATAATTTGTTTCATTTTTAGGTCTTATTGTTTTAATAAGCAACTAAAATTAACGCTTGATATAAAATTTGCGAGATAAGGTTTTTGATCTGAAGACTATATTTTTTATGCAGAAATACTTTGTTTATTACATAAATTTGTAGTGTATTTTGAGTTTAAGTTTTGAGTGAACAATGCTTTGAGGTTTATAGCTACAATGGCTGTTACCTCTAATGATCCATAAACCACAGAAACAAATACAGAACACTTTATTATTACAAGAAATCCAGTACATACATTTTTAATACACATCACAGAGACAACACCCGCACACCCATGCCGCTAGCTGGATTCGAACCAGGGTCCAGCGGTGTGGGAGGAGCACACGCTACCGACCACGCCACTGGATCGGCATTTGTAGTGTATTTCATGTACTTTCAAATAGTTGTAGAAGATTTTGAATATCTTCTCGAGATAATTTGCAGTTTAGGATTTACTGCGCATTAAGTATCCCGGGGTAATAACGCCAGGGATTGGTGTTATTACCCGGGTTGATTCCCAACAGTGGCCGAACTATATCCAAAGGGGGTTTATATATTAATATGGGACAGCATTATCATTATTGTTGAAATGGTAAGATTAAGGGGGAGGTGCCCAATACTTAAAATTAATCTCTCTATTTTATTTTTTATTATATTATTATTATTATTTTTTTTTACTAATGTAAAAATTAATTTTTAACTCTTGTAAATAAAACTATATCAAAATGTTTTCGAGATTCAAATTCGAACATCTTCAAAATCAGGTTTCTATTAAATTTACACTGGATTGTTCAATTGAGTTCGAAATTTTAACTGTCCGCTTTCTCAGCATTCGGTTTTTCAAAACTTTATAAATTTAACCTTTAACTGATGTGATAGAAATTGTAATGTATGAATGTTATGCGGTTTGTGAGACCACAAAATTGAAAGATGAATAAAAGGCGGGAATAACTCATAGGATTGTGTTTTTGTACTAAACTTTTTATACAAGAGTATTATACTTAATATTCACCTATTTAGTCTCTGGTGATAGTACTAAAATTCCAAATGAAACAAAATTTCGGTGGTGTTTGCAGTTAAACTGAAAATTACAAGTTACACTAAAAAATTAAAAGAAAAATAGTGGTCTACGAGACCGTTAACATTAGTTAAAGGTTAAAATGCGATCCATGATTAAAAATCATAGAATACTGTTCCTGCGCTAAACTTTTTGTACAGAATTAATTCTAATTAAATTTAATCTATTCAAATATTTCTAACAATATTACGAGAACTCCAAACGAAAGAGAATTTCAGTTGTAACTATAGTTAAACTGGAAAATACAAGTTAAACGCTATTTTTTTTTTGGGGGGGGGGAGGGGGTACAGTGTTCAGTCAGATTGCTAACAGCAGTTAATGGTTAATTTTGTTGCTAATATAGAGATAATGACATATAACCAATGAATTATGTATAAAATTGAAAAAGAGATCTCTTTGGGATAATATTTTTTAATCAAAAATTTTATTCAATTTATTAAAAATTTATTAAAGCATGCTCTTTAAAACGTCGACAATTTAACTGTAGGTTTGGAGAATCCGCATTAGTGTTTAGTTATGGGTTAAAAACAATTTACTAGATTACTATAATAGTATTAACCCTTAACTGCTGTGACAAAAATTGTCGCATAACTTACTGTGAGCGGCCTGTCAGACCGCTTAACCTAACGATGAATAAAATGTTAAATTAACTTTTAGAATATTATTTTTGTATTGAACCTTATATTCAGGACTATTATAAATAAAGTTCAGCTATTAAAAAGTCTCTAGAGATAGTAAAAGGACTCCAAATGAAACAAAAATTTCCCGGTATCTATAGTTAAACTAAAAATTGCAAGTTAAACTCTGAAACTTTAAAAACTCAGCGGTATGTGAGACGCTAACAGCAGTTAAGGTTTAACAAAAATATTTATTACGTATAACTCTAGTTATTATAAAACTTTACATAATTAAAATATTACATTATGAATGGTTAAAACTATACAATGTTTCTTATAATCATATTTAAGCGGGACTTTTTAAGCAAAGAGAGACACAGGGTGTTATATTCTGTTGAAGCTCCCCCTCACTCCTTTTTCTTTCACTTTCACAAAAAAATCAATATTTTTTATCACATAGAATGCATACATGGGAATATAAATTCTGATTCAAATAATCCGTGCAATGTTTCTAATAATTCTATTTAAATGGTCATTTTTAAGCAAACTGTAGCTTAGAATCTGATATTCTTTTGCCTCCCCCCCCCCCGCCACCACCACAGCTTTCTTTTTCTTTCAGAGTCACAAAAAAATTGTACATTTTCAATAGCTTAGATTGCAATTTGTCAATTTCTAGAGCTGTAGAGTTTGTATTTTTAGAATTGGGCAATCTACATGCCATTTTTCCATCTTATTTTATAGTTTTGTTTGCATGGCGTTATAACCCATATAGGTGGGTATTAACGCCAAATAGCATTGGTCAAGAAAAAACGCCATTACATTTTATGAATACATATCTGTTAAATTATTTTATTTTATATAGATAGTCAAAGAGTTGCTGTATCAGACCCTATATTTATTTGAAAAATACAATCTATAATTAAGCCGTGAAAATTGGTAGAACCTTAACGTGGCGTTATTACCCCAGGGTACCTTATTTCTATAAAAATATAGATAATGGATCTGGCATTATTTTCACGAAGTTAACTAAAAGGAATAGAATCACTAATGATTATTGGGCAATTTAATGACATATTCAGATCTGCCCCAACTAGACTTTTCATAAGTGTTCCACATTCTCACAAGAGTTAAAAAGAGAAACCATTAGCATTTCTCAATTTTAAAAATGAAAAATATCATAAATATCTATTAGTATCCATAGTATATGTTAAATAAAGAAAAAAAAGAATAAATAAATAAAATTATTCTTTTATCAAGCTGGAGATTTTACTTTTAAGTACAGTAAGCAGTATTTTGGCTCCTGGGGACAAACAAAATGTCGAAGAGTTTCAAAAAATTTTTCCATATGTCTATAGGTACTCCCATCTTTGATAACTTTTTGAAATAAAAAACATGCAATAACTAGTGAAAAATGGCAATGTTCTCATATGCCCCATTTTCACATGTGCCCTAGTCTCCCCCATATGTGTTACTTAATTCTGTGTATTAGGTCTTGAGATAGAAAACCGACAAAATCCATGTCACATACAGACAGACAAAGTCACAGACTCATAAACTGACTGGTAGATATTTTGTAAAAACATGTTTTTCGGATTCTCTTACCCTTAAAACGTGTAAACCCGTCGAAAGTATTCCCGAATCCAATACTTTCTTCTTGTAAAGATACAAGAAAATATAAAAAACTAAGTACTGCGTCGCGGATTTTCCAAAGATTCGTTTGATTCTACCAACAACTAATGTAAGACATTTTATAATAAATAGCTTAGTTTTTTGAAAAAAAAACCCAAAATCTAAACTGAGGAAGTATTCAGATTTTTTTAAGTACCTGCATAACAAGTAGTAGTTAAGTAAACACATCGTAGTTCTTTGAACAAAGAATCGCGATGAGGATACTCTACCGGATATTTCTCAATGTCTCTAATCCGCAAAAAAATATTGAAACATCAAATTTCATACATTGAATGAAAAACGTTTAAACGTTTATACGTTTAACCGCTTGGATAAAATCCGTATATACGATGTACCGTATATGCTGTTTCGTGTAATACATATAACTGCCGATGCCGAATTATGCGGGAGCTCAATCGGGAGCTCTATTTTCTACCCACTTTTTTTTTTCCTAGAAACAATTAAAATATTAGAAGTAAAATTCTTATTTTTTCTTTTATGTATGTCAAAAACAAACATTTTAGAAACTGTAATATGTAATCTATGTCGAAAACGAAATTTTTATATAACAAGAAAATTGCGCTGAAAGATTTCTAAAGTATAAATATTCTTCTCCTTGTAAGAATTATAAAAGCAATCATTCGAAATTATGGTGATAGATTTTCAATGTATTTTTGCTGTTTAGTTAAATTTTGTGAGTTTTCATTTCGCTTTTGGCGAAAATTGTAAATATATTTCCCTTTCTTTCGGGTTTCACAATTCCTTTTTGATATTTTTAAAAGGAAATTTGTTTAAAGCTTTTTCAACTAAGGCTAACAGCAATTTTATTTCAGACATCTAGTCTATTATGGTAAATGTTCTGATATGCTATTTTTAGTGTAGTGATTTTTAATGCAATTTTCAATACAAATTTTTATTGTTTATTTCCTTTTTGACGATTTTGCGGAGATTTTTTGCGATATGAAAATTGAATTCGGTTTGAAACGTGTAAACTAACATAATAAATTTTCTGTTGCACGATTTATGCCATTTAACGAATTTTTACCGTGATTTTTGGTATTTTTCCGCGTTTCATAGATAGAACATTTATCAAAAGGGTTAGATTTGAAATATTTATCTAAATAAATTAATTTTTGCCTTTCGTGATTTTTGAGATTTTTGTGAATTTTTATGCATTTTTTATGTTTTTTCGGGATATACTGCGAATTTTCATTCAATTTTCATTCAATATTCAATTTTTGATTTAATATAGTAAATTCTACCTTCTTTGAAATAAAGGTTTATTCGAATTTCGTACAATTTTCATGAATTTATTATGAGATTTTTAGGATGTTTTTGTGATTTGCTACGAGTTTTACATATCAGTAAAAGAAATCCATTTTCAATATTTTAAATAATATAGTATTTTTTTCTCCATTTCAGGTGAATTTTGTTCAAAATTAATGCAGAGATATTTTTTTTCACTTTTCGCCATTTTTTATTTTGATTGCGGACCGATCTTTTCGGACTGGGCACACTTGGTAGGTTAGCTAGTATCTGTGTTATAAAAGCCAAACGTATCTGTGTGTAACGCATACGTCATTTTACGAATGGCAACACTTTCCCCAGCCATTTCCGTTTTGCAATGTTCGCTACAGCAAATTTTACACTTCTAAACATCGCATATTTTAAATATTTACACCGTCGTATATTGAAAAAAATGTACTTTTAAATGCAATTTGTTTGAAAGCTGTATCTCAATTTATTTTGAGATATTAATTTGTTTTATAGTTTTTGGTAATTAAAAAGAAATTAAAATACGCAGCACTTTCCCATGCAATTTCGATTTTGCAATTTTCGGTAATGCAAATTTTACACTGTTAAAACATCCTACATTTTAAATGTTTACGCCGTCATATAGAGAAAAAAATGTACTTTAAAATGCAATTGTTTCAAAGCTGTATCTCAATTTATTTTTGATAGATTAATTTTTTAATAATTTTTATTACCAATTTTGCAATTGTGGCAACACAATCACCCCTTTTTCTCCCAAAATTGAATGAAAAATAAAATAAAAATGAAAATATAATGCGTCTGTTATAAAATGCGGTAAGTTTTGGTTTTGTTTCGTTTCATAATTTGAATAACTGAATTTTAAGGTACTTTGTTAATTTTAGCTTAAAATAATATTTGCTTGAAAGTTAGACTGACCAATAGTAAATGTATTTTTACTGTAACTTATTTTGTAAATTTATTATAAATAAATAAATCAGTTCTTTTTTAAAAGTTTTCTTTCGTCGAATTTTGACGGGTTCCACCTCGTATCTATAATTTTACTGTACAACTATAAGTAAACTTATTTTTCCATACTCAAGAAAACAAGAGGTTGCGCTTTATGATATACCTTAATATGAAAAGTCTCCATATAGGCTAAATTATTTAAGAAAAAGATTCTGCGCTAATTAATTGTCAAAATTTGCTACCAAAATAGAAACCTATCTTAAATTCTAGAATTATTTCTCCAGTACCTTGCAATTCCGTTTAGTAGATTTTACTGCACTAACATAGTATGTGGATAACGAAAATTTTTCAAACTTTACGAACATTGCGCTTAAGAATAAAACGTGAAAAACACTATCTTAATTTGTTAAAATCATTTTTTCGTCATTGTGAATAACAAAAATGCTTTATGTTTTTATTTTTTGTTACAATAAATATTTACTTCACGTTTAAAACTTTTATGGATATATTAAAGCTTTCTGTTTCATTCAGTTACATGCAAGGACTTAGTGCTGAATTTTCATTAACTATTCTCCACATTATTATTGCATGATAACCAATTGTTGTAATTTTCAGAACTGAATTTTATTTTTTTAAGTTATTGTAAATACAGGTTGATATGTATTGTAAGGCATTGCCACAAATTTTATTCAGGTTTTCGTTGCTCAACAAAAGGACGCTCTAATTCTATGCTTTCTTCCGAAAAATTTGTAGCTGCAAATATTTTAAACCAATTGATGGAAAAAAAAATTATATTTGAAGTACTAATGAAGTATATTTATACATGCTTGTCAAATATTGGTATTTAATACCTAATACTTAATAATAATAATACTTAATTTAATACATATTTTTGTATACACAACTATGATTTTTTAATTTTCGAAACTATGATTTTTTTTTAACTAAGAAAACTTCTTTTTTATTTCAAAGAAATTTATATTACTACGTGTCAAAAGTTTTAATGTATGATTGTTATGTCTAAATTAATATAACACAAGTGCATTAATGAAAACTATGTGATAAACAGAGTGTACTAATTAAAGTAGTTAATTTTATTTCTATACTTATTAAATTTTATGTTATTTAATCATTAACAAAAGGATTTGAAATTTAAGAATGATGTATGGCATCGAATAATACAATTTTAATTTTTAAATAAATAAATAAGTGAAATATGAAGTTTCAATATTTCAATTAATAACAACTAAAAATGAAAAATACAAAATTTTATTAAAAAACATTAATCGTAATTTTGTATTTTTAAGTGTAATACTTAGCTTCTACCTGCCCCTCCTTCCGATACCATATGTTATCATAACTCAAAATACTCCACCTGGTAATAATACCGTTATCAAAAAGGTTTTTTTTAAATTTATTTCTTTTGTTGGGAATATCATATAAAACTGGTTACACTTAGTTTTTTCGCATACTTTAATATTCAAATGAAGAGAAATCAATAAAGTATCGCTTTATACCAAATAACACCTAAAATGAATAGTTAATATTTAGAAGTATTTTATAATAGTTTTTTTCATTTTTACATAATGCATTCAAAAGTAATAACAATTATACGGAACTTGACCCGAATGGAGAATGGGTATTGAGGAAGATAGAGATTCTTATCAGCGAAAAGAGTGGAAGACATTCTTTCTCTTTTATTTATTAGTAAACACAAACATCATTTCAAATGTAACTCACATATGTTTTTTTTTTTTTTTTTTTTGAAGAGTGATTACATTTCCATACACGTATGAAGACGAATAGGAATGTTAAACGTTGTGGCATTCAATATCTTAGAATTTAATAATTTAGTGCTTTAAAATAAAATTTTATATTTTGATAAAAACAAATAACCGACTAAAAAAGATATTATACTAATTTGAACAAAAGAACATATTACAAATAAAAAGAAAATTTTCATTGGATCAATAACTATATCGATATCAAAAGACAACCCTCCCTCCTTCTACAGATATCTTAGGATATCATTTGCCGGACTCCCCCTGCCCTCTAAAATGGCAACGTTATATATGCACAGCCCCTAAATTGTGTCTAACGCATGTATCTAGAGAATAGAGATGCTGCATAGTTTAACCGTCCATTTAATGCCTTTATGATACTGTATATAATGAATGCTGGCACCGCTATATATTAAGTTGGCTTATAGGCGAATAGGCACGGAAAGATCTGAAGCACGCTGTGATAATACTGAAGTAATAGTTAATCTAGCATCCTGTTTGTGTATCGCAAACTAAAATTATGATGGTTTCGAACGATCATTAAAGGACCTACGCAAGTATCTTGATTAAATCTTAAATAAATATTTGGAGATATTCTGCACAAATTCTCCAGATTATTGCCTGTTAATTCCTTTAATTATTATTATGTAATACTGATGGTGACAAAAGTAACAATTTAAACCAATTGTTAAATACTAATCAACTTTTCTCAGATTTTTAAAGCAGGGATTTTCTGTTATCTATGACACTTAATATATTTTTTATTATTATATAACACTGATTGAAATCGCATTTCTATATGCAGATTCGTGATAAAGAGAATTTCGAATCTGTTTTTATATTAAATATTTTAAAACTGAGGGTTTCAAATTCATCAAAACTGTTACAAAATTCATATAGTTTCAATATTATGCTTTGATTTTAATTAAAAGGATAAAATCCTAAAATGATATCAATTTTTGCTTAAATTATTGCAAAACGTTTTGATGGTAGCCTATTAATGCTTTGAATTTTATCCATGATTAAACAAAAACATATTTTTTCATTTGATTGTTTGACAAGTAATTGTCTAAATAAAGCATAAATACTTAACTAAACATTAAAAACTAAAGTATGAGTTTGATGAGTCTATAAATGAAATTTGAAGAATATTCTGAAAATGCGAAATGTATGCTACGGAATTTTAATACAGTATAAATGCAGTGAAGTATTATAAGAAATACTGTATTCAAGAATTAGAAAAAGTCTATAGACATCCTGAAATATATAAAGGTTTCTTCCAGATTTAAATTTCTGTATTTTTCAGTTATTTCTGGTGGGCTTAATTAGTTTTGCTATACTTACGAAGATAGCTGTCGATTTGAAAAGAAATTTGAAATCACTGATGTACAGTTGTCGGGAGAAAAAAGTAAACACCCCCTACTAACTCCTCAGCAAATTGTCGAAGAAAAAAGTTATTGGTATTGAACGATTGGAAATAAATTTACTTTTAAATGATGTATATAAAATTTGCTTAGGGGGTATCTGCATATTATAACAAATCCAAACTTCATTTTTTTTCATTAACAATACCCAATGTTAACCATATATTTCAAATCTTCGGTTCAATCTATGCCTAGACACCAAATTTCAAATCATTTGAATGATAAGCTTTTTAATTATAGGCATTCAAAATTTAGTGCTGCTAACGTTAAGTTACATTTTTATGTTTTTATTAATATCGTCTGAAATTATACTCCTAATATGCTAATTTTTTATGTAGCAATAATACTAAAATACCCAAATATAAATACGTTAAATTTGCAATTTTTATAATTTTTCATGTGAATTATGAATTATGAAATCAATGTTCGAAAGGATTATGAACTGCAACCTACAATTTTTTTATGGATTTAGATTTATTAAGTACTGGTTTATGGAAATCCAAAATTAAAAATCTTTCTTCTAAGTAGTTTTCAAATTATGCTTTAAAAAATGCTGGTTTAAGGACTCGTCTATGATAGAAGTGAATAGATATTTTTAAACTTCTTGTGCTATCCTGTAATCTAGCAGTATTCATTGACTGCATGAGTGTGACTTAAGATCCCACCTTGATCGAGAAGAGAGCTCCCTCAGTCAACAATCGAGTACCAACTTCAATTTGGATACAATTCCTTAAATATACTTTTTTAAATAATTAATTTTTCAGGAACTTATCGTACAAATATCATGCTTTGTTTTTTTGGCTAATTGAAGGGTGTAAAGTTATTTATGAGGTCAGAATCGGGTACTACGATTGAAGAAACAAAGTTAGGGCTCATTTTAATACATAGATGACCCCTACGCAAATTTGCATACATCATTTAAAAGTAAACTTCATTTCAAATCCCTTGGTATCAGTAACTTTCTTTTACAATATTTTTTCAAGTAGGAGGTAGGGATGTTTACTTTTTTTTTCCAAAGACTGCACATAAAAAGAATATTTTTTTTGGAAGATACTTTTATCAGTTTACACTTTTTTGTTTAATATGCATGTAAACCATAATGAAAATAATAATGTTATTGTTTAGTAAAAATTTAACATTTTCAAACATGATACATTATGGCTTATACAATAGAAATTGTTATGAAAGGGAAATTTTCCTGGTAAAAAAAAATAATAATAAAAAGTATCATATTAATATCAATATAATTTCATAAACTCGAAAAAATTAAACAAATTATTGTATCAGAGATCGGGTTGCACCATAAGACTTAAAAACGGGTATGTTGTTTGCGAAACATAATTCAACAAATTTCTATAGCAAAACTAAATTGATTCTCTGTAAACAAATTTTGAAATACTGTGTCCCAGGAGACGAATGGAAAGCGTTTTAATATTTTTATATGTATGAAATACGCAGACAATACTTCTATGAAATAATGCTGCTAAAATTCAAAAAAAATATATTTTTCACATGGTCCGTGGTTTTTAAAAGATATTAATTAATCTACTGTGTCATACATTGTAATAGAATTTCCATCAAAAAATTATTGTACAGATTATTTGTTTTGATATTGAATGCATAACTTTAAATAAAGAAATATCGTGTAAAAATATACATTCTTCCCGTACTAACATATCACATTTATCTTGAATTTGGAAAATTAATTTGTGAAAAAGTTTTGCAAAAACTTCTTCCTGGATTTTGATGTTTTTCTTTATATGTAAACTTTTTAAGTAAGCCTACATCAGGGTGGTTTATTTTCTGTGCTCTGATAAAAATAAGATTCTGCATTTTAATGTATACGCCTTGCTACTTACCAAAATATATCCATACACAATACATTTTGAAGTTGGATGTCATTGTGGAAAAATCTTAATATTCTGTTCACATTTTCTCCGAAAAGTGACGTCGAAATATTTCGAATCTTTTAACAATTGACCGGAATATACAACAATATTTATTCTTGGATCCAATCGGTAAAACCACGCTCACCATCTTTTTGGAAAAATTGAAAAGGAGTTCCTTTAAAACCCAACAATAACATGCAGACGGAAATGTAGAAACCGATAATACTTTATATATTTCTTAAACCTATTTCAAGAATATATTTATCTCAATGATGCTTTTTTAGATAATTTTTAAACATCGACTGAAAAACCTAAATAAGTAAACCTTATTACAATTTTAAGAAGAGATCATTAAAACATTATTCAGACTTTTAAATATATTTTTTCGTTATAAATTATTAATACACAATCACAAGAAACAAGAGAACACCACACCCAACTTAAACACCAAATTGTAAGAGAAAAAATCATTATAATCATCTCACTTTATCTTGCTACAATATATAATAAAAGAAAAATCTTAAAAGGTTGACACAGCGCTGAAATTCTTCAAACATGTGACATTTTTAAAACTAACACCTAGTTTTGGCAAGTTATTTAAGTTTTGGGGTAAAATTTATTTTCAGCTAACAAATGGAAATTCGTTCGCTGAAGAAATATAGGAAATATGTCCATTTTTCTCACAAAAATTTGCAATTCGTGAAATCTTTTGAGCATAACTCAAAACCGACTTGTCTAAATTAGGTTATGAATTTGTATGACATCACACCTACTATTATTAAAATAAATTCTATAAAGTTTCTTGTACATTCTAAGTGGTTGTACTTCTTGCGTATGTCATTCCGAGTTTTCCAATAAATAAATGAAATAACATTGGTAAATGAAGATTACATATCACATTTATTTATAGAAATCGAGATAAAGATACGACATCTGTAAAATTGAATTTCTCCACTAAGAGACACTTATTACAACAAAAGTCCTTGACTATGCCCTAACAGAAAAGAAAATTGGGATTTTCAGTTTAAGATTTACTAACCTATAAATGTCAGAAATTGGTGATTTTAACAAACTTCGTTCTCCAGTTTTTTTTTTATTTTTAACGAAAACAACTTACTAATAAACTATTAAATGATTTACCCATAATCGGAGTTATGCGGTCTGTGGGAAACCCCTAAATCTACATAAATATCGCATAACTTTTTGTACTTCAAGGGCTGATGGCTTTCAGTTCCGTCAAATGACATTAAATGCTGTTCGTGATCACGTGCACAAAACTATTGGATCTTTTCCTAATCAATTATAGAGTGCTAAAATTTCATCGCGGTCTACCAGACCGCTCAATCTGGTTATGTGAGTGTTGTAGTATCCGAATAAAAAATGCTTTTTTCCCGGTCTTAGTAATAAAGAACATTAATAATTTGATCCTGACTTTGTAGAAACTTTACGGCAAAAATTCAATGAAGTAGAGAGTATTATTAATGATTGTAACAAGAATTTGCGCATTATAATCGAACACAATAGTGACTCTGAAACTGAAATACAGAGAGTAATATTACTTTGAATATACATGAACGAAAAATCTTCATAGCATGCCTGAGTGTCCAAAAACATGTTCTCTTGTCCTGCAAAACTGAAAACAAAGACACTATGTTTTTGTAGACTATGGAAAAGTCCTATATATGTCTTAAATGTTTTTACCACATTTATGAAGAATTTTAAAATGGGATTCAAAAACTTTAAATTCAAGTAAGTCGTTTTTTCTAAAATTACTTAATTACATTTTTTTTTTTTTTTTTTTTTTTTTTTTTACATTTATCATGTTCACTCTGCACTTAAATTTGTCATCAAGTATTTTTATTTTATAAACTATTTGAAAATATATATTGTTACGAATTTTGTAAATAGTTAGTGTTTGTACTGTAAAATAATGTAAATAATCTTATTAAGCTCCATTCCTTTACTAATATTAGTTTTTGATACATTGTCTATGTTATCAAGCAAATTTGTCCATTATTTTCAGTGTATGTCTACGGCAGATTGGCGAAATAATAAAGATATCGCCAAGTTGGTGACAAACTTGGTGATTGTTGACGATGGTAACACTTTCCTCTCAATGGTAACCCCCCTTAGGTATACTGATACATTGTTTGTTGTTCCGTGGATTTTTCGAGATGGTTCTAGAAATTTCCCGCACCTGCTGCGAGCCTATATAAGAAGAGAAGCGATGCGAGCTGTTGTTATTATTTACCAGTCAGTCATTGAGTGAACAACGCGTTTGTTAAGCAAGTTTGCTTGTGTCTTATTTACGTTATTTTGAATGTTATTTAGTGTAGAGACGTTGTATAAAGAGTCTCTGGAACCTATATCTGCACTTATGCGATAGATTTGAACAATTATTTTTGAATATCTAGAAATATTTTTGAGTTTAGAAGACTCTGTTGTTCTGAAGTTCTGTAAATAAATTATTTTCTACTTTTCTAAGAGCAAAGAGTTTGAAGTTGTCTAACCATAAGATCGAAAGAACCCCATATACGCTGTAACATTTGGTGTCAGGAGTCGGGATCTTATGGCGAAAACAAGAACAATGGACGGTCAACTGAAAGAACTGTTAGAAGCTATTAATGGAATAAAGGCAGAATTGACGAAAGGCCAAGAAGAGTTGGCGGAAAAAATGAATAAAAGCCAAGAAGAGTTGGCGGATAAAATGAATAAAAACGAAGAAAGAATGGAACAGTTGACAAATAAAATTGATAAAGGCCAAGAAGAGTTGGCGGAAAAAATGAATAAAAACGAAGAAAGAAAGGAACAGTTGACAAATAAAATTGACAAATGCCAAGAAGATGTGACTGAAAAGATTAATAAAGGCCAAGAAGAAATGAAGAAAACTTTAGAAGAAAAGTTCTCGTCGGTAGAGAGAAAAATGGGCTCGGTAGAAGAGAAAACAGGGGAATTAGAAGAGAAAATTCAGAATGAAGTTAGTAATGTTGAACAGAAAATGGAAAGGAAAATGGCGGAAGTAGAAGAGAAAATTCAGAATGAAGTTTGTAACATTGAAGAGAAAATCAGTAACGTTGAAGAGAAAATACTAGGTGAAGTAGATGAAAAGCTAAATAAAAAAGTACAAGATCTTGAGAAGAAACTTTCAGCGTCTAGTGGTAATTATGAAGAATTTAGGAATCCGCCTGCTTCTCCCGTGCACATTAAGCTGTCGACATACGATGGAAAGAGTTCCTGGCAAGTTTACAAGACCCAATTCACCATTGTAGCTGAAGCGAACAAATGGAGTGACGAGGTGAAAGCTTGTCAACTGGCAGCATCTTTAAGAGGAGAAGCCGCCGCCGACGTGCTCCAAACATTGCCCGATATGACGCAACTCAATTTTGAGACTCTAAGTTGTGCACTTGAAATGAGATTCGGCGAAAAATTCTTCAAGGATTATACGGGAATACAAATGAAGAGCCGCCATGAAAAATCGAGTGAAACCCTTCAAGAGTTTGCCTCGGAAATTGAACGGCTTGCAAATTTAGCATTCATTGATTGTCCAACAAATGTACGGGAAATGCTCTCACTGCAATATTTTGTAGACGGAATAAAAGATTCAGAAGTGCAGAGAGCGGTACGAATGACAGATGTACAGGATTTAAAGGCTGCACTACTACACTATATTGCCATTGATTATGGGACACTTGCGATTTTAGACATTTTACTAAATATCTAGAAAAATACATGCGGAATCATCTCGAAACTCTTAGTGTATAAATGTAATAGTATACGTCATACATCTCCGTAAAGATTTTTTACCGAAACGTCATAGGAGACCGTCAACAAATTAAAAAAGAATGAATATCTTTGGAATTACCCTGTCAAAACTAATGTAGCAAAAGCGCTCAAACTCTAGATTATGATTGAATGCCTTATTGTAATACACTGTGTTCATTTTTATGCAAATAGCATGCACACTCGCAGAGTAATTAATTTTTTTATAAAAATGATTCCAAATTTTTCCAAGTTTTTCCATTATAATTTTCAGAGTTCTTAATATAAAATAATTTTTTTTTCAGAAAATATGACAAACAACATTGCACACAGTACCCTGTAATCAGAATTAAAAAATAATAAAAATTGTATGAAAAATGAGAAGGTTTACTGTATAATTTTTTACTGCGCATGCGTCAAAGATATCAAAATTTCATTTACATATTATATTAGCTAAATGTATAGAGCAACTTTTGTAAAAGTCTCAAAATCATAGCTTGAAAATTCTGAAAGTAATAGTCTATAGAAAAAGGACAAAATCCGTTGTTTCCAAAATGAAGCAAAAAAATTAGGGATTTTATCCAAATGCAGTAGTACATCCCATATTGTGGACATTGTTGGTATTTATTGACACTAATCAATAAATATATGGATACAACCCCTCTTGTTTTTGCTTCATTTTGAGAATAACGGATTTTCGACTTATTCAATTGACGATTATTGTCAGAATTTTCAAGTTATGATTTTGTGACTTTCACAAAAGTTGCTCTATACATTTAGCTAACATAATATGCAAATGAAATTTTGATATCTTTGACGCATGCGCAGTAAAAAATTATTTAGTAAACCAACTCATTTTTCATACAATTTTCATTATTTTTTAGTTCTGATTACAGGATACTGTGTGCAATGTTGTTTGTCCTATTTTCTGAAAAAAATAATATTTTATATTAAGAACTCTGAAAATTATAAGGAAAAAACTTGGAAAAATTTGGGATCATTTTTATAAAAACCTTAATTACTCTGCGAGTATGCATGATATTTGCATAAAAATGAACAAGGCTTATTACAATAAGGCATTCAATTACAATCTAGAGTTTGAGCGCTTTTGCTACATTAGTTTTGACTGGGTTATTCAAAAGATATTCATTCTTTTTTAATTTGTTGACGGTCCCCTTTGAAGTTTCGAGAAAAAATCTTCACGGAGATGTATGACTTATACTATTATATTTACACAATAAGAGTTTCGAGATGATTCCTCTTGTAGATATTTAGTAAAATGTTTAAAATCGCAAGTGTCACATAATCAATGGCAATATAGTGTATATGCCTTAAAGTTGGAAGCAGCTACACAAGCCAGCCGAAGAGATCGTCATTCAGTCCGAGGGGCAACGGGGAACAAAAGCTCAGACACTGAGATCGACTTCTTGAAAGAAATTAGGAAATTAAATCAAGAGATTGAAGCTTTAAAATATGGAAGAACAAGCGCAAGAAGACAGAATCTCACGTGCTGGGGATGCGGTGATACAGGACATCTCCGAAGAAATTGCCCCAAAATCCACGAACGTGAGATAAATTCAAACAGTCAGCAGGGAAACTAAATTTTGGCCCTCTCGCGGGGCGGAGGTTGCCAGAGAATGAAAAGCCCCACCTGAAGATCCTCCAGATATCAAAAATGAGCGGCGGTGATAACGAATTATATGTGATAGGCTTTATTAATGGAATTCAGTGCCGTATGATTGTCGATACAGGAGCCAATGTGACAATAATAAGAGAAGATTTGGCTCGAAAATTGAAATCTAAACTCATCTGGACTCCACCATGCGTTACCGTGCAAACTGTGACGGGCGACAAGATAGGCATTTATGGAAAGGCAAATTTAACCATCAATTTTGGAAGAACGAAATATTACCATACGGCATATGTGGCTGACATAACAGATCCTTCCTTAATCGGACTAGATTTTCTGAAGAAGTTTGGCTTCAAACTTGATTTCAAAAATAACAAAATGCTCTCAAAATTTGAAGAAATAAGTCTTTTTGGATTAAATAACGAAATTAAATGTAAACAAGCAGTAATAGCCAAAGAAGACATCAATCTAGATCCAAGAACAGAATTTTTAGTTCCAGCTGTAATTAAAAATGAAACTAATTACCGATTTGGCCATATAGATTAATCCAGAAGACAATAGTACACAAGCAGGAGTATTGGTGGCTTCTTCTGTAGTAGACCTCTCGAAAAAGACCATTCCAGTCAGAATTGCTAACATCAGTGATAAGACGAGGACTATCAAGAAAGGAGAGGTGATAGCATCATGTGCTCCTGTGAAGTGCATAAGTCAAAATTCCAGTCACTCTGAGAAATCTTCAGATAATTTAGTCAAGGATTTGTTACAAAATACAGACTTAAATCCAAAACAGATGGAAGCTGCGGAAAATTTATTTAGAGAATTCCAAAGTTTATTTTCCCAAACATCTGAAGACTTTGGACGAACTAAAATGGCACAACACCGAATTGACACGGGAGATCACTCTCCTATTAAACAGCACCCTAGACGATTACCTTTTGCCAAGCAAGAAGAGGTGCAGAATTTAATTAAAGATATGGAAGAAAATGACGTCATCGAACCATCAACAAGTCCATGGGCGTCTCCCATTGTATTAGTAAGAAAGAAGGATGGTTCTACAAGATTTTTTGTAGACTACCGCCGACTGAATGACGTCACCAAAAAGGATAGTTACCCTCTGCCAAGGATTGACGACACTCTTGACACACTTGCGGGCAACTCTTGGTTCTCGACTTTAGACCTGAAGAGTGGTTACTGGCAGGTAGAGATCCATCCCGACGACCGCGAGAAGACTGCCTTTACAACGGGACAGGGATTATGGCAGTTCAAGGTAATGCCTTTTGGTCTATGTAACGCACCTGCAACTTTTGAACGCCTTATGGAAACGGTTCTTCGAGGACTGTCATATGAGGCATGTCTTGTTTATTTAGACGATATCATAATCATAGGAAAATCTTTTGATGAACATATGAAGAACCTCAGACGGGTGCTACAAAAGTTAAAGGAAGCTAATTTGAAATTAAGCCCTTCGAAGTGCAGTTTGTTTCGCAATGAAGTCGCCTACCTTGGACACATCATTTCGGCGGAAGGAGTTAGGACTGATCCGGAGAAGATATCGGCCGTTAAAAATTGGAGTCCTCCAGCAGATGTTCACCAGCTTTGAAGTTTTCTAGGATTATGCACCTATTACAGAAAATTCGTCAAAGGCTTCTCGATGATTGCAAGACCACTTCATAAAATAAGAGAAGCCAATCAAAAATGTATGTAGACACAGGAATGTGACGCTGCTTTCGAAAAGCTTAAGGAGGCCTTGACATCCACTCCAATTCTGTCGTATCCTCAAATCGATAAACAGTTTATACTTGATACGGATGCAAGCAACGAAAGCATTGGCGCTGTACTGTCCCAGGAAATCGACGGCCAGGAGCGTGTTATCGCCTATTTCAGCAAGTGCTTGTCAAAGGCCGAGCGAAACTACTGTGTAACAAGAAAAGAGCTTCTTGCTGTAGTGAAAGCCATAGACCACTTTCATCACTATCTTTACGGTCGAAAGTTCCTGATCCGAACTGATCATGCTTCTCTAACTTGGCTATTGAATTTTAAGAACCCTGAAGGCCAGATAGCCAGGTGGATACAAAAGCTTCAAGAGTACGATATGGAGATACGCCATCGAAAATGCTCATCACATGGAAATGCAGATGCTCTCTCAAGAAGACCCTGCTCAGAGAATTGTAGATACTGCGTCCGGGTTGAGAAGAAATTTATGTCAAAGGTCCTATAGTAAGACAAGTTACAACTGGGTCTACATCATCGCAAGATCCGTGGAGTGACGAGAGCCTGCGTAAAGATCAACTTGCTGATCCTGAAATTAAGCCAATTCTAGAGCTGAAAGAGGAGTCCAACAGGAAGCCCAGCTGGCAAGACATGGCCCATTACCATCCTACGACTAAACGTTATTGGGCTCTTTGGGATTCACTACATTTAAAGAACGGTATCTTGTACCGAAAATGGGAGTCTGATGATGGAAAGACATGTAGATGGCAACTACTACTCCCTAAGTCGAGAATTTCTATGGTCCTTCAAGAACTGCATGGTAGTCCCACAGGAGGTCATTTTGGTGTAATGAATACCCTGCAGAATGTTCGAGAGCGTTTCTACTGGAATAATGTTCGCAGTGACGTGGAGAAGTGGTGTCGAACTTGTGACACCTGTGTAGCACGTAAAGGTCCAAAGAGGCACACCCGTGGACGATTGCAACGTTATAATGTAGGAGCTCCTTTCGAACGAATTGCACTAGACATCCTGGGTCCACTTCCTAGAACATCTGATGGCAATAAGTACATCCTCGTTGTCATGGACTACTTCACTAAGTGGCCTGAAGCATATGCCATTCCTAATCAAGAGGCGGTAACCGTAGCAGACATACTGGTTCAACACTGGGTTTCCAGATACGGAGTTCCTCTTCAAATTTATTCTGATCAAGGAAGAAACTTTGATTCGGCTGTGTTTAAGGAAATGTGCGGACTACTCGGCATGGACAAAACTCTACATCTCTACAACATCTCTACACCCTCAATCGGACGGCATGGTGGAACGGTTCAATCGTACCCTCCTAAATAGCCTCTCTCTCCTGGTGTCTAGAGACCAACAGGACTGGGACAAGAAATTGCCTCTTTTCCTGCTTGCCTACAGGAGTGCCACTCATGAGGCCACTGGTTACTCACCTTCTCAAATGCTCTTTGGTCGTGATCTTCGTCTGCCTGCGGGTCTTTTGTTTCGCCGTCCTCCTGACGCTCCTTCGTCGCCTGAAGAATACGTGGATGAACTCCAGGCACGGATTGAGGAGATTCATCGTCTAGCGAAGAACCGAATCGGAATGGCAACGGAAAAGATGAAGACACGGTACGACACAAAGGCAACAGGACATGAGTTCAACGAAGGTGACAAAGTTTGGTTGTGGAATCCCATACGTCGTAAGGGACTGTCGCCAAAACTACAAAGAAACTGGGACGGTCCTTACACAGTCGTCAACAAGCTGAATGACGTCGTCGTACGCATACGAAAATCGCCACACACCAAGCCCAAGGTCGTACATTATAACCGGCTAGCCCCTTATTTTGGCCAAAGTGATTAGAAATTCAAAACTGGAATTTCAGACCATGGTCATGAAAGTCACTTTTTGTAAATATGTAAATAGTAATTAGTTCTTATTTATGTAAATTTTATTATTATTGTTATTATTTATTTATTTATTTGTTTGTTTATTTATTTTAAGTGTTTTCCTCTAACTCAAGGATTGCACTGCCCGGGACGTGCAGTCTTTGAGGAGGGGGTAGTGTTACGAATTTTGTAAATAGTTAGTGTTTGTACTGTAAAATAATGTAAATAATCTTATTAAGCTCCATTCTTTTACTAATATTAGTTTTTGATACATTGTCTCTGTTATCAAGCAAACTTGTCCATTATTTTCAGTGTATGTCTACGGCAGATTGGCGAAATAATAAAGATATCGCCAAGTTGGCGTCACTTTTGGTGACAAATTTTGGTCGCCAAATTTGGCGATATATCGCCAACTTGGCGACAAACTTGGCGATTGTTGGCGATGGTAACCCTTTCCTCTCAATGGTAACCCCCCTTAGGTATACTGATACATTGTTTGTTGTTCCGTGGATTTTTCGAGATGGTTCTAGAAATTTCCCGCACTTGCTGCGAGCCTATATAAGAAGAGAAGCGATGCGAGCTGTTGTTATTATTTACCAGTCAGTCATTGAGTGAACAACGCGTTTGTTAAGCAAGTTTGCTTGAGTCTTATTTACGTTATTTTGAATGTGATTTAGTATAGAGACGTTGTATAAAGAGTCTCTGGAACCTATATCTGCACTTATACGATAGATTTGAACAATTATTTTTGAATATCTAGAAATATTTGTGAGTTTCGAAGACTCTGTTGTTCTGAAGTTCTGTAAATAAATTATTTTCTACTTTTCTAAGAGCAAAGAGTTTGAAGTTGTCTAACCATAAGATCGAAAGAACCCCATATACGCTGTAACAATATTTTTAACCCTATGTTTGAAAGTGTACTATTTTTCGCAATTTTTGCATTTTTATATACAAAAATAAAATTAAATATATTTTGTTTTTTTCCAAAAGGCATAATTATTGAGTTAGTATTTGTTTTATGTTTTTGCCATGTTTTGGGAAATATGGAAGTTTATATATAGCATATAATAAGAAGCGGTCTAACAGACCGCTAAACTCCATGAGCATTCCAATTATGGTTCAATTACCATTACGGGTTAAAGACCATTTCATTATTTTTACCCAAACAATAAGTTACAGTCAAAAGGTGCTTCAAAAATAAGTTATTATATTATTGTAAAATTCCCAGAAGAATATTTTTTGAAGTCAGCAATTCATAAAAATGCGTGATTGATTACCCATCGAACTCTAAACACACATGGAAAAGTTTGTGTTTCATACTCTCGCACGTGGACACAACTGTAGATCCATTTCGTTGAATAATCTAATCTATAATATTTTATTAACCAACTACTTGTACATAAACTTAAGAAATCTAGTCCGAAAAATACGCATCCCGAGATCAGAACTCGATCAAATCAAACTGGACCGAGAGCCTGTTTCCATTTAGGAGGTTCACGTATTCCATTTGCGTTAAATAAGGAAATTAGATTTCTATGAAATGCAGAATGCTCATTTCACAGCTTATTTCAAATCTTACTATTATTGGCATGTCTTTGAATGTGATGTTGACATTGGTGAATATGGCATTAAAGTGAAATTATTTTACCTTAGCCAAGAATTGTCAAATGAAGATTTATGATAGCTTCTTACACACAAAAAAATGCAAACTGGAAAAATTTTAAAGTAATTCTTTCTGGGCTGGTCTTTCTCATTCAACATTTAACCCGGGAGGACGCGCGCAGGGCCTAAAAGACCCGGAGTATGTATGGTTTTTACAATTGTAACCACTAATTTTTTTAAAGTAATCTTCAACTTATTTTATCGCAAAATTTGTGAAAATTGTCTCCGTCTAAATAAAGTGACTGTTATAATTTGATTTTATTGGTGACAAAGTAAAAACAATTCATACCCTGGGAAGTGCGCGTTCTCACGGGTTAAAAGATACACAAATTTTTTGTGATCGACTTCATAACGTTAATCATAATCCCGTATGTCCGCTGTAGCTTCGGAATTAGACAGTCAAAATGAACAATCCACAAGTTGTGTTAGAAGGGTAAGAGAACTACAGATAATAAATGGTATACCAAACACTTCAGTATTCCGTATACTTAATGGTGTATAAAACTTGTTACAAATTATATAGCTTCATCAGCTTTCAAAAAATGACACATCTAAGCAAGAGGAATTTGCAAAGTGAGCTTTTGCAAAGCCTCAAGTGATGCATAATTGCTTCTTAACATCCTTCGACAGTTGAAGCGAAATTTTCATTGTTTGTAACAGGTGTTACTCCAAAGTGTAAAATAGAGGTACTGTAAGGACCCACATTCCTTTGCCGAGAAATTGTTATACTTACCATGGATTACTGTTTGATCTGGTTTTTAATCGTCCATTTTTAAGGTGTTCCTTCTTTGAAGTTTCCGGTGGAAAATGAGGATTTTTCCACACTTAGTTACTGGTGATCGTTGTTTAAAATGCTGGAGGGAAAAAATCAGTCTTAACTTATGTAATGTCTTATGTAATGTCTTACGAAAAGCAACTTTCATACCTTCACATATACACTAGTTCTTGACAAACACATTTGGATCAGAGCGACTAATCAGCCGTTACTTTAAATTTTCTCAGTTTTATCTTAAGACAGTGTGCATCTTTAATATTGACACATTTTTGATAAGACTAACACCTATTGGAAGAAAATCAAAACAGAAAAAAGGTAGGGTGGTTGAAGTAGAAAAAAATCATAACTTCGCCAGTTTACAAAATATTAAATCCTTTTACAGTAAAATCAAATTAAACAAAAATAGAGATTGGAGGAAAAATATCTTATTAACATTATTCTGAGAAAACCAACTATTATAGGAATACGAAATTAAAACTCTCAAAAGTGACCAGATAAAAATGTTAAACAATGTTGATCTCTAATCATGATTTAGCTTTTATTGGTCAAATTAATACAGTATAGACTTGTAGCGATCTCGATCAGTACAAAGCGAGTTACTAGCAGAAAGTAACTGGCTTGGCCTTTTGCTTGACGCTAACGCTCTCGCTTCTTGATCACGAGTTCCCCAGATCAAAACTAACCGGCGCCAGTCTCCTCATTGGTGACCCAGACGTGATATGCAACTCTCTCAACAACCAGCGCACAGCAATCAACTTACGACATCATCAACAGATGGCAGCACCAAACAAAATCTCTCAACGCAAAGCCTGTCATTCACGCATCACATATTCATTCACGAGTGCCTATCGCTCGTCAGACGTCAGTAATACGTCTTTCTCACAGGGGGGGGGGGGATACACATGTAGCGATCTCGATCAGTATAAAGCAAGTTACTAGCAGAAAGTAAATGGCTTGGCCTTTTGCTTGACGCTAACGTTCTCGCTCGTTGATCACGAGTTCTCCAGATCAAAACTAACCGGCGCCATTCTCCTCAGACTCTTTCAAATACATAACCCTAAAATCAACAATTCTCTAAAATTCGCAAATAATTAAAAGATGTAAACAATGAAACATTCAGTTCAAATACTGAGACAACATTTAATTTATTATTATTATTATTATTTTCGTTTTACATCAATTCCATGTAAATTTTAATATTTAATACTTTGTGAATATTACTGAATTTATGTTTTTACATAAAGGATGAAGAAATGTATTTCTTTAAAAATTCAAGATATTGCTGATATCGTTGGTAATAACAATCTTCTTACCAAATATACTTAGGTATTAATCAGGCTTTTTTGGTTATTGAGTTTGGATAAACCTGAAATAAACCTTCCTTATTTTATGATTTTGATCTAAATTAGTAACGTATCTTTATGAAACAAGTTTCATTGAATAATTTAAGAAAAATATAATTCATCCGTATAATAAATGTTTAATCATACATTATTGATTATTAATTTGACCTTTGCTTTTAATATTTTAAACGTATTATAAATTATCTAAATTTTTATTATTTTAGTTTATTACTTAGTTTATTATTTTAGTTTATTGTTTTAGTTTATTATTTTAATACTTTATAATATTGTAAGCATTGATTATAATTTCGATTGCATTATTAATTACATTCAAATTACTGTTTTAAAAATATAAACAAAGCAATGAACAGAAATCCACAAAATCCTAAAATTCACTGGTCTCAGGCTGCTTAAATTTGAAGGAGTATATTTTACTTACTTCGAACTATACCAGTGGTGATTTTTGAAAAAGTAAATAATGTGATTAAATTAAATACATCCTAATTTATACAATTTGAAGACTATGTCAAGAAAACTACACATGAAAATTATCTCAAGACCGTTGATTTATAATGACAAATCTTATGGAAATAAAGAAAGGTCTTCTGCAAAACTATTTTGAAGTATATTATGCAGTATTTTTTATGTATTTTCTAATAAACACAATATAAGTGACATTTTCTTTTTTCCAATGCCAACCAAATCTTCAAACCCATAAATTTTAAGAAACTTTTTTATAATTTGTAATATATTGAACATGTCCTAGAAATACAACCATTTAATAAAAGAGAATAAAGAAATTGTGAACTGTATTTTTGAGAAAGGGTTTTATGGGAAATTTTTCAGTTTAAAAGTGTGTTATAAAAAACGACACATATTATTTTTGTAGCAACTAACGCAACTTCTAAAGCTTATTAAGATGATAGACTCGAATAAAATATCGTTTCAATGTTTTTCTGTTACGATAAATTATTTAAGTATAAAGTTATGTTCTAATGCATAAACAGAAAAATAGTCAAACTATTCCATTAAACATTACTAACAGAAGGTAAATTTAATTCAAAATTTTCTCTTTGCTCAGAATTTCTTCTATTTACAAAATGAAAGCTGAATTCAAACTGATCGATTTAAAATCAAATATATGCATTAAAAAATCATTTAACGGCTATTCTTTTTAAAACTAAATGCATTTCCGTTATTATGTTTTTCACTTTTCCTTCAATGCAATTTCAGGTACGAGAAAAACCATTACAAATGCATTATTTGAATATAAAAATGTATAGAAAGTAATAAAATGATTCTTACTCTCATCTAATGGGAAATGTTTTATCATACACATCTCTAATGGTTTTTCCTTTTTAAAAAAGAGCAAATGTTTTAAAATATTGAATAATTTTCACCGATTTTATGTGCATTCTGTTTAAATTTGATTTTGTACGCTCTCAAGAAATGTAACATTTCAACTTGAACCCTTGCCATTTCAGTGAACGGTTAACTGCATTCGTATTTATTATTAATGAAGCTATTAAGCAGTTAGTATAATGCTATTTATTCTGTGTAATTTTAAGGATTGCTTCTTTTGCCGATTTTCTTCTAAGTAACCATTAACTTTCGAAAAAATAAATAACATTAAAGAATGGATTTTTATAATTTAGGAAACTGTTTAAAAGGACTTTGGCATATGTATTTTTATTCAATTCACTAGACATAATAGAAACGAAATTACTTCTACGGTTAATTCTTTTAGGAAATAGTTAATGAAAGATTTATTTAGTTGTACCTGTGAGTTTAAAAATGAATTTAAAAATTTAATTTTGATAATGATTTGAAAGGTTTTGAATACGATACAAATGCTCTAATACCGTAAATGTATATTTTGTAAATAAATAAAATTTTTAGTGCTAAATGCGTCTACTTAATTAATAAATTGTTTTAGAAAAAAATACAAATAAATTTACCATTTCTGCTTAAATGTGCGTACAGCAGAATATAAAACATTTAAAATAATTTATAAGTACTTAAAACTAAATGTTTTCAACGAATTTACTAAACTAGGCTAAAAAACTTATGATTCAATCCAGGATCGTTAGTTTTTTAACGCATTTTTGATCATAAATAGTTGCTCAATGTATTGAAAATTTCAGTCATTCAGTAAGGCAAATTTGTAATGCAGAGTGTCCTCGAAAAAATGTATACACACCATTCGCGAAACTGTTTCCAGTGATCTGGATCATATACATTGACCGCATGTACCACTGTTGATTGCAACTTTTCGATTTAGAATGTCTTAAAATGGGAGGAAACTTGATTTGTTGATGCTAATCTCATAACGATTTTGTCGTACAGATTTATAAGATGTTTAACGTTCATTTTTGATTAATCTTTCTTGGTTGGTTAAACCTTCCACGTTTTTAGTGTTCCGAAATTTTGTTAATAAAAATCCTTTTCGCACTTACCTTTTATCCGATTGACGAAGTCGCATAGGTGTGTTTGCCAGAAATTTCTAGCGACAATGTCTTTGTACATCTGCGACATTTTCACATTTCCGGTGAATAATAATAATAAAAAAATCCTTTTTTTAATTAAACCTTGATCCTACTCATTCTTACTAAATAAACGCAATTTATTCTAATTATTTCTAATTAAATGCATTTATTTCAAACTCTTTGATTACGATGTGCATGGGACGCCATGAAACATCAGCACCCAAGTACAGAAATATTTCTCAACTCGATATACGCACAAACTAACACTTCTCACATAGTAATTCATAATATATTATTTCCTACTCATAATGTGACGTGTTATAACTACGTGAAAATAATAAGCAATTCGACAAAACTGCGAAGAAATTAAGGTTTACATACGAAGAGATGAGAGGAGAAAACTTGAGCTGATTTGTTGCCAATCATGCACATTAAAAATGAAGAAGATTTACGAATAAATATGCTCTGCTCATTCTGTTCAATGACACTTGAAACAAGAGAATTCTTTTAGTCATATATTATGAGATTATAATATTATCAGACTAGCAGCCTTTAGTCACCATCCTTCGACAAGTTGTATATGACAGGGTCAGGATAAGACGTAATTAACCCAATAATGAAGAAAGATTGTGAAAGAAATGATTTCTCGTGTTCTTTTTTTTTTCTAGGTCAATAAATATTCAGATTCTCCTGATAGATTTTAGCATTTTTGAAGTTTACATAATTTGGAACAGAAAATGGATATTTTTCATAAGCATATATATAAACTGAAACTAAATATATGTTAAACCAACATCGCTTCTTTATTTGAATCTATCCAAAGTCAAATAGTTACTGTAATACAGATATTTCACATATAAGGGTATAATTTACAGAAAAAAATCCTACATATATATATATATATATATATATGATTTTGAAATGAAACAGTGAATATATGCATAGATACCGTGAAAGTGTAGGGGGGGGAGCAGTTCTGTCGCCAAATGTTCCCGAGTTTGTTACCAACTTTGCGATATATCGCAAGTTCCTGAAAGGACCAGAAACTAGTTGGATGTGTCACCCCTGAAACATTCTTCTATCTCATAAGTACATTTTAATATTTTAAAAAAAAAAAAGTGGTGACCCCAAAGTTACCCACTGTCGAATTTCCTCGGACATTTCACCTAGCCTAATGAGATTCTGGTATCCGAAAAGCCTAAAACGCAAAATTTAATTAATATTCTGAGAAAATGAGCTTAGTAGTGCCTCATGTTGGGTAATTTATACTAAAACCTAATGAGCATCTATTGATGTCAAGACCTAACAGAATCTGAAATTTGATGGAATTTCGTCCATTAGTTCTTGAGATATAGTTCTAACAAAAAATTTGCAAAACGTAGCACAGCAACACCATATCTAGGAAAATTTATGCCAAAACGTAAAAAAACGTCTAATTATGTTATGGTGTTAACAGAATCTGAAATTTGATGAAATTCTGTGCATTAGTTCTTGAGATATAGCTAGTTTAAAAAAAACCGTGTAAAATATAGCACAGCAGCACCATCAGTTGAAGGATTTATAACAAAACGTAATCATCGTGTAATTAAATTATATGTCATTTTGTAACAAAATCTGAAGTTTGATGAAATTCGGTGCGTTGGTTGTTAAGATATAGCTATCGGAAAATCGTGCAAAGTGCAGCATAGCTGCACCACCGCAACCACCATGCAAGGTTAATACCAAGATGTAATCAGCGTCTAATTATGTTATATATTCTAGTGTAAAAGAAACTAAAATTTGTTGAAGTTCTCTGCATTAGTTCTTGAGATATAGCTATCGCAAAAATCGTGCAAAATGTAGCATTGCAGCGCCACCTATAGCGCAGTTCACACCAATACCTTATCAGCGGCTATGTATCTCAAGGTATCGCGGAATTTGAAGGTTGGTGAAATTCTGTGCATTAGTTCTTGAGATATAGCTATCATGAAAGTAATGAAAAGCATGGCATAGCAGCGCCACCTGCAGGCCAATTTTCACCAAAAACCAATAGGCACTAATTCATATCAAGGTCTAACTGAATATAAAATTTTATTAAATTTCGAGCATTAGTTCTTGAGATAGAGCAAATTTTTTGTCACATACAGACAGACAGACTCATAGACAGACAGACTCACAGACAGACGGACAGATTCACAGACAGCCATTTTCTAAAGATAGTCAAAACGTGTTCAGGACCTTCTAAAACGTATAAATCCGTCGAAAACGGGAAGTCGAAAATTTTCATGAATCCAATACTTTCTTCTTGTAAAGATAGAAGAAAATAAAAATTATGAAATCAAATAAAATAAAGTGAAACCAGACAGAAAAGTTGAACTAGATATAAAAAATGTTACAGTTAAAAAAAAAAAAAAAAAAAAAAAAAAAAACAGCAAACGTTTTCAATCTAAAAAAAGTGCTAAGAAAAGAAATGAAATCAGATTATTTGTAAAACTCATGAAATTACCCAATTTTTTGTTATCTGAAAAAGTGGACTAAGCTTTACTGGTTCCGTATATTCGGATTCATACTATTTATTATCCACTCAAAATGATTACTTTGCAAAGTAGTTAATAGAATGTAAGTTATGTTGTACCAAATCAGCTAAGACCAACAACGCTAAACAAATATAAGTGATGAAGTAATAACTAACGTATAATATTAATATAGTCAGATTGTTGAGGAATTGATGTAGATAAACATTTCTTAACACAAATATTTAGTATATGATTGAATCGTACATGTTTAAGATTTTGGGTTTACTTAAAGTTTTGATCCACAACTTATCAAAAATCCCTAAAAAGAAATTTTGTCCACACTTTGCACTGAACAAACCGTTTCATTCTTTATTATATCAACCTATAAGTTATAGTTATGAACACAAATTATTACACTGGTTATGGATTATTGGGATACGGAGTATGTTAAAAATGCCTTTTTTCCCTGACTGATTTTAAGGCACCAGTAAAGCTCTGTCCACATTTTAAGCTAACAAAAATTTGGATAATTTTATGAGCTTTACAGAGAATCTGATTCCATTTTTTTTCTACGCATTTTTTTAGATTGAAAATATTTTCAAATTTTTACTGTAACATTTTTTGAAATCGAATTCTATTTTTCTCTATGATTCCACCAGCTTTTTACATGATATCAAATGTATATGACAGATATTCATTTTAAATTAAATTTGTGATATGTTTTTATTTTAAAAGAAATGATGATGGTGGAACCCTATTTGCCGATTTAACCACCTGAGCTCATTTCATATAAGAATAGTAAAATTTCCGCCTAACATATAAAATGTTAAAAGGTCAAATCGTAATTATTGATGTCAGTCACATAATTTATGTTTCTATTAAACAGATTAAACATATTTTATTTAAACATGGTGTTACTTCAATCTTTTTTCCTATTAAGAAAGAATTTTACTTAAGTTTGGCAAATCATGCATTTATCTTTTTTTCATTAATTAAGAATTCAATAACCAATATATATACCTTTGTCTTTGTTAATAAATCAGTTTCCGCTATCATCACACCAGACGGGTTTCTTGTTTCTCCTATAAATTGGTCGATTGTGATTGGATGACTCATAATACAGGCTAAAATTGTTAACTATGATTGATTGGATAAAATTTGGTGGTCTGGTGATCACGTGATTGAAACTGACATGTTTGATTTTTGAATTCATAAACATGACAAAGTAATGTAACTAAGAGAAATGGCAAAATAAAATTCAGCAATTTCTGAAACCCATACTTTGCCGCAAACGTAGCGTCCCAATTTACCTACTATGATATCACAAGAAAATTGTGTATTCATTGTTTGTGAATTTGTTTTGCAAATAATTTTCTTCGTAGTTTAATATTTCTTACCGCTCACAAAGAATGAATCTTTTGCGTTTGTTTACTAGATGGAATGAAATAATAAGTTTCCATCCTAATTTTAATCGAAGCTGGTGCTGAATTTATATTTATTTGAATGTAAATTAGAAGAAAAATTATGAAGTTGAACAGATATATTTTGTTTTATATTATTATTATTGCTGTTAATTATTTATATAAATACTTTTTTACTATACGAGCCTTGGAGTTTTATTTTTAATCTTGGTCCAATTCGGTTTCCAGAAAGTGCAATATGTTGCCAGAATGTATATAAAATATGTTGCCAGAATGTATATAAAATATGTTGCCAGAATGTATGAAAAATATCCCTTTCTTTTTCTTCAAAAGTAGAGATTGATTTTTTTTTTCATACAAGTTGGCACTCAAAAATGTTATATAATACTCATTAATGGGAGGTGGGAAGTCAAGTGTTCTTGAATTGTTACTAGTTAAACGAAAAATTATTTACCTGAATTTTAGCTAATCCTCGCATAATTTTTACACGCGAAAAAAAAGTTGCGTTGTATTTATTTTTTACATCATAATATTTGATACATCTGGCAACAGGTTATTTATTTTCCAAAAGCATTAATTTTAAAAAAATTTCCATTTTTTAATCAAGGCCCCCTTATCATAATATCATAAGTTAGCCTTGTTTTTAATTATACTCACTCCAAATCGATGCATTGATTCTCTATTTAACGATGATTATTCTTTTTGAATTTTAAACAACATAAAATGTCTAGCAATTTGCAAACATTTGTTAACTCTATGAAAAACACCAAATATTCACTTATCGATAAATGCGTTCCGACTGAAGGTAATATCTTAACTAATTTTAACTAAATGATTCCATATTCTTAATTGCATATGTTCGCATATTTGACATTTTTTCTTGCACATGCATTCATTCTATTAGTTGTAATATTTAATGTATCTTTTGAAGTTTACTTGCTCATGTCAATTTTAATTAAATTTTATGATACTTTATGTTTGTCTCACATTTATATTTTGAGTTAGTATTGACACAATCGGAAGATTGTAAATATACGTTTATAGCTTTTAAATTTAGTTTTTGTTATAAATTTCATTAAAAATTAATATGAAAATGCATCTATTGGTTTGCATCTATGGTCATAATAGTAAAAATTTGTTACATACGTATTACCCGGCCCACCAGATAGACCGCCAAAAAAGCTTGCCTATTGACAATACTGTTTACCATTGCCAAACCTCTTCAAAACTGCAGTTAAACAATGTTAAAAATGGTAAATACAAGTGAATATCAAATAATGAAAATATCAAAGAAATTAATAAATAAAGATACAGTATTACTTGATTATCCTGTCGACCAATATCGCCAAATTACGTAAATTGCTAAATTACTTGCTATGTTACTCAAATTAACACATGTCTTATAGGCACGGATGTAATATAGGGGGAAAAGATTCATATTCTGTATTTTTTTTTTTTTTAGCATCCGATGCTATTTCTTTCAGACAAGCTAAAAATGTCGTGTCATCAACAATGAATTTTCTACCCAACCGATTTTGATAATTATTTTTTTAAATGAAAGCTATTTATTTGTAGTTGTGCCCATTTTTGCCATTTTTTAATTTATTTCCATTTTTATATTTTAGTTTTAGTTTTAAATGCTTTTTTACGATATTTCTTCAAAATGGTGGCAACACAGTTTAGCTTTTCTCTCGATAATAAAATTACAATATCAATCAAATACAATATTATTACGGACGCCTTTTTCATATTACTAATAACAGTAACTTTTAAAAAACATTTGAAGAGAAAATGACGTTACTATTTAAAACATCGCATTTTTACTCATAACGATATTACATTTCAATATTTCTTTTCATTATGAACACTGAGATTGAGATTTTACTTTCAGATGACTTCAGTTAGTGAAAATAATGTCATAGTAAAAATGAAATTAGTTATATATATATATATAAATTATTTTTTTGGTGAGTGCATGTAAAATAAAATTTCTAAATTTCACCGGCACTCAGATTACAATTTTAACTGAAGATGTGCGAATATTTGCATGCAAAATTGTAACTGGCAAACTTGACATTAAGTTTGGAATATATTTATTATATATTGATTCAATAATGCAATTACTTTTGCTTTTTTTAAAACCAAATCGATCGGGTCTTTTAAACATTTCATTCGTCGAATTCGATGGGATTTCACTCGTTTTATTGTTAAAATGCATTTCCTTTTTCTCAGAGTCTTTAAAAAAAGCGTTTAAACCAAAGAAAAAAACCCGTTTTTGATGAATCTAGTCAATGAAGAAGTAGCAATTCAAATTGTACCTCTTTATTATTCCGCAATTCCAGTGTCTCAGAGAGAAATTGCTAATCAATTGGGTATTTCACGCCGTTCTGTTTCTTAATATATTGATAAACACAAGAAAAATGAAGTTAGTTCATTGCATTCTAAACGGGGTCGCCTTTCTAAAAAACCTCTATCGATTTTTTTTTAGCCTCCCATGCTATTTCTTTCAGACAAGCTAAAAAATGTCGTGTCATCAGCCCTGAATTTTCTACTGAACCGTTTTTGATAATTATTTTTTTAAATGAAAGCTATGTATTTGTAATTGTGCCCATTTTAGCTATTTTTTAATTTATTTCCATTTTTATATTTTATTTTTTATTTTAAATGCTTTTTACGATATTTCTTCAAAATTGTGGCAACAGAGTTTAGCTTTACTCTCGACAATAAAAATTTATTTTCCAAAATGATTGCGTATAATTACGCACTTGAAAGAGAATTGAGGTAAAAAATACATTTACTGAGAAATAATATTAAAAAAGTAAATAAAATAACAGAAAATAATTTATGATAAACATTAATGTTTAAAGCAAAATAAGAAAAATTTCAAATGAGGAAAATGATGTCATTCAGCAACCAAATAAATGGGAATCACAATATTATTACTGTTATTAGTAATATAAAAATGGCATCCGTAACTTTTAAAAAACATTTGAAGAGAAAATGACGTCACTATTTAAAACATCGCATTTTTACTCATAACGATATTACATTTCAATATTTCTTTTCATTATGGACACTGAGATTGAGATTTTACTTTCAGATGACTTCAATTAGTTAAAATAATGTCACAGTAAAAATGAAATTAGTTTTTTTTTTTTTCTTTTTTTATATATATATAAAATTATTTTTCTGTGAGTGCATATAAAACAAAATTTTTGGATTTCGCCGGAACTGAGATTACAATTTTAACTGAAGATGTGCGAATATTGTAACTGGCAAAATTGACATTAAGTTTGGAAATATATTTATTATATATTGATTCAATAATGTAATTACTTTTGCTTTTTTTTAAGCCAAATCGATCGGGTCTTTTAAACATTTCATTCGTCGAATTCGACGGGATTCCACACTCGTTTTACTGTTAAAATGCATTTCCTTTTTCTCAGATTCTACAAAAAAGCGTTTAAACTAAAGAAAAAATCCGTTTTTGATAAATCTAGTCAATGAAGAAGTAACACATCGAATTGTATCTCTTTATTATTTCGCAATTCCAATTTCTCAGAGAAAAATTGCTAATCAATTTGGTATTTCACGCCGTTCTGTTTGCTATTATATTGATAAACACAACAAAAATGAAGTTAGTTCATTCTAAACGGCATTCTAAACGGGGTCGCCCTTCTAAAAAAATCTATAGATTTTTTTTTTTCTAATCGGAGGCGAAACTGAATTCTGCAATGGCAGAATCTACATTGAACTTGTTTTTTTTTTTTTTTTTTTGGCTCTAAATGAACTGATTTGGTTACGATTTTAAACCTCTAGGATTGCTTTTTTAATTACTGGAATGGAGTTTATCCATATGTATTTTGCATTTAGCAGATTTTTCGGAAACTTTTATGACTTTTTTTTTATTTTGACATATATAATAAATATAATAGGCACAGCTGTCATATGCGCACTAAATTGGCGCGATTCCAACAAAATCGGGATTATATGCCTCATATGATAAACCGGTTATTGTTTTTTTCTTTTTTTATTATTAAACTGTTTTTTAGCTTTTATTTTCATTTTTGAAATGATATAAATTGTTTTGCTCTATAATTATTAATTAACTTTGGCACAGATGTCATATACGCGTCACATTTGCACGTTTCTTTTCCTCGCCAATTTGGCATTGCACATATATACCAAAAAGAAGATCCGTTTAATAAGTTTATAACAATTGTTAGGGAAAAAAAACTAATGATTTCTGCGAAATCTAGTTTAAATAATGCAACTGCATGTATTCAATATAGCTGTAAGTTTTAATATTTACGATTTATTCTGAAGATTATATTTACTGTTTCGTTACTTATTAAGTTCATTATTTATAACTATTTAAAACTGCTCCAAACACCATAAAATACACAAAATACCGCAAGGCCTTTCGATAGAACTTAGTCTATCTTCATCAGGCGAAAAGACGTGAGTCTACAATGAATGTAGCGGCACGGCTGACGTGTAAATGCGGGAAAGGGTGCAATCTGGAGGAACAGCCAATGGGAAAGTAGAAGGCAACAGCCAATCAGGGAAGAGCATAAACGAACAAAGGATACAATGAAGGAAGGGAGGGAAAAGAGGAAAATGGTTACAAAGGGAAAAATTTAAAAGTAAATGAAAAGTAATAAGCAAAAAGGCAGGTTATATTAAAAGCAAATACACAAATACATAAAATAATAATAATAATAATTAGTATTTAAAATGTTTATAGTAATAAGAAAACATATATATATCTAAAAAATTATATACATGATTAAAACGAAAAAAATTATAGTTATAAAGATACATATGTATAAATTAAAAAAATCATATGCATGATTAATTAAAAAAAAGTAAATAATTATAAGGCAGTGCTGAAAAGGGTTTTCCAAGCTATGGATAGCGTTTTAGAATCAGATTTATCATTAACAATAACTTCACGATTAAGATAAATAGCAACAACTCATAGGTACTATTGGCATTAAAGATAACTTTAACAGTTTGAAAATTGAAACTATGGCCGGAATCCCAAGAGTGCTTAGCAACCGAAGATTTAGAAATTTCTTGATTATTGACATACCGAGAGTGTTCTTTAAAGCCTTTTTACTTATTACTTTTCACTTACTTTTAACTTTTTCCCTTTGTAACCATTTTCCTTTTTTCCCTCCCTTCCTTCACTCTATCCTTTGTTCGTTTATGCTTTTCCCTGATTGGCTGTTGCCTTCTACTTCCCATTGGCTGCTCCTCCAGCTTGCACCCTTTCCCGCCTTTACACGTTAGTCGTGCCGCTACATTCATAGTAGACGTACGTCTTTTCGCCTGATGAAGATAGACTAAGTTCTATCAAAAGGTCTTGCGGTATTTTATGGTGTTTGAAGAAGTTTTTTTGTGTTCTATTGTATAACACCAGTTTCCAACTTTTTTCCTGATTGTTTATGGTTTCTTTTTTATTAAATTCATGCTTATTTACTGTTATTTTTTATTTCAATTCTTTAAATTACTTTTATTATGTACTAATATCAATAATTATTTATACCAAACTATCATTTATTAAATATTTGGAAAATAATTGTTGTGCTCGATAGAGAACTGGGAAATTTGAAGTATATCTGAATCTTTTTATTGGTTGAATTCCGCAACTTATATTTTTTTTATTCGTTTTCTGATTGGTACATGTTTAATGTCTAAAAATGGAATACTTCTGTTTTTATTTTATTCGTTTTCTGATTAGTCCATGTTTAATGCTCAAAAATGGAATACTTCTGTTGCGACGATGACAAAAAAGTAATAAAATAAAATAATAATTTGAAAACAGATTGTGATAAAGCTTTCAAACAATAGTCATTTAAAAGTGCATTTTTTCTTCTACGTGACGGTGTAAAAATTTTAAAGTGCGATGTTTAGAAGTGTGAAAAATTGCAGTTCCAAAAATTGTAAAACTGGAATTTTATTTTAAAAACTTTTATGATGGGTCGAGGAATATTAATGTTTAATCCATGTCGTGCTAATGTGAGACGTTCAGAAGTCAGTCTGATTAAATCAATCCAATAAAAATGTGCATTTTAAACAGTTAAAGTTGTATTTCTATAAACTGTTGGGTTTTTTTTTATCATTTGTCTTGGAATGTTAATGTTTAATGCATGGCGTATGAATTGTATGACTCGTTATGATCATCACAAAAATGATGTTTATTATTATAATTTCAAATATAGAATTTATTTATAAGCCTTTAAAATTCTAAAAGGAGTCTTTGAACACATAATTTTCCAAATAGCTCTTGTAATTTGTTAAATTACATATTTTTTTCCCTTTTTAAAATACTAGAATCTCTTTTTTCACTTTATTTTATTTTTATATTGCGATAAAAAATATGAGTTATTGCATGCATTTTGTAACTTATATTTAAAAATATATATATTCGCCAAATTGGCGGGAAAAAGAAGCACGTGCAAATGTGATGCGTATACAACATCGCTGCCATATTTTTTATTATTATTATCTTTTAAAATAACAAAAAATGTATATCATACATATTATAAAGCAGAAGTTCAGAAATTTCCAAACGAGTGTTTTCAAAAACTACCCGATGGATTTTTTTGCCGATTGTATCATTCGATAAGAAATATTTTTCCGAAGGTTTATCATTCAAATTTACAGGGATAACTCTGATTTTTCGTAGTAAATTTCGCATTTTTCAGTTATTTTTGACAAAAGGGTTGCCAGTAGCTGTTTTTGGCGAAAATTATAATTGCTAAAAGAATTAAAATGGCTATATCTATTAGAAATAGTACAAATATCTTGCAAATAATAGCAGAAAATATCTACTGATAATATTAATAATAATAAAGAAAGACCGCTTAAATGAGGCGTAATATTTTAAAAATATATTTATCTTGAAAATGAAAAAAATATTTGTAATGCTTAAAAAATAAATTAACGCGAAATATAACAATTGGTTCAACTTTTGTCGACTTATCCCTGGTGTTAGAATAAAAACATGAATTTCAGAAATAGATTAAATGAATTTTGAATGATAGTTATTTCCCGTTTTATTATTTTCTTTCTCTTTTTTATCGAATTTCCGTATAATATAACTTACAGCATAAAAAAGCCGATCTGATTGTAAAAGACACTGTAAGTTGTGAGTTACTATTCGTTTCTATACCATTTTCATCTTGCTTTTGTCGCCAAAGAATGTGTTTTTAAGCCGAAAATGCACTACTGACTTAATGCCTGACTTAGGTTCTTAATGGTCGCAATAATGTTGTTTTTTTTCAAGTGAAGATAATTTTTAGAGTATATTTTAATATTCAATCGTAAATTATATAGATATGAGTATAACTCTTTTATTTCTTTTTGCAAATGTTTTCATTGTTAATTTAATTTTTCTTGCGTCATTTCGCCAATTTCACTTACAGGAAAAATTTCAGTTTTAAAATTTAAAAACTGAAGAAGGAAAGATTACCCCATCGATTAAAAATCTACCACCAAATTCCAAGATTAAATCATTGTGCGCGCGGCAGCGCGCTACAATAATATGATTGAGCGATGGTGCACACGGATTTTTCAATTTTTCTTTTTGCAATAACTAACTTAATACTTATCCAATTTTGATGATTTTTATTTAAATGTTCGTCTGACCAAGAAGCACAACATAGCACAAAAATTATTTTTTTTTTATGGCATACTGTAGGTGTACTGTAGAGTATTCTGAAAATCGAACAAAAATTTTGTGTCACAGCACTTTTCTCGAAACCTACTAAAGATAAAAACTTAATTTTTTTTTTTAAACAAAAGACAAACTTTTTATCCCGGGGTAGTCATCGAGAAAACGTTATTTCGCTGGGCGGTTTTTCTGAAATTGCGTATTTTCCAAACTTGGTCATAAATGGGTATATCTAACGTTCTATTGCAGATAGAATGTTGCGGTAAAGTTTATTTTAAAGATTTTGCGATGCTAATTAATCCTGCAAAAATTCATAGCTTTACGTTAAACAGTTTTTTTACAAGATGAAATAAAAGAATGGCAGTCATCAATCTAAGGTACTTGTGATCATCGGAGAGAAAAAACAGTTACACCATTCGATTAAGCATAAAAAAATACAGAATGCTTTTTTTTCTTTTATTTTTAACTTAATTTTTTAACGAATTATGAATTTTTTTGAAATTTTTGACATGCTGATTTTTGTCATTTTTTAATGAATCATTTACTGAATAATTATGCACGGTGTCTAGCCCTGGTGGCTGTTAAATTTGATTTTTAATTTTAAATTAGGCAATTTTTTGCACCATACCAAATTTATATTTTCTCCATTTTTTTCATTTATTTATATTTTGTTTTTAGCACAATGGCATCAATGGCAAAAATGCCTGGCATACCTGTCAAATATTGGGGCCCTGTACTTTAACAAAGTGTATTTACTATAAGTATATACCGTAATTATTCTAATAGAATGCGCCCTCTAATAGAGCGCGTCTTCTAATAAAGTGCGCACCTTGGTGCTGATTGAAAAAATAAATATACGGAAACGATATAGTAGATAAGTAGAAAACGATTACTTAAATGCATTATCGAGGATTCTCATCGATCAAAATAGAGTTATTCTATCAAAGCGATGGAGTGGCGATGCAGCAAAAGCAAGGCAACACTAGATACCGGGCTAGCTCATTCCTTTCATGACGTCACAAAAGGTGGCTAAATGACACCCAGCGATTGGTACAAAACGATGGGTGCGTCACTTTGGCCCTGTTTGTACCAATCGCAGATAGCGGCCAGCCACCTTTTGTGACGTCGTGATAATGAATGAGCAAGCCCGGTATCTAGTGTAGCCTTGGCAAAAGTTTCAAATTTTGAACAATGTACCACTCCTGTAAACTATAGCGCCAAGGATATGCACACTGTTAAAAATCTGCTGCATTTTGCTGCAACGCACTCCCCTGCTTGTATAGAAAACGGTTACTTGGCCGTGAAATGGCGCTTTCTCATTGGTTGGAATAGAGATATATACAAGTGGTGGAGGACGTTGCAGCAAAATGCAGCAGATTTTTAACAGTGCACTGTTAAAAATTTGATCCATTTGTTGCAGTCACTCCACAGCTTTTATAGAATGTCTCTTTATGGCCAATGAGAATGCTCCATAACACAGTAAAGCAATCGTTTCCTATAAAAGCGGTGGAGTACGTTTTTAATAAGTCCGTAATAAATACGGATTAAGAAAACAAAGAAGCATGGTTTTTGTATCAAACTTTACTCTTGCATAAAAAAAGTTCCTGTTTTTGGCAAAAATAATGGATATTTGAATGAAAAATCTATTCTTTGAAAGAATTTATTATTTTATTCACTTTAGTAAAAAACTGATTTTTTTTTTTTTTTTTTTTTTTTTTGAAAACCACCGTAGAATTTTGGTATAGAAAAACCTGTTTAAAATTTTTTTTTAATTTGTAACACCAGAGTATTAGAGTATGTTGCCTTTTTTAATTTCAATACAAATAAGATTTTGTTTTCTATATATAAAATACAAAACACGTTGTGCAGTATCCCTATGGAATATGGAAAAATAGAAGGACTAGTGAAAAATGCTCCAAGGAGCAGTGCAAAAGCAGAATATGATTTTAATTGAGCATTAAAAAGTAATGGACAAGTGCTTCTGTTAATTACTGAGCATGAGGAAGGATAAGGGATCCCTTCTTGGCTACAACTCACTTCAATGCCAACTTTGAAAAAATCATATTTGCGCTTTTTTCGTGAAAACAAATCAGTCGCAGTTACTATAAAAATGTATAGTGTAAAGACGTAACCAGTAAAGATGCAGCTTAATTAGACATAAATGTAAAGGAAGGCGACATAATGCCAGATACCTAGTTCCTGCAGGTATCACATTCATGCACTGCCACCAAGCATACCCTAAGTGTATAATTGCACAGAAAATTGATTTGTAGTATAGTGCAGAGTGAACAGTGCAGTTAACATCAGAGATGTAGTACAGGCTATACGCCGTACACCTTCTGGACTTTTTAATAGAACACCATATACCCTCTGTTTTTCAAGAAAGCTTATAGTATACACATTCTAGAATATCCCTCTGCTTAGAGCATATATCTTATGTTATTTTTATGACTACACCCCTGATTAACATCTAAAGCACGGTGGGAAATTCTACTAAAGAACCGCAAATTTCTTTTATATGGAAAAAGCGCAAATATGATTTTTTCAAAGTTGGCATTGAAGTGAGTTGTAGCCAAGAAGGGATCCCTTATCCTTCCTCATGCTCAGTAATTAACAGAAGCACTTGTCCATTACTTTTTAATGCTCAATTAAAATCATATTCTGCTTTTGCACTGCTCCTTGGAGCATTTTTCACTAGTGTCAATAATGGATGATCGTAAATGTCACATTCACTAGATTAAGCATAATATAAATACTAATTATGTCATCAAGTGATTTTTAATTCGACATTTTATTTCTACTTTTATATATGTTCTGCTAATTTGTTTTTCGTTATTTAAATGAAAATTTATGCTAATCTATATAATCTGGCTAATAGTTTGGCGATTTGTATAATTTGGGGAAATTGGTCGACGGTATAACCAAGTAGTACTGAAGGAAAAATTTTGCAATTCAAAGTATATTTATGCAATTATGCGTTATTACTATAGATAAATTCAACATTTTGAAATGAAAAATTCCTGCTGAATAAAATTTGCAAGTCTTTTTTAATTGACCATTTCCTCTTCAATATTTCTTCAATCAAACTTTGGCTATTCTCTTTCGCGCAGGCTAACAAAAATGTATTTTATATATTTTATTAGATAAAACGTAAATAACATTTTTCTATTTTTTTAAAAAATATTTTTAAAATCTAATTCTACCATTATGTGCCTCACAGGACAAAATAGCAGAATTACTTTTAAAACTGGTTTTATCTGTTAATTGTATGTTATTTGTTTATTTGGGTGTTTGAATTTACTTTTGTCATCAAACAATGCGATTTTATACCAAGAAGGCATAAGCCGGAGCGATGTTTACAATTACTAAATTCTCTCACTCCCTTTTAAATGTGTGAGAGCATTTTTAGGATATTTTTTTATGTTTAATTGTAAATATATAAGTAGCAGTTATAGCAAAAAAAATGCGTATAATGTTTAAATTTTAGTATAAATGTCTTCCTCATCCAAACTGTAAAATATTTTAATTTCAACTTTTTAAAGTTTTGGCGCAAATGTCATATACACACCACATTCGCATGATTGCAACAAAATGGCAGTTTTATGCCACACATGGTAAACCGACTATGGTTGTTTATTTATTAATAAACTATTTATTAACTTTCATTTTGTTTTTTAAAATAATATAAATCATTTTGTTCTATAGCTATTAATTAAACTTTTTTATTTTTTTTTCAAACAATACAAAATAATTAAAAAAATATATATGAAATTGGTAATTAAAAACCAAGTTCACCAAATTGGCGCCTGAAAAAAATGCGCCAATGTGGTGCATACATGACATCTGTGTCAAAGTTTTTTCTTATACACAAGTAAGGAAAATGCAGTATAAATACCGATTAAAGTTTTTTCCAAATGGAAATTTTGTCATGGATTTGGTCATATACTCATCGAGGTATCTCACTGGCGCCAAAATGGCATTATTTGCCTCATATGGTAACCCAGCTATAGTTGTTTATCTGATAAGTTGTTTATTTTCTTTCATTTTTAGCCTCCGATGCTATTTCTTTCAGACAAGCTAAAAAATGTCGTGTCATCAGCTCTGAATTTTCTACTCAACCGATTTTGATAATTATTTTTTTTAATGAAAGCTATTTATTTGTAGTTGTGCCCATTTTTGTTATTTTTAATTTATTTCTATTTTTATATTTTATTTTTAATTTTAAATGCTTTTTACGATATTTCTTGAAAATGGTAGCAACTCAATCTAGCTTTTCTCTCGATAATAAAAATTTATTTTCCAAAATGATTGCGTATAATTATGCACTAATTGAGGTAAAAAAATATATATATTTCCTGAGAAATAATATTAATGATGTAAATAAAATAACAGAAAATAATTTATGATAAAAATTAATGTCTAAAATAAAATAAGAAAAATTTCAAATGAGGACAATGATGTCATTCAGCAACCAGATAAATGGGAACTACAATATTATTACGGATGCCTTTTTCAAATTACTAATAACAGTAACTTTTAAAAAACATTTGAAGAGAAAATGACGTCACTATTTAAAACGTCGCATTTTTACTCATAACGATATTAGGTACTACTCTGTTATCCCGTCAACCAATTTCGCAAAATTATACAAATCGCCAAACTAATAGCCAAATTATACATACTGACATAATTTTTATTTTAAATAAAGAAAAAACAAATAATTAGTAGAATATTAATAAAAATATTAATAAAAAGTCGAAATAAAGATCATTTAATGACATTTTAAACACATGAATCGTATTTAATGTCATTGAATGTCACATTCACGATCATCCATTATTGGCATTTAATCTTATAGTTTGGCTATAATTTTTTGGTCGACGGGTTAACTTGGTAGTACCCGATATTACATTTCAATATTTCTTTTCATTATGGACACTGAGATTGAGATTTTACTTTCAGATGACTTCAGTTAGTGAAAATAATGTCACAGTAAAAATAAAATTAGTTTTTTTTTTTTTTTTTTTTTTTTTTTTTTTTTTTAGCATTCGATGCTATTTTTTTCAGACAAGCTAAAAATGTCGTGTCATCAGCCCTGAATTTTCTAGTCAACCGATTTTGATAATTATTTTTTTAAATGAAAGCTATTTATTTGCAGTTGTGCCCATTTTAATTATTTTTTAATTTATTTCCATTTTTATTAGGATGAGCGAAGCGAATCCTCTACTAGCCCACTCAAATTACATTTTGTCGTACGCTTTACAAAAAAACTATTCAATATTTTGATTTGAAATTAAACACAAATATAAATTATGATCTGTAGATTTGCACAATATAATTTTTTTACAGAATAACTTTAAAAAAAAAATGTATTAATTTAATTAATTTATTTTACAGGTTTTTCCATTACGGGCGCATTTTTAGAAATAAGAAATAAAGCATGCATATTTTCAGAAGAATTAATAATTCATGGAGTTAACAATTGTAGATAGAATCATGATTAATTAAATAAATAAAATGTATTTTCTTTATTTCGACAAAATCATTTACGCTGATGTCACTTACGCATATTAAAAGAATTATATTGCGTTTTATTTTTTTTTTCGTAAAGTGGCAACAAAAAAATTGTAAACAAATAAAATTATTTGTTAAATTCATTATATAAAGAGTTATTTGAATTCGAAGATTGAAAATTAAACCAAATGAAACATATATATTATTATTTTGGTATATGTAGTACTATTTTTAAATAGTTTGTTGTTTAAAAACAATTTATAGAATGTATTAGTTCTATTATAAAAAATGCCAAGGAGACACATACTTACTGGATGAAAAGAATGCGAATATGATATAGCTTTAAGAGCCCACAATAGTCACAGAAAAATTACTCAAAAAGACCCGGATGACCATGTAAAGTCTATGGGAGCGTTCTTTTCTAATATCTCGCTCAAAATTTAATATTTTTGCATGATTTTTTTGCACAAGATAGCTGAGGGCAATCCACAACCGGGCTAGTTTTTACTTTTTCAATTTTTGTTTCAGATTATCTTTAAAAAATTACTTTAACTTTCGAAACCGGTTTAAACCGGTTCTGAAACTAAAACTATCGTAATATAAAAAATATATAACCAAAATCGAAAAAGTAAAAACTAGCCCGGTTGTGGATCACCCTCAGCTATCTTGTGCAAAAAAATCATGCAAAAATATTAAAATTTGAGCGAGATATTAGAAAAGAACGCTCCCATAGACTTTACATGGTCATCCGGGTCTTTTTGAGTAATTTTTCTGTGACTATTGTGGGCTCTTAAGGCAAGAGGTTAGATACATACCGTATCGGCGCGATTTTTCCGACGCCAATTTGGCAAAAACCTGGTTTTCGAATACCAGTTACCATATATATATTTTAAAAAGGGAATAAAAATAAATTTTAAAAAGTTTAATTAATACCTGTGGAATAAAACAATTTATATAATTTAAAAAAAGAAAATAAACAATTTATTAATAAATAAACAACCATCCGGGTTGCCATGTCAAGCAAAATAACTACACCTTGTCGCCAATTAAGTACTCCGTTGCATATATGACATTGACGTCTGAAAAAAAAAAATAGCGCTAACGTGGTGCGTATATGACATCTGTGCCAAAACGACGACATGACGAATCTCTTCTGATAGAAAATGCATGTGCTCGGAAAAATGCTTTAAATTTCGAAGATGCACAAAAAAGTTTTAAATTATATTTTTGTAAAATTTTTCATCATCGTTGGCTTGGCATTCACTCTGACGGATCACAAAAGATTTGTCATAAATGTATAGTAAATAATGGACTAAATATTTTTTCTTTAGCTAATAATATGGATCCTGGTCCACATCCCTAAATTTTAAAGGGCATAACTTTCGTCGAGGAGAAATTAATTGCGCAAGTTCGTCCTGTTATTACTGTTTACAGACTTACTACTTACAGACTTACTTTGTTATTACTTGAATACAGTGGGAAAATTATTAATTTTCATCAGGATATTATAGGATTTGGTACTTTATTACCTCATTCCATAGATACTATAATACAGTACATTTTTGGGTACTACTTGATTATCCCGTCGACCAAAAATATAATGCCAAATTTCAGGATTAAATGCCAATGATGGATTATCATAAATGTCACATTGCATGACATTAAACGAAATACACGTGATTGTTATGTCATCAAGTGATTTTTAATTCGGGTACTATTTGGTTATCCCGTCGACCAATTTCGTCAAATAATACAAACAGCCAAACTATTAGCACAATTGCACAAATTGACGCTTTTTTTTAAGTAACGAAAAATCAAATAAATTAGTAAAACATTAATAAAAATCCAAATAAAAAGTCGAATTATGGTACTACGTAATTATCCCTTCAATCAGTTTCGCCAAATTATACAAATCGCCAAACAATTGGCCAAATTAAACAAATTGACATAATTTTTATTTTAAATACCGAAAGAACAAATAAATTAATGAAACATTACTAAGAATACAAATAAAACTTCATAATAAAAATAACTTGATGGCATAATGAACACGTGATACGAGTTTAATGTTATGTGGATGTGATATTTTTTACCATCATCATTAGCATTTAATCTTTTAGTTTGGCGGCATCTACTTGGTCGAAAGGATAATCAAGTAGTACCCAATAATATAAAAAAAGGTTACTTTCCAATAAATAACTAATGAAACAATGCTTCGCGAATCCAAACAAAGCATGGCTTTTGCTAGTATTTTATTTTTAATTTTAAAAGCTTTTTCATGACATTTCTTCAAAATGGTGGCAACACAGTTTAGCTTTTCTCTCGATAATAAAAATTTATTTTCTAAAATGATTGCGTATAATTATGCACTAATTGAGTTAAAAATATATATATTTACTGAGAAATAATATTAATAATGTAAATAAAATGATAGAAAATAATTTATGATAAAAATTTATGTCTAAATCAAAATAAGAGAAATTTCAAACGAGGAAAATTATGTCATTCAGCAACCAGATAAAAGGGAATTACAATATTATTATGGATGCCTTTTTCATAAAAAGTAACTTTTAAAGAACATTTGAAGAGAAAATGACGTCACTATTTAAAACATCGTATTTTTACTCATAACGATACGATATTAGGTACTACTCTGTTATCCCGTCGACCAATTTCGCGATATTATACAAATCGCCACATTAATAGCCAAATTATACAGATTGACATAATTTTTATTTTAAATAACGAAAAAATAAATAATTAGTAGAATATTAATAAAAATATTAATAAAAAGTCGAAATAAAAATCATTTAATGACATTTTAAAGACATGAATCGTATTTAATGTCATTGAATGTGACATTCACGATCATCCATTATTGGCATTTAATCTTATAGTTTGGCGATAATTTTTTGGTCGATGGGATAACCTAGTAGTACCCAATATTACTTTTTTTTTCTTTTTTTTAAATAAAGCTATTTTTCTGTGAGTGCATATAAAATAAAATTTCTGGATTTCGCCGGCACTCATATTACAATTTTAACTGTAGATGTGCGAATATTTAAATGCAAAATTGTAACTGGCAAATTTGACATTTACTTTGTAAATATATTTATTATATATTGATTCAATAATGTAATTACTTTTGCTTTTTTTAAAACCAAATCGATCGGGTCTTTTAAACATTTCATTCGTCGAATTCGACGGGATTCCATTCGTTTTATTGTTAAATTGCATTTCTTTTTACTCAGAGTCTATAAAAAAGCGTTTAAACTAAAGAAAAAACCCGTTTTTGATGAATCTAGTCAATGAAGAAGTAGCACGTCAAATTGTATCTCTTTATTATTCCGCAATTCCAATGTCTCAGAGAGAAATTGCTATTCAATTGGGTATTTCACGCCGTTCTGTTTGCTATTATATTGATAATCACAAGAAAAAAGAAGTTAGTTCATTGCAATCTAAACGGGGTCGCCCTTCTAAAAAACTTCTATCGATTTTTTTTTTTTTTTTTTTTTTTTTTTTTTTTTTTTTTCTAATTGGATGCGAAACTGAATTCTGCAATGGTAGAATTTACATTCATCTTGTTTTTTAATAAAACTATTTTTCTGTGAGTGCATATAAAATAAAATTTCTGGATTTCGCCGGCACTCAGATTACAATTTTAACTGAAGATTTGCGAATATTTGCATGCAAAATTGTAACTGGCAAACTTTACATTTAGTTTGTAAATATATTTATTATATATTGATTCAATAATGTAATTACTTTCGCATTTTTTTTAACCAAATCGATCGGGTCTTTTAAACATTTCATTCGTCGACTTCGACGGGATTCCACTCGTTTCATTGTTAAATTGCATTTCCTTTTACTCAGAGTCTATATAAAAAAGCGTTTAAAAAACTACTACGGTTACTGAAAAAAAATCCGTTTTCGATTAATCTAGTCAACGAAGAAGTAGCACGTCAAATTGTGTTTCTCTACTATTCCGCAGTTCCAGTGTCTCAGAGAGAAATAGCTATTCAATTGGGTATTTCACGACGTTCTGTTTGCTATTATATTGATAAACACACGAAAAATGAAGTTAGTTCATTGCAATCTAAACGAGGCCGCCCTTCTAAAAGACCTCTATCGATTTTTTTTTTCTAATCGGAGGCGAAACTGAATTCTGCAATGGCAGAATCTACATTCAACTTGTTTTTCTTTTTTGAAATGATATTTGTTGTTTTGTTCTACAGTTACTTTTTATTTATTGTTAATTGCTGTTTAAAATGATAGAAAATAGTAAAATATGCATAAATTTCTTTGGTATTCTAAAACGAGGATTTTGCCCCAATGTAGTTGCAAATTAATCGTGCTAAACCTATTGCGTATATGATGTCTGTGTAAGAATCTTTTGTGAAATATGGAAAGTGTAAATTGGCTACTACTTGATTATCACGTCAACCAATTTCGCCAAATTGTTCGCTAAATTATACAAATTTAAATAATTTTATCTTAAATAACTAAAGAGAAAATGCTTAAATACGAAAGAGCAAATAATTTTGTTTTCATTTTTCAGGAGGAAATTTTGCAATAATAAATTAATTGTTGTAGTGAGAATTTTAATGTGTGTTTTTGTTTTTTTTTTATCGTTGGCAACTTGCTGTAATGAAAAATGTTTATTTTTTCCTGCTATTGTTTTGTAAGAGCTCGTTTTGTGAAAGCCATGTTAAGATGGTATTCAAATTTTTGAACCCTTCCCAATCACCACACCCTTGGGCCGATTTTGCTCATTTGAACTTACAGGCCACTGAGATATTAACCATCTCAATGTACTTGACGAGTTTGAAGATGATTCTTGCATAATTGTGCCTTTTATCACGCGGACAAAATTTAATATATATATAAACTTTTTAGGTGGGAGTAGTTTTGGGTTCCTGGCTTCACATAATGAAAAGTTGTGAAGAAATTTTTCAGAAGTTGTACCATGGTAACGACTGTAATAATTAATATTTCTTCAGATAAGGGGAAATTTTAAATCCTGTTGCCACAATGGTCTCATTTCGCTTCCAAATGTGCACTGTTAGTAATAAACTAAAATAGTTATTTCTAAATAGCTGGTTTTTGCGCAACGATTGGATCATTCGAGACAACAGCTCAGCGGCTATAAGTCTCAAAAATCCCCCCTCCAAACAAACAAAAATTTTGCGCAACGTTTAAGATAATTTAATATCACAATGGTGTCTAAATTGTTTTCAGCAATGAGCAAGGTGCTGCTGGAGGTCCAAATTATTTAAAATACAAATTTAAATTCACCAGTTTGTTTCATCCACGGTTGATTTTGAAATTTTGACCAGCGCAGCGGGCATAGCCTGCTAGTAAAATATATAATGCAACTGGTACTTGATAACAAAATTTTCGCCAAATTGGCGTGAGAAAAAAATCTCGTCAATGTAGTGCGAATACGATACTTGTCCATATAATAAATGTAGCAACAGGTAAACCGAGCCTTGCTCGGTGTTTTATTAGACTTTTTGGTACTTAGGTATTAACGCCACCGCAGGAGAACTTGCGCCAATGCGCCAATAAAGAGCAATCTTGTTCTTCGCACATGCACAAAAATAATGGCGTCAAAAAATGAGCAAAAAAAGACAATGCACTAAAACACTAAAAAATGGCGTCAAAAATCAACAAAAAACAAGGCAACAAGGAATCCGAATGATAATTGCGGTGGCGTTAATACGTAAACACCGACTTTTTTAATTAACGCAACATAACTTTTGTAAGTAAAGATGAATCGATTGTAATCGATTTTTATCCCACTTCCTGATATGCCAAGATTGTAAAATTTTTCTATGAAGGTGTGTTTCGGATGACCAGTACAAAATAATTTAAATTTCCAGAACTTAATAGTTAATGCATTACTATTTTCGAATTAACCCACCACAGGCGATAAATCGCCAAAACTATATCGCATTTTGATAGATTTGTGTATTATTCCGCGATGGTGATGTCATGTGCATAATTTCCTATGCTCTTTAAAAATGGAACATATATGTGAAATGCTTCAACGGATGCAAATCGCTTCATTTTATATAAAATAAAAGCGTGTGTATCTAGCTGCGTGTATTGACGTTTCCGATCATGCTATGTAATTCTCTATCCTATAAAAAAACTAATAATTAGTTAGAATATTAATAAAAATACAAATAAAAAGTCGAATAAAAATTCGAGGACCTTTTAAACACGTGTATCGTATTTAATGTCATTGAATTGACATTCACGATAATCCATTATTGGCATTTAATCTTATAATTTGGCGATTGTATTTTGGTCGACGGGATGACAGAGTAGTACCAAAAATAGTTTAACTAATAACTATAAATAAAAAAAAATTATGTAATTAAAAAAAGAAAATACAGTAAATATATAATTTATTAAATTGGGTTACCATGTCAAGTAAAATAACGCAATTTTTGCATGAACTAGGAACCTATTGCGTACATGATATTATGGTACCGATTTATTATAAAATTCAAGCTGTTGTTCCATCTGGGAGATTATAATTTATTGTGATGATGAACAATGGGCACAGATATCATATATGCACAACATTGACACGATTTGTTGACACATTGACACTTCGTTGTCAAGTATCAGTTACATAAATATTTTAAATTATTTTCTATGATTTAAAAAAGAATATAATAATAAACTGCCAAAGTTTAATTAATAACTACAAAACAAAACAATTTGTATCAATTTATAAAAGAAAATATAAAATAATAAACAGTTTTTATTAATAAATAAACAACAATGACCGAATTACCATATGAGGCATAAAATCGCCATTCTGCTGCATTCGCGCAAATATTGTGCGTATATGATATCTGTGCCAATATGACCAGTAGTAAGTATTATAGTAAGTATTATATGATATTATATTACTTAAGAATATTTAAACCTATCCCCCTCCCCCCCTCCAAAAAAAACAAACAAATCTGGAGTCGAATCTCAGGTGAATTTTTTCTTGTACTCGAATAAAGCTTATTTCATAAAAATTGTCGAAAATATTTTCAGTTTCTAACATAATTTGGTACTTCTTGGTTATCCCATCGACCAAAAATCTATCGCCAAATTACAAGATTAAATGCCAATATCGGATTACAGCAAATGTCACATGCACTTGACATTAAACACAATGACATGTTTGTTACGTCATAAAATGATTTTTAATTCAATTTTTAATTTCCACTTTCATTAATGTTATATTTATTTATTTGTTTTTTCGTTGTTTAAACGAAAAATTTTATAATTTCTATAATTTGGCTAATTGTTTAGCGATTTGTATATTTTGGCGAAAATGGACGTCGGGATAACCAAGTACTGCCCATGATCTTTTAGACATTATTTTCTTTTTAAAAGTACTGATGATACAGGTTCCAAGTTATAGGTCACCAAAAGTGGTTGATAATTTCAATCTTGTTTATCGATGCTAAGGACGCTTAGAGTGGTAATTTTGTGTTATTAAATAGAACATAACATTTTGAAAAATCACAAATAATATAAAATTGAAATAAAAAAGGTAAATAATCTATAACAAATATACTCTAAATCCTCTTTATAATATAGGTAAAGACGACATAAGACATAGCCTATCTTTGTTTCCGAGCGAGCAATATCATTTTGGTATCATTACTTTTGAAATCGGTTCGGTAGTTCCGGAGATTAGCCCCTAAAAACTGGAACATTTTTATCTGTTTTGCATTTTATTTTTTAAAATTTATCTGTTTTAAAAATATTTTTTATTTTCTATTTGTTTTTATTATAGAGTCGTTTTGTTGTATTAAAGCGTATACATGCAAAGATGTTTGTACGTATAGAGTTGTTTCGTTGAAAATATAATGGCGTTTACGTCATTAAATTTAAGACGTTTCATGTTATGGGTATTATTTTTAACAAATTTCTTACAGTACTTATGGCGGCTGAATAACTGTAATATTAATTTATAAAACTATATAAATTGTTATAGATGAATGAATTTAGTTGTTGAAATAAGCGTGGTCTCAGAATAATTATAAATATATGTATTTTTTTCTATTTACATATTTTTAATAAATGTTTTGAGTGAAATTTTTCTTTTTTCTATTCCTGCTTTTGATAGATATAATTAAAATTCTGAAAGAAGTTGGGAATTTTATAAAAGAGCAACAAAATCGTGGATACGTAAGTTAAAACATTATATTAATATTATTTAATAAAGAGGTCTCACTAGGGAAGTGCAAGAAGTGTAAGTCACCGATTTTGACGTGGTATCATTAGAAAGATCTCATTGTGAGCAGTAAAAAACTCAATGGAACTACCCGTCGCAAGTGAGTCGTTTTCGAGATATTCGACAATTAATGTCACCTAGCTAGTGCACACTTATGGAGGACCGCAAAAAATTTTAGTCGCGATCTTAACGAAACTGGTATTATTGAAAAGATATCATTGTAAGGATAAGAAAATTCAACGAAACCACCCTTCACAAATGAGAAATTTTCGGGATATCCGACAATTTGTGTCACATCGCTAATATCTCAAAAATGGCTCATTTCCGATTTGTAATTCCATTGAGATTTTTACTTCTCACAATGATACCTTTTCAACGTCACCATTTTCGTCAAAATTAAGGAAACAATTTTTTACGGTATCTCGTTAAGTGTGCACTATCCCAGTATCCATTAGCTACGTCACATAAATTATGAGATATCTCGAAAACGGCTCATTTCCGACGCGTGGTTCCATTGAGTTTTTCAATCCTTGCGATGATATCTTTTCAATATTACCAGTTTCGTTAAGATCGAGACTAACATTTTTTGCGGTCCCACATAAAGTGTGCACTAGCTACGTGACATAAATTGTCGAATATCTCGAAAACGACACATTTACTACGGGTAGTTCCATTGAGTTTTTTATTTCTCACGATGAGATCTTTCCAACGATACCACTTTTGTCAAAATCGGTGACTTACACTTCTTGCACTTCCCTAGTTAGTAATATATGCAAGATAACTGACTTTGACATGACGATTGAAAAGAACTTTTTTAAAATGGTGTGAGAATTTAGATAACTATTTGCATATTAAATATCACCATGCGAGAATTTTTACAAAACAAATTTCCTATAAAAATGGTATTTCGTATAATCTTTGGAAATTTTTGGTTTTGTAGTCAATTTTATTTTAAATATGCATAAATGCATACAAGCCTATATCAATATTTTTTCTATCAAGAAAAATGGCTTCATTTCCTCCGTGATAATCCGAAAAAAACTTGGATATTTTTATGTTAGCCAAACGCAGATCTTGCTGATGTTTTTTTAATATAATTTATAAAATTTTTATGTGTTAGAAAGAATGTTTTTATGTTTAAACTAGCAGGCGTCGCCCGTTACGCTGGTCCCCTCTTCAATACGAACCTTTCACCTTTTTACAGTAAGTTTTAATATAGAACGACAGAACCATACGTAATTTACAGAAACTATTCAAACCATCTAACTGACAATGTAAGTGTCATCAAAATCCGTCCATTAGTAAAAACTAATCTTTTATAGTCGTTTTCAAGTCATTATCGAAATTTATTCCAACATAACTAACAAACATAATTGAGCATTGTAGAGTAATGAGAAATGTACTTGTTGCGTACTATCGCTGCTTCCATGGTTTAATTTAATCGTTTTTACTTTGCGCCTCGCGCAAACGATTTTTTTTCTGTTGTTTACATTATGAATTTGCTAGAACTTTTTTAAATGGAATTTTCTTTTGAACTGAAAAATGCAGTATGTATTGTATTAAGATATTATAATGATGAAAAGATATGATATGTGCACAATAATGGCCTTATTTGTAATGTGAAAGTTAATATATGTTTTTTTTATACATCTGTGCTTGAATTTACTCTGAAGACACGAAAATTGATTTACTTAAGATATAGTATTAGATTGATCTCCCCGATACATGATAAGGTAAGATTAATGCATTCATGCTGTAGCTAAGATATTTTAATTTTGAACATGAATACTGATAATTTAAACATCAGTATTAAATAATATTGAAGAATTTTATAAACAGGGATAGATTCAATATTATTTTGGCATCCAACTGCTGGGATATTTTATTATTTAAGAAGTAATATAAGATAATGGAACAAATTAAACGATCACGCACGCCATTAAGAAGTGCTTTTACGCGAATCGCTAATTTACTTGAGAATAAATTAAGTGATGAAAATAAAAATATTGAAGAAATTGAGATTTTATATGCTCAATTAGAAGAAAAATGGGTAAATCTAGAACCAAAAGAAAAAGAAATGTTAGATCTTCTTTTAAACGATAAATCATGTACGCAAGAAAATTATGATACGGAATACGAAAGTTTTAGCATGTATGAGGAAAAATTTATTAAGCTAAAAACGAAAGTTCAAAAATTTTTGAAAGTTTCTGAAACTGAAAATATTAAGAAACGGAAATTTAAACTTCTTAAGATAGAATTTAAATTATTCGGGGGAGATATTAAGAAGTGGTTGGCCTTTTGGGCTCAGTTTGAAAAGATACATAACGATTCTGATATCGCGAAAGAAGATAAATATCAGTATTTATTGCAAGCGACGCTAAAGGGTTCTAGGGCAAGAGAAATTGTCGAGTCGTACCCCGCTACTGGTGATAGTTATGAAAATGTTATTGAATGTTTAAAAGCTCGTTTTGGTCGCACTGATATGTTAATTGAAGTATACATAAGAGAACTACTTGCTTTAATGATGAATAACACAACAGGAAAATGTCCAAGAATTCCTCTTTTTAAATTATACGACAAAATTGAAACGTATTTAAGGTCATTAAAAATGTTAGGTGTTTCAAGCGAACATTATTCTGCAATTCTTTATCCATTAATTGAGTCGTGTTTGCCTGTTGAAATATTGAGAATTTGGGAAAGAAATTTAAATTCCATAACCTTGAATTCAAAAGATGAAAGTAAAAATAAATTAGATTCTTTGATGAAATTTTTGCAGCACGAAATCGAAAGCGAAGAAAAAGTCCGTTTGGCTAGAAGTGGGTTTAATCTAGAAAATGTAAACCAAAATATTCATACTGCGCCAAGTAGGCGAGAAAGGGATCTTCCAACGGCCACGGAATTACATAATTCATCGAAAATGAAAAGGGAAATGTGTATTTTTTGTAACAAGTCACATTTAAGTACCGAATGTAGATATGCTAATAGTTTATCTCATGAAGATAGAAAACAAATATTGATGAAAAAGGGTGCTTGCTTTAAATGTTTAGAAACAAGAAAACACATATCACGTTTTTGTAGAACGAAAATACCACCCTGTGATTGTGGTAAATTACATTTTAAAATAATGTGTCCAACGAAAAATGATAAGGAAAACACGATTACAGAAAAGTCAGATATCGAAATTAAAAACGACACTGCTTTATCCAATAAAACAAGTACTCGCCATGTACTTTTACAAACGCTTATTGTCCGACTTAGATGTAATAGTAAGATGAAATATATAAGAATATTAATTGACTCAGGTAGCAGTAAATCCTATTTGTCATCTTTTGCACTGGCCGAAATGGGATATGAATGCATAGGGGAAGAAAATTTGACACATAGTTTATTTGGAGGCACAGAAACTGTATCATCACATAAGAAATATTTGATTAGTCTGAGTGACTTCTTTGATAATTATCGCTGTTGTTTCGAAGTGCTAGATCAAGAAAAAATTTGTTCGGACATTCCAAAAATTCCTCGTGGCTCTTTTATGAGTGAAATAAAGAAGCATAAAATTTTTCTATCTGATTTGAATAACGAGGTTGAATTGCTGTATGAATTTTCACCTAACGAAATTCATGGGCTTATAGGAGCTGATATAGCAGGCAAATTGTACACCGGTAAAATAAAACAATTGAATTCTGGCTTAGTGGTAATGGAAACACGTCTTGGTTGGACTTTGATGGGAAAAACCGACATTTTTAACACATCAGATAGCACAAACAGCGTCATGTCACTTCATGTAAATGATGCAAAAATTACAGATTTGTGGAGGCTAGACACGCTTGGAATTCTCGATCCTGGTGAAAGCGGAAACAGACAAGAAATCGAAAAAGTAATTGAAGAGCATTTCAATAGAAATATAAAAATAGATGCAGAAGGAAGGTATGAAGTATCCCTCCCATGGATTGAAAACCATCCTCCGTTACCAACTGGTCGAAAAATTGCTGAAAGACGATTAAGAAGTTGTGTTGAATCACTAAAGAAAACAAGAACTTTAGAAGAGTATGAAGATATATTAAAAGAATGGATAGAAGAGGGTGTTATTGAAGAAGTTAAGAATACTTGTAATGATGAAAGTGAACACTACTTGCCACATAGAGCTGTGATTAAAGAAAATTCGACCACAAGAGTTAGACCAGTCTTTGATGGTTCAGCAAGACAAAAAGATTCACCTTCAATCAATGACTGTTTAGAAAAAGGTCCCAATATAGTAGAACTCATTCCGACTATATTGAATAAATTTCGTGAGAAGAAAATAGGCGTAATTGCGGATATTCGAAGAGCATTTCTGCAAATAGGTTTAAATGAGCGAGATAGACCATTTCTGAAGTTTTTATGGTGGGAGGAAGGCGATCCCGAAAAGTTGAAAATTTTCCAGCATAAAAGAGTTGTTTTCGGTCTTACATGTTCACCTTATTTGCTTGGCGCAACTATCCGATATCATCTGAAGAACGCACCTTCTAGATTTAAAGAAACAGCAGAGAAATTGATGAAGTCTTTTTACGTAGATAACTGCGTCACTAGTGTTGATAATCATGAGCAGCTTGAAAAATTTATTGAAGAATCCAAACTTATTCTCCAGAGTGCTAAGTTTAATCTTCGAGGATGGGAATATAATATCCATGAAACAGTAGTAGAAAACTTCCCAGAAGAAAAGATTATTCTAGTTTTGGGACTAATGTGGAATTTAAAAGCTGATACTTTGAAAATAGATTTGAGAAAATGTTTTGAAGATTCCACTGTTGTAACAAAAAGAAATATTCTCAGTGCTGTTCATAGAATTTTCGATCCCATTGGCTTCACATGTCCTGTCACCTTGGGTCCAAAGATTCTTCTTCAAGAATGTTGGAAATTTAAAGTTTCGTGGGATGCTGAATTACCTGAATCTATTGCCAAGAAATTTGAAAAATGGCGAAAGGATGTTTCTAAATTAAAGGAAATAGAAATCCCTCGATGTATTATTTCCAATTATGAAGCTACAAAGAATATTTCATTGCACATATTCTGCGATGCAAGCAAGAATGCATATTCTACATGTATATTTTTAAGATGTGCGACTGAAAACACAATATCTTGTCAGCTTGTACAGGCTAGGAGCAGAGTTGCTCCAATGAAAACCATTTCTATTCCTCGATTGGAGCTGCTTTCCTGTAATATCGGAGCTAGACTAGCACAGAGTGTTATAAATGATCTTCAGTTGAAACATATCCCGAAATTTTTCTGGTCCGATTCAGCAAATGCTCTATATTGGATCAAAGGAACTGAAAATTGGGCTCCTTTTGTTTTCAATAGAGTTAAAGAAATCCGATATTTGACAGAACCTGAAAATTGGTATCACATCCCAGGATCATTAAATGCTGCAGACCTCCCTTCTCGTGGTTGTAATGCAGAAACTTTAGCGAAATCTAAATGGTGGGAGGGCCCAGAATGGTTACGAAGACCAGAACATGAATGGCCAAAATCCAATGTTGTTCCTGATTTCAACGTAGTATATTCAGAAAAGAGAAAAACTGTTATTAGCACTACAAATCATGAAGAATCAACTGAAAAAATTTATAACAGATTTTCATCGTACGACAAATTGATCCGAATTATTGCTTGGATTTATAGATTTTTTACTAACTGTAAAGTGAAACTTGCCAACCGGTTTTCTGGACTCTTAACGCTAGAAGAAATAAACAGAGCTGAAATATCTTTGTTAAAAATAGTACAAAATGAATCATTTTCAGGAACTGAAGATAAACGCTTAAAATCACTTCAATGTTATAAAGAATCAAATGGACTACTTAAAGTTAAGACTCGTATTCTGATGAGAGAAGATAAAAGAAATTTCCGATTTCCAATACTGTTACCCTGCAGTCATCCAGTTGTCGAAATACTTATTCGGACAAGACATCTTAGTTTAAATCATGCTGGCACCCAGATATTAATGAGTAACTTAAGAGAAGATTTTTGGATTTTGAAATGCAGGAAGACTGTTAGAAAGGTAATCAGAAGCTGTGTACGCTGTAAAAGATTCAATTCAAAACCTAAACCAATTATAGAAGCCCCCCTTCCGGAAGATCGTACAAAAGAAGCTGCAGTATTCGAAGTTGTAGGAACTGACTACGCCGGTCCTTTACTTCTTCGAGGCGGTCAAAAAGCTTGGATTGTTATTTTCACATGCGCTGTCTATAGAGCAATACATTTAGAGATAGCCACATCCTTATCTACTGACAACTTTTTGCAAGCTTTTAGAAGATTCATAGCACGAAGAGGTAGACCTGCGATAGTATATTCGGACAACGGAAAAAATTTTACGGGTGCTGAAAATTTGTTGAAACAAATCGATTGGGATGTCATTTCTCAGTACAGCGCAGCTCAGAAAATAATTTGGAAATTTAACCCTCCATCTGCGCCGTGGTGGGGTGGATGGTGGGAGCGTTTGATAGGCATAATAAAAGGGATCCTTCGAAAAGTCTTAGGACGAAGCTCTTTAAATTTAGAAGAAATGCAAACTGTTATTTGCGATACTGAAAGTATTGTTAATCAGCGACCTTTGACCTATGTTTCAGAGGAAAATGATGATTTAACACCACTTACTCCTTCTATGTTTTTACAAGACATCAGCAAATCAGGTATTCCTGATCTTGACTTTTTGGATTCATCGTCTATAAATAAAAGACATGCTTATAGACAACGACTAAAACAAGATTTGCGAAAAAGATTCCGTACTGAATATTTGGGATTTTTGAGACAATCCTCGAAATTTGATAAAAATCCGAGACCTACCCAAATTGGTGATGTTGTTCTAGTGTCCAGCGAGAATGTTAGAAAACTTGAATGGCCGCTTGCCAAAGTTATTGAACTGTATCCTTCCAAAGATGGAAATGTGCGATTAGTGAAGGTTAAAATGAAAGGTGGTGAGTTTCTACGTCCTGTTCTGAGATTGATTCCTCTAGAAATAACTCAAGAAAAAGGTACAGAACTGCATTCTATAGCTCAAAACTCAACATCTTCCGAACAGACTGTTCAACCATATAATAAAGAACTCCCTTTAGATCCTGTTCCTTCTAAACCGACGGTAAAGCTGAATGGGAAAAACTGTTATTTAGATCCTTCTGCGAGTAAGCCGATGAACCAGCATTTTGTTAAAGACTGTGTTAGTGACTCTCCTGTAGTGACTGTTCCTGAAAAACGATCTAAATATGGTCGTTTATATAAACTCAAAGTAAAGTTTGAGTTTCATTGAATTCGAAACTCAAAGGTGGAAGTGTGTTGCGTACTATCGCTGCTTCCATGGTTTAATTTAATCGTTTTTACTTTGCGCCTCGCGCAAACGATTTTTCTTCTGTTGTTTACATTATGAATTTGCTAGAACTTTTTTAAATGGAATTTTCTTTTGAACTGAAAAATGCAGTATGTATTGTATTAAGATATTATAATGATGAAAAGATATGATATGTGCACAATAATGGCCTTATTTGTAATGTGAAAGTTAATATATGTTTTTTTTATACATCTGTGCTTGAATTTACTCTGAAGACACGAAAATTGATTTACTTAAGATATAGTATTAGATTGATCTCCCCGATACATGATAAGGTAAGATTAATGCATTCATGCTGTAGCTAAGATATTTTAATTTTGAACATGAATACTGATAATTTAAACATCAGTATTAAATAATATTGAAGAATTTTATAAACAGGGATAGATTCAATAGTACTAAAAACACCCCAGAAGAATTATCTAACTTACAATATAAGTTTTATTAAAAGGCGGCAAACAGACTTTTTTAAAATGAATAATATCATACAGCACGATAGTGCTGTACAGTAGAGCTTAGCTGCATCTCTAATGTTAAAGTCCAAAGTTTGCCTCTTAATAACTTTGGACCCAATCATCGGATCTCGACGAAATTCAAAAGGGGAAGTGTCCTACCCTAGATCTCAAAGTTTACAAAAATTCATCCAGATCCACCGATTAGTTTCGGAGATCCAGAACCCCTGTTTTGGCACTTTTTGCTCGTGAAACAACAAAAAAAGAGAAACAACTCAGTTATAACCCGAACCAGGAAACATTCAGCAACGTGTAATAGCTTGTTTGAAAGCTTTTAATTTAGGGATGTGCCTTTCGAAGGTCCGGTAAAAAAATATCAAAAATTAAGGAAATGGCATCCATTTAAAATTTATATAACGCTATACCTTTCATAATTTAAAATAATAGAAATCTCACCTTCTTAATTGCTAATTCAATTGTTGCTTTCGAATTGCCACCAACTAAAATACAATTCGATTATTTAAACTAGTTGGATGTGTCAATCCCGAAACTTTCTTCTTTCTCATAAGTACATTTTAATATTTAAAAAAAAGTGGTGACCCCAAATTTACCCACTATCGAATTTCCTCGAACTTTTGACGTAGCCTAATGAGATTCTGGTATCCGAAAAGCCTAGAACGCAAAATTTAATTAATATTCTGAGGAAATGAGCTTAGTAGTGCCTCATGTTGGGTAATTTATACTAAAACCTAATAAGGATCTATTGATGTCAAGACCTAACAGAATCTGAAATTTGATGGAATTTCGTCCATTACTTCTTGAGATATAGTCATAACAAAAAATTTGCAAAACGTTACACAGCAACACCATATCTTGGAATATTTATGCCAAAATGTAAAAAAGCGTCTAATTATATTATGGTGTAAAAGAATCTGAAGTTTGATGAAATTCTGTGCATTAGTTCTTGAGATATAGCTAGTTTAAAAAAACCGTGTAAAATATAGCACAGCAGCACCATCAGTTGAAGGATTTATAACAAAACGTAATCATCGTGTAATTATGTTATATGTTATTTTGTAACAAAATCTGAAGTTTGATGAAATTCTGTGCGTTGGTTGTTGAGATATAGCTATCGGAAAAATCGTGCAAAATGCAGCATAGCTACACTACCTGTTGCAAGGTTAATACCAAAATGTAACTAGCGTCTAATTATGTTATATATTCTAGTGTAACAGAATCTAAAATTTGATAAAGTTCTCTGCATTAGTTCTTGAGATATAGCTATCGCAAAAATCGTGCAAAATGTAGCATAGCAGCGCCATCTATAAGGCACTTCACACCAAAACTTAATCAGCGTCTATGTACATCAAGGGGTCACAGAATCTGAAGTTCCGTGAAATTCTGTGCATTAGTTCTTGAGATATAGCAATCTTGAAAATCATGAAAAACGTTGTATAGCAGCGCCACCTGCAGGCCAATTTTCACCAAAAACCAATAGGTACTAATTCATATCAAGGTCTAACTGAATATAAAATTTTATTAAATTTCGAGCTTTAGTTCTTGAGATAGAGCGCCCACAAATTTTTTGTCGCATACAGACAGACAGACAGACAGACAGACAGACAGACAGACGGACAGACTCACAGACAGACATTTTCTAAAAATAGTCAAAACGTGTTCAGGACCTTCTAAAACGTATAAATCCTTCGAAAACCGGAAATCGAAAATTTTCATGAATCCAATACTTTCTTCTTGTAAAGATAGAAGAAAGTAAAAAGAAACGATAACACGTGTTCTTTTTTTTTTATAGATCAATAAAAATTCTTATTCTCCTGATAGTTTTGAACCTTTGAAATTGACGTCATTCGAAACAGAAAATGCATATTTTTCATAAACATACATATAAACTTTAATTAAATATGTGTTAAAACAACATCGCATCTTTATTTGAGTGTTTTCGAAGTAAAACAGTTACTACAATATAGATATTTCAATTAAAAAGGGATAATTAGGGAAAAAAAACCTTCCATATTTAAAAAATAACTATTTGAAAATGAAGCTATGAAAATCTGTGTAGATACCTATCGTCATAAGAAAATCTACGTAGATACCGAGAAACTGCAGTGGGACTCCCATCTGGGAGGGGGCCGTTCTGTCGCCAAATATCGCCAAGTTTTTCGCCAATTTGGCGTCATTTCAAGTATTTAGCCAAACTAATATGCCTACTAATAATTTTAAACTAATACTAATACTAGTTTAGATTTGTAGTTGAAAGTGATAGATAAAGTTTCTGAAAGCATCTGAAAAAGCTATGAAATCATACAAAAAACTGGTGGAACCAGAGAGAAAAGTAGAGCTCAATTTAAAAAAAAAGTCTTACAGTAAAATTTGGGAAATATTTTCAATGTTCGTGCAAAAGAAAGGGTTGGTTGGTTGGTTGGTTGTATAGGGTTTAATGGCGCAAAATCCCTTTAGGGACATGCTGCGCCAAACAAAGACAAAGAATATAAAAAAAGCATGGCAAAAGAAAGGGAATCAGATGATCTGTAAAGCTTATGAAATAACCAAATTTTTGTTAGCTGAAAATGAGGACTGAGCTTTACTGGTGCTTTAAAATCAATCAGGGAAAAAGAGGCATTTTTAACTCTTTCCGTATTTCAATCATCCATAACCAGTTTAAAAATTTGGGTTCATAACGATATGTTACAGGCTGATGTAATGAAGGATGAGAACGGTTTGTTCTGTACAAAGTGTGAAAACAATTCCATACCAGCTGTTTTGATAACTGGAAGATCAAATTTCCAAGTAAACTCAAAACCTTGAATAGATACGATTCAATCATATACTAAATATTTGTGTTCAAACATACTTATCTACAACAATTCCTCAACAACTTGATTATATTAATGTTATACTTTAATTATCACATCATGGTTTATATTTGTTTAGCATTGTGGGGCTTAACCGATTTGAGACAACATAGCAATATATTCTATTGACTACTTTCCTCAGTAATCATTTTGAGTGGATAATAGTATAATTCTGAATATAAGGCACCAGTACAGCTCAGTCCTCATTTTCAGTTAACAAAAATTTGGTTATTTCATAAGCTTTACAGATCATCTGATTCCCTTTCTTTTGCACGCACATTGAAAATATTTCCCAAATTTTACTGTAAGATTTTGTTTTAAATCGAGCTCTACTTTTCTCTCTGGTTCCACCAGTTTTTTGTATGATTTCATAAATGGGTTCTCCTGATTTTAAAACTTTTTCCCGTAATGCAATGCATCCACTAAAAAAAACTTTTCAAAAGTAGAAAAAAAAAACGGAAAAAAGGAAAAAAGTTAAAGTTGTAGCTAAAAAAATGGTATGATATCAAATTTCCAAGCTTATTAGCCTCCGATGCTATTTCTTTCAGACAAGCTAAAAATGTCGTGTCATCAACCCTGAATTTTCTACTCAACCCATTTTGATAATTATTTTTTTTAATGAAAGCTATTTATTTGTAGTTGCGCCCATTTTAGCTATTTTTTAATTTATTTCCATTTTTATATTTTAGTTTTAGTTTTAAATGCTTTTTTACGATATTTCTTCAAAATGGTGGCAACGCAGTTTAGCTTTTCTCTCGATAATAAAATTACAATATCAATCAAATACAATATTATTACGGACGCCTTTTTCATATTACTAATAACAGTAACTTTTAAAAAACATTTGAAGAGAAAATGACGTCACTATTTAAAACATCGCATTTTTACTCATAACGAAATTACATTTCAATATTTCTTTTCATTATGAACACTGAGATTGAAATTGTAGTTTCAGATGACATTAATTAGTGAAAATAATGTCATAGTAAAAATTAAATTAGTTTTTTTTTTTTTTTTTTTTTTTTTTTTTTTAATAAAATTATTTTTCTGTGAGTGCATATAAAATAAAATTTTTGGATTTCACCGGCACTCAGATTACAATTTTAACTGAAGATGTGCGAATATTTGCATGCAAAATTGTAACTGGCGAACTTGACATTAAGTTTGGAAATATATTTGTTATATATTGATTCAATAATGTCATTACTTTTGCCTTTTTTTAAAACCAAATCGATCGGGTCTTTTAAACATTTCATTCGTCGAATTCGATGGGATTCCACTCGTTTTATTGTTAAAATGCATTTCCTTTTTCTCAGAGTCTATAAAAACTAGTCGTTGGGGGAGGGGGGGGCACCGTAATACTTACCCATCATGGATAGGCATATGAAAATAAAACATGTGAAAACTATTTATACAATGCATTGCAATTCCAAAACAAAATTTAAATACTGTTAATATGCATAGTAATGCTCTATTAATGAATTGCTGATGTACCAATTTCGACAAATTATATAAAACGCCAAACTACTCAAGTAAAACCGAACTACGTAAAAGAAACATTCTTATAACTCCAAAAATAATAATAATATAAACTAACAGTTTACTGAGTTGGATTAAGCGTCTCATTTTCAATTAAAATATACCTCTGAATTGAAATTTGAATGAAATACAGGGTCATGAAAAATCGAAGAATGTAGAAAACAGGATTACAAATATCTCGGCAACTAATAATCCGATCGACTTCGTTCTATATGCAAAATGTGTGTTATTTTATTGCCTTTTACGTCCATTCCTTAAAACAAAAGCATTCAAAAATTTTTATGTACCTTTCATCAGAACGAATTTTTCGAGAGTCCGAAAAAAATAGTTCCGGATAATTGAGGCTGCTGATATTAAATAGGCTTCGTCCCATTCTTTCATACTAACTACATACAAAATTTCATGTCAGACAGACTTGACAGACGGACGGCAAAATTTTTTTTTCTAAAAATATGTTTTTCGGAATCTCCACTATCCAAAACGTGTAAATCCGTCAATTTTTTTTTTTTTTTTTTTTTTTTTCGATTTTCAAAGCGATTGCAAGACTTACCCTATACTACGTATGATGGGTAAGTAAAAAGCGCTTAAACTAAAGAAAAAAACCCGTTTTTGATGAATCTAGTCAATGAAGAAGTAGCACGTCAAATTGTATCTCTTTATTATTCCGAAATTCCAATGTCTCAGAGAGAAATTGCTAAACAATTGGGTATTTCACGCCGTTCTGTTTCTTATTATATTGATAACTACAAGAAAAATGAAGTTTGTTCATTGCATTCTAAACGGGGTCGCTCTTCTAAAAAAAACCTGTAACTTTTTTTTTTTTTTTTTTTTTTTTTTCCTGATTGGAGGCGAAAGTGAATTCTACAATGGCAGAATCTACATTCAACTTGTATTATGATAGTATGGTTCTTATTTAACATTTTCCATTAAAAAAAAATTACCTTTTGTAAATCAAGTTTCTTCGTACGTGTTGATAAAAATCCTTTTCTCCTATACTAAATGCATCATAACGTGTTTCTAAAAATACAAATGTTTTAAAATTATGCATGAGGGGTTTGGCGGCCATCTTTCCATATTTTACATTGATTTTTATCGATCCAAATCCATAGTCAAAATCCGAAATTCAAAATTGTTACTTAAGCAGATATCACTGGTCAACAGCTGTTTTGGTGCCGGGGTATTTTTAACTGATTTTATATGAATTTGATGTCCTAAATTCAAATATGGCATTAGTTTTTCTCTATCAGCTCAGTTTTTTAAGATAAAGAACTTTTTGTGAAATATATGTTTCATTATTTTAAGGTAAATCCATGTATTAAAAAATGTATGTAAAAATAAATAAATATATAATTTTTATTTTTTATAATACACAAATGTTAGTTTTTATTATTATGATATACACATATTCAAATAATAATTTTTAAAATATATTATACAAATATTTTTACTCACAAAAATAGCGAAAAACGTCACTGATGAAACTGATACTCATTGAATGTTTCGGAAGCTTCTTTTTCGTGACATTCTGGAATATATTTTAGAACAGTGTCTTTTTAAACTCAAACTGTAATCTGAAACCCTTTGTATATCTCGTCTTTTTTGCATCGAATTGAACCAAATATTTTGTGTAAGTGTATGACTATGGTTAGTTGGTCCTCTCTGAATTTGAAAAAAAATCTGCCGGAAGGGGGCGCTGCAATCGCGATTTTTGTGCCACTTTCAATAATTTACCGACCAAAAGTATGTGAAGTTATGCATTGAATTGAACCAAATTTTTTGTGTAAGTGTATGGCTATCGCTAGTTGGTCCTTCGTGAATTTGAAAAAAATCCCCCGGGAGGGGGCGCTGCAATAGCAAATTTTATGCCATTTTCAATATTGCACCACCTAAAAGTGTATGAAGTTAGTTCAAGAACTGAACTAATTTTTTTGTATATAATTATTTTTTGGTAAGGCAAGTAGGTCCTCCCTGTATTTGAAAAAAAAAATCTGCCTATCATTCTATTGTCCATCAGCTCGTACAGAGACGGAAATTCGTTTTTACTCCGATTAATTGACTGAAGCAGAAATTTAAGATGAAAATCAAAGTTGGTATGTTATTGAATTAAAATTATTAAAGCATTAAAATGAGTAACTTTTTTTTCTATATTAAAATGTACGTATGAGATAGAAGAAAGTTTTGAGATTGGCACATCCAACTAGTTTATATTTCAGTGATTAAAATATGTCGCCTTTGCAGCTTCACCACAAGTTACAATATTTAGCTTAAAATTATTTTTAAATCATAAATCTTAAAACTTTTAGCCATAACAATACCGCAGTTGAAAAAAAATATCTTATTTCATTTTTCACTGAATGTATTGTTTGTATTAGATATAGCAATTTTTATTAGCACTTTCCAACAAAGTTGAAAAGTGCTTATGCATTCGGTTTGTCTGGCCGTCTGTCCGTCTGGCCGGATGGCCGTATGGCCGTCTGTCCGGATGGCCGTCTGTCCGCGCTCTAACTCCCGTAAATATACTCGGATTGCTATGAAATTTTTATACGTTATTGAGGTTTACCCTAGCACGAACCCTATTGAAAATGAAGTATCTACCATGATTAATTTATCTACAGAGAGAATCAAAAGTTTCCCATTACATTACGGCCTATGGGGAAAAATTGTTAATATACTCGGATTGCCATGAAATTTTAGAACGTTATTGACGTTTACCTAGCACAAGTCCTATTGAAAATGAAGTTTCTACCATGATTAATTTATCTACAGGGCGAATCAAAAGATTCCCATTACATTACGGCCTATGGGGAAAAATCTTTAATATTCTCGGATTGCCATGAAATTTTAGGACGTTATTGAGGTTTAGCCTAGCACGAACCCTACTGAAAATGAATTATCTACCATGATTAGTTTATCTACAGGGCGAATCAAAAGTTTCCTATTACATTACGGCCTATGGGGGAAAATCATTTCAAAGGAATTTTAAAGATGTTATACCCTGTCAAACATATTAAAATATGCATTCTATAAAAAATTTAAGGTGAAAATGTAGCTATTATTCATTTACAGGGCCACACAAAAGAATTCCATTAGATAATGGTAAAAGGGGGGAATTGTGTGTGACCTATTTTAAATATATTAAGCTTTTTCATGTATAATAAAACTGATATATATTACTGAAGCTTAATATAAATTATACGCTATTGTCTTACATAATATGAAGTGCATAGCATTTACAAGGCCATACAAAAGATTTCACATAGTAAATTCTTTCCGAAGTACCGTATATGTGTCTGATGATGACTGATGGAGGGATGAAATGCATTTTAATTATGATATTCGCGTTTATATTCCGCTAAATGTATGCACATTATATGGTGTGTATAAATGTTATAGTTGATATACAGGGCTAGCCAAAAGAGTTCACCAACGCTACTGAATATGAGCGTAAATTATTTAAACGTGGTTCTTAATAAGCTATACATTTTTATGCTGAGTTGCATTCAATTTACTGAGAAATGTTTGCAGAATATAGATAAAGGGATATACAGGGCCACGCAAAGAATTCGGTACATGGACGCCTATGAATGATGATTTATGAGAATGTGAGGCTGAACAAAAGTACTCAAGTATGTTTCCATCTAATAGTATGAAATGCTGACAAAGAAATTTCAAGCTACTGGATATTTTCTTGCTAAACTAAATTTTCCCATTACATGAACTGACATATGAAATACAGGGCTGTTCTAATGTACTGGAATACATATTTGGGTATATTTGGCTATACACTATTATTTCCCTAAATAACAAAGTTTTGTTAAAGATTTCATTAAGTGTTGGAAAGTGCTTCATAATCTATGCTTAGCGCATGATTTTTCTTATTTGTTTTTAATTCATTGAATTAAGAACTAAATTCTCTATAGTCTTTGACGCTATTGCCAGAAGCGAGTTGCCAATTGTTATCTGAATACAAATGAAATTGGTTGCTAATTCTATTAATTACGCTGTAAAAAAAAAAAAATATCAATAATAAATGGACGATTTTACGGAGATTGTACTGGTAATAGAGACGCCAGTACAATTCACTTTTTTAACGGAAAAATTCCCGTAAAATTTATCAAATTTTCCTTTCATGGAGTTTACAGGAATTTTTTCATTAAATCCCTCCATTAATCAATACAATATTTGTTAAATCGAACTTTTTTTTTTACTGTGCTTGTAACGTATGCAAACTTCGCCTAGTGCGCTAAAAATGTTCCACATGATTCTGAATGGAATACGTCAACGTGATTAATGCTTTTAAAAGTTTATCATTCAAGCGGCAAAAAGTAATGCACATTGAAGAATACTTAGATGCCTCAATTTTTACTATTTTCTTTTAAATTGAAATAAATTTGCGTAATTGAGATCAATTCGTTGATATTATAACGTTTTACAATATCCTTGTAACCCTTTCGGGACTGCCGTACTACTAATAGTACAATGTCTTTTAAGGAAGTATTATTAGCTCACAGGCTATCATAGCCTGAGAGCTTATGTGCCCGTCCGTTCTGTATGTACGTTCGTACGTTCGTGCGTAACGCAATAACTCATGATAAAAATATCGGATCCACTTGAAATTTTGTATATAGGTATATCCTGATAAGGCGCTTCCCTGATTAGTTTTTGGAGTTCATTCGATATGTATAAGAGGGGGAACGGGGGGCTCGTTCCCCTCCCCTTAATTGATATAAACGGGATTTTCATACAGAATTAACAGTTTTCGTTCAAAATTTAGATATAGGATCATTCTGATGAGGCGATTCCGTGGCTGTTATTAGGAATCATTGAATAAGTATAAACAGGGGGGACGGGGGTTCTAATGCCCCCCCTTAATTGATATAAACAGGATTTTCATCCAGAATTAACAGTTTTCGTTCAAAATTTAGATATAGGATCATTCTGATGAGGCGATACCGTGCTGTTATTAGGTTTTCATTGAACAAGTATAAGCAGAGGAACGTGGTGCTCATGCCCCTCCCCTTAATTGATATAAACGGGATTTTCATGCAGAATTATTAACAGTTTTCGTTCAAAATTTAGCTATAGGATCATTCTGATGAGGCGAGTCCGTGGCTGTTATTAGGTGTTCATTTGAATAAGTATAAACAGGGGGAACGGGGGTTCTAATGCCCCTCCCCTTAACTTGTATAAATGGATTTTTCAAGCAGAATTGTCAGATTTCGTTCAAATCTCTGAATAGTTTTGGAAGTTTAATGGTTAAGTATAAAAGAGGGGAATATCTCCTCTTAAATTATATAAATGCTAAATGGGTTTTTATTAAGAATTATCCGATTTGCTCTGAATTTTGGATATAGATTTTTTAAATGATAAAGCATATCCTTGATAGTTTAAGAGGTTCAATGATTAAGTATAAAAAAGGAGAAAGGGGAGAGCTGTTTCCGTTTCTTATTTTTTTTTTTTTTTCGAACGGAATTAACGAAAATACAAGGCTGTAATGTACAATTAGTATGCGTAGCTTGTGAGCTCAATGCCAGCAGTTTAACTGGGCAATATTCTTTTTATTTTGTTTTAAGAAATACCTTTACTACTATTTACATCTAGTAATTTTAGTATATGTCTATTCATTTACTATATGGCTTCCTTTATGTTTATGCCTTTAGCAATAATAATAATAATTGTTATTTGTTTAAGTAGCTTTGTGCCGTTTGCGATTTTTTTAAACAGATATTCCGCTCTTTAAATTAAAAATAAAGGTTACTCTCCTGAAAGAATCATGCTTGATAAAGCGGAAAAAGTATTAGAAATTTTTTATAAAAATTAAAACTTATTGTAATTCAATTTTTTCTAAGCATCTCCAAAACTTCTTCCTTCGCCTATTGTCTTATGAATATTAACTGGATAGCACGCAAAACAATATCATCGCTATCTTTCAGACAATGAAATATACATTAAACGCTAATTAATCTATTTCGATAACTAATTATGTAAAAGTAACTTTTTTCCGAAAATTAAAAAAAAATTCGGACCCAAAAGGGTTATGTGCATGTGAATAACATTTAGGATTTTATAAAACACTGTTACACTATTACATTTGCTCAAGTACCCTATTTGGCTACGGATGGGATTTCCCCAGATTAACAATAAGATCGGATTAATCATGAGATACAAAATTCCAGTACAAATCTTCCAACGAATCAAAAAACTTGATTTTGAACAATTTCAGTTATTTTCTTATTAACTCTACCATGAATTAAACGGCTTATTTTCCTTTATTTATCTTTTATTTTATTTTATTTTATTTCAATTTAATTTTTTTGTTGTGAGATATTTTACTTCCCATTAAGTCTTATTAATTTTATTTATTTGTACTTTGTTTTTAAAATAATATGTTATATTACTTACCCATCATACGTAGTATAGGGTAAGTCTTGCAATCGTTTTGAAAATCGAAAATTTTTTTTGACGGATTTACACGTTTTAGATAGTGGAGATTCCGAAAAACATATTTTTAGAAAAAAAAATTTGCCGTCCGTCTCTCTGTCTGTCTGTCTGTCTGTCTGTCTGTCTGCAAACGCTCTATCTCCCGAACGAATTAAGATAGAGACTTGAAATTTTGCATGTAGTTAGTATGTAAGAATGGGACGAACCCTATTTAATATCAGCAAACTCGATTATCCGGAACTATTTTTTTCGAACTCTCGAAAAATTCGTTCTGATGAAAGGTATATAAAAATTTTCGATTTTTTTTGTTCTAAGGAATGGACGTAAAAGGCAATAAAATAACACATATATTGCATATAGAACGAAGTCAATCGGATTATTAGTTGCCGAGATATTTGTAATCCTGTTTTCCACATTCTTCGATTTTTCATGACCCTGTATTTCATTCAAATTTCAATTCAGAGGTATATTTTAATTGGAAATGAGACGCTTAATCCGATGCAGTCAATTGTTAGTTAATAGAGTTATTATTTTTGGATTTATAAGGATGTTTCTTTTACGCAGTTTGGTACTACTTGAGTAGTTTGGCGTTTTATATAATTTGTCGAAATTACATCAGCAGTTCTTTAATAAAGCATTACTATGTATATTAACAATATTTAAATTTTGTTTATGAATTGCAATGCACTGTATAAATAGTTTTCACATGTTTTATTTTCATATACATATCCATGATGGGTAAGTATTACGGTGGCCCCCAACGACTAGTTTATTTTGTTGTCATTTAAATACTTTTTTTCCTTTTGTAATCGTTGTTAAATTTAATTGATTTTTACAGGCGGTTTACATGAAAGATTTTGGACTATTCACAGTTTTTAACCAGAAGCTTGTCGTGTCTCACCATCCCTTGAAATACGTTATCACTCGAAAGCCTGTATTTCAGTTTTCTCACCGAATTGCTTCGAAGTTCCGGATCAGATGGTCAAGGCAAATTGCTGATAGTATGATATCAATGTATTAATTATACGAACTTTATTAAATGAGAAGCAAATTAAATATTTAATTGATGGATAATTATATGTGTTCGTTACAAAAATATGTCAGTGTTAATAATACTCAATTCGTAGCTAATATATAAAGTTTATTAGTGCAATTTTCAATCAAATTCGATTAATAAAAATTATAATACGGTAAAAAAAAAATATGTAGTAAGTTGTACACGGATGTCAAGACCGGGATCCGAACCCTCACTCTCTTTCGAAAACCCGAGGTTAAATCTGGCGCCCTAGACCGATCGACCACCCAGACTATTATCAATGCGGCGAGATTATTCACAATCCATGTTACTTTTATTTTGCGAGAAATCGCCACTTTTATTAGTTTTTGCCTAATTACCAAAAAAGTACTCAACTAATTTCGATGAAATGGAAATAGTACCAATTCGAGTGTAGCCTCTTTCATTTAACACAAACATAACACTAACATACTTAATTTTATTACTTTAAAATGATGTATCTCATTAACTAAATTAGGTTTTCTCAAATAAGTGCCACGATTGTTAAAAATCTCATACATTTTATCTACATTATATTTGAAAATAATTCAGACTAAAAAAAATAAATAAAATAATAAAATAAAAAAGTACTAAATTTTCTCTATTTAATTTTGTCTAATAAGTTTTTTTATAAAATCTATTTTTTTAAAAATAATTTAGTTTTGTGAGCATTAAATTTCAGAATAATTAAAACTTTTGGAAATCTTATAAATGTTGATGTTTAATTTTATAATAATTGAAGTTTTAGTTGAGAGAGGTGTGTTCTCTGAATCTATAAGAATGTCGTAAATAAATTTAAAGCTTCAAAGTTTAAATAATGAAATCTATAATAATAAAAGAACAAAACGCTCTGTCTGTCTGCATGTGTGTGTGTGTCTGCAATGGCTAGCAAAATCTACAGCATGTACGAGGCTCAAAATTTTTTTAGAGTAGCCCCAAATCTCTCTTGATGTAAATGAGCTTCAGAATTTCGAAATTCCAATTATTAATTGAGTAATTATTTAAAATCTAAAACTCACTCTCATAAAAAAATCATTTTTTCGCTTTTATCTCCATTCGCTTGCTTATGGTTGGTTGGTTGTTTAAAGCCTTTGACACAATAATTAAAAATCTGGGCCAGAATTAAAGAAACCAATTTAAAAGTGACTGTTTTTTTCGAAAGACCTTTAAAATTCATAGACTGGCAAACATCCAGTTTAATTAATGTTTTTGATCTCATCTGTTGTACGTCAGAATGTTGACATTTCGTACATTAGAATGTACGTGTTGTTAATGTTGTAGTAATATATATATATATATATATATATATGAGGCTTTTCTATGAGTTATTTTTTTAATCATTGATTAAATTTAAATGTATTCGTACATTTAAATTTGTATTCGTTTAAAATGTATTCGTTTGTATGCGTACAATTGTTAGAATCGACAGACGATTAATATACCATAATAAATTATAAAATAGCAAAGCAAATTATTTCTGTTTAATGTATTTCTGTTTTTGATAAAACCAGACAATTATTAAAATGATGTTGTCAAACTTGGCTTTTTGAAAAAAATATCCGGACGTGATAGACCAATGAAAATCGGCATGAGAAAACAATTTTTTGTAAATTAAGATTTTTTTCCAATAAAATTTTTAGTTTCGGATTGGGTTTATGTCCAACGAAATTATTTTGTCCTGCTTGGATCTGGTTATAGCTATTTAGAATAACTTTATCCGTTTCGGAATATACTCGGTTCATTATTTCGGGGGTTTTCAAATTGAATTTTTATGTTCGGCTCAAATAACATGTATACAGAAATTATTTTTTTGTAATTGGATCGGGTTATGGTTCATTGTAATATTTTTGTCCGGTTTAAATTTGCATTGGGTCAGATTCCAATATTTCTGCATATTGAATTTTAAGTTCGGTTCGGATTGCAATTTTGTCTGGATGGGTTGCAATTGCGTTTACGGTTAGTCTTCGGTTAGGTTACAGTTAGATCACGGTTAAGTTACATTTAAGTTAAGGTTAATTTGCAGTTAGGTTATGGTTAGATTGCGGATAAAGATGTGATAAGATAAAGGCTAGAGGTTACATTTATGTTATGTTTAAGTTACAGTTAGGTTACGGTTAAGTCGCAGTTTGTTTACAGACAGGTTATGGTTACGGTACAATTAGTTACTGTGAGGATTTTGACCACAGTGTGAACATTACGCATGCTAATATTAAAAATATAGACTTTTTTTTACAATGGCTCTGAAATTATAAGATTACATACATTTAGATTACATTTTATACATAGGTGCCTACCTTACATTGATCTTCCTTAATACGTGTGTTAATTTGATTCTGGTTTAATGAATTTCGAACCAGAATTTTTTTTTTTTTAAGAAATGAAATTAAATGAGTGCTACTTAAAAAATTTAAAGAAGAAAAATAAAAATTCATGAAATAATTTTTTTGTTTCGAAATGAGATTAACCTGGATCAAACTAATCCTGGTATTACGGATGATTAGTTAAAAGTTGAAAGCTATGTTTATAATATTATATACTTCTAGCTATTATAATATTACAAGGGCCTGGCAAATTTTGACGAAAGGAATTTTTTAAGAAAGAACTGTTTCATTAACTTATAATAAACCTACAAAATTAGTTATAGTAAAAAATGCATTTTGTATTGGTACGTCTAACTCTTAAAAAACGATATTTATCGTCAAATTAACAAAATATCAGAATCTCAGAAATAAAACTCTCATTTTTGACGATTCAGAAATCCTTGAGTCTTAGTTCGTCGTTTTTGACGATCATTTCGTATCAAATCACGTGACTTTTAACGAAACGCGAACTCTCAAATATTTGACGAAAGTGCTTACTTAATCATGGCCAGACTTGGTGAATTTTAAGGAAACTGTCGCGGTAGCTGTTTATAGAAGGACCCGCTATTGTACTTCCCCAAATCTTGCGATTTTAGCAAGGATATATTTCTTGTTTAAAACAGTACTTTTTAGCATTTTTCATAAAATAATGAAATGTAAGCAATTACTCTTGCTACATTAGTTTTTTTTTCGGGGGGGGGGGGATGTTTATTACTATTTTTATTTATTTGTAAGTTATATTTCGTTTTGATTTCATTCGAAAAAAAATTACTTCGTTCTACAAAACCGTTTAAAAAGTAAATTTGTTCAATAAAATTTCAAAATTCTAAGATCTATTTTATATCCAATATCTGCTTTTTTGACTCAAATTAAAAATATATACATATTTTTTCTCTCTCCCCTCTATAAACAGTAAATTGTTAAAATCTTATCCACCTACTTAAAGTCTCGCTTAAAGTAGTAAAATCTCTCCCAATAAGCACTTCATAATTCGTTATTTCTGAGCAACAAACTAACCAGCCCATATTTCAATCATTCTTTAAGCAAATAAATTTCCCCTAGATGTTATTTAATTAAGCCATATTATAATTATTCATTAACCATTAGAAAATCAAAATAATAAATTCGTCTTATTATTTAAAACTTGCAAGAGTTATAACAGAATCGATAAAAGTACTATCACAATTATAAAAATTTAAACACACTCTATAATCCACTATATGCCTTTATAATCAGGTTTGTCTGAGTAATATGTGGCGTGAACAAAGGGCGTGGGATTGCCACATTGTACATTATGAGTTCGAGCCCCACGTGTGACGTGTCTTTTTTGCTTCTGTCATTGAATACAGGAGCTTCTAAAAAAATCGATAGATTGCAGCACTAGTCCCTTTTTCATGAAATATTTTGACGATTTGGTATCGTCAAACGAGTGTGGGAAGTGATTTCATCAATTTGACTAAATATTTGTTCGGAGCATTTCCCGGGAAACGGTTTCGACAAAAATGAGGAGAATTTCGTGAAATCTGAGTATTCATTTCTGAGTGTGTATTATTTCTATAAAACGCACTTGTAGAAATTGTTAAAATTAAACATTAATCGTATATGTAAGTAGTAAAAAATAATAAAAATATGTTATTATGATAAAGTTATCAATTAAGGTTCTTATGCTAGTATTCAAAAATGATAAAAAAAAACCAAAATTTTTCAACATTGACTCAATCATAGAATTTTTGAAATCGAAACTCGACATCATTTTCACCATGTCAAAATTTAGAAATTTACATTTCACACCTGCATTCACGTTTGAAAAAAAATTGGCATTTTGATTTGATAATTTTTATTCAAAACTTGAAGTCCCAATGGGTTATTAGCTGAAATAGATATTAAACTGTTGATATTCTTTTACGTGTAAATATAATTTTGTAAATGAAGTCAAAATTCACCGGGTTTTATAACGGAAGGTATTTAAATTTCTATTTTCCCCTTTTAATAAGAAAATGGCAACATAAAAATACAGCACTCAATTTTTCCCTTTTTTCCTTAGCTTTAAATAGAAATGGAGTACTCCTGTTGCCACGATTAGAAAAGAGGTATTAAAAGCTACAAAAAAAATAATATTTCAAAAACAAATTAAGAGACAGCTTTCAAACAAATTTCATTTAAAAGTACATTTTTTTCCAACACGATGGTGTAAAAATTGAAAATTTGCAACATAAGACGTTCAAAAACTTTTAGTAGCAAAAATTGCAATACCGAAATTCATTTAAAATTTGAAAGTGTTGCCATGCGCAAAATGGCGTATGCGTTACGCACAGATACGTTTGGACTTTATAATATAGGTATACTTTTAGCTAATCATTAAAGTATCGATTTCGTTCACGGCATAGGCGGATTAGAGAGGAATATAATTAGTTTGAAATTCAAAATATTTCACTTGGTATTTTTCTATATGATAAAACTAATTAGTTACATGACTCTGCAGTGATATTTACGGATAAATATCAACACTTTAACACGAAAATCACGCAATCGCTGCACACATATTCCCTCCGGCGTTTCCCATTGCAGTCATTTTGAGCATTTTTACAGCTAAATATAAGGGTTTTTTTAGCCAATTTCTCACACAGTCAGTGGCCACGTATTTCAGACAATGTATTTCCATGTATTTCGAGTTAAAGGAAAATCATACAAATTTCAAATTCGTTTAGTATTATTATTACGGATCCGGGCAACGCCGGGCGGGTCAGCTAGTAAATAGAATAAAATGTAAAACCTGAAGGATGTTCCGTGCATCTTTTTATGTTAAATTTGTTTTGTTTAAAGACAAATTAAAAGAATCCCGAGTCACAGTTGACAAAATTTGAATTTGTTTAACAAATACAGATAAAAAATTTACCTTTAATGTAAACATTTTCTAAAACCTACCGTTAATATAAAATTTTAATATTTCTATTTCGTATAATTAAAGAATTAATAAAAGTTCGTACTTGGTTGTAAATTTGGGGGTAGTTTGTACAATTTTGTAAGACCGGGAGGCGGCGGTACAGAAAATCACCTCATCGAATTTATGGTTAAAATTTCAGGATAATTCGATTCGCACATTAAAACGCAATCTGTCAACCAAGTCTTATATTGGTGGAAAACACTTGAAAGCCTGATTTTAGTGGTCAGCTCTTAGGTTATCATTGTGTTTTTCTGTTTCCAATGTTTCATGTTTTTATACTTTTTGGTGCAGGACGACACAATGATAAATCTATGAATCAACTGCTAAAATTGGAGTTTCCGATATTTTCCACCATTATATGTTTTGGCAAACCGATCGTTTTAATATGCAAATCAAATTTTACATAATTCTGGAATTCCAGCCATGAAATCCATGAAGTGGTTGTCAATGCTATCACTTCCCAGTCTATGTGCCAGCTTGAATTTTGGCCATCTTCGACTTTGCACTTGATTATGGAAGTTTAGACAAATATAACAGCTATTTCTAATTTTAAATTATAAATTTTCTGGAAGACATTTTTAGATGAAAATTTGTTAAACTATGCTTTCTTTTTAGAATTAATAAATTGTTTTTTACGCTTATTTGCGTTTTAGTTAACGGATTTTAATTTTTATATAAAATGCCGATCATTTTTTTCCTCTTTTCAAAAACCATTTTTGGTGAAAGAGACCTACTATTTATGTAATCATATTTTTAAGAAATGGGCTTGAGGTATATATAACCACTGCATAATGATTGCCGTATTAACGGTTTTCGGATTAAACGTCATTACAAACAATATTTTCTTTAGTAATAATTTCTATTGATTCTCAAATGATTAATTCACGGTAAATCTTTAAGGAAAATATGACTTTTGCATCTTCAAAATTAACTTGCATATTTTGCTTCTGATTCAATCTTGACAGGGCTGTTGATGATCGATTGTACGAGGATTGTAAATTAAATAGTGGCAACTTAACCTTGAAACTCGCAGAAAGGCGGGCATGCGCAAATAAAATATAGAAGTGGTGAGATGGCACTTTTATCGATGTGCAGAGCGCAAAAAAGTCGATATATTTAGGAAGGTAGTTGATGTGTGGCGTTAAAGTGAGGAGTTACGTTTCCATTGCTCTAAAGCATGTTTTCAAAAGGTGATCAGCGGTCGTGGCTTAAAATCGAGGTTGCCCGTGGCAAAAATTCAGCAGAATGCTATCGAGGATTAAATGGAAGCCTGTGGCACAAATGCTTTACCGTATAGGATAGTACCACGATGAGTTCAAGCATTTCATTCGGGTCGGAATGAGACTGTGAATTTGCAACGCACAAGGTCGCCCCTCCATTTCTCAAGAGCAGATTGACATCCTGAGTGATCTCCTTGCCATAGACCGCCGATGGATTATTCGAGGTCGACCCCTCCGAGGTAGGGCGCTCGGTCGCTCACATCGGTTGCCACTGGTCTACAGTGGCTTTCTGACATTTGACAAAAGGTTATAAGCTTTGCTGGTGATTACATAGAAGTGATGTAATGCAATTGTACTTGTAAGTTCATTAAAAAATTATTTATACCTATGTTGCCATTACTTAATTTACAGCCCTGGTATTTCAAATCTCTCTTAAGTTTTTTAATATGATCTTTAAGCTTACGAAAAGTACTTTCTATGTATTCACGATAAATATTTTCTATTTTTAGTGATATTACATATACTCCAGAAATTTCATCTCTTGGGTATATTTTTGGAACTAACTGCAAATAACAACTAATTCCAAATTTTTCAAAAAAGCCTCTCACAAAGGCTGTGTTTATAGTTAAAAGTGTTAAAGATTAAAGTAATTTAAGATCCTTTAAAATATTTATTGTCGTCGTTTTAAGTAGTTTACATGTAGTGTAAATTTTAATTTTAAAATATCATGTGTTTACCTAATTAAAAAAAAATAAACATAGATAATTTCTGAACTTATACATTTTAGTCTTAAAATATTATATTAATGCTTGTTGCTATCCTCTCCCCCATAAGTTGAAACAGAAATGTGTTTAGCTTTAGTAGTATTTTTTCACTTTTCAGCTAAGCTACCACAGAAACTTTTGAATCCATCAGTCATCGCTTTAAAGTGTGGTGTCAACAGAGAAAAAGTGATCTACTGCCTCAATGAACTAGTTCTGTTTATCGAAAAAAACTTAAGTGAAAAAAAGTCCATCCAGGTGCCAATTTATGGAATTGGGATATTGAAAATAATGGAAGACGAATGGAAAATGGATTTTGACAAGGAATACTCAAAATCAGTGTCGTTGAATAATGTACTTCATGTCGTAGATGATTCTTGAATAAAGACAGTGTTATAAACATGATTCGTATAAATTAAATATACATTACTAAAGGATATAGATTAATAAACACTTTTAGTAGAATATTTACTTTCGTTGTAATGAAATTTCTGATAATTTACAAATGGGCAAGTTAAAATAATAAAAGTTTTCATATAACATTTAAAAGGCAATGTTTGTAAAGGCTATAAAATAGTAAAAGTTAAAATAATAAAAGTTTTCATATAACATTTAAAAGGCAATGATTGTAAAGGCTATAAAATAGTAAAAGTTAAACTAATATATCAGATTATTATTTTTGGTATTTTCAGGTAAATTAAACTTTAATAACAAGCCATCAGGCATATTAATTCAGTTAATTCGAATTGTCTAATAAATTAAATTTTAAAGGAAATGAAAAATAATTATACAAGCCATTTCAATTGTCAAGGTAATTAAAATTTGAACTTTCTGATTCTTGCATTTTACATGCATATAAGTTTAGAATCTAAGGCTAGATTAATGTATCTTCAACTGTAATAAAGTAATTGTAACTGTATTTTAATGTAATAACATTATTTATTATCGATACTGTTATTTAGAATATTTATTATTTCTTTCTCTATGGATACAATTATTTTATTACTCTTTAACAGCTATAAAACATTGAGTACATGTATTACCTTAAAACCTGCTTAGAAGGTTGTAATTTTTTATTATTTTTTGTATTTTTAAAATTATTAAAATGTCACATGAAAACAGTTTTTACTATATTGCATAATTTCTTAGTTACAGACACAGAAATAATTTCGATACTAACTCGAATTTTCAGATATTTAAAAAAGTTTCAAATTAGCCATTGTTGATTAAGTAAGTGATTTTCACCCCTTTTGACTATCCCTAGAAAAATAAAAAAACTTATTTGATACCAGACATTAATTCGTTTCAGTCATTAGAGACAGTACATTTATTTTTGCTTAATTAGATTCTAAACGTTAAATGATTAAAAGCATATACACTTTAGATAGCTAACAATATATTAAAGATATAAGAAATAGCAACACAATAACATAAATAAATCAGAATAAATAATTAACATATAATGTATTAACGTTTTAAGTGAAAAAATATGAAAAAGTTATAGCATCTAGAAGATATATAGGGTGGATATCTTCCATTCAGGTAATGCATTAAATTTGTTAAAAAGTTGAACGATGCTAAATGACAAATGTCGATCGCAACGACATCTGTTACTTCTTGGAAAATTCTGAAATCACAATGTTTTCATAAACATCTGTGTATTACATTTACAGCGTATTTCTGGATCCTACAACATTCAATTTATCATTGTTTTCCGTATATTACTCTCAATATCCAATCTTTTAATGGCAAATAACATCGTAATATTATTACTTTCATCTGTATCATTCGTAAAAAATAAATAGTTTTGCTAATAAGAAAAAAAAATCATCCACAATTTCATTTCAAAATGACACATTTTTCATATTTTTAAGTTATATATTCAAAATTCTCCCCTTCAAATTAACAGATTTGATGAAAAGAAGTTCAAACTAGCGAACCTATTTTTACGTAGATTCAAATATAAGGTTTTAAAAGCTTTATGATTTAATTTCTTTGATCGAATATGGAAATTTTATCAACTTTCAATTTCAACGATTTACACAATTTGCTTCAAACTTCAAATAATTGAATTTCAGTATGGAGTAAGTAAGCAAAATTTCTTAAAGAATGTTCTACTCATATAAGTGTATATGATTATGTATATATATAAAGAAATAAATAAATTCAGCTTATTTTTATTATAGCGCACTTAAAAGAAAAAAAAATGTTTATTTTGCAATTTATCATCCGTTGCTGACGGAATAAAAAGAAACAAATCGCAATTTTATGTGAAATTATTATATGACTTATTATGTCCCTTATTACATAGCTAAATAGTTTCATTAGCTTTTTTTTAGATACTAGGGGCTCCGCCCCCCTGCTCGATACGCTCGCCAACCCCCCGCTTAATCGCTTCGTAATACGAAGTTGTAGGCTACCCCTGCTTGCTGCGCTGGACAATACCCCATGGAATCGCTTCGCGATTCCGTTCGGTATTGCTTTGCAATTGTTTCGCGATACCTTATTTTCCATACACTCAATTTTGGAATCTTTCCTGATTGGTCTATTCGACTCATGGAAGGTGTGGTCCACCCGGACGCGTTATTTCCGGAAAGATTACACATCAGCATCATTCCAGGAGTCATTCCTGGAGATTTGTTGAAGGCTAGTTTTTTTTTACTATAGAAGGAGATTAAACGAGTGCATATAAATATATTATTTCAATAATATTCGATTAAATGGGTAAGCATATAAGTGTAACGTTTCAGTAATATTCGATTAAACGGGTGCATATAAATACAATATTTCAATAATATTCGATTAAGCTGGAGCATATAAATGTGTTATTTTAATAATATTCGATTAAGCGGGAAGCACATAAAAATAGTATTTCAATGATATTCGATTAAACGGAAAAGCATATAAATGTAGTATTCCAATAATATTCGATTAAGCGGGTAAGCATATAAATGTAATATTTCAATAATATTCGATTAAGCAGGTAAGTATATAAATGTAGTATTTTAATTATATTCTATTAAACGGGAAGCTTTTAAATGTAGCATTTCAATAATATTCGAATAAACGGGTAAGAATATAAGTGTACTATTTCATTAATACTCGATTAAACGGTTGTCATATAAATGTAACGTTTCAGTAATATTCGATTAAGCGGGTAAGCATATAAATGTAGTATTTTAATAATATTCGATAAAATGGGAAAGCATTTAAATGTATTATTTCAACAATATTCGATTAAACGGAAAGCATAAAAATGTAGTATTTCAATAATATTCTTTTAAACGGGAAGCTTTTAAATGTAGTATTTTAATAATATTGGAATAAACGGGTAAGCATATAAGTGTAATATTTCAATAATATTCGATTAAACGGTTGGCATATAAATGTAACGTTTCAGTAATATTCGATTAAGCGAGTAAGTATATAAATGTAGTATTTTAATAATATTCGATTAAATGGGAAAACATGTAAATGTAGTATTTCAACAATATTCGATTAAACGGGAAAGCATATAAATGTACTATCTATATTATAAAGTCCAAACGTATCTGTGCCTAACGCATACGTCATTTTGCGCATGTCAACATGTTCAAATTTTAAATGAATTTCGGTATTGCAATTTTTGCTACTAAAAGTTTTTAAACTTCTTAATGTCGCATATTTTCAATTTTTACACCATCGTATAGGAAAAAAATGTACTTTTAAATGAAATTTGTTTGAAAGCTGTATCATAATTTGTTTTTAAAATATTATTTTTTTTTTTAGCTTTTAATACCTCTTTTCTAATCGTGGCAACAGGAGTACTCCATTTCTATTTAAAGCAAACGAAAAAAGGGAAAAAATTAGTGCTGTATCTTTATGTTGCCATTTTCTCATTAAAAGGGAAAAAATAGAAATTTAAGTATCGTCTGTTGTAAAACCCGGTGAATTTTGACTTCATTTACAAAATTTGATTTACACGTAAAAGAATATCAACAGTTTAATATACTCCCTTCCATTTTTAGATGTTCAAATTAATAGATGCAATTCAAGTTTAAAATTTTCAGTTTATAGGAAACCAATAAAAGAAAATACAGTTATCCCGTTTTCAGCCAGCATGCCTTTCGAATACAAAATATCTGCTTTCAGGTCATTTATTAAAAGAGCTTTTATGATTTGTTCAGATGACATATTAAATAAAGAAATTTATTTTATACAGAAAATAGCTTTTGACCATGGTTTTCCTGCAAAATTTATAAATAAAATAGTTCAACAGTACAATACTCCTCCCACATCTGGCCAACGACAGGATAAACTTATGGTTTACAGAAAATTTCATTATATCCCTTACGTATTTGAAAAAGTAAAAAAGATCGCACAAAAATATAACGTAAAACTTGTCGCCATTCCACCTTCATATCTCATTGACATCGTTACAGATAAGATCGACAAAATTCTAATAGATCATAAATATGGTATTTATGAAATCCCCATCACTTTATCTAATAATGTTAAAGAAGTCTACATCGGTATGACTACGCGGCAACTTTTAATTAGAATTACAGAGCATCGCAGAGATATCAAACAGTATAAACAGAATACTGCTCTTTCTCGCTTCTACTTGGCGAACAAAGGTTGCCGTAGTAACTTTGATGAGGCCAAAATCATAGTTCCATGCAATAGCCCAGTTCAAGGTAAAATAAGAGAATTTATCGAAATAATTGCACGAGAAAATAAACCATGTAATGATAATTTATCCTACAATATACCAAAAATATGGCATAACATCATAAAATCTTAAAATTTTATTTCATTGCAATATTTTAATTTTTACTCACGTGTAAGTGGCAACATTTTAAAAATTGTTATTCATTTAAATTTTAATTTATTAGAAATATTATCTCTCGATCAAGATGCAAACTTGGTCCTTAGAAATATTATCTCTCGATCAAGATGCAAACTTGGTCCTTCCGCTATCATATTTTCCTGAAGACGCCCGCAGAAGACGGCGGGAAAAGTTGATAGTTTTATTTTATTTTAACTGTACAAATGTATATTAAAATTCCTGTTTTGTGCACCACTGACCAATGTGTTATATTTTAATAAATACATTCTTATTAGTTTAATATCTATTTCAGATAATAGCATTGAGACTTCAAGACATTTGATAATTTTCATTGAATAATCAAAATTATAAAATTAAAATGCCATTTTTTTTAAACGTGAATACAGTTGGGAAATGCACATTTGTAAATTTTGATATGGTGAAAATAATCCCAGGATTAGATTTCACGGGGGAAAAAAATTCTATGATTGAGTCAAAGTTGAATAAATTTTGCTTTTTATCATTTTGGAATACTAGCATAAGAACCTTAATTGATAACTTTGTCATAATAACATATCTTTATTATTTTTTACTACTTACATATACATATACGATTAAAGTTTAATTTTAACAATTTCTACAACTTCGTTTTTTAGAAATAGTATTTTGTTAATCTGACGATAAATATCGTTTGTTTAAGAGTTAGACGTACTAATATAAAATGTATTTTTTACTATAACTAATTTTGTAGGTTTATTATAAGTTAATGAAACAGTTCCTTCTTCAACATTTTCTTTCCTCAAAATTTGACGGGTTCTACCTTGTTTCAATAACATTCGATTAAGCGGGTAAGCATAAAACTGTAGTATTTCAATAATTTTCGATTAAACGGTTATCATATAAATGTAGTATTTTAATATTATTCGATTAAGCGGGAGGAATATAAATATAGTATTTCAATAACATTCAATTAAGCCGGTAAGCATTTAAATATAATATGTCAATAATATTCTATTAAACGAATGAGCATATAAATGTAGTATTTCAATAATATTCGATTAAACGGTCAGCATATATATGAGGACCCCAGAAGTCAAGGGGTACAAGTGACAAAATTTCGATTTGGAGTAAATTGAGTTTAAAGATAATTGATGTTAAATTGGAACATCAATAACAATTGAGTGGATTGAAACAGGAAATTTCTGCTTGTTGCATTCTGGTCTTTGAAGTCTTATTTTAATAACTGTTAAAAAATAAAGTACAATTTTCTTAAAATCTTATACTATAATGCGAGCAAAAATTGTGTGTGTGTGTGTGTGGGTAAATTTTATCTCAAAAACGGCTCTAACGATTTTCGCAAAAATTTGGATTTTACCATTTTCGGGCACGAGAAGACCATTGGGCTAGGTCACATGTTCGAGAAAATTCGATTATTGGGTCATTTTGGGTCATAATGGGTCAGGATCAAGCTATTTATATCTAGAGAACGGCTGGATCGATTTTGAGGAAATTTTGTATCCAATCGTTTTTTGGCACGAGAAAACAATTGAGCTGGGTCACATGTTCGAAAAATTTTGATTAGTGGGTCATTTTTGGGTCATTGTGGGTCAAGCCATTTTTATTTAAAAAACGGCTCTAACGATTTCGACCAAATTTTATATTTTATCATTTTGGATTACAAGAAGACCATTGGATTAGGTAACATGTTCGAGAAAATTCGGTTAGTGGGTCATTTTTGGGGTCATTGTGGGTCATGCTATTTTTATCTAGAGATTTTCTCACGCAATTTTGACTAAAAATTGCATTCTATGATTTTCGGGCACGAGAAAAACATTGGGCTAGGTTACATGTTCGAAAAAAAATTTTAATGGGTCATATTGGGTCATTAAGTGTCTGGGTCAAGCTATTTCTATTTAAAGAACCGCAGAATCAATTTCATCGAAATTTTGCCTGTAATAGTTTTTTGACACGAGAAAGCTAATGGGCTAAGTCACACGATCGAGAGATTCTGATTATAAGAGTCAATTGTGGGTCATGATGGGTCATAATGGGTCATGGTCAAGCTATAGCTAAAGAACAGGTGGATCGATTTTAACGAAATTTTCTATACAACATTTCTTTGGCACGAGAAAACTATTGGGCTAGGTCTCAGTTCGAGAAATTTCGATTATTGGGTCATTTTGGGTCATAAAAGGTCTGGGTCAAGCTATTTATATATAAAGTACGACAGTATCAAATTTAATGAAATTTTGTATGTAAGTTTTTTGACAAGAGAAAATTAATGGGCTATCTCACATGTTTGAGAGATTTCGATTATAAGAGTCATTTATGGGTCATGATGGGTCATAACGGGTCATATCAAGCTATATCTAAAGAACATGTGTATCAATTTTAACGAAATTTTGTATACAACACTTTTTGGCACGAGAAAATCATTGGGCTAGGTGACATGATCGAGAAATTTCGATTAATGGGTCATTTTGGGTCATAAAGGGTCTGGGTCAAGTTATTTATATTTAAAGAACAGCAGGATCGAGTTTAACGAAATTTTGAGTGTAACAATATTTGTACACGAGAAAACTAATGGGCTAAGTCACATGTTCAAGAGATTTCGATTATAAGGGTCATTTGTGGGTCATGATGGGTCATGGTCAAGCTATATCTAAAGAACGGGTGAATCGATTTTAACGAAATTTTGTATAAAGCATGTTTTTGGCACGAGAAAATCACTGGGCTATGTCACATGTTCGAGAAATTTCGATCAGTGGGTCACTTTTGGGTTATTCTAATTTTATCTAGACAATGTCTCGCGCAAATTTGACTAAATATTATATTCTATCGTTTTCGGACACAAGAAAATCATTGGGTTAGGTCAGATGGTTGAGAAAACTCGATTAATGTGTCGTTTTGGGTCATAATTGGTCAAGGTCAAACTATTTATACCTAAAAATTGGCTCAATCGATTTTATTTATCTAAACTTTGTATTTAACGTTTTTCGGCACGCAAAAATTAATGAACTAAGTCACATTTTCGAGAGATTTCGATATGACGGTCATTTGTGGGTCATGCTAATTTTATCTAGAAAATTGTTCTCACCGTTTTGAGTATATTTTCTATTATATCGTTTTCGGGCAAAAGAAAACCATTGAGATAGGACACATGCACGTAACAATTCAATTAGTGGGTCGTTTTAGGTCTTAATGGGTTCGGGTCATTCTAATTATGTATAACAACGACTCAGTCAATTTTACCTAAATTTTGCAACGGAACGTCTTTTGTCACGAGAAGACTATTGGGCTGAGTTGCATGTTAAACAAAATTATATTAGTGGGTCATATCGCTTCATTGCTGAATGCTGTCAAGCTAATTTTACTTAAGAAAGGGCTTAAACGATTTTGATTCATTTTATACTCTACTGTTTTTGAGTACCTGAAGACCATTGAGATAAGTCACATGTTTCATCACAAGTGATTAGTGGATCATTTGGGTAATAAGGGTCAGGATCATGAGACTATGGCAAAAGCCAATAAATTGGCGATATTTGACAAAATACTGGCGAAATTTGGCCGAAAAATCGACTATTAAGGTTACGAAGCCAAAACACATATTTGGCGCCAAATGAAAGAATGTGTCCAAATTTGGTTATATCTGGCAAAAAATATTGTCTTTCAGAGTGAAGAAATTTCTTATACATTCTTAATAAGTCTTCGAGATGCATAGTTAAATTAATCAGAGTCGAGCTAAAAAAGTGATTTGAATTGATGTCCTTTTGTTGTAAATTTTAAAATAAAGTAAAATTTATGAACATGTGCATACAAACATAGTTTTCTTATTGATTGTTTTTGTAGCTAATACTATTATTAATAACATGTTTTACAGTAATAATACTATATCGAGTTGAACACAAAGTTAATTTTGACCGAGCTGAGCTCGGTCACCCCTGCTAGTGTATAATTAATCAACATTGTTTGTTTTTCGAAAAAAGTGGTTTGCCTCTATAACTCAGCAAATAATAAAAAAATCACTTATATTTCTTTACCTGAAATGAAAAAAGCATATTTTTAGGTCGTCTGTGTATTTAGTTTATTTTTTCAGTTTTGTCACTGATATCCCTTGGCTTCTGGGGTCCTCATATGTAATATTTCAGTAATATTCGATTAAGCGAGAAGCATATAAATGTAGTATTTCAAAATTATTAGATTAAACGGGTAAGCATACAAATATAGCATTTCAATAATATTCGATTAAAATTTATAATTGAAAAGTCCTGCAGCAAAAGCTCCTATCCAGTTTTACATGCATTCTCGCACAGATGCTGTCCGAGCCCCCATCTAAAGGTTAATGCTAAATTAATATTAATCTTAATATATATACAGTAAAAATAAAATAAACATTTTTGAAAAAAAGGAAAAGACTGGTTATTTTTCATCTATTATAATACAAAATCTTATTATTATTATTTTTTTATCAGTCAAATAGTTTTACTCTATATTCAACTTGTGCCACAATTTCTTTCCTTATTTAGCAATTTATTTGTAGTATTCTATATTATTTTTAATTTAAATTCATTTTTAGTGAATTCTTTAGATTAATCATAATTATTTTATCCATAAAATATAGTACTTTTGAAAAATGTGTCTCGATCTAATTAAATGTAGCACGTTAAGCAAATAAAATGTCTGCTTTGGCTTTCTTTTCATATAATTAGCCCTCTCATCTCATTAGCAACTTCGCCAGAGGTTGTAGGGAAAAACGTCACTCAGAGTACGTTATTTGTATTTTTTGTGTCATACACAAACTTCATGTAAGTTTTAAAATGGTTAGTAATGCAGCAACAAATAGCAAATATATATTTCACTATTAAATAAAAAAATAGTCTTTTTTTTTTTTACGAGAGACAATTACCCCAAAGAATGTCCAATGTTAATGGTACAGTAATGGTACCAAATTGTTCCAAAATATCCTTAAAATGACACAATTGGTTATTTACATGTTCAATATTTTATGTCAAATTTATTTTCTCCAAATATTTATCCTATAAGATTTCTTTACAGTTTTTTTTCTTTACGATAGTGAATAATAATGATGCAACAAACAGCCTTTTTCGAAAATGGAAACAAAGATATCCAGAATGAAGCATCTGTTTTTGTGTTTAAATTACTATTTTTCTATTTTTTCTCCATTTCGCATTTCTACAGCTGTGACATTACAATATTATGTCCTTTTACATGATATTTCCGCTCTAAACCCGATGAATGTTTATGGATGGATGAATATGTAATATTCTGAAATATATTATCAAATGTATATTTGAATAAAAGAGAGTGCATAAAAACAGTACTTCGAAAATTATGAAATAAAAAATACGATTTCAGCTGGTGTTCTTTAACAGGCTCGAGATTTTAATAAATTCCATTAAAACCCATTCCTAACATTAAAATTGTTTTTCAACAGACTGTGTGATCCTAAGTACTTCACTTAAACAGCGATTGCAAATTTTGTTAGAACAAAACTGGTTGATAAATGGTATTTGTTTTCATTAAAATTGTTTTTTAATTATCTATTCAAAAATTTCTTGAAACTTTTCATTGAAAAAAAGAAATTTCTGTCATAATGAATGTATTTATAAAAAAACTAGCAGGCTATGCCCGCTTCGCTGGTCCATATTTCCAAACAAACCTTGACTCAAAAAAAAAAAAAAAAAAAAAAAAATGGTGATTTAAAAATTTTATTTTAAAGCAGTATAGACCACCCTGGAATGATCTTCCGTATTGCTGAAAATCATGCCAACACCATTGCGATATTGTACTATTGTAAGTCGGCGAAAATTTGGGCAATAAAGCACCATCTCTTTTATTTTATCATTTATAGTAGAGTTTCGTATGAACATGAGACCGTTATGACAACAGGAATTAAAATATTCTCGAGTCATCACACTATTACATTAGAGGGCATTGCAATGATTAGTGACATTGATTATCAAACTCTATAAACTTTCGGATTGTACATTATCATTTCTTAGTTCTTAAAATCCTGACATCTGAACTTGCACTATGTGTAGTTCTGGTAGCCTACATACAATGTCATTTCATGTTACATTTTTTAATAAACGTCCTCTGCTAGCAGGTCTACTGTAGTTTCCTATCTGCCTTAATCTGTTCCAGCAAGAATAATAGAGTAAAAAATGTAAAGAATTATTTACAGATAAAGAAGAGTTTTTGTTTGTATTTATGACGGCCATTTATCTACACGTGGGATATAGGTCCTAAGGAAAGGGTGCCCTCCGTGAAAGTGGCAGACGAAGAAGGGTTTTTCACTTATATATTTAGTAGAACAATGAAGCATAAAAAGTGTGTTTTAAAGCTTTATTATTTGAATAACATTAAAATTACATCAGTTTCACTACCTCTTCCTTTTATAAAACAGTTGCTAACATGTAGCCGTTAAATCAGAATAATCTTGATGACTAAATTTTGTAGAAAAATAAGTCTTTAGTTTGCATCTAATAAAATCTTTCTACCTTCTGTAATCGATTCCATTATGATTTTTAGTGTCAAACATTAGAAGTGCTAGAAACGATATTGTTACAAATGTACCAGACTTATTTCATGTTTGTCCTCAAATAAATGTGAAATTTACGATCATCCATTATTGGCATTTAATGTTATAATTTGACGATAGTTTTTTGTTCGACTACTTGATTATTCCGTCGATCAATTTCGCCAAATTATACAAATGGACATAATTTTTATTTTAAATAACCAAAGAATCAATAAATTACTAAAATGTTAATAGAAATACAAATAAACATCGAATTAAAATTGGTTGATGAAGTAACAATTACATATAACAAATTTAATGTGAAATGAATGTGACATTTACAATCATACATTGACATTTAACCTTATACTTTAGCGATAGTTTTTTGGTCGATGGGATTATCAAGTATTACCAAATTATATAAACAAATTGTATAAACAATAATATTGCCAATAACATGTAGGTGCAGGTGTCATCTACGGATCCCGTTGGCGCGATTGCAGCAAATTGCGATTTTATGCCTCACGTGGTAATCCGCTAATAGTTGATTATTTTTGAGTAAATTATTTCATTATTTTTCTTTTCTCTTTTAAAATTATGTAAATTGTTTTGTTCCATAATTATTTATTGACTTAGTTTATTATTATTATTTCCTTTTTAAAAAAATAGAAAATAAAAATAAGTAATATAAATGTAATTGGTATTTGAAAACGCAGTGTTCTCAAAATCGGCATCATAAAAAAAAAATCACGCCAAGGTGATGCGTGTATAAAAGTGGAAAAATGTTTGCAATAATATAAACAAAAAAAAACGTAAACAAATAATTAAAAAATCGCCATTTCGATAGTTTTTTAAAATAACATCAAGGTTAATTCTCCAGTCGGGCAGCAATAGTAAATTTTCTTTTCTTCGTCTGTTTCATAATAAAAAAACATAAATTTAATAACTTCTAATTAAATAATCTGACTAATTTTCTGTAATCGGATGTATGATCTAATAGTATCCTTAATACATAAACAAAACAGCGCAATAGTCATGTACGCGCCGAGGTCGGCAGGATAATTTTTTACACTAATTTGGCGGAAAAATCGTTTTCGAATACCAGTTTCATATATATATTTAAATTATTTTCTGTTATTTAAAAAATAATAAGAATTAGTATTTAAATAATAAGTATATGACAAAACAGTTTACATAATTTTAAAGAAGAGAAAGGAAATAAAAAAACATTTTATTAATAATTAAATAAACAATAGTCGGGTTGCCATGCCAGGCAAAATAACATCAATTTAGTGTCCATTAGGTTACCTCGGTGTGTATATGATATCTGTGCAAACAAAACTTCCGATAATATAACAAATGACGTCATATTTATTTTCCTTTGAAATTTTTTTTATTTTAATTTTTCACGTGGATACTGTTCAACTAAAAATTAATTGCCGAGGAGAAATTATTTTCCATATATTGATTTTTTTGGCAACTGAAAAGAAAATGGTTATTTTTTATCGGAAAAATTTTAATTGATTCTATATGAAAAATAATGAAATTTTGAATTATTAAGGAAAATATTTGAATAAATCAATTAAAAATTAGCCTATGTTCACCGGAAATTGTATAGCTTTCCAACGGTGAAAGAATTTTTCAAAACCGTCAAGTAGTTTCGGAGCCTATTCAATTCAAACAAACAAACAATCAAATCTTTCCTCTTTATAATATTAGTATAGATGATACATGTGCGCTTGTATAGTAAAATTTAGAAAAAGAAGTAATGATTAAAAAGATACACTTTTTATTAAACACCTACTTTTTATGCATGGCTCTCCTTATCGGAAATTTTATTTGAACAGCACTGTTTAATACTATTGTTTAAAAGTGTGAAATAAATAAAATCTAACATTTTAATAAATGTTTTTAAAGAATCTGTGGAAATCCCAAGAAAGTACTTTTGTAAAAACTTTCCGTAAACTGCGTTCTTTAATATCAATACAAGCGAATGTACAAACTTTGAAATGACATTATTATGATGTACTTGTAGTAAAATATTCGCTGTATGAATAAAAACACCATTTAGTTTAAAACGAGACACCCAGTTATGGAACAGTGGCATAGAAATTGGACAATTTATACCACAAAATCTTTATATTGCTCTTCGATTTGAAAAAAATCCGAAATTTTGTCCTAAAGTAAGAGGAAGATTACTATTAAAATTTATCGTTGTCAATACATTCTATGCTTTGCCATTGTTCTATCATTAGACACCACTGTTATAAAAGAGCGTCCTATGAAAGTAAGGCTTGGCAAAATTTGTTACATAACTGTGAATACTAAAATGTGTTAGATTGTTACGTGGAAAGTAACGCTTAAATAATAAGGTCTTGTTGAATTCAAAATAGTAAATGTTATATTGAATTTTTGAAAATAATTGCAAAAGATATACTGATATGAAAAGTTCACTGTCTGGCCTAACTTAAAATTTCAAAACATATGTTTCCATCAATTTCATCTGAGAAACACTTAAAAATTAAACTTTACTTCTATAAATAATCAGTATCATATTATTAAAATAGGTAATTGGGACGTTTTGAACTCAAAATTCTATCTTCTGTATAACGAATGAAAAATCATCAGAAGATGCATCATTTTGATACTCATATGTATTTTTTTTTCAATTAAATCTAAACATAACACTATCTTCACAGCCGAGAAAATAGCATATGCGTATTTTACATATTCACGTTCACTATTTAAAAAAATTTTTCATGTTCAATATTTTATTGGTAAAAATATATTCAAGCTACAAAGTTGAGTCTAAAGAATTCATTTGAATTGTACTAATTTTTGCATTTTGGAAATCCAGAAATTTATTCGTTCAGATAGAGTCTCAGTAAAGTATTTAGTTTTATAAAAGAAATTACTATTGTTATTATTATTATAATTATTATTTGTACTAAGATATCATTTTAAAAAGACAAAAGTTTTGTAAAAATTAATTACACACCAAACAACGTTCACTGAAATACTGTAATTGCCTTTTGATTCGATTATGAATTATTTTCATTTAACTTTCTCTTACTCTTCATATTGATTATTCAACTTTTCCAGAAATCAGTTTTTGACTTATCCGATTTAAAATGTTAATAAAAGTGTGGAAAATTTTTAATCTATGCGATAGATAACAACTGGATGTCTAAAAGGTATCACTCAAAATAAAAATTAGTCGGAAGCTTTTTCTAAAACATTATGTTTTATTATTTAAGTTAGGACCCTCATATGAGACTCAGGGGAGCGAGACGGCTAATTTATAATTACCTAACAAACAATACCTGCCGTGTAATTTTCATGATTTTAAGATCAGTGGTTACATCTGTGGTGGTTACTTCATAACCCCCCCATATGTTTAATTTAATTCATTTTATTAGCCATTTTATTTCATATCACCTTCCTTTTTATTAATGTTCTCAATTTAAATTTAATTTCGGTTTCGCTTATTTTCATTTCGTCGCCTGTAATGTTTTCTTTCTTGCTTAGCTTTCGAATGTTCCAAGCCGGTAAAATTCTGTTTGAAGTCATTCCTTCCGGTTTTAAATTTGTTCGAGAACTTTCTCGCTAGTTCTTTTGGGTGGAACTTCCGTTTATTCGGACACACCCCTAACCTATCAAATTAAATTTCACAGGTGACGTATTTCAAGCCGTTATGTACATGGCCACCAGCTTTGGCCTTCCTTCTTAAGATGGTTATCAATTTTATTCTTATTAGTTACATATCTTTTCATACTGTATATTGTAATTTGGCTTATTTTTTCCTCACCCCCTCTTTTGCTCTGCCAAATTGGCGTATTTTGCATTTACAATAACCCTTTCTCTTTTTCCCCTGGGCTCGCGGCCACCTGCGTCAGTTGCGCTACGAAACACCTGCTGTGATGGATGCGGTCCGATGACTGCAGGTTTTGGGTGGAAGTTCGGGCCATGTGCGCGCCCCTTTGAAGCCGTTTTATACGGGCTCCGTTCTATGCTGCTGTGATCCCCGCATGGTTTTAGAATAGGCTGAATTTTTAAGGCTACGAGGAGCAAGGCCCCTTCGTGCTGCGAGGAGCAATGAAGTGGTTTAATGCATTCCTGAATGTATTCGTTTTATGTGCCTTCTCTTTTGGTTTATTCAACGTGCGCACTCCATAGATCTTCTGGTTGGTGTTCTTGTGGAAGCATCATAAGTGATGTAGTATGTCATCATGAGTCCACTTAATACCTATTTTCATCTTTCATCACCTCATCATTAAAAATAATTTTTCTGCAGCTATTATTGGTGCTCGAATTTTCTTCAATAATTGTTTTATGTGATGCCTGTCCTCTGACAAACAAGCAGAGGTGAAAATCTTTTCTTTTCGTGAGATGCAAATATTTATTTACATAAAGTTCCTTCATATCGTTATCTGGCCCATTTTATATATATAATTTTTGATTACTCACGGGGCGTTATGAAGAAAATATTGGTTTGTATCTATGCAATATGAAGTATAAAATATTTTGTTTTTTTGAAAGTTCATATTATGAAAGATGCTCCTTTTCAAGAAGAAATAATATTATTTTCTCCTTTTATGTCATGAGTAAATTTATAATTTACATCCTGTTGAGATATCTAAAATATATTATTGACAAAGAATTTTTTATTGCTTGGAGATAGCAATTGTTGTGATTAGCATATATTATGATATGGTTTTTTATGAAAAGAGAGATTAATATGTACGAGTCAAAATAATATAAATATGTGAAGAAATATTTATTCATGAGAAAAGAAAACAAGTTTCTTCATGAAATAAAAATAATTTTCCTCAAATTTTGTGTGCATAATAATTTTTCTTGTGCCTATTGTCTGGATTTATTTGTCATCAACATCCAAGGACTTGACAGGTAACTTTTTTTACCTTTTCAATTTTATATTTTTTTTAACTTTATGTTTGACATTTTTTGTCATCATGGATAAAGATATTTCTATTGTTTTAAGTGAAGTAAGGATGGTCACTTGGGTCGTTTGCTGGCCCCCATTCTCCGCGATGTGCTGTCATTATCACGATCACTTTGGCCTAATTGTGGGTAGAGGCAAATAAAAAGTGCTTTCTCCACTTTCAAACAAACACAACACTAATTTCCTTTGGTGCCGTGACCAACGCTTGAACATTCTTCATTATTTTTTTTTCAAGTTATTTTTCTTCATATAGTGATTAATGTTTTATATAATTATATTTTGTTGGGTATGGTGCAGTAATCAAATACAATATTTATATTGATCTTGTATTGAAATATTATCTTTTTCTGGAGCAGTGCATTATATATACAACATAATTTATCAATATATTTCTTCTTGCATTATTATAATTTATAACTAATATATGCATTATTTAACGGTGGTACTGGTAAAAATTATTGTTCATGCTAAGATAAATTATTCTTCTTGTCATACATATAATAATTTATGTTTTGAGCCATATTATATATAAATATTTACATAAAATATTTGGGTCTTATATTCTTCATATGATACTAATATGTTAGTATACGTTTTCTTCTTTTTTTTTACATATAAAAATGATGTATGAAGTAAATGAAAGTCATCAATATTTTAAATAACGAGTCAATTCTCAAATAAAATCGTCTGTGAACACAATGGCTTCACAAGGATGTGATGTACCCACTGCTCTAAAAATTCATCAATCCATATATAACGCTACACCTCATCCAGCCACAAAATTCACTCCAAATCTTCTTCATTTTGGCAGAGAAATAAATGATATTTATTCCAATTATAAATCTCAAGTTTCATGGAAAATTCTCAACACTGCATATGAAATTCATAAATTGATGGATGTTATTGAAAAAATATACTATCAAGCTTACAAGAATAACGAATCATCCAGACAAAAGGTGTACCAAAAATCCAGAGAAAAATTAAAGTTTTCCAACATCAATGTTAATGACATTGTTTATGCAAAATTTCCTACTGTGTTTAACAAAAAGATACAAGGCCCATACGTGGTCAAGAAAATAATTTCTCCTGTGCTCATTCAAATTCAAGATCCCAATAATAGTCATGCTTCACCAATGTTGATTCACACTAATCGAATCTTGAAGCTTCAAAAGAGAAATGAAGCACTGCAACATCCTTCAGTTTCTTCAAAAGGTGCATCACATGATCAACCAGCTGTTGATAATGCATCCTCCACTCCTGTGAGACAGCACTCTTCTATTCAAGTTTCAAATCATGATGCAGCTTGTAATACTTCTCCTCAAATTCTTTCTTCTTCTAAATGCCAGCAAACATCTTCATGTTCCAGTAAATCGGTACTGTCACAAGCTCCTCCTGATGGCACTCATACTGGTGCTAAAAACAAATCCACTCAATATAGAAGTTATGATCTTCGTCCTCGCAATCATAAACTACATAAAAAATAGACTAACTCTCTTTTTCCTTTTACAGGATGACTTTTGCTTTGTAATATATTCAGTCGAAGCTAGCCGCACTGATTGTCCAGCAAGAAGAATCGCTATGTAATTTTTTTTTTTCTTTTCTCCAGGCTGCAGGCAGCTGTTATTATTTTTTTTTTATTTTTATGTAAGTCTTCTTCTCCCTGGTACAACTCAACGGTCATCCTCAGGATGTATGTATGATTTTCAATAGTTTTATTAGTTACTGCATTTATCTATAAGTCATAATTTTTACGATATATACATATATTCTCATGTATGCCATACTTTTAAATTTTATAAAGTCTTTATTACAATAGTTGATGCAAAAAATGGAGAAAGAATTTGTCTTTTTATATTCTTGTTATAATACTATAGCATTATTTAAAGTTATTTTTTGACAAATGTGCATTCTAATAAGAAAGGTGAAATTGTAATTGATATAAGGTAAACATAAAGATGAGTACTCATCAAATTATTTTCTCTATTGTGTCTCCTCTTTACAATGCATGCATGTTTTAACATTTAACCTCTTTTAAAAAAAGAAAAAGAAAAGAAAGTGCATGATAAACTTATACATACTAATATTTCTTCTCTTCTTGTTGAAATATAGAAAGTGAATGACTCACCATAAGTAGTATATAATATTTTTTTTTGTATACTTTTGAGTATTTATACTTTGGATCCAAAGATGTTGATTGAGGCATTATATATATATTTATCCAAAGATGTTTAATGAGTCATTATATATATTTATATAAAGCAAATTCTTGATTTATGACAAATGCAAAAGTGATCACTTACTTAATTTTTTTTTTTTAAAAATGTTTGAAAAATTACAAGTAAATATGTTCTAGATATCTTCTATATAGAAATTTTGACACAATTGATTTTTCTTTGTAAGTTGACATTATCAAGTCATATATAAGATTGACATATTCATATAAGTTTCTTCCTTTTTTTTCAGAATATTAAACATCTTATGTTTTATGTTTATTTTGAATGAAGTATAGTATTAAAGGTATTTATGCAATTATTGTCAATTTATATTGAAAATGTTTAAGAATATTCCTTTATGAGAGTGTAAAAATTCTCTCTTTGAAAATTATTATATTCACTTTGAAGATATTTTTATTGGAAAATAATATCATGCTTTTGTTGACATTTTTTTTTGCAACTTATTAATTTTATTTTCTGCAAAAATGTGTTATTGAATAATACTAAAGTTATTCATTTAAGATTTATTGAAAGCGTAAAAGGCTATGTGGTGATATAGGTAATTTTTGTTTATGAGAGCATAACTAATCTCTCTGCACTATTTATATATATATTTTTATGGTTGTTCAATTTTCAACTTACAAATTCATTTAATTTATTATGTGTTATTTGAAACCATATATGTTATATATAGTTATAACATGATTCATATACAGTTATAGTATATTTCATTTTTGTTCACAACTGAGAATATAAATATACATATTATTGTATAATCACATATTGCGACATATGTTAAAGCATTTTACTATTGTGGTGCTTTTTGCACAGCCTTACAAGAGACTCTTTAAAGTTATGGACTGTTTTTCTGCACATAGACTTTAATTTTTTTTATATGATAGATACCTCTGAAAGAAACTTTATATACCTTTCATGTTAACATTTACTACAGTTGGTATATTTTCATAAGGATTACTATCATAACAGTAATTATTTTTTTTTTATTGTTTAAATATCATGTACAACAATTATGTATATTCTTATAACTATTTCTGATATATTTATTTTGTGTAATTACTTAGTATATTTGTACATGTGTTAGAAAATATTGTCTCGATGAAAAATTGTTCATTTTGTCATCTCACCAATATTTTCTTTCGGGGGACCCTGGGTAATATGTGGTGGTTACTTCATAACCCCCCCATATGTTTAATTTAATTCATTTTATTAGCCATTTTATTTCATATCACCTTCCTTTTTATTAATGTTCTCAATTTAAATTTAATTTCGGTTTCGCTTATTTTCATTTCGTCGCCTGTAATGTTTTCTTTCTTGCTTAGCTTTCGAATGTTCCAAGCCGGTAAAATTCTGTTTGAAGTCATTCCTTCCGGTTTTAAATTTGTTCGAGAACTTTCTCGCTAGTTCTTTTGGGTGGAACTTCCGTTTATTCGGACACACCCCTAACCTATCAAATTAAATTTCACAGGTGACGTATTTCAAGCCGTTATGTACATGGCCACCAGCTTTGGCCTTCCTTCTTAAGATGGTTATCAATTTTATTCTTATTAGTTACATATCTTTTCATACTGTATATTGTAATTTGGCTTATTTTTTCCTCACCCCCTCTTTTGCTCTGCCAAATTGGCGTATTTTGCATTTACAATAACCCTTTCTCTTTTTCCCCTGGGCTCGCGGCCACCTGCGTCAGTTGCGCTACGAAACACCTGCTGTGATGGATGCGGTCCGATGACTGCAGGTTTTGGGTGGAAGTTCGGAGTAGGATGGGGCAAAGCCCAGGCTATACAGCGGTTATACTTCAAAACTTATCAGCCAATTTTTCTCAATTTTCGCTGAGTTGCTAAAGATGTGTATGGTTTAGCGTTGTTGTGATGGAATGCAAAGCCCTTTCTCTTCATCATTTTTTTAATCCTCTTCTTCAATTGTATTGGCTACTGACAGCAGAGAATGGAATTAATTGCAGGTTTTAGCATCTCATGAAGATCAATCCCTTTCAAATCGCACCACACACTCAGCATTACCTTCCCTGACGTCAACCTGGGCTTTTCCACCATTTGTGAAGCTTGTCCGGACATCGACCCCTATCTTTTGCGCATATTATTGTTGTAAGTGATTCAATTTTCATCGCTCGTAATCATTTGTTTTAAAAATTGGCTTGATTTTGTTTCGCTTCAGAAGCGATTTTAAATGGAAACGTTGTCCATTATATTTTCCCCTTTTAGTTCATGTGGAACCAAATTATCGAGCATCTTTTGGTTTCCAGTAAATGATTCAAAATATTTTTTGGTCGATGTATAGTTTGTAATAATGTAGCAAGATAAAATTTGTCGTCTATCATGATTGTTTTAAGAATTTCAGTGACTTTTTTAGCCACTAACCAGCAAGAGCGCGTAAATTCACTTTTCGAAACGAAAACGCGAAACCCTTTTTAACACCAGTGGTCTATTAAGCACTCATGACCATAAGAAAACGTCGCATAATTTTCGATGATTCGATTTCGATGATTCGATTTGCATTTTTCCCTTTTTGCAACTAAAACAAGTAAGAAAAATCATGCGTTAAGCATAGATTATGAAGCACTTTCCAACTCTTCATGAAATCTTTAACAAAACTTCGTCATTTAGAAAAAGAATGTTACTGTATATAGTCAAACATATATTCTAATACTTTTGAACAGTCTGCCGTTTGATCTGTCGGCTGATATACTATGTACTATATAATGAGAAAATTTAGCTGTAGTTACACATTCTCAGAAATTAACATTCATAGCCATCAATGCATTCATTGTTTTGCGTGTCCATGTGTATTATCTATATTCTGCAAACATTTCTTAGTAAATTGGACGCAGTTCATTGTAAAAAATGCATTACTTATTTAAAAAACCCCTTTAAGTAATTTAAGCTCATATTCAGTAACGTTTGCGACCTCTTTTGATCAATCCTGTATAAGAGCTATATTATAATTACACCATATAATACGCTTAGATTTAGTGAAACTTAAACGCGCATATCATGAATAAAATGCATTTTATTCATCCATCAGCCATCAGCAGATACAGGCAAAGTAGTTCGGAAAGAATGTACAATTTGAAATATTTTGTGTATCCCTGTAAATACTATGTACTTCATATTATGCATGACTGCATCGTATAATTTATACTATGTCTCCGCTATATATATCAGTTTTATTATACATGAAATGGTTTAATTTAATTAAAATATGTCGCACACAATTTTCCCTTTGACTATTATGCAATGAAATTCTTTTGTGTGGCTCTGTAAATGTATAATAACTGTTTTTTAGCGCATTTTTTAGAGAATGCATTTTTTAGTACATATCGTAAATGCATATAAATTTTAATATGTTTGACAGTGCATAACATCTTTAAAATTCATTTGAAACGATTTTTTCCCATAGGCCGTAATGTAATGGTAAACTTTTGACTACCCCTGTAAATAAAATAATCATGGTAGAAACTTCATTTTTAATAGGATACGTGCTAGGGTTATGTCAATAACATTTAAACATTTCATGGCGATCTGAGTATATTTACGAGAGCTAGAGCGCGGACAGACGGATATTAGGCCAGACAAATCGAATGCATAAGCACTTTTCAACTTTGTTGGAAAGTGCTAAAAAGAAAGTGTTACGAAATCGACTGGAATTTCGATTTCCAAGCAGAATACCTATTGACTGACTAAACAGATGATGCTATCTTTATGTCTAGAATATTTTATGGACTTCTGCTTTTCAAATGCTGTATTTCATGGCTTACAAGGAAGATCTCCATTGGGGGCATACTCAGAATTTTTTGAAAAAAAATACGAATTAAACTACTCATGTAGGTAATAAAGGATCAGTGAAAATTAGCGGCGGAATTACATTATTATATATGTAAAAAAAATAAAATACTTTGGAATAATTGGCGTGAAAAGCTGAAAGCGACGCAGTCACAAATACACACGCAGAAGAATTTCTGATACAATGTAATTAATATTGAGCTAAATTTCTCTAGACAGAAAATACCCGTCTGCTCACGGCATAATAGTTATAAATTTTTAACCGAATGAGAGATGATTTGTCCGATATTCAGACTGGCATTCGGATTCTTTAAATTTTCTGCTATGCTACTTAAACATAGTTAATGATTTTTTTTAAAAGCTTATTATTGCATAATTTGATTTACCTGATTTTCAAATTATTCTCCAATATCTTTAAGGCAGCAAATTAGAAAGACGTTTTTCATGCTAAAACCATCTTTGAAAAATTTGTATCTTATAAGTCAAGTCCTAACAGTATAGCTACAATGGAGGTTTTTTAAAAACGCTATAATTTCATCTCCTGGCATACCTAAATATAAAACTGTCATTCATTGATCTGAAAAAAAGAAAAGCAATGCGTCATATAGAAAACTGCCTCTACGATGTGCCTGACTAACTATCTAAGTCTCATGAAAACACATTTAGTATAAAACTTACGGTAGTAATAAAACTTGAACTTTATGGTACATATATTTGGAGATCAAACTACAGCTATCAGGTTAAAGATGACCGGCCGGCGTAGTGTACGTAGCTAAAAAAAATTATCGGAAAACTAATAGATTTTTTACATATAGTATAATTTTATAGATTTCCTAAATACTACACCAAAAAATTTTTATGGCTCTTTTTTCTTAATCGCATTGGCAGGGGTTAATCGAGAAAGATTTAATCATTTGCACCATTTTGTTTTCTCTAGATTAAATTAATATGTAATGTCGTAGTTGATTACACTTCTGTAGAAATGGTGTTGTAGTTGAAATTGTTTATCTCTGTGAAATTTTATTTAGTTTGAAAATCGAATTAAGGATTATTACTTGAAAACACAAATATATATACATATATTGAATTATTTATAACGATTTAAATGCGAAAGGATTACATTTAAAAAAAAAGTTGAAAACTATTTTCAATCCCACAAATAAACATTAAACCTAAAAAAACAGTACATTTAGATAAAAATTACAAAAATAATTATATCTGAAAATAAATTTCATTTTTTATCCGACAGTATAAAAATTAAAACTGTGGGATATTTTGATGCAAAAAAAAACCTGAAGTAAAAGCATTTTTTAGGTTATGTCGTTGTCACAGCCTTGTGTGACATCAGCCTTATCCAAGGTAACATTTTCCTTCATAATATAAAAACTAAAAGATAAAAAAACATTATTTTACAATTTTTGTGAAATAAAAGCTCATTTACAGAAAAAAATATTACCGAAAAATGGCTGTTTTGCAAGAAAAAAAAATATATTTCTATAACAGACATATGTTTCCATAACATATGTCTTTAGACATAACTTCAAAATATTCCTGAAAAAAACCTTTTCATTTAAAAAAGTTTTCCATATTTAAATATTCTGTTTACTACATTCACCACACATTACTATTATACACTATATTGCCATTGATTATGGGACACTTGCGATTTTAGACATTTTACTAAATATCTAGAAAAATACATGAGGAATCATCTCGAAACTCTTAGTGTATAAATATAATAGTATACGTCATACATCTCCGTGAAGATTTTTTACCGAAACGCCATAGGGGACCGTCAACAAATTAAAAAAGAATGAATATCTTTTGAATAACCCTGTCAAAACTAATGTAGCAAAAGCGCTCAAACTCTAGATTATGATTGAATGCCTTTTTGCAATACACTGTGTTCATTTTTATGCAAATAGCATACACACTCGCAGAGTAAATAAGGTTTTTATAAAAATGGTCCCAAATTTTTCCAAGTTTTTTCATTATAATTTTCAGAGTTCTTAATATAAAATAATATTTTTTTCAGGAAATATGACAAACAACATTGCACACAGTACCCTGCAATCAGAATTAAAAAATAATAAAAATTGTAGGAAAAATGAGTAGGTTTACTATGTAATTTTTCACTGCGCATGCGTCAAAGATATCAAAATTTCATTTGCATATTATATTAGCTAAATGTATAGAAGAACTTTTGTAAAAGTCTCAAAATCATAGCTTGAAAATTCTGAAAGTAATCGTCTATAGAAAAGGGACAAAATCCGTTGTTTCCAAAATGAAGCAAAAAAATGAGGGATTTTATCCAAATGCAGTAGTAAATCCCATATTGTGTATTCTATATTGACTCTAATCAATGAATATATGGATACAACCCCTCTTGTTTTTGCTTCATTTTGAGAATAACGGATTTTCGACTTATTCAATTGACGATTATTGTCAGAATTTTCAAGTTATGATTTTGTGACTTTCACAAAAGTTGCTCTATACATTTATCTAACATAATATGCAAATGAAATTTTGATATCGTTGACGCATGCGCAGTAAAAAATTATTCAGTAAACCAACTCATTTTTTATACAATTTTCATTTTTTTTTAATTCTGATTACAGGGTACTGTGTGCAATGTTGTTTGTCATATTTTCTGAAAAAAAAAATATTTTATATTAAGAACTCTGAAAATTATAAGAAAAAAACTTGGAAAAATTTGGGACCATTTTTATAAAAACCTTAATTACTCTGCGAGTATGCATACTATTTGCATAAAAATGAACAAGGCTTATTACAATAAGGCATTCAATCACAATCTAGAGTTTGAGCGCTTTTGCTACATTAGTTTTGACAGGGTTATTCAAAAGATATTCATTCTTTTTTAATTTGTTGACGGTTCCCTTTGGGGTTTCGGGAAAAAATCTTCACGGAGATGTATGACTTATACTATTATATTTATACACTAAAAGTTTCGAGATGATTCCTCATGTATTTTTCTAGATATTTAATAAAATGTCTAAAATCGCAAGTGTCCCATAATCAATGGCAATATAGTGTATTATGATGACAAATAACAAAAATGAAACTTAGAGTCATCGTCTTTCAAAATCGAATATTTTTGTTTCTGTTAAATTTTACTTTTTGCATCCTCTACGTTTTCATATATATATATTTTCTCCATAACTACGAAGAAGCTAAAATATCATTTTCATATTGGAATATTCTTTGAAAAAATATCTGAGTAATCATTCCCAGGTAAATTGTTTACACGAAGTATTTTGTTTTTCATTATGGTATGTCAAAATTTTATTCAAAAACTGACTCTCGTCAGCATACGACATTCGCAAATTCGCTAAAATAGTTAATTGCATAAAAATATTGCGCAAAAATTTGTAAAATAGTTATTTGCTAAATTAGAAACAATTTGTTAAAATATAGATTAAAATAGACAATAACGCAAATTCTCTTTAGAATTTTTTTATTTGTAATTCAAAATAAGACTCAATTTATAAAAAATTATATAATTATACCCAATAAAGTGTTTAGTACTAAAAAGTTGTTATTCATAAATTATCAAATTCAATATTTTTAAAGATTAAATTTGACAATGTAGTTTTAACAGAAATGTGTATATTACTTTAGAAATACATACAGAAATGTGCATATTTAGATTATCATTGCATAGTAACTAATCATATAAAACTATTTCTATCGAATTTTTAAAGTATATAAACATATTGAATATTACATTTCGTATTCCACGAAAAGAAAAAAAAACTTCTGTGTCAAAAAAAAAAAAAAAAAACTTATATTGTACATAAAAATTCTTACCGCAACACTTCTACACTGATCTGTAGTAACATTATGTCAAGAATCCCATCTGTCAACAAAATAGGATCATCTCCATTCAAAGTAGAATATTTGATTTTCTATTCAAATTCATTTTTGATATCTTTTCCCATTTTGTTTACTTTTACATCCTGTATAAAAGCAAAAGGATTGATTGAAATATCTTCTTCAATGTCGCAACATTTATTTTTATTTTTAACAGTCACGTAGGTTTTTTATTGCAATGTATTTCATTGTCATTTTAGAAGAAGTGATATCATGTGGAACAAAATACATGAGCTGCAAAATAAACATGAGTTAAAATAAACCTGAAATTATATTATGAAAATGAGTTTACTGTGGAAAAGGGTATAAGAAATTCGATAATGCCCAAGAATGTGGATAAAATTTACAGAAAGACATAATTAAACTTAAAAAAAAACGTAAAAATAAACCAAAGTAATAATTTAAAATACATCAAAATGATGCAGATTTCATAAACGTACATTTAATAACAAAAACCTCTGATTTGGAAGATTAAAAAAAAAATTATCATGCTCTCCAAAAATGGCATCCCCTTGTTGCACTCGGTAGTTAGGTGGTGCGGCCGTGGTCTGAATTCGTATTTTTTTTTTTTTTTCAATATGGATGGAAATAATTTAATTCCTTCTATTTCTCTTCTCTCCCTTGTAGAGAGCGAGAAATGGTACAGTGTATCTCTGTTCGTGGTAAAATTTATTTTTTAAAGACCTTTTTCATTTAAATAGCATTTTGTACTATAAAGATAACATGCCCTGAAATTCATCATCGGATATAATCATTTTATAGACGGTCTTCATTTTTAAATATTTGGCATGTGATTGAGAATTAATTGTATCATTTAAAGACTTTTTGGACGGTTTTACTATCATGTCTGCATTTGTGTAGGAACGAAATGGAACGAGCATGGCCGGATTATGAAACAATGGATTTTGTTTATTTTATGTGACGGAAAAGCTCAGATTTTATTAAAAATGGTTGCTGTTTTAGTATCTATTATACATTAGGGTGGATCGATTGTCTATGATGAAAAAAAAATTACCATTCATAAAAATCTACCTATGCGGAAAAGATGTTCCATTGTATGGAGATTAAGGAAAAAATAATTAAAAAAAAATAATTTTAAAATTTAATGCTGCCACAAAAGGGTTGAATTTTCGAAAAAATTTGAAAAAAGGCCGAATTTTGGTTAGGTTATTTTTGCCAAAAACTAATTATTTTAATAATTTTTAAAATGCAACAATGCGGAAAAGATCGTATGGAGGTTAAGTAAAAAACAATAATAAGTAATACATTCGAAATTTAATACTGCCACAAAAAAAGTTCAAAATTCGATAAAATATTGAAAAAATTGAAAAAGAACTAATTTTCGTTAGATTTATTTTTGACGCAAAATAATCCTTTTAATATCAATCTAAACCTACCTTTGCGTAAGAAATATTATATTGCATGGATATTAAGTAAAAAAAAGAAATAAAAAGCAAAGAAATAAAAAAACTAATTTCGAAATTTAATACTGCTGCAACTGATTTAAAGTTTCGAAAAACTGGCAATTCCAGTTTTTTCAGTTAGGATTTGTCTGCTTGTGTATTGTGTAGCTTAGTGTACCTTGAATATTACTGTACCATGGCATTGTTAAAAAAAACAAATAAATAAAAATAAAAAGAGAGAGAGATGAATTACACCCTACTTGGGTCTGGCTTTAATATGCCAGTAAATATGCTCCCTATTACAAAAAGTTATAAAACTTATATATTGGTATTTAAAAAATAACCGAAGAAAGGAATCGGTCAACATCTATTTATTTCTTGCCATTGAGAAAAAGATGCTAATAAGTTACAAGTGACCTATAAATGAGATTCAATCTCAAAAATTTACCACAGCAGCATTTTAAGAAAAATTAAACTGTTTAACGACAAATATTGCGTTCTTTTTAATTCTTGTAAAACAAAATAAGATATTGAAAGCGACTACAGACTTTTAGACCATTTCCGAAAATACTGCCTATTTTTTCAGTTCAATAGATTTGAATATGAATATGAATATTGAGTGTAAAGTAAACCGACGTATTGGGAGCAAACTCACTTTTCTGCATCATCAGCTATCATCAAAACCCAAAATGCTGCCGAGCTAGGTGTCACATCACCTGTAGTGACGAAGATTGGCATTAGCCAGAATATTGGACAGTTTGGGCATTTCCGTCCAAGCAGGTGCTGCCATCGTGTCTGGTACACTTCAAGATGTGGGCATTATCTCACAAAACTATGAATCGAATGCTATTGACATAAAAAAATCGTCATGACAAAACAAACCAAAGACCACTCCATCGTTTTAGTCATTCTCTTTAGTCATTTGTAAAAGATTATGACCATGGTCAAAGACAGACTACATCACTTCTTTAAACTTTGATGGGTGTAAAGACAGACTACATCACTAGAAAACAACAGAAGAAAAATCATAACAGAAGCAGACTTGAGCTTGAAAAAAGAACTTGGTTTCGAATACATCGGCCACAGATATGTAAATTCTGGAAGAGTACCAAATAATTTGAAAACACGACGTACATTTTTTGTCATGTGTTAACAATAATATACATGTAACAAAGTTGATTGCGATCGGTTGGACGGAATATCTGTTAACATAGATGTTAAAGGATGTATTATTAAAATTTTGGAACTGATCTTCAAGCATCTTGTGCTAGTTACACACCAATGAGGTTCCACTATGTCAATTTTTTGCAGCGTGGATGGAAACGCGGCTGGGCACAAATGTTTCACTTGTGAAATAGAAAGATTATTCACAACGTGTTAGAAGCTTTTTGTATTTTCATTTATGTCAGTATATGAATTCTAAAAGCGCGCGAGTGAAATCAAACGGTCTGCTGTAATCCTAATCATTACATCAAAAAATATCTATATTTTCCATTTACCAGCTTTTTGACCTTTTGAGACGGATTACATAGATTTTATTAAATAGGAAAATGTGTGAAACCTGCACTAACTGACGGATTTAGTAACGACATGATTTCAGAAGCAATAGGTAAATCCAGCAATCATTCCAGTGGCAATAACATTTACTATCAATAATATCTATTCACGCAACGCTCATTCTACAAAACTAATAATCAAAAAAGTCACGGAAGTATTTCTGTTGTGTATGGACCATACATAAGAGACGGTTTTATAAAAATCGAATTGAATTACAAAATCTTATGTCGATTTTCAATACCGAACATCATTATCACCAATTGCAATGTTGACGATTTTTCTTGATTTAATACTAATGAAGCTGTTAAATAAGAAACTAAAGTTTTTATCTTGTAATCAATTAAATATCCCCTCATTGCAATAAATGTTAAAAATTCTAAAATTCATATTTTATTTTACAAAAAAAAAAAAAAAAAAAAAAAAAAAAACGATTTTTTTTAAAAGAGTTTAAATACATAAATTTAAGATTTGCGGCAGATTTAAATTTTAAAATTATTTTTTTAAATTATTTTTCTCATACTCAGCATATAATATAACATCTTTTATGCATAGGTAGGTTTTGGATAATTTTTTAAACTATTATTTTGAATCAAAAAATCATCTAGCCAAAATTAGGTCTTTTTTCACTTTTTTTCGAAATTCAACCTCATTGTGACAGTAGTAAAATTTAAAATTACTTTTTTTAATTATTTTTCCCTTAATCTCCATCCTAGAGAACATCTTCTCCGCATAGGTAGGTTTTGACACTGTGGAAATTTTTTTTCGATCCACTCTATTATACATTTGCTTCAACAGCTTTTACTTTCGTAATGGGGGATACATTTTATAGGTATTAACTGTGGCGTCGGGTTCAGTGAGGGAATGTTCGGATAATGCTATCAATAGTTTTTGAGGATTTTATTTATGCATTACGACATTCTTATCAAAACCTACCGTAATTACTGCAATCGATTGTTGCGCACATTATTTAATCTTAAACATTGCTGTGCTTGTGTAAAGGGCCTACTGCCGACACATATTCATATATTCGTGTGTTTGTGTGTGTGGAATTAACTGAATATAAATTATATATTAAGAATATCTTATTTAATACATAAAATTTAATATTTTTAGATCTTAAAAAATACAACATCATGTGAAATATATACTATAGCCTGAAATATATATTGTGCTTAAGAATTCGTGTCACTACATTTCCAACTATGGATTGTAATAACACGATGTCAGGCATCCCATCTATCAACAAAATAGGAACATTTTCATTCAAAGTAGAATATTTGATTTTCTATTCAAATTTATTTTTCGTATCTTTTCCCACTTTGTTTACTTTTGCATTCTGCATGAAGACGAAAGGGATGAAATATCGAATTCGATTTCACTGCATTTTTTTCTCTTGACAAACAGTCACGTAACTTGTTTACCGAAAAGGACTTCGTTTATCATTTCGACAGAGGTGATATCATATGGAACATAACACTTAAGCTACAAATTGAACATTCGAAAATATAACACAGTGAAATATGTTACGAAAATAGCTTTACAAGGAAAATGAAAGCAAAGAGTTTCTATATGGTCGAAAAAAAAAAAAATATCACGCATCAAAGAAATGTATTTAGAGATGTATTATTTTTTATGTGTATAATATAGTTGAAGTAATAAATTTGAATTTGTAAATGTTTATAAAAGAAATTATAAATCAAAAAGCAGATATTTTAAAAAAAATATGTAATATATAAATCCATAACTTGCATAGCATGCTATTTCACATTTTTCTCGCTTTAAATTTGAAGCAATGTTAGGCAATTGATTAATATATATTTGCTTTATTTAGCATATTTAGCCGAATGCAAAAATACAAAATAAAATTTTTAAAATTAAATAATAAAAATTAAATTAATATAACTGGTTTTTATAAACATACAAGAAATGTGTGCTAAAAAAGCTTTTACTTTTGAAAAACTTTTTTCTATTTAATAATTTCTTTATTTATTAAAAACCATGTTTCTTATGGTAAAAGTAACTTTATATAAAATAATGCTTGTAATTCATTATCAAATATATATATATATATATGATGAATTCCGCATAAAAGTTTTCAGTAATTAAATAAATTGTTTTTAGAATACTAACTGTAATACTTCGCCTTCTGTAAAAAAAATAACATTTATGTGCCAAAATAATATATACCAAAATTACATTTTGTGCATGGGATTCCGTACCACAATATTTTCAGTACTGAATTACCGTATCATAATATAAAAAATAACAAGTATACAAAATATACAAATAAAAGCATTTTTTTTAAATAAATAAATGATTTACCGTTTAGAATTATTTTTTATATCTTTTTACATTTTGTGTTTTTCTTCATTCAGCATTAATATGAAAGGGCTGACATGTCGATAATGTTTACAGTATTTCTTCTAGCAGACAGTCCCTTAATTTCATTACAGAAAAGGATTTCATTTATTTTTCCGACACATCTAATATCGTTAATTATAATACTGTAGTTTGCAAGTGAATGTGAGATAATACGAAATGTTTTGTAAAATTATTTTTTTAAACATATAGTTTAGAGTAAAATTGTTTATATATAGGATAAACTTTTAAAATATGAAAAAGAAAAACCAAAATAAAAGCATTTTCTATCAAAAAAGAAATATTTGATCTACTGTTGAAAACTATTTTTCATATCTTTTCAAATTTGGTGTTCTTCTTCATTCGGCGTTAATAGGAAAGGGCTGAAATTCGATTTCGTTCACAAACTTCTTTTCTAGCAAAAAGTTCTCTAACTTCTTCACAGAAAAGTACTTCATTTATCATTTCGACATATCTAATATCGTTAATTATAATACTTAAGTTTGCAAGTAAATATGAAATAAAAAACCAAAGCAAAATATCTTACGACATATTTTGTAAAATTATAGTTTTAAAAAACAAATAGTTTACAGTAAAAACGCTTATTTATAGAATAAACTTTTAATAAATGAAAAAAAAAAAAAAAAAAAAAAAAAAAAAACAGAAAAAGTTGCACTGCAAATTCTTAACACACAAAAATAAACAGATTTTAGGCCACTTTTTGTTACCAAATTTACATTCCAGTAATGTGTTGTGAATTATAAAACTTCAACGTGTGTGTGTGTGTGTTGTGATTGTGTTTGTAATGTACTGCAAAAATGCTGCTATCTAGAAATGTGCTCTTAATATGTTGCAAAATTGTTGCTACCTAGAAATGTTTTTTAAAAATAACGTTGTTAATTGCATTGAAATAGTGTTGATTAAAATATTTTCTTGAATAGCATTGTACTGCGCATTACTTTGTCACGAAATTAACACCTAATTGAAAACACATTACATTTTAGAACACTATAAAACAACATATGTTTACACACCACACAATAACACACACAATAACAACAATTTTAAAAAGGAAATAAGTCAGAATTTGTTTTAGTAAAAAAAAGCAGAATTATTGAGTGAGTTGACTAATTTTGCCAATAATTTTGTCAATTATTATCATATATCAGAATATGAAAATTGTTTTAAATATTTGGTTTTCAAAATGGCGCAATTTTCACTGTACTCTTCTTTCTCTCCTTAATCGATATACTTAAGGGTGTGTTCGAAAAAATGATTTTCCACCTTCAACAGCTCGAAATTTTCTGATACAATTTTGGACACATTTTTAAAAGTAGAAGCATGAAACTTGCAGAGGGGATTCTTGAAGGGACGTACAAAGTACCGTGTGATGTAATTTTTTGCTGATTTAATTAGAATTTGATTTATAAGCATTTATTTTCTCAGCGTAACCCTTTTTTTCGTTCGCAGACCTTCCGCTTAAGAAAATTTGGTCCAAAATGCCGTTTTTGACAGCATTTTTTGCAACATTTTCTGCATTTATCAAGGAATTGATAATCACGGAACCTTGTATAGTTTCTAAATAGGAGAATTCGAAAGTTTGGTGCATTTGAGAGCAAAAATGAATCTAAAAATAAATCTGAAAAAAGGCAGTTTGGATCGGAATACACCCTTAAAAGATTAGGCTGTTTTTAGTCGTCAGCTCTGAACTTTCTAGAGGAAAAATTTGATAATTATTTTCTTTTTAAATGAAAGTTGTTGATTTGTAGATGTGCCCGTTTTCTCTAACTCATGCTTCAAAATGGGAAATATCTCGTTTCGACCATCTTTCACCTGGTTTAATAAAGATATCAAAGTTGCAAGGAATAGAGTTTCGGCCCTTTATAAAAAATATACTCGAAACATCGGCAATGGTAAATATAGCGAGGATTATATGAATTATAGAAATCGATATAAGAAGATGGTTAAAGAATCGAAAAATAATTCTTAGATGTCATGTTGTGCCAATACTAATAATTCCTTTGGCAATCTCTACAAATTTATTTCCGGAAAATCGTTGAAACAGACAGATTTAATTTTTACCAGGCTTGAGAATCCAGCGACATTTGATTCATACGATGAAGTGGCAGAGGCACTGATGAATGAAAATTTTAAAGTAAATGAATTTCCAGACGAGGTATTTAATTTTAAATCTAACATTATGGAGGAAAGTAAATCTTTTACTCATGGTATTGCTACAAAAGAACATAAATATGTAATGAGCCAACAGAAAAATGGGAAAGAACCTGGCTGTGACAACTTGGATGCATTCATAGTAAAAAATAAATGTAAGAAGTTCCCAGAGGTAATTAAAGGAATTTTCAACAAGTGTCTTGATTTAGGACATTTTCCGGATGCCTGGAAGAGAAGTGTTGTGAACTTTTTTAGAAAGAGGAATAAGGTCGCTACTTCTCCTCGTGCTTATAGACCTATAAACTTTCTTCCAATCTTCGGAAAGCTATTAGAGCGTATTAGTAAAATTAGAACTATGCCATTATTGGAGAAAGATGGTTTTTTGGATGGTGACCAATTTGGCTTTCATAAAGGACGAAGCACCTTAACAGCACTTACCAAAGTAAAGGCTATTGTAAAGGCTCTGCTTATGCAGAAAACATATTGCGCTATGACATCAATCGATATACAAGGGGCTTTCGACTCTATTTCCTGGAATATATTTGCAAAATTAATTGATAATTTACCAATCCCTCTTTACTTAAAGTCTATTCTAAAGAACTATATTTCGAACAGGAAGATTGGCTTCAGGTTTGCCACTGGCATTAGATGGTTTTCTTTATTCCGTGGTTGCCCTCAGGGGTCTTGTATTGGCCCACTTTCGTGGCTTATAATAGCAGATTTTATACTGAAAAAGTATAAATTGGTTCATAAATACATTATTTCATATGCTGATGATCATATTGTCATAGAGGCTTCTGATACTCGTCGTGATCTGGAAATAAAAATGAATTCAGGGATTTGCGTTTTGAGGGATTATGCTCTGAACTTTTATTGAAGATTATCACAGGGAAATGCAAATTGATGTTTTTCGGTAGATTTACATTAGAAAAAAGACGTCCAATATTTCAACTTAATGACCGGTCGATATCAGTCAAGGACAACATCAAATATTTAGGTTTTGTCTTAGACAGCAGATTTCATTGGATAGCACATCTTGAAACTATGCGAGAAAACAACAGGAACTTTGCTGCACGTGTTAAAAAATCTGGTACGAGGGACCGTGGTGTTCAGGCTTCTTTTAGAAAAAATTGGTATGAGTCGGTTATTGAAAAACAGATCACGTATGGTTCGGAAGTATAGTTTCAAGATCTCAAGTCTCCTGCTCTTAAGAAACTCAGTTCATGTCAAAGACTAGGTTTATTAATGATAATCTCAACTTATTGCACGGTGCCAACTGACGCACTTTGTGTCATTACGGGAGTTTTGCCTTCATATATTAAACTACAGAGATCTCACAATGTTATAATATAATTCACGGGACATCTAGAATTGAAATTGAAAAATGTTGCATTAAGAAGTAGAATATTATGCGTCCATTACTAATGTCATCTTTTCCACACTATTATAAAATAAACAATATTAGTTTCATAGATCCACAGGCTAAGTTAATAACTAAAGCAAACTATCCTATCATCTATACGGACGGATCCAAGATTCCAGAGGGAGTCGGCGCAGCATATAATGTATGTCTTCATAATATTTTTATCCATAATTTTAAAATTGCTTTACATCCATTAAATTCCATCTATCAGGCAGAATTGGTCGGTATAAAACATGCCATTACATGGCTGACTGAATCAATTTATCAACGTGCATTAATATATACAGACAATTTTTCCTCATTTATGATTTTACAAAAAGCATTTCCAAGTAACGAGATTTTTCGGTAAATTTATGAAATTTTATTACAATATTCGAACAAACATATCACCATAGGCTGGATAAGAGCTCATGAGGGCCATCTGGGCAATGAAAGAACCGATGGTTTAACAAAGACATTTATTTTGGAGAAAAATGCAGACATTATGGACAGTATCCCTTTTCCTATTTCAATTATCAAAAGAGCTTGCCGTGAAAAAGCCTTAAATATCTGGCAAAAAAAATGGCAAACTAGTGAGAATGGTCGAGATACCTATGAAATTCTTAATAAAGTGGACACTAAATACCTCTGCTGTAAGCAAGTTATTCAGTATTATCTAACTGGTCACGGTAGTTTCCCTAACTTTTTAAACAAGTTTAGTAAACGACCAAATCCTAACTGTGACTGTGGAAAAGTGGGGAATGTGCTACATTACATATATGCCAGATGCTCATTCATGCCATACTTTTTTAACTTTGTTCAAAGTAAATCGGTGAGATATAACTTAAGACGCACTCTTTTTGATCCAAATAAATATGTAAAACTCAAAGATAACTATAATGTGCTGGATCAAATGTACTCTTTTATAAAGTATAAATTTTGAGGTCTTATTGTTTTGGCATTTCATTATGGCGTGGGGAACTTGATATGGTCAATGTTGAACTCTCAAAAATTCTTTAAAGACTTTTACATATTGAATAATAATTATAGACTTGGGATATGACTCTTGAGTAGCTATGCCTTTGTGGACTATTATAAACTGTAATGTATTTTTAATTTGTGCTTTTTAAAAAAAATATTTATCTAAAGCTATGTTCTCTCGCTTTTTTTCTCTCAATTAGATATCTTTAACTGATGGTATTTTATATTTTGTCAGTAGTTTTTGTCCACTGGCGCCTTTTAACCATTATCATGCTTTGTATTATATTTATTTATTTTCTTTAATGTTTCTTTATTGATTACTGTTCATAGTTAATTTTTTATTTAGAGGTGCTCAATCTTATGATTGTTACTATTTTTGTTTTGTCTTGCTTTTATCTTAGTTGGCGGTTACCTTATATAAAACCGTCAATTCTTGTAACTCTACTTTGTTTTCTATGTAAGGCGATACTTGTGTTCTATGTTATTTTTATTCCAGATAGGAATATTCTGTTCTCTTTATTTTAATATATGTCGCTGTTCTGGGCATGCCCCGGGAGAGGTGAGGGTGCTGGTTCGTGGATAGGGTTTTTCCCGCAGGGACATTTAATCCATAAACCTAACGGTTGGCGTCCCAGCTGGGTGTCTTGTTCCTTGTTCCTTGTGCCCGTTTTATCTCTCTTTTTAATTTTATTTTAATTTTTATATTTTCTTTTTAATTTTAAAGCTTTTATGATATTTTTTTCAATGTGCTGACAGTTAGGTTTTTTTCTCATTATAATACTAATTTATTTTGCTTTATCACATTCTATAAATGAGAATCGGAATTTCATTAGTGAATATATCATCGTATTTAAATATATATATGGTTTTCTTAAAATGTAACCATAATAAAATATCTGCGTGAAATTACATACTAATCAGTGCTTGAAAAACCCAAATTATTTACTGAGAAATAATATTAAAAAGCCTATGCTATCATAATAGCAAAAAGTAGTCAATTATTAAAAATTAATATCAAAAATGAAATTGAAGCCATTTAGAAAACATATAAATTTGCTCCATAGATATAATATCTGTTGCAATAACTGATGACACAAAATATATTGACTGAATAGACTGAACTTCTCTTGTTCAATTAAGACTGCTGAAGAGAGAAGAAAAAAATGAATAACTACAATATGATTATGGATGCTGTTTTTGTATTACAATTAAAGATAAATTTTTAAAAATTCTTTAAAAGAAAATAACGACACTTAGTAAAATAATGCATTTTTATTCATAAAGATTTTACATTTCACTTTTTTTTCCTTTCTGCTGTGATTGAGGTTTCGACACTCTTGTTAGACGGCTTCAGTGATTGAAAATAATGACATAGTGAAAATGAAATTAGTATTCTCTTTGATAAAACTAAAGTCTATTTTACAATTGTTATGTCTAGTTATTTTATTATTTCAATTATTTTTGTTACCTATCTTTATTTACTGTATAATTGTTCTGTAATTTTTTTAATGTTCCAATGTAATTACATTTTTTTTTAATTTTATGAAAATATAATTATTTATGATGCTTTAGAATTTTCATCAGTCTAATAAAATAAGTTTTTGAAACATGAATTACATCACTATCGAAACAATACATTTTTTAATTAAAAAAATCAGTCAAGTTAAAAATCATAATGATTGCACATTTTATACCATAAATTTCTGTAATATATTCCTAATAAAGATTATTAAATTCGTATCCATAATTTTTGTTCCTATAAAAGATTTTAACAAAACTACTTTAACTGAGTTCAACATTAAATAATTCTGGATTAACCCTGTTTTTCAATTCTTGTATTATTGATTTTATTGATTTTATTAATTATTGAAAAACATTATAAAGGCAACTCTATATCTTTACAGAGATTAAAAAAAATGCAGAATAGAAGGAAGACATTAAAAGCTGTTATCGAATAACTATCGCTAAATTATACCGATTTGGGCGCAATAAATAAATAGAAAAATTATGCAATGTTATTATTATGCACTTCATTCCTTGTTTCTAAGCACAACTTCTGAATTCTGAAACAATTGCTTGGTGTTTGTTTCCATTTTTCTATTCACTTATTTAGTGCTCAATCAGAATCATGTAGTTGTCATGGTAATTAAATACATACTTTAACTTACAACGTTTACAATTATTTATATTGAAACTCTGGTGGTAAATCTACAAAGAAAAAGACTGCAAACACATTTCGATCTCAACAGAAAATCTGAAATAATATGACATTTTACGTTCCAACCATACTGTCGAATTCATTTTCAACTTTTTATGTTATTTAAACATTTCCTTAATTATTTTATGTCTTTAATGCATCTTAAATTTAGTATGATCAAAATCCCCCGAGCTTTGTTTACTGAAATTTTTTAATGTGGATAGTGTGAATGGAATGTGGATATTGGTTTAAAATCTTCTTGAAATCTCTAAAAATGAAAAGCTTTAGTTCGTACACTAATTAGCCACAAATAAAAATATCTAACCTATATTTTTATCGGGGTTTTGACATAAACTCTGTATATAGAAATGAACTTGAAATTAAAATTACATGTGCAGAAATGCAATATGGACAAACATTCATCTAAAAAAAAAAAAAAATCTATAGTTTTGCTCATTTATTAAAATTTCCATTTTAAATTAAAATAATTAAGGCGATTACGACTGAAATCAATTTCTTCCTCTAATTATTTACGGACATTTAAAAATACATTTATGTAAATGCATTTTTATTTGCGATTTAAGTCAATGTCATGTTAAAAATATAAATAAAAATACTCAATGGATGAAATTTGCAAACTGTGCAAACGGTACTAACGTGTAATTTGCTTATTATTAAGATATGAACGATATTTCGACCTAGATTATTCCGACCCCCTGATATTTTGTGTACAAAGGTATCATTTTAGAAATACGTGCTATAGTTATCAGAATCAAAAATTTCAAAAGAAAACGTTAAGTACCACAGATATGTGTAAAATTCATCTTATTAAAAATTTATTATTTTTTAAGGTAATAATATAATTAATAATATATTCCAAACTATACAGATTGTCTTTCTTCAATTAAATACTTCAATTGCTACTTTAATAGAAATTGCGAAGGTGAAAACTATTAAAACTAACATCTTACTTTAAGAACAGCTTTATTCTTCAAGCAAAACATTTTATGATCTAAAGTTAAAAATGCGTTTGTCTTGATAAAATTTTACTTCCTTAGATCAGTCATTACTCAAAGTAAACCACGCATAATTTATTTGACGTTGATCGGTGGATGTGAATTGCAACATGTGCTACAGATACTTCTTGACGAAAAGATATTAATCGCGCTGAATCAGCCTCAAGTGCACGGTTATTCGAACATCTACTTCCATTTAAGAATGGGGATTTCTCTTTGATTTTTATCGGAGGATAAAAAGTACCCGTTTTCGTCATTTATCAAAATCATTCGTCAGAAAAGAATCAAGAGAATGGAGATGGGAACACGAAAAAAGATTTTGTATGAACTCCTAATGGAAGCGCATAGATAATATTTATTATGGATAAGATATATTTCTACTTGAATTGATTTTCTTAAGAGAAAATTACTTTCGAGATATTTTTTGCTGAAACTTGCGGGCTAATATACGTTTATACGTTGAGGTTTTAAACAAAACTTAATGAAAATTCTGATAACTTTGGAGGGTTTTCTGAATGTAATAAAAATTTTGCATTGAAATAATTTTTTAAATAAAATGCATAACAGAAACTAAAAATGCATTTTTTCTTTTCTTTTTAATTTGAAATAAGCACTTTTAGATTTTAAATACATTAATGCAAATAGTATATCTGTAAAATTTATAAATATAGGACTTTTCTATTAAAATAGATTTAATAACCGATTTCAAGGAAAAGAGCTTATAGAATTCTTTTTTTTTTGTGTGTGTGTAGGCGCATAACTTCTGAATGAATATTTAATTTTAGCTTATATATATTTACATATATGTTTGAAAAGACTCGTTTTGTTTGTATTTCAATCAGGTTTTAAAAATAGTATATCTAACTCATGCAATTATATTTATATTCGATTCTTTATCTTATGTCAAATTTAACTAAATGCCGAAAATTTTATGACATATTTTAGCACTGACTTGTGCTACTGTGTTAATTTACTGTATAACAAATTATACCTAAGAAGAAGAAATAGTTTTTGTTTATTTATTATTTTTTACATAATAATTTTTGAGACGTTATATTTAGGTTTTTATTCTAAAAAAAAAATAATTATTTTCATGCACTTATTTCAATATAAAATAAATTTTCTTTAAACGATGTAGATTTTAATTAATCAAATTTTGAACTACATTTATCAGTTTATAAAAAAAAGATCTTCGTAAATAATTAAAGTAATGGCCACAGTGGAAATGGGATTTCGTTTTGTAATTATTTATTCAATCTTACAGATAATGAAAGGCAGTTTTAATCATTCGCTTGATAATTGCCAAAAAAACTTTACAAACTTTATTTCCTCTGACAAAAGTTTTTTTCAATCAACTTTCTTTATTCAAAGGAGTATCTAAGATTTTTAATTTTTTCAATTATTTATTTTAAATGTTAGATAATTTTACTCGAAGTGAAGTAACTTAAATGTAAATTGTTTAAAATTTTCATTTCAAAGAATGTTGTCTTTAGTGTAAAGAAATTGAAATTCAACGAATTTTTTTGCTTTGTTTTACTTATATATAAAAAAAGAACAACGTTACTAATTAAAATAATTGCTACTTTAGAAATTGAGATTCTTTAAGGTAATTATTTATTTAATCTTTTGATCGCAAAAGAGCAGTTTTAATGAGTTGTCTGGTAATTGCCAAAAAACTGTGCAAAACTCTTCACTGTTTCTTTCATTATTCAGAGATTTTTTTTCGTATTAATTAAAAGAAAAATGAACATTTAAATATATAAAATATTTATTTCAAACCTAAGGTATTTTAACACAGTGTGAATGTATATTTTTTTCAAATATTTCAGTCTCCTTTTTAGCACTTTCCAATATAGTTGAAAAGTGTTTATGAATTGGATTTGTCTGTCCGTCTGATTGTATGTTTGTTCGTCTGACCTTGCTCTAACTGGATTAAAACTAATACAATAACTGTAAAATTAATCTATTTTATTCGTGTTTACTATGGTATGTTCCGCAGTGAAAATGAAGTGTGAACCATTTACCGTTCATCTATAGGGACATCAACAGAATTTCGTTACATTACATTCTATGGAAAAAATCGATTGCGGTGTATTTTAAAGATATTACACTATTTTAAAAGTACTTAAAGTTATATATATATCATTGAAGTGTGCTACACACGCTTACTGCTTTAAGATAGTGTGAATAAAAATTATAGATAATTTACAAGAGCACACAAACAAATTGGGTTACAGACGAGATAATAAGCAAAAATGGGACTACATACTGAAATCTGCGAAAAATAAATAATGGAAATAAATTCTCACTTTTGACATGCGTTTTTAAATTGAAGTACGATTTCACAATTACTTCGTGTACATGATTTTTTTTATCATATTCAAGTCCAGACAGAAATTTTCAGCATGATCCGTATATTTACAGAAATGCTTGAATCAAAATTTTCTACTGTGCAATGTGTTTAATTCAACTAAATGTAGTATACTATCTAGTCATAGATTATATGCATTGAGGCACAGGAAAACTGCATACTATCCCGACTATTCCTGGTAATGGCAGAAATTAATTTTTTAATTGCGTTATGATCATGTGATTTCCAAACGTGTATTTAGGAATCATCTTTCACCTTAGCAAAAGTAAAGTTTTGTTATAGTATTGTAAATGTGATGGAAAATGTTTTGTAGTCTATGCTGTACGCATGATTTTTCTTTCTTGTTTAAATTTACTAACAGACAAAGAATAAATTATAAATAATTATTGCACATCATAAATTATTTAACTATTATTACAAAGTCATTTTATAGAAACTTCAATTATGTAAACTTTTAGTTTATTTCTTTAAGTACTTTTAAGATATACTTACATTGTTTTTTTTTTTTTTTTTTTTTTTTTTTTTTTTTTTTTTGCAATTTTTAAAATAAATTTAACACCAGGAGTTAAAGTTTGATGTCTGTATAATTTCTAAACCTCTTCATTAAAGGACATCCAGCTTGATAATTGAAAAGAGAATTTACAAAAATAATATGATGCCAAAATTAAGCGTGTTAAGCATGTTAAAGAATGAAAAGAATATTGTTTATGCATTGTGTGTTTAGGATACATAATTAAAATTAATCGATTATTTCTAATAATACAATTTAAAACTTCATTTCTCTGGTCTTCTCTGGTCTCTTCTTCTTCTGGTCGGGTATTTCTCTGGTCTTAAAGACTTTAATTACGATATGTGCAATAAACTGAGTTTTAAAAATACAAATGCGTTTTGCTTTTTTGCATTTATAACTGCTTATAAAGACGTTTCATTTCATTTCCAAAAATATACTTTCCTTTTTTGGCATTTATTATAGAATTTTCAAAATATCGACTGATTCTTTTAGTGCAGGTACGTCAAACTCGTCTACCACCGCGGGCCAGATTTAGGATAGTACACAAAGCCGCGAGCCACATTATCGAAAATAAAGAAGTAGATTAATTTGGTGACTATCTCACAAAATGTAAGCTGTGCATTAAAAATACAGAATTGTTTTTTAAAAAAAAACAAGAAAACAAAAGTACATACAAAAATTTTAAAACTGTTTTTTGGAAGAATTAAAAACACGTACCAGAAAATGTTCAAAGGTATTTATTAATTAAAAATAAATCCGTAGCAAAAGTAACTTACGAGAGTGCACAGTAAAATGCAATGAATAATAAGTTTTAAAAAATGCGTAAACATATGTTGAAACTTTTAAAATTTAAATCTCAGTCAAAATTACACAAAATCATATTATTAATTTTGTAATCATAATATCTGCATTTTATTTTATGTTTTAGTTGCTACTTTTTATAAAACCAATCATTGATATAACACAATTACTTAATTAGTATTACGAAATAAAAAAATCCATAACTGAATAAAATATATTAACTATAGCTATTGATCTGGCATAGGAATAATTTTCCGATTCTTCTCACTTATTTAAGTACATATCGTGTCTGCGAAAAAAAAAAAAAAAAAAACTGTCCACAAAGTAAAATTTCTTCCAACTATATTTTCACGAATTATAAAGTTAAAGGGTAAAATTAACGCTAGTCACCAGCTACAGGGTCACTAAATGAGAAAAAGTGGCTATAAATAAATATTTGTTGGTGGTTACTGATGGCTACTGTCTACTAATGAAAATTTTCAGTTATAGCGGCACATACTGAAATTTTGGATTTCATACAATTACTGAAATTTCTGATACATCATTAATAATTATAGAAATTCTCCTGCATATTTTTAAATTTAACTATTCTGGGCATCTTTTATTCTAGCTCGAACCATTTCGAGTTGAGAACAATTGCTTCCAATCATTGTTTTTAAAAGCGGATGGATTATTTTTAATATGTTTCACGATCACGCTTTTTTCAACAAAGTTTCGGTTTAAAATCTATTTATTTTTCGAAATTATTTCTAGATATTTGTGGGTTTTTCAAAATATTTCTAAATAAAATTTTAGCAAAGTTCAACGAAATTTCTACATTTCAAACACAATTTTTCAGTCTTTGCTTGAGTATAAAAAATTATTTCAAATAGACTTTTATGAATCTGTGATGATCTTTATCATAAAAAAAATAAAAAATAAATAAAGATCACACAGGGATAATTTGCAATGATGCGTTTACCAACCTTTAAGAATGAAATTAATTAATAGGTTTATGTTCAAAATGCTCACTTTCGACTATGCAAGCAGCCAAAATAAAAAAATAGGGTAAAATGTTTTTGTTATTATAATTATAATTATAATTATAATTATTATTACTATTATTGTTTTAAAAGGCGAGAATTCGTGTCATCTTTTTCTTTTAAAGCTGTTTATTTCTTTTCATTTTTTTAGAAAATTTTAATTAGAAATTAATGTCGCATTTTAATGATTTTCGATACATTTTTAATACCTAACAAACGCCACGCATTACTTTGTAATGAAATAGTGAATCAAAGAGAGCAGTAAAATAATGTAATTGTTTCAACATAAAGAACATAATAAACTATTAAAAAAAAGAGAGACAAAAAAAACCGTAAATTTTTTACATATTTTTTTTAATTTTCAGATTGATATGCGCTTCTTAAATTTTTTACTCATAACTTTTGGATGCCCTGTCTCTTGGAAACGAAATTTTAAAATGAATTAAATTTGATCATATGTAAGACAGTATGTTTGCATCTTTTATGCCACAGTGGTGTTGAATCGGTCTTGTTTGCATCTGATATGCCAAGCTATAAAAAACGTTCATCCAAAATAACAACCATTAATTTAAAAATTTTAACGTATCTTTAGTTAATTGCGTATCATTAAATTTAATGTACGTCAATATCAGCCATCAAATGTAATGAAGATTAATAGTCTTAAAAAATGGCAGATATTTTGGATAAAATCCTTCTCCAGTTTTGCAACACTGCAATATTTACAATGCAAAGATTATTTTCTCTATCAACTAAGAACTGAATAAAAATATGAAAATGACAAGATCTTGGCGGGCCATAGAGAAGTTTCTGGCGGTCCAATTGTCCCCAGCGGGCCACATGTTTGACATGCCTGTTTTAGTGTTTACTAGCAGGCTATGCCCGCTGCGCTGGTCCATTTTTCCAAACAAATCTTGACTCAAACAAAATGGTGATTTAAAATTTCTTTTTTAAAGCAGTGTAGACCATCACGTGGAATGTCCTTCCGCAATGCTGAAAACGAAGCCAGTGCCAATGTCATTGCGATATTGCACTATTGTATGCCTTGCACAAAATTTGGGTAATTAAGTACCATCTCTCTTATTTGATCATTTATAGTAGAGTTTGATATGAAAATTAGACCGTTGTGACAGCAGGAATCAAAATTTTCTCTATTCATCACATTATTTTGTAAGAAAGCATTGTAATGATTATCAAACTCTATTAATTTTCAAATAGCACATTATCATTTGTTAGTTCTTAAACTCCCGAATCTGAACTTGCACTATGTGCAGATCTGATATCCTAAATGCAATCTCATTACATGTTGCATTACATTTTTTAATAACCGTCCTCTTCTGGCAACTCTACTACAGTTTTCTATCTACCTTGGTCTGTTCCAGCAAAGTACATAGCAAAAGAATGTAAAAAATAGTGTTTAACTTATATATTTATCAGAAAAATGAAGCATAAAAGGTGTGTTTTAAAGTTGAATTATTTGAGTAAAATTAAAATTACATCAGTTTCACTGCCTCTTCATTTTTTTTTAAACCAGTTGCAGGGCTATCACAGGCGACAATTTTTATATTCCGTTCGCACCACTATTTTTCTAATATAAATTTCAAAATAAAGTTTTCTTGCAAATGTTGTCTAAGTGTATGTTAAGGATTTCTGTTTAAAGAAAGTGGTGCCAGTTAGAGTTAAAAAATAGTCGCCTGTGGCAGCCCTGCAGTTGCAAACATGTAGCTGTTAAATCAGGAATAGTCGTGATGCTAAATTTTGTAGAAAAATAAACCTTCAGCTTGTAATCAATTCCATTATGATTTTTGGCGTCAAACATTAGTATTGCTTTTAACGATTTGTTACAAATGTATCAGATTTATTTCGTGTTTATTGTCAAATGAAAGTGCAGTTTACAATCATCTATTATTGGCATTTAATCTTATATCTTGACAATAGTTTTTTTTTTTTTTTTTTTTTTTTTTTTTTTTTTTTTTTTTTTGTTCGACGGGATAATAAAGTAGTATTTAATAGTTAATTTTTGATAAAATTCTGTTGATAGGGCTTAATGTTAATTAAAACTGCAACATAAACATCATAAAAAAAATTTCTACTGTCGGTATTTAATGTATATTTTTTTCTTAGCCAATTTTAAAGTTTTTTTTTTTTTAAACCTGAATGATTGATAAATTGCAAATATTTTTTTTTAATTCTATATCATTGATATTTCGAATATTTTTCTTGCACATTGCAAATATTGTTTTTTTTAGGGATAGTAAAATAACTACAGATGAAAAATACATAATATGGCTAAAACACAGAATTAACGACAGCTTGGCGAATGCCTCTACGGAGACTTGAAAAGTACGCCAGTTCTGTCAACTTAAATATCCAGATAGAATTTTAATTAAATAATAGGTACTACTTTATTATTCCATAGATCAATTTCGCCAAATTATACATATTGCAAAACGATTCACCATATTATACAAACGAATATAACTTTTATTTTAAATAACCAAAGAATCAATAAATTACTAAAATATTAATAGAAATACAAATAAAACGTCGAATTAAAATGTAGTTAATGACATAACAAAAACATGTAACATGTTTAATTTCAAATGAATGTGGCATTTACGATCATCCATTATTGACATTTAATCTTTTATTTTGGTGGCAGTTTTTTGTTCGATGGGATAATCAAGTAGTACCAAATAATATAAAAATATAAATAATAATATAGCCAATAATATTTTGGTTAGGTGTCATGTATGGATCACGTTGGTGTGATTGCAACAAAATTGTGATTTTATGGATTGGGTGGTAATCTGGTTGTTGTTGTTTATTTACTAATAAACTTTGTTTTTTTACTTTTCTTTATTGTTTTGTTCTATAATTAGTTTTCATTAATTTATTTATTATTGTTTCCTTTTGAAAATATAAATATATAAAATAATTAAAAATAATATAACATGTAACTGGTATTTTAAAACGCAGTGTTTGCCAAACTGATGTCAGATTTAAAAAAACGCACCAAGGTGATGCGTATATAAAAATGGAAAAATGTTTATAATAATGTAAACAAAAAAAAGTAAACAAATAATTAAAAAATCGCCTTTTCAACTTTTTAAAAAAATAACGCTAAGCAGTCGTTAATTCTGTAGTTGCATCAATAGTAAATTTTCTTTTCTTCGTTTGTTTCGTATTGAAAAACCATAAATTTAATAATCTCAAGTAAAATAATCTGACAAATTTTCTATGATCTCGTCGATGATCTAGAAATCTCCTTAATACATAAACAAAACGGCAAAGATGTCATATGCGCCGAGTTTGGAGCGATAATTTTTTATGCTAATTTGGCGGAAACATTGTTTTCGAATACCAGTTACATGTGTATATTTAAATTATTTTCTATTATTTAAATAGTAATAAAAATTTATGAAAAAAGCATAATTAATAAGTATTTAACAAAACAATTTATAATATTTTAAAAATAAATAAACATTTTATTTATAATTAAATAATAATAGTCGGGTTAATATAATAATGCCAATTTAAAGCCTATTAGTTATCTCGGTGATATATAATATCTGTGCCAATAAAACTTTCAATAATATAGTAAATATGCTATTTGGCGGTGCTCAGTTATTGAAGATTAGTCCAATATCATGTTAAATAGTATCTAACACAGGAAAAACATGAAGAAAATTGAAGAAGAAATGGCTAATTAAAACAGACTTGTAAAATATTTTGGCACAAATGCCTTATGTGCACCACATTTGTGCATTTTTTTTTCCTTTTTTACGCCAATTTGGCGAAAACTTTGTTTTAAAATATCAGTTACATATATATTTTTTAATTGTTTTTTATTATTTTAAAGAGGAAATAAAATAAATAAATAATGTTTTGTTAATAATTGTAAAATAAAACAATTTACATCATTTAAAAAAATAAATAAGAGTAAATAGTTTATTAATAAATATACAATAGCCGAGCTACCATATGAACATAAAATCAACGTTTTGTTGCAATCACGCCAATGTGGTGCATATATGACATCTGTGCCATTTTTTTCAGCAGGCAATTTTTACTTCAAAATGTTGAATTTATCGATTGTAATAACGCGAAATTGCATACATTTCATTTAAATTGCATAGATTTCCTTGTTCAGATTGTAAATTTTAAAACTAATTTTCTCTGGAAGAGAATTTGACAAAATGGCGCAAAAAAAGAATGTTGATTACAATTTTCAAAATTGTGGTGAAAAACTTTTGAAAAAGAATGACATTATTTTACAATACATATATGTGTGGCAGAATTTCACACTAAAGCTAAAATTTAAATACTTGATTACAATTTTTAAAATATTAACTTATGTTTATTGAATTTACAATTATATACTAAAATATACTCCAAAAATTCTCTTCTTTTGAAAAAAACAACATTATTGCGACCTAATGTTAGACATATGCATTTTTGGCTTAATTCTTTGCCGACAAAAGTAAAAAAAAAAATCTCAAAGAAACAAATATATAATTCACAATTACTTTTATAATTAGATCTGCCTTTTTCTGGAGTAAGTCTAGTAAGTAATAAACTACCGAAATTTGATAAAAAAGAGAAAGAAAATAATAGAAAGGAAAAAAAACATCGTTCAAAATTCATTTAATCAAATTTTCAAGTTATTATTAGCTCACAGGCTATCATAGCCTGAGAGCTTATGTGCCCGTCCGTTCTGTATGTATGTTCGTACGTAACGCGATAACTCATGATAAAAATATCCGATCCACTTGAAATTTTGTATGTAGGTATATCCTGACAAGGCGCTTCCCTGATTAGTTTTTGGAGTTCATTCGATATGTATAAGAGGGGGAACGGGGGCTCATGCCCCCCGTTAGTTGATATAGATGGGATTTTCATGCAGAATTAAGTTTTCAAAATTTAGATTAGGATCATTCTGATGAGGCGATTCCGTGACTGTTATTAGGTGTTCATTGATTAAGTATAAATAGGGGGAACAGGGGTTCTAATGCCCCCCCCCCGTTAGTTGATATAAATGGGATTTTCATGCAGAATTAAGTTTTCGTTCAAAATTTAGATTAGGATCATTCTGATGAGGCGATTCAGTGACTGTTATTAGTTGTTCATTGAATAAGTATAAATAGGGGGAACAGGGGTTCTAATCCCCCCCCCCCCGTTAGTTGATATAAATGGGATTTTAATGCAGAATTAAGTTTTCGTTCAAAATTTAGATTAGGATCATTCTGATGAGGCGATTCCGTGACTGTTATTAGGTGTTCATTGAATAAGTATAAATAGGGGGAACAGGGGTTCTAATGCCCCCCCCCCCCGTTAGTTGATATAAATGGGATTTTCATGCAGAATTAAGTTTTCGTTCAAAATTTAGATTAGGATCATTCTGATGAGGCGATTCCGTGACTGTTATTAGGTGTTCATTGAATAAGTATAAATAGGGGGAACAGGGGCTCTAATGCCCCCCCCCCGTTAGTTGATATAAATGGGATTTTCATGCAGAATTAATTTTCGTTCAAAATTTAGATTAGGATCATTCTGATGAGGCGATTCCGTGACTGTTATTAGGTGTTCATTGAATAAGTATAAATAAGGGGAACAGGGGTTCTAATGCCCCCCCCCTTAATTTATATAAATGGGTTTTTCAAGCAGAATTGTCAGATTTCGTTCAAATCTCTGAATAGTTTTGGAAGTTTAATGGTTAAGTATAAAAGAGAGGGATAACTCCTTTTAAATTATATAAATGCTAAATGGGTTTTTATTAAGAATTATCTCATTTGCTCTGAATTTTGGATATAGATTTTTTATATGATAAAGCATGTCTTTGATAGTATAGGAGTTTCAATGATTAAGTATAAAAAAAAGGAAAGGGGAGAGCTGTTTCCCCTTCTTAATTTTTTTTCGAACGGAATTAACCCTTGAAAATATAAGGCTTTAATGTACAATTAGTATTTGTAGCCTGTGAGCTCAATGCCATCAGTTTAACTGGGCAGTATTCTTTATTTTTTTATTCTAATACAGGGATAAGTCGCCAAATGTTGCATCAAATGTAATATTTCACGTTAAGTTATTTTTTAAGCGTTACAAATATTTCTTTTATTTTTAAGATAAATATTTTTTTATAATATCATGCCTCATTAAATGGTTTTTCTTTATTATTATTATTATTATTATTATTATTATTATTATTATTATTATTATTATTATTATTATTATTAATATTATCAATAGTTATTTTCTGCTTTTATTTTCAAGATGTTTGTAATATTTCTAACATATATATCATTTTTAATTTGTTTAGTAATGATAATTTTCGCCAAAAAATAACTACTGACAACCCTTTCATCAAACATAACCGAAAAATACGAAATTTATTACGAAAAGTCAGAGTTATCCCTGTAAATTTCAATCATAAACCTTCGGGAAAATATTTCCTGTCGAATGATACAATCGGCAAAAAAATCCATCGGGTAGTTTTTGAAAACACCCGTTTGGAAGTTTCAGAACTTCTGCTTTATAATATACTAGCAGCCTTCGCCCGCTACGCTGGTCAGGTTTTTTATTTTTAAGAAACTTTGAATTAAACGAAATTTTTATATCATAGTAATTTTTAGTTTTATATAGTACTTTAGACTGTCTGTCATCGGTGAAAAATCAGCCATCTAAACGGGAAGTTCAGTGTAAGTCACCAATGAATGGCGTAGCGCTCAACATGTTAACAATTTTAATCACATAAAAATTCATTCAGCAGAGCTTTTAAAATAAAGCCAAACTTTTGGATCTGGGTTCATCTGATAAGAAACATTTCCTAAGTATTCAATTAAACAACGTAGAATGCTATATTTCATTTGTTACAAAATTACTGCAAAATTATCCAACTAACAATGTAAAATCCATTAAAATCTATCTTGTAGAACTTGAGTTATAAGCGGCCGCAATGAAATTTCACTTTGCGTTTTATATATATTGAGATAATTAAATATAAGCTTACATAATCATCTTAACCTGATTATAGACCAGATATATATGATATATTATAGACCTGATTATAGAACAGATTATAGATGTTATCAGTTGAAAAATAACTACAAAAGCCGATTTTTAAGGAATTTTTTAAAAATTCGTCCCCTTTTTTAACCCCCTTAGGGGTGGAATTTTCGAAAATCCCTTCTTAGCGGCGCTCGATGTTATCAGAAGTATTTTTAACCCAATTTTCAAGATTTTAGGTTCGGCAGATTTCTTTGTGCTGTGATTAATACGAAATCCAGACTTTCTTTTATATATATAGATAAGGATTGAAAATTTCAGGTTTTTGAGCCGAAAACACCGCCAAATCAGGAAAATGTGAAGTATCTCGCGAAATACTGAACTTAAAAGAATTTGCTTGGTACCATTCGATTCAGCATGAAAAAATACATTAAAATATGTTATCAGTTGAAACATAGCTACAAAAGCCGATTTTTAAGGAATTTTTTAAAAATTCGTCCCTTTTTTTAACCCCCTTAGGGGTGGAATTTTCGAAAATCCCTTCTTAGCGGAACTCGATGCTATTAGAAGTATTTTTACCCCAATTTTCAAGATTTTTGGTCCAGTAGATTTTTTTGTGCTGTGATTAATACGAAATCGAGACTTTCTTATATATATATATATAGATAAGGATTGAAAATTTCAGGTTTTTTTTCGCCGAAGACATCGCCAATTAAGGAAAGTGTGAAGTTTCTCACGAACTACTGGGTTTAAAAGAAATTGCTTAGTACCATTCGATTCAGCATGAAAGAATACACTTAAATATATTATCAGTTGAAAAATAAGTATTAAAGCCGATTATTAAGGAATTTTTTAAAAGTTCGTTCCTTTTTTATCCCCCTTAGAAGTGGAATTTTCTAAAATCCCTTCTTAGCGGCACTCGATGCTATTAGAAGTATTTTTATCCCAATTTTCAAGATTTTTGGTTCGGTAGATTTTTTTGTGCTGTGATTAATACGAAATCCAGACTTTCTTTTATATATATAGATTAGAACAATGAAGCATAAAAGGTGTGTTTTAAAGCTGAATTATTTCAGTAAAATTAAAATTACATCAGTTTCATTGCCTCTTCATTTTTTTAAACCAGTTGCAAACATGTAGCTTTTAAATAGGGGATATTCTTTATGCTAAATTTTGTAGAAAAATAAAACTTCAGTTTGTAATCAATTTCATTATGATTTTTGGCGCCAAACATTTATAACGATAGACTTATTTCGTGTCTATTGTCAAATGAATGTGACGTTTACAATAATCTATTATGGCATTTAATCTTATACCTTGGCGATAGTTTTTTTGGGGCGGGGGTTCGACGGGGTAATGAAGTAGTATTTAATAGTTAATTTTTGATAAAATTCTGTTGATAGGGCTTAAATGTTAATTAAAATTGCAACATAAACATTAAAAACAAAATTTTCTACTGTCGGTATTTCATGTATATTTTTTTCTTAGCCAATTTTAAAGTATTTTTTTTTTAACCTGAATAATTGATAAATTAATTGCAAATATTTTTTTTAAATTCGATATCATTGTTATTCCGAAGATTTTTCCTGCGCATTGCAAATATTGCTTTTTTTAGTGATAGTAAAATAACTGCAGATGAAAAATAGTTAATAAGGCTAAAACCCAGAATTAACGACAGCTTGGCGAATGCCTCTACGGAGACTTGAAAAGTACGCGAGTTCTGTCAACTTAAATATCCAGATAGAATTTTAACAAATAATAGGTACTACTTTATTATTCCATAGATCAATTTCGCCAAATTATATATATTGCAAAACGATTCACCATATTATACAAACGGATATAACTTTTATTTTAAATAACAAAAGAATCAATAAATTACTAAAATATTTATGGAAATACAAATAAAACTTCGAATCAAAAATAGTTGATAACGTAACAAACGCATGTAACATGTTTAATGTCAAATGAATGTGACATTTACGATAATCCATTATTGACATTTAATCTTATATTTTAAATGCAGCAGTTTTTTGATCGATGGGATAATTAAGTAGTACCAGATAATATAAAAATATATAACTAATAATATAGCCAATAATATTTTGGCCAGGTGTCATGTATGTATCACGTTGGCGCGCTTGCAACAAAATTGTGATTTTATGGATTGCGTGGAATCTGGTTATTGTTGTTTGTTTACTAATAAACTGTTTCTTTACTTTTCTTTATTGTTTTGTTCTATAGTTATTAATTAAACTTCACTTATTTATTATTATTTCCTTTGTAAAATCATAGAAAATAATTGAAAATAATATAATATGTAACTGGTATTTGAAAACTTAGTGTTTGCCAAACTGGTGTCAGATAAAAAAAAAAAAAAAAAAAAAAAAAAAAAAAAAAAAAAAAAAAAAAAGCGCTAAGGTGATGCGTATATAAAAATGGAAAAAATGATTATAATAATGTAAACAAAAAAAATAAACAAATAATTAAAAAATTGCCTTTTCGATTAAAAAAAAAAAAAAAAAAAGAAAAAAGAAAAAAAAACACCAAGCAGTCGTTAATTCTGTAGTTGCATCAATAGTAAAATTTCTTTTCTTCGTTTGTTTCATAATGAAAAACCATAAATTTAATAATCTCAAATAAAATATTCTGACAAATTTTCTATAACATCGTTGATGATCTAGAAGTCTCCTTAATACATAAACAAAACGGCAAAGATGTCATATGCGCCGAGTTTGGCGCGATAATTTTTTATGCTAATTTGGCGGAAACATTGTTTTCGAATACCAGTTACATGTGTATATTTAAATTATTTTATATTATTTAAATAGTAATAAAAATTAATGAAAAAAGTTTAATTAATAAGTATATAACAAAACAATTTTTATAATTTTTAAAGTAAATAAATATTTTATTTATAAATAAATATTAATAGTCGGGTTAATATGTCAGATAAAATAATGCCAATTTAAAATCTATTACTTACCTCGGTGATACATAATATCTGTGCCAGTAAAACTTTCAATAATATAGTACATATGCTACTTGGCGGCGTTCAATTATCGAAGATTAGTCCAATATCATTTTAAATATTATCTAACGCAGGAAAAAATATGAAGAAAATTGAAGAAGAAATGGCTAATTAAAACAGATTTGTAAAATATTTTGGCACATATGCCATATATGCACCACATTTGTGCATTTTTTTTCTTTTTTTACACAAATTTGGCGAAAACTTCGTTTTTAAATATCAATTACACATATATTTTTTAATTGTTTTCTATTATTTTAAAAAGGAAATAAAAATAAATAAATAATGTTTTGTTAAAAATTATAAAATAAAACAATTTACATCATTAAAAAAAATAAGAGTAAATAGTTTATTAATAAATATATAATAGCCGAGCTACCATATGAACATAAAATCGACGTTTTGTTGCAATCGCGCCAATGTGGTGCATATATGACATCTGTGCCATTTTTTTCAGCAGGCAATTTTTACTTCAAAATGTTGAATTTATCGATAGTAATAACGCGAAATTGCATACATTTCATTTAAATTGCATAGATTTCCTTGTTCAGTTTGTAAATTTTAAAACTAATTTTCCCTGGAAGAGAATTTGACAAAATGGCGCAAAAAAAGTATGTTTGTTGATTACAATTTTCAAAATTACGGTGAAAAACTTTTGAAAAAGAATGACATTATTTTACAATATATATGTGAGTGGAAGAATTTCACACTGAAGCTAAAATTTAAATATTTGATTGCAATTTTTAAAACATTAACTTATGTTTATTGAACTTAGAATTGAATACTAAAATATACTCCAAAAAATCTCCTTTTGGAAAAAACAACTTTATTGCGACCTAATGTTAGACATATGCATTTTTGGCTTAATTCTTTGCCGACAAAAGTAAAAAAAAATCTCAAAGAAACAAACAAATAACTCACAATTACTTTTATAATTAGATCTGCCTTTCTCTGGAGTAAGTTATATAGTATCGAAATTTGATAAAAAAGAGAAACGAAATAATAGAAAGGACATTAAATATCGTTCAAAATTCATTTAATCAAATTTTCAAGTTATTTTTTTTATTCTAACGCAAGGATAAGTCGCCAAATGTTGCATCAAATGTAATAGTTCACGTTATTTTTTAAGCGTTACAAATATTTCTTTTATTTTTAAGATAAATTTATTTTTAATGATATCATGTCTCATTAAATGGTTTTTCTTTATTATTATTATTATTGTTATTGTTATCAATAGTTATTTTATTATCAGTAAATATTTTCTGCCTTTATTTGCAAGATGTTTGTAAAATTTCTAACAGATATATCCTTTTTAATTTCTTTAGTAATGATAATTTTCACCAAAAAATAAGTACTGGCAACCCTTTCGTCAAAAATAACCGAAAAATACGAAATTTAGTACCAAAAATCAGAGTTACCCTGCATATTTGTATCATAAACCTCCGCAAAAATATTTCCTATCGAATGATATAATCTGCAAAAAGATTCATCGGGTAGTTTTTGAAAACACCCGTTTGGAAGTTTCAGAACTTCTGCTTTATAATATACTAGCTGACCCGCCCGGCGTTGCCCGGGTCCGTATTAACAATACTAAACGAACTTGAAATTTGTATGATTTTATCATTAACTGGAAGCATGCAGAAATGCATTGTCTGAAATACGTCGCAGCTGACTTTGTGAAAAATCGGTTTTAAAAACAACTAATATTAAGCTCTAAAATTACTTAAAATGAGCAATGAGAAACACGGGAGGGAACGTGTATCCAACGATTGCGTTAGTTTCGTGTTAAAGTGTTGATATTTACCCGTAAAAATCACTATTAAATCACGTAACTAATTTTTTTTTTCGCATAGAAATCCCAAGTGAAATTTTTTGAATCTCAAACTAATTATATCACTCTTAAATCCGACTATACCGTGAATGAAATCGATACGCGATGATAAAAGATTGGTATATAGTATTATAATTTCAGAGCCATTTAACAAAAGTATATATTTTTAATCAAAGCATGCGTAATCTTGACTCTGTGGGCAAATTCCTAACCGTAATGTTTTGTACCATAACCATAATCTGTCTGTAACCTAACTGCGACTTAACATTACACTACCGTAACTTAAATGTAACATAAATGTAACCTAGCCGTCACTTTGAAATATCAATATAGAAGCAAAGCATCATTTAAGATTTTGCTTGAAAAGTTAACATTCTTTCGTTAATGTCTTAAAATCGTCTGCACTCTGAAATCTAGATTTTAGACTAATATTTGTTATTTAAGTTTTCGCGCATGATTTTAAAAGAATGTTTTCATAAATATATTTTATATATTGACATAGAGTTATTAATATGTTGTTAAATTAAAAACATTTTTCATCTATATTATAAAGTATTAAAAAGTTCTGTAAAAAAAGAAAACTTTTAGTAATACAATTTTTAGTTCAAATCAAATGTTTTCAATATTTTATTTAATTTTATTTTGACATTTAATTATTTCGAATTTATCAATTTCAATTATTTTAAAAGCAAATATTTTTTAAATATAAATAATATAATAGAAAAAAGACCATTTTAAAAAATTACTATTTCTTCGTAAAATACGCTTCAGCTGTAATTCATTTCTTTCAATTCGTCTTATTAATACAAAATCCCTTCCACATGCTTTTGTTTGGGACATTAAAATTTGAGCGATAAATGGTTTAATATTACAACCCTTTTTTCGGTTTACTTCACCATCACCTATCTTTTTCCTCCATGGTTTACAACCGCTGTGATAAAAAATGATCATTTAAACTGACAGTTTGCGAGTCTATGAATTTTAAAGGTCTGTTCCAGCTTTTTTAATTATTTATGCGAAAATTTTATGCAACCAACCAACCATAACTAAATGAAAGGAAAAAAAAAAGAAGAAAAAAGGCGATTTTTTATGAGAGTGATCTTTGGAATTTAATTAATTACTCAGTTAATAAATAGAATTTCGAAATTCTGAAGCTCAGGTGCATCAGGAGAGATATTGGGCTACTCTCATAAAAATTTTGAGCTTCGTACGTCCCATAGATTTTGCTAGCCATCGCAGACACACACACACACACACACACACACACACACACGCAGACAGAGCGATTTGTTATTTTATTAGTATAGATATGATATGATATGCAATTTTTAATGCAAATCATAAAGCTGAAAAAAGAACATTTCATAAAACTGTTTATAGTTCCAAAAAATAAAGAACAATGACAAGAAATAAAATCGTATTGAATTTTAGAAGTAATAATAAATGTGAAGGAATAAGACGTTTTTTCTAAAATATTTTTTTTATAAATAAACAAAAAATTGTAAAATAATAATAATAATAATAAATAAAACGGCTTCATATTTACCATATTATTTATTATGTTTGTGAAACATATGAATCACTTTTTCTTGTTCATCTCAATTCAAATAAATAGTTTTTTTTATAAGAGTTGTAGTGTTTAAACAAGGTAGTCTTTCGTATGCAAAGTCTAGATTTTTTTCCTATAGGTCTTTTAGAAGCTTATAAAGTGGTCAAAATCAGTATCAACTCACTAGGCACTTATATAGAAAAATGAAGTTAAGCCTTATCTTTAACGTTTCATTATATGTTTTGCCTTTCAGACATACCTCTGTCCACAGTCTTTACGAAAAAATTTATTTTCGAACTCTCCCTCGTACTATATACGAGAAAAAAGAATCATATTAAATGTATGATCCCATATATCTAAAATCAATACATAGTTTTATGTAGTATTTTCTAATGATTATGGGAAAAATTGAAGCAAAAATATTCATATTTAAAATAGTAGTAGAAATTATTAAATTTTTTTAAATTACAATTTTAGTAAAATAGGCTGTTCTAAAAGAATTTTTTTATTTTATTTAATTTGTAGTATTAAGTATTGTTCCCATCATATACACTCCTGGACAAAATTATAAACTCAGAAAATTTTTAATTTGTTTAAATCGTAATATAAATAAATTTAGGTTTAAATTAATAAAATAAAGATGAATATTTATAATAAGACATCTAAATTTAATATAACTCATAAATAAAATGGAGCGAATAATTTAAATAAGAAAATACATTACTTAAAAAAAATAACATTATGCGAGACCTGGACAAAATTGTAAACTCAAAGTTATGAATTTCGATATTCTGGCATATTTGATATGAATAAATGCATTTTATGAAAAAAAACTAATAAATGGAGTCATTATGGATCAATACGTTTCAATATTTCAATACATATTTTAATTTTTCTCATAAAATAATATTACGTGATATCTGGACAAAATTATAAACTCAAAGTTATGAGTTTCTACACTTTGGTATTTTTGATATAAATAAATGCATGCTGTGATAAAAAACTAATAGATGAAGTTATTAGGGATGATTATATTTCAGTACATCCATGCATTTTTATAATTTTTTTTCAAAAAAGATGAGTAGTATAAATATAGTATATGTATAAATTGAAAACATAAAATTATAGATTTTAAGAAGTGAACGTACTTTTGAATTCTGGAGCAAAGTATTAATGTATACATTCAAAAATGTGTTGTCATTTTCTATGACCATTTTTCTGTGTCATTTTTCTATAACTTCGAATATGCGATTCGGCATAAATTGAACAAATTTTTCCAACTGGATCCAGGTTGAATGTATAGCCATCTATAAATCATTTGTGTTTTGATATTGACGTCCATTGCGATAGATTACTTGAACCATTGCACCCCAGTAATTTTCAGTGGGGTTTAGATCAGGTCTGCGGGCTGGCCAATTCAAGACCTTTACATGGCAGCGTTGCAGACTGTCTTTTGTACTTTTTGCAAAGTGTATTACTGCATCATCTTGCTGAAACAGCCAGTATATTCCAGTGATCAACGGTCCATACGGCAAAAGATTATCTTCTAGCATTAACTGGTTGTCTTCTGCTTTTTGTTTTCTATTAAGAAAAGCCAGAGCAGTTTTGCCATTCTGAGAAAAAACCTTGCCCACACTATCACGGATCTTCCACCAAAGTTTCAACTAAAGATAAACCGTTCTTCATATTCGATATCGTACCAGTAGTATCTTATTCTATCTGGGCCATAACCAGAGTATGGAAATTCATAACTTTGAGTTTATAATTTTGTCCAGGTCTCACATAATGTTATTTTATGAGAAAAAATAAAACATGTATTGATATATTGAAATGTATTGATCCATAATGACTCCATTTATTAGTTTTTTATCATAAAATGCATTTATTTATATCAAATGTACCAGAATATAGAAATTTATAACTTTGAGTTTATATTTTTGTCCAGGTCTCACATAATGTTATTTTTTTAAGTTATGTATATTCTTATAAATAATATGGAGTAAGTAATTTAAATAAATTATATTAAATTTAGATGTCTTATTATGAATATTCATCATTGTTTTACTAATGTAAACGTAAGTTTATTTATATTATGATATAAACAAATTAAAAATTATCTGAGTTTATAATTTTGTCCAGGAGTGTACTACAGTATTATTCAAAATGGGAGAGATTCTTTCAAAGGTATTGACACTTTAAGTGACATAATCTTGTTTTAACTATCAGAATGAATGTTGCAAATGTAAATGATTTTTTTTTTTATCTGATCCTTAATTTCAAAGTTTTACTTTGCATTTATTTTTTTTATTTATATCTTCTAGTGACATTTATTCAATTGACAAATTAGTAACGAATAGTTCATTACTCCAGACATCCGGTTAATAAGATATATCAGACTGTTTAAAGACTGATTTTGCTCACTGAAACTGGTAAACTGAATGTACGCAAGTATTATTTTTTATCCAGTAATTTAAAAATGAAATTATTATGTTTTATTTAATTTACTCAGACAAATTATGGCCAAAATATATAGATTTCTAGTAAGATATTTACTTCTTGAACACTCTGTATAGTATTAATAGTAACTTTGAGATTATAAAACCCCTTTGTAATTGAAAATATATGTAAATATTCTGTTAGGCACACGCAATTCTAATTTTCGGTGACAGCAAAAAATAAAATAATAGTATCAAAAATTAAAAATATAAATATTACATTCTATGCATAAAATTTTTGAGTATGTCATATGAAATATATTTAGAGTATAACAGAATATAAATGCCCTACTTTTTCAGATTCTTTTCTATATTTTTGTTATAAAGTGTTGCATATTCTTCACAAAGTTATGCGCAATGAACCAAGAAATAAAGGATCACAGCTGCAAGTTTCAAACTCAGATATTTGCATCTTAAAAATAAAACATTTTTCATGTTCGTAGAATGGAAAATTTATGTCACTGCTTGAAAAATACTGTTTCTGTATTTTTTGCATATATGAATTTACTGTGACTATTCGAAAAGGATTATACATGACAAAAAATACAAAATAAGCCAATATGTAAGATTTTTCAAGGCGATTTTTGTGTTTATTTTTTGTTTTTAAAGAACAGTTATTTTTACTATTTGAACTCACTCTGTTTGATTTCTATTTTTTACACCAAAAAACAAACATTTATCTTTGAAAAGATGAGTTAAGATGAGAAAATATTTTTCTGCTTTGAATTCCATTTTTTATCCAACACATAAATTAAATATAGTTTAAAATATGCGTAAATTACACTACTATAAATATATTGTCTGCATTTAAAAAATTATATGTATTTTATTCATGTTAGGAGCCTGAAAAAGACAATTTGATTATGTTTGATTGTTTTATTTTAAAGATTAAACTGCTATAAAAATCCAAATTTTTGAACGAATATTAAAAATAAGTTCTGGCATAAAATTATGATTAACATATGTTTTACAAAGTTTCTATTACCTAATTTATTGCACAAATTTTTAAAATTATCTTTTTTAAACTATTACATTTCACTACGATTATTCACTACAATTACATTATAACAAGGCATTTATTCATAGCATGTGTTTTTCATTTATAGAGACACACAAAAGAAATTTATTACAGTACTGTCTTTCAGTAATAATTGCTGGAATGTGCGTTTTAAAATTCAGTATGCGTTTCAAATGTAACTATTTCTTGCATGTTGTTCATTTTATATAAATTCTATACCTCATATACTGGGCTGCACAAAAGAATTCAGGTATAGTTCTTCTTATTAGAATAAGTTACTATAGTAGAATTTTCAATCTAAGTATATGTATATCTTAAGTGAACTAAATTTTATCAGGTATGTAGTTAATAAATAAAAGTTTATATACCATAAACAGCGTGCTGGGAAAATTCTAATACCTTTCTATTGGCGGATGAGTATAGCTAGTTGGGTTTTAAAATGCGATATACGTTTTCATATGATTGAATTATACAAGATATTTTATTTCATTAAACGATGCAGTTTTTTTTTTTTTTTTTTTTTTTTTTTTTTTTTTTTTACATAATCTTGAATGAGTTGGAAACAGTTTAATAATCTATGCTTGACGCATGATTTTTACTTTCCTGTTTAATTTGTCTCCTCTTTTATATTTTACTAGGGAGCTCCGCTCCCCTGCTCGCTACGCTCGCCAACCCCCCGCGTAATCGCTTCGCGATTCCAAGTTGTAGGCTACCCCTGCTTGCTGCGTTCGCCAATACCCCATGTTATGAATAAGCAGTCGCAGACCTTTCAAATGATGTGTCACACGACTGGTTTTGTAAAGAAATTAAAAATGTGCCCCCCCCCGGGGGCAGAGTGGGGGGTTGACACACAAGACATCCATAATATGAATAAGCAGTTGCAGATCTTTCAAATGATGTGTCACACGACTTGTGTTGTAAATAAATAAAAAATGTGCACCTTGGGGAGCAGAGTTGGGGATGACACACAAGACATCCATAATATGAATAAGCAATTTCAGAATTTTCAAATGATGTGTCACACAACTGGTGTTGTAAAGAAATTAAAAATGTGCCCCCTGGGGAGCAGAAATCCATGGGCGGTTGACACACAAGGCATTCATAATAGGAATAAGCAGTTGCAGACATCAAATGATGTGTCACACAACTGGTGTTGTAAAGAAATTAAAAATGTGCCCCCCTGGGGGGAGCAGAGTGTGGGGGTGATACACAAGACCTCCATAATATGAATAAGCAGTTGCAGACCTCTCAAATGATGTGTCACACGACTGGTGTTGTAAAGAAATTAAAAATTTGGAGAAATATTACAGTTATCGCCAAGATGGCGTCACTTTTGACAACTAATTTTGGTCGCCAAATTTGGCGATATATCGCCAAGTTGGCGACAAACTTGGCGATTGTTGGCGATGGTAACCTTTCCTTCTTTATGGTAACCCATACGGCGATGCATAGACGGAGCCCTTTCCTGATTGGTCAATTCGACTCATGGAAGGAGTGGTCCGCCCGGATTCGTTATTTCCGGAAATCTTACACATCAGCATCATTCCAGGAGTCATTCCTTTTAAGGCTAGTTTTTTTTTACTATAGAAGGATTTTTAATTTTAAAGTTTTTTTTATTATTTCTTTTAAATGGTGTCAATCGGATTACTTCTGTTTAGATCTTTTATCATGCCTTTTTATCATTACAAATAAAAATAACTTTAAGAAGTGTGAATTAACCATGAAATCGCGCTTTAAAAAAACTTTTCCTTATATAAAGCTGTTATATTTCAATACTTTTCAGTTACATACTCAGTTAAGGGGCTAGACAAAATTCTTTAGGGAGTAAAAATTATGTCATATTAAAAAAATAATAATAATTTTCCATTATAAAATTTTTCCTATAAATATGTCTAAAAGTCATGAATTTTAGGAATTTTTACTCACTGGTACTGACATTAGAGCTTCAAGTCGAGAATTCGAATGTTCACATGCCAAATTGTAGTGATTGGTGCAGACAGATGCGACTACAAATTTGGAAATATATTTATTAACAACCTATTAAGCTTTAAAAAAAATTTAAATGATAAATAGAATTGTGGTAGGTGAATACGTAAATTTTAATACAGTGAAATGACGTTAGGTTTCATTCATTGCCTAAGAGGGACAACTCAGACAAGGATAACAAGTCTGTATATCACAGAGTCTATCCCGGTCAACTTTATTAAAGGCGTAAATATAGTCTTCAGCCAGAGCTGAAGTCGCCAGAATCATAGCAATCATAACAGTGGTTGGTATATTCATAAATCCCGGTATCAAGGCAACATGTGCCATCTGTAAAAAAACCTAAATCTAGGGCAGGTAATGGAAGAGAGGCGTAGAAAGTTGAAACACAAAATTATTCCACCAAGAATCGGATATCCTATGTGAGACAGGGCTAATGAATATGGGGAAAACTTCCTGGCAACGCGACGTAAGGTTCAGATTTCACGGGAAAAGTATACATCATTTTGAGAAAGCAAATTATTTTTTGCTGATTTTCGTGCCAAGTATCGGTTTAATGCCAAGCAAAAAAGACTCAGTTGATGCCTTCATAATAATTAGTAGTCTTGATTACATGTTACCGATTACTTATGCGAAAACACGTTTAACCTTTTAATAATTTTAATAGTTTAAGTTTATAAAAGTAGTATTTTTATAGGTAAAAATGTGTTTAAGCCTTCGTGTATTACACTGTTAAAAATTTTTATTTAGCTTGAATCACGTTTAGGTGCTCCGTAGCTGCCAACATAAAATGGTGAAATCTCGTACCAACATCTGTAACTTCCTATTTCAACCTCGTTCCAACTATTGGAGCTATGCTTCAACAGAAACTCCAAATATTGGTTTAAGATTTCACCATCTAATAGTGGCAGATATTGAGCATCAAAATTTCGTTCAAAATAGGACAAGGTTTTAATCAGTGTAAACAACTTAAGACTGTTTTTCTATTGTACTTAGTTTTGTAAGTTTTTTTATAAATCAATGAAATAAGACCTTTTAAAACAATTTCTTTCGTCGAAATTCGAAAAGTTTCAACTCGTAGTCTATATTTTATAACATTAACACTATCACAATCAGGATACAGGAGAAAAATTTTGATTTTTGTGATAGTGAAATTATAAAAACACAAAATTTGACATGACGGTTAATTATTACACATAAATACTCTTAAAAAAAGTTTTTTAACCCATATCGTACCAAGCATTGAAAGAAATATTATTTTAAAATAAAATCTTAAATATATGCTTCATTAAGCCTATGTGTACACACAAAATCAAAAAACTTACCAATTTTTTATTAGCTTGATTGGTACAGGCTGTCCTAAAAATAGGACAATGGTATAATCCACTGCTATTTATTATTAGATGAATGGAATGGGACAAAACATCTTAAGCATAGTCCGACGTTACATTTTTTTACATATTGTGATAGGTTTTCCTGTACAAGGTTTTAGCTGGCATCTTCTTTGTCGGATTTCTGGGTGTTTTATCAACACATGCTCATTCTGAATCCTTAAAAAATTTGCATTACTCTGTTGAAGACCCAATTTTCTGTAAGATGGTTTTCTTGGAATAGAAATCCCCAAATAGGCAACTGTTATGTGCCTTCGAAAATCAAGCAGGCTCAGAATATTTTCTCCAAATAACTGATTGAGCTTCCATGAAGCAACAAGCACTGTTTCAAATGCATTAACAAATAATGGCCAATACCATTTTTTCCCTTGAATTGAAGTAAAGTAAGATGCTGCATGATTATCAAACAAGTCAACTCCATTTTTGTATTTATTGTAGGATGTAATGCACGCAGGTATCTTTACCTGTTTTCTACCACGTTTTACTCCTCTTTCGACTGTTGAGATACTCTTTGTTTCTTCGAAATTAATGATTACAGAAACAACCCGATTGTCATTCCACCGAACTGCGGCTATTTTGTTCCTTGTATCGAATCTGCTGTCAAAAAATCCACGTTCCAATTTCAACATTGCTTTTGAAGACATAAGTGGACACTTAGAGATTCTATTTTCTCTAACAGTACCTGTAACGAAGAAGTTCTTGGTTGCCAGAATGGATAGCAGTTCATAGGAAGTAAAGAAATTATCCATGTAAATTTTATGTATCTCAGGATTTGCAATTATTGACAGCAAGTTCTGGACAACTGTGTGAGATAATGGCTCATTCACTTTTTTCTGATATGGTTGATTCTTTTTAACCTTTGGATTTTTTTCTTTTGCCCTTCTAGAGTTTTCATAGCTTGGCATTTGGATGTAGATGGTATATTGTCGATAGATGCAGGTTCTGTTTTATTCTGCTTTGCACCTTGGTACGGTATAATATAATACGGGATTCCGTTGAAAGAAGTTAGCATCCATAATTTATATCCAAATTTGACTGGTTTTCCTTTTATATACATCTTACAGCCATGTTTTCCAAAGTATCTAACCATTCTTTCATCAATACTTAAAAATTCCGAAAATACTCCAAATTGTTGAAGGCCTTCATTTAACAGATTATAAAGTGGCCTCACTTTAAAATAGCGATCATTCCGATCAAGTCGCAAGTTATCGTTAAAATGAAGATATGACATCGATAATGACATCGATTTACTTACAAGTAAAGTTCCAATGTCAGGTGCATTTTCCCAGTACATTTTCTATTGAGGTAAAATATGATAACCGCTATAGAAAAGAACTGCTAAAAATTGTTTCATTTAATCCATGCTTATTTCAAAACCATGATTATTATTTTGTCTGGAATATTTAATTGATTCTTCAACCGTCAGCTCAATCATTTTCAAACAGATCATTTCAAAAAGTTCAATAGGAGATTTACCAGCCACATTATCTTTAACTCTTTTAAGTCTCTCATGAGGAAATGCTTTTGAAGCACGTTCGAACTTAGGTTCGCATTTTTCCCATTTCGGATTTACAGAAATGTTTTCATTTCTATTTGGAATTAAAATTTCAATCGTCCCTGCAACCTCTGTAGAATCTACTTCATCACACATGATTTCTTCTAGTACTTTCCTTACAGATGAATCATCAATGTCCTCTGTGTCACTCATTAAATCAGGATCTGGAGGTACAATAAATAATTCATTGCCATTGTCTTCAAAATCACTATCATCTAAACTTCACAAAAAGTCCAAGGCTTCCTGAGTAGTTAAAATTTTACGAGACATTTTTAAGCATTAGTATCTAAGTAGTTTCCGAAACGAAGCAAAGAGAAACGACGTACACAATAATTTCACAATGCAATTTTTTTTACTTTCTTACACGGGGAATCCCCTCACACAAACCAGTCTGACACGTGTACCTAACACCTGCAGACACACGTGATCTGCAGGTGTCAACTATTTAAAGATTATCCCTACAAATGTTTGGAATATCACAGAGAAGAATGGATTATTCCCATTACTTAATGTAGGGATTATGTATCAGTGGATTATACCATCGTCCTATTTTTAGGACAGTATGAAATATAAGGAAAATAGACTATTTAGATAGGGGGAACTGGGGTACATTGATACATGGGGCACATTGATACACCCCCTCTACCGCTCACAGGATCATTACAGGAAGTTTCACAACAGCTCCAAAAGGTGATGCTAGTGTATTCAACTACATACAGAAAATCTTGGAATGATTCAGCAGTTTGATGAAATGGGACGGGTGATTTATTGTTTTTGTTGTTCAAAAGTAAATTTGGGTTGTACAATTGAAATGCTATTATACAACTGTTCCAGTATTTTCAACCAAAATGAATACTCTCCCTGGTAAGTACTGCTACTCTTTATCAGTTCCTCATTATTTATTGTTAGATATATTGTGAAGTGTTGGATTTGAGACTCATTTTATTCAAAATCGCTGTATGGGGCACATTGATACAGTTTATGACGGGGCACATTGATACAGCCTAAATCCTTTAATAGTTCATATTTTCATTATCTTTTATTATTTTTTTTACCATACACTCCTTAATCCAACCTTTTTTTCACGAAAAATTTCTAATATTAGTTTTTATTGAAGTGAAATAGCTCTAATTTCTTTATATTAGAGCATTTTATAGTATTTTTGAAAACAGAAGATGTAGGAACTTACCCAGCATCTAGTGCTAGTAGAACTAATAAAAGAAAAGGACGGCATTCTGGCAAATCTCGAATTTATATCGATTCTCCAGAGAAAAAAGTATTTTCGACATGAGAAATGTTAAGTAAGAGAAACAAACTGCAGAACAGAAAATGATACTTATATTATAAACAGAATTTTTAATATAATTATCCTTTATTTTCTGTTTATGAACCTATTTATAAACAGAAAAACTGGTAATTTTTTCATCTTTCATAAGAAAGAAGATAATGTTGGGGTTGATGTGCTAGATATGACAAAGTTACCACAGCCAACAATCAGACAAGAAACATACAGAACATCAAGTCATAACATATTTAATTTTGATTGTTTTAATATTGCTTAAAAATAAATTGTGGGTGATTTGAATTTTTATAAATAAATATAAAATGGTTTTCTAACTCATTTTTTATGAAAAATATGCATTGGTATTATTTTGTCGTCATTTTTCTTAAACGTATCAATCTGCCCCGGGGATGGGGCACATTGATACAAATGACTTTTTTTGATTTTTTAAAATTACATGCAAAAATACTACATAAAACAATGATTGTACATTTTTATAACATACTACACAAGTTTTGCTGTCACCTCATGGAAAAAAAACTTGAATTTTCTACTTTCTTGACACCAAAAAAAATCTTAGAAAAAAACTGTATCAATGTACCCCAGTTCCCCCTATATATTTTTAATATATCTTTTTTATCTGTAGAAAAGTGTAGAATATTACCTCAATAAATTTATATAACCGTTATTTTTAATAGTAAAATCTTTTAAGAAATAATGTATTGAATATGTAAGAAAGAAATCTTCAAAAAATCACCATTTTGAAAAATTAAAAAAAAAAATATTTAACATTAATTTAAACTAACAATAAGAGCAGCGATATACTTAACAGACTTTTAAAAATATATCGCCTTTAATTTGAATTAAAATACTCAAAAGAATTTATATAAAGGCCATTCATACATGGTGTCCTATTTTTAGGACGATGGTGAAATATGGGTTAAAAATTCTAAATTTAAAAGGAATGAAATGGCATGATAAATCTTTTAAAATTCTTCTAAATCACGTCTACTATTCAATTGCTAAAAAATAAATAAATAGTAATTTGACATGGTAGATACTTATAAAATGAAAATCTCTCTAAGAAAAGTTTCTTAATAATTCCAAATTTAAAGAGGTGAAATATTCGAAAAGTGTTTTAAAGATATTCTAAGTTACGATTTCTGTACAATCTGTATAGAATTTCTATACCAAACCCATTTCAAAATTAATGCTTGAAGATTGATTCCAAAATCCCTTTTCCACGTGCTCTCAGGTTACATAGGGCAATTGGACTATGGTTTTAAAAAGTGATTTTAGGTATTCTGACAATTCTGTTTCCAAAAGTCTATCTTCACTTGAATTAAAGTCCGAATCTTTGCAAGCCTGTTTAGTTAGGTACGCTCTTGCAGACAAATATTTTTAAAATCCCCATTTGAAAGTCTAAGAATAATGTATATATATATATTCCATCTCTTTTTTTTCCATGATTCCTGATACCCCATAAAAATGCGGCAACTGGACCAAGTGGCTTTATTTTGTACAAATCTTCGAATTTTATAAAGTAGAGTATCAGGTTCTATTTCAAAAGTGTAAATAACTTTTAAAAATTAAAACAAGGAAGATCATGCAAATTATACACGAACTAAAGTGCGTTGTGAGGAAAAACTCTTCTTATCAATGTGTCTAAGAAAACACCAAATGTGTAATTATTAGATTTATTTATACAAAAAAACATAAAAATTAAGTAATTACATATGTACTTTATTATAGGTAATAAGTATAAAAGTTAGATGGTTATTTCAAGAAAAAAATAGATAAGATAAATCTATGAACAAACGAGTACACTACATGGCCATTGATGACCGTCCTCTTGCGATTTTAGACATTTTGTTAAAAATATCTAGAAAAATACTTGAGGAATTATCTTGAAAGTCTAAGTGTATAAACATAATAGTAGAGGTCATCGATTTCCGTCAAGATTTTTTCCCGAAACTTTATAGGGGACCGCCAACAAATTAAAAAAGAATGAATATCTTTTGGATAACCCTGTCAAAACTAATGTAGTAAAAGCGCTCAAACTGTAGATTATGATTAAGTGACTTATTGTAATAAACTGTGTTCATTTTTATGCCGATAGCATGCATACTCGTAGAAAAATTAAAGTTTTTATAAAAATAGTCCAAAAATTTTCCAAGATTTTTGTTTATAAATTGCAGAGTTCTTAATATAAAATAATATTCTTTTCTGAAAATATGACAAACAACATTGCACATAATACCCTGTAATCAGAATTAAAAACTAATAAAAATTGTATGATAAATGAGTATGTTGTCGGTCTCCTATAAAGTTTCGGGAAGAAAAATTTCATGTAAATATATGACCGGTACTTTTATGTTTATACACGTAGAGTTTCAGGATAATTCCTCATTCATTTTTCTACATATTTAACAAAATGTCTAAAATCGCAAGTGGACGATCATTAGTAGCCATGTAGTGTATGTAAATACTTAAAATTTTCATTTTCTTTTTTATTAACTTTATGAAAGTTCTATAATTCTAATAAATCAGCAGAAAATGTAACCATCTTTTTATAGCAGAACTATTTTGTAATGGTTTCGTTATTTTTATAATGATGTCAATTTGTCTTATTTACCCTTCTTTATCTGTATCTTAAATTCTCGAGTTTCATATGTATCATTTAAGAAATTTTGTTTCATATCCCCTGAGATTTTTTTTTAATGTTATTATGCAATTTTAATAATAAATTATGTAATTTCCTTTACTGCAAGCAAAAAACAATGAAAAAATAAATTTTCCTTTTTTTGTTACCATAAATACAATGCTGGAATTTCAATACTTTCCTTATAAATTGATGATCATGCTGTATTTGTCAATAATGTGATTTAAATCTTCATAAGTTTTAATTATTCTTCAATCAATGTCTGTGTTTAAAGTTGTTCAACAGAATTCATTTAAAAAAAAAAAAAAAAAAAAAAAAAAAAAAAAAAAAAAAAAAAACTACAGTTTATTTCTTTATTCATTTTATTAGGGTGACATTAGAAGAAAAACGTTTTTCTACGATAATTCGAAAAGATATACAGTGAGATAAATAAAGATCACAAAAGCTCCCTAAAGTTTTTTTTTCTGGATATATCTTTCCATTACGCCTCTTCTCAACGTGATAAATATCTAATGTTTTTTCTTTCCTATATTTTTTTGTCGTTCTTATATGGGATTTACGTAGAAAAAAAGCGTTGGTAGTATTTACTCATCTTATTATTGAATAAATGCTGCCAGGTTTATGCAGGGTTAATCCTAGATGCCTGTATTACATCATATAAAACATGCTTAAGTTAATTTAGTTCAGAAGTCCATGTCATTTTTTTAAAACTATAAATGTACTAACGATTTTGTTTTCTGTGCAAGTACAAGGTTATTTGCATACAAATAATTAGTTTTTCAAATAGAGTATCCATAAACTATAGACATAATTTAACTACTGATTTCAAAGATCTATAAAGTGTTTTAAAAAACGTTTTAAATTAATTGAATAATTTAATACAAATCGATTTTCTGCTAATTTATTTTAAAACTGTTACAATTTCGATTTGTTGTGACGCTCCTCAGTTATTTTTGAGTATTTTAGGTATTACAATACATCTACAGAAGAAATATTATTTATTTTACCAATTTTATTGTGAATAAGGATACAAACGCTATCTGTACTAATGTTATTCAGTAAAGCTTTTTCAATTACCATTTCTTTCATTTTATGCATGAAAAGGAAGGCAAGAAGTCAGCTTAAAAGAAATTTAAATTTACTAGCCATCCTTGGTCCCTTGAATGTATACTAAGCTTTAAATCATACTCCTTTTATTCATAATTTATTTTAATTGCTCATTTTTTTGCCAAATTAGAAGATTCTGCCAGAGAAATAGACACAGAAACCATATGCTTACCACATGATGCGATTGCATCAAAATGGCAATTATATGGGCCTCACATAGTAACCGGCTATTGTTATTTATTTATTAATAAACTATTTGTTTTTTTTTAGTTTCTTTTTTAAAATGATATATTGTTTTATTCTATAATTATTATCTAAACTTGTTTTAATTATTATTATTTTTTAAATAATAGGAATTAGTGTAAAACAATGTCTGTAAACTGGTATTTGAAAATGGAATTTTCACCAAATTGGCCACAGAAAAAAAACCCGCCATTGTGGTGCATATATGACATAATTCTGATAATTCGAGAACTCAGTATGGCTATGTTAGCCCGGCGCAGATAATAAATCGCCAAATATTGCACCCGCAGGAATTTTTCGTATTTCATTAATTATTTAAAATATAATAATATAATCCTGTCACTCATTTCATTTATAATATATAACTTTAATTTGAAACTCAAAAGTTTAAAATTCATGACTTTTATTTAATTTTTTGAGTAAAATGAACAGAAAAAATAAAAAAAAATGATATTTTGAAGCTCTATAATTGCAGCGAAGGAACAAAACATAAATAAATCCAATTTAACATAGCATAAATGTTACCAAAGAACTTTTGCGTAGTAACCCATAAGATGTGTTTCATTTGGATGTTGCCATTAAACAACTAGCAAATAATCGTAATTTTTGTGCCACATACATTAGCGTAATATATACGTATATACCGGGTGATTCAAAAGTTAGGACGAACTTTAAAAATGAATAATTCAAAAACGAATCAAGATACAAAGATACGGTTGTGAGGGAGTGACCTTTTGTCATAAAGGCACTCTAGTGTTTCTGAGATCGTGACGTCAATAATTTAACATTTTGTAGGCGTAAAAGCGACACCTATCCTCTCTTTTACTTTAACTTTCTAGAGTGTGTGTGCTCTTTCGAATTCCGCAGTTAGCTCGCGGTTATTAGTAATATGTTAATGTGAAGTATCTCAGTTTGCAGCATATAAAAGCTTGGGGGTGAGTTTGGGTGTGGGTGTCTCTGGCATTAGCCAGCAGCCAGCTGAGTGCGGACCTCTGCCATTAGACAACGAAGTGGATGATTGTTTAGCGGAGTGCTGACGAATAGAAAGTAGCAACGGCCTCCAGTAAAGTGGAAAGGAGTTTGGATAGTGGATTTAAGAGTCGGCCGTGGTAAGAAAGTTTAATAGTAGTTCCATTTTAATTATTGGTGAAATAAAGAATTATCCACAGCCACGGGCTGTTTAACTAAGTTTTGTTCAGCAGCTCAGCCAGAAGACAGTGTCAAGTGTTAGGCAGTGCCACGACTGAGCTAGATTGGAGCCTGTGAGTATGATTTTAGCTGTTCTTAGTGTTCTCAGTGTGTAAAATTTTAGACTTGCTCCACTTCCCTTCGGCCATTATCACTTGAATAAACTTTGTTGTTTTAACCTAAACTACTGAGTATGTCTGCATATAACGTTACAAACGACACCCACCGTGGGTTTACCGTTACAAATAGCGCCCACCGTGGGTTTGCCGTTACACGGTTTGCACCAAACGGACGGAAAAGAAACCGGGTTTTGTGTGGCAACAAAAAAATAGTTCTATTTGTGAACAATAGCATCACTAGCAGCACTGAAAGATGTCACCCGCCAAAATGTGTCTGCCATAACACAAGAAATGCTACTAAATGCTGTGAACGGTGTGGTGCCTAGTATCACCGTTGCTCTTATGAATCATGGACAGCACATTGAACATCTGCTGTTGTACTAAGTAACTTTAATTAAGCTGACTTGTAAGTTGTTAACATATTTTCATTTCTAAATAATCTTTTAATGAAATAAAACACTATAGCACCATTTGTTGATCGCCAACAAGAGACTTTTTTTTTTCGTTGTTACACAAAACCCGGTTTCTTTTCCATCCGTTCAGTGTAAACCGTACCTTTGCATTTTGATTCGTTTTCGAATTATTCATTTTTAAAGTTAGTCCTGACTTTTGGATCACCCGGTATTTTAAATTTTTAAGTCTTTAAATTTATCTGCTTGGTATTGTTTCATCTGAAATATTTTACTTTGCTAAAACTTGAAAGATAATTCATTATCCCTCAAAAACAAGGTATTGAAAAAATAATTTTTTTATAAATAACATAAGAACAAAAAATAGCCACATTATTTTGCATGTGTTAATTGTGATATAAAAATGTTACCAATTGGTATACTGACATAATTCTGATATTTTTATACAGACAGAAAGTAGTCTCGTTTATATCCTCTGCTAATTTCGTTTTTTTTTTTTTTTTTTTTTTTTCCTAAATGTTAATTGATTAGTATAACATTAACACATACATTAAACTTTCACATAATTGTTAGATGCAAATATTTCCAAAAAGCTAGGAAATTCTATGTTGACATATTAATCTAACTCAATCCCTATGAGTTAAGGAAATACTTAGATATTATTCAGTGAAATTGTTTATATTAATGACCTGATATTCGACATATTTCGTAGAATTTTCTAAAATGAAATTACAGGGAAAATATAAATAAACAAACACTTTGACCACATCCATTGTTGTATGAAAGAGCTTTTTTCAGCATGTTTATCTATTTTCAAAAATTAAATAAAGATTAAAATAATAAATTATTATTTCAAAGAATGTATAATTTACTAATTTGTAACACGAAACGAAGAAAAAAGCCATCCGATGTCTCTATGAATTTGGCATATATTTGTAATTTAAATTACATTTTTATTTTATTAAACTGGTTAACATACATGGTGTTTACATTTTGGGACGGGAACAAATAGAAAAGTAGTAGTACTTGCGATTTCAATCAATCTTCGCAATAAAAAAGAATTTAAAATCCATTTATTTAATTAAAAGTACACGCTATTTAACTGTGAACTGAAGCTTTTTTAATAACTTTAATAATAATAAATATGCGGAGCAAAAGTTTTAAAAGAAGTTCTTTATTATATTATCTGAAGTTACATTAGTTATTGCATTGTCTGAATTTTGTTCGAACATAAACATACTGGAAAACACCATCTGTATACAGAACAAACGGATCCATATTTTGAAATAACATTTATAGCATGCGGATACCTTTATCGGAATCACTGTGCACTTCCATCCTGTATTTCTAAGTGATTACAGTACAATATAAAAAAGTATCTCCACTGTTTGTTTTTTGTTTGTTTGAATCACCTTCATTAGCAATTGGTCTAGCCGAAGTTTTTGCACTGAAGTATTTTTAATTATTGGCTGATGTGATTTCTGATTAATATTTAATTAATTGAATATTTTAAATCAAGAAATGTGTTTCGTCAAATGCCAAAGTATTTTTTCAAAAGCCTGATTAAGAACATTTCGCATGATAGCTCAGTGTTTACAGTATGTTTAATATGTGGATAGAAAAGGTGTTGATGACATTAGAAAAAGTATAAATGTTTCATAAAATTACAAAGAAAATCCGAGATCGATTTGGAAAGGGACACTTTATTTTTGTTTTTATAACTGGATTTCGATCCAAACAGAATTCTTTGATCTCGAATCCAAATAATTTCTCTCAGATTCGGTCATATTAATTAAGCATCAAATGTCTGTCGTCATTTACAATGCACAATACTATCATTATAGAAATTCTTTTCACTGAGAGAATTATTTGACCAAGGTGTTAATTCCTACTTTTGCAATCACTTGAAAAATTATCTCATCTATTATCTTCAGCGCATTGCTTAAAATAGAGATTTGCATTCAATACGTTTATATGTGTCCCGTTTCAAAAGGTTACCTTCATGCTACTTAAATGCAGAATTTGCTAACATTAAATAAGGCGAAATCGCTATGAAAAATACTGTTACGCTTCATGCTTTTATACACAAACATAAACAGTTAAAAATTTGCAGCATTCTGGCCAGTTATTTTTTTAAACGGTTACATAACCGTAATTTAATTACATTGACTATAAAATAGGCAATGATTTTGTGAGAATAGTGTAAAATGACGGTCATGTAACCGTTTACGATTAAAGCGATCGAATAACTGGACAAAATGCTGCAAATTTTGGATCGACTTATACGCGAACATAAGATACATTCAAAATAATATCAAAATTAAAGAGAAAATCTTGATTTGAGGCCATTTTACTGCGTTGAGTTTCTTTTATTTTCATTGTGAAAACTTTGCTGTAATAGATTAAGTATAGGAAGTAGCTCGAAGAAACTAAGAAACTATCAGCAAATAATCCTCATTTTGCAAGTAAGAAGTTTTGCCTCGCTTTTATTATTTTTCAATAATTAACTACCGAATATTAATTATTTATGCTTGAAATTATAAATTTGTAAAACAAAGTGTTTTGTTTGATGTTAGAAATATGTAAAACATAATGTAAAAAAAATAAAAATAAAAAATGTTATTAATGTTTTTCTAGAAAAATGGGGTTCAAATAACTTTTTATGTAGCGGCAACTACAGGAAATCGTTTAACAAATGCACGTTTGCACTGTAAATCAAAAAATTTGCAATGTTACTTAGATTTCTTTTAGCAAACTGAAATGCCTAGAATTTTTCACGCGACTGCAACCAGGATTACAGATAAAATATTAGTTTGATTACTGTAATGTTAATTGATTCTTCTATAAAAGTACATATTTCTGTAGTTTATTAAAACTGGTTTTGTAGAGTTACATATTTTATTGTACAGTGTACAGATAAAATTTTACTAAGCTTGCAGACTAATTTTAATTCTGTAGAATTAAAGCTTTTTCTACAGTGCATCATTTTCGAAAACTTTAAACTGCGCATCAATATTTTATTATTTCCTTAAGGAATATATTTGCTGTTTATTATACTTATCTGAAAGTTATACAATTTATGCAGCTCAAACATGAATAATACCCTGCAAAAATTAATCATAATATTAGAAAAATAACGATTGCATCATTCTGAATTTATTCTTTATTCCTTCCGAAAATCTCGCTATACTAAATTTGAATTTAGAGGATAATTTATGAAATTATCAAACTATTAGCAATTAAGTAAAATATCAGCATGTAAATAGAAAAAATTAAAAAATGCAATGCATTCATTAATTAATTAAATGGTAATCACAAGAGATTAATTACTTAAGATTTAAAATATTTAATAAATTCCATAACAATTAAAAGAAGCATCATACTACTGCGTAAAGAAAAAGATTGATGACGTTTTATGTCATTATTTCACTAGAGAAATCCAATAATTTTTATTTGGATGGAAAAGCAAATGCATAATTAAAGTAGAATTGTGTTTTTAAATAAAATCTTCGATTTTTTATTTTTGATCAATAATTCATTTTGAAGGACCTTTTTATTTAAATGGTTTATTTAATTGATTAATACAGAAATTCTGGACAGGAAAATGACTCAACATTGTGATAAAATTCCGAAAAAATGCAGATATTTAAGGAACGCGCTACAATACTTACTAATATTAAATTTACTGACTAAAATTTTATTCTAATTCATATTGACTAATATTTTATTCTAAATCATAAAAATATTTCCATTTATTTAAATTTTATGTCGAAAATGTAATATTTTGAACAGTAGTGGCTAATTTAAAAATAATTTCTACCTCGAACAGTCAAGACTTATTTTTATACTATTAGTTTAAAAAGTTGGTCCTGTTAATGTATTACCATTAAAAAGTAAATATTTTAGTTCTTTATCTGATGAATAATTGTTTTTTAAAAGTCCTTCCGGCAATGCCGGGAGGAAGAGGTAGCTTTCATATACTTATATATTTATTTATTTATTTTAAAGAAAGTTACATTGTTCAAAAACACTAAGCTCAAATTAGTGGAAATAATCTTATAAAATTAGTGATTTTATAAGATTGAAACTAGTTTTTGTCAAGACTGAATATTAATAGGAATTTTTAGAAATTAGTCATCTTTTATTCGACCTGATTTCATTTTAAGCGATTTAGAGAGTCACCAAATTTTACGATATCATAAAGTGTATGCCATTTTAAAGCAACATTGTGGATCGTTCAGATCAGACCGTTTCAAAATGTCAGCCATAAGCAAAATTCAAAGTACTATAACTCAGTCATTTTATAAGATATAGACAAAATAAAAAGTGTTCTGGAATCGTTGTTTAAAGTTCTAACACGAAAAATAAAAATATTTTTCAATTTTTAATTTTTTCGCATTTAATTTTAAATTTTAAATTTTTAAAAAAATTTAAAATGGCCACCATTTTGAAACAAAATGGTGGATGATGCTGGCCAACGAACTCGGTCGAGACATTTGTATGTACTATGTACATCCCAAGTTTCATTGAAATCGGTTGATAAATACGCGTGTTATCACGTGACAAAAATCAGATCGTTTCAAAATGTCAGACATAAGAAAAATTCAAAGTGCTATAACTCAATCATTTTGTAAGATATAGACAAAATAAAAAGTGTTCTGGAATCGTCGTTTTATGTTCTAACACGTAAAAGGACAATATTTTTCAACTTTTAATTTTTTCGCATTTAATTTTAGATTTTAAATTTTTAAAAAAATTTTAAATGGCCGCCATTTTGAAACAAAATGGCGCATGATGCTGACCAACGAACTCGGTCGAGACATTTGTATGTACTATGTACATGCCAAGTTTCATTGAAATCGGTTCATAAGTACGCGTGTTATCACGTGACAAAAATCAGATCGTTTCAAAATGTCAGCCATAAGAAAAATTCAAAGTGCTATAACTCAATCATTTTTTAAGATATAGACAAAATAAAAAGTGTTCTGGAATCTTTGTTTTAAGTTCTAACACGTAAAAGAAAAATATTTTTCAACTTTTAATTTTTTCGCATTTAATTTTAAATTTAAAATGGCCGCCATTTTAAAACAAAATGGCGGATGATGCTGGCCAACGGACTCGGTCGAGACATTTGTATGTACTATGTACATACCAAGTTTCATTGAAATCGGTTCATAAGTATGCGTGTTATCACGTGACAAAAATCAGATCGTTTCAAAATGTCAGCCATAAGAAAAATTCAAAGTGCTATAACTCAATCATTTTTTAAGATATAGACAAAATAAAAAGTGTTCTGGAATCTTTGTTTTAAGTTCTAACACGTAAAAGAAAAATATTTTTCAACTTTTAATTTTTTCGCATTTAATTTTAAATTTAAAATGGCCGCCATTTTAAAACAAAATGGCGGATGATGCTGGCCAACGGACTCGGTCGAGACATTTGTATGTACTATGTACATACCAAGTTTCATTGAAATCGGTTCATAAGTATGCGTGTTATCACGTGACAAAAATCAGATCGTTTCAAAATGTCAGCCATAAGAAAAATTCAAAGTGCTATAACTCAATCATTTTTTAAGATATAGACAAAATAAAAAGTGTTCTAGAATCTTTGTTTTAAGTTCTAACACGTAAAAGGAAAATATTTTTCAACTTTTAATTTTTTCGCATTTAATTTTGAATTTTAAATTTTTTTAAAAATTTAAAATGGCCGCCATTTTGAAACAAAATGGCGGATGATGCTGACCAACGAACTCGGTCGCGACATTTATATGTACTATGTACATACCAAGTTTCATTCAAATCGGTTCATAAATACGTTAGTTATCGCATGACAAAAATCAGATATATATATATATATATATGGTTATACACTATATTGCCATTGATTATGGGACACTTGCGATTTTAGACATTTTACTAAATATCTAGAAAAATACATGAGAAATCATCTCGAAACTCTTAGTGTATAAATATACTAGTATACGTCATACATCTCCGTGAAGATTTTTTCCCGAAACGCCATAGGGGACCGTCAACAAATTAAAAAATAATGAATATCTTTTGAATAACCCTGTCAAAACTAATGTAGCAAAAGCGCTCAAACTCTAGATTATGATTGAATGCCTTATTGTAATACACTGTGTTCATTTTTATGAAAATAGCATGCACACTCGCAGAGTAATTAAGGTTTTTATAAAAATGGTCCCAAATTTTTCCAAGTTTTTCCATTATAATTTTCAGAGTTCTTAATATAAAATAATATTTTTTTCAGAAAATATGACAAACAACATTTCACACAGTACCCTGTAATCAGAATTAAAAAATAATAAAAATTGTATGAAAAATGAGTAGGTTTACTATATAATTTTTTACTGCGCATGCGTCAAAGATATCAAAATTTCATTTGCATATTATGTTAGCTAAATGTATAGAGCAACTTTTGTAAAAGTCTCAAAATCATAGCTTGAAAATTCTGAAAGTAATCATCTATAGAAAAAGGACAAAATCCGTTGTTTCCAAAATGAAGCAAAAAAATGAGGGATTTTATCCAAATGCAGTAGTACATCCCATATTGTGTATTCTATATTGACACTAATCAATGAATATATGGATACGACCCCTCTTGTTTTTGCTTCATTTTGAGAATAACTGATTTTCGACTTATTCAATTGACGATTATTGTCAGAATTTTCAAGTTATGATTTTGTGACTTTCACAAAAGTTGCTCTATACATTTAGCTAACATAATATGCAAATCAAATTTTGATATCATTGACGCATGCGCAGTAAAAAATTATTTAGTAAACCAACTCATTTTTTATACAATTTTCATTATTTTTTAATTCTGATTACAGGATACTGTTTGCAATGTTGTTTGTCATATTTTCTGAAAAAAATAATATTTTATATTAAGAACTCTGAAAATTATAAGGAAAAAACTTGGAAAAATTTGGGATCATTTTTATAAAAACCTTAATTACTCTGCGAGTATGCATGCTATTTGCATAAAAATGAACAAGGCTTATTACAATAAGGCATTCAATCACAATCTAGAGTTATAGCGCTTTTGCTACATTAGTTTTGACAGGGTTATTCAAAAGATATTCATTCTTTTTTAATTTGTTGACGGTCCCCTTTGGAGTTTCGGAAAAAAATCTTCACGGAGATGTATGACTTATACTATTATATTTATACACTAAGAGTTTCGAGATGATTCCTCATGTATTTTTCTAGTTATTTAGTAAAATGTCTAAAATCGCAAGTGTCCCATAATCAATGGCAATATAGTGTATATATATATATATATATATATATATATATATATATATATATATATATATATATATATATATATATATATATATATATATATATATATATATATATATATGTCAACATTTGAACGGAGGGTGGTTTTGGGGTCTGGGGGTCATGATCGGTGAAAATATACCAAAATTTTCCGGAAGTGTTTTCCTCCGGACGGCTGCAATAGGTAGCTTTTTACTTTTTGTAATGAAAGCTACCTAAAACTGTATAGCAGTTTTTAAAATTTAGCAGTCTTGCTGACCGCACCTTTCCGATAATGCACGGGATTTTCGTGATTCCGATTAAGGGTCAATATTGCTAATTACCACAGATTAAAATAAAAGTAAAATATTTTTTATACAAAGAAATATTTGATATTAGACACCCATTACCTTTTATTAAAATAATATATCTTAACATACTACATACTGATAAATCACAATAAAGTAGTTCCGTTAGAAAAATCTATCTTTTATTTTCACTACTGCCATTCTCATAATTTTTCATGCAGTAAGATAATAGCACGAAAAAAAAAAACTACTGGCAAACATTTAATTACTCAAAACACCGATCGCGGTACTTCACCAGTGATTTTTTTAATTATCATTATTGAAGACCTTTGATGGCTCAGAGGGCTCAAATTTCAAATGATTATAAAAAACGGAAAAATTGGTTGATTCGTTTGCGGTTAAAAATAAAACTATTCTTTAAGTCAGTATCTTCTTGAAAATAAATTTTGAAGATAAATTTCAAAAAATTCAGTTACAGGGTGCCTTAAACTTCAGAGTAACCAACAACTAATTTTAAACGTTATTTTTTGTATCTAATTAAATGCTTTCCGAAATTTACTAAATGTTTTCGAAATCTTAGATTTAAACTTAAACTTTTAACTCAAATTCTGAATCGTTGGGAGGGGTTAATAAGCGCAAACTGAAGTGTGTTCAGGAGTTCTGGGTGTTCTAACACAGCTCACTTTTGCGCTACTTAAACACTCGCAACGATTCAATATTAAATCTCAAAATTTAAATCTAAGCATTTGAAAGCATTTAATGAGATTAAAAAAAATAACGGTGAAAAATAGTTGTACGCTACTCCAATGGCTAAGGCGCCCTCTATCGGTATTTTGTGAAATTTATCTTTAAAATTTATTTTCAAGAAAACACAGATTTAAAGAGTAGTTTTAGCAAAAACCGCAAACGAATCGACTAATTTTTCCGTTTTTTATAATCGTTTGAAATTTAAAACCTCTGAACACAGATCAGTTTGTGCTACTTAACCACTCAACTATTCAGATTTTGAGCTCAAAATTTAAGTTTAAGTCTAAGCTTACGAAACCATTTAATGAGATGCAAAAAATCACGGCAAAAAAATAGTTTTTCATTACTTCAAAGTCTAAAGCGCCCTCTATCGGAATTTTTCGAAATTTATCTTTATAATTTATTTTCAAGAAAATACCGTCATAAAGAATAGTTTTAGTGAAAACCGCAAATCAATCGGCCAATTTTTCCGTTTTTTATAATCATTTTAAATTTAAACCCCCTGAACACAGTTAAGTTTGTGCTGCTTAACCATTCCTAACTATTCATAATTAAAGCTCAAAATTTAAGTTTAAGTCTAAGCTTACAAAACCATTTAATGAGATGCAGAAAATAACGGCAAAAAATAGTTGTTCGTTAATCCAAAGTTTAAAGCGCCCTCTATCGGCATTTTTCGAAATTTATCTTTATAATTTATTTTCAAGAAAGTACCGTCATAAAGAATAGTTTTAGTGAAAACCGCAAATCAATCGACCAATTTTTCCGTGTTTTATGTGTATTTGATATCTTTGGCCCCAAACTTTAATGGCGGATATCTTCTTTGGAAAACGTTATGGACCCTTGGTTTCCTATTTATTATTACTCGTTTTGATGTGTTCTATCACCTCCTAGCGTATATACCATGAATTTAGAGACACCCTGTATATATATATATATATATATATATATATATATATATATATATATATATATTAAAAAGAATCACTGGTTATTTTTTTAATAAAGCATTGGATGCGTGCGTGAGTACCCATTTCGATTACTTATTCAACTTCCATTACATGATTTTTAAAATGAAAGTGAAATTATCAAAAAAAAAAAAAAAAAAAATCCATTTATCAAAATTTCATTTATGAAAAAATTTCATTTATCAAAAACATCACACACACATGAGATGAACTGAACAATTTCATAAAATAAATAATAAAACATACTGTATGCAAATATTTATTTACACAGTAATTTATTATTTAATGCTTATTTATACAAAAAAAATATAATACAATACAATACCCTATCCTAAGTCCAAAATTTTCTTAACATAGTTTACATAAAAAATGAAAGAAAATTACATTTTTGTTCGTTATTATAGAAAACAGATGTTTACTTTGCAAATAGTTAACTATTGCTACTTTTCTCCGAAATTTTTTATAGAAGAGTATAACAAAAAAAGAATTACTTATCTAAGTTTTTTCTTTTTAATAAAATCTTATTCATGCTTTGAACCTAACATTTTTTTAATTATTTTTTCCCAATAATCACACTTATCAATCAAATATACAATAAAAGAAAAATAGAATAAAGGTATGATCTTATTTTTTACATGAATATTAATAAACAAATTCCTATACAATTACATCTATTTACTAGAACAGAAGAAAGAAAAAAAAATGTTGTTTTTGCAGACAATGGAATAAAGTTTGTTAGCAAGATAATTTTTTTCTACTTAAGAATTTATAAGTAGCTACTACAAGATTGGAAAATATTCTTCCGAAATTTTTTGTGCTTTGTGTGTTATTCACTTTTTAGATATCAGCCAAATCTGTTCATTTAAAAAAATAATTATTAAAAATTCTATAGAAAAGATTAATGACTAATTAAACTTATCGTAAAGAAAAGACATTCAAAATTTCTTTATTCTTTCAATCTTAATATTGTTTAATGATATTTCCATTTCCTCGAATGTACCTTCAATCAATATAGATATAAGGAAAGATAAAATTAATAAAAGATAAAATTAAAAAAATATTGTTTTCATAAACAATGCAGACACATAAAAGGATTTTTACAATAAAATAAAATAAAGCAGAAGGAGAAAGAAAATTATTAAAATAATGTGCAAAAGCAACAATTCTTTAATTTAAAATTTATTTCTTAATATCTATATGAAAAACATTCCATCTTTTTGTGTTTTCATATTATTATTTATATAAAAATGTTATAACATTTTATTTTGTTATAATTATAGAAAAATCCTTATTCTGGAAGTAGTTAAATACTGACGCTTTTCTTCCAAATTTCATTTATTAAATAAAAAAATTAAGATTTTTTTTATCCTAATCAAACTTTATTCATTCTTTGAGCCAGAAAACTTTTTATAATTTTTTCCGATTCATCAAGCTTATCATCAATCAAAATACCAAAAAAAAAAACGAATAATGTAAAAATAAAAAATCCTATTTTTTACATGAATGATTCCGAATTACGATTACTTTTATTCAATACAAAAAACGAAATAAAGGCGAGAAGGGGGAGAAAGTGGATGTTTTTGCAGACCTAGAAAGAATTGTTATAATCTGTATATATATATATATATATATATATATATATATATATATATACATACATATATATACATATATATATACATATATATATATATATATATATATATATATATATATATATATATATATATATATATATATATATATATATATATATATATATATAAATCTTTGCTTAAAAATTTATAAATCGCTACTACACGTGTGCGCAAACTTTTATTCCTAATTTGTCCTTGTAATTTTAAATACTAGAATTAATTTTATATCATTTTGTTTACCTGCTGCGAACATACAAATCACTAATTTAAATTTTTTATTCAAAATATGACGAGAAAATTAAAGTACCGCGCTTTCATTTTTTGAGGAATGTAATATTTTTTTGTAGAAATAAATCGCTATCACTTTATGTAATACGTTTTGTAACTATTGAGGTCTGGTTTATTTTGTGTCGGCCAATTATCTGCTCAAGGGTTATAGGCCCTGGGAGGGGGGGGGGGCTTCGTGAGGGTCATTCTAAGGGAACCTAACCAGTATTTACGCAAGATTTGAACAAAACTACAAAAATTCCGAACGGTTAGGCCGACGGCCACGATTGGGATCGAACCCAACACTTGCCGTCTACCAGCTGAGAGGTCAGAACCTCTCGGCCACTGGCAGGGCTAGAACTATTGAGAATAGATGAATTCGTCAGCTCCGTCAGGTATACAATAGTTGAAACATAGTGATAAAAGTAACCAACTCAATGGGGCGTCTAATCTGGATTTAAGCTACACATTTTTATCCATACCACTGATTTTTCTACAATTTATTCAACTATGAAATGAATAACAAGTAAAGACTTTATTTTAAGCATTGTCCCTGCATAAAGAAGGTAACTTGCAATTATTTGTGCAGTTCTGTATATGATCTGCATGCTTTTCTAGATATTTACACCTCATATTAACACAAAGTTTAATTCAGCTCGAAAATCTAGAACAAAAATTAAATTCCATTACCAGAAATTGATGACTATATATACAGTTTTTTACGCAACACGATATGGCAATAGATTTATATTCTCAAAGCATATGTTAGTAAGTTAAATAAAGTTAAGATTAAAAAAAAGGGTTATATATTTCAAAACACTCATTGCAAAAATTATTGACAGTATTAAAACGCAACTTCTTTTAGTTTAATTTTCCTATAAAGGAAAAAATAAATACTATGCATTTTATATTATACAATGAGTGTCTTTTAGGAACCTCAGCAGTACTCATTAGTTCAATTATTTATGAAATTGTGTTACATCTTTCAAATACCAAATCACTGCCAGTGATTTTTTCCCATGTACCATAACGCATTGGATCTCCTGTTTGTATTTGTAAATAAGTGATATGTGCTTTGCACTTTGTATTCCACATGGAAATATTTTCGTATTGAACTTCAGTAATACCTATTAATTAATTTGTGTTTTAAATATATAAACAATACAATATATTTCAAAACTCTATATCAGAAATGCAAAGCCCTGTAGAGCGGATCTAAATAAGCAGATTTGATATCAGAATGTGGATGTTAAGCATTGAGGAAGAAGAGGTCATTGTTGAGTTCGGTAGATATAAGAGCCTTACTGACTAGCATCGGCCTTTCCCGTACGCATTTCGAACAACAGGCATCGTGACACGAATGCACAGCTTGTCGACATGAATTCCACGTATAAAGTTGCACACGGTAATAGCTCCCAACCAATGCACGTCCCATAGTTTTCGAGCGTGTCGAAAGGCTATCCCCTACTGTGTGTAATACTGATTATTCCAGCGCAAAAATTCTGCAAAATCTTCCAGTTCTCATATCACGCCTCGAAGGATAATGATGTACTCCCACAGCTCCCAATAAAGACGTTCCAATGTTCGACGATATGTCAGATTCCTAGCCAGAAATCATTCCATGTACATCGTTTGAGCAGAGGCACCATTTTCTTGCGCAGCCCCAAATAAGAAATGTTGTCGGCAAGCTCCAGTGTAACGACGCAGGTTGTTCGAAGTTCGTGTGGAGAATGACGATTCGAGCTAGTGATATGCTTTTATCCGCTGAACGCAACAGTGTTCTCTACTGACTGAACGGTGCATTTCCGAATCCATATCCTTATATAATATTTCTTTATATAGCTTTCCTGTATGTCTTATATATTTCAGACATATAGTTTTGAAGCACCCAGTATTAAAATTTCACTGCAATCGATTTTTCTTCAGTAGACCATAAAATAACGGAAGTCTCTTACAGGTAAATATATGTTTTTATAAATGAACTAAAATGCTATAATTTCAGTTTCCAATAAAGAATGTTCGCTGGAAAAGCCAAATAAAAAACACCAAGCTCATAGAAATACAAGTATATTTGTGCAAGTTAGAGTATGGATAGATGGACAGACAGACCGAAGTTTGGTTCAGCGTTTAGGTTGGAAAGTGTTAATAAAACGAAATATGCCTTTTCTTCAAAATATATGTGCATCCTTAATTTTTTTCAAGTTCTTTTTATTTATTTACCTAAAATAAAATATCTAAGTGCAACCATAGTCAATCAAATGTTATTTATTTTCTGAACCTAAAACTTTTTTTATTCCTTCCAATTTATCATATATATCATCAATCAAAATACGAATGATGAAAAAACAGGAGTAATAGCATAAGCTTATTTTTCACGTGAATGATCCTCCATTATGATTATTTCACTCCTATACAAAAGAAGAAAGAAAAGTTGGAAAGAGATAAAGAAATATATATATATATATATATTTTCGAAACGAAAGAAAGAATTTGTGAGTTTATATGGATAAAAATTCCCTGCTTACGTATTTATAAGTTGTTGCAGGTGTGAGTAATCTTTTTCTTCAGATATTTTTTGTTGCGTATATCCAAGGTTTGTTTTCTGAGATACTGCTCGTCAAAAAATGTTTTTTTTCTTTCTCTTCGTAATCTAAGAGAATTTTTCCAACAGGAATATATTTAAAACAAAAGATAAACTTATCCTTTTTTTACATTACATTATATGCTAATAACAAGGGATGTAACGCAACTTAATGAATTAGAATATTACGAATTCTATGAAATTTCTATGTTTTCTTGCATTAAAAACTCACCTTTTTGCTCTTAGTGTCGAATTAGCTGTCATTAAGGGAAAATAATGCTCCCGATTATATCCAAAAGATGGCTTAGTATTGAACATTTCCTAAAGAGATCCAAACACAGAGCAATGTGTAAGCAATGAGCAATGAACTAAGCTCACACCTCACACTTATTCTTATGTTGTAAAGATTTTCTTAAATTATTTTTCATTAAATTATTTATACACGTATTTCCTCCATAAAATTATGTGTTTTATTCAGGTCTCTAATAATGCAGAAACATAAGTGCAAATCCCTCTAAAAATTCACTTTACTTTGTTAGATTACAAATTCCTCTACTGTCTATCAAGAGTTGTGACAAAATTTTACAAAAAATGGAGTGTCGGAAATGAAAATAGTATAAATGGTGTATACCAATCTATGGCTATCATTCGTTCGTATACAAAAGGGAAATTTGACTGTGAACAGTACTCAATTCAATTCGTGTAACTCAATATTGAGCATTTAATAAAATTACAAAGACTGATTACCATGAGTGCTTCCGTACCCTATACAATCTTTTGCGTCTGATTTTGGTGGGTTCAGATGTACCTTTACACAGTTAAAGACGGTATTTTCAGATGCACCTGGTGTATCGAATAGTTTTTAAAGATGAGCTTTGTCTACGGATCAGTGCGTATGTAGTGTACCTGTGCGATCCATTGATTTTTCGGATTTTTTTGCTTATTGTCTTGTGACTTACTTTGGTTCCTCTATGCGTTAACTGCTACTAATAAACTATCTGACATCTCCGAAGTTTTGATATTCTTCCCAAATAATTTGCTCCTGTTAACGGATGTTGGTTGCGTATACAAAACAAATCAAATGCTGGCTTTCATAGCAGGAATCTGTATATTATATATTCTCACTGAGCATGGAAATGTATATATTTTTTTAATTCTGTTTCAAGTATCAGTCCTATAATTTGCAAAATGCGACACGCACACTGCATAAAAAAGTTGTTGATTTTACAGTATAATACACCGTCGTATAAATGAAATAAACAGTATATTACAGCTTAACAGTATACAGTGCGTCCACTCTCAACCGTGGCCAATGGCTAATTTCTAAACCGTTAGCCATAGACATATAGTTCCAATTGCAAAAAAGCTTTAAAAAAGGTAAAGAATTGTTTTTTAAGCAATTGGTAAAAATAAAATTTTTAAAAAGTTAAGAAAATTAAATTTTGATATGGTCCTCCGATCTTATAAGTGATATTTAGTAAAAATTTCCCACCACTCCAACAAACAATACAAAAAAGGTCCCATTCTCGAAGGCTAAAATTGACCGAGTTATGAAACTTTAAATTTCATGATTTAAAACACTTAAAGTGCTTAAAATATGACTTAAAGGGCTTAAAATATTATAAAGGTCGTCTATTTCCAATGCTGTGTAATGTCTAATTCCTAAACCATACGTCAGAGACATATAGTTCTAATTACAAAAATGTTTTAAATGGGCTAAAGGAATATTTTTAAAGCGATTTAACTGAAGTTCCAGCCACCATATAAGTTTTACGGTAGTGTTAATTTTAATTAATTAACTTCTAGATTGGTTAAAATAATTAAAGACGTGTGTTTCAAAATTATCTTTATCGAGAAAATCAAATTTTTGGAAATCGCGAAAAAATCTTTAAATGCGTCTATTGTTTTCATTATAAATTTGGATATTGTAGTGTTATATTTGTGCAGATTGTTATAGACTAATGGAAAAAACAAAAACGATAAGGCGAGTTTTGAAATTAAAATCCTAAATTGTATTTTTACATATGTTATATTTGGTAAGGAAATAAAGCTGTTACTTTTCAGGATTTTATTTTCAAAAGATTTCATTATTTTGATAAGCTTTTAATTTATTTATGAACGTATGTATGTTTCTTTCATGTGTATATTTGTCTAGTTAATTTGTATTCAAATTTTAACTCTCTTCCAAATATCTGATCGAGGTCCAATTCGCAAACTTATTTATGTCCAATGACAACGTAATATTAATACGATTTTAGGCGAGTACCATTTATTAATTTTATAGGAATACACCAAATTCTATTAGGTTAAGTAATCTAATAGAATTTTAAATAGCATCATTTTGCAACGAATTCTGACTGTTACTTTTCATAATTAAATTTAACAACATTTCTGTTATTTTTTTTAATTACATTTTTTATACAAATTGTATATTTTCCTTTAATATGTAAACAACAACAATAATTTAAAAATAATATTATAAAAATTATTTGACTCTCAATGTTAATGTTAAATTTTACATGAGACGTTTTTTTTTTTATTTCCAGCAAATTTGTGACTGACCCCTATTTTGCAGCAAAAACGTTGCTTCAACTTTAAACAGCTATTACTTGGTCAATTTTTATCCCAAAAGAATGGGACATTTTTCTGTCTAACTTGTTAGAATAGTAGTAAAAATTTTCTAAATATCACTTATAAGACTGGGGGACCGTATAAAAATTTAATTTTCATAAATTTTTGCTAAAATTTTTTCTTGACAAAAATCACTTTAAAAACAATTCTTTACCTTTATAAAAGCATTTTTGCAATTAGAACTATATATCTGTAACAGTTTAGAAATTATCCATTAGCAATCGTTGAGAGTGGGCACCCAGGGCTCCCAAATGGTCTGAGAACTGAACATCAATATTTTTTACCAAAAAAAAATCATTGTAGTTTTCTACTGAATTTGTGCTAAAACTGACCTCCGAAGGCGGTTTCTGGGCAATTTGCAAGAAAAATATAAAAAAACGAAAATCTTTCTAAGAAAATATTGATGTACAGTTGGCGGACCATTTGGGAGCACTGGACACCATGTATTATATGCCACTTTCACTGTATAATACTTAAAATTTTACGGTTTTAAACTGTCAGGCAAGCTACCAATTTTCTACTGTAAAATCAACATTTTTTTTTTTTTTTTTTTATCGTTTTTCAATTCTACTTTTTATGAGCGTATTTAAGGTCGGTAGTTAAAAGGAATTGATATTTTTTTCATTTTATTTATTTAGATGTGATCAGTTTAGAGTTTAGTCACACTGATCTTGAGTTTTATTTGGATCGTCTTTGTATGAGTGAGATTTAAGGGAATTTATTTCTACATGTTTTAAGCACATGCACGAAAATTAGTCCTATTTACGACGTGATACACATCCAACATTCTTACATAACATATATTTTTATCATAAAAAATTTCTTATGTTTTAATAAATGAACTATTTTTTATAAATAATGCTAAAAATCTTTAGAAATGAAATACAGTCGAGTCTCTCTATAACGAAACTCCATACATCGAATTTCTCTATATAACGGTCCCCTTTTCGCATGATTATATTAAAAGCAGTCTCTAGATAGCGAAATATCTATCTCCATATAACGAATTTTTTCATAAATTGGTCATAATTTATTCAGTTTTAAAAAGCTTCGAAATCATATATGGAATCTATTTTCCATCACTTATTTTTGATTTATCGTCAGTGCTGAGTTATTATTATTATTATTATTATTATTATTATTATTATTATTATTATTATTATTATTATTATTATTATTACTTTTATCCTTGTTCTTTAAATCCAACGATTTCATCCCACCTCCCACACACCTTTCCGCATCTTTCTCAAAACAGAGTCAATTGGATTGATACACATATAAGAGAGAAATTAATAAGAGGCACATAAGAGAGGCCTTCAAATGGAGGAAAATATTAACTACAATTCCTCATTCCTTGCTAAAATTTGAGCATTTTTTTTTTGAGAGCGTAACAATTTAAAAATCAAAACAACAAAAAATTACAGATTTCTTCGTCTGAAATTAATGCAAGTCTTCCTTATTTGATATTCATTAAGCTTTCAAATAAATGTCTGATCTCTTTTTTTGAAAGAGCTTAAATAATTAAGAAATAAAATGTTAGGTTAATATTTACTTTTAAACATTTCAAATTCTTAATTCAAAAGATCAAACATAATATTTGTTCAAATTTTACCCATTAAATACAATTTTTAACATCATTCTCTAAACATCAAATTTCTCTATATAACGAATTTTTTACTGGAACGGTGGATTTCGTTATATAGAGACTTGACTGTATATCATGAAAAGGATTTCTTTATGTAAACATTTATTTTTGCTATGAAAAATTATGCACAAAAGCAATTTTAAGGAGCATTCTTTCATATTATTTTACAGTGTCATTTTCATGCTACCCATTGTGCATATGTTAATTTTCAGAATAATGCTTTGAATAATGAAATAATTTTATTTTCTAAATTCATGCATGCAAATATTTTTAAACCTATTTTCATGAATCACGACTAACATGTTTTTCGTTAATGCGTATTTTTTGCATTATTTAACGGTTGAGTCGTTTTTGTATTAAATAAAATTGTAAAAGTGTTATTTATTCAGTTTGTAAAATAAAGTAAACAAGCCCTTATAAATTGCATCTTTACAGGACAAAAATTCGCTGCACAAAACAAACACTGGTTTGGTAATCTATGTGCGATCAAGCTTAAAAAAATTATTTTTTCATAACAAAGGGTGTCATAAAACATTCGATAAAAAAATTCTTCCTATCATGTTAGCATAAAAACGTTTAATCTATGTTTTCATTTTTTACAATATTTATAAGAAGAAAGTACACAATTATTTTTCTACGAATTTATAGGTTTTATGATATGAATTTGGATTATTTTGAGAAACGTTTTTCTGTTTGGCATCTGTCTAGTAAAATATATGTCAGCCTGGACAAACCTGTATGATAAATAACCCTGTGCATTTATATTAATTCTATTTAATATGCATGTGCAGCATATATATATATATATATATATATATATATATATATATATATATATATATATAAGTAGGCCAGATTTACGGTATTTGTCTTTGTTAACTATATATATAATAAGATATATACTGTCGGACGTTCCCCTGAGTCCACACAACTTTGAAGAATGTCCGTGGTAGATATAGCTGCCACCACCGATATTACTAGGTGATATCGGTCACCCACTGTGAGATTGGTGAAAATGAAGACTTACACTAGTAACTGAATTATCAGTTTATTAAGAATATATGTACACACAAAATACGCTATTTACAAATATACATACAACTACAACTCGGATATAGGTGATCCGGTTCAACATTAAATTAGATACCGTAAAGATTGGTTGTGTACTATTCCAATTACACTTTCCACCTCACACTCAATACACGTTAAATTCACTTTTTTGGAGCTCAACCTTGAGTCTCCCAACACAAGTAAACTGGGCCTGCACTTCTTAGCCCAGAGCACTAAAGATTAGGACGTCTGTGTCCTTCGCTCACCAGAAAACGCATTGCTTATGCTCTTCCACACAGAGCAACCTCTAGGTCCGAAACCTAGGTGCCGAATGACTTCCCTGAGGCAAACTTGTCCTCTCCAAATCACTGCTTTCCCCAACATAAACCCCTTTGGAGCTTCCTCATTGGACACATACTCCATTCTTTTCTTGCTTAGTCACATGCTGCTAATCTGCTCATCATCCGCATACTTCACTGACAGATGACATGCCCGTCAGCTATCTCCTTTCTCTAACACAACACCTGTAAAGGATTATCTGGCAATTCCCCTTTCCACAAAGAAGGAATGTCACCTTGGAAATTCTGTACACAACCATACCATACAAAATATTCAAATAGAGAAAGAGTAGAAATTACATTCTTTAGCACAGGTGCTATCAGATCCTGACATATATGTTAACATGAAAATTAACATATATATCTAATATGTAAAATTCTCGTGTCACATGATATAAATCATATAAAATTCTCGTGCCATACACCTAAATGGCTTAACCGGTCATGAAAAAAATTTATATGTATACTCAGTAGGTCTGAGAATAGGTTGTTGTCTATTTTTTATACCCCTAAGTGATAAGGATGGCCCACAATCATCGTCAATGCAAACCGTAAACAAATGGTAGCTCCTCCAATTTACATGCTATGACGTCATAAGAATTATTGTCCATGTCCAAATCATTGTTGCAGTGCTTTGCGAATTATTATCTTCATTGTTTAATATTTTTTACCGTTCAAAGCGAATAAATCTCTTGCATTTGTTTTCCTAATGAAGACGGGTAGTTAGTTGTCAACTTAATTTCAATTGAAGTTATCGTAGAATATATGTTTATTAGAAAGTTAATTAGAAACAACAATGTCTGAATGTTTAAATAGAATGTTTGACACAGGTGTCTTATACGCACCAGGTTTGGCGCGATGTTTTTTATAACAATTTGGCGGTAATTTAGTTTTTGAATATCAGTTACACACATATTTTTAAATTATTTTCTATTATTTGAAAAAGAAATAACAATAAATAAACGATATTTTATATAATGATTATAAAGAAAAAAACTATAAATAGATAAAACTATAAAACTATATATATTCATTATAAAAAATAAATAAATAAAATCCTTAAAAAATAAACAGCAATAGCCTGATTAAATGAAATATTTGGCATAGATGACGTCTATGCAACGGGTTTGGCGCGATGTTTTTATAACAGTTTGCCGAAAACTTCATCTTTGAATACCAGTTACACACATACACTATATTGCCATTGATTATGGGACACTTGCGATTTTAGACATTTTACTAAATATCTAAAAAAATACATGAGGATTCATCTCGAAACTCTTAGTGTATAAATATAGTAGTATACGTCATACATCTCCGTGAAGAGGTTTTACCGAAACTCCATAGGGGACCGTCAACAAATTAAAAAAGAATGAATATCTTTTGAATAACCCTGTTAAAACTAATGTAGCAAAAGCGCTCAAACTCTAGATTATGATTGAATGCCTTATTGTAATACACTGTGTTCATTTTTATGCAAATAGCATGCATACTCGCAGAGTAATTAAGGTTTTTATAAAAATGGTCCCAAATTTTTCCAAGTTTTTTCCTTATAATTTTCAGAGTTCTTAATATAAAATAATATTTTTTTCACAAAATATGTCAAACAACATTGCACACAGTACCCTGTAATCAGAATTAAAAAATAATGAAAATTGTATACAAAATGAGTTGGTTTACTAAATAATTTTTTACTGCGCATGCGTCAACGATATCAAAATTTCATTTGCATATTATGTTAGCTAAATGTATAGAGCAACTTTTGTGAAAGCCACAAAATCATAACTTGAAAATTCTGAAAATAATTGTCAATTGAATAAGTTGAAAATCCGTTATTCTCAAAATGAAGCAAAAACAAGAGGGGTTGTATCCATATATTCATTGATTAGTGTCAATATAGAATACACAATACGGGATGTTACGACTACTTTTGGATAAAATCCCTCATTTTTTGCTTCATTTTGGAATCAACGGATTTTGTCCTTTTTCTATAGACGATTACTTTCAGAATTTTCAAGCTATAATTTTGAGACTTTTACAAAAGTTGCACTATACATTTAGCTAACATAATATGCAAATGAAATTTTGATATCTTTGACGCATGCGCAGTAAAAGATTATTTAGTAAACCTACTCATTTTTCATACAATTTTTATTATTTTTTAATTCTGATTACAGGGTACTGTGTGCAATGTTGTTTGTCATATTTTCTGAAAAAAATGTTATTTTATATTAAGAACTCTGAAAATTATAAGGAAAAAACTTAGAAAAATTTGGGGCCATTTTTATAAAAACCTTAATTACTCTGCGAGTATGCATGCTATTTGCATGAAAGTGAACACAGTGTATTACAATAAGGCATTCAATCATAATCTAGAGTTTGAGCGCTTTTGCTACATTAGTTTTGACTGGGTTATTCAAAAGATATTCATTCTTTTTTAATTTGTTGACGGTCCCCTGTGGAGTTTAGGTAAAAAATCTTTACGAAGATGTATGACGTATACTATTATATTTATACACTAAGAGTTTCGAGATGATTCCTCATGTATTTTTCTAGATATTTAGTAAAATGTCTAAAATCGCAAGTGTCCCATAATCAATGGCAATATAGTGTATTTTTAAATTATATTCTTTTTTTTTTTTTTTTTTTTTTTTTGAAAAACAAAAAACAGTAAATTAACGATACTTTATACAATGATTATATAGAACAAAACTATTTATGTCATTTTAAAAAAGAATACAGACATTTTCTCAGTAAATAAACAACAATAGCCAGGTCACTATGTCAGACAAAATAATCCCGGTGCGTATATGATATTTGGGAAAGAGTTCCGGATCCTCTTCTGTTGGCGCGACTGGCGAAAAAATTGAAATTGACAACAAAAAGCCATTTTAGCAATTTACCAGATTTCTCAAGATGGTTGAAAAACATGATTTTTAAATGGTTTATAAAGATATATTTATTTAAAAAACTTTATATATATCAGGTGTAAAAAAATATACGATGTTTATATAAATGTTTTTATTTATATACATTTTAGATGTATTTTTAAGTGTATGTAATTACATATAGCGATATACATATATAAATATCTTTATTTTCCATGTCTTTACTAAAATGACATGCATTTTATTTATTTTAGAAATCCAGACACCCCCCCCCTCTTAAGAGATTTTAATGGATGGTCGTACTTTTAGGACATTTCGAAACATCTTTGCAGCGGTTATAGGTAGAAACGCGAAATTAAAGATAGCAAATCTACTAAAAAATAGTTAAACATTTGTATATTTTGTCGTCAATATGTATTTTGAATCGGATTGTGTGAGATTATGCAATTAAGACAACGATTAGGGATATTTAATTAGATATTAAGTTTTTAGCCGTTACTAGATGCATTTTGTTTGATACAAGATTATTTTAAAGTAACCGACCAGCGTAGCGGGCGAAGGCTGCTAGTATATATATATATATATGTGTGTGTGTGTGTGTGTGTATGTGTAATATACACTCAATAGTTAAAACATTATGACTGCATACCTAATAACCTACATACCTAATAATGCTTGACCCGCAATACAGCGGCAAACCGCCTTGACATAGAAGCTACAAATTGTTAGTAGATGACAAGAGATAAATTGCATTATTATTCAAGCAGTGGTCATGAATATATGGGATATTTTAAAATGGGTGTTTTCGAGCTGCAGGCTACCGTTGAATGACACCCGTAACACTCTGTCGGATTAAGGTATTTTGCATTTGGCGGCCAGGACGTTAACTGGAATTCAATATTATGTTCTTGGAACTAATCGAGCACAGTTCGAGTCGTGTCATGGAGTGTTGTCTTGCACTAATACTTTAATTCCATTTCTGAAGATCATGTAAGGGTTTGAATGATCCGCAATGATGTTCATATCCTGGTTCTCATAGTCTGTTTTACTACAACTGCAAGTCCTAGGGATGCTTATGAGAACAAGAGATAAATTGAATCCTCCAAATATTTATGTCACCGCAACGGACATGAGTATGACCTGTTGTGTAAGGAGAGTAACAGTTCGCATAGAAGACGGCCTACCCAAACATGGCCATCGACGCGTCGGAGGATAAAGTCTGTTTCATCCCATGAAGCAACTCTCTCCCTATATTCCCTAGCCCAGTCATGTTGTTCCCGCGCCTAGTGTAGGAGTATTTGGCAATTATTTTTGGACTACAGAGGCACATGGGGGGGGGGCGTTAACCCCGTAGTCTCATATTAAACAGTGGCAGCTGAAGAGTACGCTCCAAATGTATTCCACTTCGACCTATATTGTCTTGTGATGTAAACTGAGACTTTCTTTGGGGCCGATTTTTCTATACCAAGGGGGGGGGGGTCTCAAACGTCCTTTTTATTTGATAATCGCAAGGCCATCCAATGCGATGACTAATACTGATGGTTTCACTGTCATTCGTACACTTAGTACAAATACTAACAGCGATATGTCTCGAACAATCCATAAGACATGCAGTTTCCAAATTACTCCTTCTGAATCAGAGAACTGAATTTTGTCCAAAATGTAGTTTAGATCAGCATTATTACACTCTAGAGCTGACATAAGTGCAAAAACAATTCCTGAGATTCCCTATCAGCATTTAAATACTATTCCCATCGGATTATGTGCCTACCACGTCGTCCAGGCGAGTTCATTGCAAAATATGGGGGATGGTCATAATTTTTTTGTTCTTGAGTGAATATTCATGTGAATAATTCACGCTTATATTGCAGGACATGAAAAATTAGGAACAACGAAAAAACACCAGATGCCCGGCATTGTCACAATTACGCTAAAACGAATGTAGCAAACGCGGCGGCAACTGTCAATAATAGCATCAGTAAAAACTAGCTGCCGCAAAATTTCAAATTCCATGAAGTGCGCATGTCAATAAGTGTCGTGGAAGACACATCAACCATGTGGGTCATTAGATAGTCACTTCTCATGAAGAAGAGCAGATGATTTCCTAAAATGGGAGTAAAGACTGACTGAAGTTTTACATTATCAAACACAAAACCAAGACGGTAATTAAAGGTTCTGCTCTGGTAGAGGGGATGTGCTGGATTCGATCCCAATCCCGCTCGTTGGCTTAACCTTTTGGAGTTGTGCGTGGTTTTCTTCAAACGTTGAATCGCCTACCATAAATACGGGTTAGGTCTTATTAGAAAGACTAAACTCGGAGGCTACCCTTGCCTTTTTGTTCTACATCCAACGTGTTCATAATTGGCCTTCATAAACACAACCAACCACAGAGGATTTTTTTCCTTTAAAATAACAAGGTAGAACCCGTCGAACTTCGACGAAAGAAAATGTTTCAGAAGGAACTGTTTCATTGATTTATAATAAATCTACTTAATTAGTCACAATAAAAATACACCTTATGTCCGTATGTCTAACTCTTAAATAAATGATATTTAACCTAAAGTTAACAGAATGCTATTTCTATAAAACTTAGTTGTAGAAATTATTAACATTAAACTTAATCGATATGTAAACAATAAAATATATTAAAGACCTTGTATTATTATTAAGTTGTCAATTATGGCTCTTATGCACGGTATTCCAAACTGTAAAATAGCAAAGTGTACTCCATTTTAACTCAATCATAGAATTTTTCGCCACATGAAATCTAAATCCTACATTTTTTTTTACTACTTCAAAATTTACATATGCACGTCTCTTATCCGTGTTCACATTTTTAAAACATGGTACTTTAATTTGATCATTTCAAAATCATTTTAATTCAAAACTTGAAATCTCGATTACCATTAGCTATAAACAGAAACTAATTTATTTATATTCTTTTAAGTGTAAATGAAAATTTCTGAAATAACCTGCATGCAATAAATACGATATACAATATTCCTGTGACGTCAGAGTGTAAAGAGAAAGTAATGTATCGAGTTTAAGGAAAATTTTTAACAGAAATAAATCCTTTAAGTAATAAATAAAATTGAACTAAAACGAATTTTTTTTCACTTTAAAAAATGGCAACAAAAAGATACATTAATTTGCTTTTTTGGCTTTTTTCATTTTCATTCTAATAAAAATGGAGTATGTCTGTTGCCACAATTCAAAAACGGTATAAAAAACTACGGAAAAATTAACAACTCAAAAACAAATAAAGATACAGCTTTCAAACAAATTGCATTTAAAAGTAATTTTTTTTTCCTATTCGATGGTATAAAAATTAAAAATGTGCGGTATTTAGAAATTTAAATATTTGCAAAAGAAAAAAATGCAAAACTTAAATTTCATTTGAAATTTTAAAGTGCTGTCATTCGCAAAATGACGTATGCGTTACGCACTGATGCGTTTGGCCTTTATAATATAGATACCCAACTGTCAAATTTTCAATAGAATACATATATGCATTTATCTTTATTCTTAAATTATGTTTTGTTCTTTATATTTATCATTTTCTACTACTTTTATAATTGTTTATGTGATTTTATAAAATGAGCAGGATAACGCAATCATGAATCTTTAAATTATTTTTAAAAATATAATTGGAAATTTTGTAAAGAAAGTCCGATATTTACAATTCAAACGCATTGTTCTTCCGATATTTAAAAAAGAAATTCAAGTACATTCGGTATATATAAGCTTAAATATGATTATGATGTATATATAAGCTTAAATATAAGCTTAAATATGATTTTATGTCTTATATCAGAAACGAGCTGAAAACATGATAATGGAAATATACATAAAACAATTTTTAAAAAGACGCAGATTGAATTTTATATATGATTCTATAGTGTTTTGCCTGTTACTAAGCAATATTTGAGAGATCAGATATTCTGGAAACAAATTTTTTAGGAAAAATATCGATTTATCATGCTACGTGCGAAGGTTATGTATATTAAACAGATAAAAACTAGTTTGAAATTATCATGAAATTAACAAGAAAACATTTCGTGAATTATATTAAGCACTATCAAAATAATTAAGTATTTCTCGGAGTCATTTCCGTCCAAAATTTTTGAAAAAAGAAATGACATGACCTAGCTCCCTCCATTCAATAACGAAAATAATTAGTAAATAAATACAAAAAAATGAGCAAAAAAAAACAGCTCTTTCCAGCACCAGTAGGATCGGAGTCTGATAAAAAAAAAGCCGACCCATCATCAGTATCTTAGTTTCAGCCGAATAAACCAGCCTGACATATATATATACACACACGTGTGTGTGTGTAATATCTAAACGTAGTTGTGTAGAATAGACAGTCAGTAAAATGTAAAATTCTACTCTAAACCAACCATTTATCAAGAAAATTCCATCAAGAACACTCGTAGATTTAGCAGTCGCGTGGCACTGCAACAAATAAGCCTTTGGCATATTTTCCACTTAAATTAAACAGAAACGTCGAATATTTTTAATCACATTTATTCATATCCCACATCACAGAAAAATAATTCCTCTTACGGCGTAAGATGCAGCCATTATAAGTAAAAAATAATATTGTCATAAAACTTCACCAGATAAATTTGTCTCACCAGCTGACGGGAATTTTATTAGCACAAGAATGAACGTAAATATATCACTCGGAAGTCAATGTAAAAAGGTTTTACCAGACTCTGCGCTGGAATACAGGATTTTATAGCTAAGTTCTATGTTGCCAATTAATTATTTAGACAGCCGGCTTCTAGCGAACCATAGAAGGAAATTGTGGGCAATCGAATGATATTTAGAACATAATACAAAAGATATTATGCAACGGATAAAAGAATAAGTTTAAGTAATGTGATTTTAAGAAGAGAATTGTTTTGACAGATACGTGTTCCTTAGAATAAAACAGTATCAAGAAAATGTTGATTAAATACATGAAATTAAGATATATATGTTAAGATGTGAGGGAGTGACCTTTTGTCATAAAGGCACTCTAGTGTTTCTGAGATCGTGACGTCAATAATTTAGTAAAAGCGTCATCTATCCTCTCTTTTACTTTAACTTTCTAGAGTGTGTGTGCTCTTTCGAATTCCGCAGTTAGCTCGCGGTTATTAGTAATATGTTAATGTGAAGTATCTCAGTTTGCAGCATATAAAAGCTTGGGGGTGAGTTTGGGTGTGGGTGTCTCTGGCATTAGCCAGCAGCCAGCGAGTGCGGACCTCTGCCATTAGACAACGAAGTGGATGATTGTTTAGCGGAGTGCTGACGAATAGAAAGTAGCAACGGCCTCCAGTAAAGTGGAAAGGAGTTTGGATAGTGGATTTAAGAGTCGGCCGTGGTAAGAAAGTTTAATAGTAGTTCCATTTTAATTATTGGTGAAATAAAGAATTATCCACAGCCACGGGCTGTTTAACTAAGTTTTGTTCAGCAGCTCAGCCAGAAGACAGTGTCAAGTGTTAGGCAGTGCCACGACTGAGCTAGATTGGAGCCTGTGAGTATGATTTTAGCTGTTCTTAGTGTTCTCAGTGTGTAAAATTTTAGACTTGCTCCACTTCCCTTCGGCCAATATCACTTGAATAAACTTTGTTGTTTTAACCTAAACTACTGAGTATGTCTGCATATAACGTTACAAACGACACCCAGCATGCGTTTGCCGTTACAAATGGCGCCCAACGAAACATCGGACATTATGAGATTGTGCCACGTGTGTATTTCACCGGTGAGGGTGATATTAGTGAATTTTTAGTTAAATTAAATTATTATATTTTGTTCAATAATATACCTGAAAAAAGTAGATACGTAGTGCTTAAATGCTCGTTAAAGGGCGAAGCACTTTTGTGGTTGGAAAATATAGGAAAGTTTTTGATTAATGAAGAAGCGAAAAGATTTGAACAAACTGTGACTGAGTTAAAGAAGGCATTTCCTCCCGTTAAAGATAAAAGTATTTTGAGAAAAGAGTTCTATTGTAATAAGCAGAATATTTATGAGTCGGCGTCAAAATTTTATCTTCGTAAGCTTGAACTAAAAAATAAATTAGATTTAGATATCACATTTGAGGAATTGTTGGACATTGTTTTTCCTCTTTTTAATCCAAATATACAGGACTTTATTGAAGTTAGAGCACCGAAGAATTTTGCAGAAATGCATCAGATATTATCGAAGTATGAGACTCGGCATAGCTCTGATCAACGGGATTTGCGTAGCCCTCGGCAGAGACCTGTCACGGATAGTAATTTGAGAAATGAGGGGGAACGTAATTTTGTGAGAGGGGGACAGCGATTTCCGGATAATAATGTGCGTAATAGAAATGATGGATTTGGTCGTAATATGTCGAATACTAGTAATGGTAATAGGAATGGTGGTGGTGTTAATAATTTTAGAAGTGGTGAGAGAAATATGTATGGAAATAGACAGAATAGTGGTTATGATCGTAGTGGGGGAGTACGGGACAGGAATGTTTCTTCGCAAGTAAGGAGATTAACTTCGGATGAGAATGTTGAAAATAGGTCAACGCAAAAGAGATGTGTTCAGAGGTCGGAAAAGCCTTCTGTGAGTTTGAATAAAATTACTATTAATCCGGTTGAGTTACCTGAAGTGTTAATTGTGTTAGATGGTATTGTCGTTAAAAGTGTCTTCGATACAGGGGCAGATAAGTCGTTCATTTCTTTTGATTGTTATCGGAAATATTTTTCGTATAAGAAGTTGAAAAGGTCAAGTCTTGTGGTTCAGTCAGCACAGGGAGTAGCTTGCGATAATAAAGGTTCAGTAGAATTGGAAGTTGAAATTCGTTCGGTTAAGACATGTTGGGAGTTTTGTGTGTTAGATGGGTTAACAGTGCATTGTATAGTTGGTGTGGATTATATGAAGGATAGAGGAATTAGTTTGGATTTCTTTAAAAAGTCGTTAATCGTGAATAATGATGAGAATGTGAGTAAGAAAGAGCCTGTTTTAGTGTCAGTTAATTTGGAGGAGTCGGGGTTAAGTGAAATGGAGAGGGAGGAATTTAATAAGTTTTTGAATGAATTTGGAGAGGTTTTTTTTGATAAACCGGGTTTAACGCATGTTGCGTGGCATGAGATTGATACTGGTTTGAAAGCACCTGTTGCTAGTAAACCATATCGTTATGATAAAGTTAAACAAGGTATAATTGATTATCATATTCAAAAAATGCTAGCGGACGATATTATAATCCCAATTGAGTCGCCTTTTGCATCTCCAGTAGTGTTATGTCGTAAAAATAATGGGAAAAGTTTAGATAATCCAGAGGCATATAGGTTTGCAGTAGATTATAGAAAGTTAAATGCGATAACGCAATACCCTCAGTATCCTATTCCAGTAATTGACGACATTTTGACTAATATAACGAGTACGAATTATATGTCAACGTTAGATCTTACGTCGGGTTATTTTCAGATTGCAATAAAGCCGGAGGACATACCTAAGACTGCTTTTATTACTCGGGACGGTTGTTTTGCTTTTAAGAGAATGAGTTTTGGTTTATCGGGAGCGCCGGCAACGTACCAGAAGGCCATGAATAATATCCTTAAACCTTTGCTTGGTAAGGGTGTCTTGGTCTACCTGGACGACATAATTATAATGGCAGCTACTTTTGAAGAGCATTTAAGATTATTGAGGGAAGTATTTACGTTGTTAAGAGATGCTGGGTTAACAGTTAAGTTAGAAAAATGTAAATTTTTGAGAAAAGAGATAAAGTATTTAGGAGTTAAAATTACGCGTGATGGTATTAAAATAGATAATGAGAAAATTGAGGCAATTACGTCAATGAGTCCCCCAAAAAATAGTAAGGAAGTGGCGACATTTTTAGGGATGGTGGCTTGGTTTGCCAAGTTCATTCCACGTTTTTCGGAGTTATGTGAACCGTTGTATAATTTAAAAAGGAAAAGGGTGAAGTTTGTATGGTCATCAGCGGCTCAGAGATCGTTTGAATTATTAAAAGAGGCAGTAGTTTCCCCTCCTGTTTTGGCTCACCCCGATTATTCATCTCAGTTTGAAGTGTATTGCGATGCGAGTGCAGTGGGGGTTGGAGCGATGTTAGCACAGAAAGGTCGACCTATAGCGTTTGCGTCAAGAATTTTAAATGCAGCGGAAAGGAATTATTCGATTACGGAAAGGGAGTGTCTTGCAGTAATTTGGGCTTTGAATAAATTTCGTTGTTTTTTCACTAATATACCGGTTAAAGTCATTACGGATCATTCAGCTTTGACAAAGTTAACTAATGGAAAGGGTTTGTCGTCTCGTATGGTCAGATGGTGTTTGAAGTTAGCAGAGTATAATGTGGTTATAGAACATAGGGCTGGTAAGGAGAATGCGGTAGCGGACGCTCTGTCACGAAACCCGCATGGTGGTTTAGAGGTCACGGAGGAAGTTAAGTGTTGTGCATTGTCTTCATTGGTGTTAAGGTCGCGAGAGCAGTTGATAAGAGAACAGAAGCAAGATGAAGAGTTTGGTAGTTTGTATCGTTACTTGGAAAATCCTGATGATGTCCCGAGCGCAGATGTACCTATGTTTGAGAAGTGGTCCCAATCTTTTAAGCTTATCGATGGTCTTCTTTTTTATTCTAAAATTGTAAATTCACGTGGTGAATTAAGAGTTTTTATTCCGGCTAGTCTTCGTAAGGCCATCTTGAAAGAATTTCATGATAATCCATTAGCAGGTCACTTAGGAATCAGGAAAACTTATGCTGGAATTTGTGAATCCTGCTACTTCCCTAAAATGCGGGAAGCAGTGCGCGCTTATGTCTCCAGCTGTAGCACATGCCAACGTTATAATTATAAAAATGTAAGTCCAGCTGGCAAATTAATTCCTATTAAAGTAAATTTTCCTAATGAATGTGTAGGTGTAGATTTAATCGTCCTTATCCTTATTTAATAAATCCCTTAATATCCTTATTATTTAATTGTCTAATCCTAAAAGATATAGATTTGTGCTAGTTATAGTTGATTATTTTAGTAAATGGGTAGAGTTAGTCCCCCTCAGGAAGGCTTCTGCACCTGCAGTTGCCGATGCATTTTTCGATAATTATATTTCTAAATATGGTGCACCAATTAGGGTAGTGAGCGATCATGGCCCTTGTTTTATTTCTGATATATTTAAGGCCCTGTGTGAGATGCTGGAGATCGATCATTCTTTTACTGTTCCGTATCGACCTCAGTCTTATATGGCTGAATGTGTAAATCGTACATTAATTCAAATGATTTCTTCATATGTTCGTTCTCATCATGCAAATTGGGACCAGTTTCTTCAGCATTTTGCGTATGCACTTCGTACAGCAGTTCACGAGTCAACGGGGAAAACGCCTGCTGAATTGTTTTTGGGTAGAAAAGTCATTACTCCATTCCAAAGGTTAGTTATGGTGTCGGATGCGGAAAGTGAGTACATGTGTCAGGATATTGAGAGGTTGGTTAAGGAAGCTCAGGTTCAAATGGGAAAAGCGCAAGAAAAGCAAGCTCAGTATTATAATATGCGTAGAAGAGAGTTAGAAGTGAAAGTTGGAGATTTTGTGTTAGTAGAAAAGCATTGGTTAAGTTCAAGTCGTCAAAAGAGAGTAGCTAAGTTTGGTCCGATGTTTGTAGGTCCGTTTGAGGTTTTAGAAGTTCGAAATAATAATTTGGTTGTTGATGTCAATGGTGAAAGAATGACGGTTAATTTGGATCAGGTTAGAGTTTATAAGTTTAGAGAAAATGGAAGTGAAGGTTCTCATGTGTCGAGTGGTGTTTCGCGAAATTCCCGATCCAATGAGTGTCCCGAGTCCAGCACTTCTTCATCTAATTCTTTTCATCAATATTCAAGAAGAAAATTTGGTCAAACAGCTCCAAAAACTGTTCTTGAAAGTCGAAAGCCTAGCAATCCGAGAGCAAAGTATGATAATAAAAATAAGAGAATTGTGTCAGATACATCGGACTCTGTGTGCCATAAAAGACAAAAAATTATAAACTGTCCAGTTCCTCCACCTATTAGGCAGCAACCTCACAAACATACATTATCTAATAGTTCACCATCTTCAGTGATTAATCCCCGGAAAAGATTTCGTATGGACACTCGACAAACTGGTAAAAGGACTTTAAAGTCGGAATTTTTGCCCAATAAGAAACAGCGTAGGTCTGGAAAGAAACGTGGTCTAGGATCTTCAGTAACTTCGTGTGCGTCTAGAAAGAGGAGACAACGCTCAGATTACCGGCATCAACAGTGTGAATCTCGCCATGGAGTGACCCCAGCAAACCGGCCAGAGCAGAGTCGTCGAGCGGAACCTACAAGTATCCCGCGGCATCCATTCAGAACCAGGCTGCAGGCACGACAGTCAACTGTGGCGTCACCATACAGTTCCGATGACGAAAGATCCTTCGTACAGGGTTTCTGGGACAGGAGGAGAAAAACATCCTGTAGTATGAAGCCAGCCAGCAGCGAATCATCTCTATGATTGGGTGATAATGTTCTTTATTAAATTTCTATTAGAGTGCATATATGTGGTAGCAATGTGAAAGAATAGAAAGCATAAAGACTGTTTGGTACTTTTTGGCCATTTTTGGAATTTTTTGACGGACTCACGTTTAGTGCTTAATTGTGTTCAAAATTTGTTTGCAAAATTGTTCGTTTTATGTATGTTTGAGATTTTGGTCTTAACTGCTTTTAAAAATTCTGGATCTATTGTTAATTTGTTGTGTTATTTGTTAAAAATGTTACTATATTGTTATATTGTTCATGCGTTATAAAATGTATGTTAATGTATGTTTAAATTTTCAGAAAGTACAGATAGTAATTTGGGTTATTTTGTACACGCGCCGCGGTTCAGACGCGCACGTGTTTTGCGGTCAAGAAGTCCTTGACACGCGTTTCTATCTCTTATACTAACATTTAATGAATTAACTTTCTTCTTATCGTTCGTGTTTTATGGGTTGCGTTTTGTACTTTAGTTGGGAATGGTTTCCGCAAGTTGCGAAGTTTTAAGCCACGTTTGAATTTGAATTTGTATTGTATTAAAAATTGAATGTTAATGTGATTTTCTTGCAGGGAAGTATACCTGTGTTATGTATTGATTCTGCTATTTTTCTTTTAGTTAATACAGATGAAGAGCATGATGACGTCATTTTGTAAATTTCTGATATTTGATTGTTGCATAAGCACAGCGATATGCCGCTGTACGTATGTGCCCCAATTATTGTTAAAGTGGAGTTAAGTTCTGAAGAATTTTGGGAGTTAGTTCATTGGCTAATGGGTTTGTAGGTATTACGTAGTAGCAGAGTTATTTTAGTATGAAGTAATTGTAATTCTAGATGAAGTCGGAATTTGGATGAGGAAAATTTTTTGCGCATTGGGTTTTTTGGACTTGGTGCGAATTCTAGTATATTAAAAGTTTTGGAGAAATTTTTGGTAAAGTTATAGTTGTATTGCAATATTGAGGAAAATTTCGGAAGTTTAGTATTTTGAGAAATTTTAGCACTCCCAGTGGAGTGGGCTGTTTTGAAAGAAGTAATTAGTTTTGAAAATTTTACGAGCTTTTGGAAGTTTTACGGAAGCTATTTGTAAGATAGAAGAATGATTGGATTGAATATGTGAATATTTGAGGCAAACTGAGTTTTTTTTTTTTTTGGTTGTGATGGGTTAAAGTTAATATTTTAAAAGTTATGTTTCGGCGCTAAATTTCACCCATCACTGTGTTTTATTACGGCTCGAAATTTATAACAAGAAAAAGTTCTGGGCATGCATTTGGCCCAGCCCTTTTTCTCTGCGGAATCCGAGGGGGGGTTGTGAGGGAGTGACCTTTTGTCATAAAGGCACTCTAGTGTTTCTGAGATCGTGACGTCAATAATTTAACATTTTGTAGGCGTAAAAGCGACATCTATCCTCTCTTTTACTTTAACTTTCTAGAGTGTGTGTGCTCTTTCGAATTCCGCAGTTAGCTCGCGGTTATTAGTAATATGTTAATGTGAAGTATCTCAGTTTGCAGCATATAAAAGCTTGGGGGTGAGTTTGGGTGTGGGTGTCTCTGGCATTAGCCAGCAGCCAGCGAGTGCGGACCTCTGCCATTAGACAACGAAGTGGATGATTGTTTAGCGGAGTGCTGACGAATAGAAAGTAGCAACGGCCTCCAGTAAAGTGGAAAGGAGTTTGGATAGTGGATTTAAGAGTCGGCCGTGGTAAGAAAGTTTAATAGTAGTTCCATTTTAATTATTGGTGAAATAAAGAATTATCCACAGCCACGGGCTGTTTAACTAAGTTTTGTTCAGCAGCTCAGCCAGAAGACAGTGTCAAGTGTTAGGCAGTGCCACGACTGAGCTAGATTGGAGCCTGTGAGTATGATTTTAGCTGTTCTTAGTGTTCTCAGTGTGTAAAATTTTAGACTTGCTCCACTTCCCTTCGGCCATTATCACTTGAATAAACTTTGTTGTTTTAACCTAAACTACTGAGTATGTCTGCATATAACGTTACAAACGACACCCAGCATGCGTTTGCCGTTACAAAGATATTATAAAAAAGGGGTAAATTTAGATATTACAAATATTTGGAAATAATTTAAAAATGGAAATAATTTAGTCCCGTAAGGAGGATTTACCGGTAAATCCTAGACTTTAACAAAGTGAGTTGTAAAAACACAAAATACCTTTTTAAAGTTTCTTTTTCGCACTTTCTAGTCACTTTAGCAAATCCTAAGACTTCACATTGGGAGATACGTATAATTATAAGAGGGAAGGGGGATCAACGCATTTTTTGGTGAATATTCTAAGCTCTGTTTTCGACGCTGATAACTATTATGTGTTCCAATCATGTATGTGCATTAGTGTGGAGTGAAAAAGACCAAAAAAAATTTTTTTTCGGAATTGTTTCTTTGGATAGGTCTAAAAAGTTGCCTTTTGGCACATGGAATATAAGGTTAAAATTTCATTTCGTTTGGAATTCATCTTTAGTCCCCTACCAGCTCTTAAAGATTATGCTCTTTATATGTGAAAATCAACATTTCACTATGAAGTGTAAATGACCAAAAAACTTTTTTTCCGGAAATTTTTCTTTAGATAAGTCTAAAATGTTGCTTTTTTGGCACACTGAATATATCGTAAAAATTTCATTTCATTTAGAATTCATTTTAGTTCCCTACCAGCTCTTAAAGATTATGCTCTTTTTATTTGAAAATCAAAATTTCACAATGTAGTGTAAATTAATTAACTTTTTTTTTAAACTAAATATCTTATTTCAGTAAAATAACCCACAAAAATGACTTCCTAAAGTATTACTTGTGAACGATTTAAGTATCATTGGGTTTTAACTTTTTGAATCGCGAATAAAACCCTAAAATATGAATCGTATTGTCGCAGACAAGAGAAAATACAATAATTAGACATGCATTTCACTTTTATTTTTCGAATGCACATGAAAGATAGTTCTCTAAATATAAAGGAAATGCAGTTTTCTGAATATATAGTAATAAGCTAAAAAAAATATATACGATGTATTGTAAAACGATCTTTCATTTCACTCTAATTTATATTGGTCTTTGTTATCAAAATCCCAGTAGAAGAAAGTTATGGTTGTGTCTGCGACAGTAATGCAGCAGGACGAAAATTGTCTGCGGGAGGGCATGTTATAATTTTCTTATGTACATTATAAATACAGTTAGTTCTTTCTGATTAATGTTATAAAAAGACAACCATATTCCAATTATAATATAACCTGAATAATAAGTAAATAGTAAAATTAATATTTTTTAAAGAATTAGATTAATAATGAATATATAAAATGGTTCTTTAAGTTTGAAGTTAAGGCTAAATCTATTTAAAATGAAATTGAAATATAGTGTACATCTATTGAAAACAATGTATAGTTTCTTACCTTGCCTAAGTATTCAAATCTACAGAAGAAATAAATACAATGATATTAGAGGGGAAAAAATCATCAATATTATCACATGTGAAATACATGTGATTAATATTATCACATAAATATTATCACATGTGATAAAATGAAGAAAACAATTCCAATTCCATTGAATAGCAGATGCTATACTGCTTCTTTAAATTCTTAAAACTTTTGCTTACTTGTTAAATCATAATAAAATGTTAAAATAAAATAGGTTATAATAAAATGTTCGAATGTGCTAAAAAATTTTTCAAAAAAAGGGGACAAAAATCACTTAAAATATCAAATCTTAAAATTTATTCAAAAAGACTGAATTGAAAATTTAAAGTCACCATTTCTTTACCATAAAGTATATATCTTAAAATTTTATAGCAGTGATACCTTGAAATACCAAGTAAATATTATGAAAAAGGAATAGAAAATTTTGAATGATAATTTTTATAAATGCATTGGATGTGTATCTAAAAATTTGTTAAAATTTGCAGTACTAATTTGTGGTCAAAAAACAAATTTTGGTGCAGAAAAAATTGTTTTTGGAACTGCGAAAAAACAATTTTGGGACAAGAAATCAGAAAGAGATAAAAAATTTTGTAGCAGCAAAAACAAGAATTTTATAGCAGAAAAATACACAACTTGCTTTTTATTTTTATTTATTTATTTTTGCACCCCTTTAACGAAATTTCATTTTTTTTCATGATTGTTTGACGAAATATACAGCTTTTTCGCGATATTTTAACGAAATTTACCATTTTTTTGCGATTTGTTGACGAAATCTGCCTTTTTTCACGATCTTTTGTCAAAAGCTGCCCTTTTCCCTCGATATTTCGATGAAATCTATCGTTTTTTCACGATCTTTTGATGAAACTTACCGTTTTTTCGGGATCTTTCGACAAAAGATTCCGTTTCTTCAAGATTTTTTGACGAAAGATTCCATTTTATACGCGATTTTTTGACGAAATCAGCCGGGTTTTTTTTAACGAAATTTACCATTTTTCCGCGATTTTTTGACAAAATCTGCCGTTTTCCGCGATATTTCTATTAAATCTATAGTTTTTTAAGATCTTTTGTTTAAATCTACCGTTTTTTTGCGGTTTTTTGATGAAATCTATTGTTTTTTCGCGATCTTTTGACAAAAGATTCCGTTTCTTCAAGATTTTTTGACGAAAGATTCCATTTTATACGCGATTTTTTGACGAGATTAGCTGTTTTTTATGATTTTTTTTAACGAAATTGACCATTTTTCTGTGATTTTTTGACGAAATTTGATTTTTTTTCGCGATCTTTTGTCAAAATCTGCCGTTTTTTCGCGACATTTTGATGAAATAAATACTGATGTTAAATATATTATGATGGTAGATTGCTGTTAAATATTGATGAAATTTCCTGTTTTTTCGCTATCTTTTGACGAAATCTGTCTTTTTTTTTGTGATCTTTTGACAAAATATTCCGTTTTTTCAAGATTTTTTTGACGAATTTTTGTATAATAATAATACTTTATAGCATTCTGCCATTGTTGGCAAAACAGCTTTATTTAGTTTTGAAGAATCACCAACTTCTAGTAATAGTAAACTTTGATTTGCTTACACACGTACTCATTTTGACTTTAAAAATAACAACATACAATTTTTAAAACTCAATAAACCGTTTCAAATATTTAAAAATAAACACTTAAAGTTTTAAAATGATTAAAAGAATTACACTAGACATTTTAAATATAAAAATATAAAACGAGATTACCAAAATTTCCGGTTAATGTAGTACAATGTATGGTAAGAATATATCGTATAAATCAATGAAAATAAAAATGTCCTGGTAGGGAACTCAAGACGTTTTTCAAAATTATGAAATTTTGCACATGTAATCGAGGTACTAAAAGGCAACTTTTGGCTGCTATCCAAAATCAAAATTTCAACTTTCGATTTTTCACTCCATCCTAGTGTGCATGATAACTGCTTAAAGTTTATTTATTTATTTTTTTTTATCATTATTATTTTGCATTATGTCAACGCTATACATACCTTATTTTATTAAAGTTTGCTCAATAGATCTGGAGATCATCAAGCAAATATAGTAATCCCTTAATTAGGAAGTGAATGTATTTGAATTAATATTTCTGCGAAACTGTTACATCAGAAAGGAAATCTTATTAAAAAACCATGCTTTTATTTAATTATAAATTGCTTTACACATCGAATATGTCAGTATGTAGTTTCATGAGAATAATCTAGAATTTTGTAAAAAATATTATCGCATTTTTCTTAAAATTATTTCAAATATGACCAATCTAAAGAATTAAAAAAATGATATTTCATTCACTGTTTAAATGCTATTTGAGGCATTATCTCAATAACTTTCTCAAGTGTCCTTCATTTCGTTTTCCCTTGAAATATATATATATATATATATATATATATATATATATGTGTGTGTGTTTGTTAAAATTGAAAAGAATATTCGACTAAATAATTTATTTATTCGTCGGGATTTTTTGTGACTGATATTTCTAAATAGAAATTATAAGGCAGTTTTTTGATTTCCTTTTACATTTTGGTTTTAGAAGCCATTTACTGAACATAAAGTTTTTTTTTAATCTAGAAACGCTTGAATCTTTAAATATTTATACAAAAAACTTCACGATAATTCTGTCAAAAACTCTAAAAAAAATATTCCTGTTAAGTTTTTCTTTGACTCTAGAATTTCTAAGTTTTGAAATAAGATATATTAGAAGTATTATTTCTGAAAAAGTATCTTATGAAGAATAAATGCGCTCAAAAAACAACCTTTTATTTTCCACATAAAATATTTATGAATCACATATGTGAAGATGTGGTTTTGCGCCAAATATCCGCTGTTTTGTAAACAGTATTATCGTTTTTCTTTTTCTTAGAATTTTGAAATACAGGTGAATAGACAAATATCAGGAAACATTATAAAACTGAGATTTTTTTTTCCAAATAAAGATCGCATCAAAATTTATGTGAACAATCTAAGGACTAGCTTTAATAAGACTAGAAAAATGAATCCTTTCAATGATGAATTTAAAGGTTTATTCTATTTTTTTCATTATTATAACATTACTTATTATGTAATATTTACTTTTAATGCAATAATTAAAGAAATAATTTTTGATGGTCAAACATCCTTATTGTTATATTTTAAGTATATGCACGTTTATATGTTTATTTCAGGCAGGATGAAAGGAATAACTTTAATAGTTTTGCAGTATGTTTTAGATAAGGATATATTGGTTGTAAAATGAGTAAAAAAATAGGCACTTATTTTGTTCCAAGGAAAAAAAAAACAATAAATGTTTCACAAATATATTTCGGTCAGTTTGTTTCTTACATTTTATCTATTTAGTGCATTACCAGTAAACAAAGACGACATTTTGATTTTGATATGTATTTATTTCAGAGATATAATCATGGTTTAAAAAACATTAAAATAAAATTTACACACTGGTATCCAAAATTTACGCAACAAAGTTCTTAAGTTAATGAGCACAAAGTTAAATGTGTATTCTCAAAAGAAAAATGGTAAAAATAAGCTAGTGCTCTTATAACACAATCAGTTCATATAACGTCTCCTTATCGTCAGAAATGATCACAAGTCTGGCAGTTACTAATGTGAACTTAAATATGATATCTTTCATTCTTCTCGTTTTTTATTTCAAATAACCAAAATTTGATAACTTTACTGAACATTCAGTGACAGTTATTGTGTGACGAGCCTCTAGGTGACTTCGAAATGAAATAATTCAGTGGTTCTTATGAAATCGTCAATTTGAGTCTTCACTGTAAATTCCTATGAATATAATTAATACAGTGTGAAATGACAAATATATGAATTGTGACGAGCCCGCAAATGAAAATATCATGCTTTCAAATTTACCAAATGGTCATTGTCACAAATAGTGCTTTTGATGACATACTAGATGAGTTTTAGAAATTTGATTCGATGAGTTTTAGAAATTTTAGTCCTCATTTTAAATTTCAATGAATATAATTAACACAACGTGACATGAAAAATATATGAGCTGTACCGTGCCCGCAAGTGACATTATCATGTTTTCAAATTTACTGGATGGTTATTGTCACAAACATTGCTTTTGATGACGTAATAGATGAGTCTTAGAAATTTGAGTCTTCATTGTAAATTTCAATGAATATAATTAACACAACGTGACATGAAAAATATATTAACTGTGCCGTGCCCGCAAATGACGTTAGCATGTTTTCAAATTTACCGGATGGTCATTGTTGCATACAGCGTTCTTGATGTAATAATAGATGAGTCTTAAGCCAATAGACACTGGAGAGGTTCCGTGTGACTTCATATGTGCGTTATCTGTTCACTCATAAAATTGAACACCAACTGCTAAACAATACTACTAAACTATCATGCTGTCATTTGGCAAAGCAGTACTCAAGAAAAAATGAATATCCTTTGTTATTAATTATATATATAACCATTAATTGTAAAACAATATTTATCAGCAAAAAATCAAAAAAGGAATTAAAAGGCATATCAGAAATTTCTAGAACCATAATATACTTTTCAGATCCCGAATACTATAGAACTACAAATAAAGTGCGTGATTTCATCTTTGCATCAACCAAGAAAACCAAAATAATACGAATTTGGGGTTACCAGCATACATAAGATCGAAATAAAGTTAATAAAAATATTAAAATATAATCATAATACATAATTGACGAATGGACGATTCTGTCCATGGAAGAATCGACAGAATAGCTAAATCACATACCAAAAGACAAAAATTATCTTTAAATAATGCAGAAAAAATAGCATTTTACAACCACATGCGACTTTTGCCAAAAAACCCAAGAACACTGCAAAAAATGAACCAAGGAGTCTCAAACTTAAGATAACAAACTTCATTATATTGGGCAAGCACCCTCTAGTATAATGAAACTACCTACCATACTATAAAATATTTTAGTGTTCTAATCTTGTGAAAATAAATGCAATTAAATGATTGTATGTTTATTCTTAAAAATTACTCAAATGCATTATATTTATCGGAAGATGCCTTGCATTTTCTCAGTGTAGATATAGGCAAAATTTAAAATACTATATTTAAATAATAATAATCAATTGATTTATTAAATATGATAAAAATTTAAAATTCTGAATTTGATGATTCATTATAATGATTCCATAATTAAATGCTCAAGGAATTGATATAAACCCTACGCCAAGAATATAAGCACAGTAACATTTTTATAAACCGTCAGGTACAACGTTAGAGTTACTGTTACGCTAGTGACTGAATCAGTGTAAAGTACTGTTTTCATAATGATGTCAAAAAACAACTACGGATTTACGTATCAATGTATTACTTTCTAAGGAAAGTAATGTCACATTATCGAACTTCATTTTTCCTCAACAAATCGTCCAAAAAAGGAGGAAGATTATTTCGTAAGAATCCTGATGCACAATGTAGGTTATTTGACTCAACAATTACCGAACAATGCAGTGATTTCATAATGATTATTCAGCTATCTGACGCAATGAAACAAATCTTTGTTAAATATATTCAGTATTCGTATATGAATCTAGAAATTGATGCTACAAAAAGATGGAAAATTTGAGCATTTATTGTAATTTAGAGCAGTTAATGGACTATTTTAGTATTTTTTCAAAACTTCACTAGCGTTTACACATTTTTCTTGAAGGGAGAAGGGAGGTTAAAGACGCTGATCATTGCACAATTTCTTTAAAAAATTAATCGTAAAACTATTTCTTATAAACAATAACATATAAAATATTTTAATGTAATATGTAAATGCATTGTTATTTTAGATGAAGAAATTTAAAGAAAACATTTAGAGTGGGTATATATTTTTTTTACGAAGGAAATATGTTTGGATTTGAAAATATAACTCACACATATTTTGAACATGTAATGCCTTCAACTTATTTTAAAGTAATGTTTTTTTTTTAAGATTTTCATTTTTTGCTGTTTTTATTTAGAACTTCTTATCAAGTTCTATATAACAGCTTTGAAAAAAAAAATCGAATTTCCTCTTGTGGAAGCAGATTTTATTATTTTTCTAACATCTTATAAAAATTATAGTCACGTTTTTTATGACCAACATTATATCCTTGGAGTTACGGAGTTATTTCTTTTTTATGTATATTTCTAAATATATACAGGGTGATTCATAAAAGACGGGCAGAACTTTAAGGGGTTATAGTACACTTAAAGACAAATAATATTAAATAGGAGACTAAGGGTCTCAGACGTATTCCCAAGGAGATAGGGGGCATTAAAGTTTAGGGTCCGAAATATCAAATGATTATAAAAAATGGAAAAATTGGTCGATTCATTTGCGGTTTTTGCAAAAAAATTTCTTTATGCCAGTATTTTCTTGAAATAAAATTTTAAAGTTCAATTTCAAAAAATGCCGATAGGGGGCGCTTTAGACTTTGGAGTAACAAACAACTATTTTTTAACGTTATTTTTTGTATTTCTTTAAATGATTTCGAAAGCTTAGACTTAAACTTAAATTTTGATCTAAAAATCTGAGCCCTAACGAGTAGTTAAGTAGCGTAAACTGAAATTTGAAATTTGAAACCCTTCTCGCCCCAGAACAAAAATCAGTTATTCCCGATCTTTGTGTCGTAGATTAGGCTCTAACTACTGCCGCGTTTTGCTAAAATTATTCTTTATGTCAGTATTTTCTTGAAAATAAATTTTAAAGAAAAATTTCAAAAAATTCCGATAGAGGGCGCTTTAGACTTTGGAGTAACGAACAACTATTTTATACCGTTATTTTTTGTGTCTCATTAAATGCTTTCTAAAGCTTAGATTTAAACTTAAATTTTGAGCTCAAAATCTGAATCGCTGAGCGTGGTTCAGTAGCGAGGGGAGGGGGTTCAAATTTCAACTTCTGAACATAGTTCAGTTTGCACTAATTAACCATGCCCAACGATTCTGTGCTGTGATACGAGGCAAAAATACAACTTTCGTCAAGGACTGCACAGTCGGAATTCACTCATAAAGGCACTGGCACAGTTGGAAACGTCGCTCATGCAAACGTTAAAGCTCCATTCCTGACGCTAGTCACCGGGTGAAAAAGGAGACAGAAAGTATGCAAATGTCAAATGGGGAAGAAGAAGAACACGTATGCAAAATTTCGACACGATTCATGCATAAAAACCACTGAACGGTGAGTCAAGTGTAAGTTGCTGTAGTAATAAATCGGAAGATGGTGCCCTTCACGAATAAGGAAAAGGCTGAGATGAATTTAATTTACGGAGCGGCAGATGGAAATGGTGCAGAGGCACAACGAATGTACGGAGAGCGATTTCCCAACAGGCGGTTGCCTAACCGCAAAACTTTCGAGCGCTTGCACAGACAGTTGTGTGAGACGGGATCATTTCTCGCTTCCCGGTCGAATGCAGGTCGTGCAAAAAAGGACGAATCAGTAGTTGTTGCAGAAGCCATTCTGGATGTAGTAGCGGCGCAGACAAGTACAAGTACACGAACAGTGGCTGGGCAGGTGGATACCTCACAGTCCATGACTTGGAGGGTACTGAAGGCTGAACATTTGCTCCCGTTTCATGTGCAACGAGTACAGAAACTGTCTCCAGGGGATTATCCAAATCGTATTGAATTCGCCCGTTGGTTTCTGCAGCAGAACGCGCTAAATCCACATTTTGGACGAACTGTGCTTTTCACCGATGAATGTACCTTCACACGTGAAGGTACGTTTAACACACACAATGCACATGTATGGGCGGATGTCAATCCACATGCTACGTATCCACATGCTCATCAGAGACGCTTTTCCATCAATGTTTGGGCAGGAATCCTCGAAGACCACCTAATCGGACCGTACCTTCTTCCTGAACGCCTCAACGGTAAAACATACCTCACATTTCTGCAACATGTGCTGCCAGACCTGTTAAACGTAGTTCCTCCACGCATCTGGCGGGTCATGTGGTTCCAGCACGATGGAGCGCCAGCCCATTACGTACGAGACGTCCGCAACTATCTGGACATCACATTTCCGAATAGATGGATTGGTCGAGGTGGTCCTGTTGCTTGGCCTGCTCGCTCGCCAGATCTTACACCCCTCGATTTCTTTTTTTGGGGACAATTGAAGGCTCTTATGTATGAGACACCCATTGAATCCCCCGAGGAACTGGTCGCCAGATTTTCCGCCACTGTAGGAGAAGTGCTCGAAAAGCCTGATGTTTTCGCGAATGTTCGCCGTTCCATTCTTCGCCGTTGTTCTGCGTGCATAACCTCTGGTGGTCACAATTTTGAACATTTATTGTAATTACATGTTAATAAATATGCTTTGGTAACATAATCCTAATTTGTGTCTTTTTACCTCGTATCACAGCACACAATGTGTGGACATGGTAAACTGAACTGTGCTCAGGAGTAGAAATTTCAAACCCCTCTCCCCAGAAACTTAACCACGTCTAACGATTCAGATTTTGGGCTGAAAATTTAAGTCTAAGCTTTAGAAAGCATTTAATGAGTCACAAAAAATAACGGTATAAAATAGTTGTTCGTTACTCCAAAGTCTAAAGCGCCCTCTATCCGAATTTTTTGAAAATTTTCTTTAAAATTTATTTTTAAGAAAATACTGACATAAAGAATAATTTTAGCAAAACGCGGCAGTAGTTAGAGCCTAATCTACGACACAAAGATCGGGAATAACTGATTTTTGTTCTGGGGGGAGAAGGGTTTCAAATTTCAAATTTCAGTTTACGCTACTTAACTACTCGTTAGGACTCAGATTTTTAGATCAAAATTTAAGTTTAAGTCTAAGCTTTTGAAATCATTTAAAGAAATACAAAAAATATCGTTAAAAAATAGTTGTTTGTTACTCCAAAGTCTAAAGCGCTCCTATTATTTTTTTATTTTTATTTTTATTATTTATTATTATTATTTATTTATCGGCATTATTTTTTGAATAATGCCGATAGGCATTATTCAAAAAATGCCTATCGGCATTTTTTGAAATTGAACTTTAAAATTTTATTTCAAGAAAATACTGGCATAAAGAAATTTTTTTGCAAAAACCGCAAACGAATCGACCAATTTTTCCATTTTTTATAATCATTTGAAATTTCGGACCCTAAACTTTAATGCCCCCTATCTCCTTGGGAATACGTCTGAGACCCTTAGTCTCCTATTTAATATTATTTGTCTTAAAGTGTACTATAACCCCTTAAATTTCTGCCCATCTTTTATGAATCACCCTGTATATAAATGCATTGCATTTTTCATTTATAAAATGTGTTTTAGAGTTTCATTATATCTAATCGAAAAATTAAAAATCGATTAAATTAAAAATCTTATATTCATAAATTTTTGTTATAATTTAAAGTGTATATTCTAACGTATAATGATTTATTTGTAAACTTGAAAAATCGTGAAATTTTATAAGGGCATATTTTGCTGCGACAATAGAAATGACAGCTTTTAAATTTAGTAGAAGAAGAAGGTGTAATCATTGGAATGAACGAAAATTAAAAATTATTTTTGAGATCTAAACAGATAGGCTTCACATAAGTACTGAACAGTAGAGTAGCATTGAGGAGATTCTTAGTTGAAAGCAACTTTTGGATTCTTGTCACTCAGCGGTCAATTTTCCCTCGATAATGTAAAAATTGTGTTGAGTTTAATATTTTATGTTCTGAAAACTAACGGTCAGAAGTAAAATTTTATCACATCTTACAAGACTACACTGTAAAAATTATCTGTTTTAACAGATTTTCTACAGTATTTTAAACAGAATATCTTCGTTTTTTGAAAAGTACAGAGCTTCTCTGTAATTCACAGTGGGTTACCGTTATCGCCATTCGTTGTAAATTTTTTAACCTGCTTGGCAAATTTTAACACTCAGTGAACATCAATTAGTCCTGAAGGTCGCTTGCATTTTCATGAATTAATGTGTGCAGTGTGATAAAATAGATAAGTCTGTTCTCGTTTTATCATGCTTAATAATTTTCTTTTATTGAATCTAAAGTAATCTGTGGAAGCGTTATTTTTAAATATCTTACTCAAATTTTAATTTTTTCACTTGATTGTTTTGGATAGGTTAGCTGAAGACGATCTAAAACCGCACTAGTTTCTACTTTTTCGATTTTTGTTATATATATATATTTTATGTCATGATAGTTCCAATTTCAGAACCGGTTTCAACCGATTCTGAAACTTAAAAGTACTTAAAAAATAAAATCCGAAACCAAAATCGAAAAAATATAAACTTCCCCGGTTTTAGATAGTCTTCAGCTATTCTATCCAAAACAATCAAGTGAAAAAATTAAAATTTGAGTAAGATATTAAAAAATACCGCCTCCATAGACTTAACATTATCATCCGAATCTTCTTTGATCGAGTCGAGTGGCCTATTAAGCACGGAATCACCATATATATTTTTGTAGCAGTTCTTGATTAAAATTAAAAAAAAAAAATCTGCAGTTTTATTTTATGTTTAAATTGTTTTAAGCTTTTATAATATGTTGCACTTTTGAACGAATTCTTTCTAATAAATAAAAGAATGATATTTTATTATTTGTTTAGATTCTTATCCATTGGAATGCTTTACAATTTAATACTCCCATGTTTATCTTCATGGGCTTAAAAAATCGTAAAATATTTAAATTGATTAGTAATAATAACTTATTTAACATAGAATATTTTATACAGGGTGTCCCAGAGAAAGCATGGGCGTAAACGTCTTGTTAACCCTTTCACAGCCAGTGAAAATGCATAAAAAACTACAAAATTTTTAATACAAAATAAACATTGACACCAGAATTTTCATATGATTTTCCCATTTATTACGTATATGAAATGTATTTTTTTCTTCTTTGCAAATATATTTTCCCGCGATTTCTGATGTCAATCATATTTTTCCGCATTTTAGCAATGGAAGTGCTTTGTCCGTGAAAAGCTCAAAGAAACACAAAAATACAGTTATAACACAATGCGGAAAGCAGTGTGGAACGCTTTATTACACTTTTGTACTCTATTACATTTTTGTATAAAAATTACAAAAAATAATTTAATTTTAAATTAAATTTAAAATTACGTTTCTGTAAAATCAAGTATCTTAGTAGGTATTAGAAATTGCTAAAATGTGGAAAAATATGAATGAAATCAGAAATCGCTTAAAAATGTATTTTCCAAGAAGAAAAAAAATACATTTCACATATATATTAATTGGAAAAATCACATTAAAATTCTGGTGACAATTTTCATTTTATATTAAAAATTTCGTAGTTTTATGTACATTTTCATTGGCTGTGAAAGGCTTAACAAGACTTTTTCCGCCCATGCTTTTCTATGTAACTGTTGTTCCAAACTATGTTCTCTTCCACCCCTCAAACTTTGTACACGAAGTTCTGAGACAGATACCCTGTCTTTACATGGAGTGTTTATAGTTCATGCCCTTAAGAAATTGCAAAAATTTCAATTGCTTAATAATTGCAATTTGTTTCATATAGAATCCGAGCTATAATTTATTTAAATTTATTAATTTCTTAATTTGATTTTTTAAAATGATTTATGTGCACATCGCTTTGCATTTAAAGTATTATTATTATTATAAAACTTGTTTAGTGCTTTTCATTGGTATAAAATTTTAAGGTAAAATGAACTTTGATTAAATTAATATATATTTTAAATTTTTCATGTACACAATAACACACATAAGACAGTTTGAAAATGTAAATTTGTAGTTTAAAAAAGATTCTGACAAAAAATAAGAAGACAAAACACACAAATAAATTTATTTAATTTGAATTGAAGTAGTGAAGCATCAATTTAGATATTATGGAAGATAGAAACGATTCTGAAAAACAATTGCATTGTGTATAAATAAAAATCATCTGTTTAAAAAATTTAATAAAATCTAAAAATAATCAAAAATGCAACATGTAGATTATGTAAAAGATTTTTAAATAAAGTTACAAAAGTGTATTTTCTAATTTTATTCAGGAATTACATAAACTCTAAATTTTGTTTTTGTATCTTACTTGAATGGAGATCAATCTTTACGTAATTAAAGTATGCAATAACATTTAACTTATTTTAGATTTCTATGGATTTAATAAAATTTTAATTATTTAGCATAATATACAACAGGCTTAAAAAAAATAATAAAAAGACTCACATAAAATTTTCACTGATGGCACTCCTTTCCGATGTCTTGAAAAAATCAATAATTCTATACTTCAAATAAATTTAAACTGTATATTTTTCCGTCTCTAAAAGTTAGTACAGTTTAGTTGAGTCATTTTATAACTATACACACAAATCATAATAATACATTCTTAATTACTATATTTCTGAGACAATTCACTTGAACGTTACTCATAAAAAATATTCTTATTTAAAATACAACAGTGTAATTAATTTTCCATACATTTTTATAATGGGAGTGGGAATATTTTTCTTATTAATAAGGTCATCCGACAAACAATTCTGCAAAAATAATTATTCATTTTCATTAAATAATTAAAAGTATATATTTATATATAGTATATGTGTGTGTCTAGTTGGTAATACCGTTGAAAACGAGACAAGTACTACAGTTTCCAAAAATTCATTATTGTTCCAAAATTGCTAACTTCTCTTGTCTTGTTTAAGTTTGTTATTTATTGGGTTATTTTATATTCATGTAGATATTAAATAAAAGTATAATGGTTATAGATAGATAAATAGATAGATAGATACAGGAAATTTATAGACAGAACAAAATAGCTTTATTTCATCAAATAAATTGACATAATGCAAGACAAAACGAAATTTCTCTTTAGAAATTTCGTTCGATTTAGAAAAAAAATATCAATTCTTTTATCGATATTACGGGGAAAAAATCCTTACAGAGAAACTCTCTGCCAAGTAACAGATTTTCTCTGTCTATAATACGAAGAAATTCTGTTTTATACGGAGAAAATCTGTCGCAATTTAATGTATTTTCTCTGTAGAAATTACAGGGGTTATCTGGTATTGTACCTGACAGATTTGTTTTGTTAAACCAACAGGTTTTTTAAGAGTGTATGCATAAATTTTAGATAATTTTTGAAAACTTAGAAAAAAAAAAGACATCCCTTTTTAAAGAAAACACTGGAAAAAGAAGTTAAAATATTATTTTGCTATGGAGATATTTTGAACCTAAAAATGCATCAAACGCCCATAGACATTACATTACAGAGCTGTTTTCTTTCCCTGAGTGACTAGTACCCTTAACGCTCAATCTATTGATTGCTCGTCTTGTAATATTCTGAGCCACATGGACTGGAAAAAAATGTTTAAAATTATTTAGGAAGGAAATGATAATAACATAATAAGTATAACAAATTAAAAAAATTAAATAAAATTTAAAAATGAGCAAGGAAAGTTTAAAAAAAAATTAAACAACGTAACCATGTAGTGTAATAAAATATGATAAATATATTCTTAAAATCATCATAAAATCTACCAACTTTAAAGCTTAAAAATGACGTAAAATTTACTGTTAGCACTGGTTCAGAAATTACATTCCTCAAGATTTGGCATGAAAAGCTGTACAAGAGGCGGTAAAAGTCACATCTCACATCGCGAAAAACAAGAAATAGGCAATATATATAAATATATTCTTTATGTGCGGTGGGGGTTGTATGCTAAATGCATATGCAGTAGCGTATGCACTTATAATATTTCCCGTATTATGCGCACCCCTGCTTTTAAGCAAACTTCATATATCTAACATGGAAACACACTAGGACGAGAGTTAAAAAGTGTTGTAAAAAAACAGACATTAAGGTAATTCACTATTAGTGTATGCCATCACTTACATTTTCATATTTTTTATGTTTTTTCTTTCTATTATCAGTTTAAATTTTCATCCTTGAATTTTTATGCTACGTATGAAAGTCCATGTTATAAAAAAGACGTGCGCGTAATATGGAGACTATATCTAAAAATAGAAAATTAGAGTTTCAAACCACAGATACACTTTAGGCGCCAGAGAACGTTATACTCCAGATTATATGATCTATCATAAAAACTCTGCATAACATAATGTTAATGATAACAATAAAAACGAAACTTTAGCTTTGTAATAATTAAGTGATTTCAAATAGAGGCAAAAAAGGTAATTTGGCCTTTGAACAGAGTTTCCGATGAAGTATGGGTTTTTAAATACTTGATTGTTCCATCTTTATCGTCGTTGAACTTTGTGAGAACATTTGAGCAAAATCCATACTTTAGAAATGTGATTTCAATCAGAAGGTTTTTAAAATGCTCTTGCTCCGGTATCATGTCCATCAGAAGGTACTAGATGACTATAAACGAAAATTGATTTTTCCCCTACAACTCATTGTGTCACATTTAAATAAAATCTTTCGACTTTCATTTTCAGTCAAAATTGCAACAGATGTTTTCAACAAATTGCTCTTCCTGCTGTATAATTGCATTATACTTTGCCTATGAACTCTCGCGTAACATTTAAAAATATTCGATAAGTCAGCACTGTAACTCGAGTACAAAATTTGATACAAACGCAATTAAATAAATATGTGCAAAATTAGTTTAAACTTTTCTTGATCGATGATGTTAAGCTTTCTCCTATTTAATTAAAAATTTCTTTCTGTCACCCTTTTTATTCTAATTACGTATTGAAACACACAAAAAACTATATTTTGAAATTTGAAGTTACTTTTGTATTTAAAACCTTGGAATCTCACAGCGAGATCTATTAACTGAAAATTGTAAGCTACATGATAAATATTTCATTTTTTAAAGCTTTACTTTTATTAAAATTTATGTATTACAAAATTTAAAAGCAGGAAAATTTTTCAAAACATTCTATTAAAATGTCTGAGCTGTCCTATTAACCACTTAAATCATCAATATTTTTGAAAAAACTTTCAAATAATGAGTAATTTTTTGATGTCTTTTATAGAATTTTTCAGCTCCGGTTTTTCAAAATAGAAATGTTTACCTAACTGAATTTTAAAAGAATGTTTAGCTTAAATAATTCAAAATTTACAATAAAAATCTACTGGTTAGAATAATAAATCATGATTGCGATACGGATGCCAGTGCGTGGTACGGGTTAATCATGATTAAGGAAAACAAATTGCCCGTATGACAGACAGGCAACTCAGGGAAGTGATTAAATTGCAATATAAGAAAAAAAATATAGTCACTACATTAATTAACAACTACAATAAATCGTAATCAATTATCATATTAAACAAATTGGACAACTCTGAGAAAAATATAATATTTTATTTGTATATTTTATTTTATTATATTTTATTTTGAAAAAAATGCAGAGTAATTATTATATTTAATCCACGATATCAAAGATACATATTATATCGAAAAATTTAAAAATAAAACTTGTAGCTATTAACATGTAACGCTAAACAATGAAATTTCTACCCTTTTAAAATACTTAATGACAATATTAGAACTTACGAGTAACAAGTTTAAAAAAAATGTTTTAAAATCTCTTTCTGTAACATGCCATTAGGAGCAAATGTCGCTACGATAATGCCCCTAATATCCATCTTTTCTTCAAACATTTGCCAAGCGCCTGGAAAGTAGTCATCAAGTAAAATTTAAATAATGTGAAAGAACTTTCCTTTTGTTAAAGTTTAAGAAATGTCCTTATGGAGCCACGAATTTATTCAAAGTGCTGTTTTTCTCTTAAAATTCGTGTTTGTATATAAATTTTACCCACACAACTGTTCTCTTGTAGAAGTTAATTTTATTGCAAATAATTGTTATAGAAATAGGTTATTGTTGAAAAATTCAGAACAATTTTCATATATTAAAATATTAAGAATTTATTAGCCTCCGATGCTATTTCTTTCAGACAAGCTAAAAAATGTCGTGTCATCAGCCCTGAATTTTCTACTGAACCGGTTTTGATAATTATTTTTTTAAATGAAAGCTATTTATTTGTAGTTGTGCCCATTTTAGTTATTTTTTAATTTATTTCCATTTTTATATTTTATTTTTAATTTTAAAAGCTTTTTCGTGACATTTCTTCAAAACAGTGGCATCAGGTTAAGCTTTTCTCTCGATAATATAAATTTATTTTCCAAAATGATTGTGTATAATTATGCACTAATTGAGGCAAAAAAAAAAAAAAATATATTTACTGAGAAATAATATTAATAGTGTAAATAAAATGACAGAAAATAATTTATGATAAAAGTGTCTAAAATTAATGTCTAAACAAAATAAGCAAAATTTCAAATGAGGAAAATGATGTCATTCAGCAACCAGATGAATGGGAATTACAATATTATTACGGATGCTTTTTTCATATTACTAATAACAATAACTTTTAAAAAACATTTGAAGAGAAAATGACGTCACTATTTAAAACATCGCTCTATTATGCCGTCTGTTATCCTGTTATCCCGTCGACCTGTTATCTCTGTTATCCCGTCGACGAATTTCGCAAAATTATACAAATCACCAAACTAATAGCCAAGTTATACTTATTGACATAATTTTTATTTTAAATAACGAAAAAACAAATAATTAGTAGAATATTAAAAAATATATTAATAAAAAGTCGAAATAAAAATCACTTGACATTTTAAACACATGAATCGTATCTAATGTCATTGCATGTGACATTCACGATCATCCATTATTGGCATTTAATCTTATAGTTTGGCGATAATTTTTTGGTCGACGGGATAACCTAGTAGTACCCAATATTACATTTCAATATTTCTTTTCATTATGGGCACTGAGATTGAGATTTTACTTTCAGATGACTTCAGTTAGTAAAAATAATGTCACAGTAAAAATGAAATATATATATATTTTTTTTTAAATAAAACTATTTTTCTGTGAGTGCATATAAAATAAAATTTCTAGATTTCGCCGGCACTCAGATTACAATTTTAACTGAAGAGTGCGAATATTTGCATGTAAAATTGTAACTGTCAAACTTGACATTTAGTTTGTAAATATATTTATTATATATTGATTCAATAATGTAATCACTTTTGCTTTTTTTTTAACCAAATCGATCGGGTCTTTTTAACATTTCATTCGTCGAATTCGACGGGATTCCACTCGTTTTATTATTAAATTGCATTTCCTTTTACTCAGAGTCTATAAAAAAGCGTTTAAACTAAAGAAAAAATCCGTTTTTGATGAATCTAGTCAATGAAGAAGTAGAGCGTCAAATTGTATCTCTTTATTATTCCGCGATTCTAATGTCTCAGAGAGAAACTGCTATTCATTTGGGTATTTCACGCCGTTCTGTTTGCTATTATATTGATAAATACAAGAAAAAAAAGTTAGTTCATTGCAATCTAAACGGGGTCGCCCTTCTAAAAAACCTCTATCGATTTCCCCCCCCCCCCCTTATCGGAGGCGAAATGGAATTTTGCAATGGCAGAATCTACATTCAACTGGTTTTATTTTAATTTTATGAAAAATATTTGTTATAAATTTAGAAATATTAAAGCTGAATATAGAATATATAACATGTAATTAATAGTATTTTGCAAGTAATACAATCTTATTAAACAAATGTTTATAGCTTTTTATATTTAAGAATTTTACTACATTCTTAAAACGAAAGAATTGATTTGGCTTCTCAGGAAAGAGCTGTAATTTTTTCGATCGTGAATGAGTTGTTTTTCAAACGATTGAATGATCTTGATTTAAATTGGTTATTTAAATAGCTCAACTTCATTTAAATTCGTTAAAAACGGCTCGTTCACTCGAGTTATTTCAACTCTTTTCGAGAAGCTGCCTTTCAAAACGTGAGATGAGTGGATTTCGGCTCAATGTGAACTATTTTGTGGCTGACTTTTTAATAGAGTAAAGAATAAACTACACTGAATGCAAATTAAAATTTCTAAAATAAATAAAAGTATCAAATCGAAATTGTATTATATGTTTACAACACTGACAACTCTGAGAAAAATATAATATTTTATAGATTTATGTTTGAAAAAAATGCAAAGTAATTACTATATTTAATCCAGGATATCAAGGATCTACATCATCTCCAAAAATTAAAAAATAAAAGTTACTAGCTATTAATAGGTAATGCTAAACAATGAAATTTCTATCCTTTTAAAAGACTTAATGACAATATTCGAACTTCTTACAAGGAACAAGTCTTAAAAAATGTTTTAACACGTTCGCTGCCACTTACTTGAAGATTGGATGACAGTTAATGCCGCATTATAAAAGTGGGTTTTTCCCAGAAGTCGATTTACTTTTTATAACAAAGGATCAGTGAAAGATTTCCCGCGCCAGCGCGTGACTGGCTATTGGACATCACCCCAAATCACGCGCTGGTGCGTGAGTGGCCCCTTAACGTTGGCACTATATCACAAGCTGGCGCGTGATCGGCAGCGAATGTGTTAAAATCTCTTTCTATAATATGCCATTAGGAACAAATGTCGCTATGATAATGTCCCTAATATCCATCTTTTCTTCAAACATTTGCCAAGCGCCTAGAAAGTAGTCATCAAGCAAAATTTAAATAATGTGAAGGAACTTTTCTTTTGTCAAAGTTTACAAAATGTCGTTATGGAGCCACGAACTTATTCAAAGTGCTGTTTTTCCTTGAAATTCATGTTTGAATATAAATTTTAACCACACAACTGTTCTCTTGTACAAGTTAATTTTATTGGAAACAATGGTTATAGAAATAGGTTATTGTTGAAAAACTCAGAACAATTTTTATATATTAAAATATTAAAAATGTATTTCATTTCATTTTAATGTAAAATATTTTTGTAAATTTAGAAAGATTTAAAGGTAAATTTAAAATAGATGACATGTTATTAATACTATTTCACAACTTATTATACAAATATTTATGAATGTAATGAATATAATATTTATGAATATAAATATTTACAAAAAAACTACACGGAATGCAAATTAAACTTTCCAAAATAAATAGAAATATCATATTGAAATTACATTATCTGTTTTACTCTATGACAATTTTATAAATGCTTATGAAATTGATAGAAATACCTAAGACCTTTCACAGTATCGAACAATACTTTTAGCAAGTAATAGCAATAGCAGTAGTATCCGAAGTGATAGAATATATATAATATATATATAGTAATAACAGTAATAACAGTATCAGGTATGAACCATTGTTCTGTATTCAGTAGTATATCATCTGAATTTTTTTTTAATCTATCATATGGAAATTGTATTATATGTTTATTAAAGGGGAGCGAAAAAAAATATTTTTTTAAATCAAAAACGGGTAGGTGCCAAAAGTTGGCTTTATACTAGTACATCAACTGTGTGAAATTTTATTGCTGAAAAAAAAATCGCTTGAGTCTGCGCTTTTGCTCCAAAAATCGAAATTTTGGATAAAATTAGCCATTTGTTGACATTTTTTTCAAAAAAATTAAAAAATTCCTACAGAGCTGTTTATTATTCAAAAGTGTTACTTAAACCCTTATAGTTATCTGCTTAACATATTTAAACTATAAACCAATATCTTTAGTCTCTATAATTGGAGCAAATCTGACAACCTTTGGTAAAAAAAATCAGCCTTACCTCTCAGTTGGAGCATATGGTTTGAATGCATTTCTTACCTAGCTGCTTTCAAAACTACTCTTTATATATCTCATGTAGGTGGCTGCATTTCATATCCCACCCATTACCACCACCCGATCCTCTAGGCCCAGTGTTTTATTTATGTATTGAATTGTTGTTTTTTACCCCGAATACGGGCATACGTTTTCTACGTATCAAAATAGTTTACCTCTTCTTTGTATTAACTGATTTTGGATGCTGCTGGTGTGACCTGCTGCACGTAAAGTGCTGCACGTATATTTTTGTACCTTGTATAACAGAAGAGAAGCTGAGTAATGTATTGGGTATGTTGTTTATTGAACCTATTCAGCAGTCTGTTTTTTTTTTCATTAAAATTTCATGCAATCAATACATTATGATTGGAAGTTCTGATACCACAGCATTTTTTTATCAATTATAATTTATATATAATGATTTGCCTAAACATTGATTGTATTCATTCAATCTCTAATATGTCATCATTTACTGTGCTTATTACATTGATTTTTTTTAGAAGCTAGCTGTTTAATATTATGATGATCGTCACACAGGATGCAAACAAAACTTGCGAGAAAAGCAAAAATATTTCTAAAGAAGTTTTAGTATTTGTTTTATGCCATTTCCTGTGTTGTTTCGTAGTCGAGTTATTTCCAATAAGTTTTTAGTTCTATTCTTTAGGTGTATATTACATTTGGTATAAAACATCCTGCGGTATAAACCTGGATTATACATTTTGTATGTGAACCTATAGACTCTGTGCTCATATAAAGCGGAAAATTTTATTCGCTTTATGAGCTGTCTTTTGTGTGAGATATTTTATAAATTCCTATTCCCCATTTATTCTGAGAAATAACCTTCCTTTTGAATTAGCTTTGCAATCTCCGACAGAAATTTCTAATCTGGTTCTGAGTATCTTTTTCTCAATTTGAGAAGATGATTTTTCAAAATTATTCTCTATTTTATAAAAAATTGCAATAGGAAGCGAATAGTACGCAGACAAAGATTTTCTTATTGATTCAGTGAATCCATGTAAATTAAAACGTTTTATATCGACTTCTCTAATAATTGAAGCAGGAGAAATTCACAAGAGTTGAAATAGTATATGATCCATTATTATACACAATTCTAATCTTACCTCATGAAAAATGGTTCACAGCGACAAATATAATTCTCCTAATTTTAAATGAATACTTGTAGTTGGAGTCTGTACATTCCCTGAAAAGGTACTATGTATTATAAGTTTATGCCCTGGACAGGTCACCATTTGCCCACTTATAAAAAGGGGATCTAAAAGTTAATGGGAAATTACCTGGCCACGAAAACCCTTAGAAAATGGCATAAAACTAATGCAAAATAAAAGTTACAATAATGGTTGTTCTGCACATGCAAAAGAAATTCTTATTGCTATTATTTCTGACGATCACCATCACCATAAACAACTCGCTTCTCAGCGTAGAAAAAATGCAAAAGTAGAATAAATGATGGCATATTTGTAGTTAAAATACCTGAACTCATCTTTGAGGCAGATCAATACGTAAAAAACATAATTGACTGAAAAAATGTTGTGGTAACAGAACTTCCAATCACTATTCATCAACTGGGTGCAAGTTTGATACAGATAATAGACGGCCGAATAGATTCCTTTAATAATACTCCGTGCATTACTCTGCTTGTCATTTTTTTGTACAAACTGTAAAAAATATAAATTGAGATAGTCAGAGCAGCACGTGGATACAAAGAACAGATAAACTAGGTGGATGCATCAAAAACATGCCAAATTTTGATTAAAAAAATCACAAATCAATATATAAATAAAACTCTGTACTAAGATGATTGAATACTTAGGACGGGTGGTATATGAAATATAGCTACTTCCACGACGCACGTCCAAGGTAGTTTTGAAAACAAGAGCTGTATTAAAAACAACAATTCGTTGTATTTCTTATACAGCGGTAATGCCGTCTTCCTACCAAAAGTGTTCTGTTTTGCTCCAGCTATACAGAATAAAGATATTGTTTTATAGTTTAATTAAATTAAATAATTAATAACAAAAGTTTAAATTGAATTTTTTAATAATAACTAGCTCTGTAGGAATTTGAAATTTATTTTTGAAAAAATCTCAAAAAAATGACAAATTTTATCCAAAATTTCGATCTTTGGAGCAAAAGCACAAACTCAAGCCATTTTTTTCAGCGGTAAAATTTAATGCAGTTGATGCACTAGTATAAAGGCAACTTTTGGCACCTACCCGTTTTTGATTTTTAAAAATAATTTTTTTCGCTCTCCCCTAATGTTTACTTTATGACTACTTTATAAGAACTCATGAAATTTATAAAATAGTTAAAACCTTCCACAATATGAAATAGCATCTTTCGTAAGTTATAGTAATTCTAGTAGCATCAGTAGTAATAGAATACCTATAGTAATAATAGCAATAAGATTATTTTATATTAATAACAGTAATAGTATCAGTTTAAAGATAGAAAACCAACGAATATAAATGCACAAATAAAGTATGAGAAGGTAGCAAATAGCTATTTCGAATCTACTAACGAGATTCATCATCAGTGCAAAACTCAGCGAGCTAAAAGTAGCAAAACTGAGCAAAGAGACAGAGAGACGCAGGCTTATATACCCGCTATGGGAACAATCCCGCCTAAAGAAAAGCAACCAATGAGAAGAAATGAGATCTTTAAACATTTGTGCACAAAGGCTTTATTTGCTATTTTAATAGTATCAGTGCATTAATAATGGTTCTGGATTTGGTAGTTTATCACTGAAACAAAAAATTGTAGGAAATACTTATTGGAGAAAATATCTGAAATTCAAAAATTGTAATTTTATAAATTAAAGTTAGAATAAAATTTGTGCGATTGCTTGTTAGTAAGGAACGAGTGTAAATGTTTTTCTTTCAGTAAGCTAGCTATCAATAATTGAAATTTAAAAGAAATGATAATTTTATTTTAATCTTGTAGTGTGAGATTTGATTTAATTACCATATTTCATTAAATTGGGTAAGTAGTTTCCGGTATGCATGCCTTCCCATAGTAATTTTTAATAAGAACATTCATATTTTAATTCTTACACTGGAAAAAAAATCGACAATTACTGGTTTAAATGGGGTTCAACAAGGTAAAAAACTTCTGATATGTCATTTTTCAAACAATTCTCTTCTAGGCTTAGTGTTGTCCTGGGACATGATGTATATGAAATCGAGCGCGGTAATAGAGTGATGAAGGCTAGCTCGATTGTTTTGTACCAGTGATTTCTCTTACATTGTTTGCTGAAGGTTTGCTGCGGGAGATGAAGTCGTTACACACTCAAGCCCCAGTGAAAGCGTATTATTTAGACAGTGGCTAGCACTCGATTAACTAATTGTTGTGAAAGTTTGCTTATTCAGAGTGAATTTGTAATACTGTTGTCATCTGTTGTGGTTGTTGCATGTTTCTTTTCCGGATCACCAATATAAGTTTCTAGTAAAGTTGCGTTTTCGCTCGACCTTAACCTGGGACCTGTTGTATCGAGAGCGAGCGCGGTAGTACAGTTCAAAATCCTAACTAGATAGTTGTGCCATTCTCATGTATTGCATGTTCTAGTTTTGTTGGGGGAGCTCAAGTCGCTACACTCTCCACCACCAGTGATTGTGTGTTTTTTAGATATCGACTTATTCTCGATTATCAAGTTTATATGAGACATCTGCCTATTCAGTCACAATTTGTTCCAGTGCTGTCGTCTCTTGTGATTGTTAAGTGTTTCTTTCCAGGATCACCAATGTATGTTTTTAGGAAGGTTGGTATTGGCTGGGTTTTAACTTTGGATAAACTGTATGAAAAGTGAGCACGGTAACACAGTGCAAAAAGATAGCTAGATCCTTCTATTCCAGCGACTCTTCATACATTGTTTGTTTTAGTTTTCTTGGTGGAGATGACTTCGCTACACATTCCAGCCTCAGTGAAAGCGTCTTATTTACATATTTTTTGCACTCGAATAACTAGTTGCAGTGAGATTTTTGACTATTCAGTGTGAATTTGTTAGCGTACTGCCATGTTGTAAGTGCGTATTTCTTTCTCGGATAACCAATGTAGATTTCTAGGAAGGCTGCATGTTGGTTGAGTTTCAACCAGAAACCTACGATATTGAAAGCGAGCATCTTAGCATAGAGCAAAAGATTAGCTCGATTGTTCTTTGCTAGTGACCCATCATTATATTCTTTGTTAAAATTTTATTGTCGGGGGTGACGTCAGAACAACCTCAAATAATAAAAATTCTGAAAATGAAAGTAAAAGACATTCCGGATTATAAATAATTGTACTCAATATCATGATTAAGATTGGGATAAGTACAGACTGTCAGAAAGGATGTAGACAAATTTCATAATAGTCTAAGAGCCAGTGAAAAGCTACCTACATGTATTTCACCAGACCTGAGTTTTTGTACATTGAGGCCCCTATACCTACTATACATGAGATATACATGTCACTAAGCCCAAAGTGGTGGACGCGGCTACTGCACAGGTAACACAGGTATCGATTTTTGGCAATTTGACCACGTCTGCTGTTTTGAAATTTTAAAATATAGTATTAGTATTATCCGAAAACAACAATGGCAGACCGTTATCGCGCGGTTAATATTGTGGCAAGCAGTTTTGAAAGTGCTGAAAAAAATAAAATTTTGAAAGTAATTGACCAGATCTGCCAATAATGCATTTTGTTTATTACGGTCTTAAAAACTTGTATTGACCACGGCAGACGTCTTCATTGAGTACACACCTCAGCAGACAACCAAATCTTATCTATTACTCGCTCAGATATATGCATAGACTGTCTATAGTTATCTTTCTTTTTTCCCCAATGGATTACTATTGTACTCTTTCTAGCATATAGTATTCTCTTTTATAGTTACTAGCATTCAAATAATTCAGGTTTTATACCCGAGAGGGCATCTTATGTCCCCACATTAATGGTTTATGTCAGTTGTTTTCAGTATATTTGTGAACCTTCATATAGATGCCTCGTATTTCGTGAATTTAATAAATTACATACTGTCTTTTATCCTATCGTAAAACGCTCAGCGCTATTGCGCATGCGTCAAATCTGGTTTATTTTATCGAAATAGAGGTGAACAGTTTGTTTAGTTACATTTTTTTTTTCAAGAATCCGTTTTTGGGGAATATTATCGATTTATGCAAAACGTTTTCGTAGTTAATATTTATAAAAAACTAAAAATTTATAAAATAATTTTTTTTTCTCGTTTTAAGACTTTTCTTTTGGCATCTTTAACTTTAAATCAATTTTCTGGAGTAATTGACGCAAAGTTTCTTTATTTCAAAACAAGAAACAATTTATTGAAAGACGGAATTGTTTTCTATATGACAAAAAAAAGAAAAGAAATAGTGCACAGTTTGTCTAATAACGCTGCAATCGAAATGCTATAAATATTTTTTTCAATGACATTCTTTTTAACACGCGCGATTCTTCTTCCTCCATGAGTTTTTTAATAGTACAACTAGAATCACCGGCAATTTGACTGGCTCGTTTTATAGAATTAGCTATCGGAACAATTAATTTTTCTTTTTCTGTCTCTTGATCACAGAATTGGATGACATACAAAATTGTCGTACTGCTACTCCTGAAAAATTTATTTCTACTCGAATTAGCCTTTTGAACACTAAATATAGAAGTTTTAATTAGAATTAAAACGTGATTTTACCGTAATATCCGACGTATAATCCGCGGATGAAACAATTATTTTTGGACATAGAAATCTTATTTAATGAGATAAGATAAATTATTTTTGGACCTTGATTATTTACGGCGATCTATTAACTTGCACTTTATTTTTTAAAAAATTCTGGGGCAAAACATGATTGTATGATCCGCGGGATTTACGACGGAAATTACGGTAATAGGATTTTAAACTTTGATCGGAAGTAGAAAATAACAGAAGTAAGAGCCACTATTAATGACAGCGCAGACGAGAAAATGCCCATCTTAGCCTTGCACCCCTTTTTAAAATAGAATGTCCCAGAATGATAAGTGAGATTCAAATGAATGAAAAGAAATAAATATTTTGTAATGCATGCATGATTCATTTTTTTAATTCATATTTTTTAATTTTGTCTTAAATGAATAAAAAGAATAAAGTAAAATCAATATTTGAATGATTATTTGTTACCTACAATATAGCTTAATATTTGAGATTGTTTCGAAATATATTTACTTTTTTATCATCAAACGTATAAAACTTACTACATAATTTACAAAATTAAATATTAATTTTTATAAATACAATCATAAACATTACATAAACCATACTGATGTAAAACAGAACTTAAAATATATACATCTGACTGGGTAATAGGTAAGATATGGTTGTCTGCTGAAGTGTGTACTCAATGAAGACGTCTGCCGTGATCAATACAAGTTTTTAAGATCCTAATAAATAAAATATATTAATGGCAGATTTGGTAAATTACATTCAATATTTTATTTTTTTTCAGCACTTTCAAAACTGTCTGCCACAATGTTAACCGCGCGATAATGGTCTGCCATTGTTGTTTTCGGATAATACTAATACTATATTTTAAAATTTCAAAACAGCAGACGTGGTCAAATTGCCAAAAATCGATACCTGTGTTGCCTGTGCAGTAGCCGCGTCCACCACTTTGGGCTTAGTGACTCCCCATCTCATGTATAGTAGGTATAGGGGCCTCAATGTACAAAAACTCAGGTCTGGTGAAATACATGTAGGTAGCTTTTTACTGGCTTTTAGACTATAAGTACATAAGAAATTTTAAACTTGAAGACACTTTCATTAAATGGTCAATTATCAGTGCATTCACCTTAATAAAATCAGTGATTTTTTAAAAGTTTTGAATTAAATGCTTAAAGTTAATCGATAAAAAACTAAGTGATTTTTTAAACATTTTGTAGATTTGCAGAGGAAAATTCGTTGAAACACATATGTTTTTCTAAATACGTTTTTCTTAATCCGAATTAAGAAAAAAAACTGCATTAGATACTTTTCCCGAATTTCTTTTATAAAGATTAGAAATTACTTGCATAATTAAGGCAACATTCCCAGTAATTGGCAGGCGCCAGTAATTGGCACGCCCTACAAAAATGTCCTAAAATAACATTTATATCCAATCTTTTAAAAATGCAAGACCATATACCAGTTATATGCTCATTTACTTTAAAGATTATAACTTTGATTTATGCTACTCGATGCCAATAGTGCCTAGGAAAGAGAAACAATTATGGCTTGTATCAAATGAGCCATTTTTGTTGCAAATGCTTCTTCTCTGGCTTCAGAAAGGCACACATTTCAATTCATATTTATCTGATTTATAATCTATTTTAAATTTTTATTGATAACAGTTTTGTTTAGTTGAAAAGGGATACTTTAATTTTGTAAAAGTATTTTTGACACAAATATTTGGATTTCTGAATTAATGATAGATGCCAATTAATATTGCTTCAGTTTTGCTAGTTCCAAGTATTTGGCCCCTAAGCCAATTACAAGGGAATCGCAAGATTTCAGATTAAACCACTTATTTTGGTAGTACTTTTAAAGTTATAAATTAATTTTGTTTAGCAATTGTTTTTATTTGAAAAACTGAAATATTATCAGTAATTGAAATCCATTAAAGCTTTATATGACAATTACAGGGGACAGCATGGCAGTTACTGGGTATTTGTATAAATATATTGTATCGTTTTAAAGTATTCAAATTTCAGACTAATATGCTAATTTCTTACTCTCAAAAACCTTAAATATGACATCTTCATCTACAGTAAATTCATTTAAAGGGATTAAACCCAAATTCTTGTATTCTAAAGAAGCACTGATGAATGCAATGCATGCTGAACCTACTGAAAACATAGTCAATAGTGAAGAAAATATTTTTACTCCTAACATTTCTCTTAATCCATACCACCAAGTTTTGCGATATGTTATAGGCTTACCAAAATTCTGTATTAATGTAAATATTAGAAATTCCTCCTCCCCCCAGAGAATTTTTCAACTTATGCGTGAGTATATGTGGTATATAATATTCTAAGGTCAATTTTGTGAAGGTCACTAGATGGATATTTCTATTTATAGCGATTTTTTTTTCAGGAGAAATTATGTAATTTATTGTTAAAATTGAAATCAAACTTAAATTTATCTGCACGATTCCTCAAGATTCTTGATCGCTGGATTGTACATATTCTACAGCCCCTGATTTTGGATATGAAAATCTAGAAAATTTAGAAACTGTAATTTAGAAGATTCCAAATCTGATGGAGAAATAATATATGATGATTCAATAGATATAGTGACAATATCAATTTGTGTCTTAGAGATCATGATAAAGAAATCAAAAAGGAAATAAATTTCTTGAAACAAGATTATTATGCAGTTTATGATAAACAATATTATACTCATCATATTATTGATTTAAATTGTGCAGAATCTATTGTTAAATGTTTACGAAAAAAAAGTGAAAACACATATTTGGCCATCAAAGCCAGTTATAGCAAATGTAGAGAATAATTCAATTTTTTATGATTCCTTGGAATTATCAGGCATTTTTTTTCTCTGTATTTATCCATTATTTGAAAAATAAAAATTGTATACTGACAGATAGAACAGCATTAAAATCTATATTACCATTTTTCCATGTAACATTTCAAATTATGTTTTTATTTTACCATTTGAAAATACTATTTTATAACAGTTTTAAACAAGTGTAAAACAGTTATTTCCAACATCAAGATGTGTGTTTTAGGATTAATTTATTCATGTGATGATTAACATTTTTAGAACAAAGTTCTTACAATTAATATTGTCAATCTGTTTTACCTTACAACCAAAATTTTCTGCCTATGTTATGTTATAATTATTATTTTCTATCACATGTTTCTCATAGTCATGGAATTTTTTATATATGTTACCTAAAAATGTAAAGTATAAAGTATTTTTTTCTTGTATAAATATGTGCCAATTACTGGATCGCAAGGTGTCATACATTGGTGCTCGAGGTGCCAATTACTGGTGATTACAGCAACTTTTTATAAATATATTTTTATAAAAATACTGTTTCAAATATTTTTGCTTTTAGTTGTTAAAATAGATGCACAGATATGCACTCTTTGATTTAAAAATATTTTCAAGTAAATATTTTATTTCTTGGTAATGAAAACAGAAGTAAGTTTGAAAACAAATTCTTAATGTGCCAATTACTGTTGATGTTAACCTAGTAGAAGTTTTTGTTTTTGTTTTTGTTTTTGTTTTTTGTTTTTTTTTTAAGTAACAAATTATTTGTAGACTGTTGTCTGTAATTTCTTAGATGGTATATTAAACTATGAAAATTATTAGATAGTATTTTACATTATTTTAATTTACATGTAGAATTGCGTATATCCATCAGTAAAATCAGATTAGTTTAAAAATATTTATGAATGTCGGGATACGATGCAGGATCAAATTACTGCAATTTATAAAAATGAAAAAATATATTTGGTATACATTTTTAAAAAGGTTTTCAAAATAATAATAAACTACTCGTTGGGGACCACCGTAATACTTACCCATCATTGATATGCATAATATAATATATGAAAAAAAAAAAGAACACGTGAAAACTATTTATACAATGCATTACTATTGCAACAAAACTTAAACGTATATTTAAATGCTTATAATATATATAGTAGTGTTCTATTAATGAATTACTGACGAACAAATTTCGACAAAATATATAAAACGCCAAACTACTCAAGTAGTACCGGATTGCGTAAAAGAAACAGAAGAAAGAAAAATAAGAAGCATATTAACTAACAATTTGCTGCGTCGGATTAAGTGTCTCATTTCCAATTAAAATATATCTTTGAATTGAAATTTTACTGAAATACTGGGTCATGAAAAATCGAAGAATGTGTAAAACACGATTACAAATATCTCGGCAACTAGTAATCCGATCAAGTTTGTTTTTTATGCAAAATAGGTGTTATTTTATTGCCTTTTATATCCACTTCTTAAAATAAAAAAATTCGAAAATTTTTATGTACCTTTCATCAGAATGAATTTTTCGAGAGTCCGAAAAAATAGTTCCAGATAATCGAGGTTGCTGATATTCAATAGATTTCGTCCCAGTCTTACATACTAAGTACATACGAAATTTCAAGTCTCTATCTCAATTTCTTCGGGAGATTTTTTTCGGAATCTCCAGCTTCTGAAACGTGCAATTCCGTCAAAATTGTTTTTTCGATTTTTAAAACGATTGCAAGATTTACCCTACACTATGTATGATGGGTAAGTAAAAAATCATTGTTAAGTCTCCTGTTCCAGTCATACGAAGCGCTCGCTTGCGAAAGTTAGTTCTATGGGAAGCTAATTTTATTATTGATTATATGCTCATATCTCGCTTGAAATTTCATATTTTTAATTCTTTTTTTCACGAGATAAGTGAAGTACATCTCTACAATTCCTTTTTTTTTTTTTGGGGGGGGGGGGTTACTTAGGTTGCAAATATTTTTGGAAGCGGTTTTGAAAGTAAAAGTAACTTTATAAAAAATATCTGCAACAAAAATCGGAAAAGTAAAAAAAAGAACGACATAGAGATGCTTCTTCTCTATCTAATGCCAAATAAATTAAAATATATATATTCATATATAAAAAAATATTAATAGAAACGGTAAAATGAAGCAATATATCAGCAAAAAATCTTCCCATAGGATTACAATTAGCTCGGGAGCGTTTCGTTACGGGCTCAGGAGCGTTAAAAGTAGTATAAGCGCTTTTGTTCTTGTGGTTGGGTTATCTGCTTTATGTAACAATGTGACAGACTAGTATGACTAGTGTATGACTAGTTAGTCTTTAAAATGAAATTCTAATGGTGAAAAGTGTTCTGTTTCCTTTAATTGCATTATATATGATGTTAACACTTTTGCATGAATGAGATTTCTATCCTGTCATTGTTTAAGTTTCACAAAAAGCAAACCGCTTCCAAAAATTAGTAGCCTTTGGTGCTTTGTAAAATTACATTTAGTGAATGAGAATGGCTATCGAATGGCTATCCTGTGCATATATAAATTGAAAATTTAGAAAAATGCTACGCATTTATACCTGATATTTCTTAATTTAGTACTTTTACATATATTCTGCAAATAATTAAACGTAATTTATCGTTAAAGTTTTGGCTTGTACTACAATTTTCGTTTCGGACAGAAGCAGAGTTTGATATGAAATTTACCTTTGTTCTTCAAATAAAAAAAGCATTGGCCTCACAAGATCTTATTAAGAAATAAGTAATAATTTTGCAATATTCTGTTTGCAGTGAAAAAAAATATATTCAGTAACTTTACTTAAGTTTACTGTGCATTTAAATGCTCAAATTCAGTTATTTTTTTTCATTTATCAATTGAAAAATCTATTAATTTTACTTTTTATTTCAAATACTATTTAACAAAAGTTAAAGGACGATTAACTATTTCCAATCGTAGAATAAAATATTGTTTTGTCATATTTATTATTTGAAATGTATCGCGCCTAGTGAAGGTAGTACAGCAATTCCGAATTTTTAAATTATGTTCAAAACTTCATTACAAACTTTTAAGACCAAAATTTTTCTTAGATCAGATAAACAGTCCAAATGTATTATGTAAGCACTTATTTCAAAACGAAAGTCAAACCAACAAAAGCAAAAATATAAATTAAATTATGATCTTACTTTTTATGTCTAAAATGAACTGCCAAAAGAACATAGAAAGAAAGACATAAAAACAATTTTGAAGAAACTCAGACGGAATTTCAAATAAGACACTACATTGTTTGGCAAGTTACTAAACAACATTTGAGAGTTCAAATATTATTGAAACAATGTTTTTAGGGAATATAAAAGAAGAATTTGATTGAACATGCTACGTGCATGGTTTAGTGATCGAAAACCATATAAAGAATTTTTAAATTTATCGTGATATGAACTAAAAAGGAGAACTTAAGACTTATTCACTATTCACATTTGCTTTTGAAAATTTAAACTGAACATCTGAATATATGTTCTCTTGTGTTTTTAAAATGTTTTTTTTTTTTAAAGCAATAGTTGTTGATGCAACTTAAATATTTTCTTAAATAAAACAAGAGTACTAAACGTCTGAATTCGTATGTCTTTATATATATATATATATATATATCTGTATATATATGTATGTATGTACATATATGTATATAAATCCATTTTTTCTCAAATTTTTCGTATAAACAGGGCGATGAAAATGAAATTTATTCAATTTTAAAAATTTCTTCAAAAGAAAAAAATAAACAACTTTAACATTAAATTTATGAGTAAAATTTTATACATTTTAAAAAATCATCATCAAGTTGCACTAAATATAAAAAAAAATGTTGCAACAATTTTAATTAATTATTTTTATGCTGTTTCAAAGATTGAAAACTTTAGAATGGTATACGCTTAAGACATCTTCCAATGGATATATAATGATTTAATTAATTTATAATCATAACAATCTATTTCTTACTTCTTCATTTTAGGGGTGACTATAGTGCCTGGTATGTTATTTTCTTTTTTTATCCATTTTTAAAAAAGTTATTGTGATTTACTTTGAATGTTTTTCTCCATTTTAGTTTGGTTTTATGTGTTGTAGTAACCATACTTTTTTTTCATGGGTAATACAAAGGTGAAACCATACACTTTATTTGTAGTTCCGAAGTATTTGTGGGCCTGAAGATTCTCCTTTGGTTCTACAAGTTTCGATTAAATCCATTTTAAATTATTTTTTCCACGTTTCAATGTGATAATTTTGTATTAAATTTAATGGTTTATATACTGTTTTAAATTAATGGTTGTATGATTATATATATATATATATATATATAATATATCTTTATAGATATGCTTTAGATATATATATATATATATATATATATATATATATATATATATATAATGCTGATAAAAAATATTTTCAATGAAATAAATTTTCCATCTTTCTCATTTTAACAATTTCTCTCATAAAATACTATGATTATTGAGTTTTCGTATTTTGAATGCTTCAGTAAAGTATTTCATTATCTTGTGAACTTAGACATTTAAATGGAAATTATGAAACGAATGACCCATCTTTGACATGTCTTAAGATCATTACCGAAATGATGCTATCGATTGTTTAATTCGTGAATTTTAATAAATTCTCTGTTTGTTAACTGAAATGTTAAATGAATTAAAAGGTACCCATGAAAAGATAGTACACATAATTTCTATTGACTCAATAGTTAATATGTGGAGATGTAGTGAAAGCAATGTAAGTTTAAGAGAAAATAATGTAATTTATTATTATCAAAATTGTATATCTATAATATACGTTTTAATATTTTTATATGAACAGCAATTACAATTGAAATTTCATATGGGATACATTAAAATGTAAAACTAAAAGTCAGCGATTTCAAATTCCATCAGGATACACTTGATGTATACACTATATGGCCAAGAATGACCGGATATTTTCAATTTTAGGCGTTTTGTGGAAAATTTTAAAATATAATTGTTGGATTCTTCTTGAACTTCATGATTATGAAGATTATGTTTGATCTCATATTTTTCAGTGCCTATTTGACATCATATTATAATAATATTATTAATCATTACAAATTATATATTTTATTTCTTATTTTATATCTAATGAAAATAATGCTTCATCTTCGTTTTCTGTCCATTACCATTCATGTTTAATGCACTTGTATTGTTTTAAGGAATTTTATTATAAGCTTTAATAATTAAAAAAAAAACAATGAATTTTATTGACTGCTTAAATCAGAGGTATTTTTAAAGCGTATTAATTTGTTAAAATTACGGATATGAGCGCAAACATATTCCCTCATGTGTCAGAATATAAAAAGTTTATTTCTTGATATTCTGAAATACTTTAAATTCAAATTAAATGCAACTTGCTGAATGGTTCTTATTATATAAGAGTAATATTACAAGCACAATAAAAATTACGCTTCGAATCACTTCCATGCTCGTCTTCATGATTAAAATACTGATACAGCAGACTAAAAGTTCAAAACGGACATAAAGTTTTATCTTCATAGAAGAATTCCTCATCGGGGAAAACAAACATCACAAAGTTTGCCTGATTACCAAATTGAAAAAAAAAACACAGTAATAAAAAATGGGGTGGGGGGGACAGGATGGAAAACAAATTTAACAAGTTCTATTGATTATAACATATCATGCGATATTTTACGAATATAAATAATAAATCATCCTTACTGTATACCGTCCAAGTTTAGTAATTGTACGGAATTCTAAAATTTACTTGCATATCGATTTTAACACCAGATTATAATCCTAGTTTTATCAAAATAATTTTTTCTACCTTCATTAGAATAATAAAATCAATGTATTCTGTTTTCACCACAAAATATATCTTCGGTGGTTCTTTAACTTCTGGAAATATTAATTGAGTTCCCAAATGTATAAATTTTTATCCCGATTTTAAAAATGCAACAGGAATTTCATAAACATCTGCTTTTTGGTTATTCGGGATCATATTGTTACTGAGAATCTCAACAAGATAAGGAAATAATTCTGCCCTCTTAAAATAAAATGTATTTTCAATGTATTTCTATAAATCCATTCAAATACTTCTGTTATGTGACATGTTAACGTCGATTGTAGTTGAAATAGGATTTTTTGACTACATGCTTTTTACAATATAATACTTAATAATATGATCCTTAATCTAAATCTTCTAAATCTCTTCATAACAATTTTTGTAACATTATAAACAAATATTACAAAAAAAAGTTAGTATATTTTAGAAGGAAATATATCGACTGAAATATATAACGCGAATTTTTTTTATTTATAAACGATCCATTAAAATGCGGAAAAGAATATATCTGCCATTTCGCTTTCTGATTTTAATTATTTATAAACAGAATAATTTTAAGTAACTCATATGGCTTGCAATTAATTCCGCCATCTTAAAATAGGAAATTTTCAATGGATTTCTATAAATCCATCCAAATACTTCTGTTATTTGACATGCTAACGTCGATTGCAGATGAAATATGATTTTTTTTATCATATGATATTTTTACACTTTAATACTTATATCATAATCCTTAATCTAAATCTTCTACACCTCTTTATAACAGTTTTTGTAATATTATAAACAAATATTACAAAAAAAAAAAAAAAAATTACAATGAAATATATCAATTGAAATATATAATGTGCATTTTTTATTTACAAGAAATCCATTAAAATGCGAAATCCGCTATTTTGCTTTCTGATTTCAATTAATTATTACCTGAATAATATTTAAATATTTAAGTAACTCTCGTGGCTTGCAAGTAACTCTGTCATCTTAAAATAGGATATTTTCAATGAATTTCTATAAATCCATCCAAATACATCTGTTATGTGACATTTTAACGTCGATTGTAAATAAAATATGATTTTCTGACCATATGTTACTGGTGTCCATCATGTGTCACACTTCTCTAACTTTCTTTCAGTTATTCAATTCTCAGAAGCGAAGGCTAAGAAATTGGATTCAGAGATTCATTTCTTTTTGAGGAAGGAAGAAACAGAACTTGAAAGGAAACTTTTATTTACAGCAGGAAATAAAATGAAAAGACTTAAAAAGATATCTTTTTTTGTCAATTTTAGTCTCTATTCAGCAGGAAAAAATAAAATAAAATATAGAAATATAAAAATTTTTCTTTGAAGATTATTTCGTTTAGAGTTATACTTTTATTTTAAAAAGGTATTGAATGATGGAAATTGCATAAATGTTTAGAATGATAGAAATTTATTTGATTATTTTTTCTTTTATTATCGTAAATATTAAAATCAAACTACAGTTTAATGCAGACAGGAAATTGTAAATAAATAGATCAAAGAATTATACTAAATTACTATTTAATATATCTAGGTTATATGAAACAATTTAATATTTACAGGTTAAAATTAAGGGGGATTTGGGGCCATTCTCGTTTATACGCTGACACATTCGGCTATTATTCACAAAGCTCGATTGGGACATCTTCCTCGTATCGCAGCTGAAGTGATTCTCTTTTATTTTAAACTGTTCCCAAGCTAGATTGGATAAAAAGTTATAGTCAGCGAATACATTTGCTTGGGTTGGGTTTTTTTTACATTATTTGTGTTCTGTGAGAGAATGCTGATAAAGGCTTAACGTTAGACATTGAGTATTTTGCGAGTCCAAAGCCACAAAACTCCAAAAGTATGGTATGCAAGCTAAAATGATTACATCAATTATTTGTAAGTATCCGAAGATATTACGATAGCTTTTGATTTTTTTATTATTTATAACTTCAAAAATATTAATTAAAAATTTATTTTGCATATATTTTGTACAGTGTGCCATACTTGATGATGGAACAGTCATTTATGCATGAAAAGTTTAATTTTCCTTAAGTAGTAAAACCCAAAGGTGTTAAAATAAGCAAAATAATCTGTTTTAAACTTTTATATTGAGAAATGAGTCATAAAAAATACGTTATATTCCCCAGTTATGATGAAGCTGTGGAATCTTTTTGCACAAATTTTAAAACCAGTTCTCGTTGTTTAAATACTTTTCGAATGTTATCAAATTCGATTTCATTTATAGTCTCTCGAAAGTCCTTTATAGCCCTCGAAAGTCTCTTCTCGAGGGCAAAGGGTTGTTGCCTCACATGCAGCCAAAATAAATGCATTGCTTTATAAATTTGAAAATTTTATTTAAATATACTTTCTGACACTCTTTATTCAAAAATGCTTTTTGGTTATTTTAGTGGAAAAAATTATTAGAGCTTACAATAAAAAATAATTTTACTATAATATTATAAATATATATATATATTTTATATCTTAAAAAATGTATATTTTTATGTTTTGTACGACAGGGACTCCGATTTGGATGCCCTATTTAATTTTTTCTTCAAATGCGTAAAAATTATTATTAAAACGTGACATCGATTGAACTTCGAGAAATCTGTCAGTTTTTACGACTAGTCAAAAAGTTTTGATTTCTTACAGTTTTTTTCCTCTATGGGTATGTAACATAAAAAAAAGCGAAAGAACATCAGTCCAATAACCTCTCCCTCGATAAATAAAATAAAAGAAGAACGTGACTGGGGAAATAGTTGCAATTTTGTTTTTAGGTTTCAGTATCTTATTGCACTTAAGGAATCCAGTATTTATTTTCGCTGTGTCAGGTCATTTTCAGTTGGTATAAAGTTCCATAATCATTTATGAAACTAAACGATGTATATACAGGCTGTCCATAAGATACTTTTGGGGTTTCCTTAACTCACAATGTTTGATTTAAAATGAGAACTAAATTTTCTTTTGCATATTTTTCAGGTCTAACTCTATGTTTTTTTTCAAACAATTATTAAAATTCAAGATTAATGTCTTGAGTTTCGAACATACACATGTTCATTTTGTTACTGCTTTATGTTCAACTTTTAGAGCATGTAATAGTATTTTCGTCATGTTTGTATGACAAATGATATAAGGTAAAGAAATCGCGACAAAAATTTATGGGCAAATTGTAAATGATTTAAAAAATCGTAAAATAGTAGAGTATTATATATATATGTATATATATATATATATATATATATATATATATATATATATATATATAAGATTTTTTAAACCTGATTATGAAATTTTCCCCCTAAGATTGAAAGAAATATGCCATAAAATAATGTTTTTTCTTTCGTTTATGCAGATGTTTATAAAATTTTAATAAATCTAATAAAATTTGATACATAAATTTTTAAAGTTACGGCATAAAGAATTTTGTCAACCAAAACAGTTCTTTTCTTCATAATATTACATAAATATAAAAAGCATATTTAGAAATATGATAAAAATGTGCTAAAATATATTTAACTAAAGAAAATATTTCACACACACATATGTATAATGTAATCATTTTTGCAATAATGAAAGATGCAAAGATTAAAAAAAAGACTAAATTGATTTTATGAAATTTAAAATTTTGTATTATTTATTATTTATTATCTTCCAATTTGTATAATCCACATTGTCAATTATAAATTTTAAGATCTTCTATAATCTGAACATATGTCTTAGCATTAGATTTTAAATTTTACTTTTTTTTTAAAGAAATTTATTCTTCCATTCTTTTTTTTATTTTCTCATTTCAAGCACGTTTTAATCCAGTAAGCCAAATTTTTTTAATACTTGTTTATTTGATAAATCGCAATTCACAACAAAACAATTTACTTATATGCTAATAATTTCATTTACATAAATCATAATTTCAGAAGATTTCAAAGAGAATAATTTCATTTATTTAGATCTGAAAAATTCATTTATTTAAGCAAACAAATAAAAGAGGTGATCTGTTTTATATGCTTGTATAAAGAATGCACAAAATGGAAATTTAACCGATTCGGGATCATGGCTGCATATAGTCACTTTCAACAATTGCATTCATTATATGTTGTTGTTACGCATAAAAAATATTTATATATATAAATAATTTTTAACTTATTGAACAATGAAAAATGCAGGCATTTTATGGATTCCCTACTTGCCTTGAAATTTTACATCCGCGGTATGTATGTGGAAATATATTTTAATGCAATGGGGGCCATAGGAATGATTAGACGCCACGAAATAGAAAGTTTAAAAAAGAAAAGAAAAACAAACAGAATTGTTATATCAGTCTAGCATTATACAAAAAAGAAAAAAGAAAAATGTCCATAAGATTCATACAAATTTGAGCAGAACAGTCCATAAACAGGCGAAAAAAACTACTGAAGGGACACCCCAATTTAAAAAAAAATGACTCTTTACAGCGACCATACATTATAATTTTGCAAAGTTAAAAATACTCTATTACAGAATAGTATGAGAAGAAAGTTTATAAGAAAAAGAATATTTACAATAAAAAAAATACATATTTCTTTTAAGCACGAAAAATAATAAAAAGCTATGATAAAAAATATAATTGAGGAAAGTTCGAATTCAAAGTATATTTGAAGACGTGAATAAAAGAATAAAAAAAGTGAAAAAAAAGGTCGGCGACCGCTTAGTCATGTAATTCTGAGAAGAATAGAACAAATAGCTGAAAAAGGTAAGAAGTGTAAATATCAAAATATAAATATATAATAAAAATTTTAAACGAATAAGTTTGAGAGGCAGTTATTTATTTATTTAGCATTAACAAAAAAGGCCAGAAACACAAAGAAAAGTTTATATTAAAAAATGAATCGTCATTAATGTTGAACTAAATAGCGAGATTATCAAATTGTATTATAATGACTAACATTTTTTGTATTGGGCCTTGTATTTTTTAGTTTGTGTTGAAATGTTTGTTAATTCAGTTCATAAATTTGGTTATTGGAAGAAGTTCTTTAATATCGTTATTTATTTTATTTTATTTTATTTTTTGAGTATTTATTGGATGTTGTTAGTATAGCTAAGAATTACAGTGGTAGAGTTGGAATGAGGAATGTGATCACAATTTTTATATTTAGAATGAGATTTTGAAAAAAAAATCGTCAGAAAAAAGTTGTAATTAAAAAAAATCTATGTTGCTGAAAACATCGCTGAAAACATCATATTGTAAAATGAATAGCATAAATCAAAACCTGACAGTGTAGTACTTTGGAAGCTTTTCGTGTTCTGTTTACGAGTGAATTTTGGTTTCCCCAATAATTCCCGTTGTACGTGATAAGAATAATTCTTTAGCTGAGTAAAAATAAAATTTTCCGCTGTGCTTTTTTTCTAAGTAAATTAAGAAACATAAGCTTATTTAATGCTATATAAACAATTAATTAAAGCACTTTGATTTTACTTATCATTTTCATGAAAATTATGAAAGGGAAAACTATGAAACACTGAGAAATATAAATAATTGATTAATTTGAATTTTTATATACACCTTATTTTAAGTAAATAATTATCAATGTAAGTAATATCGTAAAAATAGTATAATAAATTAGTTTTAAAGAGTAATATATGTCAATACCGCAGTACTAATATATATTTTACAGTAGTGTTATTATACATAATGTATTCTATTCCAACATTTTGCATTCAATTCAATATGGTATCTCATAATGCTGTTATAAATAGAAGTATTCTGCAGAAATTGTTTAAGAATTGTACAGTTATGTGTTTTATGCAGTCCAGAGAATGGGTACTCGTTACTTTCCTCTAAAGCTTTATGTTTCATTATATCAAAAATAAATGTTTAAAAAACGAAACTCAAAATATTGTAAAATTTTTTCTTGAATTTTTTGTGATTTTATTTTGTATGTTATAATAAATTTTATATTGTATTGTAAAATGTATGATGTAATAGAAATTTCAGCTTTTGTCAAAAGTTTAATTATATAATAGATTAACTTGGAATTATAAATATACATACCAAGCACCCCTTTCTCATCTATTGCTGGAAATCACAACGATATACGAAATTCTTCTAATTATACCACTGTACTACCTAGCTATACTAACGATATCCAAAATATCCTAAATAATAATAATAATAATAATAATAATAACGATATTAAAGAATTTCTTCAAACAACCAAATTTATGAACTGGAATAAGAAACATTTCAACACAAACTTAAAAATGCAAGACCGAATACAAAAAATGTTACTCATTATTAAAAAATGTGATAATCTCGCTAATTAATTGAACATTAATGATGATTCATTTATCTTTTAAGATAAACTTCTCTTTGTTTGTGTTTCTGTGCTGTTTTGTTAATGCTAAATAAATAAATAAATAACAGCCTCTCAAACTTATTCTTTTAAAATCTTTATTATGTATTTATATTTTGATAGTTATACTTCTTAACTTTTTTCCGCTTTTTGTTCTATTCTTCTCAGAATTTCATGACTAAGCGGTCTCCGAACATTTTTCGCCCTATTTATTCATGTCTTTAATTGTACTTTTAATTTGAATTTTCCTCAATTATATTTTTTATCATAACTTTTTGTCCTTTTTCATGCTTAAAAGAAATATATATATTTTTTAATTGTAAATAATTTTTTTCTTATAAACTTTCCTCTCATACTATTCTGTAATAGAGCATTTTGAACTTTGCAAAATTATTATGTATGGTCGCTGTAAAAAGTCATTTTTTTTAATTGGGGTGTCCCTTCAGTAGTTTTCTTCGCCTGTTTATGGACTGTTCTGCTTAAATTTCTATGAATCTTATGGACATTTTTCTTTTTCTTTTTTTGTATAATACTAAATTGATATAACAAATGTGGTTTTTTTTTTGTTTTCTTTTTCAAACTTTGCATTTCGTGGCCGTCTAAACATTCCTATGGCCCCCATTGCATTGAAATACATTTTCACATACATACCGCGGATGTAAAGTTGCATGGCAAGTAGAAGATTTAACTAAGACTATACAAATCTTAGAAGACGGCTTTAGAGGAAATTAACGAGTACCCATTCTCTGGACTGCATAGAACACATAACTGTACATGTACAATTCTTTAACGATTTCTGCAGAATATTACTATTTATCATTGTATTTGTGAAATAATATATTGTATTGAATGCAAAATGCTGAAATAGAATACATTATGTATAATAACACTACTGTAAAATACATATTAGTACTGCAGTATTGACATATATTACTCTTTAACAGTAGTTTAATATAATATTTTAACAATATTACTGACGCTGATAATTATTTACTTATAATAAGGTGTATACTGATAAAAATTCAAATTAATCAATTAATAAATTATTTATATTCCCCAATGTTTCATAGTTTTCCATTTGATGATTTTCATGGTATTCGTAAGTAAAATCATAATGCTTTAATTAATTTTTCATGTAACATTAAATAAGCTTATCTTTCTTAATTTACTTAAAACAGTAAATATATATATATATATATATATATATATATATATATATATTACATTAAAATAATAGTACAGAAATTGTTTAAAAATTGTACAGATATGCGTATAATAAGAATTAATAGAATAATTGTAGAAGGTAGAAAAATTGTACAATTTTTAAACAATTTCTGCAATATGCTACTATTCAGAACAGCACTCTCTCTAAATTATATTGTATTAAATACAAAATACTAAAAAATAAACTATGTGTAATAACACGGCAGTGAAACATATATTACTATTGCGGCATTGACATATATTAGTCTTTAACAATAATTTTTATATGTAATAAAATTTACGTTAATAATTTTTTTCTTATAATAACGTGTATATAAAGATAAAAATTAAAATTAATCAATTAATGAACTATTTATGTGTCTCTGTGTTTCATAGATTACCTTTTGTTGAAATGAATGTAAAATAAAATCAAATTGGTTTAGTTAATTTTTCATTTAATGTTAAGTAAGCTTATATTTCTTAATTTGCTTAGAAAAAATGTATAGAAAAACTTTTACTCAACTAAAGATTTATTCTTATCACGTACTACAGAAGTTATAGGGGAAACCAAAATTCACTCGTAAACAGAACATGAAAAGCTTCCAAAGTACTAAACTGTCAGGTTTTGATTTATGCTATTCATTTTCGATGTTTTCAGCAACATAGATGTTTTTTAAGACAACTTTTTTCTAGCGATTTTGTTTTTCAAAATCTCATTCTAAATACAAAAATTGTGATCACGTATTTCATAACGAAGAACTCAAAATGTTAACTAGTAGAAATTTTTAGAAGCAATTACAATCCAAACTAACTCGAATAATACAATTACCTTAAAAAAATATTTTATAGCAGTTTAATAGGATAACAAAAATATTTAAGAAAAAGGAAAAAACAGTTTTTTTAACTGTGGGATTATCTTGTTTCATTCGTATTTAAGTTAAGGTTATAAACATAAATGTTTATATTTTTAATATTAACATTTTTTACACCATTCGCTTGAGAATAGAACTTTGTTTAAAATGAAGAAAACAAATACAAATACATTTTGTGAGACGATGTTTTCATTCTGACTTTCAAATGTAAATCACTAACGATTGTGATAAAAAAAAAGCTTAATTGCTATTTAAAACTTAAGTTAATGTAATACAATTTTAGATTGCAATCAGCTTCAGAAATTTTAGATTTTTAATAAATTAATAATAAATATCATATTTATTGCTACGATATGATTTGGGTATAATTTTTAAAAAATAAATTGGTTTAATCTAATTTTGTTTATTTATTTATTTATTTGAGTTTAAAATAAAAATAAAAGAAATACTATGCATAAGCTGAAAATGTCCTCGGGACGAAAATAGTGATGGTTTCTTCAATTTGAACAACATTCAATTGGCATTCAATTTCAAGATAGCATTCAATTTAAACCACATACTTTCCGACATAGCTTGCAGCAGGCTGGAAGAACAAGAAATAAGAAGGGTACTACGATTCTGAAGCTCATATATTAGAAGATCTTAAAAGGAGTAAAAGGTCATTAATTGTACAACGTGCAAGATAATCATTTAGTGTTATGAGCAGGTTTTCACTTGGATCTTCAATTTCAACTCACTCTTATAGGAGGGACACATGAATAATGAGATTTATTTCATCCTTTAAAAAAATATCAATTCACTAAAATTTTTCTGCAACTCGCCCCGTAAAAAGAAACAGCTAATTTATTTTCCTCTCCTGGAACCCTTTAATAAATGAATTCGAAGAACTCCAACAATGCAAAAAAATCAAAATATTTTACGAGCTAATTTCACCATTATTTTTCGTTGAATATAATCTATAGTTTTTTAGAGCGCATTTGTTGTAATGATATCTTACTAATATGATCATAAAATTTATTTAAATAAATATTGTTACACAGTTACCATAACGTACTACTATTATTCATTTAAATCCACAGTGATAACATCTATGGATGCTGGTACCACCATACAGTATTAATACTATAATTGTTTTCACATGCGGTAAGTATGGATGCGATAGAATAACATATATACATTAGCTATACCAGCACCTGCTTTGAGTAAAATGAGACATATTGATTATGCTTTAGTAAGGATATTTAGGCGTTGAACTTGCTTGTATCTAAGATGCATAAAATATATTATTATGTGTACATAATTTTGTATCTTTTCGTTTTTGTTGTATATAGTATTATGCTGTGATTTAAATGAAAAGAATCTAGGAAATTGAAATTTAGATTTTGAGGCATATTTTTTTCTGAAAAAATTTATTTCTGATACTGTAATAATTTAAAAATAAGGAGTCTGAGATAATAAAGTCACGTAAATGTTCTTCCAATTTTAATGGCTCAGATTTATCTTTTTTTCAGACTAACATAGGAATTGATACCCATAGTACAAATTATTAACCATGTATACAAGAAAGAATATTTCAGAAGATATGTATACATAAAATATAATGGCGTGATTATTTGCCAATGCTATATGACGCTTTAACCCACCTATGTGACTAATAACGTTATGCAAGCAACACTATAAAATAACTTAGAATAATGGTATGCTAATTGTGTAGTTATAAAGACACAAGCACAACAGCCTTAGAAATTGACAAATTTCGCTTACTTACCATTAACTGCTATATCAGGATACAGTAATAATTCTTTGATATTTTATTCTTCTGACATATAAAATAATAATAATAATAATAAATAGCAGCACTTAGGACTAACAATTATCTCTTTATCGTTTTCAGTTTTCAACAATGATAATAATGTTTTCTAGTGTATGAAATAAAAAAGATACGATCTCTTTGAATGTAGTTCCAGTCATAAAAAGAATCATCCGGAGTAGTTATGTCAGAGGATGGCATTATTACTCGTACTTATTGCGCAGTATATGGTAAACTACAAACTACAACCCGAACTCATCGAAAATCGCCCCCAAAATTTTGAAAGTACATGAAATACACAACACGTTTATGTAAAAAACGAATTGTTTCCTAACAGATATACAGTCTTCATGTAAGAAAAATTACCTCGTTAATCTCACTCAGTGTGTTGTCATTACTTGCTTTTTCTCTCAACAAGGTCTACAAATGGAGCAACTGTTTTTAGCGGTTGTTTGCAATTCCGATGAGTCAGAGCCTTTCTGCATAAAATCCGTAGGTACAATTTCCCAAATTCTTTCATTTCTAAATTTGTAATAGAGCTTAGGACTACTTTTTTCAAATGATTTTATAGTAAATCATATTACATATTTAATGTTTTCTGACATTTTCTTTAAAAATACATTCATTACATATCAATTTTAAATCATTCAGTAAATAATAACAAGCTTATTTCTCTGAATTTCAATACAAATATCATTTTATCATTGAGTGGATATATATTTTGTAAAACTTTTTCACTAATTAATCAATAGAAATAATAAATAGTTAACAACATTACGTATGCAAGCTTTCAGCATATTAAATCCAAAACTGTAATAAAATGGAATTTTGTCAATATTGTATTTTTATGTTCAATTTAGATGGGTGGATACATCCATATGTAATACATATAGAGACGATTATCAACCTGTTACATTTAAAAGAGTAAAATACTATTCATTGAGGAAAATCAAGAACGTTACTGAATATTTGTGATACAGATGCTTACAGTTTATTTTTGCTGCTAATTCTTGTGTGTATTTCTTTGAAAAATGATTTTCTTCTTTCGAAAATAAATATTTACTCTTTTGATTAAAATAACTAGGTGTGAGGTTGACATGATACGTTGTTAAAAATTTATGTAAAACTATCCAATCACTAGACCGTTTTTATAGAAACAATTACATAATAGTATTTAAATCGATACTGATCATGAAATGAGGAATAATACGGATGGAAAATATTTAAAGCGCGGTTGTATAACCGTTTTACCATTGATTGAACACTTTGAAGATAATATTTAATAGTGTATATAAGTTTACCTGCTTGCTTTCAAAAAATTCTGGCCTTGATGCCAAAATCTTTCTTTTAATAGTTCATTTTTTCTAAAACTGTAGAAATAAGAAGCGAATTATGTTGACATAAAACATCAATGTTAAGAAAGTGCAATAAACTGTTCAATTATTCAACTGTTTTTATTTAAAAAAAACGGTTACACAGCCATTGTATAACTATATTTTGCACATACGGGCAATAATATGGTCAAAATAGCATTAAATTACGGTTACTTAACCGTTTTCATAAAAATTATTGAAAGACTGGGTTTGCTGTAAAATATTAAATAGTGACATTTTTGTAACGCTTCAAAATTTCAGATACGATCTGAAAGGTACTTTTCTTTTATTAAATGATTTAAATATTTAAACTTTAAAAGATTTACTTGCCGAAATAGCTTAAGCATTAAACTTGTACACATACGAATAGAAATATGGATTTTCTATGTCATATTTCAGTAAAAACGCATAAAATAAGAGCTTCAATGTACAGCTAGATTAATACGCGGCTTGAAATAGTAATAATAACAAGTCATTTAGCTGATATATTGTATTGTGATATTTTAGATTCTATTTAGCTGATTGCAGATTTTTATTGATCATTTATTAATTCATCTGGGAATTTTAATTATATATTAAAGAGATTGTGCCTCACATATCTCATATCTAATCCACATATCGTTTTATAAATTCTAATGAAACGAATTTATAAAACGACTGATTATCTTTCACGACTGTTTCTCTAAGAATATAAAGAGTTTGGCGGTAAAATTAACATCAATTAAGAGTAATAATACACAAGTAGCAAAACTAACATTAGAATTTTCAATTTTAATTTATTTTTGAGATATTCGTTGTTTATCATTTTAATAACATTTCATTAATGATGGTAAGTAATTTATTTCACTTTTGTAGAAAAAGAAGGAGGAGGATCGTGAAAAAAATAACTCTAGGGATTACTTGATATCTTGTTTCTAGTTATTATCATAATATAATATACTCACACATGGGATGCGTAAAAAATGGTCTTTTCATACGTAAAAATGCATCTGTGATTCAATACTATACAGAAATATTTTCCTGAAGCTAAATACCACCCAAGCTTCATTTACGATTTAGGATGCAATTCCGAAAAATGCATCCACATTTGTTGAACATAAAGCACAAATTTATTAGATTTCCCTTGTTTCACCTGCGTATTGCAGTATAAAATAAAAATCTCTAGAAAGACCTGCATACCACATGGTAATTAATTCGAGAAGAAAGAGAAAATATTTGATTTACTCGTTCGAATAAATAACAGGGTACTAATTTACGCAATTACACGAATGCATTAGAGTAGAAAATTAACTCAGAACTTCCCAAAGAAGTTAATGAAATTAGCCTTAAATACGACTTAAGAGCTTTTGAAAAACCTTAGTTGCAATGATAAAACTAATGTTTTATCTTGTGTACCATGTATATCTGCTGGCAAAGAGGGAATTCGTAAGCTAAGCGGGAAACTCGTTCATTATGTTTGAATAACTTAGGGAAAGTCTGATGGTTTTATATTCCAATATTTTTCTGATGAAATGTCGGAAAAGAGTACGATATGAACGATGAATTGACTTAATGTTATTGTTTTAATTGTTACCAAAGCAAGTGAATTCAACTTTTAGGATTTTTTATCAATATAGAAAATTAACTCGAATATAAACGACACTTTTTTGTATGCTTTTAGTCTTAGTGTATTGATAGTAAATATAACTTTATCATTTTACGGGGGGAGAGGGTTCTGCATTTGATATCGAAAGATATCGTTGGGGGGAGGGGGTTTGTCTTTTTATATCGTTAATATTTTTAATCCCATTTTTTTATAAGTTAAAACACTTAATTTTTACTTTTTTACCTACTTTTAAGAAAATTCAAACTTAATATTATTAAATCTATCTGTGTTAATTCACATATATTGCACATTGAAGAAAGCACGTGGGTTGTCTTTCGATATCGTAACATTTTAATCCCATTTTTTTATAAGTTAAAACACTTAATTTTTACTTTTTTACCTATTTTTAAAAAAATTCAAACGTAATATTATTAAATCTATCTATGTTAATGCACATATATCGCACATTGAAGAAAGCACGTGCAAAGTTCGTTTGAAATTATACTTACTTGTTTTACTAATAAAGAAAGAGAAATAATCTTTCCATCTGATATGGTTTTAAAATCTGTACTTTACTTTTGTCCCTTACTGGAGGCTCGTGCAAGAAAGCAACACGGAAACCGCAAATGTGTGAAATTAATCAGATGAATTTTGTGTTATTCCATTTTGACGTTTTCGAAAGTCACAAATTTCTATTTTTCAGTTGTTATATGGTTCATCATGGATAAAAATAAAAAGTTTTTGGAGAGAGCTTCATAAATGTTTTGAAGTAGCGTATCCATACTGTACAAAACAAGCATGCAAAAGGAAACAGCAATGGCTTGGAATGAATGTAAAAAGATTCCAGATTTAGAAAAAAAATGTCAGAAAAAACTAGAAGAATTTAGTATTTTTGAAAGAAAAGAAAATCAGGTCTTCTTGCAAAGGTAAGATAAGTTTTAAACAGATATCAGTGTTATAAGTTATTAAATCTGAACTATTTTTTTTTATTATTATTATTAAAATCTATAAACTAAAAACTCGGAAATATTTCTTTTGTAAGTAAACTAAATATTCTAAACATAAAAATATCCAATTAAAAAGATATGTTTACGGAACTTAAAATTGGAACTTATTTATCGTTCTATATTGTAAAATTACCCTCATGTATTTAAGAGTATTTTATGTAAAATTTCTTTTAACGGTCTTTTAACGGGTATCTCGTGTACTCATACTAGTGTCTTATTATGTAACAAATATTTGTTCTTAAATACTTTAAATTGCAATTATCTGTTTTCGTTCTGATTTGATATAAAGTTATTCTATATATTATAATATTCTATTAACTTATTCTCCTCATTTGAAACTGTAAAATCTGCTAAAAATAAATGTATAAGAGTATCTATTAATAGCAAAAAAGTAAAACAAAAATTTTTAAATTGTAAAAAAAAAAAAAAATAAAAAATAAAAAAAAAAATAAATAAATAAATAAATAAATAAATAAAAATAAATAAATAAAAAAAATAGTTTTCAGCCACTGATATTGATATCTTTGAGGAGGGGAGGGGGGTTAGAGAAATGATAACGTTTGATATCATAGGGGAGGGAGGGGGTCCAAAATTTTCAAAAAGTTGATAACGTTATGTATGTACCCCATAGCAAGAGTAGGGTATCGCAAAATATTTTAGTGTATAATTCTCAATAAGAGGAAAGTTCAGATTTAAAATAGTCAATTTTATGGTGTATTAATATGGCGATGAAACAGATGTGTCGACTTAAAAAATACTATAAGTCAAGACTGCTACAGATTATTTATTTAATCCCCGTCTGTTTTGATAGTAAAATATCACAGGGCCATTATTAATGAGACATAATTTTTCTTTATTTTCTTCTATCGTTAATCTAGGACATTTAGTATAGACGAGTGAATACATTAAGTAAAATTTTAAAAATATATTTTAACTAGCGAACTCGACAGACGTTGTCTTAGCACCGACTCCAAAAAATCAATTAAACGTACATAAATATAATAATACGCATGATAAATACTACGCTCTTAATTTAATTTCTTGTTACATTTATGTAAGGAAATTATTTTTCACTTTGCAGTAGTTTTTGAAGTCGGTTCAATTTTTGATAGAAAAGTTTATTTTTCTCTTTTTAGTGAAAAGTTAACGATTTTCTGAAGTCGGTTGATTAAAATTATAATACAGAAAAATTATTGTAAGTCACACATGTATGTCAAGAGTGGGGTTCGAACACACGATCTCTTTCTTCGAGAACCAGAGCTTAAATCTGGCGCATTAGACCACTCAGCCATTCTGTCCGCACACTATTCAGCAAACTTATTCAACACTTTTATTTAACAAAAAATCACTAACTTTATTAGTTTTTGCCTAATTACTAAAAAAGTAACTGAATCAATTTCGATGAAATGGGAATCCAAACCATTCTCGAATCCACTGGAACACACACAAAAAATTTCATTAAAATCAAATTGGTCCAGTCGTTTAGAAGAAGTTCAGTGACATACACACGCACAGAAGAGTTATATGTAGAAAGATTTGTGTTGGATACTTAATTTTAATTTTGAAATTGGGATGGCTGGCTCCGACTCCAAAAAACCAAATAAATGTACATAAATATAATATTACGTATGATAAGTACTACGCTCTTAATTTGATTTTTTTAAAATTATTTAAGGAAATTATTTTTCACTTTGTAGTACTTTTTGAAGTCGGTTCAATTTTTTATAGAAAAGTTTATTTTTATCTTCTTAGTTAAAAGTTAACGATTTTCTGAAGTCGGTTAATTAAAATTTTAATACAGAAAAAAATAATGTAAACAATACACGTATGTCAGGAGTGGGGTTCCAACACACGATCTCTTTCTTCGAGAACCAGTTGCTTAAATCTTGCGCCTGAGACCTCTCAGCCATTCTGTTTGCACTTTTTTCAGCGAACTTATTCAACACTTTTCATTAGCCAAAAATCACTAGCTTTATTAGTTTTTGCCTAATTACTAAAAAAGTACCTAATCAATTTTCGATGAAATGTGAATCTAAACCATCTAGAATCCATTGGAATACACACAAAAAATTTCATTAAAATCGGTCCAGTCGTTAAGGTGGAGTTCAGTCACATACCACGCACAGAAGAATTATATATATAAAAATTAGTAATATGGATTCCACTTCAGTTTACCATACAGTTACCAGTACATCACATGAGAATAAGTCTGTCCAACTTTTTAGTAAACATGGGCCCACCTCAGCTCCTGGCACTCAATGATGGGTGCCATTATTCACACGGTTCATTACATGCGCCAGTACTATTGCACAGTATAGTATTAGCGCACACACGCGTCTTGACATAACACAAATGAACCTAAGAGCGAAAGGCAAAAGGCCTCTACAATTCTGATGCTGCATAAATTAAATTTCAAATTATACATTTTTCTATGATAACTCTATCTCTAAAATGTTTGTATGTTAAGGTGCCTTAAATTTTAATCGTGTTTCTAATAACAATAACAAATAAATATATAAACATAAAAATCAATGACATTGGTAAGATTTTTTTTTTTTTTTTTGGGGGGGGGGAGGTGTGAAAATGTGTTTTATTTTCGAGACGTGTATATAGTTTCATAATAAAAAACAAAAACAAAAAGCATGATAATGGCCAATCCGTATGGGCAATTTCAGGGAGAGATAGTCTAAAAGTGTTTTCATAGATGTAAATTATTCTGCATCGCTCTACTCATTCTTATTAAGTTTTCTAAGCAAATTGAAAAACAAATAAAATTTCAAAAGTCAAAAAGAAAATCTAAGAACTTTTATTGCTGGTATAAAAAGAACAATGGCTACAAAAAGAATATGTATATGTAAATGAGCTTTCATATAAATGTACCTTCAAACGGACGGAGAATGTGAGAAAGCTTTTATTATTCTGTTACTTATCCATTATTAACCCTTAACCGGAAACATGACGCCTGTGAGATGTTTGCGTCTATATATCTACCCTTTACGCAAAAATGAACGCATCCTCAATCTTATCACGCTACCTAATCCTTATGCTATTGGTACTCCGCCAATCACAAATGATTACAACATTTGTATATTTTTAGTGATTGAATAAAAATAATATTTTATTTTCAACGCAGTCTGTTGGGCGGCATTTTTTCATTTATGTATTTTTTTTATCTGTAACATTTCCATGGTGGCATGTCTAAGCGCTATGGTAATAAAAACTTTGAAGAAACTATTTTTCGATGGTTTGATGAATTAGCAAGTGACATGAACGGTATTGACAGTATTTCAGATGACGAATATATAAATTCTAAACAATGAACATTTACAACAATCTAAATTTCTGAACAATGTCTGAAAATGACTCAACTTTGTGAGAAAATTCTAAAAAAAATGCACATATTTAGAACGCGCTGCAATAATTATTATTGAATGTTTTGCTAATTTTACTGATTATTTATTTCATATTGATTTATATTTTATATTATATAATATTTATTTCATATTATTTACTGTCTTTATTTATTTCATATTGTACTGAAATATATAAAAATATTTGCGTTGATTTAATTATTATGTCGAAAATGTAATAGTTTGAACAATAATCTATAATTTCAAAATATTTTCTCCCTCAGATATTCAAAACTTAATTTTATGCTGTTATATAGAAAAGTTGGTCCTGTTAATGCATTACCATCAAAGATTGAATGTTTAAGCTCTCTAAATGATAAATTTGTAAGAGTTAGTTTCTTTTTTAACCCTTTCGGGTCGAAATTGCTTTTTACGTTTCAAAATATTTTTCTTCGATTTAAACATGAAAAAGTACTGCTCTGAAAGGCAAAAATTAAGTTTTATTCAAATATTATTATTATATAAGGAATTAAATTATGTACTACTAATAGTACAGTGGTCTTTTGAGGAACAAGTTGTCATTTACGGGTATTCTATTATTAGCACAATACGCTCAAAGAGATAAGAGCAGTACAATTTCAAATCGAAATTTTGAAAGATATATATAAAAAATTTAAAAGATGTATTTAAAAATATGCAATTAGCATTATATAATTCGCAATATATGACATTCAATTTACATTTCCAAACAGAAAAAACCGTATAAAAATTGCCAAAAGAATTATATATATATATATATATTTGTGGGTATATTCTGGTGACCGCTCTTGTTTGGTATTAAAAGTTTTGAAGAAATTCCTGTCATTGAAGCATGAGTAAATTTTGCATTTTTGAGAAAAAGATGTTTTTTTAAAGTTGCATCCTTCTAATTTGTATCTTTGTTGGACCTTGCTTCTGTCTATCATATGACCAAAATTATCATTGCTTGCATCCTCAATTGTGCGAAGTGATGGTTTCAACTTTTTTTTTAGAAAGAATAGTCACGGAGGGCGAGTTAGTTTGGCAAACACGTTTCACGGAGTTTGTAGTTTGGTTTTTGAAAGCCAACGTTTTCAACTAATAAAGTAAAATCTAATAAATATAGTTTTTTTTCTTTTTTTGAAAATTACAGGTTAATAATATTTCATAAAAATTTTATATGACAAAAAGAAAGAGAAATAAGGCTATAAAACAGAAATATTCAACTTCAGTTACTACAAATTTCAATTCTATAAATTAATTAATACAATGTGCATATTTTAGTAAAATTAATTTCTTTAAAGACCACTTTACTACTAATAGTACACATATTCAAAGATTTAAAATCGTAATTTTTCAATGCTTTTGATTACGAAAATTACACCAGACATTGTTGTTAGCTACAATAACTTATTTTATGAAAATAATTTCAAATAATAATTCTAATTATTTATAGAGAAAATCCAAAGAAATTCCCTGCTTGAAGTGCATTTGAAGTTTCACCCATTCTGAATGAGTGTTCCAGGACTTTTAGGGCTATATTTTTAGTGAAAAAATAAATGCACGCTTTCAACAGGAGTCTTTAAAATAGAATATGAGGCTCTTTGAAAATAATTATTAAATGCTTGAAAAATATGTTAGTTGAAAAATGATGTACTATTAGTAGTACACCGGACCCAAAAGAGTAGTAGTTTTTAAAATTTAGCAGTCTCATCAATTGCATGTTTCCGTTTGTGTACGGGATTTTCACGTTTCCGGATAAGGGTTATATTGAGCTATTTACAATTATTGCCACATTTAACCATCCTAATTACAATTTAAGACAAACTATTAAGTGCGAGTATTACTCACGTTCAAAGGATTTCGTAAAATAAACACATGTATTATTAAGCCTTTGAAGTCGTGATACGTACCACTTAAATTGTCAGAATTCATCATTATTCCCACCAGTTATTTTTCATTGTAAAGTTTACCTTATTTAATTGGAACACTTTCGAAATTCAAGTACAGGCAATTGTCTGTTTCGAAAAGCCTGTGGTCAACGATTAAAAATTAAGCAAAGTGTTCTCTCATCACGAAGGAGTTAACTATATTATTAAAAGAAAATCGTTGATGAAAGAATAATAAGACTTTTTAAACAACTGTACAAAGCAGAGATGATTATAGCTGCAAATTATAGTAAAGTCTGAATTCCTAGCATTAAAATCACCAACAGTGGTTAATTTTAATCCTATCAAATATGTATAAACCGATTTGAGCCAAAATTTCTTTAAAAGGACTTAAATATATATGAGGATCTCAAAAATCAAGAGGTAGAAGTGACAAAATTTAGAGTTTGAGTTAATTGTGTTTAAAGCTAGAACATCAGTCATAATTGACTGGATTGAAATATAAAACTGTTGCTTATTTCACAACGATCAATTAAATCTTATTTTAGTAACTGTAAAAAAAAGTGATAGTACAATACATTTTTAAATGCAACTAGGGATTAAAGAGTTAAGTATTTAAGTAATTTAAACAGCTTAAGGAGTTAACCTCTAGAAAACAGCCATTAATAATTAATTATATTTCTTTCCTCCAAACAACCTTATTTCCAGACAGTGTTCCAAGACCATTTAGTGCAGTATTTTTTAATTTTGACACTTATATCCCTTGGCTTTTGGGGAACCTCATATATCGCACACAAAAAAAATTTCAATAGATAATTAAAAAAGCTTTAAATAAAAATTCTGGTGTACATTATTTTTTTTTATTCTAGTGAAATTACCTGTATTTTTTAATTAAAACATGCAACATTTTGAAATTCATAAAGTTTACCATAAATTACAATAACTCATAATTTTCTTTTGCTATTTATGATTTTTTTTTTTAAATTGCTTAAATAGCATTAATATACTTTGCTACAATCTATACTAGTAAAAGAACAAAACGCTCTGTCTGTGTGTCTGAGATGGCTAGCAAAATCTATGGGACGTACGAGGCTCAAAATTTTTATGAGAGTAGACCAATATCTCTCCTGATACACCTGAAGCTCAGTTAACTGAGTAATTAATTAAATGCCAAAGCTCACTCTCATAAAAAATCGCTTTTTTTTCACTTTTTTCCCTTTTATTTTCTTATGGTTGATTGATTGCATAAAATTTTCGCAGAAATAATTAAAGAAGCTGAGACAGACCTTTAAAATTCATCGACCGGCAAACTGTCAGCTTAAATGAGGATTTTTTTTTTTTATCACAGATGCTGTACGCCATGGAGAAAAAGATAGGTGGAGGCGAAGTAAACCGAAAAAAAAGTTTGCAATATTAAACCATTTATCGTTGAAATTTTAATGTCAAACAAAAGCACAAGGAAAGAATTTTGTATTAATAAAACGAATTGAAAGAAATGAATTACAGCTGAAACATATTTTACGAAGAAATAGTAATTTTTTAAATATTTTTTTCTATTATATTATTTAGGTTATAGTTAGGTTAAAGTTAAATTGTCTGCTCACCGGGCCTATGAGGGATCTATACAACAACAACAACAAGTTAAATTGCATTTATGTTATGGTTAGAATAAGGATATGTTACAATAAAGTGAAGGCCAGGTTACATTTATGTTATATTTAATTTGCGGTAGGGTGCTGTTAAGTGTCTGTTAGCTTACAGACAGGTTCTGGTTACGGTACTAAAGTTTAATCCCTTGGGGACGAACGACACATATACGTGCCGCAAAAAGGCTTAAGAATCCTTGTTTATTCTCACCAGTAAAATTATACTGTAAAATTTGCCTTATTCAATCGAAGCATTTTCTCGATTTAATAAGCCACAAGTTTCTGCTTTTTTAAAACTGGTGACAAAACATTTAAAATTTCGTAAAAGGCTCCCGTCGCCAAGGGGTTAAGGTTAGGAATTTATACACAGAGTGAACATTAAGCAAGATTTGATTAAAAATAACACCTACTTTTGTTAAATAGATCTGAAATTATAATACTATATACCAATCTTTTAGCTACCATCGAGTATTGATTTCATTCATGGTATAATCGGATTTAAGAGTGATATAATTAGTTTGAAATTCAAAATATTTCACTTGAGATTTGTATATGAAAATAATTAGTTACGTGACTTAACAGTGATTTTTACGGGTAAATATCATTTTTTTAACACGAAAATCACGCAATCGTTGAATACATATTCCCTCCCGTGTTTCTCATTGCTCATTTTGAGTATTTTTTGAGCTTAATATTAGTTGTTGTTTTTAAAACCGTTTTTTTACACAGTCAGTGGCTACGTATTTCAGACAATGCATTTCTGCATGTAACGAGTTAATGATAAAATCATACAAATTTCAAGTTCGTTTAGTATTGTTAATACGGACCCGGGCAACGCCGGGCGGTTCAGCTAGTGACTTATAAAAAATTTAAACACACTAGGCAATTGCACTTGGCAATGTTTCGAAATATGAAGATTATAGGTTTGCTTAAATTATTTCTTTTCGTGTTTTTAATTCTTTTTAATGTTAAATAATAAAGCATTTCACAAATTCAGTTTTAAATATACACATATTTATGAAATAAATATTCTCCACTTAAAAAACATGGATTTAATATTTTTTATTTTTTCTAATCATGTAAAAATCTAGTTATTTATTTTTTTCAAACAGGAAAACTAATGTGGATTTATAAAATTAAATTTAAAAATATACAATTGATTGCGCTAAAATAGACACTGCTGATATTAAAAAAGTGAAACGAATTAGGTAATTAAAAATACTCATTATGAGCTTTTTCGTAATTTTATGTAATATTTGAAATATGCAGAATCATAAAATTTTTCAAATATAAAACATAGTTTTTATATTATTTCTTATGTATTTTTAAATCCTTTTTTCTCATTTACTCTAATAAATAACAAGAATGTTTCAATTTATTTATCATTTAAAAATAGTTATTCAAGATAAATTTATTTTGCAAAATTTTTATTTTTCTGTTATTTGAATCCAAAGATAAATTGATAAAAATTAAATGCTTAACAGCAGTTATTCATATTCCCTTTTCAATGATTCTTTATAAATTATGATTTTTTAAAAATGTTTTAAAAGTGAAATTGTTTACAGTATAGAAAAAAAGCGTACTTAAGCATGATCATGAAATTATTTCTAAATTGTATAAAATGCATAACATAAAAATAGTTTTATTCTCTAACAATGTTAAATTGCATTTATAAACTCAAACTGTAATAATAATGTAACACGTGTTTCAAAGGTTATGTCGTTAGCAATTAATGTCACTTTGTTAACATTCTTAGCAACTGTATACTTTTTAGCAGCTTTTTAGTAATTTTACGTAATATTGGACAGATGCTGAAGCATAAAATTTTTCAAATATAAAATGTAGATTTTATAATTCTTCTTATATATTTTTAAATCATTTATAGTCTTTTTCAGTATTAAGTAACAAAAATGTTTCAATTTATGAATCGTTTCTAAATAGTTATTCAAGAAAAATTTCTTTTGGTAAACGTATATTTTTGGTATTTAAAATCAAAGATAAATTGGTAAAATTTAAATGCTTGATAGTAATTATTCATATTCGACTTTTAAAAATTGATTGTATAATGTGTATTTTTTTAATGTGTTAAGCCCCTTAACTGATTCCTTTTTTTAGTACAATAAATTGAAAATGTGGGTTAACACCAGTTTCTTAAGCTTAAATATTCGTAAGATTTAGTCTTAACATTTCTGAAATTAAATAGCATGAAATCGTACTTTAAAAAAATAGTGGTGTCAAAAAGCTTTAAATGATGAATTAAGCAAATTTTTCTTGCCCGAACGGCTTACGGGCAAATCAAATAAGCGATTAAAAGTCAAATTGCTTACACCATAGAAATATTTAATGCATTACATAAGCATCATCATGAAATGATTACTAGATTGTACACGATGCAAAACATTAAAATTGTTTCATCCTCCAACAGTGTTAAATGGCATTTCTAAATTATAATAACAATGTAACATGTGTTTCAAAGGTCATATCATTAGCAGCTAATGTCACCTCGTTAACATCCTTAGCATCTATATTGCTTTCAGGCGATTATTTTAAGATAGTATCAATAAAAAAAGAAAGAAAATTTAGATATGCTAATACATTTCAGTTTTCACTGTCCTAATATGAATAATATGATTTTTTTAATGTTTTAAAACTCATATTGTTTGCAGCATAGAAATATTTAATGCGGTATATAAGCATTATCGTGAAATGATTACTAGATTGTACAAGATGCATAGCATAAAAATTGTTTCATACTCTAACAGCGTTAAATGGCATTTCTAAACTGTAATAACAATGTAACATGTGTTTCATAGGTCATGTCATTAACAGCAAATGCCATCTCATTAACATCCGTAGCATCTATATTGTTTTCAGTCGATTATGTTAAACATATCAAAAGTATATAAAAAAGTAGTATATAAAAAAAAGAAAATTTAAATATACTAACACATTTCACTTTTCATTGTCTTAATATGAATAATATGATTTTTTTTATGTTTTAAAACTCATATTGTTTGCAGCATAGAAATATTTAATGCAGTACATAAGCATCATCATGAAATGAATACTAGATTGTACACGATGCATAGCATAAAAATTGTTTCATCCTCCAACAGTGTTAAATGGCATTTCTAAATTATAATAACAACGTAACATGTGTTTCAAAGGTCATATCGTTAGCAGCAAATGTCGTCTCGTTAACGTCCGTAGCTTCTATATTGCCTTGTGTCGCTTGTTTTAAATTTAGCATCATTAAATAAAATTTAAATGCACTAATGCATTTAACTTTTCATTGTCATAAGGCGTATTATGATATTGTAATTAAAATATTAAATTTTTTTCTGTTTAAAATGAAATTTTAACAGAAATATTTCTCGAAGAAGCAAAATTTTTTACGTTTAAATTCAATTTAAAAGCATATCATATCAGATTTTTTTTTTAAACCACACCCAAAAAATAATTTTTCTAGAACGACATTTCACAGACATGTTAATCTACAATATACGTTTAGTGTGTATTAATATATATCACAACTTGCGAAAAGGGAAAAAATATTTCAATGTAACACTAAAGTGAACAAATATAAAATAAAGTATAAAGATAAACAATATCGTGTTAAGATAGAATGTTTGCTACGCAAGTTAATTAGCAATAAATTAATGAGTTGATTATATAAGTACACACCGATATAAGAGAAATCGCGATATTAATATATATAGATTTAATAAATAGTTTCTATAAATTTTTGATGATGATTCAAGGAAAAAATAATTTCTTCTTTCAACGCGGTATGTAACAAGACGCTTTATAAAAACTTTTTTGTCGTGTCTTCGTACACAGAATGTAGAAAAGGGATTTTTTTAACAGAGGAAAAAGTTTTCACCCTAATTACAAAATCAATAAAATTCAGCCGTGACAGTGACTTCAGAAAAAATAGGATAAAACATGTGTAAGACTATTTAGAGTGGCTAACATATGCTGGTAATGTTCACGTTATCAGCGAACAGTAAGATGTCACTTAAAATATTATTTATGCCATGCACTTCATCTTGTAATAAATGTTCAAATGCTATCTGACGTGTATGCTTATGTATTGAAAAAAAAAATATGCATACAAAAAAATAGGCCATCACTCAGGCCGAAATTTCTGAATAACTGCTGTTTGCAGCATAGTCACTTTTTCGATATGTACGTATCTGATAGAACCTTTTGTTGAAGATGGATAACTACATATACACTACATGGCCATTGATGAACGTCCACTTGCGATTTTAGATGTTTCGTTAAATATAGAGAAATGTACATGAGGAATTATCCTGAAACTCTAAGCGTATAAATATAATAGTACAAGTCATACATTTCCGTGAAGGTTTTTTCTCGAAACTTCATAGGGGACCATCAACAAATTAAAAAATATTTATATATTTTGGATAACCTTGACAAAACTAATGTAGCAAAAGCGCTCAAACTCTAGGTTATGATTAAGTGACTTATTGTAATAAACTTTGTTCCTTTTTATATCGATATCATGTATACTCGTAGAGAAATTAAGGTTTTTATAAAAACAGTTTCACATTTTTCCAAGATTTTTGCATATAATTAGCAGAGTTCTTAATATAAAATAATATTATTTTCTGAAAATATGACAAACAACATGGAACACAATATCCTGTAATCAGAATTCAAAAATAATAAAAATCGTATGAAAAAGTCCTTCCGGCAATGCCGGGAGGAAGAGGTAGCTTACATATATTTATATATTTATTTATTTATTTTAAAGTAAGTTACATTGTTCAAAAATACTAAGCTCAAATTAGTGGAAATAATCTTATAAAATTAGTGATTTTATAAGATTGAATACTAGTTTTTGTCAAGACTGAATATTAATAGGAATTTTTAGAAATTAGTCATCTTTTATTCAACCTGCTTTTATTTTAAGCGATTTAGAGAGTCGCCAAATTCCACGACATCATAAAGTGTATGCCATTTTAAAGCAACATGATGGATCGTTCAGATCAGACGTTTCAAAATGTCAGCCATAAGCAAAATTCAAAGTGCTATAACTCAATCATTTTTCAAGATATAGACAAAAAAAAAGTGTTCTAGAATCGTTGTTTTAGGTTTTAACAACTAAAAGGACAATATTTTTCAACATTTAATTTTTTCGCATTTAATTTTAAATTTTAAATTTTTTAAAAAATTTAAAATGGCCACCATTTTGAAACAAAATGACGGATGATGCTGGCCAACGAACTCAATTGAGACATTTGTATGTACTATGTACATACCAAGTTTCATAGAAATCGGTTCATAAATAGGCGTGTTATCACGTGACAAAAATCAGATCGTTTCAAAATGTCAGCCATAAGAATAATTCAAAGTGCTATAACTTAATCATTTTGGAAGATATGGACAAAATGAAAAGTGTTCTGGAATTTTTGTTTTAAGATCTAACACTTAAAAAAAAAAATATTTTTCAAATTTTGATTTTCTTCGCATTCAATTTTAAATTTTAATTTTTTTAAAATTTTAAAATGGCTGCCATTTTGAAACAAAATGGCGGATGATGCTGACCAACGAACTCGGTCGAGATGTTTGTATGTACTATGTACATACCAAGTTTCATTCAAATCGGTTCATAAATACGTCAGTTATCGCATGACAAAAATCAGATATGTATATATATATATATATGTCAACATTTGAACGGAGGGTGGTTTTGGGGTCTGGGGGTCATGATCGGTGAAAATATACCAAAATTTTCCGGAAGTGCTTTCCTCCGGACGGCTGCAATAGGTAGCTTTTTACTTTTTGTAATGAAAGCTACCTAAAATGAGTAGGTTTACTAAATGATTTTTCACTGCGCATGCGTCAACGATATCAAAATTTCATTTGCATATTATGTTAGCTAAATGTATAGAGCAACTTTTGTGAAAATTTCAAAATCATAGCTTGAAAATTCTGAAAATAATCGTCAATAGAATAAGTTAAAAATCCGTTATTCCCAAAATGAAGCAAAAGCAAGAGGGGTTGTATCCATATACTCATTGATTTGTGTCAATATAGAATACACAATATGGGATGTACTACTACATTTGGATAAAACACTTCTTTTTTTTTTTTTTTTTTTTTTTTTTTTTTTTGCTTACTTTCGGAAACAGCGGATTTTGTGCTTATTTTGTTGACGATTATTTTCAGAGTTTTCAAACTGTGGCTTTGAGACTTTTACAAAAGTTGCCCAATACATTTAGCTAACATAATATGCAAATGAAATTTTGATATCGTTGACGCATACGCAGTGAAAAATTATTTAGTAAACCGACTCATTTTTCATACAGTTTTTATTATTTTTTACTTCTGTTTACAGAATATTATGCGAAATATTGTTTGCCATCCTTTAGAAAAAAAATATTATTTTATATTGAGAACTTTGCAAATTATAAGCAAAAATCGTGGAAAGATTTGGGACTGTTTTTATAAAAACCTTAATTTTTCTACGAGTATACATCCTATCGACATATCAATTAACACAGTTTATTATAAAAAGCCACTTAATCATAATCTACAGTTTGAGTGTTTTTGCTACATCAATTTTGACAGGGTTATCCAAAATATATTCATATTTTTTTATTTTCTTCACGGTCCCCTATGGTGTTTCGGGAAAAAATCTTCACGGAAATGTGTGGTTTGTACTATTGTATTTATACACTGGGAGTTTCACTATAATTCCTCTATTTTCTAGATATTCAACAAAATGTCTAAAATCGCAAGCGGACGTTCATCAATGGCCATGTAGTGTATATTTCTTCATTAGTAGTCTTTTAATGCAAACCGTATACTTTTTTGTGACATTCAATTTTTAATGATTATGTTTACGTGAGCATAAATTTGCAATGGTACACCATGAAAAATTTGTTTATTATGCTCTAAAAGATATTTTGTTATTGCATTATTATTTATAACTGTATTTTGAATGCTATGTGATATTTTAGTTGTAGTCATTAAAATGAGTACATTCCCTTCCTTTTTTTATATGCATAAAAAGCAAAATACCCGTAAATAAATAAATTAAAAAAAACTATTATCATCTTATTCTGCACTAGCTGACCCGCCCGGCGTTGCCCGTGTCCATATTAACAATATTAAACAAACTTGAAATTTGTATGATTTTATCATTAACTCGTTACATGCAGAAATGCATTGTCTGAAATACGTAGCCACTGACTGTGTTAAAAATCGGTTTTTAAAAAGCTCTAAAAATATTCAAAATGAGCAATGAAAAACGCGGGAGGGAATATGTATCCAACGATTGCATGATTTTCGTGTAAAAAAGTTGATATTTAACCGTAAAAATCACTGTTAAGTCACGTAACTAATTATTATTTTCACATACAAATCCCAAATGAAATATTTTGAATTTCAAACTAATTATATCACTCTTAAATCCGACTATACCATGAATGAAATCGATACACGATGGTAGCTAAAAGGTTGGTATATAGTACTATAACTTCAGAGCTATTTAACAAAAGTAAGTGTTATTTTTAATCAAATCTTGCGTATAGGTTCACTCTGTGTATAAATTCCTAACCTTAAACTTTTATACCGTAACCAGAATCTGTCTGTAACCTAGCAGCGACTTAACAGTACCCTACCGTAAATTAAATATAACAGAAATGTAACCTAGCCTAAATGTATTCACTTTATTGTAACATATCCTTATTCTAACCATAACATAAATGCAATTTAACTTTAACCTAATTTTAACCTAAATAATATAATAGAAAAAAACCATTTTAAAAAATTACTATTTCTTCGTAAAATATGCTTCAGCTGTAATTCGTTTCTTTCAATTCGTTTTATTAATACAAAATTCCTTCCTCGTGCTTTTGTTTGAGACTTTAAAATTTCAGCGATAAATGGTTTAATATTGCAAACCACGGAGTAAGACACTTCTTACTCCGTGTTGCAAACCTTTTTTCGGTTTACTTCGCCTCCACCTGTCTTTTTCTCCATGGTGTACAGCAGCTGTGATTAAAAAAAAAAACTCATTTAAACTGACAGTTTGCCAGTCTACGAATTTTAAAGGTCTGTCCCAGCTTTTTTAATTATTTCTGCGAAAATTTTATGCAACCAATCAACCATAAGAAAATGAAATGGAAAAAAAGCGAAAAAAGGTGATTTTTTATGAGAGTGAGCTTTGGAATTTAATTAATTACTCAGTTAATAAATAGAATTTTGAAATTCTGAGCTTCAGGTGCATCAGGAGAGACATTGGGCTACTCTCAAAAAAATTTTGAGCTTCGTACGTGCTGTAGATTTTGCTAGCCATCGCAGACACACACACACACACACACACAGACAGACAGAGCGTTTTGTTCTTTTATTAGTATAGATACTGCGGCAGCTCGACTATCATGGCAAATCTTACTTTATTTTAAACTTAGTCAGTACAATATCGACTTCATCGAGAAAATATGCATGATGGCTTGACATGTTTCAGTTGAAACCTGCATAAATCGATTGCAGTGCTAACTACTTTTTAACAACCAATATTTAAAAATTGCTCTTACGTTAGGAAACACCTTCAAATTATTTTTTATTTGTTTTATAGTGCAACATGACATCTTATTTTGCTCAAACACTTTATCTTGTATTCATACGTTTTCAAATTTATTTCTTATCGGTTATTATAATTTCCTGATCTATTAAAAAACGTAAATCACTTTATTAAGTATGGTCTTTCAACTATTTACGATTACAAATATTTAATTCATGTATAATAATACCTAATTATAATGTATATTTTACGTATTAAACTCATAGTTAATAAATACTGATTAAAATATTCTTTTAAGAATCAAATTATGTGTAACCTTGCTTATTTGACATATAATTACCCGCAAGGCATGGTGACGCCACTGCGACGTCGTTGTGAAGTCACATTATGAATTTGTGACTATCGATCATCGATGTGACGTCACGTGACGTCGATGTGAAGTCGCAGTGACTAAAATGTGAAGTCGTTATGGCCGTTATGGTAGAGCTGTTTGTGACGTCACATTGTGACCATTTTGTGAAGTCACGGTGTGACAAATTTGTGAAACATGTGCCATTTGTGACTACTTTGACATTAACATTGTGACGAAACTGTGACAAAAGCGACGATATTTAAATTGCTAGAAACATGTTTTTTTTTAAGTAAATAACATGTTTTGAATTTTTTTTTTGGAATTTTCTAAAGATTTTTAAGAAAGTCACATCTCAGTCACAATGTGACGTCATTGAGTGGTGGCATTTTGGTCGCAGATGTGATGTGACCAACGTGACTCACAGTGATGTCATTGTGACGTCACTGTGAGTCCGCACATTGTGACCGCACTATTTCGGCAGCTTACAAAGTTACCCAAGCTAAATCATTCAAAAGTCAAAAAGCACACAAATATTGCTTTAGATGGATTGAGATTATGTTCATTCTCATACAAAACAGCAAAAAAATTGTTTCAATTAAAAAAAAAATAATAATAAAAATAAAAAAAATAAAAAAATAAAAATAAAAATAAAAAAAAATGATAAGCAGCATTATTAATAAATAAGAACTCTTTAAAGAATAATTATTTTAAAATACGTTTCGTAACAAAAATCTCATGTTTAGTCCTATAGAGAAAAAAACATTCATGAAACAATAAATAATACGGAAATTTTAATAATATAAGTACACATCAATTTACATATGTAATTTCCGGGATATCATAAGTTACGCATACCATACATTTCAGAGAAAGTGCAGAAAAGAAAAGAAAATCAAATAATCGCATTTTTTTCACATTTCAATTAAGACATAACTAAACTCTTTCCGGACTCTTGTACTATTAATAGCACATGTCTTTTAATAAAGCATTATTTTGTATTAATAAATACTCTTGTTTCCATTTACGTATAGTAATGCTAGTATATGTCTATGCAATTACTATATGACTTCATTTATGTTTAGGCTTTTAGTAATAATAATAATTATTATTACTTCCTTAATTGTTTTTGTGCCGCTTGTAATTCTTTTATTTTAAATATATATTTCAAATTCAAAATTAAAGTTATTTTCCTGAAAGAATCATGTGTAATAAAGCGTAAAAAGTATTAGAAAGTTGTAATATAAATTAAATCTTGTTGTAATGCAATATTTTCTAAACATCTCCAAAAGTTCTTCCTTAGCCTATTTTCATTATGAATATTACTTGAATAGTATTCAAAAAAACAACATTCGTTATCTCTCAGACACTAAAATATTCTTAAACACTAATTAATCTATTTTGATAGCTAGTGTTAATATTATTAACGTCAAAGTGACTTTTTTCTAAAAATTGAAAAAAATTCAGACCCGAAAGGGTTAAATTAAAATAATATTAATAAAAATGAATAACTCCATGCATCCTAAACTTTTTATTATCCAAAAAAAAAAACAGTTTCTTTATTCAGAAGAAAATAATTTATTTCTGATGTTCTCGCAGTGTTGTTTCTTCTGAAGCTAAACCACTCTTGTCAGATGATATTTATTATAACTGATAAATGAATATCAACAGAACTAAAATAATATAAGCGCTGATTTGTGTACGCTGAAATTTTTTTATTTACGGCAGAATGTTATCTTAAATATAACGGAGTAAATGCAACACTTATTCCATATTGATTCCCAAAGAGAAAATGCTCAATTGAGGGAAACCAGGTCTTCAGAACATAGCTGTCCCTCTCGGTCACCTTTATTAAGGTTTTTAAAAAGACTCAAAAACTACGCACTTTATATAAGTGTAAACCATAATATGTGCTAAGAAAAAATAAGTAAAAATTAATTTCATTTCGCTTTAAAACTAAGATCCGGCGTATCTGGCAAATTCAGAGGTATACAGGAACTTGATTTGCCACTCACCACAAAAAAAAACAAAAAAAAAAAAACAAGTACACAAAATTATTTATTTTTATTAGTTTACTTTATTTTTAACATAAAAAAGGCCTTCACTTAATCTATATATTTTTTTATATTATTGTATAGTTTATCTATAAATAATTTAAATGAAATATATTAGTTTCAAATTTAAATTGCATGAGTGTCGTATATTAAGTTTGTATAAATATAATTTTCAAACATATTTATAACTGTGCGGTGCATAAATTTGGTACAATCATTTTACCAAAGCTCTTATAATATAATTTTTATAGTTCTTTTCCTACATTTAAAACAAACATCATCTGTTAGGAATCATATTGATTTAATTTATAACCTTGCTCTGTTAAAAAAAAGAAAAAAAAGTAGTGAAATAACAGAAGATTTACTGGTAATCCATTATCTTAAGTCTTATGTAAAATTATAGATATTAGAACAACCGACAATGTGTTAAATAACATAGTTGTTATGCGGTAAATTTACAACAGACTCTGTAAATTAACATTGTTAAAAATACGCAAGATTCCGTAATTGTATTTTTAATAGTAATAAATTAATATGGTTTTCAAAATTATTCAAGTACTTGTGCTTTAGAGAGCTTCAAATAATTTGAATTTTTTCAGAAAATAATAACATAGTTGTTATGCGGTAAATTTACAACAGACTCTGTAAATTAACATTGTTAAAAATACGCAAGATTCTGTAATTGTATTTTTAATAGTAATAAATTAATATGGTTTTCAAAATTATTCAAGTACTTGTGCTTTAGAGAGCTTCAAATAATTTGAATTTTTTGAGAAAATAATAACATAGTTGTTATGCGGTAAATTTACAACAGACTCTGTAAATTAACATTGTTAAAAATACGCAAGATTCTGTAATTGTATTTTAGTAATAAATTAATTTGGTTTTCAAAGTTATTCAATTACTTGTGCTTTAGAGAGCTTCAAATAATTCGAATTTTTTGAGAAAATTTTTTGAGAAAACTTTTGCATCATTTATTTTCTACACACCCAGTTTCTAGCCATCTCGGAGTTTAAACTCGAGGTAAGCCCTCTCGACAGTAGAGAAGTACCTTACTCACAGAGCTATAGCAATTGTTTTTGGTACAAAGTATATTTTTTATGATACAGCGGAAAAAGAAAACACTATAACTCCCGGAAAGGGATTTTTCCTTTTCTAAATTATTCTTGAGAAAAAAAAATACTAAATTTTCTTCTTTCATATTTCTAATGATATTTTAATATTTCTAATAAAGCAAATAACAATATAAATAAATGAATATCTCATCTAGCATTATTTTAGAGCATTTCATTTAAGGTGAAAAAACTACAAATGATAATAGGTGTTATACACACTGTTAAAAATTTCTGTGAAGACACAGAATAAAAACGAAACTCATTTCAAATTTACACGAGTTCTACTATTTGCTGTTATATTTACTTTTTTCTAATTACACTAGTTAGAATTTTAAAAATGTATATTTTGAATTACAAGTTTTAACAATAACAAAATTATCTTTAAATAAAGACATGAAATTCCCTACGGGGAATTAGACGTAAGATAAGGGAAATGCCTGTAAAATGAAGACTGAGAAAATCAATCGAAAGCATTTAACCGAGAAATAAGCTTTAAATTTACAAAGCGTTTCGCTTTTTTTCTGTGTTTTTTTTTCAGAAATTTTTAACAGTGTGTATAGCACTTTTCATCATTTGTAGTTATATTTACCTTAAAAGAAAGGTTCAAAATAATGCTAGTTGAGAAAATCATTTATTTATCTCGTTATTTGCTTTATTTATTATAATTAAGCTTTAAATTTTATCTTAATGCGTGATAGATAGGGAATAAAACTGAAAAATGAAAATGATTTAAAAAAATGATATATGTGTAGGATACTCTATTCTTTGGACAAGTGACAAATATTTTTTTCAGTGTTCAATCAATCTAATAGATTTTCATAAATTGTTTATGTCCTTAAAGATTTTTAGAATGTTATAACTTGTCAATTTTAGCAAAAAATATATTATTTTTATCTTCTAATCAAAACTATGTGTTTTAATTTAGACAAATACATTCCCTAAGGCTTCCATGAAGTAATGAGTTTATACACTTAATCGCAGTTAGCTAAATTAAATAAGCAATTTCCCTAGTTACTTTTTATAGATATCCGTAGGGAATAAACTAATTATACTCTTCGTTTTTGGCTGCTATCTGAAACGGGACATATCTTCTATTTCGTAATAGGTAACACTGTGATATTTGTTGTAAATTTGGTAGTGAAACTTTCACATTTTCATTATAAAACTCATTTGAAATCAGCATTATATTATACTTACATTTTATTAAGACAAGCCAAATTAGAGAAAAAAAGATATAGGTAGTTATGAAAACTTTGCGAATGTTATTGATTTAACGATGAAATTTATTTCGTAATGACGGAAAACTGATTTTGCTTACTACGGGATAGTAATATTAAAATCCCAAATACATTTATTTGAAATTTCAATAAAGTATAGTTTCATTTCGAAACTACTCTTTTTTTATTCTGATTTTATGTTTTCAGATTATAACTTAATTTAACACAGTACATTTATGCTTTATTATAAAAATCTTTTTTTTATTGTTTTCAGAAAATAAAGAAAGGAGTAGTATTTTGCAAGTTTACAAAATTCTAAACATTTTAAATACGAACGTCAATTAAACGCATTTCTTGAAGAAAGTAATGAATAAGGAATAATTCTAAGCCATGATATTTGTATTTTCTAAGATAACTTAAGCTGAAATCAGGTAAGGACTTTCTAATTTTCACTAAAAAAAGATTCAAAAATTGAAAAAATTCTTTTTATTTAGGCTTGAAAAAAATAGTACCTATCTTTCAGGGAAATATTTAATTACGCTTAAATTATTCTAAATTTAAAATTATTTTTTAAAATTATTCTTAATTTTCTAAAATTAAAACTGTGTTGAATCGTTAAGTTCAAAGTTTTAATATTAAAATTTAATTTATATCGCTTTGACTAATGGCAGAATAAACATAAATATCCATATTTATATGCGAAGATTATTAGAGGAAGGTGGGCCAAAAGGATCTCCTTAAGAGAAAAACTGGATTAAAATAACATTATTGTCTACAATTGTTTAAAAAAAATCTGAAATTCGATGATATGTTTTTCCTGAATTTCACAGAAAAAGTCCCTTTTCACAACAAAAGAGCATTTCCCGTTAAAAGTCGGAAAATTCCATCTTATTTTCTGAAAATAAAGAAATGGATGGAGATAGAAAGAAAGAACGGAGATACTCCGTTATCTGGAGAAAATTTATTTTCAATGTTAAAAAAAACAACATGTTGCTTCATAGAAATGGGAAAACTCAACGAAAGAATCTTGGCTCATTCGTGAGACATTTTGCAGAATTGCAACTGTATTGTTTTTTGTCGTCGAGATTAAAAATTATTATATTTCATACCAACTTTCTAACAACATTATAATACCAACTTTATGCAGTGATAAAAGTTTGTTATAAAACATAGAAATTAAATCGAAACTCTCTATAAATTTAGTTCTTGGTTAGTTCTTGGTTAAATGCATTGGATTACGTTTCTCGGACTTTTTTTTACAATTTTGCACCCATTTCTAATATCTTATATCAAATTCCCTTCGTTGATTTCCATGTCTTTAGTTAAAGATATTTTTATCTTTGTTAAAACTTGCAATTCAAAAAAAAAAAAAAAAAAAAAAAATTATTAATTTTAATAGAAATAATAATAAAGACAGTTATTTTATTTTATTGTTATTTTTATTTAACTTAGAATGTTTTAAAAAGGGAAAAGTCATCTTTTCAGAATTAGTGAAGATTTTCAAAAGTAATTATTTTGCAACTGTTTTCTTCGCTACATGCCAGAATCTTGAAAATGTTACAATAATTTGCATCGTGTTACTTCAAATGAGTTATAATTTTTACAATGCTATTATCACTACTGTTATTTCATTGGAAAATGCGTTATATAAAATATATAAATTTTATAAAAACATATTACTCAAAATGAATAAAATAATGAAAACATCAAAAATCACTTTTAAATTACATTTTTGTCTGTAAAAAAAAAAAAAAAAAAAAAAAAAAAAAAAAAAAAAGCGAGTTTTTTATTTTTTTAACCTGTTAAATATAAAATTGATTTAAAAAAATAATAAGTATTATGAATAGGTCTAAAATAAAATAAAATAAACAGTTCATATATATTCTAACAAATATATTTGAAAGGAATAACGTATTTTTCCCCTCTGACTCATAAGATATATAAACTTTATGCAAGATAGCATCATCAGTGAGGGATTACACTGCTGTCAAAAGGTTTAGAGTTCGATCCTCAAATTGGCTTGAAGTACATTGTCCAAAACTTAAATAATATAGAAGTTCAAAATCACGGAAAGTTCGAATTCTTTGATGAATCATTGATTTTAAAAGTTAAATTAAATTATTAAACTTCTTCAAGAGGAGTTTTCCCTTCTTTTATTTCTCCAAACGGAAAATCTAATAACGGAAAGGTGAATGTCTGACAGCTTTGCTGCAAGTAATTTTACCGTGAATTCGCAAATTTAATTTTAACAGTGCATATAAAACCTTTATCCTATTTAGAACGCTTTTCCATACATTTTGCATTAAAAACGTATTATAATAATGTTATAATTGCAAATCGAGTAATGAAAGAAAAAAATTGAAAAAGTGTCCAAAGGATCATTTTACCCTCCAAAAGGGCTAAATGAGCCTTCTTTTAAAAATAATTATATATTTATTTATTTATTTATTTATTTATCGTCAAAGTAAAACATATAAAAGTAATTCCTGTTGCGTATAATTTCTGTTCTCTATTTTTCGCCTCGAGGTTCAGTTAATTCTTATTAGGAATGTTCGTTAAAATGGTACTTGCTATCAGTTTTCGTTTTCTTGAAGTGTTTGTTTTCATCTTCTTTGGAAATGGTATTATAACACATAGATTCAAAGAAAAAGACTCGAAGCAGTCATATATTTCGCTCGCATTATGGCTGGGACCAAATACTGGATTTTAAGTTAATGAAATTCTAGTAAAACGATCCATATAATGATTCATTTTTCTTGAAAACTGACCCGAAACAAACGGTTTCTAAGCTGTATTTTATATTTTATTTATAAATTATTGCTAACTTTTACCCTGCAGCATTGCTACGCATTTTAGATCATATAATTGGATAACGTCAAGAAACATAACAAACTTAGCAAATGTACTTCACATCTATAGATATTATTAAATAAACCAAGTTTTATTTCTGTACATGAAAGACTTGCATATGTAAATAGATATGAAGGTTTGGACTTATCTCATAACAGAATGTTTTAAATCCCACTTTTTCAAGGAATTCCATTCAGAAACTTAATACAACGATCGCTGGAATACCGCCATTGCTTCTTCTTCACTTCACACAACTAGCTTGTATGTTACACTGTAGATAGCGCGATCTGTCTGGAAGAAAACCTATGTGGATCATTTTAAAAACTAGAATCATTTTAAGCCGCATTCCCCTAACTATATTCTCTTAAGAATTATTTTATAAATTTAAAGATCAATTGCTTAATGGTCCTATTAATATCATATTTCACATGCTTCATAAGAAAGTTTAAACTGGCAAAGAAAGATAACGTTTCTTAAATGAATATACAAAACTATCAATATTCATCTTTAGATAAACATCTCGATGTAACTAACATCTTGATGTAAGCAAACCATCGTGATATAATAAAACATAATGATTTAAAAAAGAAATGAGTTTAGGCAAACACAATTTTATAAAACTGAAGCCGATATTCTTTATAATATAAAAGATTCCCTTTTAGTCTTATATGTTAAAGGAAAATATCATACCATAACATAAGGCAGATGTGCCAATAAAGGACTCCCTTAAGAAATTTTCTTAATTGCTTTTTAATTAATAGACGCTTTCAGTGCGACGTCAGTCATAATATTTTGCTTTGATACTGACTCCAATGGTTGCTTTGCTTCATTTCTTACTAAATATAAATCTTAGAAATTGATATCATTGCATATATAGCGTTGAAAACTTGACTATGATATATGGATAAAAAAATTAGCTATAATTTATAAATAAAATAGAAAATACAGCTTAGAAACCGTTTGTTTCGAGTCAGTTTTCAAGAAAAACGTCATAAATGACGTCACGACTGAAAGCGCTTATAGTTATAATTACTATATCCCCGTTTTTTTTATATTATATTAATTTATCAACAATAATTAACCATTCTCATTGCCTCATTTTCCTATATGAATCAAAAATTTTTTGTAAGTAAAAAAATATAAGAACCATCTAAAATATACGTAATGGACACTCTTTCTTCCAATAATGGACACACACTGCTTCTGTAATGAATTATTATGAATATTGTAAAAATTATTATGTATGAATATTATAAAAATTAATAAATATAATATTTATAACTTTATTTAGAACTAAAATTTAATAAAAGCATACAGATGAAACAAAATTGTTATTTTGATATAAATTTAATAGTTAGGATACCAGTTAAATTTAATAGTTCGGATACCAGTAAATAATAAAATATTTATGATAATTTTATTAATTACTGTATTTATCAGAAAATAAATATTTTAATGATTTTAGACAGATAGTTTAAAATACTAAATATAAAGCAACTAACGCTATCAAGTTATCGAGACAATATGTGTGTATTGGGAGGGAGGGGGAGGTTGCAAGGTAACAATTATTTTTATGTATTTAATTTGGAATGTTAGTGTGCAGTTTCATCTTACTATTTTCGACAATTAAATTTCAAGAATATACTTGACATTTTACTAGTAATAATTAATATTACAAATATGAAACGAATTATAATGCTGTGGATTGAATATATGAAATACTAAATAAAATAACTTCAAAATAAAGTTGGGAAACCATGTCTGAGGCATAGATCTGCAGATTTACTAGCTTCATGATTACTGCAACTTTCATTAATGTTACTTTTTTTTGTCAGAGATGAATAAGCAATTTTTTAGAAAAAAATAGATTTTTAAGAATTTTTGTAACTTAATTGTTTTACATAACGAAGGATTTGGGAAAGATTAAGCCCTATGAACACCTCTTTGAGTGTGCCCTCAAACAATATTTTCTTCTTCTTAACTGGTTTGATTACCAGATTATAAAATATACAAAGCAAAGTTAAATAAATTAAAAAAAAAGAACTAAATTTTTAAATTTTATTAACCACATGACACAATTAAAAAGAGCTATTTATAAGAGTTTTGGTGTTATTACATCTCGTTAAGTATAATTAAAAATAGATATGATCATTTTTGGTTTCAGTTAAGTCAAAATGTTTTTTGTACTATAAATATACTGAAATTGTGTTTTAGAAACATCTCCATCGGATGTCAATTACTGCAAAATGACTAACTAAGCATCTCAGTCATGGACATCTCTTATGAAATTAAAAATAAATAAAATTTTATAAATAATTGTTAGTATATAAAATTCAAAGTTTTCTATTATTATGAAAAGAAAAAACTGCAAATTTGGTAGCCTATAAAGGCTATATAAATTATTTATATGAAGTATGTTCATCACTCTTATCACATTCAATAAAAATCTCAGAATAGTAGAAACTCGAAACATTATTTTCTGCTTTGTAATTGGTTTGATTAACAGTATCAATAATAATGCAAAATTTTGAAACATGGAAGAGGAATTTATGAAAAAAGTAAAAGAATCTAAAATTTTTATTGGTTATTTTTTTATAAACCAAAAACTTTGAAGAGTGTCCATTACTGGAATATCTACTCTGTAACTCGTTATGCACTTAAAAAAATAAAACTGATTTAACATTATTATTGGCGTTAATTGGGAAAGATTATCTGCCGATTATCTGCACGAGGGATATAGGCCCTAGGGAGAGTGCCCTCCGTTCGGGTATTTCTAATGTAACTTAACACGTATTTGAACAAGGTTGCCCAATGTTCGAAGAAAACCACGGAAAATTCCCAATGGTTAGTCTGACGGGCGTTACTGGGTTCAAACTCAGCAGCTGCCGTCTACCAGCATTGAGAGCACAACCTCTAAATCATTAACATTATTATATCAAATATTATGTCATCTTAAGATGTAGTAGATATGAGAAAGCCACAGAATTTAGTAATTTTGTCTTCGCATAAGACTTTAAAGAGTTATACATTGTTCAAAATTTATTATAGCTTAAAATGTTATATTTCAGGATAATAATTTATTATAAAATCAGAAATTCAAATAACTAAATAAAGTTACTCTGAATTTTTAAAAGCATAAAATATCAAGTACACAACATCTGTATTTGTAATAATATTTTTGTATTTATAATATATTTACGTTAATTAGTCAAACATTTATCACACAGTGACATACTTATTGTAAATATGTGTGTATGTACTGAGCTATTTTCAGACATGCACCCATCGGTCAATAGTTGGCACATACATAATCGTTTTCTGTTTCCCACACCCATTATTCACTTAATTTCCTGTTTCCGATAAACAAGCAATAAGTAGTGATTAAAATGTGTAACAAATGGTCTAAAACGCCAAGCTTAATCTTGAAGTTAAATCAAACTCTCTGAGAATAATAGAGAACCAGCTTCGACCACGGTAAAGGTTTGTCTGGACGTCAAACACTGAGCAGCGAAATATATTTCCTGCAATGTATACTTATTATGCGTTTAGAAAGCTAGAGATTAAGCTTAAAAATTTCATATTCGGGAATACATTTTTATTAGACGATTTTTTTTTCAGTATTTAGAATCTAATCTAAATTATGCGGGACTAATATGACCCTGTGTATAACACTGCGTCATTTTCATACTTGTAACATCAGACGATTAAATTTCGCTTTTACTATAGTTTTTTTTTATCTTTACATTGCATTCTTTTATATTTTATTCCGCACGATAAGAAAAAAAATGTATTTTCTAATGCAGTTTTTTTTTAAACAACATTCCAATTCTTTTGAAAACTGTATCACAACTATCTCATTTTTATGGTTTTAAAAATAATTTTCAAAAAGGAAATTTTATAATACTAGGGGGACCCCGCCCCCCTGCTCGCTATGCTCGCCAACCCCCCGCGTAATCGCTTCGCGATTCCAAATTATTGGCTACCCCTGCATGTCGCCCTGCATGTCGCCAATACCCCATGGTATGAATAATCAGTTGCAGACCTTTCAAATGATGTGTCACACGACTGGTGTTGTAAAGAAATTAAAAATGTGCCTCCCTGGGGGGCAGAGTGGGAGGCGACACAAAAGATATCTATAATATGAATAAGCAGCTGCAGACCTCTCAAATGATGTGTCACACGACTGGTGTTGTAAAGAAATTAAAAATGTGCCCCTCTGGGGGGCAGAGTGGGGGTGACACACAAGACATCCATAAAATGAATAAACAGTTGCAGACCTTTCAAATGATGTGTCACACAATTGGTGTTGTAAAGAAATTAAAAATATGTCCCCCGGGGGGCAGAGTGGGGGATGACACACAACACATCCATAATATGAATATGCAGTTGCAGACCTTTCAAATGATGTGTCACACAACTGGTGTTGTAAAGAAATTAAAAATGTGACCCCCCCCCCCTTGGGGAGAGCAGAGTGTGGGGGTGACACACAAGACATCCATAATATGAATAAGCAGTTGCAGACCTTTCAAATCTTGTGTAACACGACTGGTGTTGTAAAGAAATTAAAAATGTGTCCCCCCTGGGGAGCAGAATGGGGGATAACACACAAGACATCCATTATATGAATAAGCAGTTGCAAACATCTCAAATGATGTATCAAACGACTGGTGTTGTAAAGAAATTAAAAATTTGGCGAAATATTACAGTTATCGCCAAGTTGGCGTCACTTTTGACAACTAATTTTGGTCGCCAAATTTGGCGATATATCGCCAAGTTGGCGACAAACTTGGCGATTGTTGGCGATGGTAACCTTTCCTCTCTTTATGGTAACCCATACGGCGATGCATAGACGGAGTCCTTTCCTGATTGGTCTATTCGACTCATGGAAGGAGTGGACAACCCGGATTCGTTAGTTCCGGAAATCTTCCACATCAGCATCATTCCAGGAGTCATTCCTTTTAAGGCTAGTTTTTTTTTTACTATAGAAGGATTTCTCTAAGGCATGCAGACGATTAAGCAATATAAATCCATTTCCACTTTGAATAACATATATAGCGCGGATTTTGTTTTCCGTTTAAATTCTATAACAAAATTAAAACTTCAGCCGTGAATAAAGAAAGTAATGAAAAATAACTAAAACACAACATTAAGGCATGTTATGCTTAAACTACTAAAATAACAGATTTAATATTTCTATTTTAATAGCGACGTTTGAAGATTTCATTAGCTATTATCTCCTCTCTCCTGAAATGAAGCCGATACGAAATTACAACTGTTAGTGAATTTCGAGACTGTATTTCGATATCGTCATGATATTATTTTTTATAACATCATGTTTTTTATAATATCAATAATAACATCAAACATAGTTTTTGATGTTATTATTGGTTTAAATAATTATTTGACTTTTCAATAATAATAGAAAATGTTATTATATTATGCTGCCTCGAAAAGCACCGTTGGTTTTTCCAGTTACATTGAAAGTAAAAATTCTTAAGTTGCACTTTATTACAAGATACGCATTCATATATTTTATTCTTGTTTGGTTAATGGTCTGCTTAAAAATGTGAAATATTGTTTTTTTCCCTTGCTCATTCATAGAAACACTGCAAAAAAAATTTTAGAAAATAAAGTAAATTTTAAATTGACAGATACAGATATCGGGGCATTACCAGAGTGGAGTTTCAATCTTTCCATCACCAACAAATAACGTATAATTATTAGTATAATCTATTTATCTGTATTAAATATAGAATATAAATTTTGATTTAAAATGTATTTTACAATCACAAGTGTTTTTGTGAAAAAAATTAAATATTTAAAAAAATACTCGATTCAAATTAACTGCTTTGAAAACATTTTTTCAAAATTATGCCACTTGTGGCCTTTTAAAATTTTGGACAATGAAAATAATTAAACGGATGGGAATACCGATGATTAGTTATTATGCATTACCAGGTAAAACCGTACCAAGATTTAGCATTGCAAGCCTTAAGTTTATTCAAGACATTTTTTATTAATTTGCAGATAAAACATTTTTAATTAAACAATTTGTTTTAAAGAAATATCAGCGTACTGTATCAAAATTCTGTTAAAGAAACTTAATATTACTCCATATACCGTTGCACGTTTTTTGAATTTATAGTAAATAAATGTCGGCATTAGAAATAATGTACATGGTGATAATCAATCTTAAAAAATAACAAAAATATATGAAGAATTATCAGATGTGCATAAGAAATCCTATTTGGTGATACCACATACGTCGTTGTAAGCCATACATAAGATAAATCCAGCATGCGATGTTAAATATGAGCAAAATATTGTATCCAATGATACACTTTTATCGTTATATGCTACATATTATTTGAGAAAAATAGGTATTGACAACGAAAATGGTACACATGATTATGTGCGCCAAGAAGATAGATTGCCAAATATGTTTATCAATTGCCACTTTCCCTTAACGTAACTAGTCGCGTTCAAAACAGTAATTTAACATTATTAAATATATAACAACTTTATTAAAAATGGTAAATATTGTAAAAATAAAATAAATTGAAATAAAAAAGATTGCAAGAAAAATAACACAAAACTAAACTTTCTAATAAAAAATTAATCTATACGGTTGTCAAAAACTAAGGGTTATTCTGATTAGTTTGATCTAGGTTTACCTTCAGGGCACGGATAATTAGCATATACCTAAATGCATACAATATATTTTAAAGAAAATTATGTATGAGTTACTTTCATGAGTTACTTTCAAACGTTAAATATTTCTCATGGAATTAACTCTCAATTAATAATGCCTAGGAAAGCATATTTTTATTTTCGCATACGAATCCGTAGGTGACTATTAGAAGATGCCACTATTTATTTCCTTTTCCCCACATCACATTAGTCACACAAATTTCTTTTTCCGATAAACCACCAATAAATAGTACCTTGAATGCATAACAAATTATCTAAATGCCAGACATAATCTTAAACGCTTAAATCAAATTCTCTTCGGCTTATTCAGAAACAGATTCGGCCATGGTAATGCTTTGTCTTGCTGTCATAACAGCGAATACCTTATAAATAATATGGGGAAATAACGATGCATGAAATATACTCTATGCAATTTATACTTATTACGAATTAGGAAGCGGGGAATTTATCACTTACTTCACAACTTAAAAGTGTTAATTTTAAACAGATTTTGGCGTAATAATTTAAAATTGCCGACTCTTCTGGTGAAAATAGTAATGTAATCTAAAATACTAAACAGAGAAAAACAGTATTTGAATAATTTTTTTCGCATTGTTACATGGTTAAGTATTGCTTCAACTTTGTTTAGACGATCTTTAGTAATGTTGTTTAAAATATGTTTCGTTAATTTTTGTCAAGCTATGAACATTGCGAGATAATTTAAAAAATAATATTAAAATTTGAATAAGTACCTTTAAATGTGACTTAATTATTATATGCTGTTTTTTCGGCGTTCTCCGTGCTCGTCAATTTTTTTTTTCAAAGAAGCAAGAATTACTAAATCCTCGATTCCTATTAAAATTTTCAGAAAACAAATCTCGCAAAATGAAAACGCGAGATTAGTCCAAATAACTTTTACAGCATACACAGATTTTGGTACGCGATACGTTTAAAAAAATCTTTTTCTGAATTAATCTCCGGCACGATTCTTTTTCATGCGGCACCCTATAGTAGGCGTTTTGTACAAGTGGTCACTTTCCAAACAATCAAATGTTTAGAATGAAGGCTAAGCCGAATTTTATTACCGTTTCATTGATATTGAAGAAAAATTGCCATTATTTAGTATTTCTACTAGGCAAATCGCTTTCCATTTTCTCTCTTTTCTTAAACTGATGTTTTGGCCGTGGGGGTTTAGGTATTACTGATGATACCTGGAAGTTAGGACTTGAGTGCTCGACATGAAAGCTTGCTTATAAATCATTGTCAATATACAGAGACAGGATAGCACTAGTAAATTTTAGAACCCGAAGAAATTACAGCCGGGAGCTCCACACAAAGGGTGCGTGCAATGGCGCCAATGGGACTCGCGCCCACAATCGCCACTCGCAAACAATTAGCGGCGTGATGCCTTGACCACTCGGCCACGGAGATCCCCAGATAACGGATTGTCTCCCTTCTTTCTTCCATCCGTTTCGTTATTTTCAGGAACAATGGTGGACTTTTCTGATTTTAAACGGAAAATGCCTTTTTGTTGCGAAAAGAGAATTTTCTTGTGTAATTCAGGAAAAATTTATCCGTGAATTTCATATATTTTTTTAACAGTGTAGATTAAATAAGAAAATTATTCAATTTTCAAAAAGTTTTAAAAATGATGGTGTATAATTTATATTCACTTCTTTATAGATATTTTATGTTAAAAAAAAAATTACAAACTCGCAGAGATTATTAGATATTCGTTTAAGTTAAATACAACAATGTGTTCACTAAAGTTATAAGAAGTTTAAATTTATTTTTCTAAATCTATGTTTATATAAAAGTAAATAGAATGCGTTTCAGTGAACTGAAAAACCTAGAATAAAATAAACAAAAAATAACCTCTTTTCCAGTTTTTCTGTAAATCCTAAAAATTTGTTTTGGAATTTGAAAAAATGCTTACACCTGACACAAAATGCGAAACAATTCGATAAATTGTTTTTTTTCAGACAAAATAAAAATTTAAAAAAAGCATAAGTTTTATGTTTCAGTTATTTTTCTTTTCATTTTAAAGCACAAAAAAGGCTAGCATTTTCTAAGCTGATAAATGATATTTTGTTTACATTTTGTTACTCTAAGCATCCAAACACTTTTTGTAGAAGCGTTTATTAAAAAAATAAATTTTGAAAAGTATGTTAAAACACATTGTATTAGGGTGATTTATAAATAAACTGTGGCAGCTTAAATATATGAAATGTAATAATAAAAAAAGAAGAAAAATCAGATGCATTTCTGAAGTAAAAGAAATTGCAGAAAACGGATTTCTTTATTTAGCTATGTAGAAGGGGCTTAGACAAGGAAATATACATTTTCATTAATTATTTTCCTTTTATCAAAGAATAATATTATTAACATTGAGAGAAAGAAAACATTAGGAAATGACTTAAGAATTTTTTTCTAATATACCTTTAAACCAGTTAATGTAAATAAATGTTTTCTGTTAAACTTTTTGGTACGTATCTCTAATTGAACATAAAATATTTCTTTAATATTAATTTTTTTTTCCAGTAAAAAGTTTTTGTACAAGGAAGTTTTTTAGAAGTACTTCCCATGTTTAAATTCTATGCTTAAATTCATGCTTTTTAGTGCCTCTTTACTATACTTTATAACCATGTCATTACACTTCAAATACTTTTTCCATATTTGAAGTATGTACTTTTGCACAAAAAATATTATATCAAAGGTTTCGATTTGAATAGTGAAAAATCTTCATGAATTAAAAAGGGAAATTGTTTGTCTTATTATTCAGATTGAAAAAAAGTTGTTCTGCATAATTACACTTCAAATAATATTTTTCTTAAAGTCTAACAACAGATTTGAACTTCCTTAACAAAGACAATTAATTTAGTTGAGAACCTTATAGTTAAAATTACTTTAGATAAGAAGTATTTTTTTTTTAAATATCAATTAGAAAAATTAAAAAGTTAAGAAAAACAAGTTGATTTCTACCAAAAACAATTAGGATGAAACTAAAACTATGAATCTAAAAGAAAAAAAAATGAATCGAAAAGTGTTTACTTTTATTCTATATAAAAAATAATAAAAAATATTTAGCGTAAAAGAATAATAATAAACAAATTTGATTGCAAGGTTTTGCACGCATGTTCAAAATTAAGGTCACATTCATAAAATCTTTAAAAACAAATGATCTATTAACTGTACTGCCACGAAAATTGGAGCACAGGTATATATTACAGTGAGACAAAGGATATAGCAATATAACAATATGTAAAAAGTTTTAATTGTGAATCAAGTTACAGGGAATATGAAAATGTGTTAAGTCATGGATCGGCAATATAGTATTTATCTCTAGAAAAATCTTTTTAATATGGAGTGTGACCACCATGTAGTGCGATACAAGCCTAAAATGAGCTCTCATATTGTTTTATGAGCGTGTGTGGGGATGGTTGCTGAGGAGGGGGTTGTGGAGAAAGTTTGAATTAGTCTGTTTTCGAAACTTTTTATGTATAAACATGTAATTGTGTAATTTGTTTTATGTATAAACATGTTTTGAATTGCTTAAACAGATTTTGCTTTATAATATTCTACTACTATAGTCTGATTCATCTATTACAAAATTTACGTGTCGATGAAATTTAAAGAGTACTTTTATTTTACTCTGTATGTCATTGCACGCACGATATGATGCATATGATTATATGACATATGTGAACATATGATTGTACGAATTGTTACGAAATTAATTGTACATAATGAGCAAATGTGTGTGTTTAAAATGATCTGATTTTAAATATTTGTGACGATAATATATTAAATTATGACTATTTTAATTTATTAAAAATGTAAAATTTTGAATTTTCACAAAAATATTTTTTTACATATTTAATGAAATAATTTTGACTGAATTTGACTCATTTTGAAAATACATTTATGCTTATTACATATATCGAAATTCATAACAATCCATGTATAAGTTCTTAAGATATCATGCTTACAATGATTTATGGAGTAAAATTTCACCAATTTCACGAATATACGCAAATATACGTATTCTGTAAAGTATAAGTCAAATTTTAGTTGTTTTATGTTAAAAACCATAATCTATTTAATCATAAAAAATTAATGAAAGTATGACAATTCAAACTTTTAAAGTTTTTGTTCATTTTTGACGAGTTTAAAACGTACAGCACGTTATAATATTAACTTTTTTGGTTATAATTTTTTTACGCAAACACCATTAAATTTGTTTAATAATTTAAAAAAGAAAATTTCGCTCAATTCAAAATTCATTATTTAACAAAAAAATAATTTCATGTAAAATAAATAAATAAATATTGTAAAACTATGCCTAAAAATTATATATCCATTCTTTATAAATCTTTTAAAGATGTAATTAGAAAAATAAAATACAAAAAATCATTGTACTGATTTCTTTTTTATTTGGTAATCAAAATATGATTTGATAAAACTCTTACAATTTAAATTATATTCATTTAACGATGTGTTAAACTTTTTTGTTTAATAATATTCAGAGGTAAAGTACGTGAATTCTTGATACAGGGTATACACGTATACAGCAAAGAACACCCTGATTTCAAAATTAAATTTCTCAAAAACAAAGATCAATAAAGTTATGCAGTAAACGGTTTGTTTATCAGGTAAGCTGTAAAAATATTATACAAAAGTTTCGAACGGTAAATATTTTGAAAAGGTTGTGTTCTGATTGCAAAGAATGCTTTAGTTTGACATTTTTCTTGCTTTAGATTGCTGCCAGAGAATGTGTTTTTCGGCTTAAAGTGCCATATTTCATTGTTTTTTTTTAATTAAATTGTTGAAATTTCGAAATTCTAAAAATTTACTTCGAAAATTCTTTAAAATATTGCACTGTAAGCTGAAAAATTATTTCTCTGCAGGCAATCTAAAACAAGTAAAATGTCAAATCAAAGGATTCTATGCAATCAGAACTCAATTTTTTTCAAAATATTCAGTTTGAAATTTCTGTATAAGATTTTTACAGCTTACCTAATGAAAAAACCGTTTACTGCATATTACTATCGATCTTTGTTTTTGAGAAATTTAATTTTGAAATCAGGGTGTTATTTGCTGGACACACTGTATAAAGATCGATACTTCTATAACAATGTTTATTCAAATTAGCGATTGCTCTTTAAAAATGATTAAGTTTAAACTTTAAATTCTTTCAAATTAAATCAAATGTGTTGTTATTTTTTCAAGCCTGATTAATCAATAGAAAGAATTGCTGCATAATTATTTATTTTAATGAAAAAGGAAAAAAAATATTTGGTTCATATTCTTGTACGTCAGGGTACTTATTTAGGTCAGGGGTTCTTAATTTTGTACAACTGAAAATCTATAGCTTTTTCTGAAAAATGTTCTTATTGTCATTCATTCTTATTTAAATTTCCAATTTTTTTTTAACTTAGAAAAGAAAAAGAAAGAAAGAAACAAGAAGATGAAACACGATGAATCAAAAGTAAATTCAAAAAGAAAATTACAAAACACAAAAAACATTCCGGTAAATAATCAAAGCGTATTGATCCTTTATAAATACCTGCTTTAACCAATAAGATCGATTTCCTTTTTACTAAAATCGTAATTAAAATAACAAAATTCTTTTATTTCACATAACAGAGAAAATTACAAGAAACTGTGCTTTTTATTAAAAAAAACGGTATATTTTTAAATATATATGTTTATTCAATTAAAAAGTATATCACATTGAGTAAACATAATTACATTCAAAAAGGAAGATAATTAAAGATAGAAGAGAAAATTTAACTAATTTAATAAATTTCAATTTTACCGGAATCATGAATTATATCTGAAAGTAAAATATTTAATTACTTTTTTGAAATGATATTTGAGTCTTTTAAGGATTAAAACTTTTTCTAAAAGTATAATTCGTTACCTCAAAATGAGAAATTTTAATTGTTTTTTATAATCAAATCTAACTGATATTTTGTGGTGTTCTCGTACGAAATCCTGAAAAAATTAAAAAAACGGAAAATTAATTGAAGTTGTTAAAAATGATGTTGAATGCAAATGAAATTATACCACACTAACATGTAAATATCATTACATGTGAAATTTGAAACAAAATGTAATCGGATAGCCAATTACCACCTACGATTGCATTTTGTAAATGTTAATCAATATTACATATTAAAAGTAAACAAAAAAATATTTGAGTGCGTATGGAGTAATGCTATGTAATCTCAGTCATGATTGTTATAATTACATTATAATCGATTACTGTAATTGTCCAAAAACTGTCCGATCCTCCCCTTTGGCAAACTGAGGCATGAAGAGGATTCTTGGAGGTGCTTTTAAACAAAATATAATATTTTTAAAGAGTACAAATTTTTACACAAAAATTCACCTGGATTTCTTCTTAAATATTTATACGAACTATATTTAAATATTTCTTGCTATCGATAAAAAGAATATTTGGCAAAAAGTTATGTGCAATCATTAAATTAAATTATACAATTTTTGCGATGGAGTTTCATGTTCATCATTTTACAGACATTTATTTCTCTTATTTTATATCTAATTCTCTGCAGGAATTCCTATGCCTTTATTTAAAAATACCTTTATCTTTGTTAAACATTGTATTTCAAATTACATGAAGCACTTTCCATCACATTCAAAATAGTATTATAACCTGCATCGTTTAATAAGTTAAAATATTATACCTGATTCAACAACATGGAAATATATTTTCTATTACACAGGATGTAACTTGCAGTAAACCTAAGCAATGAATATCAATTTTATTACGTGTGAAATAGTTTAACATTATTTAAAAGATGCCGCAAGTAATGTCCCACTATAACATTATGTAACGGAATTCTTTTGTGTGGCTCTGTAAATGAAAAATAAATGTCCGTTGGGTACATATTCTTCAAAATGTACATTTTACTAATCTTTATAAATGCACACCAATTTCATTATAATTCGATGGGTGTAACATCATTAAAAAGCACTTGAAATTCTTTTCTCCCTTCGGCTGTAATGTAACGGAATATTTTTTGACTGTCCCTATATTTGAACTGTATATATCCGATTTTACGAAAATTGGAAATGTCTCAACAATATTCTACAAAAAATAACTATTTAAAGTTTCAAACGATTTGGTTAAACCTTTTTAGCACTGTTATTTGCAGACACACAGACGGACGGTCTGGTATTACTTATTTATATAATTACAAACTCATCATAAAAACAGTTAAACTTAAAAGCGCATGCCGAAACTGAAAACATTTTTCCAGCTATTATTAAATAAAGACACTATTGTAAACTGTTTTTTTATTTTTTGTATTTCGCTGTAAATGGATTAAAAATGTTATGGATGTTCTGTTCTAATGTAATTGTAGTGAAATTTGATGATTTATATCAAATGTAATACATATGCAATAGCGTAATGTCATTGAAATACTCAGCAAACGATTTTTTCCGTTAGACCATAAATAATGAATACTTTTGGGTCCTCTGTAAATGAACTATTAATCCCACATACTTCATATACAACTCCAAATATACCTAGAGGACCCTAAAAACGGCTTACCAATTGCATGATATTCAAAATATATTTACGGGAATCAGAGAGTAGACAGACGGACAGACGGACAGACAAATCGAATGCATAAACTCTATACAACTTTGTTGAAAAGTGTTAAAAAGACTTTGAAGATATTCTGCTGATAAAGAGAAATATTCTTGTACTCGAAACGCAAATTCTTTTGCACTGCCCTGTATTATCTACATATTTTTATGCATGCTAAATATTAAAATGAAATATAATTCAGGAAAAAGCTCAAGGCACAACGAAAAACATATTGATGCATTACATAATGACAAAAGTATAAGATCCATAGAAGGCAATGCATTTATTTCATTTTATTTTTTAGCAAGTCGTATTTCTGTAATATTTTCATGGATATTTTTTTCATTTAATTTTAATTTTGAACGACAAGAACTATCATTTATTATCGGATTTACTTAAGTCTTATTATCCATAAAATTTCATATATTTTGATTCCATAAGTTAAATGTACTATTAGCATCATTTTTTAAATTATCAATTTTTAGATGTTAATCATTTTTAAGTGGTTGTTTATATAAAAACTGTTAGAATGCTATTTTTTAACGTAAAAAATATTTCCGTTAGCTAAACTTTTAGGATTAGACATCTGAAAAATTACATTCATTGTAAAAAGCTGTGCCTCATTATGTTATATATAAGAATGTTTAATGAAGTACTATATTTTATAAGGAAAAAATATTGTTTTGTAAGAAAAGATTTATTTTTAGACTAAGAAAATATGATAAAAGCAAATTGGTTAATATATATTTTATATGTATTTCTTTGTGTGGTTTGTAACATAAAAATTGCTTTTACTATGTGGAACACACGTTACACAATTAAATTGCATAGAAATACATATTAAATAAATATTTGATAGAAAACTGGTTAGAAAAGAAAAGTACTTGATAATGAAGTGTTTTGATGCCGTTTATTTTCCAGACAATGCTTTCTAAATGGCTATGTATATACTAAAACATTTTTAGACAATATGTCCATTATAAATACGGACTAATAATCATGTTGGAAAAATATAATACTCGCTGATAAAATATGTTAAAAATATTATCATATTTTATGTAATTTACAGGAAACGAGTAAGCAAATTTCAAGCTTAAATCAATTAAGATTTGAGAATAAAAGTACAATATTAAAATACTTAAAAATTTTCTATTCAAAATAAATACAACTTACGTAAAGGTAAATCGATATAAAATTAATACTAAAACGCATTAAAAATATATGTTTTGAATCGCTTTCGCAACCGTTTTCAGGATAAAATGATGTTACACAAGTCTAATAGAATAATCGTTTGCAGGAGAATAATATTTTCTTAGCTTAAAATTGGCTTTTATTTTATCATGCATAAAAGAAATTATTTTATATTACAATTTAAATTCTTTCTTCCAAGTACTAGATAATCTGATATCTACAATTTCATAAAGTTTTATAAAAATCATAGAAATTTCTTTTTAATCATGGTCCACCAGCTAAAAAAATGTAGGTATGAAAAAAAAACTAAAATTCTGAAGTGAAATAAAATTACTAAAAAAGATGCTGTATAAATGGTGTTTCACATATTAAACGTGCATCGTTCAGTTCAGATGAAAAAATCAGTTCTTATTATCAGATAGACATAATAAAAATATATTCCCCAGTTAAACTGATGGCACTAAGCTCACAGGCTACGCATACTAATTGTATATTGCAGCCTTATATTTTCAAGGATTAATTTCGTTAGAACAACAAACTAGGGGGGGGGGGATCTACTCCCTCCACCAACCCCTTAACCTAATAACGGATATTATTTATCATATTAAAAATCTCCATGAATAATAGTAATCATGGAGGCACCTCATCTACATTTTGAACAAAAACTGATAATTCTGCATGCAAAATTCATTTATATTAATTAAGGGGAATGGCATGAGACCCCCGTTCCCCCTCTTTATACTTATCCAATGAAAACCTAATACTCATCACGAAAGGGCCTCATCAGAATGATCCTACATTTAAATTTTGTACGAAAACTGATGATTTTGCATGAAAAACCCATTTATATACGTTAAGGGGAGAAGTATTAGCCCCCGTTCCCCCTGTTATACATATCGAATGAATTCCAAAAACTAACCAGGGAAGCGTCTTGTCAGAATATACATATATCCATAATTTCAAGTTAATCGAATATTTTTATCATGAGTTATCGCGTTTCGCACCTACGCACATTCAGAACGGACGGGCACATAAGCTCCCAGGCTTTGATACCCTGTGAGCTAAAAATTAAAATTTGAATGGTCTAAAATTATATTTTCACATGACTACCTTTGTTCAAAATCATTTTTTTTTTAATTTAGGATTAGAGGTAACCTCTTAAAGTCATGAGCATGCAGTAACTATTTGGGAACAAGTTTATAAAATTAAATTTTATTAAAGTAAATTAATCTAACTATTTATATTAAAGTAGTTTTCCCTTTAATTATATGCATTCAAAACAAAAATACATTATTAACATACCCAAAAATAAAACGATATTTTCAAAAAAATTCGCAGACAAAAATTTAATAAATATACTAAAAGCAATGCGTTCAATCTTTAAAAAAAGAAATGTAACTTTTTTCTTTTAAATATAGATTATAAATTTCAAAATCACTGCAGAATTTCTCATTTACATCATTTAAAATATTAATAATCTACAAAAATCCATTCTGTGAGAGAGATAAAAAAAAGCATAGAATAAGTTTCTCTTGAATAATTCTTAATCCTCTCTAAGAAGTTCAAATTCAATTACTTTAAAGCGTTCCGAAAATTTTCGAAAAACTTAATATCTACGAAGGAATGACACAATTTATCTATTTGATTTCAGCAGAGCAGAAAACAATGCTTAATTACGTTTTCCTCTGGGAAGAGTTTAATGATATTTAAATAACGGTAGCGGGAAAAAGGAGTAAATCGGTTCGTAAACCTCCAGTGTTACAGCTTAAATAGAATAAATATTATTCTGAATAAATAGGATTAAACTAACATGATTACCACGGAACACTAAATAATTTAACGGGTAATAAGATAATAATTCATTTAGATGTAACAATGGCAAAAAAAAAAAAATAATAGGCTGTTTAAAGTTGTTGAATATTTTCAGGAAAAATTGACACAAAACCTTTATAGTTTAACAGAGATCTTATACAGTGACGCTTTGTAGTGATATAATTGTGACCATTTTTTTCCTGCAAATTAAATTAAAGATTCTAGAAATTTCTTCTGCTAAAAGTATAAATGAAAGTCATTTCTTTTATCATTATATATTTATATTTTAAAGTTATCTATTATCTAACTGTATAATCAACCGAGAAGGTAAAACAAAAGCAAATTTAATCTTCTTGGATTTAAATGGGGAATGTTTGCTCTATATTTATAAAAAAATTACTTTGATCTAAAAACTCAGATTTTAAACTATAGAATAAATTAATATTCGATTTATCTTCAGGACATACCATATTTCAAATTTCTTTTGGTTTCTGCTACAGTAAAAATACTAGTTCTTAAAGCAAAATAAACGATTTGGACACCATATTTTAACTTTTGAGGTAACCTTTTTCTTTTTTTTGGTTCATATAGGTATATATTGGGATGCAAAATGGTAGGAAAGATCATGTAATTTTCTATATAAAGATATAATTATATTAATACACATGTGAATATCATTCATATATCTCATCCACATATAAGAATATCATTCGGAACATTGAAATTTAACTTCTTTACAGTACTGGAGATAATTTATACCAGTACTTTTGTTACTGAAGACTCCTGTTCCTGGCCGACGAACCGCTCGTGTGCTAAGGTTTTTCCTATGGGGGTGTTATTTTCTAATACTGGTTTGCATTTTGACATTTTTAAATAAATATCTATATATATTGAGGTTCATGTCGACATCGCTTTTTTTTATTTTTTTTTTATTTTGAATGAAGATTTTTTATAAAGTTAGATTCATTTTTAAAACCGGTTTTGAAAGTGAAAGTGCCTTTATAAAAAATATCTCTAGCCAAAATCTAAAAAGTAAAAAAGGAGCGATGTCGGCGTGCACCTCCGCTATACAATGCAAAAAGAAATTTTTTAAAAATATCAAAAGGCAAACCAGGTACTATAAATAACCTCCCAATTGGAATAGCATTAGCTCGCGAGAGTTTTGTCAGCCAGAGATAGGAGACTTAAGTAACGAAAGTATTGGTTTAAAATTATCAAACGAAAGACAACGAAATGCAAACGAAATTCGATCTATTTTATTTTTAGAAGTTAAACGCAGACACCTATTTTCCATTTTTAAGAGCTCCCTATATTTTTATTGATCTTTGTACAGACGATACTTATGCTAGCGTGTTTATCTGGCTTCTAGTTTCATATGTTGCATTACTTTTACTATGAAAAGTGCGAACAACAAAACTTTCGGATAGTTTCAAAACAGATTTCGGCTTCCCTGTAGATATTATAGTAACATAAATTGTTTGAATTTTTAAGAAATTTGATATGACAGTTTTTGAAAGCTTAGTTTTATAAGCAATTCTTTAAAGTGTCATTCCGATGTTGGAATTCCCCTTCTTTTAAAGTCACAAAGTATTTCCGATCATCCTGTGGTCCAAATGTTTTGAGAATTAAATGAATGTGCTCAGAATATCTTTTACATGAAACGCTATAAACATCCAACAATAAGATTCCGCTATTTTGAAATATTTACTGCGTTCCTATCACTTTACTCCTGCGTAAATTTAACAAAATGCATATTTTTAATACATTTAAAACCTATACAATTTTTCTTAAACGATTACTTTAATATAAACAGAAATATTATGTATTTAATTTTAACACAAAGATTTGGGCCTTTTCATAGGTAGCACGAGCTGATTTCTTCATTTTTATATCGTTCCTTTCATTTTGCACTCCACTGTAGATATATTGTTCTATTATTATAAATTAGAGTAAATTATCATTCGATTTAATTTCGCTTTAGAATTTCATCATTCAAATTTCTTCTAATTTCCTGTATATTACATGCAAATCCAGTTCTGGAAGCATAATAAATGAACAAAACGTCATAGTTAATCTAAACGATTAAGTGAAATTCCGTTTAGCCCTTTTCCCTTTTCATTATACAGAAGCAATCGTGACCACGGTAATGCTTTGTCTGGGTGTCAAACGTCTGAAACTTGTGTTATTAATTTCTGACGACAATGCGGTATGAAATATTCTTAATGCAACATATTCTCATTATAAGCAGTTGACGATGGAATTAATTATTTACTTTACAGCTCCGAAATAGTAATTGTAATAGGATTTTCGATTAACATTGTTGAACAGGCATTCATCAATTGATAAACATAAAAATTTTGAAAATATACTTATTTAGAGAAAATACGTATGAATTAAAATTTGGAAATTGGCTATTTTGTTGCCGATTTTTGTTATCATGTCTAAATTTCACAGTTACTGGCAACAGCATTTTAAATAGGAATATTTGTATACATTATTTATGTCATATAGTTTGTTTGCAATTAGTTTGTACCTGAAATCATTGTTTGCAAAGAATTAGTTGCCCGCATTAGTACACACACATAGGGTGTCCGATTAATATTGAAACAAATTTATAGGTGAAATAAGACAAGTCAAAAGGATTGTGAATTGCATAGAACCCTATGACTGGAAATGTCATCCTTTATTACTACGAGGTGCCTTTCACTGCAGTACTGTAGAGAAAATATTTGCTTTATATGCTTTGATATGCTCTTTTCTTTTTGAAACAAATTTTATCACTGCCCCTAACCAGATTGAAAAATATACTGAGTGCTAAGATTGATGAAATCGCACGATGAAATTTCCGGAGTGCAACGCATTCCTTTTTATAGTGAGAAATATGGACAGCTCAAATATATCTGGTTGACGACTGAAAGATTATACAAAGGAAAATAAAAGGGACATACATAAACCTTTCATTAACCAGTTATTGCTCTTTCCTCAGTTTTCCAAAAGTAGAACATTAAAATAGATTCAGTAATGGAAAAATTATATGCTGTCTGAAGAATTCTTATAAACTAACAATAAGCGAATTTAAATAAATAGTAAACATGAGAAGAAGAGCAGCATACAAAGACGTTTTGTCTTAGAATGTTCCTAAAAAATAGAGCTAGGGTTTTAAGAGAAACCTTAGGAACCTTTTTAAGGAAAAAACTTCCTGTCTCATCCCACCACTTTTATATTTTTCGCCTAATTGTTGATATCAACCATTGAAAAAGCATGGACGATATTGAAGCGCAGATTTGCGATTGGGAGATGGGTAAATGGCGTTCATAAAACAATTTTAAATTCTAAATCATGAAAAGTGTTAGATGGATAGCTAAATGTAGTAAATATTTTCACATCTTTTAAACTGTTTTAATGGTCTTTAAGGTAGATAATCCCGTCACTCGTATTATTTGTAATCAAATTATGTCTAAAAAATATTCATGAAATTTAAGGAAAAGAAACGATTAATACTGAAATACTGTCTGTAGTAATACTGGTTTTGCCTCCCTCGGAGAAATCAAAAACTGGTAATTTACGAGCCCACGTAAGAAGCCTGCTAGTATTAGTTATTCAACGTTATGTATAACTTTAGTTCGTACTTTATATGTTGCTTCAATAAGAACATCATCATTACAGAATGTTTTATATGCTATCACAATAACGAATGATAAAAATATTCTTTTAAATAAGACACATTTAATATTTGACAATCAATCATGTTTGTAAATATTATGATATATCTGATTGTGTTTAGTTAGTAAACAAGTGTGTGTTCATAATATTTTTTATGACGGAACATATCTGTTATCTTCTTTTATTTTTTATACATATTTGTTATGATAATTAGATACTATCTAAATTCAGTATAATTATAATCTGTTAATCTTATTGTGGTGCGTTAAACTAATTCGTGTTTTTTAATATATACAAGTGTAAGATGTTTAAATCTCATTTCTATAAGGACCTTCTATCGGAATGTCCAATATAAAACGAGATTTTAACACTCTGCACCGATAAAATTTTGACTCATTGAGAAACACATCCATCACATATTTTTTGTTCTGAGTTTCCAGTGACGCGGCAAATGGTATACTAAGTTTTAGTGGTATTACATACATTTAAATGGTAGAGAAAACGTGACCTATGAGGTGGATCTATTGAATCAGACCTCTCTTATGACTTATTTTTAATCACTTATATATGAAAAATTTATTTTCATTCAAAGAGTATTTTTTTAAATTAACTCTTATTTTTGATATTAAAAATGTGTCAATCTTTTTTTAATATTTATTTATTTTATTTTATTTTATTTATTATTTTTTTTTTCTTTTGCTTTTGAAATTGTTTTACTTTCTAAATTAGTGGCGGTTACATCCTGCAATTAATATATTCCCGACATCTGGAATTTTTTTCTCAAAACGTTACTAAAACAAATTTAGATTAAATGTTGAAATATTTCTGATTTACGTACTCGAAAGTCATTTTTGTTCTTTATTGTCGTAAGGAAATTCTGTGACTTATGTTGATAATAATATACAAGTAAAATAACTCATATTTTAAAATTTTTTATTTGAAACGCTTGTCTTTTATTTTATCAATTTTACGTAACAACTTTCAGATATACAGTTTTCCGAGAATATTCAGTGAATTTGTAATAGAATGTTATTTCAGTATTTTCGAATACCTCATTTCAAACTTTACCACGTGTTGAGTTGATTAAGTACTTCATTTAGATTGAAATGCCCCAAATATCTATATTCGGAAGATTTTAAATGCAGAAATCTTAATTTAATATTGGTTATAGTTGAAAAAAGTATAATATTAAAAATATTGCTTTTATTTTGAAACATTTATAAAGCATTTCCTTGTTGAATCTTGCTTGTTTAATACAATGAAAAAATTAATTTAAAGTGATAAGTTTTATTAATAATATGTAATTTTTGGAACATCTTTCATTCTTTTTTGTATAAAAAATTTACAAAAGTGGTATAGTATTTACAAATACCTTTACACTTTTTATAATTTCAATTTTTTTCATTTATTTTGATCCTGTAAAATTTACAGTTACTCATATTAATTTTGATATTGAATTTATTTTCAATACAGGTGCATACATTATATATATACAATAAAATGTAAACAATATATAAAGGTGTATACAATGTAGCAACAGATGCAATAATTTTAATTCAAACTGAATATTTTACCAGAAAATCAATTTATTTATTCAATAAATAATTAAATGAATCAAATGAATCAATAATAAACTTAATTGTTTCTTATCTTTTATCTTGTTTACAAAATTGTCTTAAAAAACACCTAACCAAACTTTATTGGATAACAATTTGTCTAAATGACATGTTAATTGACAAATAAATGAATTTTTACTTTCTCTTGAATGCCGATTTACTGCTTGTTTCTAATTAATTACGAAAGAAATTTTACTCTGGAGTTTTCATTGTTCTACCTATAAAGTTTAATGAAAACAACTTAAGCAACCACGAAAGTTTAATTATGAAGCACTTTAAAAATAAAACTGCCTTGTTAAATTTTTTTGAAAATAAGAACTGAAATTAAATGTATCGGGAATTTGTGTTTCGAATACTTGTTTCATGATTACTTTTGGTTCTATTTTATTTCAAAATTATTGAAAAATGTAATAAATGTATATTATTTTAATAGATACAAAATAAGTTTCGAAAAATTACTTGTAAAAATACATTTTGACTGATTTTGAGCTGCAGAATATAAACATATATGTTATATGAGATCGTTTTATACACCTTTTATATGATAATGCATGTTTGAAATAACTGAACCAGGCTTTTAAAAGTGCGTCGGGTTTAATTCTTAACAATAATAACATTGCGATTATTATTATGTTGTCTTTACAACAGTTTCTATTGTTACTCGCATCTGTTAACGCCAGCTCATGTCTTCACATTTAATTACATTACTACTTCACTTATTCTTCATAATTTAGCAATACATTACAAGGAAAAAAATGGATAAAAATTCTATAGAACATTTCTGAGAATGCTTTTACAAACATTATTTAATTCTTGAATTTAAAAAATCCAAGCTGCTTTTTCAATACAATGATTTTTTTTCTTTAAAAAAATATATAAGGAAGGTATTATGCATATTTTATCAGTTGCAATGCGATATCTTCTATTGGGCTTCAAAAATATTTTTAGAAATATATCTAATATTACAAAAGTTACAATTTGAAAGCGAGCATGAACATCTTGAGTAGAAGTTTGTTGTATATCTGTATGGAGATGTACAAAAAATATCATGACAAATGCGTACTTGCTTGACTTACAAAAACAAATACGAATATATTAGCAACTAAAAGCATTCTGTAATATATGAAATACATTGCGATTTCCTTAGTAGGTCGGACATTAATATATATTTCTAAAATAGTCAGTTGCTTAGAGTTCGCACTATAGTCAAATAATTCAAATAAAAATGTATACTTACACTTTGAAAAAATACAAAAACATTCCCGGGAAAAAATGGGCAGCTGGGTGACCCATTATTTCCAAGAAACATTTTTCGAACATAAATGGAACTTTACTATATAATTTTGAAACGTACCACAGAATCACCTGTAAGCGTCGGTGAAATATCAGGTCAAAAATCATTCCGCTGAAATGTAAGCAACCTATTTGTGAAACATCAGGAATCTTTAAACACGTTATTGGTTTTTCACAGGAAGTTTACTTATTTTCTATGGAACATTTCTATTGTTTTCCAAAAACCTTTCGTATAAATACTGGGCAAACCATGATGAAGCACAATTGATCAAAAAATTTGGGGCACCATTGAAGGCCGAATAAACTGGTATAAATAATAATTCAAATAATTCAAACTATGAAGTAAATAGTTGTTAATGTATCTAAATATTATTATTTCTGAATATTTTTTTATGTGAAAAGAGGTTAATTAAAAATGTCAAAGAACATGAACTTATACTGCTAACAATTCCGCTTACTGCACACATAGGTTCCAACATCTGTATGTATCAGTGATGGGAAGTTTCAAATCTAAATTGAATCAAATCTAAATTCATTTATTGGATAATTGCAAACCCTGGATACAAAATAATGATTCGTGATTTAACAGGTTTCCAAACATTATTTCTTGTTTCCGTAACCGATAAAACGGAATTTTATATCAGGTATCTTAAAAAAAAATAGCGAATGAAAATTTTTAATTCTCCAGAAGCATCAGATATCACATTGATGTATTTCAAGGACATTGTAAAAAAGTTTTCACAACCGAACACAACTGGAAGAACATTTTGTGTTTTACCAACAATGAGTTTTGAATTAGTTTTTGAGTTTTAAAAATGAGTTTTGAAGTTTTGAATGAGTTTCGAATTATATGTTTTTGATGGATGTAAATTTGGTTAAATAACAAAAAAATTAGTAATTTCAATAAAATGTAATTATTTAATTACATTCGTATTACTTTATATTTCTGTAACATACGCAACTTTTTATAAAAACTCTCAATATTTTCATATTTTATTAATTTATTCAAAGGTGCCGCTTGCTTTTTCAAAAGTATCCTTACATGGGGCAGGTTTGAACAAAAATCTTTCAACTTTTTAAATCCTCACAACTTATTTAATTTATTTGGAAAATGTTTAATTTATGGTCCATATGATGAAGAAATGCGTTATTTTTATTATGTAGTATTTAAAACGCAATAAATATAATTCAAGTAAGAAATATATTGATTTTCTGAAAAAATATTTAAAGGTGGCCCCCTCTCCCCTACATTGTTTTTAGATTTTCTATTTATCATAGCAAAAATACTTCAATAGTGATGATTAAATTTAATTATATATTTTAAGTAAAATTCATAAAAATATTCACTTCCCTTTAAAAAAAAAATTACTAACTCTTGAATCATAAACTTACCTATATTACATAAACACATTTGATAATGGAGTATTTCAAAATTTTATATATTAGTTCAATTATGTCTCTATTTGAAAGAAAAAATATTTAGTATGATATCCGTTAGATCTCAATTCTGTAGTACATAAGTCAAAACTCTTTCACTTTTCATAAAATTTTTAAAGTTCTGTTTTAATTATAACTTAATTTTAAATTGTAGTAATAAATCACATAACAATAAAATAAATATATATGGCTGTTGCAATAATAAAATTTTCATTATAAAATTGTTTTGCTTTTAAAAATGTGACCATTTTTTTTAATCATTAAAATAATAATAAATAAATAAACAAGTGTAAAGTATATTTTTTCAGTAGCTAAAATTAGCTAAAAAAGCGTACAACTGCATTTTATATAAATAAAATATTTAAAAAAAAAACAAAAAACAAAATTGTAAACTTGAGTGTAAATGTGGATAAATATTAATTTAAAATCTTAGACAGTCAGATAATTTTAAATCCCAGATAATTATTAAATGAAATTCATTAAAACATAAGTAATATTGAGATTGCTTTTCATTAAAACAAAGTTGTTCTAAAAACAACGTAGCATATAAAAAACATTAGCAGAATAAAACAAAGTATTATGTATTATAGCTATTTACACTTTTGAGATTATCCAACTATTAATTTAAATATCCTTAAGACGGAGAGAAAACTTCTTTGTGTGCAACAAGGATTTCTAAATAGCTGATTAACAAATATTTTCATTAAAGATAGCCAAGCTATCAAGCCAAGTTAGACTACAGATGTAAAACTATTATGAAATCTTAGTAGAAATAACTTCATCCAAATACTATCCAAATACTCGGTTGCTTATTCGAATGCACGTGGCGTTTCTTAAAAAATCCATATTGTATGGCTCAAGGTGTCAGTAAACTCATAAAAACCTTTAGCAATTGAATTTCACATGAAATTAAACATATGAATGTTAAAATAAAATAAAATGAATTTTTACAGACATAACACGCATCAACATAAGAACATGAGGTTAAAACATTTAGATCTAAACTTGCAAGTAAACTTGTTTTGTAAAGCGAAGGAAGTACCTCAGAGGATAATCTTCTTTTCTTAGAAGTGACAGAATATTGCTTTTTCACCTGAAAATTTTGGACAATAGTGACTTGAGCAGGAACATTCCAGAATTGAAAACCAGAATTTCCCAGGAATCTGTTCAGTATTTCTGTAAACGTGCGAAAATGAGAAAGGTTTTTGGACTATATATGGAACATTATCATTTTTTTAGCGTAGGGAGATTATATTTAATTCGCTACATACCCTAGTAGTATGCATGGTCACAATGACGTCACAGTGACATCACTGTGAGTCACTTTGGTCACATCACATTTGTGACTTAAATGTCACCACTGAGTGATATCACATTGTGACTGAGATGTGACTTTCTTAAAATTTTTTAGAAACTTATAAATATCCTTCAAAACATGTTATTTACTTTTAAAGACATGTTTCTGGCAATTTAAATATCGTCGCTTTTGTCACAGCTTCATCACAATGTTAATATCAAATTAGTCACAAACGACACATTTTTCACAATTTTGTCACATTGTGACCACTTTGCGAAACATCACAAAAGAGCTCTAAAACAGCCATAACGACTTCACATTTTTGCCAATGTGACTTCACATCGACGTCATGTGACGTCACATCGAGAATCGATGGTCATAAAGTCTCAAGTTGACTTCACAACGACGTTCCAGTGACGTCACCATGCTTTACAGGTATATATACGTGCGTTGTCCATGAAGTTCCATCGGAATTCTTTTAACTGGCTAACGACTGCAGCTATAGTCAGAAAAGTAGTGTCTTGGTTTAGTAAAATAACTATGCGTAATAGATGGGGTAGCTTACACGGAAACCTGTTGCAAAAAGGCGGATTTAGCGTTTCTATCTGAAAAACGACGAGATATGGAAAAAATGTGAACTGCCACGTTTTAGAGCGTCATGTATTAATTACAAAAAGACACATTGTGACATCTATTTGTTAGTGATTTCCGATATTGCGACGTATCGAAAATAGAACAAAAGAAAAAAATAAATCGGAGTGAAAGAGCCCGCATCACATCATAATGGTATCATTTGTAGTTCTCAATCGAAATGACTCTGTTTCAAAACTTGCGTGGCACATTATTGTACTCTTTGTGTTTACAAAGTGTGGGCAGTCTGCAGACCAAAAAAAGTTGTGCCTCAAAATGCATTAACTCAACGCAGCTTGAATTTGGTGTGCTATATTTGAGCATTATGCAGATACTTATGTAACGTCACATCTGTTCACACGAGACAGCTAGAAAAGCGATATATAGTCGGAGTTTTATGTTGATGATCATGGAACGGTGTTTCAAAAATGAACATTGTGAGATGGTATTAGTGTTTGGTGAATGTTGGTGCAATGTACGATTGGAAGCGCGGTTGTACCGGCAACATTTTCCTACATGCCTGCATCCTTATGACAAAACCATCCTAAAAAATGTGAAACAATTAGCGGAGGAGGCTGCTTGAACATCTGACCTCGATCCGGCAAACTATCTAATTTTGGGCGACAGGTACAACCGGTCGATGTTTTATCATACCGCACTACTCATTCTAATGGCAGTACAAGAGAGATAAGTGAAAATTGTAAGCCTCGTACAAAGTGTCATTTGGAAAATCCTAGATGAATTACGTGTTCATCAATGCCGGCCAACACCTCATTCGACATTATCAGACGATAATTCCCAGAAAGGTTATGCATACTGCGACTTTCCTATGAACCAGATAGAAGTCCAGTCAACATTTTCCGCAGATTAGTACGCCGTAGATTAAGCATTGTTTTCGTAGGCTGAAAAATATAATAGAGAGAACACCAATTACTGAGCAGTGAAAAATCATATATATTCTTAAGGCATTCAAAATCGAATTTAGTATTCTATTAAAGATTGGTGTGGAATTTACAATGACAGGTAGATCGATCCAGCATTTTACAAATTCGGGTAAAGGAGCGCATGTTATTTAGAACTATTGCAGGACATAATAACAGATTTCCTTCAAAACATATCGTTTCCTAAACTCCGGATGCTTCCAATATAACGACGCCCTTTTGCACGGGACAGCATTAGTGAAACAGTACCTGAGAGAGGAATTCGGGGAAACAATCATACCTTCATGGCATTCACATTCCAGAAACTTGACTGTAATGGACTTTTTATTGTACTAAAACTTGATATAGTAGATCTATGTAATTTTTTGCTGACATTGCAGGACATCAAACGACGCATTTCGTGCTAACTTACCATCCTGTATTCCACAACGTGATTTGAATTTCAGATAAGGATTTAGATATGAATTGTAGCTGCCCACAGAAATCTGAGCATTGAAAATAAAAAAAAACCTTGCAATAACTAGTTTTTTTTTTTTTTTTTTTTTTTTTTTTTTTTCAATAATGTTTCGTTAAGCCACAGTATATGATACCGCTAACAAATAAATGGGCTTTTTAAATCTTCTATTTTTAGCCTTTATGTTCACACGGTGTCTTTTCGTATTAAATCGGAGACGCTCTATAGCTTTGTAATTCCCTTTTTACCCCTATTTCATACGCTATTGGAACTAGGAATGCTAATTCTGACTTTTTGCACCAGGTGACGCTGTAAGCGGCCTTATCTAATAGCACATAGCCACATTATTGTAACTTAATCACTCAAAAGGCCATAGTTGCATCCATTCGGCACTTAAGAGGGTACTTGGAGAAGACTTTAGTAGTAACCTTGTATACCATACAAGGTTTCCAATAAACCAAATTCTGCTTTATTTACTACCATCAAAATTAAGAAGTTTTGAAATGTATAAAAATGTAAGGGACTGCTAACATTCGATGTATATATTATTTAAGGTTTATTCATGTGTTATACATTCACGAATGCATGTTTTACAACATATGTCACGCAATTCGCAAATAATCTGTTTAACGTCAGATTATTTGAGCTCCAAAAACAGCGTCAATTGGAAATCTTTCAAGTTTAATATTATGCTAACAGATGTTGTGTGACACATTATTTCATAAATTTAGTTTCAGCATTTCATGTACGAAGCATTCTGAATTTTTATAATAAAACCTGATAAATATATATTGAAAAAAAAGGCACACTCTAAAATATCTTTTAAATATTTACTACAATATGAACTGTTTAAAGTACATTCAAATAAAAATGTTTTGATTGCAATTCACATAATCTAACCGTTGAAGAACATGTCATTTCTTAAATAAGTTAATTTTGATCAAAAAAAAAAAATTAAAAAAAAAAATTAAAAATATCTTAATAGATTAGAAAAATAATTTTTTTTTATGCAAAGTGATTTTTTTTTTTTTTTTTTTTTTTTTTGAAGTATTATAATCAATGTATTCTCGTAAAAAGTTACAGAATATGTTAAGAAAAAACGACAATAAAATGCTAAATGTCTCAGTAATTAAAAATAAACATTAATTTTTGCTTAAAAATAAACTAAATGAACATTCGGAATACATTTTTAAAAATATACGACGATGCTGTAGATTGCATTTGAAAACTAGCAAATGAAAGAAAAAAAATATTGCAACAAACAGAAAAACTATTCATAATTTTATATCCCCAATCTTTCTTTTTAAATGGAAAAAGTATCTCATGAGAACATACAAAAAATTACCAGTGAAAGAATATCATTACTAAAATAAGAAAAATCCATTAAACGCAATCCTTAAGAATTGAAAAAATAATGTGTATATATATATATATATATATATATATATATATATATATATATATATATTTATTTATTTATTTATATTAAGTAATTGAATTGAACGGTTTCAAGTAATGTAGTAGTATTTTTGTTAAATATTTACACACAAGAAATGAATAATTTAGTTTTTTCAACTTAGTTTTCTCAAATAAAAATTAAGAAATAAAATTATCACAAAAATTAAATTTATTTAACTGTTTATTTAAAACTTTGAACGCCTAATGAGAAAAAAAATAATTGCTTAAAAAGCTTAAAGGTGATTTTCTAATTAAAATTCTAGGAATTAGTAAATGTAAAAGAATTGTCATTTTTATGTTAAGGACTTTTTCTAAAAAAAACTTTGCATCCAATTTTGATTTTTTGGGTTTATGTTTTAAAATCCAATATTTTTTCGACTGTCACTGTCAATAACCCGATTAATATACATTTTTTTAATTTCACTATTATGTAAAATATTCTACTTTTAAAAATTCGTGATAACTTCGGAAAAGAAAGAAAATATATAAAATTGAATAAGTCTTTTTAAATAAATATGTGAATATTTACTGTTCTGATGCAGATAAAAAAGCTGTTAGGTCTTTTTATGAATACTTTATTAGCATTAAAAAAAGTCTTTAATATTTCTTTCAGTTGAAATTTCAATTAAAATTGTTTGCATTATTGAAAGTATTTGATAAAAAATGATCATTCATGTATAGAGATAATTTGTTAATTTAAATACGCATTGAAATATAGCATTAAATTAAATTTTCTTTTATATAATACACAAGAAAAAATTTAAAAATAACTAAACGAAGAATACTTAATTATTATTTCGGTTATATTGCCTGAAATGGTTTACATCTTAAATTTTCTCAGCTTAAACAAGATTCTTGGCATGTCTCCAGATAATAAAGTCTAATGATGTCTGATCCATTTCCCATTTCTTTAAACGCACATACTGACGAATGATTTTCTCTGTAGGACCATTGCCCTCAAACTCACACCGAAAGTTTCGTTGTACAATGACAATGATACAGTTTTTATAACAAATTCATAACCAATTTAGTCTTTTGTTGTAATGTCACCATCACACTATAAAAACTGAATGGAATGATGGAATGAGCGTCTGGTACGTTACTTTAAGGTCAATGATGCGCAATACTACCTAGAATTGAAAAAACAAACTTAAACTGGTGTGCGTAATATTTAAGGAGATATTGATTTCTTCAAAATTAATTGATGTGACGGAACTTATATCCTTAACTTCATATAGTTTTTGAAAACTCCAGGGTTCTTTTATGGTCACTGTGTATTTTAATATGGATTAAATCAACCGAGCATGATTATATGAAAAACTTTATGAATATTTATATTTTAGGAAGTCTAAAATTATATCATAAATAAGAGGGGAATTGCGAAATTGTTTTAAAATTTAATACAAAAAATAAACCATTTCAAAATAAATTTCCCTGAAATATTAAATTTATATTTTTTTCATTTCTATTATCATATTATATAATTAACTTTCTACTAATTAGTTATATATTTTTTCTGAATGATGTAAATGAGCAAAAACAAATATATGTTACAGGCCAAGCCCGATTTTAGGCCAAACTAGATTGTCTTAGGCCCAACCGGTCTATCCTAACGCCTATCGGATAAACTAGTTTTTCCTAGGCTAAACCGGTCTATCCTAACGCCCATCGGATAGACTAGATTTTCCTCGGTCAAACCGGTTTATCCAAAGGCCTATTGGACAAACTAGTTTTTCCTAGGACAAACTAGTTTGGACTAACTCTTATAGGATAAACTAGTATAGCCTGCTGTTTATTGGTCTGAAATAGTTTATCTTAGGCTGATCTAGTTTATCCTAGGACAATTTAATTTGGCGTGATTTTATTGAATTCAATGACCGCCTCAGTGCCAACATTTTAGTTTGTCCTAGGCTGATTAAGTTTATCCTAGGCCAATGTAATTTTACGTGTTTTTAGCTCACAAGCATCAACATAAGCTTAGACGTCAAAGCCTGAGAAGTAATGAGCTCGGAGGTTGTGTATGTGTGTATGTACGCATGTATGTACGCATGTACGTGCGTAGGTACGTAACGCGATAACTCGTGATAGAAATATCCGATTTGCTTTAAATTTTGGATGTAGGTTCATTCTGATAAGGTACTTTTCTGATTAGTTTTAGAAATTCATTAGATAAGAATAAAGGGGGTAGAATGGGAGGCTAATCCCCCCCCCGTTAATTTAGAGAAATGGATTTTTCATGCAGAATTATCAGTTTTCATTAAAAATTTTATATATAGGATCATTCTGACAAGGCACCTGCGTGATTAGTTGTGGATGTTTATTGTTTAGGTGTGCAAGAAATGGCAATGTAGGTAACTCCCCCCATAATTTAGATAAATGGTTTTTGACGCAGAATTGACGGATTTGCTGCAAATTAAGAATATAGTTCTTTCTGATAAGGCGATTCCCTGAAGAGTTTTGGGGATTTAATGGTTAAGTATGAAGGGAAAATGAAGGATTAACCTCTTACCTAGGAAAAACTAGTTTGTCCTGTAGGCATTTAGATAAACAAGTTTGGCGCAGGAAAAACTAGTTTATCCCATTGGTGTTAGGATAAAATAGCTTGGCCTAGGCTAATCTGCCTCGAAATCGGGTTTGGCCTGTAAAAACATACCTTTCTCTATAATAAACATAAATATGTGTCAAGAGTCATTGCTTATAACAACAATTTAACAAAAATTTAACATGTCCCACCGTAGAGACATTAGACATGGTGCTTTTTCTTTTCTTTTTTTTTCTTTTTTTTCAGATTCGTGTTAACTGAGGTCAGATTTGCATTTATTATTATTATTATTATTATTATTATTATTATTATTATTATTATTATTATTATTATTATTATTGCATATTCGAGCCAGATCGGAGCTGAACATAAACTAGAATCTATCAGCGCTTTCCGCCTGAGAAATTATTATCTGTGACATTAGAAATTATTACCTATTCTAGTGAAAGATATGTTTTTTACCGACTAAACCCCACTTCGAGCCAAATTAGGTTACCCTAGGTCAAACTATTTTATCCTAACGCCAATTGGATAAACTTGATTTTCCTACACTAAACTTGTTTATCTAAATGCCGATAGGATGAACTAGTTTTTCCTAGGTAAGAGGGTAATCCTTCATTTTTCCCTTCATACTTAACTATTAAACCCCTAAAACTATTCAGGGAATCGCCTTATCAGAAAGAATCTATATAGTAAATTTGAATCGGAAAGAATCTATATCCTAAATTTGAATCAGAAAGAATCTATATCCTAAATTTGTTATCTACATTGCTCTTTCTTGTACACTTAAACAATAAACATCCACAGCTATTCACGGAGGCGCCTTGTAAGACTGATTCCATATCTAAAATTTTGAATGAAAAATGATAATTCTGCATGAAAATCCATTTCTCTAAATTAACGGTGGGGGATTAGCCTCCCGTTCGCTCCCTCTTTATTTTTATCCAATGAATTCCCAAAACTAATCAGAAAAATATATTATCGTAATAAACATACATCCAAAATTGAAGCAAATCGGATATTGCTATCACGAGTTATCGCGTTACGTACATACGCACGTACATACATGCGTGCATACATACATATTAGGGTGGTGCGAAAAAACAAAAGTTTTTATTTCCGAATCGCTATAGTGCGGAAAAGTTGCGATTGGTAAATACAAGAAAAACAAAAAAAGAATTTTTCAAATCGGACTATATCTTCCGATCACGCAAACCTCCTAAAAATTCAAAAAAATTGAAATTTTCCAATTTTTTTCCGAATTTTTTTTAAAAAATTACATACACATATATTTTATCACTGTAGTGAAAAATATTTCCATATTGTACTGTTTAATAATAATAATAAAATAAATTGCGTTTAGAGAATATCTTCCAATCATGCAAGCTCATTAAAAATCTGGGGAAAATTCAATTTTCAGTGATTTTGATGTATTACGAAAACTAGTCGTTGGAGGCCACCGTAATACTTACCCATCATTTATATGCATATGAAAATAAAATATGTCAAAACTATTTATACAATGTATTTGAATTCCAAAAATAAATTTAAATGTTGTTAATACACATAGTAATACTCTATTAATGAATTGCTGATGCACCAATTTCAACAAATTATATAAAACGCCAAACTACTCAAGAAGTACCAAACTACGTAAAAGAAACATCCTTATAACTCCAAAAATAATAATAATATTAACTAACAGTTTACTGCGTCGGATTAAGCGTCTCATTTTCAATTAAAATATACCTCTGAATTGAAAATTGAATGAAATACAGGATCATGAAAAATCGAAGAATGTGGAAAACAGGATTACAAATATCTCGACAAGTAATAATCCGATCGACTTCGTTCTTTATGCAAAATTTGTGTTTTTTTTTAATTGCCTTTTACATGCATTTCTTAAAATAAAGAAATTCGAAAATTTTTATATACCTTTCATCAGAACGAATTTTTCGAGAATCCGGAAAAAATAGTTCCGGATAATCGAGGTTGCTGATATTCAATAGGCTTCGTCCCATTCTTACATACTAAGTACATACAAAATTTCAAGTCTCTATCTCAATTTGTTCGTGAGATAGAGCGTTTACAGAGAGACAGACAGACGGACGGCAAATTTTTTTTTTCTAAAAATATGTTTTTCGAAATCTCCAGTGTCTAAAACGTGTAAATCCGTCAAAAAAATTTTTCGATTTTCAAAACTATTGCAAGACTTACCCTATACTACGTATGATGGGTAAGTAATAATTAAATGAGTTCAGTTTGCGTTCTTATGGATAAATTTAAATGTAAATTAATACTATTGAGCACATTATGTCATTTTTGAACAACCAAAATCTTACCACGACGAGATCGCTGCAGGGTCAAAAGGCTTAGTAGTTTGCGCAACTCCTGTAAGCCACGTTGCGAAACAGCGCTGAAGTCGCCCTACGTGTATATACCCATCGCTCCCCAACCTCGTCCACTTGCACAGTGCGCTATTTCATATTAGTGAGCCCATGAACGAATTTCGTTTGTTAATTGGGTGTATTGTGTTATTTTAATTACATTAACAACTGACATGGATACGGATATGCATGTGTCGTTGACGAAGAAAGTTACTAGAAAATCTTTTCATTGTCCTATAATCGGCCATTCAAGAGATTCTCTGCCAAATATTCTACCAACAGACGAATATAGCGCCTGTATACCTAAGACACTAAAGAACACCCTTTAGATGAATTTAAATGCTTGTAGAATTGTTAAAAACACTTCTAGACTTTTTCAATAAATGCGTCCATATAATACGCATTGATATGTAGAATGATACATTTTTGGAGATGTTTTATAGTAATCTTAAACAGGTATATGTTGTCCCTCGTGATATTTCTCTCAGAACTAAGGAGGATAAATAAAGTATCGTCCTTTCTTCCATCAAAATATATGCCATGTGGTTCTTCTGAATCCATTTGACTTTGACGTAAATTTTTTTCTAGTGCGCTTGATTTCCATTCTGTATCAATGATAATTTTGTATCAATCAATAAGTTGAGAAGTATATATTTTAGTTATTACAGCAATATCTTCTAGCACACTCAAAGCAATAGCAGCACCTGCAGGGTCAGATACACTATTGCGATCGCAATGTAACGATGTAGATTGTAACTCCACATTCATTTGCCATGGTAATTTCTTCTACTTAAATCTGATAGGCTGTATAGGTCATGGTAATGAGATTTTACATACACCTACATTAGCATTAAAATTCTCCTGTATTTCATCTAAATGCTCAAGATCTTTCATTTCCGCTTCAACAGATTTGGGATGTTACCTTTTTCAATATATAGTTTCATCGTCCAAGTCTTGTATTCAGTTTTTTTCCTCATTTTGATTTATAGTACCAATTTTCCCGTTCCGTACTTTCTCTGGAGGTAGATAAATCTATGCTCAATGACTAGAATTTTGTTGTGTTCTTCAGACATACAATTAAGTCTCAATCGGACACTCCTGGAGACACTTTACAGGCGCAATTTTAATTCATTACGTATTTCCAGATTGTAATATCACACAGTTAAGCTCCTTGTTATTTAAATTCATCAACCTTCTATATAAAATCTGGCTTTTCCTTCTCTAGAATATAAGATTTCGTTAGTTTATAATACTTATCGTAGTAGGCATTATCTAAATGATTCTATACTCAGAAACTTTTGGGATTGACGCCTTCTAATAGATATATTTTATTTTTTGTGTCACTGTATTGCTGACAGATGAGAAACTCACTTTAATGTTGATGAGTTTACTTGCTAATAGAAACCTCTCCTCAAGGCGGCATCGAAGAACATCTTCATGTGTTGGAAGAATATTTAGCCGAAAATCTCTTGGATAGCCGAATGTAGGACAATGAGAAGATTGTCTAGTAATTTTCTTGGTCAACGACATATGCATATCCGTATCCATGTCACTTGTTAATGTATTTAAAATAACATAATACACCCAATTAACAAACGAAATTCATTCACGGGCTCACCGATAAGATATGGAACACTGTGCAAGTGGACGAGGTTGGGGAGATATGGGTATGTTTTATGAACACGTATGACGACTTCAGCGCTGTTTCGCAACGTGGCTAGCAGTTGCACAAACTACTAAACCTTTTCGCCCTGCAGCGATCTCGTCGTGGTAAGATCTCTGTTGTTCAAAAATGGCCTAATGCGCTCAATAATATTAATTTACATTTGAAGCTTAACAATAGACAGCAAACTGAATTTATTTTCTTAATACATCAAAATCCTTGAAAATTGAATTTTTCCTCGGTTTTTAATGAGCTAGCGCGATCAGAAGATATTCTCTAAACTCAATTAATTTTTTATTACTATTAAACAGTACAATATGCAAATATTTTTTACTATAGTGATAAAATATATGTATGTGTAATATTTTTTAAAAAATTCTGAAAAAATCGAAAATTTTCAATTTTTTTGAATTTTTAGGTGGTTTGCGCGATCGGAAGATATAGTCTGATTCGAAAAATTCTTTTTTTTTGTTTTCCTTGTATTTACCAATCGCAACTTTTCCGCACTATAGCGATTCCGAAATAAAAACTTTTGTTTTTTCGCACCACCCTAATACATATAGAACCCGCGAGTCCATTATTTCTCAGGCTTTAACACCTGTGAGCTAAAACCACGTAAAATTGCATTATCCTAGGATAAACTAGATCATCCTAGGACAAACTAGAATGTTGACACTGAGGCGGTTATTGAATTCAATAAAATCACGCCAAATTGAATTGGCCTAGGGTAAACTAGATCGGCCTAGGATAAACTAGTTCTGACCAATAAAAAGCAGCCTAAATTAGTCCATCCTATAAGAGTTAGGCCAAACTAGTTTGGACTAGGATGAACTAGTTTGTCCTATGGGCCTTAGGATAGACTAGTTTGGCCTAGGAAAAACTAGTTTATCCGATGGGCGTTAGGATAGACCGGTTTGGCCTAGGAAAAACCAGTTTATCTGATTGGCGTTAGGATAGACCGGTTTGGCCTAGGAAAAACTAGTTATCCGATGGGCGTTAGGATCGACTAGTTTGGCCTAGGCCAATCTAATTTGGCCTAAAATCGGATTTGGCCTGTGACTTCGCTGAGACATCGTACTTTTTAAAGTACGATATCATACTATTTAATTTCCGAAGTTTTAGACTAAACATTAAGAAAATTTATGATTCTGGAAACATATTCCTTATCTTCAGAAGTATATAAAAGAAGGAAAAACCATAAAAAAATTTTGAGGTTAACAAATGTATATTTTCGAATTTAATAGCAGCTTTAACAACTCAACTGATTTGCCGTTTGGGCAAGACGAATTTGCTTAATTCATCATATAAAGCTTTTTGATACCACTAATCTTTTTAAAGTACGATATCATACTATTTAATTTCCGAAGTTTTAGACTAAACATTAAGAAAATTTAGCTTAAAAAACTGGTGTTAATCCATATTTTCAATTTATTGTACGTAAAAATAGAAATCAGTTAAGAGGTTAATGGTCACTTTCGTTTTAGAAAAGTTTTTATAAACACTAAAGTCAGTTATAATGTTTGATTTGTAATTAGATTTTTTTCCATAAGAGCTGCTGTTTCTGAGATGTTAATTGTAGTATGTAATTGGTTGATTGCATTGAATTCTGAATACATTTTTGGAAATTTTTCCTACTTTTGTAAAATTATTTGTGTATATTGTAACATTTTACGTGTGTTTAATAATATTTTATTTTTGCTATGTTCAATACATGTTTTTTAGCTTATTTTGAATAATATTAAATTTATTTAATCTCCTCCAAAAAACAATAATAAAAATCAGCATCATTCTTCAAGTTCAACTGCAGTTAAAAACGTTAAAGTTTCTTATTTAAACAATATATTCCATCAGTATGCTTTCACACAAATTTTGCTCGTTTCATAATGTCTTATATCATTATTCTTGAAACTACTCTTGATTTAGGAACATTTTGTCGTCAAGCCGGATGTGGCAATCTCAAAACTTTCTTTCGTCTCATGCAGGCTAATACTTCAAAACTCACAACACTTTAAAAATATCTGTAGTACTACTAGAAAATCTCTAGACAACTGGGATTCCATAAACTTTTCTAGTAACCAATACAGCTTCTTCTCAAGTAACACTACTGCATTAAACTTAGAAAACAGCACAAAGACTTTCTTAGTGAACATACTAAGAAATCATTAGTAAACGTTACAGGTGTTTTTTTAGTATGAATACTCTGAAATGATTAGTAGTATTACAGATACTTCTCTTGTATCTTCACTAAGAAATGGTTAGTAATATTACAGTTAGTAGTATTATTTACCTCTTGTATCTTCACCAAGAAATTCTTAGTAGCCGTTACAGGTCCTTTTTAAGTATGTTTATCAATAAATGGTTAGAAGTTTTACAGATACTTCTCCTGTATCTTCACTAAGAAATTCTTAGTAGTCATTACAAGTATTTATCTAGTATATGATTAGTAATATTACTAATTATTTCTTAGTATTCCAACTAAAAAAGCACCTGTAATGTCTACTAATGATTTTTTAGTATGTTCACTAAGGATGTCTGTGTGCTATTTACTAATTTTAATGCAGTAGTGATATTAAGAAGACACTGTATTGGTTACTAGAAAAGTTTATGGAATCCCAGTTGCCTAGAGATTTTCTAGTAGTACGTACAGATGTTTATTAAGAAATGGTTAGTACTTTTACAAATACTTTTTTTGCATCTTAACTAAAAAAATTTTAGCAGCCGTTACAGGTCTTTTTAGCATGTTTATTATGAAACCTATAAAATTACAAAAACTTTTGTATATTAATTTTCATCTTAGAGCATTTATAAGAAAATATCTGTAATGCTTCTAAGAAACTGTAGTAATATTACAGCTACTTTTCTCATAATTTACACTAGAATTTTAAAGAGGCAAGCTATAATACCCGTTTGGGAAATTTAAAAGAATAAGAAATATCTAATAATTATTAAGCCAAATACTCTGCAACTATTTCTGTATGCCTTTCATATTTTATGCTACATAATTTGATAAATAATATCAACTTTTTTTTCCATTAAATGTAGAAGCTAATATTACTCTTTAATATAACTTTTGTTTGAGGTTTTTTTTAAATTCTTGTTAAATTTTCAATATAGATTTAAATCTATAATTAGTGCATCTATATTTAGTATACAAATACTTTAATGTTAATAATTATATTTAAACTAAATTAGTTTTGTAGAATAAAATTTTAAAGAAATATTTCGCTTACTATATTCCATATTCTTTGTAACAGCTCTAAGTAGCATTATCAAGTAACTGCATATTTATTATTTTTTTAAAAATAAGCGATTACTGCTACTTTGCCCTTGCAAATTCCGTAACTTGGTTATAACAATTGTTTTATTGGTTGTTTATATACAAATGTTTGTAATAAATACATATTTCACAAATACTTTCTTTGATTTAAATATGTATCTTGCTTTATTATCTTTTAATTTAGATCCAGAAAATGAAATATATTTTTACTAACCAATACTTATAGTTTTAGTAATTTCTTTAAAGGGATTTTTGCACAGAATTCGAAATAAAAGCACCAATGTAGAAAAAAGTTCTACTCACCACCCCATGTTTCATTTCAAACAGAATTCTTTTATAGTAAGGTACCCTGGGGTACTAACACCACGTTAAGGATCTACCAATTTTCACGGCTTCGTTTTAGATTGTATATTTCAAACAAATATAGGATCTACTACAGCAACTCATTGACTACCTATATAAAATAAAATAATTTAACAGATATTTATTCATAAAATGTAATGGCGTTTTTTCTTGACCAATGCTATTTGGCGTTAATACCCACCTATATGGGTAATAACGTCATGCAAACAGAACTATAACATAAGATGGAATAATGGCATGTAGATTGCCCAATTCTAAAAATACAAATTCTACAGCTCTAGAAATTGATAAATTGCAATCTAAGCTATTGAAAATGTACAATTTTTTTGTGACTCTGTAAGAAAAAGAAAGCTGTGGTGGTGGCGGGGGGAGGAGGCAAAAGAATATCAGATTCTAAGCTACATTTTGCTTAAAAATGACCATTTAAATAGAATTATAAGAAACATTGCACGGATTATTTGAATCAGTATTTATGTTCCCGTGTATGCATTCTATGCGATAGAAAATATTCATTTTCTTGTAAAAGTTAAAAAAAAGGAGTGAGGGGGAGCTTCAACACAATATAACATCCTGTGTCTCTCTTTGCTTAAAAAGTCCCGCTTGAATATGATTATAAGAAGCATTGCATGGTTTTAACCATTCATAATGTAATATTTTAATCATGTGAAGTTTTATAATAACTAGAGTTATATGTAATAAATATTTTTGTTAAACCTTAACTGCTGTTAGCGTCTCACATACCGCTGAGTTTTTCAAGTTTCAGAGTTTAACTTGCAATTTTAAGTTTAACTACAGATACCGGGAAAATTTTGTTTCATTTGGAGTCCTGTTACTATCTCTAGAAACTTTTGAATAGCTGAATTTTATTTATAATAGTCCTGTATATAAGGTTCAATACAAAAATAATATTCTAAAAGTTAATTTAACATTTTATTCATCGTTAGATTAAGCGGTCCGACATGCCGCTCACAGTAAGTTATGCGACAATTTTTGTCACAGTAGTTAAGGGTTAATACTATTATAGTAATCTAGTAAATAGTTTTTAACCCATAACTCCACACTAATGCGGATTCTCCAAACCTAGAGTTAAATTGTCGACGTTTTAAAGAGTATGCTTTAATAATTTTTTAATAAAATGAATAAAATTTTTGATTAAAAAATAATATCCCAAAGAGATCTCTTATTCAATTTTATACATAATTCATATGGTTATATATCATTATCTCTATATTAGCAACAAAATTAACCTTTAACTGCTGTTAGCAATCTGACTGAACACTGTACCCCCCTCCCCCCCCCAAAAAAAAATAGCGTTTAACTTGTATTTTCCAGGTTAACTATAGTTACAACTGAAATTCTCTTTCGTTTGGAGTTCTCGTATTATTGTTAGAAATATTTGAAAAAATTAAATTTAATTAGAAATATTTCTGTACAAAAAGATTAGCGCAGGAATAGTATTCTATGATTTTTAATAATGGATCGCAATTTAACCTTTAACTAATGTCACCGGTCTCGTAGACCACTATTTTTCTTTTAATTTTTTAGTTTAACTTGTAATTTTCAGTTTAACTGCAAACACTACCGAAATTTTGTTTCATTTGGAATTTTAGTATTATCGCCAGAGACTAAATAGGTGAATATTAAGTATAATACTCTTGTATAAAAAGTTTAGTACAAAAACACAATCCTATGAGTTATTCCCGCCTTTTATTCATCTTTCAATTTTGTGGTCTCACAAACCGCATCACATTCATACGTTACAATTTCTATCACATCAGTTAAACGTTAAATTTATAGTTTTGAAAACCCAAACGCTGAGAAAACGGACAAAAAAAATTTCGAACTTAATTGAACAATCCAGTGGAAATTTAATAGAAACCTGCTTTTGAAGATGTTCGAATTTGAATCTCGTAAACATTCTGATATAGTTTTATTTACAAGAGTTAAAAATTATTTTTTACATTAGTAAATAATAATAATAATATAATAAAAATAAAATAGAGAGATTATTTTTAAGTATTGGGCACCCCCCTTAATCTTACCATTTCAACAATGATGATAATGCTGTCCCATATTAATATATAAACCCCCCTTCGGATATAGTTCGGCCACTGTTGGGAATCAACCGGTGTAATAACGCCAATCCCTGGCGTTATTACCCCGGGATACTTAATGCGCAGTAAATCCTAAACTACAAATTATCTCGAGAAGATATCCAAAATCTTCTACAACAATTTGAAAGTACATGAAATACACTACAAATTTATGTAATAAACAAAGTATTTCTGGATAAAAAATATAGTGTTCAGATCAAAAACCTTATTTCGCAAATTTTAGATCAAGTGTTAATTTTAGTTGCTTGTTAAAACAATAAGACCTAAAAATGAAACAAATGAACTTGAAGCTGTTTTTTGCGAATTATATGACTCAAAACTCTTCTGCGCAGAGCACATGGGTGTCATTTACTTGATTATTTCATAATTATGCAAAATATAAGCACTTGGCTTTAGTACCCCGCCTGGCGTTATTACCCCAGGGTACCTTATGTTTATAATATTAAAATTTGGTGAGATCTTCTCCCTAATTAAATAACTCTTCCATAAATATCAATGCGTAGTTCTGTAATAATAAGTCATAACTTTAGTACATAATTAACGTAGACATGCTGCATACTCAAAGAATTTTTTAATTTCTTGATTAACTGTATATTTTTACATTCGATTATTCAACTTTGTAGTAAATAGTTATACATTTGTCTGTGCGTGCTTGTATATTTCCCCAACATTTTATTTTAAAACCAAGATTCGGCGTATGTGGCAAACGCTGAAAAATGCAGAAACTTGAATTGCTACTTACTACTTGTAAACAAATACACAATTTTTTTCATTTTTTAAATTTTACTTTATTTTTAAAAGGCCATAAAAAGGCCTTTCCCTAATATATACTTTTTTATATTACTGTGTAATTTATCTATAAATAACTTTATCTAACGTTTGGATCCGGTTAACTTCTATTATTTGCTGCATGTCAAGTTAATTTCTGATTTTTTGCTTCGGGTCGGGACAGGGTCCGGTTAACAACTAAATTTTGCTATTGGTCGGGTTGACCTTCACTTTTTAGCTTCGCTTAGCGCATCAGGGCAGATTGTCATACATTTTAGATTTGAATCAGTTACAGATTCGGTTTTCACACTTGCAAAAATGATTGACCAAGTTTTGATCCCGACCATTTGATGAAATTCGATTTTATCCGTGAACGTGATCATTCAGAAATTCAGATTAGAGACGTACCGAAAATTTAACTACACGGGTCGCGGTTGGGTGAGTAATGTTTATCATATTATCTAGATCAGAGACAGACCGAATATTTAGCTTTTGTTCCAGGCCGAACCACGACCTGGAAATTTTGTCCAATGCAAACTTCTAGGAAAAATGAAATCAAGACCAGGGTCGGTCTGGAAGAAAAAGACGCCTGTCTCCACCCGAATCTCCAAAAAAGCAATACCAGGACATGACACGATTCAAAAAGAGAGAAAACCTTACCCAGTCCACGTCTCGTGGACTTACACTGGCGCAAGCCATGCCAGGCCGTGACGGGCTCGAGCTTTTATAGATTTAAAATCAAAATGCATAGATTGAAATCAGACGATTCTCGAAAATAGACATCCAGAGTACCAATATTACAAAATTTAAGCATAAATTGGATAATCAATTGATTAGAACCAATGTATTTTAAGATACATATTTGATAACATATGTGAGATGACAGAATATTAAGATAGAATAAAAATGGGTTTTGGTTTATAGTTTAAAAATTATAAGTCATATTATATCATTTAATCAAGCATAAAAATTACACGACATTGCGTTTTTGCTAGCAGAGAACCTACAATTAGTTTGCCAGATATAAAAATTCGGTTGCAAAGTTAATGTCAGACGGCTTTAAATTTGGCAACTTAAGTAACTGTTTCAAGAGTGGTTTATAGTTTAAAAATTATAAGCCATCTTTGCGTCATTTTATCAAGCATAAAAATTATAAGATGATACTCCGTGGCTATCAGACAACTTGTAATTAAATTGCCAAATTCAAATTCGGTTGCAAAGTTAATGCCAGACGGCTTTAACATACGATTTAAACCAATCTTGAAACAGGCACTCTTGTCGCCATATTTATCATATTATTTATCATATTATACATATCGACAGAAGAAGATCAAAATCCGTTATTCCAAAAAGGAAGCAAAAGGATGAGGAGCTGTGTCCAAATATAGTAGAACGTGCTGTACTGTGTAGACACTAATGAATGGAATATGGATACAGCCCCTTATTTTTTTGTTTCATTTTGGGAATATCAGATTTTAATCTTATTCATTAAACGATAATTTTCAGAATTTTCAAGCTATGATTTTGACACTTTAACAATAGTTGCTCTATATATTTATCTAAAACAATATGCAAGTGAATTTTTTTTTATAGAGTTGATGCATGCACAGTAAAACTTTATTTAGTAAACTTGCTCATTTTTCATAAAATTATTAATATTTTAAAATTTTGATTAGAGGGTATTATGTACAATGTTTCATATTGTTCGAAAAGAACATTTCTTTTTATTAAGAACTCTGCAAATAATAAGCAAAAAACTTGGCAAAATTTTTTACCGTTTTTATAAAAACCTTAATTTCTCTTCGAGTATACATGCTATCCGCATAAAAATGAACACAGTTTATTATCTTAAAACGCATAATCATAATCTGCAGTTTAAACGCTTTTGCTACATTAGTTTTCACGGGGTTATTCAAAAATTATTCCTTTTTTTCAATTTGTTGGCGGTCCCCTATTGGACTTTGGAAAAACAATTTCTCGAAAATATATCACCTGCACTATTTTGTTTATACATCTGGAGTTTCAGAGTCATTTTTCATGCATATTTCTAGATATTTAACAAAACATCTGAAATAACAAAAGTCAAGATTTTTTTTGCTGTGACTGTAGAATGCATATTTTACAAACAGATTAATATAGAAGCATTAAGCTTCATTAGCTAAGTATAGAAAACATCTGAACGTTATACAGGGTGTCCGAGCAAGAAAGATTCAAAATTTATACTTACTATTACGGAATTTTTCATTAAAACATACTCGGTAATATCCTCCGTGTATTGGAATATCGGAGATTTTCTTTTGAATCTAGACTGTTTAACCACGCATGCGTACAGTAGTGAGCAATCAAAACTGTTACGGAACACGATTATGTTGGCATTCTGGAAAACATTGCTATTTCCCAACTTCCACCGGTTTTCCTGTTCAACCAGGATGACGCTCCACTCACATTTTTGAATGCAACATTTCCTGGAAGAATGATTCAACTATCTGGCCACCAAGGTCTCTGGATTCGACTCCATTAGAGTTTTTTGCTTAGGGATTAATTAAATCTGTTTTATAATAAAAGAAAATAAAACTGTAAATTAATTGAATAAGCATATTTTCAAGTAATTCATCGAACACCTGATATGCTCCGAAACATTTGGAGATAACTTTACTACAGTTTAGGGGTGAATGTTACAAAATGTGAGATTATATGATTGTATGGAATATTAAAATTATGCATTGAAAAAATTCAACATTTCAAGAAGTAATTTTTTTTCAAAGAATAAAGGATATCTCATGTAAAACTGTTAAATTTCGAAGAGCTTAAGTAATAAGTATTCTTTTTTTCTAAATATATGTCAATTTCAGTTCAGTGTTATGTTCAGTGTTCAGTTTATAAGTTTCTTAATTGCATTATATTTTTAGAAACATTATGTCTCTTGAAAGTACTTCTAATAATACTTTTATTGCGATGTTCAAAATCAAACAAATTGTATTATGTAACATTTAAAGGGAATTATATTATGCGGACTGCAATTTTCGAATTTTATAACATTCTCCCTTAGACGTTTGTCTTCCTGTAAAAGGTACATATATTGGAATCTATTGATATTAAAACTTGGTGAGATCTTCTCCCTAATTAAATAACTCTTCCATAAATATCAATGCGTACACTGTAAAAAAAAATTCAAGAGGTTACTAAAAATTTTTTAGTAAATTTGTATTCCACAGAATTTTTTAGTAGCCATTACAAACTTCTTTTTTTGCAAGCGAAACAAGCATTTCTTTTGTAAACTGAACAAAAGAATTTTTTGTATAACTAACTTAAAAATTTTTAGTATGAGCCACCAAGCAAATTTTAGTAATAGCTCCAAAATTATTTTTAATAACCATTACGTAGGCTCGAAGGGCATCCAGACTTCTTGAGCGGAAGATTTTTGGCAAAAACGCAATAGATGGCAGCAACAAATATTATGAACATCCTGCTCCGTCAGGATGTTCACAATTCCTTTATTAACGATTACTTACACTGCATACATTCGGGGCGTATTTGGCAGTGGCCAGTATCGAACCCGGGACCTTTTAGCCTGGAGTCCGTTACTATAACCACTATGCTACCAAGGCCACACCAAATGAGCTTTAGTACTAGCTATTAAAAATATAAAATTATTAACTCTATTCGTTGCTAACTTTTTTCTAGTAATTCTTACAGATTTTCTTGTAACCAACTAAGATTACTAAAAATTTTTTAGTAATTACAAGGATCACTAAAGTTTTTTTAGTAGATCGACACTTTTTTTTTACAGTGTAGTTCTGTAATAATAAGTCATAACTTTAGTACATAATTAACGTAGACACGCTGCATACTCAAAGATATTTTTTTAATTTCTTGATTAACTGTATATTTTCACATTCGATTATTCAACTTTGTAGTAAATAATTATATATTTGTCTGTGCGTACTTGTATATTTCCCCAACATTTCATTTTAAAACCAAGATTCGGCGTATGTGGCAAACGCTGAAAAATGCAGGAACTTGAATTGCTACTCACTACTTGAAAACAAGTACACAAATTTTTTTCATTTTTAAAATTTTACTTTATTTTTAAAAGGCTATAAAAAGGCCTTTCCCTAATATATACTTTTTTTATATTACTGTGTAATTTATCTATAAATAACTTTATCTAAATATATTAATTCAAATTTAAATTGCTGGAATGTTGTATAAGTTTGCGTAAAAATAATTTTTAACCCTTTGAGCTCTGATGGTTGAATTTTCTACCATTTAATTTTAATTCAATTTAATTCAATTTAATGTCACAACGGCACCAGAAAATTCAACCAGATTTATTTGAGTAAGGTTTAATGCATTTTTTCGCGTATATCGTTAACAGATATTTTTTCTTTTCGAAATACTGGTGCCAATGTGACATTTAGAATTTTCAAAAAATTTGCCCACCAGAGCTCAAAGGGTTAAATCTGATTGTAATCAAATAGAGCTAAATATTTTTTAATTTTACAGTGAGTGGCGCATAAATTTGATATAATAATTTTTTGTCAATGCTCTTGTAATGTCATTTTTATACTCTTTTCCTAGATTTGTAACAAATATCTTTCGTTATGAATCATATTGATTTAATTAATAAAATGACCATGTATAACATCCCCAAAAGAAAAGCTTCAAAATAATGCTGGATGAGATATTCATTTATTTATTTATGTTGTTACTTACTTTATTTATTATAAATAAGCTTTTAATTTTACCTTAATTCGCGATAAATTGGAAACAAAACTGAAAAATAAATAATTAAGTAAATGATATATATATATATACAGTATGCGCTATTCCATAGGAAAATGAGAAATATATATATTATTTTCTATTTTAATTTTTATTCAAAGAAGTTCATATATTTTCATTATTTTTTTATTTCCTTAAAGATTTGTAGAATGTTATAAATTGTCAATTTTAGCAAAAAATATATTATTTTTTGCCTCTAATCAAAGTTATGTGTTTTAATTTAGACAAATACATTCCCTGAGGCTTTCATGAAGTAATGAGTTTATACACTTGATCGCAATTAGCTAAATTAAATAAACAATTTCCCTAGTTACTTTTTATAGATATCCGTAGGGAATAAAGTAATTACACCCTCCGTTTTTGGCTACTATCTGAAACGGGTCAGATCTTATATTCAGCAGTATGTAACACTGTGAAATTTGGTGTAAATATGGTAGTGAAACTTTGACATTTTCATACTAAAAATTATTTGAAATCAATATTATATTATGCATACAATCTATTAAGAGAATTCAAATTAGTGAAAAAAGTTTTAGGAAGTCATGATAATTTATAAATATTTTATTATTTTAACGGTAAAACATATTTCGTAATGTACTGTTTTTGCTTTTTTAAGAGATAGTAATTTTAAAATACCAAATCTACACATTTAATTGAAATTGCAATAATATAACATTTCATTTCAAAAATTTGTATTCTGTTTTTATATTTAAAAATGATAAATTAATGTTACGCAGTATATTTATTCCTTTTTATAAATATCGTTTTTGATTGTTTTCAGAAAACAAAGAAATGATAATATTTTGTGAGTTTACAACATCTCAAACCTTTTAAACTTTAACATCAATAAAATGCATTTATTGAAAAAAGTATTGAAAAAGGGTTAATTTCGCACCATGATATATCTTATATTTTCTAAAATAACTTAAACTAAAATATGTTAAACAGCATACAATTTCCTCTGAAAAAAAGTTTTAAAAATTGCAAAAGATAATATTTTTATTAATACCTTTCATTTTGGGAAATATTTAATTAAGTTTAAATTTCACTTGCTAAAACTAAAACTGTGTTGAATCGTTAAATTCAAAGATTTAAAGTTAAAATTTGATTAATCTCTAGTTAACTATGACAGAAGTAACATAAATAACCATACTTATATCTGTGAAGATTATTAACTTATATTCTTTATAAAATTTTTGCAAATGAAAAATTAAATTTTCTTAATGATTTTATTCATGTCGTATTTCGCATGGCGTATTTCGCAAGGTGGTTTAAATTGGAAAATAAAATATAAATTTACTCCAAGGAATATACAAAACTATCAATATACAATTTTACGTAAATATCACGATACAGACTGACATTTTGATGTAGGCAAACCATCATGATATAATGAAACATGATGATTATAAAAACAAATGATTTTGGCAAACATAATTTTATAAAACTAAAGCTGACATTCTTTATTTAGGAAAGTATCATAACATAGAGTAGATGTGCCCATATTGGGCATTCTTAAGGAATTTATTTAAAACTTGTTTCCTAATTAGTAGTTACAGCTATTATACTTCCATTTTTTCGACATTATATTATTCTATCAATAAAAATTTACCATTTTCATTGTCTCATTTATCAAAATGAAACAAAATTTAATTGTAAACTACAAAAATCTAAAAAGCTCTTAAAATACCAGTAATGGAGACCCTTTGTTCCAATAATGGCAGTAATAAATGACATAAAAATTAATAAATATAATATTTAGTACTCTGCTTAGAACTAAAATTCAGTAAAAACTTACTAATGAAACAAAATAGTTATTTTTAAATACATTTAACAGTTAGGATACATGTAATTAATAAAATATTTGCGATAATTATTCACTATTTGCATTATTTTTGTAATTATCAGAAGATCGGTATTTTAATTATTTTACATAAATAGTAGGAAATGCTAAATATCAGGCAATTATTGCTATTAAATTATTCATACAATGTGTGTATTTGGGGGGGGGGGAATTGAAATGTAATAATTCTGTTTTAAATTGGAATATTAATGTAAATTCCATCTTACTATTTTGGACAATTTTACTTCAAAAGTCTTCTATATATATTTCTGGTGAAAATTAATCTTACAAACATGAAACGAATGATACTGCTGTGAGTTAAACATTTTAAATACTGAATAAAATAATTTCAAAATAAACTGGGGAACTGATGCTTGAGGCCAGTGATCTGCAGATTTACTAGTTTTATGATCACTATAATTTTGAAAAATATTACCTCTTTATGTCAGAGATTAATAAGCAAATATTTAGGACAGAAAATAGATTTTTAAGAACTTCTGTAACTTAATTGTTTTACATTACAAAAGATTTGGAAAGGGTTTAAGCTCTACGAACACCTCTTTTTCTGCGCACTCAAAAAATATTTTTTCCTTTTTGACTTGTTTGGTTACCGGATTATAAATTATGCATGGCAAAGTAATATTTTTAAAAAATGCAAATTTTATCAACTACATAAATTAACTCAAAAGTCGCTATTTATAAGAGTTTTTGTGTTATTACATTTTCGTAAGTTTAACTTAAAAATTAAATTTGATCATTTAGCTTTTCCGTAATTCAAGATATTTTATATGCTGTAAACATTACTGAAACTGTACTTTTAGCAATGTGTCCATAGGGTGTCCATTAATTGTAAAAAGATTAACTAAGAATCCCAGTAATGGACATCCCTGTTAAAATTTAAAAAATAAATGAAATTTTATAAAAGACTAATAGTATATAAGAGTTAAAGTTTTTATTACTATTACCAGAAAACACTACAAAATTTAGAAAAAAATAAAGAATGTATAAATTTATTAAATAAAATATGTTCATCACTCTTAGCACTGTAATGAACTTAATTCCCAAACTACGACAGATGGCTCTACTCGTCCTAGATGGAAAGAAAATAATTTTTCTAGAAAAAGAACAATTCTTAGTTGAGTTGTGTGTGAGATCGGATTTTGTGAATTGAGAATGGTGTAGCATCGTTTTCTTGTTTTGTGGAATGCTGTAAAAAAATGCTATTTCATTTTTTTTTTTTTTTTTTTTTTTTTTTTTTTTTTATGTGGTCGTCTTTGTGATTGTGAAATGTGTAAAATAAATTTAAAAAGGACAAGAACGTCTTTTCTTAGACTTCAACTACAGCACTGTTTAGTCAAGTCTCTCTGTTGTTCCCTTACAGCACATTCATTAAAAAATTCACTGAAAAATAATGGAACTTCGAAAGATTATTTAGTGCATTACTTAGATTGCTTGATTAAGAGTGTCAACAATAGAGGAAGTTATGAAAGAGAAGCTTATGAAAGAAAAAGTTTTGAAAAAAATAGTAAAAGCTAATTTTTTATTTGGCTTTTTTTATAAACTCAAAAACATTGAAGTTGTCCATTACTTACACATCTACCCTGTAATTGTTTATGCATTTAAAAAAATAAAGCTAAGTTAACACTATTATATCAAATGATATTTCATTTTCAGAACTATTAGATATGAAAAAGCTACAAAATATAGTAAATTTGTCCGTGTATAAGGCCTTAAAGAGGTAATAGAGTGTTCAAAATTTAATAAAGCATAAAATATAATTTTTTAGGATAATAATTTATTATAAAATCAGAAATTCGAATAACTAAATAAAATAATTTCGAATGTTTTTATGCATAAAATATCTCATAAACATCATGTGCATTTGTAATTAATATTTGTTTATAATATATTTTAGTTAGTTTTGTTAGTTAAATTTATCATACTGTGGCATACTTATTGTAAATAACTGTGTAAGTACAGACCTATTTTCAGACATGCATCCGTCCGTCAGTAATTAGTACAAACGTAATCGTTTTCTGTCCCCAACACCCATTATTCACTTAAGTTCCTGCTTCCGATAAACAAGCAATAAGTAGTGATTAGAATGTGTAACAAATGGTCCAAAACGCCGAGCTTAATTCTGAAGTCTTAAATCAAATTCTCTGTCGCTAACTGAGAAAAAGCTCCGACCACGGTAAAGATTTGTCTGGATGTCAAACACGGAGCAACGAAATATATCTCAGGCTGTTTATATTATTATGCATTTAGAAAAACCCGGATCAATAATTTTCATTACAGCTTAAATGTGTCATCTTGATAGTAGTTTAACCTTAATATCAGAAATATATTTTTATCAAATTCCTTTTTTTCAATATTTAAAATCTAATCTAAATTTTACGGGAGAAACATAGACATCTGTAACACTGACGTCATTTTCACACTGATAACAGCAGTCGATTAAATCTCGCTTTCATTGTAATTTTTTCTTTACATTGCATACTTTTATATTTTACAAGTCCAATAAAAGAAAAAATTATTTGTAAATTAGTTTTTTTTTTTTTTTTAAGCTATTGCATAGCTTTTATCGCGAGTTTGAGCGCAGTGACCGAATCTAGAAATTCCGTAACGAGAAAACCTAACACTTCCGTAACGAAAAAACCTAACACTTCGGCTAACGTCGTTTCAGTTCGGAAAACTTCGGCACGGTATCCTTCGGTAAACTTCGGCAGACATTGACGCGGTATTTTTCAGATATTAGGATATCAAGTCTCAAACTTATGTTTTTTATGATCTAATTTTCATAGCGCGGCCAAATTTTGTTTGGTAATTTATTATGAGACAGTGTTAATTTTTGGTGACAGGAGATCACCCACCGTGAGGGTCAAAAAATTTAAAATGCTTATAACTCGCGATCTAATTTTCGTAGCGCGGCCAAATTTTGTTTGGTAATTTATTATGAGACTGTTAATTTTTGGTGACAGGAGATCCCCCCCCCCCCCACGGTGAGGGTCGAAAAATTTAAAATGTTTATAACTCGCGATCTAATTTTCGTAGCGCGGCCAAATTTTGTTTCGTAATTTATTATGAGACATTGTTTATTTTTGGTGACAGGAGACCCCCACGGTGAGGGTCGAAAAATTTAAAATGCTTATAACTCGCGATCTAATTTTCGTAGCGCGGCCAAATTTTGTTTGGTAATTTATAATGAGGCAGTGTTACTTTTTGGTGACGGGAGACCCCCCCACGGTGAGGGTCGAAAAATTTAAAATGCTTATAACTCGCGATCTAATTTTCGTAGCGCGGCTAAATTTTGTTTGGTAATTTATTATGAGACATTGTTAATTTTTGGTGACAGGAGACCCCCACGGTGAGGGTCGAAAAATTTAAAATGCTTATAACTCGCGATCTACTTTTCGTAGCGCGGCTAAATTTTTTTTGTTAATTTATTATGAGACAGTGTTAATTTTTGGTGATAGGAAATCCCCCCACCGTGAGGGTCGAAAAATTTAAAATGCTTATAACTCGCGATCTAATTTTCGTAGCGCGACCAAATTTTGTTTGGTAATTTATTAAACTATTGCATAGCTTTTATCGCGGGCTTTGAGCGCGGCGACCTAACCTAAAAATTCCGTAACGAGAAAATCCTAACACTCCGGCTAACGTCGTTTCAGTTCGGCAGACTTCGGCACGGTATCCTTCGGTAGACTTCGGCAGACATTGACGCGGTATTTTAGCATAAGTTGATAAAAAATGCCATGCAATAGCTTTACCGCGGCAGTCCGCGAGTGCCACACACATTTTTTTTTTAACTTCACCGTAAATTTTTAAAGAACTGTATCGCACAATTATCTCATTTTTACGGTTTTAAAAATAATTCTCACGAAGGAATTTTTTTAAATATTTCTCTAAGGCATGCAAGCGATAAAGTAATGTAAATCCTTTTGCACTTTAAATAATATAAATACTGCGGCTTTTGTTTTTGCTTTATATTCTGTAACGAAATTAAAACTTCAGCCGTAAATAAAGGAAGTAATGAAAAATAAGTAAAACACAACATTAAGGCATGTAATCCTTAAACAACTAAAATTACCACATTTAATATTTCTAATGTAAATAGCGACTTTTGAAGATTTCATTGGCTGTTAACTCCTGAAATGAAACCGATTCGAAATTACAACTTTTAATGAATTTCGAAACAGCATTCAGATATCTTCATAATATTTCTTTTTATTAAAAAAAATTTTTGGTGTTATTATTGGGTAAAATAATTATTTGAGTTTTCAATAATAATAAAAAATATTTTTATAGTATGCAGTCCGGGAAAGTCGTGTTGACTTTCCCAGATACGTTAAAATAAAAATTCTTATGTTTTATTTTATTATACGATATACATTCATATATTTTATTCTTGTTTGGATAATGAGCAACTTAAAAATACAAAATAATATTTTTTCATTGCAAACTAATTTTCAGAAAGTAATATAAAGAAAATTTTAAATTGGCAGTTACAGATATCGGGCCATTACAAGAGTAGAGTTTCAATTGTTCCATCACGAACAAATAATATATAATTATAAATTTATACTATTTATCTATATTTAATAAAAATTTAAATTTTCATTTAATTTTTTTTTTTTTTACATTCGAAAGTTTGTTTGTGAAAGAAATTAAATATAAAATATACTAGGATCAAATTAACTGTTTTCAAAAAGTTCCTTCAAAATTATGCCATGTGTGATTATTTAAAATTTTGGTCAATGAGAATAACATAAATGGATGGTAATACCGATGATAAGTTATTATGTATTACCAGGTAAAATTGTACGAGATTTACCAGAGAAATCCTTGAGTTTATTCTAGTACATTTTTTATTAATTTGTAGATAAATGCAATTTTTTAAATATACTATTTGTTTTAAAGAAATATCAGTTTACTATATCAAAATTCTGTTAAAGAAACTACCAAATAATACTCCATATATCGTTGCATGTTTTTTTAATTCATAGTAACAGAAACGTTGACATCAGAAATAATATATACGGCGATAATCAACCTTAAAAAATATTGAAAATACACGAAGAATATCAGATGTGCATAAAAAGTAATATTTGGTGATAGCGCATACATCATTGTAAGCCCTATATTAGATAAATCCAGTATGCGATGTTAGCTGTGAGCAAAATATAGTATCCAATTATGCACTTTTATCCTTCTATACTTCATATTATTTTAGAAAAATAGGTGTTGACTACAAAAAGGTATATATGATTATGTCTGCCCTGAAGAAAGATAGCCAAATATGGTTTCAATTGTCTATATCCCTTAACGTAACTAGTCGCGTTCAAAACAGTAATTTAACATTATTAAATATATAACAACATTGTTAAAAGTGATAAATAATGTAGAAATAAAATAAATTGAAGTAAAAAAGACTGCAACAAAAAATAACACAAAACTAAACTTTTTAATAAAAAAATAATATTTACGGTTGTCAAAAACTAAGGGTTATTCTGATTAGTTTGATCTAGGTTTATCTTCAGGGCACGGATAATTAGCATATACCTAAATGCATGCAATACATTTGAAAGAAAATTATGTATGAGTTACTTTCATGAGTTACTTTCAAACGGTAAATATTTCTCATGGAATTAACTCTCAGTTAATAATGCCTAGGAAAGCATATTTTTATTTTCGCATATGAATCCGTGTAGGTGACTATTAGAAAAAGCCACTATTTATTTCCTTTTTCCCACATCACATAATTCACACAAATTTCTGTTTCCGATAAACCACCAATAAATAGTACCTTATATGCATAACAAATTATCTAAATGCCAGACATAATCTTAAATGCTTAAATCAAATTCTCTTCGGCTTATTCAGAAACAGATTCCACCACGGTAATGCTTTGTCTGGCTGTCATAACAGCGAATACCTAATAAATAGTATGGGAAAATAACGAGGCATGAAATATACTCTATGCAATTTATACTTATTACGCATTAGGAAGCGGGGAATTTATCACTTACTACACAACTTAAAAGCGTTAATTTTAAATGGATTTTGGCTTAATAATTTGGAATTGCTGACTCTTCTGGTGAAAATAGTAATGTAATCTAAAATACTAAACAGAGAAAAACAGTATTTGAATATTTTATTTCGCATTGTTACAGGTTAAGTATTGCTTCAACTTTGTTTAGACGATCTTTAGTAATATTGTTTAAAATATGTTTTGTTAATTTTGTTCAAGCTATGAATATTGCGAGATAATTTAAAAGATAATATTAAAATTTGAATAAATACCTTTAAATGTGACTTAATTATTATATGCTGACACTTTCGGCGTTCTCCGTGCTCGTCATTTTTTTTTTTTTTTTTTTTTTTTTTCAAAAAAGCAAGAATTACGAAATCCTCGATTCCTATTACAATTTTCAAAAATCAAATCTCTCAAAATGAAACTGCCAGATGAGTCCAAATAGTTTTTACAGCATACAAAGATTTTGGTAGGCAATATGTTTCAAACAAATCTCTTTCTGAATTAATGTCGGCACGATTCTTCTTCCGTAGGCACCGTATAGTAGGCATTCTGTACAAGTGCTTTCTTTCCAAACAATCAAAAGTTAAGAATGAAGGCTAAGGCAAATTTTAATACCGTTTCAATGAGATTGATGAAAATTTGCCATTATTTAATATTTCTATTAGGCATATCACCTTCCAGTTTAATAATTCTCTCTATTCTTAAATTGTGAATTACACTCTCATCTCCTAAGTAGGGAAATTGTGTATAACGTATTTTTTTCTTTCCTGTGTGATTCTGTCTTCAAAGGTTTTACTGGATAGCATTTTTCAAAGTCTCTAACTCATGGAATATGGATTAACGATATTAAAGTATAAGTGAAACATTTACATGTAAATAGAGATTCATTGATAAAATAAATGTATAACAGCCTTTGTCGCTTCTTTAAGAATATAAAGTATAAATATGAAAAACGAAAAACTGCAATAAGTATTTTTGATCAGAACTCATCCATACGAAACAATTTTTAACCGTATCGAAGTAAAAACCTATGTAAAAATTCAAGGCTGAGCCGGACTATGATTTAAATTTTCTTTCAGATCGGGAAGGGTCATGGTTATAACAGTTATCCAGGCCGATCTGAATTTTCTTCCCATAGGTCGGTTCGGGACCGAACCTAGTTATTTTGACCTGTGCAGACCTCTAGCGCAGATGCCATCAGACTATTTTCAAAGCAGGTTTAGCGTAAAATCTATATGCAGCTATTTTACGTCCAAAATGGAAACACTGTCTTATATAATGAATTTTTATTAAAGTATTATTTGTAAATGTTCCCTGTCTTTCATTGTAATTAGGTCAAAATCTTGCCACTTAGAGGCAAGGAAAAGTGATGTAAGTCATGAATTTAGAGAATTTTAGAATTTAATATCTCTGTGTTATTTGTAAGCAGGAGATGGGGTTCTCTTTTTTTTGTTTTTTTAATTCAGCAATGAATAAAGAAATATTTCCTAATTGAAATTTTATCCTACGTAGACCGTATAAAAATTTATTTTTTTTGTATTTTCTCAAATTGACCCCCATGGAGCTGTAACATATCTCCTCAAAGTTTGCACCTTTTTATAAGAAATTTTGCAATTTTAAGTATGTGTCTAGGAACAATGTTTAAGGAGATAGCCTATTGTTTCCATAATTATGACTAACCCGTATATACACGGTGAGTCATAATTATAGAAACAATAGACTATCTCCTTAAATATTGCCCCTAGGTACATACTAGCTGTAACACATCTAGTTGTAAGACATTGTAAAATTAGTCGTCTTCACGGAGTTAAAATCAAACATGTCTGTTTTCAGCATTTTACTGTTATTTGAATATTTAAATAAACTAACGTTTCCCTTATCAGCTTCCCTACTATTATATATTTTAATAGCAACATACCTTCTATGGTTAATGTGCAGTATCTTATATACTTTGAATAAGTAGAGAAATTCTCTTTTTTTGGACACTTTTGGGTTCTAACTTTACAAACTTAACAGAATTGACAATTCAAATGTTTTGAAGTTTATTCTGTATTTTAATATAAGGTACCCTGGGGTAATAACGCCAGGCGGGGTAATAACGCCAAGTGCTTATATTTTGCATAATTATGAAATAATCAGGTAAATGACACCCATGTGCTCTGCGCAGAAGTGTTTTGAGTCATATAAATCGCAAAAAACAGCTTCAGGTTAATTTGTTTCATTTTTAGGACTTATTGTTTTTACAAAGAACTAAAATTAACGCTTGATCTAAAATTTGCGAGATACGTTTTGTGATGCGAAGACGATCTTTTTATCCGGAAATACTTTGTTAATTACATAAATTTGTAGTGCATTTCATGTACTTTTAAAATGTTGTTGAAGATTTTGGATATCTTCTCGAGATAATTTGTAATTTAAAATGTACTGCGCAATAACTATACCGGGGTAATAACGCCAATCCTTGACATTAATACCCCGGTTGATTCCCTACAGTGGCCGAGCTACATCCTAAATACTGATTCAAATAAACACAGTTAAAACTGTGCAATGTTTCTCATATTTCTATTTAAGCGGTCTTTTTTAAGCAAAAAGAAGCTCACGGTCTGATATTCTTTCGCCTCAGCCCCCTCCCCCTCCCTCCCACACCACACCTTTATTTTTATTACACTTTCACAAAAAAAATGAACATTTTCAATAGCTTAGAATGCAATTTGTCAATTTCTAAGTTTGTAGAGTTTGTATTTTTAGAATTGGGCTATCTACATGCAATTATTCCATCTTATTTCATAGTTTTGTTTGCATGGCGTTATTACCCATATAGGTGGGTAATAACGCCAAATAGCATTGGTCAAGAAAAAACTCCATTACATTTTATGAATACATATCTGTTAAATTATTTTATTTTATATAGATAGTCAATGAGTTGCTGTATCAGATCCTATATTTGTTTGAAAAATACAATCTAAAACTAAGCCGTAAAAATTGGTAGAACCTTAACGTGGCGTTATTACCCCAGGGTACCTTATATCAAACCAGGGTTATATTTTTATTGTTTTGAAATGGATTCTTGAACATTACCTAATACGTTTTCCGACCAAAACGATTTTTTTGCAATATCACAATTAAAACTTTTTTCTTGTTTATACAATCTATAGTATTATTACCCCAAAGTAAAAAACACCTAATACACTATTTAAAAAAATCTGTGAATTCACGGTAAAACTATTGGCACCAAAGATGCCAGACATTTACAGTTTTGTTAGTAGATTTTCCGTTTTGGGAAATTGAACAAAGGAAAACTCCGTTTGAAGAAGCGGTAACTTTCCGTTAAGAGGTTTGATTTTTAATGGTAATAATTTTATCTGATTTTTAAAATTAATGAATCGATCAATCGTCAAAGAATTCGAACTTTCCGCTTGATTTTGAGCTGCTACATTATATAATTTAATTTTTTGCTTAATTTACTTCAAGCCGCCCTGAGGATGGAACTCGAGACTTTTTGACAGCGAAATAATAAGTCCTTACTGACTGAGCCTAAGTTGCTGATATACAAAGTATGTCTTTTATGAGTTAGTGGGAAAATCTGTTGTGCTTTCAAAGATTTCTTTTTAAATATATTCGTTAAAATATTCGTAGACGGTTTTTTTTTATGTAAGACCGATGCATAACACTTATTATTCTTTAAAAGCAATATTAATTTTTTAACAAGTTTAAATTAAAAAAAAATCATTGTTTAAAATCGCTGTTTTTTTTTTTTTTTTTTTTTTTTTTTTTTTTTTTTTTTTTTTTTTTCTTAATGAATGAAAAAAAAATTATTCAATTTTTTTTTAAACAAAAATAATGTTATAGAGAATTTTTTTAAATTGTCATACACTATTTATTTTTTTTCTTTGGGGAGGGTGATTAGTTAATACATTTTTAATAAGAAATAAGAGAAAACTAAACAGAAAAAATGCAATTTAGGAGTGATTTTTTATGTTTTCATTATTTTATTCATTTAGAGCGACATTTTTTATAAATTAATATATTTTTATAACGCATTTAGCAATGAAATAATAATAATGATAATAGCACTTTAGTAATTATAAATCCTTTGAAGTAACCCTGCACAGTTTATTTTTAACATTAACGAGCTTTTGGCATCAGGTGAAGGAAGCATTTGAAAAATGATTGTCGGTGAAAATCCCCACTAACTCTGAGATGATGATTTATCCCTTTCTAAATTATTCTAAATAAAAAAAAAGAAAAAACAATTTAAAAAAGAAAATTCTTCATTATTATTTTTAATAAAATTGCAAAAAAAGGGTATTTTAATTGCAAGTTTTAACAAAGATAAAAATATCGTTAAATAAACACATGGAAATAAATACAGAAATATCTGCAAAATGATGACCAAGAAAGTTACAGAATACATTTAGCCAAGAATTAATGCAAACTTATAGAGAGTTTAGCTTTCCTTTCTATGTTTTAACAGAAATTTTTATCACTATAGAAAGTTGAAATTATAAAGTATAAATTAGAATGTTGCTATTACAAAGTTGCTAGAAAGTTGGCAAAAAATATAATAATTTTTAATCTCGATGTCAAAAAACAATACAGTTGCAATTCAGCAGAACAATACAGGCCTCACGAAAAAGCCAGGGTTCTTTCCATTTCTGTGAAGCAACATGTCAGTTTTGTAATCATTCAAAATAAATTTGCCTTGATAACGGAATTCTATTTTTAGTGAATACATACATCTGACTTGCGTGCTCGACATGAAAACCTGCTTATAAATCATCGTCAATATACAGGGACAGGATAGCACAAGAAAATTTTACAACCCGAAAGAAATACAGCCGGTGGATCCACACAAAATGTGCGTGCAGTGGCGCTTATGGGATTCAAACCTATAATCACCGCTCGTAAGTGATTAGCGGTGTGGTGCCTTAACAATACGGCCATGGAGACCCCCAGATAACGGAATGTCTGTATTTTTTCTTTCTTTTCCACCCATTTCGCTATTTTCAGGAAATATGGTGCAGTTTTCTGATTTTTAACGGAAAATGCCCTTTTGTTGTGAAAAGGGAATTTTCTGCGAAATTCAGGAAAAATATATGAGTGAATTTCAGATTTTTTAAACCGTGTAGAATACATAAGAAAATCGTTCAACTTTCGATAAATTTAAAAATATTGGTGTATAATTTATATTCACTTCTTCACAGATATCTTATGTTTTCAAAAATAAACCAATACAAACTCACAGAGATTATAAGATATTCGTTTAAGCTAAATGCAACAATGTGTTTACAAAATGTATAAGAAGTTTAAATTTATTTTTCTGAATCGATGTTTATACAAAAATAAATAGAATGCGTTTTAGTGATTTCAAAAATCTGGAATAAAGCAAATAAAAAATAACTTCTTTTCCAGTTTTTCTGTAAATCCTGGAAATTTGTTTTGGATTTTGAAAAATGCTTACACCTGACACAAAATGCGAAGCAATTCGATAAATTGTTTTTTCAGACAAAATCTAAATTTAAAAAAGCATCAGTTTTATGTTTCAGTTATTTTTCTTTTCATTTTAAAGCACAGAAATGGCTAAAACTATTACTATTTAGCTGATAAATGATATTTTGTTTACATTTTGTTACTTTAAGCATCCAAACACTTTTCGTAGGAGCGTTTATTAAAAAAATAAATTTTAAAAAGTATGTTAAAACACATTGTATTAGGGTGATTTATAAATAAACTGAAGCAGCTTAAATGTATGAAATGTAACAATAAAAAAAGAAAAAAAGTCATACATTTCTGATGTAAAAGAAATTACAGAAAACGGATTTCTTTATTTAGCTATGTAGAAGGAGCTTAGACAACATAGGAAATATACATTTTCATTAATTATTTTCCTTTTATCAAAGAATAAATTTATTAACGTTGAAAGAAAGATTGAGAGAGAAAGAGAGAGATTTAAGATTTTTTTCAAATATATCTTTGAATCAGTTAATGTAAATAAATGTTTTCTCTTAAAATTTTTGGTACGTATCTCTAACTGAATCTGCAAGATTTCTTTAATATTAAAACATTTTTCTTCTTTTTTTTCAGGAAAAAGTTTTTATCCTAGAATATTTTTTCAGAAGTACGTTCCATCTTTAAATTCTGTGCTTAATTTCATGCTTTTTAGTGCTCTTTACTATATTTTGTAATCATGTCATTACACTTCAAATACTTTTTTCCATATTTCAAGTATGTACTTTTTCACAAAAAATATTATATTAAAGGTTTCAATTTGAATCAAGAAAAAACTTCTTGAATTAATTGGGAAACTGTTTGTCTTCTTATTCAGATGGAAAAAAGTTGTTCTGCATTATTACACTTCAAATAATATTTTTCTCAAAGCCTGACAACAGATTTAAATTTCCTTAACAAAGAAAATTAATTTAGTTGAGAACTTTATAGTAAAAATTAATTTAGATAAGAAGTACTTTTTATAAAATATATCAATTAAGAAAATTAAAAATTAAAAAATTATAGTTTGATTTCCAACAAAATATTTAGGATGAAGCTAAAATTGTGAATGTAAAAGAAAAATAAATTTAATCGAAAATTATTTACTTTTATTCTATATTAAAATTCACAAAAATATTTAGCGTAAAAAATAATAATAAACAAATTTGATTGCAAGGTTTTAAACGCATGTTCAAAATTAAAGTCACGTTCATAAAATCTTTAAAAACAAATGATCTATTCACTGTTCTGCCACGAAAATTGGCACATAGGTATACACTATCTACCAAAAAGTATTTGTACACTTTCAGTTTTTGACATTTTGTCAAATATTTAAAAATATACTGGTCGGATTCTTCTGGAACTTCAGAAATATAAAGATTATGTTTCACTTTATATTTATTTACATTCATTTGTTAAGCGGGTAATTAGGGGGCTGGCAAAAAAAACAAAGAATAATAGAAATATTTGGGATCGCCCTGTACATGAAAATGCACGAAACGACTTATCGCTTTAGAATACAAATATATGAATACAGTAGAATATGTACACTAATTTTTGTGAGAATAGCATGTATATTTATGGCGATAGAGCGATTTTTTTGAAAAATTCAAAAAATTCTGGTATGTTTTTTGTTTATATCATGCTGGGTTTTTGACGCAAATTTCAGAAAAATTGGCAAAATGCAGTAGAAAAAATGTAGCGCAATTGGAATATAAATATATTAAATATTTTATGAGATATGAGTAGTTTTATGAAATAATTTTTATCTGCGCATGCGCGAACGATAAAAACAATTCTTTTACATCATTTAATAGTCAATTCTATGGAGTAACTTATAAAAAAAATCCAATGAAATATCGTGAAAATTCAAAAAGATATCATTATTATAAATAAGCTGTTTTTACATTGCTCTCTAAAAACGGCTGAATGATAAGGGATTCTCCACAAATTGACATTTTTTATTGACTGACTTTTAGGAAAAAATTAGTATTTAATGTATACAATATCTAATACAATATTTCTGTTAATAAGTATCTTGACATCTGTGATGGAAAAGAATAAAAGCCCTTTTCCTTTTCTATCACAGGTGTCAAGATACTTATTAGCAGCAATATTGTATTCATTAAATAGTACTAATTTTTTCCTAAAAATCAGTTAATAAAAAATGTCAATTTGTGGAGAATCCCTTATCATTCAGCCGTTTTTAGAGAGCAATGTAAAAACAGCTTACTTATAATAATGATATCTTTTTGAATTTTCACGATATTTGATTGGATTTTTTTTATAAGTTACTCCATAGAATTGACTATTAAATGATGTAAAAGAATTGTTTTTATCGTTCGCGCATGCGCACATAAAAATTATTTCATAAAACTACTCATATTTCATAAAGTATTAAATATATTTATATTCCAATTGCGCTATATATTTTTTTTATAGATTTTGCCAATTTTTCTGAAATTTGCGTTAAATTTGGTCAAAAACCCTCTATGATATAAACAAAAAACATACCAGAATTTTTTGAATTTTTCAAAAAAATCGCTCTATCGCCATAAATATACATGCTATTCTCACACAAATTAGTGTACATTTTCTACTGTATTCATATAGTTGTATTCTAAAGCGATAAGTCGTTTCGTGCATTTTCATGTACAGGGCGATCCCAAATATTTCTATTATTCTTTGTTTTTTTGCCGGCCCCCTAATTACCTGCTTAACAAATGAATGTAAATAAATATAAAGTGAAACATAATCTTTATATTTCTGAAGTTCCAGAAGAATCCGACCAGTATATTTTTAAATATTTGACAAAGTGTCAAAAACTGAAAGTGTACAAATACTTTTTGGTAGATAGTGTATTACAGTGAGACAAAGAATATAGCAATATAACAATATAGAAAAAGTTTTAATTGTGAATAAAGTTAGGAAATATGAAAATGTGTTAAGTAATTGATCGGCGATAAAGTATTTATCTCGAGAAAAATCTATTTAATAAGGAGTGTGACCACCATGTAGTGCAATACAAGCCTAAACATGAGCTCTCATATTGTTTATGAGCGTGTTTGTGGAAGGTTGCTGAGGAGGGGGTTGTGAAGAAAGTTTGAATTAGTCTGTTTTCGAATTTTTTTATGTATAAACATGTAATTTTGACATCGCTTAAACAGATTTTGCTTTATAATATTCTACTACTATAGTTTGATTAATCTATTACAAAATTTACGTATCGATGATATTAAAAGAGTACTTTTATTTTACTCTGTATGTCATTGCGCGCATTTACGATATCTTGTGAACGAATGATTGTACGAATTGTTACGAAATTAATTATACATAATGAGCAAATATGTGTGTTTAAAATGGTTTGATTTTAAATATTTGTGATGATAATATATTAAATTATGACTATTTTAATTCATTAAAATTGTAAAATTTTGAATTTTCACAAAAATATTTTTTACATATATAATGAAACAATTATGACTTAAGAGTAATTCATTTTGAAAATACATTTATGCTTATTACATACATCAAAACTCATGACAATCCATGTGTAAGTTCTTAAGATATCATGCGCCCAATGAATTATGGAGTAAACATCAATTTCACGAATATACGTATTCTGTAAAATATAAGTCAGATTTTATTTGTTTTATGTTAAAAAGCATAATCTATTTAATCATAAAAAAATAATGAAAGTATGACAATTCAAACTTTTAATGTTTTTGTTCATTTTTGACGAGTTTAAAACGTATAATATTAACTTTTTTGGTTATAATTTTTTTTTACGCAAACAGCATTAAATTTGTTTAATAATTTGATAAAGAAAATTTCGCTCAAGTCAAAATTCATTATTTAACAAAAAATAATTTCATGTAAAATAAATAAATAAATAAATAAATATTGTAAAAGTATGCCTAAAAATTATATATTCATTCTTTTTAAATCTTTTAAAGATGTAATTAAAAAAATAAAATACAAAAAATCAATGTACTGATTTCTTTTTTATTTGGTAATCAAAATATGATTTGATAAAACTATTACTATTTAAATTATATTCATTTAATGATGTGTTTTAAACTCTTTTGATTAATAATATTCAGAGGTAAAGTACGTGAAGTCTTGATATAAAAATCGATACTTCTATAACGATGTTCATTCAAATTAGCGATTGCTATAAAAAAAATGATTAAGTTTAAATGTCCATTTAAATTCTTTCAAATTAAATCAAATGTGTTGTTATTTTTTCAAGCCTGATTAATCAATAGAATGAACTGCTGCATAATTATTTATTTTAATGAAAAAAAATTATATATTTGGTTCATATTCTTGTACATCAGGGTACTTATTCAGGTCAGGGGTTCTTATTCTTGTACAACTGAAAATCTATAGCTTTTTCTGAAAAATGCTCTTATTGTCATTCATTCTTATTTAAATTTCCAATTTTTTTAAACTTGGAAAAGAAAAAGAAAGAAAGAAAGAAACAACAAGAAGAAGAAACACGACGAATCGAAAGTAAATTCAAAAAGAAAATTACAAAACACAAAAAACATTCCGGTAAATAATGAAAACGTATTGATTCTTTTATAAAAACCTGCTTTAACCAATAAGATCGATTTAATTTTTACTATAATCATAATTAAAATAACAAAATTCTTTTATTTCACATAACAGAGAAAATTACCAAAAAGTGCGATTCTTTTTTTTTTTTTTTTTTTTTTTTTTTTTTGTATTTTTTAAAATATATGTAATTATTCATTTAAAAAGTATATCGCATAGAGTAAACATAATTGCATTCAAAAAAGAAGATAATTAAAGACAGAAGAGATAATGTAGTTAATTTAATAAATTTCAATTTTACCGGAATCTTTAATTATATCTGAAGGTAAATTTTTTAATTACTTTTGAAATGATATTTGAGCCTTTTAATAATTAAACCTTTTTCTAAAAGTATAATTCGTTACCTTAAAATGAGAATTTTTTATAATCAAATCTAACTGATATTTTGTGGTGTTCTCGTACGAAATCCTGAAAAATTTAAGAAAACGGAGAATTAATTGAAGTTGTTAAAAAAATATGTTGAATGCAAATAAAATTATACCACACAAACATGTAAATATAATTACATAGAAATGCATGTCAAAGTTGAAACAAAATGTAATCGGTTTGCTAATTACCATTTACGATTACATTTTGTAAATGTTAGTCAAGATTACATATTAAAAGGAAACAGAAAAATTATTTGAATGGGTATAGATTAATACTATGTAATGTCAGTCATGATTGTTATAATTACATTCTAATCGATTACTGTAATGGTCCAAAAACTGTCCGATCCTTTCCTTTAGTAAACTGAGGCATGAAGAGAATTCCTGGAGGTGCTTTTAAACAAAGTATAATATTTTAAAAGAGTACAAATTTTATACAAAAATTCACCTGGATTTCTTCTTAAATATTTGTACGAACTATATTTAAATATTACTTGCTATCAATAAAAAGAATATTTTGCAAAAAGTTATGTGCAATCGTAATAAATTATATAATGTTTGCGATTGAGTTTTTCGTTCATCATTTTACAGACATTTCCTTTATTTTATATCTAATTCTCTGTAGGCATTTCTATGCCTTTATTTAAAGATAACTTTATCTTTGTTAAACATTGTACTTCAAATTACATGAAGCACTTTCCAATACATTTAGAATAGTATAAAACCCTGCACCGTTTAATAAGTGAAAATATTATATCTGATTCAACAACATGGAAATGTATTTTCTATTACACAGGATGTAACTTGCAGTATACCTAAGCAATGAATATCAATTTTATTATGTGTGAAATAGTTTAATTTAGAATATGCCGCAAATAATGTCCCACTATACCATTATGTAACGGAATTCTTTTGTGTGGCTCTGTAAATGTAAAATAAATGTTCGTTGGGCAGCATATTCTTCAAAATGTATATTTTACTAATCTTTATATATGCACACCAATTTCATTATAATTCGATGGGTGCAACATCATTAAAAAGTATTTGAAATAATTTTATCCCATCGGCTGTAAAGTAACGGAATATTTTTTTACTGTTCCTCTACGTGAACTATATATCCGATTTTACGAAAATTGGAAATGACTCAACAAAATTCTGCAAAAAATAACTATATGAAATTTTAAACGATTTGGTTAACCTTTTTTGCGCTGTTATTTGCAGACACACAGACGGACGGATCTGGTACTACTTATTTATATAATTGAAAACTCATCATAAAAACGGCTAAATTTAAAAGCACATGCCGAAACTGAAAACGTTTTTCCAGTTATTATTAATCAAAGACAGTGTTGTAACCTATTTTTTTATTTTTTTTGTATTTCGCTGTAAATGGATTTAAAATGTTATGGATGTCCTGTTCTAATGTCATTGTTGTGAAATTTGGTGATTTATATCAAATGTAATACATATGCTATAATGTAATGTTATTAAAATACTCAGCAAACGATTTTTCCCGTTAGACCATAAGTAATGAATACTTTTGGGTCCTCTGTAAATGAACTATTAATCCCACATACTTCATATACAATTCCAAATATGCCTAGAAGGACCCTAAAAGCGGTTTACCAATTGCATGATAATCCGAGTATATTTACGGGAGTCAGAGAGTAGATGGACAAACAGACGGACAGACTAACCGAATGCATAAACGATTTATAGCTTTGTTTAAAAGCGTTAAAAAGATTTTGAAGATATTTTGCTGATAGAGAAAAATATTCCTGTACTCGAAACGCGAATTTTTTTGCACTGCCCTGTATTTTCTACATATTTTTATGCATGCTAAATATTAAAATGAAATATAATTCAGGAAAAAGCTCAAGGCACAACGAAAAACATATTGATGCATTACATAATGACAAAAGTATAAGATCCATAGAAGGCAATGCATTCATTTCATTTCATTTTTCAGTAAATCGTATTTCTGTAATATTTTCATGGACATTTTTTTTAATTTAATTTTAATTTTGAACGAGAAAAACCATCATTTATTATCGGATTTACATAAGTCTTATTATCCATAAAATTTCATATATTTTGATTCTAAATGAATTAAATAAATTATTGTCATTATTTTTTTAATTATCAATTTTCAGGTTAATAATTTTTAAACAGTTGTTTATACTAAAATTGTTACAATGCTATTTTTTAATTCAAAATGCATTTCTGTTAGCTAAACTCTTAGGATTATACATCTGAAAAATTACATTCATTTTAAAAAGTTGTGTGTTCATTATGTTATATATAAGTATGTTTAATACAGTACTATATTTTATAAGAAAAAAATATTAGTTTGTAAGAAAAGATTTATTTTTAGACTAAGAAAATATGATAAAGGAAAATGGGTTAATATATCATTTATATGTATTCCTTTGTTGAGTTTGTAACATAAAAATTGCTTTTACTATGTGGAACACACGTTACACAATTAAATTGCATAGAAATACATATTAAATAAATATTTGATAGAAAACTGGTTAGAAAAGAAAAAGTACTTGATAATGAATTGTTTTGATGCCATTTTGTTTCCAGAAAATGCTTTCTAAATGGCTATATATATACTAAAACATTTTTAGACAATATGTCCATTATAAATACGGACTAATAATTATGTTGGAAAAATATAATACTCGCTGATAAAATATGTTAAAAATCTACTTATAATAATTTGCGTCTTAAGGGAGTGTAAGAACGGTTCCAGGTCATACCACTCGGGAATCCACTGAAGATCAACGCCACGTTAGGCTTAGCTGAAAATTGGTGCTAAAATGATGCATTTAAAATTTCTTCCACTTGAAATAATGTTTGTTCAGCATATTTTCATATAAAACATGTTTATGATATCCAATTATAATACATGAAGATATCAGCGGAAGTTTGAACTGATAAGTTTTTATCGTTAGTACGATTTCATTTTAAGGAGTGAAGGCTACCGACGTCTTCCTCTCAGCTAACACTTTTCAGTGCTGCCATCTATGAGCTAACAAAGGACTCCCAAACCTGTTTTTGAAGTGACCTTCTACTTTTCCGCGGAAACGCGAAACTCCGCTTTTTCGGCGACGAATTTTACTACCCCTGAGATCGATGCAAAGATACATTAAACTATATTGATATTTTAAGGGGGCGGAGGACATGACGGATGAAATAGAACAAAAAAGCCAGTACGAACTGACCAAATTAAGCAAATTTCTGCAAATGATCACACACACACACACACAAAAAAAAATGAAAAAAATATTTTCTTCAGAGAATCGCGGGAGATAATGCGATTTCCATCAAAAAATTGCAGAAAAAAAAAGAAAAAAAAATTTCCGTTAAAGGATTGCAGGAAAAGACAGGATTATTGTTAAAGAATAACGAACAAGGCGCGATTTTAGTCAAAAGATTGCAGGGAAAACGAGGTTTCCGTGAACAGGCTGCGGAAAAATACTCGAATTTCATCAAAGGATCGTGAAAAATACTCGAATTTTATCGAAAAATCGTGTAAAATACTCAAATTTTGCAGAAAAATCGTCCGAAAATACGCGAATTTTGAAGAAAGATCCGGGAAAATATCAAAATTTTGTAGAAAAATCGGGGAAAATACGCACATTTTGTCAAAAAATCGCGGAAAATAGGCGAATCTTAACGAAAGATCTTGAGAAATACGAGAATTTTGATGAAAGATCAAGGAAAATATGCGAATTCGTCAAAAAATCTCGGAAAATATGAGAATTTTGTCGAAAAATCGGGGAAAATACGCGAAATTTGTCGAAAAATCGCGGAAAATACGCAAAATTTGTCAAAAAATCGCGGAAAATATGCAAATTTTCTCGAAAAATCAAGGGAAATAAACGAATTTTCTCGAAAAATAATCGAAAATACGCGAATTTTCTTGAAAAACTTGCTATTTTCAAAATAAAACTGCTATTTTTTTTTAAAGTTTTTTTGTTTATATTAACTGCGTGTAGATAGCGCCAAATCCACATTTAAAAAACAAAATACAAAGCTCCTTAATTCATGCCTTAAAGCATCGAACTAAAAGTCTCATATGCCCATGATTAAAGCCACTGCCAAATCATACTTTTAATAAAAATAATGTATTTTAAAATTTAAAAAACTTCAATATTTAATTTTAATGCTTTGTGAAATCTTCAGAAATTGAGTTTCATTTTGCTAATTATTATTATCGTTATTGTAATAAATACTGCTTTTTGGTTTGAAATTAAAATTTGTTCAAAAACTAAATATCAAGTAAAAAAAAAAATTATCATTTGTATTTGTAGAAATTTATTGTTATTTTTAAAATGTGCTTTTCTAGAATACAAATTCTTCAATACTAAAATCTTCATTCTGTTTGTATTATTATGAAAATAAAATGCAAATGAAAATCCCGTCATTTTTGATGGGGTTATTATACTAGTATTATCATATTTTATGTAATTTACAGGAAACGAGTAAGCAAATTTGAAGTTTAAATCCATTAAGATTTGAGAATAAAAGTACAATATTAAAATACTTAAAAATTTTCTATTCAAAATAAATACAACTTTCTTAAAGATAAGTCGATATAAAAGTAATACTAAAACGCATTAAAAATATATGTTTTGAATCGCTTTCGCAACCGTTTTCAGGATAAAGTTATGTTACACAAGTCTAATAGAATAATCATTTGCAGGAGAATAATATTTTCTTAGCTTAAAATTGGCTTTTATTTTATCATGCATAAAAGAAATTATTTTATATTACAATTTAAATTCTTTCTTCCAAGTACTAGATAATCTGATATCTACAATTTCAGAACGTTTATAAAAATCAAAGAAATTTCTTTTTAATCGTCTCCACCGGCTAAAAAAATATAGATATGAAAAAAAAGAACTTTAAAATTCTGAAATGAAATGAAATTAATACATAATATTGATAAAAAAGATGCTATGTAAATGGTGTTTCATATTTTAAACTTTAGTCGTTATATTAATGCGCATTAATATACTCAATCGATGCTGGATAAACTTGAGTTTCGTGATTGCCCCAGATCGGTGGCTAGCGGATTGTATTCCATCTTGTGCTGCGTTTGTATAGCCTTGCCAACATGTAATAGTGATAAGTTCCTTGCTGGGTGTCATTCCATTTGGTTTAGTCTGTAGAACGTCAGTGCGCTATACTGATGGCCCGGGTTCGATTCCCGGCATGGAATCTTTTTCACTAGTTTGGCATTTGCGCCTTTTAAGCAATTCAAAATTTGATTTTCATTTGATATGCTTAGTCGTTATGTTGGACGGATGGAAAAATAAGTTGTTACTATCAGATCGACTTAAAAATTATAATTTGAATGATTTAAAATTATACTTTCGCATGACTACCTTTGCTCAAAATTGACTTTTTCTAAATTTAGGATTAGAGGCAACATCTTAAAGTAATGAGCATGCAGTAACCATCTGTATTACTGCATGTACATTTATTTAATTAGATTTTATTGAAGTAAATTAACCTAACGACTTATTAACATAGTTTTCGCTTTAATTATATGCAATCAAAACAAAAATGCACCACTGGCATAGCCAAAAATGTAACGACATTTTCCAAAAAAAAATCACAAACAAAAAGTTAATAAATATACTAAAAGAAATGTGTTCAACCATTTTAAAAAAGAAATATCAAATTTTTGTTTTAAATATAGATTATCAATTTCAAAATCACTGCAGAATTTTTTATTTCCATTATTTAAAATATAAATAGTTTACAAAAATCGATTCTGCAAGAAAGGAAAAAAGCATAGAATAAGTTCCTCTTGAATAATTCTTAATCCTCCCTAAGAAGTTCAAATTCAATTACCTTAAAGTGTTCCGAAAATTTTCGAAAAACTTAATATCTGCAGAGGAAAGACACAGTTTAGCTATTTGATTTCAGCAGAGCAGTAAACAATGCTTAATTACGTTTTCCTCTGGGAAGAGTTTAATGATATTTAAATAACGGTAGCGGAAAAAAAGGAGTAAATCGGTTCGTAAACCTCCAGTGTTACAGCTTAAACAGAATAAATATTATTCTGAAAAAATAGTATTACACTAACACGATTACTATGGAACACTAAATAATTTAACGGGTAATAAGATAATAATTCATCTGGTATAGCAAAGGCAAAAAAAATAATAGATTGTTTAAAGTTGCTGAATAATTTCAGGAAAAATTGACAAAAAACATTTATAGTTTAACAGAGATCTTATAGAATATCGCATTTTAGTGATATAATTGTACATTTTGTCTTGTAAATTAAATGAAAGATGGTAGAATTTTCGTCTGCTAAAAGTATCAATGAAAGTCATTTTTTTAGTCATTATAATTCATAGTTATCTAATTGTATAATCAACCAAGGAGGTAAAACAAACGCTAATTTAATCTTCTTGGATTTTAATCGGAAATTTTTGCACTATATTTATAAAAAATTACTTTAATGTAAATGTCAGATTTTAAACTATAGAATAAATTAATATTTGATTTATCGTCAGGACATACCATATTTCAAATTTCTTTCAGCTTCTGCTAGAGTAAAAATATTAGTTCTTAAAGCAAAATAAACGATTTGGGCGACATATTTTATCTTTTGATATAACTTTTTTTTCATATAGATATGCATCGGGATGCAAAATGTCAGGAACGATCATGTAATTCTCTATATAAAAATATAGTTATATTAATCAACACAAATTATTTCATTCTTTAAGAAATTTGATATGACAGCTTTTGAATGCTTTTATGAGCAATTCTTTGAAGATTCATTCCGATGTTGTTATAAGCTAGAATTTTCCTTCTTTTGAAGTCACAAAGTATTTCCGTTCATCTAGTGGTCCAAATGTTTTGAGAATTATGTGTGTTTTTTGAATACACATATCTGAACATATATCTGATTTGTGTGCTCGACATGAAACTTGCTTATAAATCATCCTCAATATTACAGAGACGAGTTAGCATAAGGCGATTTTACAACACAAGAGATATACAACTGGGAGCTCCACACAAAGAGTGCAGCCAGTGAGATTCGAACCCCCAACTTCCTACGCACGAAGACGATTAGCGGCGTGGTTTTCTGATCACTCGGTCACAGAGGCTTTTTTGAGAATTAAATGAATATGCTCAGAATATCTTTTAAATGATATGCCAAAAACATCCATCAATAAGACTCTGCTATTTTGAAATATTTACAGCGTTTCTATCACTTTATTCTGGTGTAAATTTAGCAAATGTATATTTTTAATATATTTAAAACATATACTATTTTCTCTTAAACGATTACATTAATATTAACAGAAATATTATGTATTTAATTTTAACACTAAGATTTGTGCATTTTCATGGGCAACACGAGCTGATTTCTTGATTTTTATATCGTTCCTATCATTTTGCACTCCACTGTAGATATATTGTTCTATTATTATAAAGTAAATTATCATTCGATTTAATTTCACTTTAGAATATTTCATCATTCAAATTTCTTCCAATTTCCGGTATATTACATGCAAATCCAGTTCTGAAAGCATAATAAATGAACAAAACGTCATAGTTAATCTAAACGATTAAGTGAAATTCCGTTTAGCCCTTTTCCCTTTTCATTATACAGAAGCAATCGTGACCACGTTAATGCTTTGTCTGGGTGTCAAACGTCTGAAACTTGTGTTATTAATTTCTGACGACAATGCGGTATGAAATATTCTGAATGCAACATATTCTCATTATAAGCAGTTGACGATGGAATTAATTATTTACTTTACAGCTCCGAAATAGTAATTGTAATAGGATTTCTGATTAACATTGTTGAACAGGCATCCATCAACTGATATTTATAAAAATTTTGAAAATATACTTATTTAGATAAAATATGTATGAATTAAAATTTGGAAATTGGCTATTTTGTTGCCGATTTTTGTTATCATGTCTAAATTTCACAGTTACTGACAACAGCATTTTATATAGGATTCTTTGCATACATTATTTATGTCATATGTTTTGTTTGCATTTAGTTTGTACCAGGGTTGGCAAAAACCCAACCCACCCGGATTTTTGTGGGCTTTTCTGGGTTTTTGTGGATTTTAGTTATTATTTTGTATGTTTGTATATTTAATAATTTGTATAATATATGTGCGTACTCATTTAAAAATATACTTATTAAGTTGCATTTTTTAATTACATCCGATCTATTTATTACTAATTAATAATATTTATAATATCAGTTAATAAATTTAGTCTATTCTGATATTAGTATTAATACTAATATGAATAGAAAACTTAAAATTAGTATAAGAATAAGTTTATTAACTGATATAAAATAATTTTCATACTATTAATAATTCATGTTAATTATTATTAATACTATTAGTGACTATTATTAATACAAATAATAGTACTATTATAATTAACTTAATACTATTTTAAGTGATAAAAGTGAGTTCTAATAACTTTTAAAAATATTTTAGTTATCACAATGAATAATTTATTTTATTTTTGTAGTAACTATAATAATTAAAATTGTTATAGTAATTAGTAACTATGATAATTAAACTAGCTGGCTCTGCCTGTTATTGGGGCTGGTCCTTTTATACGCAAATCTTGAAGCGAACAAACTTCGAACCGGTTCCCCGTTGTCTATGCCACCGCATAACAGGTCCAAAGCATGCACTACTGGACCCCTCCTTTTTAAAAAATCTCTATTTTAGATGCATATCTCCGCTGCCTACATGTAGAGGATTCTGCGCATGCACAGAAGTATCATTCTTTTTAAATAAATCTGTAATTGATATGAAAATGACGTGCCGAACATATCTCAAAATAGGTTTCAGCCGCATACAGCACTGTATAGCAAACATACTGCATACACACTACCAGGTAGTGCGCAATATTATTAACAAAAATGTATTTGGACAAAACTCGTTTAAACAACCTGTCTGTAGATATATAAGTTGAGGGAGTGGCATTTTAAGGCAAGAAGTTAAGATTTTTGCAGAAATTATTACATAAAATAGCAGTATTTGACACAGCATTCGTTTTTATAATTTTTTATCGTATGTCATAAGCTGAGTTATCTGAAAGTTTGAAACAGATCAAGCAACTATTAAAGATTTTTACAAAAATTAATAATAAAAAATAGTGGTATTTGAGGAAAGAAGTGTTTGAATTTTAAAAAAGCAGCTAACAAAGATGCAGTCACACTGTCAGGTTCTGTTAAGATTTGGGAAATTTGATGGAATCAGAAGAATTGAAATAACACAAAGAAATTACGTTGGAATGCTACAAACAGATCATCGGGATCAAGCATTTTTTAGCATATATAATGGATACAGAGTTTAGATGGGAACGGCTTAATTTAATAAAAGAGGAAGAAACTGATGAATGGAAAATGCAGTATCATTCAGATTGGTTACCTGCGATATTGGCATTTAAAATTAAAGACAGACTATTTTCCTAAATCATTTTTCTCAGAAACTATTATGTCACCATTTTCAGCTTGAAAATGGTGGGAAATTCTTAAAGGAAAAATACAGAAAAAGTAAAACAAGTTAGATTGAGTTATTTAGTTAGACTGATTTTTGTAGTTTTTTCCAATCTCTGTATTCTGTTCCATTTAGCTCTGCTTCCATCAAGAGGATTTTTTCCACATTTGGATTCATATAGTCTAAATTACAGAACAGACTAGACTCAGAGCAGTGTGAAAAATTAGTAAAAATTTATAATAATTACCATAAAAATTAAAGTGAATGTGAATTTGATTTGTAAACTATAAAAAAGATAAATTATAATTGCTTTGTATTATACTGCGTAACTTATTTGAAACATATTTTTATAAAATAAATAAATAAATTGAAAAAATAAATATTCTGAAATAATCAATCACCTGATTACCACAAATATGACTGTCTTTATTTTTATGTGATTTTGAAAAAAAAAGGTTTTTTGATTAAAGGGAAAATTTGTATAATACTATCAGGGGAATTTGCAGATTCAGAGATGATTTTTAGCAAAAACCCACTTTTAACAAAAACCCAGGTGGGTTTTTCTGGGCTGGGCCCACTTTACCAACCCTGGTTTGTACCAGAAATCATTGTTTGCAAAGAATTAGTTGCCCGAATTATTACACACGCATAGATTGTCCGATTAATACTGAAACAAATTTTAGGTGAAATAAGGCAAGTCAAAATGATTGTGAATTGCATAGAACCCTATGACTGGAAATGTCATCCTATATTATTACGAGGTGCTGTTCACTACAGTACTCTAGTGAAAATATTTGCTTTATATGCTTTGATATGCTCTTTTCTTTTTGAAACAAATTTTATCACTGCCCTTAACCAGATGGAAAAATATATTGAGTGCTAAGATTGATGAAATCGCACCATGAAATTTCCGGAGTGCAACGCATTCATTTTCATACTCAGAAATATCGACAGCTCAAATATATCTGGTTGACGACTGAAAGATTATACAAAGGAAAATAAAAGTGACATACATAAAGCTTTTATTAACCAGCTATTGCTCTTTCCTCAGTTTTCCAAAAGTAGAACATTAAAATAGATTCAGTAATGCAAAAATTATATGCCGTCTGAAGAATTCTTAGAAACTAACAATAAGCGAATTTAAAGAAATTGTAAACGTGAGAAGAAGAGCATACAAAGACGTTTTGTCTTACAACGTTCCTAAAAACAGGGCTCAGTTTTATGAAAAACCTTGGGAATCTTTTTAGGGAAAAACCTTCCTCTCTCGTCCCACCACTTTTATATTTTTCGCCTAATTGATATCGACCATTGAAAAAGTATGGACGATTTTGAAGCGCAGATTTGCGATTGGGAGATGGGTAAATGGCATTCATAAGACAATTTTAAATTCTAAAGATGAATAGCTATATGTAGTAAATAATTTCACATCTTTTAAACTGTTTTAATGGTCTTTAATGTAGATAATCCTGTCACTCGTATGATTTACAATCAAATTGCGTCTAAAAAAATATTCAAGAAAGTTAAGAAAAAGAGATGATTAATACTGAAATACTGTCTGTAGTAATACTGGTTTTGCCTCCCTCGGAGAAAACAAAAAATGGTAATGTACGAGCTCACGTAAGAAGCCTACTAGCATTAGTTATACAACGTTATGCATAACTTTAGTTCGTACTTTAAATGTTGCTTCAATAAGAACTTCATCATTACAAAATATTTTATAAGCTATCACAATAACGAACGATAAAAATATCCTTTCAAATAAGACGCATTTAATATTAGACAATAAATATGTTTGTAAATATTATGATATATTTGATCGTGTTTATTTAGTAAATAGATATGTGTTCATAGTATTTTTTATGACGGAACATATCTGTTATCTTCTTTTATTTTTTATGCATATTTGTTATGATTATTAGATACTATCTAAATTCAATATAATTATAATCTGTTAAAAAGTTTGTGGTGCGTTAAACTAATTCTTAGTTTTTAATATGTACAACCGTAAGGTGTTTAAATCTCATTTGTATATGTACCTTCTATCGGAGCGTCCAATATGAAACGAGATTTTTAAAACTCTGCAACGATAAAATTTTGACTCATTGAGTAACACACCTATCACCTATTTTTTGTTCTGAGTTTCCGGTGACGAGGCAAATGGTATACTAAGTTTTTAGTGGTTATTGCATGCATTTAAATAATAGAGAAAACGTGACCTATGAGGTGAATTTATTGGCTTAGTTCTTTCTTATTTTTAATCACTTACATATGAAAAATTTTTTTTAGTGAAAAGGGCCCCCTTCCAACTTGGTTCTGAGATTAATTCTTATATTTGTAATTAAAATTGTACCAATCTCTTTTTTTAAATTGTTTCACATGCTAAATTAGGAGCGGATACATCCTGCAATTAATATACTTCTGACATCTGGATTTTTTTTTCAAAACATCATTAGGACAAATTTATATTAAATGTTGAAATATTTCTATTTTACTCTGAAATATTTTTTGTCCTTTTTTGTCGAAATGTAATTATGTTGACAACTGTGACTTATGTTGTCAATAATATACTAGCAAAACGGATCATCTTTAAAAAAAATTTATTTGAAAAGTTTATCTTTTATTTTATCAAATTTACTTAGCAATGCTGAGATATACAGTCTTCTGATAATATTGAAAGCATTTGTAATAAAATGTTATTTGAGTGTTTTGGAATACCTCATTTTAAACTTAACCAACTGTTTAGTTGATTAATTACTTCAATTCTATTGAAATGCGATAAATATCTATATTTGAAAGATTTTGATTTGAGAAATCTTAATTTACTATTAGTTACAGTAAAAAAAGCAATTATAATATTAAAAATATTGCTTTATTTTGAAATATTTTAAAAGTATTTGCTTGTTGAATCTTGCTTGTTTAATATGATGAAAAATTTAATTTGTAGTCATAAGTTTTATTAATAATATATTAATTTGGAACATCTTTAATTCATTTTGGTATACAAATTTTACAAAAATCGTATAGTATTTTACAAATACCTTTACAATTTAAATTTTTTATTTATTTTGACCCTGTAAAATTTACGGTTACTCAAATTAATTTTGATATTGAATTTATTTTCAATACAGATGTATACATTATATACACAATAAGATGTAAACACTGTACACATGGGGGACAAAATAATATGAACACCTGGGAAATCATGGAAAATCTTTATTAGTATGGGGTTGGAGCACCCTTTGACTGAGGTACAGATTTCATGCGACGTGGGATAGATGCATAAAGGTCATGAACAATATATAAAGTATATTAAGACATTACATCTGCAGAACGGTTACTAATTCCGAACGGCTGGAATAAGGAAGAAGTCGGGTACGAAGTTTAGACTACGAATCTTCCAATAAATGTTCAATAATATTCAAATCCGGAGATTGAGGGGGACAGGAAAAATGTTCAACGTCATCATCAAGCTCTTTAAACTAAGCTTGAACACACCTAGCTGTGTGGATAGGGGCATTTCATCATGAATAAATATAGTTTAAAAAAACTAAAAAACACGCTTTTTAAGTATATCAAACTAAAAAGCGAAAAATAATTCGTACTATAAGCTGAAAACGAAAATACATGAAAAATACTATATTACTATAAAATCATTGTTATTATAGATATCAATTAATAAGCAATAAATAAAATTATCGTGGAAAAAAAGCGTGTGGTGCTTTTCGAGAACTGATAAATGGAGCATAGTAGATGGAGCACCCCACGCTTTTTTTCTACGATAATTTTATTTATTGCTTATTAATTGATATCTATAATAACAATGATTTTATAGTAATATAGTATTTTTCATCTATTTTCGTTTTCAGCGTATAGTACGAATTATTTTTCGCTTTTTAGTTTGATATACTTAAAAAGCGTGTTTTTTAGTTTTTTTAAACTATATTTATTTTTCACTTTTTAGTTTGATTATTTTAAAAGCGTGGTTTTTAGTTTTTTTAAACTATATATTTTTTAAACTATATTTATTTTTTTCAACCTGGTTTTATTTTAAGCGATTTACAGAGTCACTAAATTCCACGATTGTTCAGATCAGATCGTTTCAAAAGAGTCAGCCATATGAAAAATTCAAAGTGCTATAACTCAGTCATTTTTTAAGATATAGGCAAAATAAAAAATGCTCTGGAATCCTTATTTTAAGTTCTAACACGTAAAAGAAAAATAATTTTCAATTTTTATATTTTTTTTGCATTTAATTTAAAATTTTAATTTTTTTAAAAAAATTTAAAATGGCCGCCATTTTGAAACAAAATGGCAGATGATGATGGCCAACGAACTCGGTCGGGACATTTATAAGTACTATGTACATTCCAAGTTTCATTTAAATCGGTTCATAAATACGCGTGTTATCAAGTAACAATAAAGAGAGTTACAAACTCACAAACTCACATACAGGTGAAGTTAATAAAAGCGTGGTAGAAAATAGCATGACCCACAATGACCCCAAAAATGACCCACTAACCGAATTTTCTTGAACATGTTACCTAACCCAATGGTCTTCTTGTAATCCAAAACGATAAAATATAAAATTTGGTCAAAATCGTTAGAGCCGTTTTTTATATAAAAATGGCTTGACCCATAATGACCCAAAAATGACCCACTAATCGAAATTTTTCGAACATGTGATCCAGCCCGATAGTTTTCTCGTGCCAAAAAACTGTTACATACAAAATTATGTTATAATCGATCACGCCGCTCTTGAAATATAAATAGCTTGACCCAGACCCTTAATGACCCAATATGACCCATTGAATTTTTTTCTCGAACATGTAACCTAGCCCAATATTTTTCTCGTGCCCGAAAACCATAGAATGCAATTTTTAGTCAAAACTGCGTGAGAAAATCTTTAGATAAAAATAGCATGACCCACAATGACCCCAAAAATGACCCACTAACCGAATTTTCTTGAACATGTTACCTAACCCAATGGTCTTCTTGTAATCCAAAACGAAAAAATATAAAATTTGGTCAAAATCGTTAGAGCCGTTTTTTAGATAAAAATGGCTTGACCCATAATGACCCAAAAATGACCCACTAATCTAAATTTTTCAAACATGTGACCCAGCCCAATAGTTTTCTCGTGCCAAAAAATGTTACATACAAAATTTCGTTATAATCGATCACGCCGTTCTTTAAATATAAATAGCTTGACCCAGACCCTTAATGACCCAATATGACCCATTAAAATTTTTTCTCGAACATGTAACCTAGCCCAATGATTTTCTCGTGCTCGAAAACCATAGAATGCAATTTTTAGTCAAAATTGCTTGAGAAAATCTTTAGATAATAAGGAAAATCTTTAGATAACAAGGAAAGTTACAAACCCACAAACTCACATACAGGGGAAAGTAATGAAAGCGTGTTAAAAAGCGGTCACTCTCTATGGAATAAAGTCTGGACAAAAGGGTGGACATGATCCCCTAGACTGGTTAGATAGAGATTGGATTTGATTCTCCCATGCAGATTAACAAGTGGCCCAAGACCACGCCAAGATATCGAACCCAGACTATAATTTAGCCACCCGAATGCTTCAAAATGGGCATCAAGCATTCAGGATTAAACGCTTCTCTGGGTGTTCACCAGACATAAACGCGTCTGGTCGTCTGAAATAGGGTGAATGACGATTCATCTGACCATAAATCTTGCAGTACGTCATGCTTTTTCACAGGTGTTCGTATTACTTTGTCCCCCATCTGTATAGATAAGTGTATACAATGTAGCAACAGATGCATGCAATAATTTAAATTCGAAATAAATATTTTACCAGAAAATCGATATATTTATTCAATAACGAATTAAATGAATCAAATGAATCAAAAATAAACTTAATTGTTTCTTATCTTTTATCTTGTTTTCAAAATTGTCTTAAAAAAGACCTAACCAAACTTTATTGGATAACAATTTGTCTAACAATTGTATAACAATTGTTCAATTGGATAACAATTAAGTCCTTTAGACTGAGAAAAAACTTCTTCGTGTGCAACAAGGATTTCTAAATAGCTGATTAACAGATATTTTCATTAAAGTTAGCCAAGCTATCAAGCCAAGTTAGACTACAGTTGTAAAACTATTATGAAATCTTAGTAGAAATGACTTCGTCCAAATACTCGGTTGCTTATACGAATTCACGTGGTGTTTCTTAAAAATCCATTCTGTGTGTCACAAGGTGTCAGTAAACTCATAGAAACTTTTAGAACTTAAATTTCACATGAAATTAAACATATAAATATTAAAATAAAATAAAATACATTTTTACAGACATAACACGCACCAACATAAGAACACATGGTTAAAATATTTAGATCTAAACTTGCAAGTCAACTTGTTTGTAAAGCGAAGGGAGTACCTCGGAGGATAATCTTCTTTTCTTAGAAGCGTCAGAATATTGCTTTTTCACCTGAAAATTTTGGACAATAAAGACTTGAGCAGGAACATTCCAGAATTGAAAACCAGAATTTCCCAGGAATCTGTTCAGTTTTTCTGTAAACGTACGAAAATGAGAAAGGTTTCTGGAATATATATGGAACATTACCATTTTTTTATAGTGTAGGGAGATTATATTTAATATGATACATATATACATGTTGTCCACTAAATTCCTTCTGAATTCTTTTAACTGGCTAATGACTACAGCTATAGTCAGAAAAGTAATGTCTAAGTTTAGTAAAATAACTATGCGTACTAGATGAGATAGCTTACACGGAAACCTGTTGCAAAAAGGCGGATTTAACGTTTCTATCTGAAAAACGATCGAGATATGGAAAAAATGTGAACTGCCAAGTTTTAGAGCGTCATGTATTAATTACAAAAAGACACATTGTGACATCTATTTGTTCGTGATTTCCGATATTGCGACGTATCGAAAATAGAACAAAAGAAAAAAATAAATCGGAGTCAAAGAACCCGTATCACGTCATAATGGTATCATTTGTAGTTCTCAATCGAAATGACTATGTTTCAAATCTTGCGGGGCACATTATTGTACTGTTTGTGTTTACAAAGAGTGGGCAGTCTGCAGATCAGAAAAAGTTGTGCCTCAAAATGCATCAACTCAACATAGCTTGAATTAGGTGTGCTATAATTGTGCAATGTGCAGATACTTATGTATCGTCCCATTTGTTCACACGAGACAGCAAAAAAAGCGATGTATCGTCGGAAGCTCTATGTTGATGATCATGGAACGGTTTTTCAAAAATGAACATTGTGAGATGGTATTACTGTTTGATGAATGTTTGTGCAATGTACGATTGGAAGCGCGGTTGTACCGGCAACATTTTCCTACACGTCTGCACCCCCTTATCATAAAACCATCCTAAAAAATGTGAAACAATTAGAGGAGACAGGCTGCGTGACCAGCTGACCTGGATCGGGCAAGCTAACTAATTTTGGGCGACATGTAAAACCACTCGATGTTTTATCATACCGCACTACACAGTCTAATGGTAACACCAGAGAGATAAGTGAAAATTATAGCCTCGCACAGTTTCATTTGGAAAATCCTATATGAATTAGATGTTCATCAATGCCGGCCAACACCTCATTTGACATTATCTGACGATGATTCCCAGAAACGTTATGCATACTGCGACATTGCTGTGAACCAGATAGAAATCCAGTCAACATTTTCCTCAGATTAGTACGCCGCAGATTAAGCATGGTTTTCGTAAACTGAAAAATATAATAGAGAGAACATCAATTACTGAGCAGTGAAAAGTCATACATATTATTAAGGCATTCAAAATCAAATTCGGTATTCAATTAAAGATTGGTGTGGAATTTACAATGACAAGTAGATCGATCCAGCGTTTTAGAAATTCAGATTAACAACCGCATGTTATTTAGAACTATTGCAGAACATAATAAGAGATTTTCTTCAAAACCTATCGTTTCCTAAACTCCGGATGCTTCCAATATAACGACGCCCTTTCGCACGGGACAGCATTACTGAAGCAGTACCTGAGAGAGGAATTCGAGGAAACAATCATACCTTCATGGCCTTCACATTCCAGAAACTTGACTGTAATGGACTTTTTATTGTACTATACTTGATATAGTAGATCTATGTAATTTTTTGCAGGACATCAAACGACGCATTAAGAATATTCGTGCTAACTTACCATCCTGTATTCCACAACGTGATGTGAAGTTCAGATAAGGATTTAGATATGAATTGTAGCTGCAGACAGAAATCTGAACATTGAAAACAAAAAAATCTTGCAATAACTAGTTTTTTTTTTTTTTTTTTTTTTTTTTTTTTTTTTTTTTTTTTTTTTTTTTTTGTAATATTGCTTCGTTAAGCCACAGTATATGATATCGCTAACAAATAAATAAAGTTTTTAAATCCTCTATTTTTAGCCTTTATGTTCACACGGTGTCTTATCGTATTAAATCGGAGACGCTCTATAGCTTTGTAATTCCCTTTTTACGCCTATTTCATACTCTATTGGAAATAGAAATGCTAATTCTGACTTTTTGACGCTGTAAGCGGCCTTATCTGATAGCACATAGCCACATTATTGCACCTTAAACACTCTAAAGACCATAGTTGCATCCATTCGACACTTAGGAGGTTATTAAGAGAAGACTTTAGTAGTATATTTGTATACTATATAAGGTTTCCAATAAACCAAATTCTGTTTTATTTACTACATCAAAATTAAGAAGTTTTAAAATATAGAAATGTAGGAGAGTGCTGACATTCGATGTACATAATATTTAAGGTTTTTTCATATGTTATACATTCAAGAATGCATGTTTTACAACTTGTTTGATGCAATTCACAAATAATCTGTTTAACGTCAGATTACTTCAGCTCCAAAAACAGCCTCAGTTGCAAATCTTTCAAGTTTAAAATTATGCTAACTGATGTTGTGTGACACATTATTTCATATAAATTTAGTTTCAGCATTTCATGTACGAAGCATTCTGAATTTTTATAATGAAACCTGATAAATATATATTGAAAAAAAGCACACTCTAAACTATCTTTTAAATATTTACTACAATACGAACTGTTTAATGTGCATTCAAATAAAAATGTTTTGATTGCAATTTACATAATCCAACCGTTGCAGAATCATCATTTCTTAAATAAGTTAATTTTGATTTAAAAAAAAACACATAGAATATCTTAGTAGATTAGAAAAATCATTTTTTATGCAAAGTAAATTATTTTTGAAGTATTATAATCAACGTATTTTCGTAAAAAGTTACAGAATACGTTCAGAAGAAAATGACAATGAAATGCTAAATATCTCAGTAATTAAAAATAAACATTAATTTTTGCTTAAAAATAAGCTAAATGAACATTCGGAATACATTTTTAAAAATATATGACGATGCTGTAGATTACGTTTGAAAATAAGCAAATGAAAGAAAAAAAATATTGCAACAAACAGAAAAACTATTAATAATTTATATTCTCAATCTTTATGTTTTTATTTATTTTTTTTATCGAAAAAGTATCTTATGAGAACATACAAAAAATTGCCAGTGAAAGAATACCATTACTAAAATAAGAAAAATCCAGGAAAACAAATCCTTAAAAATTGAAAAAATAATATATATATATTAAGTAATTGAACTAAATGGTTTCAAGTAATGAAGTAATATTTTTGTTAAATATTTACACACAAGAAATGAATCATTTACTTTTTTCAATTTAGTTTTCTCAAACAAAAATTAAGAAATAAAATTATCACAAAAATTAAATTTATTTAACTGTTTATTTAATACTTTGAATGTCTAATGAGAAGAAAAAAATGAATTGCTCAAAAAGCTTAAAGGTGATTTTCTAATTAAAATTCTAGGAATTAGTAAATGTAAAAGAATTAACATTTTTTTGTTAAGCACTTTTCTAAAAAAAACTTTGCATCCAATTTTAATTTTTTGGGTTTATGTTTGAAAATCAAATACTTTTTCGATTGTCATTATCAATAGACGGATTAATATATATTTTTTTTTTCACTATTATGTAAAGTATTCTATTTTTATTAAATTCGTGATATTTTCGAAAAAGAAAAAAATATATAAAATTGAACAAATCTTTTTAAATAAATATGTGAATTTTTACTGTTCTTATGCTGATAAAAAACTGTTAGGTGCTTATATGAATACTTTAGTAGTATTGAAAAAAGTCTTTAATATTTCTTTAAGCTGAAATTTCAATTAAAATTGTTTGCATTATTGAAAGTATTTGATAAAAAATGATCATTCTGTATTAGAGATAACATATTAATTTAAATGTGCATTCAAATATAGCATTAAATTAAATTTTCTTTTCCATCATAAAAAAGAAAAAATTAAAAAATAATAAATTTTAAAGCGAAGAAATATTAATTTTTATTTTGGTTATCTTAATTTGTAAATTATTTTGTATAAATTAAGTGGGATGCGAAAAATGAAATCGATTTAAATGTACTGTGAAACTTCTTTCAACTGTCACTCCGAACAAAATTAGCCTCCGAATACCGGTCACGTTTTAGTGTTACCAAATCATTCCCATAGAAATAACATTACAGTAAATCCCCAACAAGGAGTCCTAATAACGGCCACCCCCCAGAATTTATTATCATTTTTTTTTTTATGTTGAGATTTTGAAGAATGACTAGGATGATTAGTTTATTTGTTGTTCTTACAATTTTCGATTAATCAGTAGTGGTTACTATTCATAAACAGGTGTGACGAAAGGACGATTTCTAGGTACTTTTTATCTAATAGAATATAAATATAAAATTATAAATTTTTTTGAGGGGCATTTTACCAAATTTTGGGGGTGTTGCCGGGGGAATATTAGAATAACTGTGTATGGTCTTGAAAAAAGGTTCAAAAGGTACTAAATTGCTGGAAATATTTACTAAGGTAGGCAGTAACTATAAAATCAAAAATCTAAAATTTAGAAAAAAAATCCTTTAAAGATTTTTAAAAATATATACAAAATCATCAAATATTAGAAATATTTGTATAATGAAACAAAATTCAAATAATATATTTATCCACGTATTTTTATTTATTTCACTGTGACTAATAGTAAAATGTTAATTGATTTATTTTCTCAAGATCCCCTGGTTGTTGTGCTTTATGGCTGTTGAATATGATACTTATATACTAACTATATTCTATCAATTCACAACCGTTCACCACATTCGGTTACCCCGAGCCTCGGAACCTTCCCTTGTGAGATCTTCAACTCTTAGTTAAACAATGCATTATTATGTATGTTTTTAATATATCGATTACATATTTGTGATCTTAAAATATATCTATATATATATATATTAAACCTAACCATTCAACAACTAATAGAAAAGTTGCACTTCAAAAAAGTTATTATTTTTAATTACTTAAAAGCTATATGATGAAAAAAAAGATTATACATTTGGAAATTAAAATATTTTTATTTGTTAATTGTTATATACATGTATATTTGATACTTTTTAAATATTTTTAACATTTGAAACAAAAATGCCATGTTTGTTGTACACTGCACTGAAGCAACAAACAATGTGTAACATTTCAAAAAGTACGCATTTATTTTAATTGTTAGAGTAAAATAGGAACACGAGTTTTATAATAAATTTGATATGCTCAGCCATTTTTTCAAATGGAAGTAACGTACTTTGAAGTTAATGATGTTATGAAAAAAGCTAGATTAAGTCTATTACCTGACTTTTAAAGATAGCTAAACATACATTATATACGTCTTTATAATTCATTTTAGAGTATTAAACTAATATTTCTATATTGCATTATTATATTTTCTTCAAAAATATTAAATTTAATATCATTGTTGGAGGAAACATGTATTTTCGAAATCGACTCGAGGAGTAGGAAACTGACGAGCGAAAATATTTCAAAATTGATGGTATTTGCACCATATTAACATTTTATTAAAAATATTTCCAAACATACCCAAATATTCTGAAATATATGCATTTACATAAAAAATACCAAATGAAATTCAAATCGAGGTTATTGAATATTTTTCCAGTATCTGAGATATAGTTTGAATAATGTTTAAAATTTGGTGTTTAATTAGAAATACGTCGGTAGAAATATGTAGATTAGCAATAAGTCTCCAAATATTTGCCACGACCAATAATTAAATATCAAGATAAGAGAATTTGTTACAACTTCTTCCGTTGATCGTGACGTTGATCATACAGCGTTACAAAAAGTAAGGCAGGACGTCGTGTCTTACAGTGGGATGAATCAAACATTTTCGAAAGCCCTGAAAGAAAATGACAATTGTAATCAATGAAATATTATGTTATTATTTTATGGAAATGTTATATCATGTTCTATCAAATTTTTGAAAACGTATATTTTATACATGTCTCTTTTCGTCTTAACACTTTATCTACTACATTATGATCTACTGCAATTTTTGTCATGTATTTTTTTTTCAGTTAGTACAATGAAAATTAAAAATTTCATGTAATAAAATTATTACATGAAAAATATCTCACTCGTGAAAAATTTTATTCGTCAGAGCTAATTAATGTAGTACTTTAAAATACAGTCAGTACACTATGTCTAAAGTATTCATGTAACAGAAATCACGTGATAATTTACATAAAATTCGAACTCTTAAAAATGCTAAATAACAAGAAGACACTCAGAAGTTAACAATAAAAAATTGTCAATTTAATGTACTTTTATTTTACTCATGAAAGATGAGTAAATATTCAAATTTGAAAATTAAAAATTAATAAATATTAAAATTAAATTTTATTAATAAAATTTTAATTTAAAATTTAACAAACTTTAAAATCAATTAAAAAAGCTTTTTAACATTTTTAACAAAGTTGAAAAGTGTTTATGCTTTCGGTTTGTCTGTCCGTCTGGCCATCTGGCCGCGCCCTAACTCTCGTAAATATACTCGGACTGCCATGAAATTTTTGGATGTTTTTGACACTTATCCTAGCACAAACTCGATTGAAAATGGAGTTTCTACCATGATTATTTTATGTTTATTGATTCTACCATGGTTAGTTTATTGATTAGTTTACGTTGAGTTTCTATGGGACAGTTTTTCGTTCTATGGGAAAAAATCGTTTTAAATGAATTTCTAAAAGTGTTACACCCTTTAAAATATATTCAAACATATATGCATTTGCGACGTACGCTAAAATATGCATTTTGTAAATTACGTAGTGAAAATAATAGTTATTATTCATTTGCAGGGCCACACAAAAGAATCCCATTACGCAACAATAAAGGGGGGGGGGTTGTTTGCCTCATATATTAACTATGGTTAATGATTTCATTTATAATAAAATTGATATACGTCACTGAGGCTTAATATTTTACGCATGATATGAAGTGAATAGTATTTACAGAGATACACAAAAGATTTTAAACAGCATATTCTATCCGAAATACAGTTTATTATAAATGATGCCTGATGGATGGATGAAATGCACTTTTAATTATGATATACGCTTTTAAGTTTCACTAAATATATGCACATATGGTGTGTATAAATGCTGTAGCTGATATGCAGGGCTACACTAAAAGATCGTAAAGGTTACTGAATAGGTACGTATTTAAATAAGTTATGCAATTTTATGTTGAACTGCTTTTAGTCGAGTAAAAAATGTTTGTAAAATGTAGATAAAATAATATACAGGGTCACGCAAAGAATTGGATACATGGCCACCCTGTGGATGATAATTTTTGGAAATGTGACAAGTAGTTTTAAGAGTTTTTGTTTAAACTAAATTTAAACAAAATACTAGAGAGTAATAAATGTACTGAATAAAAGAACTGAAGTGTGTTTCCATCTATTAATATAAATTGCTGAAAGAGGATATTCAACCAGTTATGGTTATTTTCCTAAACTAAATTTTCTTATTATACATTCTACATATATCAACCGACAGATCAAATACAGGGATGTTCAAAAGAATTGGAGTACATATTTGGCTATGAAGAGTAACACCTTATTACCCTAACTAAAAAAGTTTTGTTAAAGATTCACGGAAGTGTTGGGAAGTGCTTCATAATCTATGATTAACACGTAATTTTTCTTAATTGTCTTTTTTTTCAATCTTTTTAGCAGTCCTTGTGATGTTTATATTTCAGGGAAATGTTCACTCGCAACACCACATTTGCAATATATGAATTTATATATGTGATTTTTAGCGTAGCAAAAAACAGCCGGTGCCACTAATTTTTAGATTTTCTGTAAAAATAATGATAATAAAGACACAGAAAAGAAGTAGTAGGAAAAACATTTCTACAGTAATATTTAAAAATACATTATAAAGAAGATAAAAACAATAGATAATTATACATGCCAAAAATGAACAAATAGTTTTCCTACAACACCCAGTGCACTGGCGGTACTTATAAATGCCACTGAAAAATTCCAATATTAAATCAAATATATATATACCGTTAATTTAAAATAACTAGTCAAATCATAAGACCAAACTCATTAAAAAATACTACACTTATCTTACATCAATTTATTACGTTTGCAAAAAAAAAAAAAAAAAAAAAAGACAAGCGTGCCAATATGTTCAAAATGTCGGCATAAAACAAATCGACTGCATCTAAGATAGCCTCCTTCTTCACCTAATATTACAAACCTAGAACTAATACTGCGATGTATTTTGAAAAAGCGGAGTCAGAAGAATATTTTTAAAAGTACTATTAATATAGCAATAATATTCACTATGGGATGAAAGTTTATATTGAGTGTTGCTTATAAGATACAATACCGTCAATAGACAATATGTTAAACACCACAATAAAGTTGATAAACTGAAAAAATAATATTACAGGATCTGAAAATAACATATTTTGTTTAAGCCATATCTATCTTTTTACTACTGCTGTATTTTCTATGCTAGTCGAGTTATGTACTTATTAACTAATAAACACATAGATTTTTAAAAGAGAAACCGAATTTCCCTTCCCTCAAAGACAGCCAGAAATATAAAAAAACAGCAAGACTCTAATAAAGTTACTAGAGTGGTCCTTTATTCCACAACAACACCGCAAAGATGGCATTATCAGGCGTAGAGATTCCCTTAAAAATACTTAAGTATCAAGTTAAAGAACTATTCCATAAATTTCTTTTGTTCTATAATCTATCAGAAACATTCAGAACATCGCATGCTTTATTTACAGTCAGATGAATCAAAAGAAGACTTGCAATTCAATGCCAAGACCCAGATGTCCGTCCAATAGTTTTTTTTTGTAGGAAACGGTGATAAACGGTCGCCACTTACGTTGCAAGTATTTTCTATAAAGTTACTTTCACTTTCAAAACCGGTTCTGAAAGTGAAAGTAACTTTATGAAAAATATATGCGATCTAAATCGAAAAAGTTGTTAAAGAATGATCTTGAGTGGGACCTAAGCTATCCAATGAAAAAAAAACGTCAAAATGCGAAAGATTTATTAAAAAACTGCCTCCCCATAGGAATAGAATTAGCTCGCAAGTGTCTTCACGGGCAGGGACAAAGGCCTTAAAAAGAGCCACCTTAGTGAAATCTTGAAATGAGCCAACTAAAAAGTACTAGACCCAATTTCTAATAAATGGAACTTTCTTGATAGATAAGTTGCATGTGCAAATATTCGGAAGTTTAAGGAATTATTAAATGAATTCTACATCTAATGATACTACACTGTGAGTCGTACGGTTTACACATAGTGAAAATTAATATTTATACGTATTAACACAATTATCTAATTGCATCCCAAATAGTGCAACACGTTAGTGTGACAAGTCAGCACAGTTGGATTTCACTGCAGTGCCTAATACATCATTTAGATTGTCTATTTTATTATTTGAATTGAATGAACACAATGCGTTAAATACGTTAAAAGTATCGTTATTCAATTAATTTATATGAAATAAAATCAAACTCTATTCTGTAGATACTTTCCAACAAGTAACCAATTTTCAGCAAAGAATGGAGATGAATATTTTACATTTTCCCCCAAAATGCTGTGTTTTCGTTAAAATATTGCATCAATGCTTCACCCATAATGGAAACTAAAATAAACAATTTTAATACTTTCCCCTAAACTTTTCCCCAGATACATTAAATACGCTACATAGAAATTTAGTAACCTTAAAGAAACATTTACTAGCGTTAAATTTCTTTAAAAGTTTGTATAGATTCTTTGTAAGGAAAAAATAAATTCCATTTTCAATGTAAACTGATGAATAGAGAAATTAATGATATTTTGAAAATTATTCAAGAAAGGCAGTATAAAATAAATATAGATAATAAAAAATTCTTTAAGAACATATATTTCCATTATACCTTTTCCTATCTTGATTAATATCCTCCAATGCACTAACATTTTTTTTAAAGAGATTTACTTTTAAAAATGTGCGGAAGCAGAAGTTTACTTCGAGATTTTAAAAATTAAATAACTACTAACATTAAACTAATTTATCAGTAAGACGTGTTCATATTTTTTTTTTGTCAAATATTATAAAGTTTGGTCGTAATTTCTTCGCTGCTAAGTATTAATGTAATATTATACATTATTACTGAATAATTTCTTCTTCAATTGGACGTCAGAGTAAGAGTTTCAATCTCTTTGAATCAATTCGAATCTTAGATAGCGAAGCATATCATTCGAATATTGCTTTTGGAATTATGTTCATGTATCATTAAGATAAGTGTAAAAAATGAAGTTCCCCGTATGTGGATCCAGAGAGTGAAAATATTAAAGCTTTAGTTAAAAATAGAGCTTTATCTGGAATTTCATGAGCGATATTTCCTTATAATAATGTATGCTTGTCAGTTTTGTAATTCGAATTTATCTTTAAATGTATGGCCAAAGGTGACCGGCCACTTGCGATTTAGACATGTTAAATATGTAGAAATATATATGAGTAATTATACTGAAACTTTTAATTAAACATAATAGTACAGGTCATACATTTCATACATGAATGTCGTTTGGTTAACCCTGTCAAAACTAATGTAATAAAAAGGTTCAAACTGTAGATTATGATTAAGCGGTTTATTGTAATAAACTGTGTTCATTTTTATGAATATAGCATGTAAACTCGTAGAGAAATTAAGGTATTTATAAAAACGGTCCTAAATTTTTTTGTTTATAATTTGCATAGTTCTTGATTTAAAAACATTTTATTTTCTAAAAATATGAAAAACAACATTATGCACAATACCATGCAATCAGAATTTAAAAAATAATAAAAATTATATGAAGAATGTGCAGGTTTACTAAATAATTTTTCATTGTCTATGAGTCAAGGCTATTAACTTTTCATTTACATATTGTGTTAGCTAAATATATAGAGATATTTTCGTCAAAGTCTCAAAAACATAGTTTTAAAATTCTGAAAGTGTTCGTCGATCGAATAAGCTTAAAATCCGTTATTCCCAAAATGAAGCAAAAAATGAGGTGTTATATCCAAATATAGTAATATTTATCATATTATGTTTTCTATATTGACACTAACCACTTATGGATAAATGAATACATTCCCTCATGTGTTTGCCTCATTATGGGAATAACGGATTTTGAGCTCATTTTACCGGCTATCACTATCAGAATTTTCAAGCTATGTTATTGAAACTTTCACAAAAGTTGCTCTATACATTTAACTAACACATTTTGCAAATAAAACTTTGATAGCTCTTACGCATGCGCAATGAAAAATGATTTAGTAAGCCTGCTCATTTTTCCTAGAATTTTATTGACTGTTTTTAATTCTGATTACAGGGTAGTGTACGATGCTTTCGTCATATTTTCAGTTTAGAACATTATTTTATATTAAGAACGCTGCAAATTATAAGCAAGAAACTTGGAAAAAACTGGAATTGTTTTTATAAAAACCTTAATTTCTCTACGAGTATACATGCTGTCTGCATAAAAATGAACATGGATGGGGGCCTAAAAAACAGTAAACCGCAAAACGGTGAAAATACTTTCTAAAAATTAGGGCTCAGTTGAAAAAATTACGGGAGTAAATTAAACAATAAATATGTTAAACGCTGAGCACCAATCTCTTAATATATTGAAATCTAAAGTATCTATATTTTAAAACAAATGCTTTAAACTGTCCAGTCATTCGAGATTTCATATAGAAAACAGGTAACCGTAATTTAACTTTACACTTAACATAATATGATTCATTCTATTATGATCAGATATTCTTCATAATATTGAATAACAATAATCTTTAACGATTCGGAATTTGAACATTAGACGTAGCAAAATAGATGTTCGTACTATAACGAAGTTTTAAAAATATACAGTACTTCGGATACAATACAATATCCGAAATCTCCAAATAACGGTCACCCCCAAAATTTATTACCTTTTTTTTTTTTTTTTTTTTTTTTTTTACGTTGAGATTTTGAAGAATGATTAGTATGATTAGTTTATTTGTTTATTTGTTGTTCTTACAATTTCTCGATTAATCAGTAGTGGTTGCTATTCACAAACAGGTGTGGCGAAAGGCCGATTTCTAGATACTTTTTATCTAATAGAATATAAATATAAAATTATAAAATATTTTGAGGGGCATTTTGCCAAAATTTGGGTGTGTTGCCGGGGGAGTATTAGAATAACTGTCTATGGTCTTAAAAAAAGGTTCAAAAGATACTATATTGCTGGAAATATTTACTAAGGTAGGCAGTAACTACAAAATCAAAAATCTAATATTTAGAAAAATAATTCTTTAAAAAATTTTCTAAAATATATACAAAATCATCAAATATTAGAAATATTTGTATATTGAAACAAAATTCAAATAATATATTTATACACATATTTTTATTTATTTCACTGTGACAAATAGTAAAATGGTAATTGACTTATTTTCTAAAGATGCCCCGGTTGTTGTGCTTTATGGCTGTTGAGTATGATACTTATATACTAACTATATTTATATTATAACAATTCACAACCGTTCACCACATTCGGTGACCCCGAGCCTCGCAACATTATTTGTGAGATTTTCAACTCTTAGTTAAACAATGCATTATTATGTATGTTTTTAAAATATCGATTACATATTTGTGATCTTAAAAATAACTATATATATTAAACCTAGCCATTCAACAACTAATAAAAATTGCATTTAAAAAAAGTTATTATTTTCAATTATTTAAAAGCTATATGATGAAAAAAAAGATTATACATTTGGAAATTAAAATATTTTTAATTGTTAATTGTTATATGCATGTATATTTGATACTTTTTAAATATTTTTAAAATTTGAAACAAAAATACCATGTTTGTTGTACACTGCAGTGAAGCAACAAGCAGTGTGTAACATTTCAAAAAATGCGCATTTATTTTAATTGTTAGAATTAAATAAGAACACGAGTTTTATAATAAATTTGATATGTTCAGCCATTTTCTTAAATGGAAGTAACGTACTTTGAAGTTAATGACGTTATGAAAAATTTTGATTAATTCTATTACCTGACTTTTAAAGATAGCTAAACATACATTTTATACGAGTCTTTATAATTCATTTTAGAGTATTAAACTAATATTTTTATATTGCATTATTATATTTTCTTCATAAATATTAAATTTAATATCATTGTTGGAGGAAAAATGTATTTGCGAAATCGACTCGAGGAGTAAGAAACTGACGAGCGAAAATATTTCAAAATTGATGGTATTTGCACCATATTAACATTTTATTAAAAATATTTCGAAACATACCCAAATATTCTGAAATATATGCATTTACATAAAAAATACCAAATGAAATTCAAATCGAGGTTATTGAATATTTTTCCAATATCTGAGATATATTTTGAATAATGTCTAAAATTTGGTGTTTAATTACGAGTAGAAATATGTCGATTAGCCAAAAGTCTCTAAATGTTTACCACGACCAATAATTAAATATCAAGATAAGAGAATTTGTTACCACTTCTTCCTTGTGACGTTGATCATCATCAGCATTAAAAAAAGTAAGGCAGGACGTCGCGTCTTACAGAGGGATGAATCAAACATTTTCGAGAGCCCTGAAAGAGAATGACAATTGTAATTATTGAAATATTATCTTATTATTTTATGTAAATGTTATATCATGTTGTATCAAATTGTTGAAAACATATATTTTATGCATGTCTCTTTTTGTCTTAACACTTTATCTACTACATTATGATCAATTTCAATTTTTGTAATGTATTTTTTTTTTCAGTTAGTACAATGAAAATTAAAGATTTCATGTAATAAAATTATTACATGAAAAATATCTCACTCGTGAAAATTTTTATTTGTCAGAGCTAATTAATGTGGTACTTTAAAATACAGTCAGTACACTATGTCTAAAGTATTCATGTAACAGAAACCACGTGATAATTTACATAAAATTCGAACTCTTAAAAATGCTAAATAACAAGAAGATACTCAGAAGTTAACGATAAAAATTGTCAATTTAATGTACTTTTATTTTGCACATGAAATATGAGTAAAAATTCAAATTTGAAAATTAAAAATTAATAAATATTAAAATTAATTTTTATCAATTAAGTTTTAATTTAAACTTTAACAAACTTTAAAATCAATTAAAAAAAGCTTTTTAAACTTTTTTTTAACAAAGTTGAAAAGTGTTTATGCTTTCGGTTTGTCTGTCCGTCTGGCCATCTGGCCGCGCCCTAACTCTCGTAAATATACTCGGACTGCCATGAAATTTTTGGATGTTTTTGACACTTATCCTGGCACAAACTCGATTGAAAATGAAGTTTCTACCATGATCAGTTTATTGTTAATGATTCTACCATGGTTAGTTTATTGATTAGTTTACGTTGAGTTTCTATGGGACAGTTTTTCGTTCTATGGGAAAAAATCGCTTCAAATGAATTTCTAAAGGTGTTACACCCTTTAAAGCATATTCAAACATATATGCATTTGCGAAGTACACTAAAATATGCATTCTGTAAATTACGTAGTGAAAATAATAGTTATTATTCATTTGCAGGGCCACACAAAAGAATTCCATTACGCAACAATTAAAGGGGGGGGGGTGTTTTCCTCAGATAATAACTATGGTAAATGATTTCATTTATAATAAAATTGATATACGTCACTGAGGCTTAATATTTTACGCATGAACTGAAGTGAATAGTATTTACAGAGCTACACAAAAGATTTTAAATTGCATATTCTACCCAAAGTACAGTTTATTATAAATGATGTCTGATGGCTGGATGAAATGCACTCTTAATTATGATAAACGCTTTTAAGTTTCAATTAATATATGCATATTGTATGGTGTGTATAAATGCCATAGTTGATCTGCAGGGCTACACAAAAAGATCGTAAAGATTACTGAATAGGAACGTAATTTACTTAAAGGTGGTTTTTAAATAAGTTATGCACTTTTATGTTGAACTGCTTTTAGTCGAGTAAAAATGTTTGTAAAATATAGATAAAATAATATACAGGGTCACGCAAAAAAATTGGATACATGGTCACCCTGTGGATGATAATTTTTGGAAATGAGACTTAAGTAGTTTCAAGAGTTTTTGTTTAAACTAAATTTAAACAAAATACTAGAGTGTGTACTGAATAAATGAACTGAATATAAGAACTGAAGTGTGTTTCCATCTATTAATATAAATTGCTGAAAGAGGACATTCAACCAGTTATGATAATTTTCCTAAACTAAATTTTCTTATTATACACTATATTTATATATATCAACCGACAGATCAAATACAGGGCTGTTCAAAAGTATTGGAATACATATTTGGCTATGAAGAGTCACACCTTGTTTCCCTAAATAAAAAAGTTTTGTTAAAGATTCCCGGAAGTGTTGGGAAGTGCTTCATAATCTATGATTAACACATATTTTTTCTTAGTTGTCTTTTTTTTCGATCTTTTTAGCAGTCCTTTAGTTATGTGATGTTTATATTTCAGGGAAATGTTCCCTCGCAACACCACATTTGCAATATATAAATTTACATATGTGATTTTTAGCGTAACAAAAAACAGCCGGTGCCACTAATTTTTAGATTTTCTGTAAAAATAATAATAATAATGACACAGAAAAGAAGTAGTAGGAAAAACATTTCTACAGTAATATTTAAAAATACATTATAAAGAAGATAAAAACAATAGATAATTATACATGCCAAAAATGAACAAATAGTTTTCCTACAACACCCAGTGCACTGGCGGTACTTATAAATGCCACTGAAAAATTCAAATATTAAATCAAATATATATACTGTTAATTTAAAATAACTAAGCAAATCATATTCTAAGACCAAACTCATAAAAAAAAGGCTACACTTATCTTACATCAACTTATTATGTTTGCGAAAAAAAAGACAAGCGTGCCAATATGTTCAAAATGTCGGCATAAAACATTTCGACTGCAATATTCGACTGCATCTAAGATAGCCTCCTTCTTCATCTAATATTACAAACCTAGAACTAACACTGTCATGTATTTTGAAAAAGCGGAGTCAGAAGAATATTTTTAAAAGTACTACTAATATAGCTGTAATATTCACTATGGGATGAAAGTTTATATTGAGTGTTGCTTATAAGTATACAATACCGTCAATAGAATATATGTTAAACATCACAATAAAGTTGATAAACTGAAGAAATAATATTCAAGATCTGAAAATAACATATTTTGTTTAATCCATTTCTATCTTTTTACTACTGCAGTATTTTCTATGCTAATCGAGTTATGTAATTATTAACTAATAAGCACATAGTTTTTTGAAAGAGAAACCAAATTTCACTTCCCTCAAAGACAGCCAGAAATATAAAGAATCAGCAAGACTCTAATAATGTTACTAGAGTGGTTCTTTATTCCACAACAACACCGCAAAGATGGCATTATCAGGCGTAGAGATTCCCTTAAATATACTTAAGTATCAAGTTAAAGGACTATTCTATAAATTTCTTTTGTTCTATAATCTATCAGAAGCATTCAGAACATCGCATACTTTATTTACAGTCAGATGAATCAAAAGAAGGCTTGCAATTCAGAGCCAAGACCCAGATGTCCGTCCATTAGCTTTTTTTGTAGACAACGTTGATAAACGGTCGCCGCTTACGTTGCAAGTATTTTCTATAAAGTTACTTTCATTTTCAAAACCGGTTCTGAAAGTGAAAGTAACCTTATGAAAAATATCTGCGATCAAAATCGAAAAAGTTGTTAAAGAATGATCTTGAGAGGGACCTCAGCTATGCAATGCACAAAAAGAAAAAAAAGTAATGTCAAAATGCGAAAGATTCATTAAAAAATCTGCCTTCCCATAGAAACAGCATTAGCTCGCGAGTGTCTTCACGGGCAGGGACAAAGGCCTTTAAAAGAGCCACCTTAGTGAAATCTTGAAATGAGCCAACTAAGAAGTACTAGTACCCAATTTCTAATAAATGGAACTTTCTTGATAGATAAATTGCATCTGCAAATATTCGGAAGTTTCAGGAATTATTAAATGAATTCTATATCTAATGATATTACACTGTAAGTCGTACGGTTTACTCATAGTAAAAATTAATATTTATATGTATTAACACAATTATCTAATTGCATCCCAAATAGTGCAACACGTTAGTGTGACAAGTCAGCACAGTTGGACTGCACTGCAGTGCCTAATATATTATTTAGATTGTCTATTATATTATTTGAATTGAATGAACAAAATTCTCTGATACATTAAAAGTATCGTTATTCAATTAATTTATATGAAATAAAATCAAACAATATTCTGTAGATACTTTCCAACAAGTAACCAATTTTCAGCAAAGAATGGAGATTAATATTTTACATTTTTCCCCAAAATGCCGTGTTTTCGTTAAAATATTGAATCAATGCTTCACCCATAATGAAAACTAAAATAAACAATTTTAATACTTTTCCCAAAACCTACATTAAATACGCTACATAGAAATTTAGTAACCTTAAAGAAACGTTTACTAGTGCAAAGAATTGAACTTTACAGATTGCTTACGTGGGAGCTTATCATTGAACTACAGCTCATATTCAAAATATTAGAATAATTACCTTTTTTTTAGAAATTGAAAATATCGTTTGGTAATTTAATGTCTTTTAATGAAAATATGCAAACGATATTTTTATTAAGAACTTATTGTTGATTAAACTTACTTGTTATCTTAAATTTAATATCATTTTTGAAAAGATTAATTGCAAAAAAAATTATTTTGAAAAGTCAAAATATTAGAATATTTATTCAAGTGGTTCAAAATATTAGAATATTTCACATTAATTCTCCTTTAATTATTACCAATTCTTAACTGGTGGCATCATTGATTAAATTCAGACTATTTTATTTAAAATCAGTATTCTTTTTTGCAGTTTGTTTCTTTTTCATCTTAAAATGGGCCGTGTGAGTGATATTCCTGAATCTACTAAACTTCGTATGGTTGATTTGTATCGGCACGGTAAAAATCAATGTTTTATAGCGAATTATTTACATTGTTCGCAATCGAGCGTTAGTAAAATACTAACACAATATTCAAAAATTGGAAAATTTCAAAGTAATCGCCGAAATGGTGGCCGAAAACCAAAAACATCTGCTAGAGATGACAGGAAACTGAAGCGTATAGTTAAGAAAAACGTTTTAAAAGTGTGCGATTCTTGCACCGAAAATGGAAAGAAGAAGGAGTTGAAGTTTCTACATCGACAACATTAAGACGTCTCCATAAATTTAAATTTGAATCTCGTGTACCGAAAACAAAACCTCTCATGACTGCAAGACAAAAGCCTATAAGATTGAATTGGTGTAAATCAAGACGTTTATGGAGCAATGAAGATTGGAAAAATATATTATTTAGTGATGAAAGTATGTTTTGTGTTTCATATGGTAATCAAGGTATTCGAGTTTGGAGAATGAAGCAAGAAGCATTTGATAAAGAATGCCTTAAACGTTCCGTAAAATTTGCTGCTAGTGTCATGGTTTGGGGTTGTATGAGTGCAGAAGGACCTGGAAAGTTATGCATCGTCTACGAAAAGGTTAACTCTCTGATATATCAAGAAATTTTAGAATATTACATGATTCCATCATCAGAAGATTTATTTGAAGATGATTTCATCTTTCAACAAGATTTAGCGTCCCCGCATACCTCGGTGTCAACTAAGAATTGGTTCCGCCAACGCAACATTAAGGTACTTCCTTGGCCACCAAATTCACCAGATCTTAATCCCATCGAAAACTTATGGTGTATAATGAAGAAAAAATTTCAAGAAAATCCTCCTTCAAGTAAAACTGAGTTAGTGGCACGTATAAAGTCTATTTGGGCTAATATTGATAGAAATGTTTGTAAACACCTTGTATATAGTATGCAAGATCGATTGTACGCTGTTATGAAAGCTAAAGGGGATGCTACAAAATATTAACTACCATTTACTTCATATTCATAAGGTAATATTGTTGCGTAAAATAAAATATTCTAATATTTTGAACCAATCTAAATTTTATTCTAATATTCTGGTGTGTTTGAGGAAGCTGTATACCTAATTTATTGTGCTGTATTTTATATTTTATAAATGTTAAAATCTTATCTAAACATTCCAGATTTAATTTATAAGAAATTTAATTGCATTTACTTAGTATAAAAAATAAATAAATGACAAATAATTTTTTCTTATTACTTTTTCTCAATTATTCTAATATTTTGAATATGAGCTGTATTGGGCCACCCAAGTTGAGATTTTCGTTGACAAGAGAGCGCTTAGGCTTAGACAGCAAATATCTTTCTTACAAGTGGTCAAAAAGCGCCGCGGAATACTGTTATGTTGAAGTACCACAAGTGTTAGTTTTTCGTACGGTGGTTTGCATATGACCTCAGCATTTTCAGGTAACCAATTATAGAAGACTTTAAGGCTGACATCATGTGTAAGTGCTGTAATAGGTTCTACAGGGTCCCTCCCTGTTTGAGTTGCTTTTCAAGGGAGGACACGAGAGGGAAGAGATATTTTTTTGTGTTCGAGAAGCCTGGGACCAAAGATTCAGTCCAGTGAGAATTCGGGAAAAAGATTTTCCTCGTACAGTGAGGAGGGAAGGAGTGAAAATTCGTCGAGGTCCACGAAGACCTTTGTGCATATGTCCAAGTGAATTGGTGAATCTATAGACCTGTACGACTCTACATTTTGACACTATTAGAAACTTTCTGTGTTCCGGGAATACTCGCACAAAACTCAGAACCCACTACTAAAAAAATGCGCAACTGACTCACCTATAGTTTAAAAATTACTTTTTGTAAAAAAATATTATTTAATCACTTAGATTGGCTCAGTGGGTGAATTACTTCTCATGCGCTAACGGACTAATCCTTTAGTCCGAGAGGAATTCCCAACACTAGCGTTAAATTTCTTTAAAAGTTTGTATAAATTTTTTGTAAGGAAAAAATAAATTCCATTTTCAATGCAAACTGATAAAATACTGATATTTTGAAAATTATTCAAGAAAGGCAGTATAAAATAAATATAGATGATAAAAAATTCTTTAAGAACATATATTTCCATTATACTTTTTCCTATCTTGATAAATATCCTCCAATGCACTAATTTTTTTTAAAGAGATTTACTTTAAAATATGTGTGGAAGCAGAAGTTTCCTTCGAGATTTTTAAGATTAAATAACTACTAACATTAAACTACTTTATCAGTTAGACGTGTTCATATTTTTTTTGTCAAATATTATAAAGTTTAGTTGTAATTTCTTCGCTGTTAAGTATTAATGTAATATTATTCATTATTACTGAATAATTTCTTCTTCAACTGGACGTCAGAGTAAGAGTTTCAATCTCTTTGCATCAATTCGAATCTTTGATATTGAAGCATATCATTCGAATATTACTTTTGGAATTATGTTCATGTATCATTAATAAAAGTGTAAAAAATGGAGGTCCCCATATGTGGATCCAGAGAGTGAAAATATTAAAGCTTTAGTTAAAAATAGAGCTTTATCTGGAATTTCATGAGCGATATTTCCTTATAATAATGTATGCTTGTGAGTTTTGTAATTCGAATTTGTCTTTAAATGTACACTGTATGGCCAAAGGTGACCGGCCACTTGCGATTTATACATTATGTTAAATATCTAGAAATATATATGAGGAATTATACTGAAACTCTTAATTAAACATAATAGTACAGGTCATAGATTTCCGAGAAGATTTTTTTCCTGAAACTCCATAGGGAACCATCAACAAACTGAAAAGGAATTAATGTCTTTTGGTTAACCCTGTAAAATTTAACGTAGCAAAAAGGTTCAAACTGTAGATTATGATTAAGCGGTTTATTGTAATAAACTGTGTTCATTTTTATGAATATAGCATGTAAACTCGTAGAGAAATTAAGGTATTTATAAAAACAGTCCCAAATTTTTTTGTTTATAATTTGCATAGTTCTTGATTTAAAAACATTTTATTTTCTAAAAATATGAAAAACAGCATTATGCACAATACCATGCAATCAGAATTTAAAAAATAATAAAAATTTTATGAAGAATGTGTAGTTTTACTAAATAATTTTTCATTGTCCATGCGTCAAGGCTATTAACATTTCATTTACATATTGTGTTAGCTAAATATATAGAGATACTTTCGTCAAAGTCTCAAAAACATAGTTTTAAAATTCTGAAAGTGTTCGTCGATCAAATCTTCAAATCCGTTATTCCCAAAATGAAGCAAAAAATGAGGTGTTATATCCAAATGTAGTAGTATTTATCATATTTTGGATGAATGAATACAGCCCCTCATGTGTTTGCCTCATTATGGGAATAAGGGATTTTGAGCTCATTTTACCGGCTATCCCTATCAGAATTTTCAAGCTATGTTACTGAAACTTTCACAAAAGTTGCTCTATACATTTAACTAACACATTTTGCAAATAAAATTTTGATAGCTTTTACGCATGCGCAATGAAAAATGATTTAGTATGCCTGCTCATTTTTCCTAGAATTTTATTGATTGTTTTTATTTCTGATTACAGGGTAGTGTACGATGCTTTTGTCATATTTTCAGTAAAGAACATTATTTTATATTAAAAACGCTGCAAATTATAAGCAAGAAACTTGGAAAAAACTGGGATTGTTTTTATAAAAACCTTAATTTCTCTACGAGTATACATGCTGTCTGCATAAAAATGAACATGGATGGGGGCCTAAAAAACAGTAAACCGCAAAACGGTGAAAATTCTTTCTAAAAATTAGGGCTCAGTTGAAAAAATTACGGGAGTAGATTAAACAATAAATATGTTAAACGCTGAGCACCAATCTCTTAATATATTGAAATCTAAAGTATCTATATTTTAAAACAAATGCTTTAAACTGTCCAGTCATTCGAGATTTCATATAGAAAACAGATAACCGTAATTTAACTTTACACTTAACATAATATGATTCATTCTATTATGATCAGATATTCTTCATAATATTGAATAACAATAATCTTTAACGATTCGGAATTTGAACATTAGACGTAGCAAAATAGATGTTCGTACTATAACGAAGTTTTAAAAATATACAGTACTTCGGATACAATACAATATCTGAAATCTTTTGTGTGTCCCTGTAAGTAATGATTCTTTTTATTATACAGGAAATAACTTGTAGTAAACTTCAGCAACGTATATCAATTTAATAAACTGTGAAATATTTTAATATAAGTTAAACGCACCCCAAACAATGTTTTCTCATAAACCATTAATTAATAGAATACTACTGTGTGGTCCTGTATGTTAATAAAAAATATTCTTTGCACTACAGATTGTGCAGAATGTATATTTTAGTACATCTTTCATAGTATATCTTGCATAGTATATCTTGCATATGAAATGTATTATGCTCGAAAGAGAATAACATCATTAAAATGCACTTGAAACTTCATTTTCCCATTGACCGTAATCTAACTGAATACTTTTGATTGCCCTGTGATTTGCCCTGTGAACTATGCATTCCATTTTCATAAAATTTCAAATGACTCGACAAAATTATGCAAAAATTATGTATTTTAAATTTCAAATGATTTGGTGGGTAATTTTTGCTTTGTTGTATGTGGAAAGACGGACGGACGAATTGAACAACGATTATAGGTGCTATACGCATTTACATAATTACATACATGCCTAAAACTTATATGTACGTAACAATATATAAGTTACTGAACAACATATAAGTTATTTTTTTAAATAGGGTGTTAAGACTGGATCATATGTTTAGAGTGGAATCCGTTGCAATAAGAATATTCAAACGAAAACCTAAATTTGAAAGTTTTTTTTTTTTTTTTTTTTTTTTTTTTTTTTTTTGTTAGCATTCTAACAGCCAATTTTCAATCTCTAGAAAGAGGATAATTTTAAGGCAGGTGAAACTATCAATTTGTTCTCAAGCAACGTTCAAAAAGACAAAAATCATCAACAAACCTGGAAACTGGAGATATAATGCTGAGTACGTGTCATTAAATACATTTATTCACGTTATCAGCAATACATCATATACCTGCATTGAAATTGAAAGCTGTTCGGCTTTCAGTTTCAATACAGTCGTTACCTTTATGAAACATTTATTACAAAGGAACCAGTTTTCGTACTGCATGTAACTTTCATTGCTACTTGGTACATGTGGGATGGTAAATGGTTAAATTTGAGAGTGGATAAAAAATTTTTGCAAAAATCATATTTTTAATTTTTACAATACCATAACTTTTAAAAAATGCAATTTTTAAAACAACTTACCGAACTATTGACATAGTTTTTTAAGCATTTAATTATACAAATTAATCAATAATAAGAGTAAAATATTGAAAAAAGTTTATGAATTCCTTCAAAGACCTACGAATTTGAGTTTGCAACATTAGATCATTGTATTCACATTTTTGGCGGAGAAAAAATTGGTGGTTTTTTTGCTTTTTTTAAGTAGAGATTTAACAATTCTAGTCGAATGTCAAATGTGTCTAATTCTAGTGTATAAGTCTTGTCGCGATTAGAATTAGTTGCTTGTCGTGTGTGAATATTAGTTAGGATTTCATTATAAAACTCACATATTCAACATAATTAGGTACAGTTAATTTCCTTAATTATCTAAAAAAATATTAATTTAAGATTAATTTTATCAAGGGGTATAACATTTCACTTTAATCAAAAACTCAATCAGGCATAATAAAATGAAAAGTTTTAAGGAGTTCTGACTTTAAAGAAAATCAACTTCGTTCAGACTGCAACTTTAGAGATTGAACCGTTTCAAATTTACATCTTTTAGCATATTTGTCTCTAGCTAATCTTCCCCAGAGGTTCTCTTTTGAGATCATGTCAAAACTAAGAGCTGGCCAATCCAAATAACAGTTATTTGGTTTCGTCTAAATCACTGCATTCTAGAATTTGACACAAAATTTGAGCAATAGTCTTGCTGACTCGTGCATTTGTACCATCTCTGGCAACTTTTCAAATATAAATAACTGTATTTCAATCCTTTTCTGATAACTTTTAGAATACTGATGACCTTTCAAAAAATGAATATGGGTTGTTACATTGTAAAAACATGATGCATACGCCATGAAAGAACACCTCCTTGTTGTCTACTAAAAAAGTTCGCTGTTCTTTACAAATGTCGTGCTAATAATATGCCCAACTATCAAGGCCATCTACATTGAGTTTCTTTTTTTTACTTACAAGCATATTTAACGATTCATTGGAAGATTTTTTTTTTATTTTGAACACGAGTGTTTTTAATCGAGTATTTTTTATAAACTTTGGCGAATGATGCAATTTTCGAAAATCAAGAAATATATTTACAAGCAGCTGTCGATTGACTGTGGATGTTGGTACTCGAACATTTATTTCTATAGAAATTGACCGTACACACATGTTCTGAGTTGAAGTTAATGCCGAAATTTCTATCTCTCATCAAAGAATTGTTTTCTTTTGCTATCTAGAACGGAATTTTGTTTCAGATTGTTACCTTTTAACAAAGTTTGGTAAATATCAACCTTTTGTATCCAATTTTTGTTAAAATGTCCACGAGTTTATAAATGACTGATTTCCAAAATATCCATTTTGGACAACTTCATATTGCGAGTATCTTTGTAAACAGTCGTAAACGAAAAGGCAGATTCAATTTTACGTCAAAAAACTATTGCATCACAAATGCATGAGCTTGGGATACGCAAATTTCGGATATCAGAATTTAAATCAGAATCAATTTTAACACCGATTATCTACATACTTTTGGGACATCCTTTATTTGTTTTTATATTTTTATAATAAATCTATGACTAACAATTATATATTATTTGTTATTTGAATATTTTATTTTTATTTCATCATCATTATATGTTTTCATAATTTAGTTCGTAATTTTTACTAGCTTGGTCAACTCTTAAATAAAAATAATTGTTGTCTATAAACATTTAGCACGCACTATAATACTTATCGTACGTATACTCTAGGGATAAAGCTGGCGAAAATTTTGTAGCCCATATTTGGCAACTTACTCACGTTGGACGTGAAATAAACAAATAAAATCCAATAATAAAAAATTAAATGCATAAAAAGGGACATAAAATAGGTTTTTAACAGGTAAAATATATTGCGCCTCTAGCTTTTATATATACGATGGAAAATGCACCAGGTCTTACTGCTAAATACTTGCATCAACAAATCAATCAGCACTAGTACTTATTTTTATTTCTTAATTCAAAATTTATTTTTATGAAAATTTTATAGTAAATTATTTTTAATGGCGTATACATGTTTAAAACAACCTGTTTTACCTTGTTCTAATTCAGAATATTGCAAATGTAAAATATTGTGTTTATTTTTATTTAACATTTGCTATATTCATTTTAATATTGAATAATCTGTTACATAATCGTATATAATGCTGTAAAATTTAACCATTGTTGAATTTTCAACAATAAAAATGTTTAAAAAATAATTTGTAAAACATTTTGCTTCTTCTATTTTTTTTCACTATGAAATGGTACAATATTTATCTGAATTTTTCTACTTTATATGTGCATTAATGTATTGTAAATATTTTTATTACATAAAATTTTATTGTAAAAATATTTATTGTATTGTAAATTTAATCCTTTTTACTTGCACTGAGCATACCGTTCCCTGAATCTGTCTAAATAACAGCAATTAGCTTTTACAAAGATTTGGAATATATACAGTTTTTACAAGTTGGAGAAAAGCTTATTTAAAGTAATTATTAAGCTTATTTAAAAATATAGTAGACGATAATATATTCGTGAAAAAAAATACAGAAAGCAAATTTTAAAGCAAAAATATCGAAAATGATGTCTGAATTTAAAAATTATGGGAGAAATTTAATTATATTGTTTTTTTTCACCTTATAAATCAACTTTATTTTCATTTACTAAAATCCTTAGTTCGACATTTTAAATTCCTTTAAGCTTATTGCCACGCTTTTTAAATTAATATAAATTGCCTCTTTACGCAATAAAAAAAAACATAAATAAATAAAAAATATTCCAATGCGTGTACATTTGACTCAAGAAACGATCGATACTTCGTTTTTTATTTTGAGAAAAGCAAATAATTTATTTTATAAAGAAAAGATAATTTGTAAAACAATATATCTTTCTTCAGTATTGGTACTTTTCTGTACAAAGTTTTTTTTATATTTAATATTAAATTTACTTTTAAATGTTATTTATGGAAATTGTTAGAGGAAATTATAAAAGTATTTTATATTGCAAGAAATTCACGAATTATATTTATTCTTTGCAAATTACGCAATCCAACAATCCCACAAAAATAAGATAAAATCATAATAATGACAATAATCTATATAATAAAGGCCAAACGTATCTGTGCGTAACGCATACGTCATGTTTTGAATGGCAACACCTTCCGTTGAAATTTCGGTTTTGAAATTTTCGCTATTGCAAATTTTTAAACTTCTAGACATAGCAAGTTTTCAACCTTTATACCATCGTATAGAAAAAAAAAAATGCACTTTTAAATGCAGTTTGTTAGAAAACTGTATTTCAATTTGTTTTTGAGTTATTAATTTTTTTGTAGTTTTTAGTTCAACTTCTCTGATGGTGGCATCTTGAGTATCGCATTTATGTGGGAAATAAAGAAAAAACAGCCATAGAGTAAAAAAAAAAAAAAAAAAAAAAAAAAAAGAATAGAGATGCAATTTGGTGACTGGAGATGACATCAAAAATGTAACTCTGAAACTTGATGCGTTGCATCAAACACAACCGCGTGCTTTCGCAAAAAAGGAAAACTTTTAGCGATACAGTTTCAATTCAAAATAAAATGAAATGCTATTTTAGAATGCTAAAATATAATCAGATTTTTTCATTTAGAGAAAAATTGATGTTAAAGAATTCGGTCTCTGTTCCACGAGATTGTTTTGTTTGGGCCGAATAAGAGACTTAAATTGGAAGAATAACGCCCATTCAAATCATTTTAATCGCATACTGCAACTGCATTTATCTCTTTTCTCCATGGAAAATAACAGATCACTGTATATTTTAGTTTCCATTTTTTCATAGCAACTGAAAAAAATAGCAATTAAAAACCTGTTATGACAAAATATTGTCGGTTATAAAACCCAGTGAATTTTGTTGGTTTTATTTCGTTTTTATCTATCAATTTAATGAGTTTTAGTTCGTTGTAAACTTATTTTACAAAAGATATATCAATCAACAACAAAAATGTATTTTAAAGAATATCTGTGTGCCATATTTTCTTAGTTGGTTTTAAAAACTGAACGAATGCAATTTTATTCTTTGGCAAAATGTTTGGCTAATAACTTCTATCTTGCGTCTAATACGGAAGTACCGATAATTTTCAAAGCTTTATATAATTGCATAATTAATATGTTTCATATAAAATTGTTGTTTTGAATTAGTTGGCAGTTTAAAAAGCATATTACGTAGGAAAATTTTATTAGACTTTTTAATTTAAAATAAAAAGAAAAAAAAATATTTCACCTTTACTCTGTGACCCGGGAATCCCGGGTTCGATGTACTAATAATAATAATAATAATAATAATAATAATAATAATAATAATAATAATAATAATAATAATAATAATAATAATAATTATAATTCCTGTCGGCTTGCCCTATAAGCGGAGGTAATTTCGAATTTAAGTGTTCATTCCAACAACAAGAATTTAAATATAATTAGAGATAAACCTAGTTTAACAATTGTATTTTGTTGCTTTTAAAGATTTTTTTATTTCATTTATCTATAAGAGCTGGTTTTATCAGAATCATCTTAAACGACATTCGTCTCAAAATGTCCACTTTGACAACATTTTTTGAAATATATTCTGAATTTAGGAAAAATTGACCAATACATATTAATCAGTTACTGAATAAGAGAACAAGTCAATTAAATACGTTTGAGAGCAAAAATAGATTTTAAAATGAGTGAGAATATAAAAAATTTGCTATTTGAATACTTCCTAAGTTTTTCAATCACGATCGCTTCTAGAAATTCTGTTCAAAATACCCATTTTGACAGTATTTTTTAAAATATATTCTACCATCATCAAAAAACTGACCAATACGTCACATTATATAGTACCCAAATGAGAGAACCTATCATTTGAATGCGTTTAAAATCAAAAGTGAATTTAAAAATTAGTCAGAATATAAGCAGTTTGGATATGAGATTTTTTCTTCAACTCCTGTTTTGTTTAATTTATTTCTCTATAAAAATTTGTCTTATAAAAGATTTGTCTATGTAAAAGTTTTAGATATTATTGAGAAGTTGTAAAATAAATTTAATCGGATTTAATACCTCTAAAACTGAAGAAGTTATAGTTTTTTTTTCTTTTTCCAACTCCTTTTTATTTCGCTTTTATTTTATTTTATTATTATGATGTTTTTTTTCTGTAAGAATTGGTTCTCTCAAAAATTTGTAGATACATTTAGATTATATTAAGAATATTTATGAAAAAATTAATTGGATTTAATATCTTGACAATTGACGAAGTTATAAATGTTTTCTCCCATAAACCCTATTTTTTCCTTTTGAGCTCATATTTAACTTTATGAAATATCTGTCATGCATAAACTATTCGTAGTTTTTTAAAGCTATATCAATTTAAACTTATTCAATATCTATTTTCACTAAGACGTTATGGGTTTTAATCTGTTTTCAGAAAACACTTCGCTGTTTCCACCACCCCCTTAGTCCGATTTTGCCATTTAACGAATATGACCGAGATTTTATGCCAATTGATTTTATGTACCAGTTTGGAGGAGACTTGAGCAGAATTATAGAAGTTATCGTGTCCATAAAAAAGTGATATACATATATATATACATACATACATATATATATATATATATATATATATATATATATATATATATATGTAATTAAATAAAAAAAATTTGCGCTATTTTGTTCTCTCTTAACTTCAATTCTAAAATTTGTGGAAATTATTTCAATCTTAGTTTCGTAATGTATTAACTTGTAACAGCTAAAATTCTTTTTCTTATTTTATTTATTAATAAATTATTGCTTGCTTCTCAAAAAAGTGGGAAGTATTTCGTAACCTTTTCACTTTCTGGAATATTCCCGGGATTTTAATTTTATTTTTTATTTAACATCGCGTGACAGGTGTTAATGCGCGTTGTTAAAGGGCTTGTTATTTGCGAGGAAAAATATAGATCCTGCCGAGGACACGCCTGTTAAGACCAATCAAAACTGATCATTTTTTTTTCGTTGAGACTCGAGTTAATCCTAATTGGATTTTTAAAATGATTGACGCGGAATAGGAGGGAGCTAGTTTTGTCGTGAAAATGTTTTTTTCATTTGGTTTTTGAGGAGCGTTAGAATGCAATTGCCTTTTAAACTATCAAGACGCCCGTTTTATTTCCCGCTGAATTAGAATATCTGATGATGTGGACTGAATAACGAAAGTTGTACTGTCGATGCGTGCTAAGGTGATTGCGGGGAAGAGCTTACCTATTTTAATGAGTTCATGAATAAAGAACTTGAAGACTGATGGTGTTTGTTTTTATAATGGGGAAATACCCCAATGACATACCCCAACATATATATATATACCCCATATATATACCCCATCTATATAATACCCCAACATATATATATATCTATAATATATATATATAGATAGATAGATATAGATATAGATATAGATAGATTGATTGATTGATTGATAGATAAAGCAGTATTTCATACGAAATCTGCCTAAAAGGTGGACCTTTGTAAAATTACGCGTTAGTAAAATTTTAACTAGAATATATTCACTCGATACATGCACGTTATTAGGAAAACATACAGATATTTAAAAAAAAAGTATTGCTTAGATACTTTTCCACATAAAATTTCGCTATATTGAAAATATTACACTGATATAAGCCACAAATACAATACATTATGGGAACAAAACACTAATCTTAATTTATTTTGTTAATAATTTTTTATCTTATAAGTAATGTGTTTTTATATGGAGCAGAACATTTTAAATTAAAATAACATTTTTAATTTATTTATTAAGATTGCTTATCATATACTTTGCGAAAATATTATGGTTTCGATTTTTAATTTTGTACATGTATTTTCGATTATGGTATTATACAAGGTAGAATTCGTCGAATTTCTATGAAAGAAAACATTAGACTAAAAACTATTTCATTCATTTATAAAAAGCCTACAAATTAAGTTGCAATAAAAAATGCACCTTATATTGGTAAGTGTAACTCTTAAACAAACGATATTTAAACTAAAGTTAACAAAACTTTATATCCATAAAATTCAGTTTTTAAATTATTAAATTTTAATCGTTATGTAACAGATAATATAATAAAAATATGTTATTATGACAAAGTTATCAATTATAGATCTCGAATTCAAAAAAAAAAGCAGCAAAATTTCTTCTACTTTGATTCAGTCATAGGATTTTCCCCCATTAAATCTAAAACCGATATCATTTTCACCATCTCAGAAACTACATATGCACCTCACACATCCATATTCACCTTAAACAAATATATATATATATATATTTACATACATATTTCATATATAAAAATGAAAATACAGAAATTCAAGGAATATAGTGCATATCTATATGTTAAAAAATTAACTATGAAAAATTCAATAAACAAAAGCAAGATACAGGCAAGAAAAGGCGGCCTGTTCTTCATCAGAGTGAAGACAGACAAGTTTACCCTCCTCCCCCTCTTTTAAAGTGCTTTTGTAATAATTATCAATCAATAAGATTGTCCACGTCTCGCAAAAAAGGGAATTCAATATTAAATGTCCCTAAAGGCTCACCAGGTATTATAAAGGCATTAAAATTAAGGGCAAACCAGAATTATCATGAAAGTAACTAAAATAAATGGAAATAGAAGTATAAAGGAAATTCTTTAAACTGAAACAAATAAAAAAATCAGTAGAAAATAATTAAAAATAATTTATTATGGCTTAAATCAATAGGATAAAAAAGTAAAAAGTATAATCTATCATATGTAATTCTACATTATTTATTTTTTATCATAACCTTTTACCTAACATTTATTTTGTATATAAAAAAATACCTTTAGAAACTAAAAAAGCGCAATCAAAAGAGACGCATTCAAGAAGCATTTCTGAATTATAAATTTTGAATAAATTTAGAGATTCAATTCAGTTATGTTCCGAAATTGAATCAAAATATCTTTTATGAATTCAAATTTATTCAGTACCAGAAGAGTTTTATGACAACCATTCCAGCTGAATTTTAATGATGCCATTTAGAAATTTACTTTTAATAATACTAAAAATAATATAATGAAAGAACGTCTTTCGTGGATCTTCAAAAGAAATATCTTCAACCGGAAAAATAGTTCTGTCCATGCTTGAATTTTCAGAAGGGGGAAAATACTGATTTGCATATGAACAGAACTGTTTTGAAAATATTTTTGCGACAATAAAACTTTTCCCAGCTTCAATTTACATGGACGGAAATAGAGCTATAAATAAAAGAGTAAGAAACGGGAAGACTTTTTTTACAGATTGTTTTGTTTAAGATTTGATTAAAATTAAAATTAAAAAATCAGTCTAGCAGAGTTTAATAATTTTTTCTTGAATTTATTTTTTATGCAAGCATATATTTTAAAGAAGAAAAATATAGTTTTTTTAATAGGACGAAATAAAGTTTTTTATATAGTCAATTGTTTTACGATGTATTTAACCAAATTTGTATCATTGTCGGGAATTAAGTTTGTAATATAATTTAGAAATAGAGGGCTTTTTATTTCATAAGCCAGAATGCATGTTTTAATTTTTAAAGGAATTAGAGTAATACATTCCAGTATTTTTTATTCGCATAGATTCTGATTTGAAAAATCCGTTCAATATACTGATAAAAAATTTAGACCAGTGTGGAGACCTAACCCACTTATTAACCACAAATGTACAGCCTATGATTAAACGAAATGCATTTTGTCTCACCCTTAAGTTCAGAAGCCGGCAACGCAAACACCTAAAGTATCGAACACACACATTCAGAAATATATATATATATATATATATATATATATAAAGGAAAACTAGTAATAGGGGAATATGATGCCTGCCGGAAGTGAAGTCATGATTAAACCAAAAATTAACACCATTAATGATTTACACGTCAGTCCATCATTGTGTTTGTCATAGAATTAACGGTATCAAATAACTGAACGGCAAAAACAATAATAAGCCTGCGAATAAACTACTTGAGTTATTAATTTTTAGCTTGGTGCATCACTTCACTTTCGGCATATATGGATTATTAGATTCTCCTATTACTACTATTCCATAAAATATTTTTTCTTTCTTGTGATTGATACCTTAGGTTTTTGTGCTGTCGGCTTTTGGATTATTATTTATGTATGTCATATAAAGTGTCAAAGAGAAAAAAAGATGATAGTCGCACATAGTTAGATGATATTTATTGGAAGACTTTTACTTTACGAGCGTTGATTGTTTGTTTTTTGTCCATTTGTACTTACTATTAATTAAATTTCAAAGGCTTTTTATCATTTATACACTTTTATAAACATCTGCAATTGTATTTTTAAAGGACTTTTTCTCACTTTCAATTATAATCAGCTGTGTTTTTATAATGTTTATATTTCTTTTTGACTTGATTGAAGACTATAAAAAATAGCATGCCTTTCAATGTAACAGATGGTTCAATGATCTTAAATTTGATAAAATGTTACCTTTGTAAACATTCTTAAAAACCATCTTAAACAGAAAAATAAATGTGAATGTATTAACATGCGAAGTATCGATCTAAATGCTTGCGTTAATTTGGTAGAAAGTTAATAAAGTTTCAGTTATAATGTTTGAATCTGATTCAAACTTTCAAAAATACATTATACTTGTAACTCTTTCTCTTCATTATTTTTAAATGATATCATTTAAATAAATAGAATTTATTTGTTTCTTTTTATATATTTGTACGTTTCCAGTAATTTATGATTCTGGAAACACAATCCTTATCTTCAGAAGTATATAAAAGAAGGAAAAACCATAAAAAATGAAAATAATTAAAATTTCGAGATTAGCAAATAAATATTTTCGAATTTAATAGTAGCTTTAACAACTTTAACTGATTTACCGTTCGGGCAGGACGAATTTGTTTAATTCATTATATAAAGCTTTTTGACACCACTATTTTTTTAAAGTACGATTTCATACTATTTAATTTCAGAAACTTTAGACTAAATATTACGAATATTTAAGCTTAAAAAACTGATGTTAACCCACATTTTTAATTTATTGTACGTAAAAAAAGGAATCAGTTAAGGGGGTAATGGTCACTTTTGTTTCAGAAAAGTTTTTATAAACGCTTAAGTCAGTTTTAATGTATGATTTAAAAATTAGATTTTTTTTTTCATTAGAGATTCTGATTCTGATATGTTAATTCTAGTATGTAACTAGGGGATTGCATTGAATTCTGAATACTTTTTTGGAAATTTTTCCTACTTTTGGAAAATTATTTGTGTATATTGTAACACTTTATGTGTGTTTAACCTCCTGACTGCCAAACAAAACGGCAAAATTGTAATGTTGTTTAACCTGTAATTTATTAAAAACATTTAAAAAAGATTTTTTGCCAAACTGATACAAAATATTTTATTACCTATAGGTGTATAATCTTTGAGAGTATTAATACTAACTTAAATTTTCAAAACAGACTTTTATTTGTTGAATTATATTAATCTAAATATTGCCTATGTTGCAGTGAAACTTAGAGTTTAGTGAACGGAGAAATCAGTTCGCGGCAGTCAGGAAGTTAACAATATTTTATGTTCTTATAGAAATTTTGAATGCAAGAATTTCGGAAAGGTTTGAAAAATATTTTAAATTAAAAAATAAGCTAATTTTCATGAAAATATTAATTAACTATTTTAAATTATATTTTTATATACAAAAGAATTATAAGATAAAATACATTCATGATTCCAAAAAATACAAAATTATGAAAGGAATTCTCAGAATCAAATAAAATTTTATACATAAATGACAGGTATTGGTTACATTTTCAAAGCAAACATAAAGTATCTAAAGTTAGTGTTTGGTGTAACCATCACAAATTGCAATACGTGCTGCTACATGACGTGGCATTGGGTTAAACAGATTTTTAATATCTACCTAGAGAAGAGCATTTCATATGCTATGTATGCGTACACAAAGTTCATATGTAGAAGCTGTAGAAGGAGGATAGTGAGCAAGAATCCAACAACAAAATCCCCCACGCGTTCAACGGGTGCCATGTTTGTCGAAAACACAGTCCATGAAAGAATTTGTGTTTTTTACTACCATGCTGTATTTATATAGTTTCAGCAGCAGTTCAGAGGGTTCTGCTCAGCCCACGCAAACGTAATAACTCTGGAATTGCAATCATTTGCTTAACACATTATACTGTGCATTCTTTCAGATTTTCAATTAAATCGCATGATTTCTTTATGGTGTTGTAATGTTTACAAACATGAGTGTTTAACTGATTGACATCAGACATTTAAATTGGAAAACAAAGAAATTATACAGATTAATTTTATAAATTTTTTATTTTAAAAAAGTTGCATTTACAAATTAAAATATTGCTTTCTAAGTATCGTCCATTTAAAATTTTTACGCTGTTGCGTAGAGAAAAAAATACACTTTTTAATGAAATTTGTTTGAAATCTCTATCACAATTTGTTTTTAAATTATTATTATTATTTTTTTTTTTTTTAGTTTTTATTACACTTTTTGTCATCGTGGCAACAGAAGTATTCCATTTCTGGACATTAAATTTGGAACAATCAGGAAACGAATAAAAAAAATAAGTTTATTGTGGAATTCAACCAATAAAAAAATTCTGATATACTTTGGATTTCCCAATTCTCTACCGAGAACAACAACTATTTTTTTTTCCAAATAGAAAAAAAAATTGGCATTCACAAATTAAAACCTTCTTTTTAACGTTCAAATGATTATAAAGAAAAATGCTGGTGCTAAAAATGAGATTTTAAATTGAAATGAAAGAAATCACATTGCCTTAAAGAAAAAGTGTTTCCTTCCTGGAAAGAACAAATTACAGAAATGAGAAAGAAAGTTCCTTATTGAACTAACGTGGCGAAAGAAGAAAAAAAATAAAAACGTATGAGACGGATGAAGAATTGCTATTGTCCTTAGAGAATAAATGTAATTTTCAGTTCATTAGATTGACAATAACACACATCAACTTTTGATGCTTTAAGACTTTGCAATATTCTACATGAGGTTATTTTTATTAAAACTCCAACTTCAAAATATCGCATATTTTAAATTTTTACACCGTTGCGTAGAGAATAAAATGCACTTTTTAATAAAATTTGTTTGAAATATCTATCACAATTTGTTGTTAAATTGTTAAGTTCATTTGAAGTTTTAATTACTCTTTTTATCTTCTTGGCAACAGAAGTATTCCCTTTTTGGATATTAAACTTGGACAAATCAGGAAAACGAATAAAATAAAAAACAGAAGTATTTCATTTTTGAACATTAAACTTGACCAATCAGGAAACGAATAAAATAAAATAAGTTTATTGCGGAATCCAACCAATAAAATGATTCAGATATACTTTAGATTTGCCAATTCTCTACCGAGAATAACAACTATTTTTTCCAAATAGTTAAAAAATGGCATTTTCACCTGCTTTTTAATGTTCGAAAGATCTCTAGTAAATAATACCGTACAAACTATTTTCCATATTTTGAAAGAAAGTTTTACATAATTGAAAAAAAAGTCTTTTATAAAGAAAATGTTGGTACTAATAATGAGATGTTAAATTTGGAATGAAAGAAATCACATTGCCTTAAAGAAAAAGTGTTTTCTTATTTGACAGAGCAAATTACAGAAATTAGAAAGAAAGTTCCTTATTGAACTAAGGTGGCGAAATAAGAAGAAAAAACAAACAAACATATGAGACAGATGAAGAATTTCCATTGTCCTTAGAGAATAAATGTAGTTTTCACTTCATTAGATTGACATTAACACACATCACTTTTGTTGCTTTAAAAGTTTGAAATATATTCTATAAGATATCTGTGGCTTCCAGTAATAACCAAGTAAGGCACATTTTTAATATTTTGAGTAATTAACGTTTAAAGTTTTCAAAAATGTCTTTTTATCATTACTTTTATAAAATAGATTAGAACTTAACAATTTTCACTAAGTTCAATTAGAATATAAGAAACTCTTTTTCTTTTTGCCAAAATAGTTATATAAAAATGGTTTTTATTAATTGAGAACTAATTAAAACTGAAACTTTTATCTCGTTATTACCGTTTTTCATTTATTTTTAATAAATGTAAATAAAATTAAATATTTACTGACATTTTAAACATTAATTTCACAACAATTAAATACATTGTCAATTTTTTACTTTTTTTCTGTTTGAATTTTTTTAGAGAAATTTATAAGTTATACAAGCCATTTTTATGTTATTTTTATAATTATAGACGGTTTACAGAAATAAATAGAAATTTTATCTCGTTATTAACGCTATTTTATGCACTTACCCGATTATTACTCTTTTTTCAATTTTTAAATAAAAATTTATAGTCTCCCTGTGACAGGGAATATTCGATTTTCATTTTTCAATACAATGGCAGATGAAAGTACTCTTTTAAAACAGCATTTTTCCAAATTATCTCAAATTTTTTTAAAATGATCCTTACTTGGTTACTACCGGAAGCCACAGATATTATTTTTATTAAAATTTATTTTTTGAACTTGTAATTTGTGTTAGAATTTTTAAATTAAATATTCACAAGTAGTCGAATTATAAAATTTATTATTAAAACTGAATTGAAAGGAAACGGATATTTCTCTGATAATGAAGTTTGAGACGAACAAGGTTTTGAATACATTTGGTAGCATGTTGAATACTAAAATGCGCATTTTGATTTTGTTGTAATAATTTTTTAGACTGCAAACTATAAAATATTTATATTTTTCTTGAAAAAGTTATTTTTTATGAAACAATATTTTTAACCAAAAGTTTCGTTTACTGAAACCTGATCTCTAGAATTTCCTTTAAAAGCCGTACAAACTATTCTCCATATTTTAAAAGTAAGTTTTGCAAAATAGTAAAAAAAAAAATCTATTCTAAAAAAAGCCAAAGCTTGAGATAAATAGCTTTTCAATCAAAAATTTAGAAGAATGGAAATATAAAACAGTCGGCTTTCACACATTTTTTTGTACTATTCTTTAAATTTTAAATATCCATTCCTGATAACCATTTTGGGTACTACTTGGTTAACCCATCTACGAATTTCGCCAAATTATACAAACAGCTAAACTATTATCCAAACTGACGCATTTTTTAAAATAACGAAAGAACAATTCTTTTAGTAGACCTTTATAAAAATACAAATTAAAAGTCAAATTAAAAATCACTTGATGACGTAACAAATACGCATATCATGTTTAACTTCAAGTGAATGTGGCGTTTGCGATCATCATATTGGCATTTAATCTTAGAATTTGGCGACAGTAATTTGGTCGACGCTATAACCAAGTAGTACCCCATTTTGTTTTTCAGTAGTTAATCTGTTTCACTTTACCAGTAGTATAGGTAAAGTAGAATTTTTTAAAAGCTGCTGGGTATTGAAGGAACTTTGGGAAGAATTTCTACATTTCTTCATTTCTATAATACAAATGAAGATTTAAGAAATTCTCTCTCCTTTCCCCCAATAAACACACAAACAGAGTAGTGATGGGCGATTCTGGAAATTTTGAGAATCGATTAAAATCGACATCGTACGTCGATCATAATAAGAATCGATTTCTCAGTTCTAGAATCGATACTAGAATCGATATTTCGATATTCAGATTCACACAGAGAAGATCCAAATTACTAATTCCAAAATTTAGACAGTCAGCAGGACCATAATTACCGTCTCCCACTCCCCATCCACATTTAAGGAAGCATAGAATTAAGCTATTGCAGATTTTAGAGTCGGATAATAAGAATTTTAAATTTTAAAATGATTGTCACTTATGGTTGTCACTTACACAAATACTTTGAAAAATTTGAGAGACATAACTCAACTAATAACAACACTGAGTAACTTGGCATTAAACCGAGGATAAAGAGTGCCAAGAGGGGGTAACTAGGATGGGAAACAAGGAGTAGAGATAAAAAAAAATTCTAATGCCAACCAAATGTTACACGAGATAGTTTGGAAGAACAAAAAATATGCCCCATACGCAGGGGGGCAGGTAAACCCCACTCTTGACGGAAGGGAGACCATAACCCCAATGTATGTTTTGTCGAAGTTTCAAAATGAGGATTTACAATAAAATAGAATGAGAATTGGACATTTTAAAAATTGCATGCATACTTTGAACGGCCCATTTAGTAAAAATTGGCTAGAAAGGGGGGGGGGCGAGGGATAAAAACGGACGAACTTGAAAAAAAAAACATAATAAACTAATAACCCAAATAACGGAGCTTCTAAACAAAAATATAGTGTTTACCTTAGTGTTGAATTCATGGGTTGGCCCCCGGGGAACATGCACTCTTTGAAAGTGTAAAAAGTGCTACGAACATGTAACTAGGTAAAGAGAGTGGTAGTAACAGAAAAAAACGAGAATATAAAAGCTTTATAACGATATGTTACATGAGATGGTGTGGAAGAAAAAAAAAACATGCCCCCCACCCAGGGGGGCAAGGTAAATCCCAAACGGACAGAAGGGCGACCCCGGCCAAAATGTATTTTTAGTTGAGGTTTCAAAATATGGATTTATAACAAAATAGAACGAGGATTAGACTTTTTAAAAATCGCAGTCATAATTTGAACGATCCTGTAAGTTAAGATTGGTGAGGAAGAGGGGGGGGGGTTAGGATGGGCGAACATGAAAAAAAAATAGTGGCACTCCGAGTGTGCCGGTAGAAGTGAAACCTTGAACAATTACGTGTGTATTTTTTGAATCGTTAGGATATATAATTTTGAATCGTCAGGAAATACTTTTAAATGAATAAATAAAAAAGTTTCTATAATATTAAAGAACATATCAATATCTATATAAAAAAAAAAACCGCGCGATACCATATGTCCAGCTATTGTAGTTAACTCACTATAACTACTTTCTTACATTTTAAAACGCTATAAATACATCAACCAAAATTAGACCATACTATCGATACCTTAATCCTTATCCAAATAAATCATTTTGTATTAATGCCTGTTACAATATCTGTAGATTACTTTTTAATTATTCAAATCGGACATTCCATTCAAAAGATATTACGGATTTAAAGATGACAATCTAAAGAAATAATAGCGCTGCTGAGCACTCGGTGGCCAATAAGCTTAGGGATTACGTGCGCAATCAAAAGATTGTGGGTTCGAACCCCAGTTTCGCTGACATGTATCAATATTTTTTTTTTGTTTTTTTTTCCGAAGAAGTTTGAAAAATTAAAATTTTAACCCATTATGGGTCCGTAACGTGACCTAAAACGATGGAAGAAAATTTCTTATGCTAGATTTGTAATGTATGAAGCATAAGCTTTCAATAGACATATTGTATCAAGAAATGAGAAAACACCCCTCTACGCCCCCACCCCTTCCCAAAAGGTCCTATAGGGAAAACCGGAGAACTGGAATAGTAAAAAGAACGGCAAGAAATGGTTAGCTATACTAGAATTTTTCTCCCCATTGTAACTCCTATAGAAGCAAAGTTATAGCCTTTTAAAGATTGAAATGAAGTAAAGAAATAAGCAAAATTAGATGAGTGATCCACAGGGGGGAAGGGGTCCTCAGCTCTGGGGGTGCCATGTAGCTTAAACTTTTAAGTTAAAAATGGTAGAGAATTAAATGAGCGAAATTTTAATGTGTATATTGGGGGAGGGTGCAAACTAATACTTCAAATAACTGGACTTTTAAACAAAAATATAATGATTTAACCTAGTGTCGAATTAATCAAGTGGCCCGCAGAGGATACACCCCCCCTCAGAAGTTATGAGATTTTATGCTTTTTAATGCACAAATTGCGATTCCCCCCTCTCTTACAGGGCTGTAAAACATGATGCCTTCCTCCGGAGTCGCAGAAAAATACCTCATTCAACACTGATTTAGCCTAGAAAAAAAATCCATTCTTATACGTAATTTTACATCAATACTACCATTAAAATAATAAAATTGGAAAAATCAATTCGATCTGAAACATGGATCGATTTAAAGTTAATCAAAAATATTACAATTTTATTGGTATCTAAGAATTTTCCAAAATGCGCTTTCAATTTTAGGAAATCAAAATGAAATCGATTCCAAAGATCGAAATCGAATCTAAAGATCGACATCGAATCTAAAGACCGATCTTACGGGCAGAATCGATTTTACATTTTTACTTTCTTTTGTAACTTTACAAGAAGAGAGTATTAGATTAGTGAAAACTACTTCCCGTTTTCGAAGGATTTATATATTTTAGAAGGTCTTTAACACGATTTCATGGTTTTTAAGAAATATCTGTTTGTGTGTGTGCCTGTCATACTGTGAGTCTGTATATGACAAAAATTTCTGACCGTTCTATCTCAAGAACAAATGTCCGGAATTCCACAAAACTTTAGATTTAGTTTGACCTTGATATAAACTGAATCTAATTAATTTTTGGTGTATATAGCCTAACAGGTGGTGCTGTTATGCTGCAGTTTTTGCGCTTTGCGCAACAGCTATATCCGAATAACGAATGCACGGATTTTCATCAAATTTCAGATCCAGTTCTTCTTGACATGAATTGATGTTTTTTGCATTTTGATGTATATCGCTTTTCAGATGGCGCTGCTATTCTGAATTTTTCACAATTTCCACTCAGCGCCATGTGAAAGGAGGGGGGGGGGCGGAAGGAGGCGGTCGTCCCAAGCGCGGAAATTTAGGGGGCGCCAAATTTTTACTACTAATATCACTTCTAGCCTATCACAAGAAAAAGTTAAAGGGGGGCTTAATTGGAACTACTCTGAACCGGGCGCAGTTCTCTTTTCGCACGTCCCTCTTTCCATTTTAGCTCTATCTCAAGAACTAATGCAAGGACTTTCATAAAAATTTAGATTCAATTAGTCCTTGATATTATTTGATGCTAATTACATATTGATTGAAATTGCTTAAGAGATGGAGCTGCTATACTGCATTATTCATGATTAACGCAATAGCGCTATCTCAAGAACGAATTTTCCTCAAAACTCAGATTTAGTAAATCCCTGACATAGATTAGTGTTATTTAGTTCTTGGTGTAAATTGCCCTACAGGTGTCGCTGATATGCTGCATTTTTTAGGATTTCGCAATAGCTGTATCTCGCGCTTTCATGGATTTTCATCAAAATTCAGATTCATCTGGTACCTGATAAAAATTGATACTGATCAATTTTTGGTGTACATCACTCAACAAAAAACGCTATTTTGCAGGGGGGGGGGGTTCTGAAGTTTCTTTAATTCTTCTATCTTAGAAAATAATACACTGGCATATTGGAATTCGCACATCCGACTATTTTATCTTCGACTTTTGAAGGAAAATGAAAATTATATTACCTTCAAAGAAATCGATTAAAAATTTTAAAGTATCGATTAAATCGAGTTGGCCGTAGTATCGATTAAATCGATTTAAAAAATCGAAATCGCCCATCACTGAAACAGAGTTGTTTTAACATACTAATTTTTGGCTAAAGTGTGGATAATATTAAAAGTCTCAACTGTTTGATTATATCAAATAAAGTATCTTTTCTGTATTTTTTCATGATTATAAAAATCCCTGTCGGAGAAGTCCCGCTTATAGGCGAAAATAGATTTTGAATAATGCCCATTTGAACAACAAAAATTTAAATATGATTAGAGATAAATCCAGTTTAACAACTTTATTTGGCCGCTTTTGAAAGATTTTAATTTCATTTCTCTGTAAGAACTGATTTTATAAGAATTATCTTAAGTGAAATTCGGCTCAATTGAACATTTTGACAACATATTTTCAAATATATTCTGACTTAATTAAAAAATCGACCAATATGGCACATTTAATAGCTCCTTAGTAACGAAAAATTGCCAATTGAATGCGTTTGAGAGCATAATTGAATTTAAAAATGAGCCAGAAAGTAGGCAATTTGTTTTTTGAATAAATCTTAAATTTTTCAATCACGATCTTTTCGGGAAATTTGGTGCGAAATGCCTACTTTGACAGCTTTTTATGAAATATATTCATCCTTCATCAAAATAAGGACCAGTACGGCAAAATATACAGTTCCTAAATAAGAGGTTAGATTTGCTAACCTAAAGTTTCTCAACTGTGAGTTGAACCGCGAGTTGAAGGTTGATGAAGACTTGCCCGGTTAGTGGTCTCATACATTGTAAAATATCTGCCGCCAGGGCAAAAATTATGTGGTTTTGAGTTTTCAAAATTTTTTAAATACTTATCGAAATTTACATAAAACTTTTTAATATATTTAAAATATATATAATGTTTTATAAAATCTAAAAAAACTTAAAATATAATAAAAAATACTATTCCATTAAAATTGAAATTTTTTTTCATATAATTTTGTCCGCACGATATCTGAACTTAGAATGGATACATCAACATAATACTAATGTTGAAATGAAATTTAAACTATAATTTATAGAATAAATTAACAAGTTATAAATTCTTTGACAGAAAAAAATTAAAAAATTCAATTAAAAATTTAAAATGGAAAACAAATGAAAACTAATCAATTAATGATTAAAAATAATGGAAATATTTACTAATCTCAATAATATTAATTGATTCTATAACATATACGTAACAGCTCATTCATAAGTTTTATGTTCATATACACTGGTGTCCAAAAGTTAAGCATAATTGGTAATAAAGTAATTATTTTTAAGTAATGAAAGGAATATGAATCGGAATGTGCTGAAATTCCAGGTGTGTAAACAAAATAGTACGCGTCACATATTTTCGCGAAGAGTTTTCCCCGAAATCGAACAGGGGACCGTCAACAAATTGAAAAAGAACGAAGATCTTTTGGATAACCCTGTCAAAACTAATATAGCAAAAGCGTTCAAACTGCACATTATGATTAATTGGCTTATTGTAATGTACTGTGTTAATTTTTACAAGGATAGCATGTATACTCGTAGAGAAATTAAGGTTTTTATAAAAACAGTCCTAAATTTTTCCAAGTTTTTTGCTTATAATTTGCAGAGTTCTTATTATAAAATAATGTTCTTTTCTGAAAATATGACAAAAATCATTGTACACTATACCCTGTCATCAGAATTTAAAAATAATAAAAATTGTATGAAAAATGAGTATGTTTAGTAAATAATTTTTCATTGCGCATGCGTCAACGATATCAAAATGTCATTTGCAAATTGTGTTAGCTAAATGTATAGAGCAACCTCTGTAAAAGTTTCAAAAACATAACTTGAAAATTCCGAAAATGGGAGCCTATAGAATCAACTCAAAATCCATTATTCCTAAAGGAAGCAAAAAAATCAGGGGTTTTACCTAAATATAGTTGTACGTGCAATATTGTGTAGGCACTAAACAATGGAATATGGATACAGCCCCTCATCTTTTTGCTTCATTTAGGGAATAAAGGATTTTGAGTTGATTCTATAGGCTCCCATTTTCAGAATTTTCAAGCTATGTTTTTGAAACTTTTACAGAAGTTGCTCTATACATTTAGCTAACACAATATGCAAATGACATTTTGATATCTTTGACGCATGCGCAATGAAAAATTATTTACTAAACAGACTCATTTTTCATACAATTTTTATTATTTTTAAATTCTGATGACAAGGTATTGTGTACAATGATGTTTGTCATATTTTCAGAAAAGAACATTATTTTATAATAAGAACTCTGCAAATTATAAGCAAAAAACTTGGAAAAATTTAGGACTGTTTTTATAAAAACCTTAATTTCTCTACGAGTGTACATGCTATCCTTATAAAAATAAACACAGTACATTACAATAAGCCAATTAATCATAATGTGCAGTTTGAACGCTTTTGCTACATTAGTTTTGACAGGGTTATCCAAAAGATCTTTGTTCTTTTTCAATTTGTTGACGGTCCCCTGTTCGATTTCGGGGAAAACTCTTCGCGAAAATATGTGACGCGTACTATTTTGTTTACACACCTGGAGTTTCAGCACATTCCGATTCATATTTCTTTCATTACTTAAAAATAATTACTTAATTACCAATTATGCTTAACTTTTGGACACCAGTGTATATGTTCTAAGGTAACTTATAGTACGGATTTTAAGCAGTAACTGAAATATAGTTTTTATTATATTAAACTAAATGTATATATTTTTACATTTTATAAAATCTGAAATATGGATGAAATATATTGCAGAAATTTGTGTAATTTCTATAAGTATAAGAAAGTGCTGAGAATTTGATGGTGTATTTGGTGTATTTTTTTTCGTCCGATTATCTACACTAGGGATAAAGGACCAGGGGGGAGAGCCCTTCGTGGGGGTCTTTCTAAGGGAACCTAATCCGTATTTACGCAAGTTTCGAAGAAAACCACGAAAACTCCGAACGGTTAGGCCGACAGCCGCGATTGGGTTCGAACCCAGCACCTGCCGTCTACCAGTTGAGGGGTCCGTACCTCTCGGCCACTGGTGGGGCCCGCTGAGAATTTGAAATACGTCACTTTTTTACTGACCACAGTGATTTTAAAACATATGAGACCTTTGCAATTCACTTAGGATAGAGGTTGACTATCCAGGATTTAGTTTAAATCATTGAAGTCACACACATTTATTCTTATGTTAAAACGAGTTCTACTCAAATTCAAGACGCACGCAAAATATACTTTTGTTTAGAGAAATTTAGATCCAAATAAATACATTCAATACATTGTAAGTTTAAACTTCGAGTGGATAAGCCACAGGCAATAATTATTCCGTTTAAGTCTGTAGAAACACGCACTAATTACTTTAACAGATCAGAATTAATACGAGCTTGTTATGCGAAATTGATTTCTGTGGTTCATAATGAGACGGACTTGTATAATGTTAGCAAAATGTCTAATTAATTGCTGAATCAAATCAATATATTACTGGCTGCTACCAGATAGATAATCAGCATAATATGGATACTAAATCCTGAATATAAGAAAACTGCCTATAACAGCAAATCTTTCCACAACAATAATGTTAACGTAAAGGCAATTTTCTCTCAGAGCTAATATACACCAAAGTTGTTTTCAAAAGTATATAGTATTGATATAAGCCTTGCTATAAACCTTTGTATTGTTCATATTTTGATTTTATTAAAACTGCGCATTTGGTTCTTTGCATCACTAGTCCAAAAATCCAGATAATTCAAAGCGATTTTTTTTGAAAATTTTTAAAAAGAACTAAACTGTATCTTATTAAAAAATTAAACATAAAAATTAAAACTTAAAAATATTTCTTAGCGTATATTCTATTACTTAAAAAACAGAAAAAATATTAATAAATTGAAAATTTATCAAGAATTGTATTCATAATGCGTACATTTATAATTATCCGAAATGACGGATTTATTAATGTTTTTCTAAGAAAGTGATCCGTATAATAGAATAATATTGTGCCGATATCTATGATGGTACACAACGTTATGTCTGGAAAGAATTCTATCTAAGGAATGAAATTTCTAGTGTATTTGCCAAAACAATATATGATGTTACGATCACTATGCGTTTCATCACTTCTTTAGTAGAGCGATCTTAAGATTTAAAATGAGGCATTCCTTACTTTGTGTGATTAGTGAATTATGGAATCATTAGCTAAGTTTTAATATTAATATTTTTTTTTGTATTTCTTCACGACTTATTGTATTTATATCAGAATTTTAGATAATGGTAAATTTTACAATGCAAACAAGTAATGATCTAAATTAAAATGGATTTGCTGGGTTCTATTTTTATGAGAAGTTTTTCATCTCTAGAAAGAGGCATTTTTTTCAAATTTGAGCGAAGAATTTTTCGAGAATATATTTTTTTCAGTAAGCTTGGAGAGAAAATATACAATATATAAAAGAAAATATAAAGTAATATCAAAAGTAATTTAAAAAAACGTAACTTTGTGAAAGTTTTAATTATGACACTAAAAGACATGTCTGGAAATGCTGGTCCTTACAGAAAGGTGCATACGTCAATGTACGTGTGCACTAATACTCATTAATTTAAATACGGCTAGGTTGGACATATTTCTTCACTATTTATTAAATAAAGAATACATCTGTACCGATCGTTCAAATTTAGTGAGGAGGCAGAAAAACAATGTAGGATAATCTCACATGGGAACGTATTGGCTCGAACGAACACATGACTATATAGAGGGCGCAGTGTATCCATAGCTTCGGATCACGAATGATATTGTTTAATAAAATCCAGATGGGCCTCATTTATCACACTGTAAGTTACATGCATGTCTGCATATTCATTTCACGTGGAAAATTTCATGTTACATCTACAAAGTCACCTTGTTGAACAACGACTTCTCAGAGAGTTTTGCGTGCTATCAGAAGCTGTGGATACACATTTCCCTGTACAACGTTTGTCGTTTGCCGTTATCCATGCTTTCCTGTGTGACATTGTCCTTTTTCGTTATATTCTACCTCCTCTCCAAATTTGAACGGATATTTATAAATTTGATACATTCTCAAGATTACTTTTTTTAAATTGTGAATATAGAGAAAGTATGTGTTTTAATTTTTGTTTTATGTATATATTTTTATAGGTAAATATTTTTTTCTCATTTTAAGAAAAGGTTTAATTACTGGTGCATCTATATCTATAATTAAAATTTTAGTTTACATTGTGAATCATTAAATCAGCCTTAATCATATTTTAGTAATAATTTGTCTAAAACGATACTTTTTCTCATATCCATTAGTCGTTATATTAAAATTTTATTGTATATTTTATTAAAGCCATGTGTTTCAACAAACCTTTTTCCTGTGATAAATACATTTATCGCAAAAATACTGTCACACCGAATAAAACTATAAAACTATATAAAACCGTTTTAAAAAATAAACATTTAAGAAAAATCATGCGTTAAGCAAAGATTATGAAACAATTGCCAAAACTTCCTGAAATCTTTAACAGAATTTCGTTATTTAGGGAAACAAAGCGTAACAGACTATCGCCAAATATTCCAATATAATTGAAAAGCCCTCTATTTGATCTGCCGGGTGATATATATACTATATAATGGGGAAATTTTGTTAAGCAAGAAAACAGGTTGAACTTTCTCTTTCAGAAATTTATACTACTAGTTGGAAACATGCTAGAATACTTTTGTTCAGCCCTGTAGTTTACACAGTATTTTTACTACACGTCAATATTTATCAAAAATTTATAGTATATGATGTAGATCATATTACTAAATTTAAAACAGTATTGAATTAATCACATAATCACATATGATGGTGTATGCTGAATTCACATTTTAATATGAACCACTTTGCTTAAATAAAATTATATAGTTTCGGGCATCTATACATGAAGAAAGTATCTAGATGAAAGGTCGGATACTTATTTGTGTACTAGTTTACCACTATGATTTTTTACTAATAACAAGTCATATAATGATAAAACTGATTTTAAAAATTATTAATTTCAGGAAAATTCTGTTTAAGAAAAATAACTATAAAAAACATTATAAATTATTCAAATAATAAATTGAGGTTTAAAAAACTATTTTAAAATCAGAACTATTTTTTAGAATCACTACTGCTTTCTACTTTTTAGCATCAGTAACTTTATTTGACGTTTTTACATCTTTTATTACTACTGTTTAAATTCATAAATCATAGTTTCTTAGTTTTTTTTTCATTTTTTATTGTACGTTAATATGATTTTAAGATTCTTAAGCTTACTTTAAAAATATATTTATTATTTTTAATAATGAAAAATAACCTTTTTAAAATTATTATTAAAATAAATTTAGTAAAGCTTATTTTTTCGAAAATGCTTAAAGAAATTCAACAGTTTCAAATGTTCTATGCATAAAAAACAAAATGCCAAAACATTATTGATTATTTGCTTGCAATGACCATTTGTGTAATGTGATTTAAAAGTAAATAACATAAATTTCATGATTATTTTTACATTTATTTGCTATGAATGTAGTGATATTTTTCTTATTTTAACTGAGAAAGAACTTTATTTTTATTAGGATAATGCACATTTTGTTTAGTGTAATGCATGAAAAAAAGCACATGCCATCATTACCTTAAAATTTGATCTTTATCAAGTAATTTAGGGAGCGTGCTTTTCTATCTGAACTTCTTTTTTTCCGAGTAGTATACGAGTCAAAATAATGTTTCCTTCTAAATGCTGAGGTAAAAGACGATGCTGAATCCCCTCTATACAGGTAATCCCATTTTTTTCTTTCTCCAGATTTCTGCTTCAGACTAAAATTCAAATATTACTATGAAACAAAGTAAAAACTCACAAAATTCTGCTATTTTTAAAAGTTTTGTAAAAATACTTCTTTTGAATGATAATCATTGCTTAAATATTTTGGTTAAAAACATTTAATATCAATCACAACTCGAAATTAAATCGCATTGATGTTAGATAATGAAATTATTTGAAAATTAAATTCTATATAACTATCACTTTCTTTACGTTTGACGCAAAGTACGAAGCCTATAAAAAGTCCTAGACAAGAGAAAAATTAGAGTAATTTTTTATTAATAATTCAAAGAGACAATCACCCAAAACTATAATTTTTGTATTTTCCAAATTTTATTTAAATAATAATTTAGTTTAAAATTCTTCTAGCGGCTCTCTATTTTCATACAAGTGAATAAACGATAACCATACATGACCTCTTTAAATGTTCAAGCATTAAAATTTCGCTATATTTAAAACTAGTCGGATGTGGCAATCACAAAACTTTCTTCTTTTTTCTTATACACTTTAATACTTCCAGGAAAATAAAACATAGCAGCGTCACTGGTTAGGTAATTTACACCAAAATCTAATTTGCAACAGTTTGTGTTAAGTTCTAATTGAGTCTGAAATCTGAATAAAATACGCGTATTAGTATTTTACATAAAATCATTACAGAAAACGTAAAAAAAAACAAGATAGAAGCGTCAACTGTTGAGCAATTTGCTCTCAAAACTAAAAGATAATAATTTATACCAGGTAATAACTGAATCTGAAGTTTGATGAAAATTTTGCATTAATACCTGAGATAGAGCTATTTCGATAATCATGAATAATGCCACATATAAGCGCCAACTGTTGAAAATTTTTTTCAAAAACTAAAAATACTCATTTGTATCACGGACTAACTGAATCTGAAGTTTGATGAAAATTTGTGCATTAGATCCTGGGAAACAGCTATTGCGATAATAATGAATAATGCCGCTTAACAGCGCCACACGTTGATCAATTTACTCCAAAAGCTAAAGAATATTTATTTATATCAGGCACTGATTGAATCTTAAATTTGATGAAAATTCCAGCATTAGTCTTGAGATAGAGCTATTGCGATAATCATGAATAATGCCGCATAGCAGCACCACGTTTTGAGCTATTTACATCAAAGCATAATCAAAATCATATTATATCAATAACAGAATCTGTTTTATGAAAAGCCGTTCTTCAGTTATTGGGGTATAGCTATTGTGAAAATTCTGAAAAAGGCAGCACAGTAGCGCCACATGTTGCATGATATACACCAACAACTAATCATATTCAGTTTATATCAAGTTCAAACTGAATTTAAAATTTTGTGAAATTTCATGCATTAGTTCTTGCGATAGAGTAATCAGAAAATTTATGTCATATACGGACAAACATTTTGAAAAGAAATGTTTTTGGAATCTTTGACCCTCTAAAATGTGTAAATCCGTTGAAAATTGGAGATCAAAAATTTTCACAAATCCAATACTTTCTTGTAAAGATTGAAGAAAGTAAAAATGCTGTGATTGTACACACTCAATAACATCATTAAACTATACATATCAGTAAAAGTAACTGAATCAAAAATATCATGCACTGTAGTTTATTCAATTAATGTTATTTAATAAAAATCTGTTGCAGAATAATCAGAGAAAGTTACTTAAAGTGGTTACAGTGATTTGAACTGTTTCTTTTTTTACACAAATATATCCAGTGTTAGAGATACATGAAGATTGCACTTTGTTTTGTAATTAGTCGAGGGAAACTAGGATGGGATCAAACTATTGATGGCATGTATTTATGTATCTATAGATCTAAGATATTCACACTGTGTTTTATAATTTCAATCAGGTTAGTTAAGTTTTCTATGTTATTTCAGTTACTGAAATAGCGAAGTATAATAAAATTAAAAAGTCTCAGAAAATAACGGATTGGTTACAATTACAGCGGTGTATATTAGATTTTTCTGATGTTAAATAACAAAAAAAATATTTTTTTAATTTCTAATAAGATTGAGTGCAATTTAGAAATGTGGAGTCGTAAAAATATACCCTAATTAAGATATTCGAGTTAAAATGGGCAATAAGTCCATTAGCAGATGTTTAAATCTTACTAAATAAGATTGGAAAAGACATAAAAGGTATTCACGAAAATGTCTGATGGTGATAGAAATCTAAGAAGCCTGTTATTATGGATGACATCTCAGATTATACAAAATGAAATGGATCAGTGCAGTGTGCCGTTCAAGCAAATTACAGCTCTGTAACTGTGTATTTTTGTCTAAATGCTTGAATACTCGAAAAAAACCTTTTTATCAATTAAAGAACAGTTTGAAATCTTATGCTTTTCTAAAGTGCATGATTAACTAAATAAAATAATAGTGAAACCAAGTTATTTAGAATAATATGAGAAAATATTTTATGTACGATAAACTATAGCATATAATGTGCAAGTAGAGGATTGGGAAAAGTTTTATATTCTGTTTGAATTTCATCTTCCATAAAGCCCCTAGTTTTTATTATGATCTCACGAAGAATGAGATCGAAAGATAAGAGCATATTTTGTGAAATTTTTGAGGAAGTATTATATTAAACAAAAACATAATTTGCAGAACAAATTAAAAAAACAAAATTTATTTCCTGCTCTATTTAAGCCCGAGAAGGGACAGATATTAAGATATTTTATTTATTTTTTTTTACATTTAGTATTATTTTTTTTGTATCAAATAATTTAAATTATGTGAACATTAAAAAATAAAAATGAAATTCAAACAATATGATACTTAAAAACCCTAAAACTTAGATTCTGTTCAAACGAAATTGAAATAAATCTTAGACCTTTTTCTGAACATTTGTTTTTGAGATGCGTCTATTCTTTTTATCTATACCTACCGTAAACATTATACAAAATCTGTAAAACAAATATTTGCAAGTTAAGTTGGTAAAAAAGTCTAAGATTTATTTCAATTTCGTTTGAACAGAATCTAAGATTTAGGGTTTTTGTATAAAAATGTATATGCAAAATTCAGAGCAAATCTGAAAATTCTTAATAAAAACCCATTTATATAATTTAAGAGGAGTTATCTCCTTCTTTTTTTATACTTAACCATTAAACTTCGAAATTTGTTCAGAGATTTGAACGAAATCTGATTATTCTGCATGTAAAACCCATTTATATCAATTAAAAGGAGGGGCATTAGAACCCCCGTTCCCCATTATTTATACTTGTTCAATGAACACCTAATAACAGTCAAGGAATCGCCTTATCAGAATGATCCTACATCTAAATTTTAATCGAAAACTGTTAATTCTGCATGAAAAACCCATTTATATTAATTAAGGGGAGGGGCATGATCCCCCCGTTCCCCTCTTATACTTATCGAATGAACTCCAAAAACTGATCAGGGAAACGCCTTATCAGGATATACCTGTATACAAAATTTCAAGTGGATAGGATACTTTTATCAAGAGTTATCGCGTTACGCACGTACGAACGTACATACAAAACGGGGGGGCACATAAGCTCTCAGGCTATGATAGCCTGTGAGCTAAAAAGCACACATTTATGACGTCATATTGGAAATGAAACAGAGATTTTGAAATATTTGGTATCAAGACAGGAAGCATGTACAGAATTCAGTTCTAGATATAAAAAAAAGTTAACGATTTGGAAATGGATCACTGAAAATCTGTGCAAAACCCTATGGAGAAATGAAAATCTATACAATTTAATTAGGGGTGGTTTTGGAGTCTAGGGATCATAATCGGTATAGATCTGGAAAAGTAAATCAGAAATTCCTACGTAGGGGAGAACGTAATAGTTAGTATTTCATCAAATAAAATTTTGTTCAAAAATCTAATTTAATTTTGAGGCCCTTTCACAGTTTTGCAGAATTGGTAAATTGTAACTAAAGTGCTTCAACACTCTCTCATCCTGCTTGCACATATGAAGCCAACATGATGTTTAATCTTGAACTTGTTATACACTCAAATTTTTCATCACCATATTCTTTTTTAGCATAAAATGGAGCTATTACAACAATTTAATAAGAAACTTGGAACTTACAATGTGAATATTCACTAATATATTTTTTTGCGTCAGAGGAAGAGAGAGAGAAAGAGAGAGCACCTCAGACGTTCTCTTGAGTGTACACCCCCCCCCCCATAGTTCATTTCTAGCTATGTCCCTGGGTAAATTTCATCAGTAATTGTGATATGATACCACATAAAGGAAGTCCTGATGATGATACCCTCAGTTCTCTTTGAAATGAGCTCATCTGAATGCAGTAGTTATTAAAAAACTTAAGATATTAAACAAAAACATAATTTGCAGAACAAATTAAAAAAACAAAATTTACTTTCTGATCTATTTAAGCCCGAGAAGGGACAGATATTAAGATATTTTATTTATTTATTTCTACATTTAGTATTAATTTTTTGTGTCAAATAATTTAAATTACGTGAACATTATAAAAATAAAAATGAAATTCAAACAATATGATACTTAAAAACCCTAAATCTTAGATTCTGTTCAAACGAAATTGAAATAAATCTTAGACTTTTTTACGAACTTAACTTGCAAATATTTGTTTTACAGATTTTGTATCATGTTTACGGTAGGTATAGATAAAAAGAATAGACGCATCTCAAAAGCAAATTTTCAGAAAAAGGTCTAAGATTTATTTCAATTTCGTTTGAACAGAATCTAAGATTTAGGGTTTTTAAGTATCAAATTTTTTGAATTTCATTTTTATTTTTTTATGTTCACGTAATTTAAATTATTTGACACAAAAAATTAATACTAAATGTAGAAATAAATAAATAAAATATCTTAATATCTGTCCCTTCTCGGCCTTAAATATATCAGGAAGTAAATTTTGTTTTTTTAATTTGTTCTGCAAATTATGTTTCTGTTTAATATCTTAAGTTTTTTAATAATTACTGCATTCAGATAGCTCATTTCAAAATGAACTGAGGGTATCATCATCAGGACTTCCTTTATGTGGAATCATATCACAATTACTGATGTAATTTACCCAGGGACATAGCTAGAAGTGAACTATGGGGGTGAGGGGGTGTACACTCAAGAGAACGTCTGAGGTGCTCTCTCTTTCTCTCTCTCTTCCTCTGACGCAAAAAAATATATTTGTGAATATTCACATTGTAAGTACCATGTTTCTTATTAAATCGTTGTAATAGCTCCATTTTATGCTAAAAAAGAATATGGTGATGAAAAATTTGAGTGTATAACTAGTTCAAGATTAAACATCATGTTCGCTTCATATGTGCAAGCAGGATGAGAGAGTGTTGAAGCACTTTAGTTACAATTTACCAATTCTGCAAAACTGTGAAAGGGCCTCAAAATTAAATTAGATTTTTGAACAAAATTTTATTTCATGAAATACTAACTATTACGTTCTCCCCTACGTAGGAATTTCTGATTTATTTTTCCAGATCTATACCGATTATGATCCCTAGACTCCCAAACCACCCCCAATTAAAAACTCTATCTACCTCCACGGTATCTTACATAGATTTTCATTTCTCCATAGGGTTTTGCACAGATTTTCATTGATCCATTTCCAAATCGTTAACTTTTTTTTTTATATCTAGAACTGAATTCTGTACATGCTTCCTGTCTTGATATCAAATACTTCAAAATCTCTGTTTCATTTCCAATATGACGTCATAAATGTGTGCTTTTTAGCTCACAGACTATCATAGCCTGAGAGCTTATGTGCCCCCCCCCCCCGTTTTGTATGTACATTCTTACGTGCGTAACTTGATAACTCTTGATAAAAGTATCCTATCTACTTGAAATTTTGTATACAGGTATATCCTGATAAGGCGTTTCCCTGATCAGTTTTTGTAGTTCATTCGATAAGTATAAGAGGGGAACGGGGGGATCATACTCCTCCCCTTAATTAATATAAATGGGTTTTCATGCAGAATTAACAGTTTTCGATCGAAATTTAGATGTAGGATCATTCTGATAAGGCGATTCCGTGACTGTTATTAGGTGTTTATTGAACAAGTATAAATAGGGGGAACGGGGGTTCTAATGCCCCTCCCCTTAATTGATATAAATGGGTTTTACATGCAGAATAATCAGATTTCGTTCAAATCTCTGAACAAATTTGGAAGTTTAATGGTTAAGTATAAAAAAAGAAGGGGATAACTTTTCTTAAATTATATAAATGGGTTTTTATTAAGAATTTTCAGATTTGCTCTGAATTTTGCATATACATTTTTTATATGAAAAAGCATGTCCCTGATTAGTTTAGGGGGTTCAATGATTAAGTATGAAAGGGGGAAAGGGGAAGCTGTTTCCCCTCCTTTGATTTTTTCTTTTTTTCGATCGTAAATAACTCTTGAAAATATAAGGCTGTAATCAGGAATTAGTATGCGTAGCCTGTGAGCTCAGTGCCATCAGTTTAACTGGGCAGTATTCTTTTTATTAATTCTTAAAATCAATTTCATTTTTTACGATGGAATCACGCAAAAATCATATATTACTTTTTTCTTTGGCGAATTCTTTTCTTTTGAATCATGAAGTCAAATTCGGCAGAAAAATCTCTTCTGCATGAAACTGATATTTATACTTAACAATCAGCATTGGTACATTGCGTCAGAAGTATAGTTCTAGACATTCATCTCTAGACAATATAATATTCCTCCAACAATACCTCAAGACATAGTATCAATAAAATGTATTTATTTTTTGTATTACGTCATATTTATTTATATTCTGTATTTCTTCACTTAGAAGATTCTTGATAAATTAATTAATGTTTGAATTAAAATTCTGCGCAAAATTGAAATTTAACTTCGACAGAACTTCAAACCGCTACCGGAGCTCTGGGCAGGGTTCAGCGTAGAAAAGTTGGGGATAGATGTCATATATGCAACACATTGGTGCGATTGGAACAAAATGGATATTATATGTCTCACATGCCAACCTGGCTATCGTTGTTTATTTACTAATAAATTCTTTATTTTCTCTTACTTTTACTTTAAAAATTATGTAGATCGTTTTGTTCTATAGTTATTAATAAACTTTTTTTTATTTATCACTATTTCCCTTTTTAAATATTAGAAAATAATTTAAAAATATATATGTGATATGTATTTGAAAATGAAACTTTCGCCAAATTGGCGTCAGAAAAAAATTGCGCCAACATGGTAAGTATTAGACATCTGTGCATAAAGGTGACGTATTATGAATATTCCAAATGTGCTTAAATTTTATTAACTCATAGAGAGACTGAATCAAAAGAGTTTTATAAAAATATTAACTTAAAGTATGAAAAAAAACAACTATTTTTCAACAGAAACTCTTTGCGATATTTCAAAAATTAAATCGTGTAGTGTTTTATCATATTAAAATCATCGGAATAATGAATTTAATACAAGTTAATTCGGTACTTGGTTATCCCGTCAACCAATTCCGCCAAACTGTATAAGTCGCCAAACTAATAGCCAAATTATTTTATAACAAAAGTACAAATAAATGGGTAAAACGCTTGTAAAAAGTGGAAATAAAATCATTTGATGACATTTATAAATACGTATAGCTATTTAATGTCATTGAATGTGACATTCACGATCATCTATTACTGGCATTTAATCTTATAGTTTAACGATAGCTTTTTGGTCGACGACGGGATAACCAAGAATTACCGTTGATTTAAAATTCATTTTATCCAATGATTAATTATTTGTAAAATTATAAATTTAGGCACGATTTAAAAAAATCACCAAATCGGGAATTATAACAATATATATGTAAACATTATTGTTTATACTTGTTTATATTGGATTTGAACATTTAGGTTGATAGAATTTGCGACTTTATAGTGCCGAAAAGTCTTACACCAAGTAGTTGACAATTCTGCGGTTTAGCCTTAAAAAATTGCTATGTTTGAAGACCCAGTTCTGCAGATTTACTAGTTTCATTACATACCAAGGATGAAATACTATTATTATCAAATACTATTATTTTTGAAAATTTTTATTCACCTAAATTTATTTTGATTTTCTTCGAACATATAGGACGAAGAAATTTTTTAAAATGTGGAATAAGTATGAAATCCCGGCGCAAATGTCATATGCGCACTGGGTTTGGTGCAATTTTTTTCTGATGCCAATGTGTCAAAAAACTCGCTTTCAAACTCGCTTACATATATCTATTTAAGTTATTTTCTATTATTTTGCAGAGACAATAGGTAGAAAAAAGTTTAATTTACTTTTTTTCTATATTTCTTCAGTTAGAAGCTTCTTGATCAATGTTTGAAAATGTCCTTTTATTTTAAAAATCATGCTTCATTTTGCTTTCTGTTGACGATTCTTGTATTTGTACGAAATGTTTGCAAATCTCCGTTTCATTTCTAATATGACGTCGTAAATATACTATTTTTAATTCTTACAAAAAAAAAAATTATTTTTTGTTTATCACGTAAAAATGATTAATTGCTAATGGAAATATGTCCATTGACCTCTGTATATTTTTTTGATTGGAGGGAATTATTTTTTAAACAATTAGATACTTTGAAGAAAATTTGTGGAAGCGCGTACAGAATGTGGGAAAATGTCTAGTAAATAACTCGTTCAATGTTAAATTCCGTATTAAAATAACATTACGGAGTCACACTGGAAATAAATGAATTTAATTCCAAAAAATGTATGAATGATACACTTGAATCCAACGTAAATCCTTCCATGCGTAACCTTATGAAGAATTTATATTCTAATGAAACTTTTTAGTGTTGCTGCAATATTCAATAGATGCTTCAAGAGCGTCACATTTTAAAATTGGAACGGTTTGAGAACAGACCAGACCTTAATTTAATTAAGGTGAATGGAGGCAATCAAGGTTATTTGTGTGTCAAAATCAACTGTTTGAGCCAGACATATAAACAGAAACAATAACTGAATATTGGTTTCGTGTTAAGAAGCCGCTGATTTATAAGTTTTGATTTACTTTATGAGAAGGCATTTTAAAACTACAATTGATTTTCTCTTTTTTTGTTTGTTTGTTTGTTTTTTGTTTATTTTTTAAAAATAAGAATTAGCTTGCTTGGTGGATTTTTTTATACATTTACTTTTTCACGTATGTTTCAAATGTTAATAAATTAAGTCCTTCTACTAAAGATATTTGCATAATATTTTGTAATGGACAAGATTTCTATTGATATACTATTCCAATGTTTTACTTGACAAATGATTGCCGTTAATATCAATCAAACTTTAGAAAAAAAAAATTTCATTAGAGAATAATTCTGTAATTTATATCACCACAATATATTTAAAGTTTGTTTGGGAAGGATGATAGTTTTTCTTTGCTAGTAAATGTGGAGTATTTTTTTTAAATATTTAAATAATCGATTCATAAATTTGCTACACTTTTTTGATTTCAATACTTGCTTATAAATTTTAGTAAGTTCAAGGAATTTTGTATATCAAGGGCCAAATAATTCAAGTTTCAGTAAAACAATTTTTATATTCTTGCTATCGCTGTTTTATAGTGGCATGTAGAGCCATTGATCTACAAATCAAATTTAACATAACAAATTATCATCTACAAAAACTAATCGCCTTCGAGCGTTTGAGTTTGGGGGTTCGAATCACACTGGCTCCATTGCATGCACCCTATGTGTGGAGCTACCGGTTTTTATCTCTTGTGTTATAAATTTTCCTTGTGCCATCTCTTTCCTGTAATATTGACGATGATTTATAAGCAGGATTCATGTCAAGCATACAAATCAAATTTATGCCGTTTAGTAAACAACAAACCTACAGTAAGTCAGTTTGATTATATAAAGAGTGGAATTGCTTAGGATAATTAATTTGCTTACTTGGTTAAGCTAAATAAAATAAGTTTATCTTAACTTTACGGAAATATGAGTGTAAGCTCAAAATCACACATAAGTCTGTGGACAACAGGATTAGAATTCCTGCTTGTCCTTAAAATTAAAATATACTAAATATTCTCGATTAAAACAACGGAACATGATGCAGGTTTTCAGTCATTTGTTTTCCACAAAAGATTACTACCAGCAAATCTATTGCTGTTGCTTCTTCTAAAGAAACGGATTTATTATGACAGGATTTTCCTTTAACTTATATAATATATTTTGTCTGAAAGCGTATATTTCATTTCATTGAATATATGTTCAAAGGTTTTCATTGTTAAAAGTGATATCTAAAATTTATGTTTGTTTATTATTGCATACACTGCCTAAAATATATTTGGGCTTTAAAAAGGTTTTAAATTTTAAATTAAATATTTTACATAAAAATTACAATGTTTAAACTGTCAGTTTTCATGTTTTACATCCGTTTCTTTCAATTTATTTCTAAGAGCTTAAAGAGTTGATTGTTTAACATGTTTATCACTAAAAAAATTGATTATATATATTAATATCTCTAAAAATAAAAATAAAACAAATTCCTAGTTTAATTTAATTTATTTGTATTTTGTTGTGTTTATGAAAATATGCAACAAAGCATTATATACCTCAAAGATCAGGCTTAAATTTTATGCCTGACTCATAAATCGTATCCCTATTTTTTTTCCTTGTCACTTCTTTAAGAAAGTTTTTTTCTTTCTTTTTTACCATTGGTTTACTGATATGCTTTATGCATTTAATTCCAAAAGCCTTCATGACCGAACTGAAGCAATGAAAAAAAAGGTTCTTATTTTTAATCTTAGCTTTTTTAATGAAATTTTACGACACGGACTTTTTTTTATTATCCTGAAACTAAAATTGTTTCATTTTGAACGTAATTCTTTTTGTAAAAAAACTAATAGAAAAACCGTACAAAAATATTTATGGCATGCTACGGTGAATGAAAAAAATATGTATAACTATATATAATGTATTTAATTAATTTATAATCATAACATTCTGTTTTTGTGCTGCATCATATTAGGGGTAACTATAGTGTCTGGTATTTTTTTTCTTTTCTTTCCATTTAATATTGTTAATATGATTTATTTTTAATGTTTTTCTCCATTTCATTTTGGTTTTATGTGTGTTGGTAGCCCCAAATTCGTATTATTTTGTTTTTTCATAGCTAATACGAAGATGAAACGATGCACTTTATTTATAGTTCCAAAGTATTTGTGGGCCTGAAGATTCTACTTTGGTTCTAAAAATTTCGATTATATTCATTTTAATTTATTTTTACCATGTTTCAATGTAGTAATTTTTTATTAAATTCAGTGGTTTAAATATTTCTTTACAATTAATATCTTTTTATCAGCTTTCAAATATTATTCTACATTGCGCAAGTAATTATGAATGTAAGTCCATTACGATATTTTATATTTTAGTATCTTTTCATTTGAATGAACTATTCATTATGAATTATTTTCTTATTATCGGTATCTTTTATATATACTAGGTGGAACCCGTCGAATTTCGACGAAAGAAAATGTTTAGGAAGGAATTGTTTCATTGATTTATAATAAACCCACAAAATTAGCTACAGTAAAACATGCATCTTAGATCGGTCAGTCTAACTCTCAAACAAATATTATTATAAGCTAAAAAAATCTATAAAACTTGGTTGTCTAAATTATTACAATTTAATTTAATCGCATATGTAATTATTAGAGTATAATAACAAAGGTCAGTTATTATGATGAAATTATCAGTTGAGGCTCTTATGTTTGGCATAAATCGAATGAAAAAAAATTATTCCTAATAGACATGATCATAGAATTCCCATATGAAATCTAAACCCGTCATTATTTTCATCGTCTCAAAATTTACATACGCACTTCTCATAGTATTTTAATTTGATCATTTTAAAATCACTTGCTTTTATAAATGTATAAAAAAAAGTTATTTGCATCTGCTAAAAGCATTCCATTTTTGCGGATCCAGTCTTAAACAACATTCATAGAAAAGTATATGCATATGACGTCATTAGGACGGAATATTACACAAACGCAGCAAAAACAGTATTCAAGACACTCGGCAAAACAAATCGGATATCTGATGATTCATAAATCTTCTTTAATCTTACTTCTATAATAGGTCCATGTTTTATCAAAAATCATTCATTTGTATTTTTTTTTTTTTTTTTTTTTTTTTTTTTTTTTTTCAAAATTTGAAAAATATCATTACATACACACGGATAAATAACATTGCTCTCGTTTAGCTTTCCGATACGAACTGAGTAAACGCGGCGAAGAATATTATTTAAAATACATTTTTATAAAGAAAACATGTTGTATTCTTTGTAAATTAAGTTTGCAATAAACTAAAAAAATCATTTAATTGATGAATAAAAGCGCAATAAAACCAAAATTCATCGGATTTTATATCAGACGATTTCTTTTGACATGATATTTTTATTTCAGTTTTTATCAATTTTAAAAGAAAATGGCGTATTTTTGTTGCCACAATTACAAAATTCGTACTAAAAACTATAAAAAATTAATAATTAATAACTCATAAATAAATTGAGATACAACTTTCAAACAAATTGCATTTAAAAGTAATTTTTTTTTCTCTATACGACGATGTAAAAATTAAAGATGCGCGATGTTTATAAGTGTAAAATTTGCAGTAACGAAAATTGCAAAACCGAAATTGCAGGGGAAAGTGTTGCCATTCGCAAAATGACGTGTGCGTTACGCACAGATACGTTTGGCCTTTATAATATATATATATATATATATATATGTATGTATATATATATATATACTTTTAATACATAGCAGAGGTAGCTAAATGTTTTAGCAATCTTATATATGTATAAACTAGCGGCCTTCGCCCGCTACGCTGGTCGGTTTATCTAAAGAAATCTTGAAGAAGTAGTTAGATAAGGTTCAGACATACATTAAAAAAAAAAAAAAAGCAAGTCGATCATTCAAAAAACGTTGGGAAATATCAAATATTTACTGTAATTTTTTAAGAAAAACAAAGTTTCGAAAAAAAAAATTAAATCGAAAAAAAAATTACACTGACATATTAATGCAAGGAAATTTTCCCAGAGAGAAAATTCGCCTTGAATACAATATTTCAAATTATTTTAATTGCTTATAGGCGTTAATGCCAACATAGTGAAAAAAAATTCCATGCTGGGAATCGAACCCGGGCCATCAGTATGGCGCACTGACGTTCTACCGACTAAACCACATGGAACGACAGCCAGCTTGAAACTTTCTCATACTTAAGTAGACTGGCGAAAACATAACGATAGCGCGTTTTAAAATCGCACAGTGACATCTATTGGATTTTATATGTACTAAAAAACGTTATGTACTAAAAAACGTGAGCAGCGCACCTAATAGTTTCTTTTGTTTCTTTTTGTTATTTTTTTGTCTGTTGTCCGATTTTGATGAAACAAAGCCTATACACTGCCCGGGAGTGTGCATTCTTCATTAGTGAAAACCGCATAAAAATCCATTCAGTAGTTACGAAGATAACCTCGAACAAACAGACAGACAGACAGACAGACAAAAAATTCAAAAAATTTTTTTTGTGTTTCATTGGTTTTCTTTTATCGCCCTGACTCCATTTTTGTCAATTATCTTCAATGTACAGACACACCGGGTCCTACTGTTTTATTATATGTATAGATATGTATGTAGAGAGAGAAATATAAATTTAATTTATGAGTATCTTTATTTGAAAAACAATTTTTTTTTTGGGGGGGGGGGAATACATTACCACATTTTCGTAAGCATATTAACTAATTCGAGATAATTGAAATATATCCCTTAATTGCAAATATATTATTTCAATACAAACTTAGTTTCAATTATATAAATTTGAGTGATGTTGACAGTTTTAAAATAATCGCAAACACTTTAAAATTTAAGTAGACGATTCATATCTAGTTTCTAAATGTTATTATTGTATTTTCTGTTTTCTCACAGCGAGGAAGTGATTTTTTGGCAAAAATGTACCAAATTTGCATTTTTCTGTGACAGCAGAAAATTAGTTTCATAACTAAACATATCATACATTCAATGAGTGGTTTATAAAACTCATGAAGGGGAGCGAGCTCTGTTAGATATAAGTCAAGGTATGCATCCATGTCTTAAATAAAAAAATTTCATCTATTATTAAGAACTATCTTAAAAATAATATCATCAAATTAATATTTTGTATAGATTTTCGATTACGAATCATCTATCTGTCATGATCATCTATTTTCAACATCTATTTTTTTTCATTTTGTTGGATAAAAGTAGCTTTTCATATTTTTATTCCTTAAATAAATAAAAATTAAATGTCAAACACATATTAGCATGTGTACATACATGTGTGGAATTATATAATACGTGTATTTTGGAAAATAATATAGGACTATACAGAATAATCCTACCTTATGTCCATTTAAAATTATTAAAAGTGAAATCCAAAACTTAAAAACGATATATCTGAATGTAAAAGATATGTATTATTGCATCAAAATATTTACCGTTTTAATTAGACTATAAGATGGATTTTTCAAGTTATTTTCTACATGAAAAATCTTATTTTTTTATATCTTTATAGAATACATGTAGGAACGAGAGTTAATCAGTATGAAATTGTGACTAAATACGACTATTGATTAATTACTGCAAAAAAATACTTCAAGAGTTATAGAAAACCATAATATAGGTCTCATATTTGGATAAATATGATAATATAAATTGACTTTTTCTTTATTATGATGTGAAACTTTTCCTCGTTTAAAGTCTTAGTCAAAATATTTGCTTTAAGTTGCCAATCGCTAACCAGGTAAGCTATCTTTCAAAATACTTTGATAATTTGAAACTTTTGATTTACAAAACAATTTCAGCCGAATTCTTGATTGGACTTATTAACGACACCAATATATATGTTTTTAACTTCCTTGTATAACATTATACGAAAAATAAAGTATGATTACCTGAAGAAATGACGGAATAGATATACTATATCGTACTCTTGTCCAACTGGTCTGAAAGAGGTTATTATTTCGTGTTTGTTTACTATTTTTTCTCTAAAACATTGGTTGCAGTTATTAGATTTTTTTTGTTTTAATCTTTTTCATAAAATAAAAAATTGGCCTGATAGTTTAAGAATAATATCATTTGCCATATTTCTTCATGTAAGTATTGAGTTATTGTTAAAAAATTATAAACTTTAAGCAATCTTATATTAACTGAAAAACATGCCATTAATTTTTAAAATATCTTTAATTATTTATAGTTAAATAACTTATTTCGCATTTATTATTATTTATACTATCTTTCAAGGAAAAAATTGATGAATTCGAACATTAGACTAGCCTATTTAACAGTTTAAGTCTTTAATAACAAAGATGAGAATATTAATTTGATATTTTATTATAATATACTTAGGTTTTCAGAAAGTTATTACCTTCAATTAAAATTTAGTTAGGATTAAACAACTTGTATTTTTGAATAAGCCTGCGGTTTCGGCTATGTTCTTTAGTAATCTTCCTTTTTTATGTCTGCTACCACTTCTCTTAACTTGTCGGCGAATTTCGGGAACACCAAGTACAGTGGTTTGAAAATTCGATAATTTACAAACGAATGGTTTTCTTCTGATATATGTACGACAATTTGGATATAAAATATCACACAGTGTGATTTTTTTCCTTTACACCAATCGCAGTGCTCCTTTCATATGACTTAAGTCTCTTCATTTTAAATTCCTTTTAATATCTTCAGTTTCGTTCCTTGATATTAAAAATATTGAGCCTATGAAATAATCTAGTACAACATATCTTATGTTGTTTACAGCATAATTAAATGCTTAGTCATACATCAATCCATTTTTATTAAATCGAATAAATAGGCAATAAAAATTCTCGACTAAAGCTTCTTAGGCAATTAATTACCAAGGAACACTAAAGCGACAGAGAAAAGCTATTCGAGATGAAGGGAAAACGCATTTAGCTGTCAATTAATGTGTCACTTAAACGAACGGCTATCCAATAAAGATTATATGGACTTTTTGTTAGGTATTTCCGTAAACAAGGTATAAGAAAAGGAGCAATTAAGGCACACTTGTTTTCAGATATATTTTGGAATTGCCATCTTTGAGACATTTTTTCTTTTCTCCGACAATTTAGTTGAAGTTTAATTTATCCCTAGGGCGTTTAAGGTACACTCGGTGAAACATGATAAGCAGTTTATTTCACATCTATGAATTAAATGATGAACATGATATGTACATCTATGAATTGTACAGAATTAAAAGAAAAAACATTTGACTCCTTCGATTTTTAAATTTTAATTATAAATCAGTATTAATTCTATTTAGTATAGGTTTCCATTGATATAATCATTGTTCATAAATGTGCTAAGAGGAAAATTTCAAAATTTTCTAACTCTATGAAATTACCCAATTTAGTTCTTCATTTGATGATAAGTCGCCAGCTAAGTTTTTAAACTGCAAACAGTTTGCATATTTACACATATTCATCAAACATATGTTGACTAGACGAGATATTAATTGAAGTTTAATTTATCCCTTGGTGTTTTAAGGTACACTCGGTGAAACATGATAAGCAGTTTATTTTACATCTATGAATTAAATGATGAACATATATATACATATATGAATGGTACAGCATTAAAAAAAAACATTTGATGCCTTCGATTTTTAAATTTTAAATATAAATCAGTATTAATTCTATTGTGTATGGGTTTCCATTGATATAATCATTGTTCATAAATGTGCTAAGAGGAAAATTTCAAAATTTTCTAACTCTATGAAATTACCCAATTTAATTCTTCATTTGATGATAAGTCGCCAGCTAAGTTTTTAAACTGCAAACAGTTTGCATATTTACACATATTCATCAAACATATGTTGACTAGACGAGATATTAATTGAAGTTTAATTTATCCCTTGGTGTTTTAAGGTACACTCGGTGAAACATGATAAGCAGTTTATTTTACATCTATGAATTAAATGATGAACATATATATACATATATGAATGGTACAGCATTAAAAAAAAAAACATTTGATGCCTTCGATTTTTAAATTTTAAATATGAATCAGTATTAATTCTATTGTGTATGGGTTTCCATTGATATAATCATTGTTTATAAATGTGCTAAGAGGAAATTTTCAAAATTTTCTAACTCTATGAAATTACCCAATTTAGTTCTTCATTTGATGATAAGTCGCCAGCTAAATTTTTAAACTGCAAACAGTTTGTATATTTACATTTATTCATCAAACATATGTTGACTAGACAAGATATTAATATCTACTTAAATTATCCATATGCAGGTTTTTTTTTTTTAAGTTGTGAAAATAAAACCCTATAACAAAAAAATCACTGATCCAAAATATCTGAAATGTCACCAATATACTCCAATATCAATAGGAATTTTGTAGGCGTTGTTAAAAAACTTAAAATTACACTGACAGGACTACTGTATGTGCGGTAATTTAGGGAGGCTAGCCTGCGCACGGCACACACATAGTGGTTGCATAAACGTGAAGTACTTAATTACTAAGTAATTCGGTACTTCCAACCGATACTGTAACTGCTTTTTCATAATATCATGAAATTATCAGAAATGTTCATCACAATTTGGGTTGTCCCTTTTTGTAATAATAAACAAGATGAAATAATTAAATGTTGAAATCCGTGTAATTAATAGAGATTTATTAGTTTTATTGAAGAGGATTATTTTAAAAATTATTACTTCCTTCTATGAAATCCAATAGATGAATCAATCTAATCATTCATCAAAAATATCTCTATGCGCAGCTTTATAAGAAGAAGAAAAAACTTTAAAAATCAGTATTATTACAGTTAATTCAAATCTAAATGCACTAAAATATTGCACTTACACTACGTATTTAAAAATAAATTATCATTTCAGAACGATTCATAATGAAAATCTTTTTCTCCGTGTCTAAATTTACTTTTTACTTCCTTAAATTAATGCGATTTTGATGTAATCGATTTCAATAAATTACCAAATTAATCACTCCATGCGATTAGTAAATCATGCAATAAATGTTTTCATATCTAGAAAATACTTTTAAAAATCATCTAAGAGTAATTGCTGTACTTCGAAGATGTCGTTTTTAACAAAATTCTCGCAGTAATGTTAAAACGTTAATGGATGTAAAGTTTAAAAGTTGATGTTAAAAAATTAATGGAGTCTTTTGCTAGTTACAAAATAAATAGTAAGGCATGAAAGGAAAACTTATTTTAAATGGAAAGCATTCTTTTCTAATGAAATTATTTTTTAATATCCATGCTTAAGTATACTGCTTTCAATGTATATTAGATAGCTTTGGCTTAAATTGCATTTCTGCTTTATAGAAGTTATTAAATCTTCAGTAAAAACTTAGTAAGAAACATAATGAGATTTAAATTAATGAATTTTTCAGTTTTTTCTGATATGTTAGATGTAACACATGGTTTATAATTAATTGATAAATACTGCCTGTATATAGATACATTAAATACCGTTGTACCATATTTATTTAAAGAAAATATTAGTAACTTTTCCATCTATAACCACAGTTGTTAATTTCGTGTTGTGTGAAGTAAATTAATCTCGAGGAGAGGTGTTGTACGCGTTTTGAAAGCTCCTCAATTATGCAAGGCTAAAGGCCCCCCTTGACCAGCGGCCCGGGGTCCCTTCATCACAGTGAATGTGGGAATGTCTCAGCTGCGTTTTAAGGTATGTTTCATTCTTCTAGGCCAATTCTTTTTAAAGTTATGTGTATTTTCTTAAATTTTTCTCGCCTGTCAAAATGAATGCTTGCCATCACATGTGCCTTCTGTTTTTCTGAGCAATAAATCCATTAATTACTTTGTGCTCGTTATAAAAATTTACAAAATTATTGTTCATTTATCTTTACACATTTTTCTCTTCTCTCTTTGTTGATTCATTGTTCTTAATACTTGCTTTTATAATGCATTCTTAATACTTTTACTAAGACTTTTTGTCCTCCTTTACGACGCGTCTAAAGGGATGACCTTGGATTTTCCCCCTGCCTCTCTTACGCTGGGGTATTTATATTAGGATAAGTATGTCCCTTCTGTAACCTAGCGTCCGTCGGATGAGCTCTGACCCCCCGTTGTGCTTCTTCTCCCAATGTGTTTCTTTCTTTCTTTTTTATTTTTTCCCTCTTACAGCGGGGTTTTGAATCATTTGTTTACTGATTTTATTCTTCTAAACGACTAGTTTCCCCATAATGGGCAACTATCGAACTTATAAGAAATTGTTTTTGAAATTTATAATAATATTAATAATATTAACAACAACAACAACAAATAGCAAATTTTATACTGTCAACCAGTTTCTGTACTTTCTTTTATTACATATTTACTTTTTTTCTCTTCCTTTTTTTATTTTCTTTTAATTTCTCTTTTAATAATGTTTATCTTATAAGTCTCAAAACTATGTAAGCGACTTTGTTGTTCTAAGTTCTTTGTAAATACCTTTTTTTTTTTTTTTTTTAAATCTTAGCGGGCACTTTTCTCTGTTTATACACTAGGTAATACTTCTTTTTCTTCACTCTTAATTTTACACGAGTTACGACTCGTATAAATAAGTTAATTAAAAAAAGGAAAAAAAAAAAAAAAAAAAAGGAAGGCAAGGGAAAAAGGAAAGGAAAAGGAAGAGAAAGGGGCATTAATATAAAATAGTAATATTAGTATTATCAAGTACAGTGATAATAATCTCTGTTTTTTTTTTTTTTTTTTTTTTTTTTTTTTAATTATTTCTTATTGCCTTATTAGTGTCTTGCTAATATTTTTCTTAATATATAAACTATAATTATTTTAAAGGTTAGGCTAAGCCATTAAAATATTGTTATATATATATATATATATATATATATATATATATATTCTAATTTTTTTTTATTGTTTTTCTTCGAACTAGACGAGTTACGTGTTGCATTTACGAATGTTAATTAGTTACGCTTTTACTCGCATTTATTAATAAACAGTAATAATAGTAGCAATAATATTCTCTGCCATTATTATTTGTTCCCCTCCGAACATAATTTACTCTTTCTCTTTCTTTTTATTTTTGTTATTACCGTATTCAATTCAGAAGTTAATGTAGTTTTTTTTTTTTTTTTTTTTTTTTTTTTTAACTCTTTTTCTTCTTGGTTTTTCTTTATTCTAAAATGTTCCATCCAATGTAATTTTAATTTTTTTTTTTTTTTTTCTGTTATTTATGTTTGATTAATGATATTGATAGAGCATCAACTGGGTTTTTTTATGTTATTGTTTTAATATATGGAGGAAATTTAAGAGAAATTTATAGGGTAAGACAGGGAGAGGGAGCAGAAGGGAGGAGAGTGTTAGGAGCACTGGGTTCCTTTGTAGTGAAACGTTTTTTCCTTCTAATCCTTTTATTTATTTTATTTTATTTAATTTATTTTATTATTATTTTTTTAGTAATTTGTAAGCTGAATTGATATCTCCTTCTCATCTCAGGCCCTTTTTATTATATATATATATATATATATATATATATTTTTTTTTTATTATTATTATTTTTTTAATCTTAAGTATCTTCGGCACATGTGACGGCCGGTACTCATAATGACATTTTTTTTCTCCCTTTATTTTCCAAAATTCAGCATGCCGCATGCCCGCAGACGACATTCCCCGCCGGTGACGTGGGGGCCTCGGTATCCAAAGGTCGTTTTCTTGTGTATCGCAATCTACAATTACTACTCGTTTTCTTCTTGCAAACATAATGTCAGAAACTTCGTCAGATTCCGACTCGTCTGTCAAGGTCCCTCAATCGTTGAGAACTTCTCTTAGACGCTGCATGAGCGTAAGCTCTATATCTAAGATGACGGTTGACAAAAAGATCCATTCTCTAGTTAATAAAGCCACAAAAACGCTGACCAAAATAAAAAATGATAAGGCCAGTACACTCAGTATTGGAGTGCAGAATCACATTAAAAATTTAGAAAAGACCCTACAAGAATTCAATGGTATAGGGAAAAGCTATCATCAGGAATTAAACACACTTCAAAAAAATCTAACACAAGCTCACGAAATTAATAACAAATACAAAGAGCAGCACGACTCATACAAAGATCAACTAAAACAGTATTTGGCTACTATTCCGAGCGCAAAAGAAATTGGAAATGCTATATCCAAAGCACTGTATGAACACACAGAAATGATAAAGCAAGTTGTCCGTGCTGGCTCAACACTCAGGAATGAGCACTGTTCTCCTTCCTCACCAAACCGCACAACTACCACAAATAAGGTCTCCAACTTATCCACTCCTAACCAGGACAATCTTCCTACACGTACAGATACCACACAAATAACCTCTTCACAAACATCAGCAATGCAAACAACCCAAGACTTCGACTGTACCACCCCTGAACACAGAAGAACTATCCTCATTAAAGATATAAAATCAGGTGCTAGCAGAATGACAGGAGTCGAAATCCAAAAAAAATTAACAGAAGCCCATATATCCTGCCCGGCATCAATCATTTCCAAAACCACCCCCTATAGGTTGCATTTAGAAATTGAATGCACAACCGAAAAAAATAAGAACAATCTCATTAGAGATCTCCAAGTTCATAGAGAACTGAACAGGCTTTTTACTTTTACAACTAAACCAGTGGAAAAGCAGAAAATGATATTACTTGGAGTCCCGTCAAATTATGACGAAGAAACTATAACAGACTCAATTACAGCTCGATATAATGCTCATAAGGATGAACTTATATACATAAGAAGAACAGATGGTAGGTCACGAGGACTGACCAACTGGATAGTAGTAATGCCTATCCCTCTGGCGCGTATTATCATCTTGGACGGCGGTCTCCTCGTTGGATTTAAGCACTGTCATCTTCGCCCGCACACACACATACAGCGATGTAGAAAATGTCAGTTCTTTGACCACAACGAGAAGCATTGCCCCAACAGAACCTTCTGTGAAACCTGTGGGCAAGATCACCCCTCAAATGACTGCCAGAACGCACCCTTCTGCATTAACTGCAAGGATTCAAACAGGCTTCACCAAACAAGATTTAACACCAAACATAAGGCTTCTGATCCTGCATGCGAGACTTTTAGACAGGCCTACAACATTGAGAGAGAAAGGCTAAACAACATATTCATGCCAATTCGCAGAGAGCATCTACCACCTTCGCAGCCGAACTATCCTGAGTATGACTACGAGCCAAATCATCATCCATTGAATCACCTAAGTGAGCCTCTACCACCATCTTCAGGACATTACCAACATCTTTGGTCCAATGAAGACACTCCCAACAGTCATCACCGTGCAGGCCAAAGAGGTAGGCAATTTTAAACAAGCTTAACATTTTCTTTTTATTATTATTCTCCTATTGGATCTTTCCCCCCAGTTTTTATTAATATTGCAAACAATAATTTTAACATTTAAACATGATGGCTTCTTCTCAGGATCCCTCTAAAAAAATCTCACCCTCTCTCCCTTTTGGCAATATCAAATTTGTGCAAATTAATTTGAATCACTGTAAATCAGCCAATGTATCCCTGAAGGATTTTATGATTACTACTGGAGTGGATATTGCATTGCTGCAGGATGCTTACTGTAACAATGGCAAAGTTTCGGACATTCCGTCGTCTTGGCCAATATTTTCATCAAAAGCAAATACAGCTCACGTGGTCGTCAAGAACACAAACATAAATTACACACACCTTTACACGGGTCAACATTGCGCTTTCATAACCATTACTGCTAAGGAGGGTCAGCTGATAGTTGGCTCGACATATGCTGCCCCACGTTTAGATTTTGAAGAAACCCTCGAAGAGTGGGAACATCTTATCACACAAAGGCGATACTTCATTTGTGGTGGGGACTTTAACGCGCAATCGACCCTATGGGGTTATGTGCGGTCCAATGCCCGTGAAGATCCCTTCATTGAATTTCTAATTAAAAACAATCTAGCTATATCAAATATCGATAACACAACACACACATACGTTAAGGAAGATAGCACAGGCAGAGTGGTGGCCAGGGGCTTCCCGGATCACACTCTGGTCAACCCTCTGGCCAATCACAAAATTCGCAATTGGCAAGTTTCAGATATTCATAGCGATTCAGATCACAAATACATTACTTTTAGCTTCGAAATTACACCTCTATACACTATGCAGCGCAGATTTAATACCACTCGAGGTAATCTACGCAAGTTTACACAAATAATCAAAACACAAAAATCATTCCTCAGCCAACATCTAAAGGATGTTGCTGATGCATCAAAACTTAATAACTTCACAGATCTCTTAATAAGCACGATGCAGAACGCAGCCAAAGCATCCTTTAGATACAAGAAAACACACAGGACTGTCAATTTCTCTTTCTGGACGGCAGACCTCCGCACAAAACGTAACCAACTTACAGCGTTAAGGAGGAAGTTGAAATCACTTCGACCAACACAAGAGGATACGGACAACTTTCGAGCACTAGCAGCACGCTACAAACTGTTGGCGGCAAAATATAAACGCAGTGTTCTTGACGCCAAGAATCAAGCATGGCGGAAATTCTGCAGCAATCAAACCGATCCTTACGGAATCGCGCAAAAATTCTTCACGGATAAATTTTTTAGGCCAGACGAAATTAAGCTTGAACTGCCTTCGTCTAGGGCGTCAAAACAGCACAATATGGAGTATTTAACAAAAGAACTATTTGGACCTTCGGCATATCCTAATAACAATAACGATGACCTAACTTTTAATGCACCAGACGATCTCCCTTTTTCAAAAGCAGAGCTATCATCAGCATTAATGAAGTTTGATGACAAAAAAGCTCCAGGCCCTGACAGTATAGATTTTCGCATCTTAAAGTTAACATTCAAAATTATTCCAAATCTTTTCACAAGATGGGCAAATCTTTGTATATCGTACAATTATTTCCCCCTCACTCTGAGACAGGGAGAGGTAGTATATTTCCAGAAGCAAGGGAAAGATCCCTCTGAACCTAGTGCATATAGACCAATCTGCCTTCTTCCAACGTTAGGCAAACTACTAGAAAAACTACTAGTAACACGTTTAGTACATTTCTTAGAATCACACAATATCTTACACCACAGGCAATATGGGTTCAGAGAGGGCAGATCTTGTGAAAAAGCTTTGTTTGACATAATGTCCTCCGTTGCCATCAGTCAAGACTCTGGACTCTACACCTCCCTAGTCTCTCTCGACATCAAAGGTGCATTTGATAACGTGGAGTGGCGGGACATTTTACTCCAGCTGATTGCAATTAACTGCCCGGGAAATATAGCTGGAACCATCGGCTCATATCTCTCTCTTAGAAGCATTTTAATTAACTGGGGCACTGGCACATCAGTGCACCAACTAGAAAAAGGCTGCCCCCAAGGGTCCTGCCTTGGACCAATACTTTGGTTGCTTATAGCAAATGTATTTTTAATAGAACTCCATAAATTAGGCTTCTTGCTATTTGCCTTTGCCGATGATTTCAGCTTTATTTTCACGGGTCGCCGGCGCCTAGACCTTGAAATTGCGGCACGTCAAGCACTCCCTGTTTTCCTTCAGCTGCTAACAGACCTTCACCTCCAGCTCTCACCAGGAAAATCTCAAGCACTGACGTTCGACAAACCCATAAATCTGAAACGCAACCCCGTAATGCGAATAAATGGACGCAGCGTGAAGCACGTGAAACACATGAAATTACTAGGAATTACAATAGACAAACATCGGAGCTGGATGGAACATATTAACGCAATAAAATTACGCTTAGTAACACTTCACAATAATAGTTGTAAATTAACATCGAAATCTTGGGGCATTAAGCCCAACATGCTAAAAATATGGTACCAGACAATTGTGGAACGGATTATCTTTTACGGCGTGGGCGTCTGGGGAGGAAACCTCACTAATAGAGTGAAGAACAAACTTCCCTCGTTACAAAGGATGTTCCTCCTACGTATGGCGAGGGGGTATAAAACAATCTCCACAGACGCGCTCACTGTACTTACAGGTATCCCTCCCATAAAATTGACACTTAATTATGAATATATAAAAAACAGAATCCTCCACCTCGATCACAAAGAAACACAGTACGCACACTTTCCACAAACAGATATACAAAGGAAAGTTAGCAGCTGGTTCCTGCATCCTGCAAAAGAAACATCACATCTGCAAGTCAATCCCTCTAAACATACATTTGTACCCTCAAGAGTCCCAATCGTTTACACTGATGGATCCCGCACGGAATCGGGCGTAGCCTCAGCATTTTGCGTCATGCGGAATGATGAGGTGATCCATGAATGGGCTTGTAGAATTGGGGATGATAACACTGTATTCCAAGCAGAACTTTTTGCGATTCTGCAGGCTCTTGATTGGATCTCTTTCCAACCAACTTCCTTCACCAGGCTGTACAGTGATAGTCTTTCAAGCCTACAGGCAATCTTCGCGCATAGAACTAAGAACCCTTTAGTTCTCGACATAAAAATTAAGTTGCTCTCTCTCGTTCGCAAAGTCGCCCTGGGCCACGTGTCGGCCCACATTGGCATTGAGGGCAATGAGCGGGCTGACAGGTTAGCGAAAGAAGCAACGGCAAAAACATCCATAGATTTTACTCTCCCTCTTCCCCCCTCACACATTCGCAATAAGTTGGATCTAAAAATCTTACCAGAGTGGCAAAATTATTGGGATGTCTCTACCAAAGGTAGACACACTTACAATCTCATACCTGTAGTGTCTAGAGAAATGTATTTTCTCTCTCCAGCCACAACAGCATTCCTCTCTGGTCATGGGCCCTTCAAAGCCTATTTGAAACGTTTCCATCGAGCTGCCAATCACTTTTGCGAGTGCGGCGAGATAGGCACCCCTGAGCATAGTTACTATCACTGCACGCTTACCCAAGCCTGGCATATTAAACGTCCCTCCATCCTTCCCAAAAACTGGCTATCTAATATTTTATCTAGACCCCTTCTTATAGGCAAATTAAATAGGATTTTTATTTTCCAAATGGAACTAACGAATCTCACCTCATAGGCCTGCATGGTGCACCAACCTACTGTTCCTATGCAACTTCGGTCAATAGCATCACCTACTCTGCTGGTCCGCCCCTTGTCGCGAGGGAGCAGCCTGTGCTCCGGCGGATAAAGCTTGTTTTGTACATAAAATATTTTTTTTTCTTCTTTTTTTTTTTTTTTTTTTTTTTTTTTTTCACTAATTGTAAACGAATTCCCGCGTGTCGGGGAGCACTCCGGGTGGGGTTAATAGAGTCTACACCGGACCTTTGAGGTCTGGTGATTCTGCCCCACTTAGGCAATAAATAAATAAATAAAATTTCGTGTTGTGTGTCAATTTGCATAAAAAAGTAACCAACTAAAAAAGTACTGATATTTATAATAAAAACACACAATTCATAACTTTATTGTGTTTTCTGTAAGTGAAATCGTATGACAATAATTAAATTTGTTTTTTTTTTGTTGTTGTTGTTGTTGTTTTGTTTAAAAGAACTTTTGGATAAGAGACATTTCATCATTACTCCATGTATTAAGTTTTTTTTTATTTATTTCGGCCGAGAAACGTTATTATTATTATTTTGGTTTTCGATATGTATTTTTTATTTATTTATTTTATTTTATTTTATTTTATTTTTTATTTTATTTATTTTATTTATTTATTTATTTATTTATTTATTTATTTATTTATTTGCTATATGTGGTGTGATGTGACCGTTTAAGAAATGGTTTCTGTATTTATAGAATAAGTTATATTTATCGTGAAAAATATTATAATTTATCTAAATATTACGAAAATAATTATCATTTTCAATTATTTTCAACATGATTTTTTACAACCTAGATGTATAATTGCGAAATAAAAAAAAAAATAGCAGAAAAGAAAAGAGAAAAAATATAACAAGGGAACTTGAAACATTATGAAATGAACTCGAAACCCATAAGCAACCCAAAAGCTATGTCATGAATAACACTGGAGTTATCTGCATTTAACCATAGAGAAAGGGAAAATTCCTATCTGCATAAAAGTGAATTTGAAGTATACGATTTATCCCTATAAGATACCAAACAAAATAAATAAATATTTTTTTAACCATACATTTGTTTGGTGGAATGTGATGAAAAAGAATATTCAATATTTATAAATTTCACTACAAACTTAATGAGAGAAACTTCAAATCAAGTTTTCGTACACTGTAATCAGATTTATTTCGGGAATTTAGTTTTTAGTTTCACAAATTGGAAGAACATTAGAAAAGTACCACTAAATACCATTTCGCACAATTTGTTACAAATTATTTTATGCTTTATATTCATCTAATACATTTTATTTTTTTTACTCAATATTTCTACCGAAAAAGAGTTAATGTAAAGAAATAAATACAACTTTCCAAACTTCATTTATCAACTGAGAGATTGCCAGCCTTTTCTGTGTATTCAAATGAAGAAAACAAAGATAAGAATATAATCAATAATGCTGAAATAATATTTCAGGAGTATTTTTTCAGTCTGAAAGTATATATATGGACTGATTTTGAGTGTTTTTTAAGTCAAGCCATTTATCAAAAATACTAAAGTAAGTTTTAAGAATATGTGAAATAACAGAAGGCATATTTTTTACAAAATATTTTCATTTGTATGTGTATGCGCTTTTATATTTCAAATACTACTTATTAAACAGATATTTTTTCGGTAATTCATTAGGATTTTTTAAATATATTTAATTTGTAATTTACTCTTCTTCACTACAAGTGTTTTAAATTTATTAAGAACCCCAAATTTATTTATTTTAAGATAAATAACAAGTTTAAAGACATTTAAATTAAAAAAAACTGCAGTAAGTTTGAGTGATTAACTTTCAAAACCAAAAATTCTCAACTGTATCATAAAAATAAACTTTGGTTTTTAACTAAATTTCATTTTATTTAAAGTATTCAATATAAAACGCATAGCAAAAGTCTAGATTAGTTCTAGAAAAAATAAAGAACAATAATTTTCAAGTCTTTGATGTAACATATTCCGTCAAGACGACCCAAGATTTCTTTTAAGAAAAAATAAATCCATATCTTATTATGTAGTACTCGGTAGTGAGCTTAATTAATTCATTTGATCAGGTAATGCTACATGTAAAGTAATCTAATAAAAGACTAACAAAGCAGCTATATATTTAATTTTTTACAATGTGCAATTATAATACAATGTACGATTCTTAATGTTTCACTCTACCATGTGCCATATCGAATACAATAATATTATTATTTTCCTTATGTGCCATGAATATGGACAATGTGATCTCTTTTCTGGACCAGGAATGAGGCAAAGAAAGAAATATTACTCACTTTGTCTACGTCAGATGACTTCAGTAAACAAAAAGTTATAATTGGTTCTTCGGACTCAAAAGAAATTCAATCAAAGCATTAAGATAAGTTTTGCTGTCATATTTTTCCTAAATATTTTCAATTATTAATGTAAAAACTTTCAAGTATTAAGCTGATAAAATGAATTAATTTAAGATTATTCAGTTGCAAAATATAGTGATACGCTGTAAAAAATATCCGTTAATATACACAAATTGTTCCGTAAAATTGTACGGAATAGTTTTATTTTTCCGAAAAAAAACAGTAGATCTTCTGTTATTGATATTTTGAGGTTATAAAAACAGTAAGTTTTCCGTGAAATTTTCTGAAAACAGGGAAGTTCCGTATTAAAACAGCATAAATTCCATAAATAACTCCAGTGACGCCATCTATACCTGGGATAGAAAAACATTATAGAGTTGTTTTATGAACAACTTTCTATAATAATTTTCTTTATTTCTTTCTGTTTTAATAATATAAAGCTAACATTTTTTTACAATATTAAAAAATAATAAAAATTACAACATTTTATTTATCCCTTTTAAGTTTGAGATTAGTTAGTTTATTTTCAGTTAGTTTATTTCCATTATGATTTTTAAATAATGTTTAACTCATTAATAGAATATTATTTAAAAAGTGCGTAGGATACTTTAAAATGGAAAAAAATTCTACTTTTAATTTTAATATATTTTAATAAAAATAATAATAAAATATTAATAAAATAATTTTAATTTTAATATATTTTAATATTACTTTAAGAATATCCATTCAAAAATAAATAAGTAAATAAATATGAATAAAATTACAATAAACATTTAAAAATAACCTCAAAATGAAGGAAACAAAACTTTTTAATGCATTCAACTCTTAATACATGTAATATTTTAAAGTCTAAAATTTATTTTTTATAGAACTGAAATTAAAAACTAAATATTCGAAATTAGGGAAATAAAATATGTTAAATATTTAGAACTGCACACTCATATGGAAAATAATTCTCTAGAAAAATTAATACCGCTTTCAACATAAGGCCTTTGCTTTATATAATCATTCGAAATAAGTAAAGATATTTGCAAGCTCTGTATGCGTAACTATGGCGTAATGATATTACACTACTGCAAGCTGCCATGGGACAGGTGCCAGGTTCGATCCCCATCGAGGGTATATGACATTTCCTCGCTGCTGTTTAGATTAAATGTATGTGTTCTAATCTGATGTGTCTTTGTCTAAAGAATAAAAAAGCCAGTTTGTTCTTGAAAATTCTTTTTTTAGCTTTCAAGCGAAAATTTTTATATAAAAAAATATGAAAAAAAAACGGAAATATTTTATTAAAAAAAAAAAACAACAGAAATATTTCTGGAAAAAATGGAATTTTTTTTCGTTAAATAACGGAAATAGTACTGGTGTCTAGATTACCAGTACTATTTCCGTTATTTAAAGGAAATTTTTTTTACAGTGTACAATATTCAAAAAACCCCAACTGTGTATATATCGCACATACCATAAAATGTCAAATTTTAGATCTAAACTTTTCTTATTGATGGAATAGATATCGCTTCCCGTTTCACTTATACTGGTTTGGATATTTTGACTTCTCATACAGAATATTAACATGGAATAGAAAATTACTGCTTCTCTATTGTAGCACAGAATATTATTGATTCTCTATTAATCTTAAGGAATTTGATCTAAGTGCTGAGATTATAGTCATTAAATATTTAGCACCAAGTATAACGGTGGTTTGTCGAAAGCATAAATAATATTATACAGTATTGCTCAATGTACAGTAAATGCTTAAACGTTATAATACTTAGTAAGGAAGTAACTATGTATATCTAAAACATGAATGCAAATCTATTGAAAACGTAAAAATTCAATAATAATAATTTTTTAAAGGAATTTTAAAATTCTCTATCGCATAAACCATAATCTTTTTAATCTATTTCTATAATTTTGTTTATTTTTAATTTTAAATAAATATATTTAGAAAACGGTAGTTTATTTCAGTTTACTTGAATATTTTCACAATTAATTAATAGAAATTCAGTTATGAGTAGCGCTTCTCAGTTATCAAAGACCTAATTAGTTTCCAGGATTCCCAATAGACAGTGAGCATAAATTAAATTGAGAACATATCAAATCGCTTGTCTTCGCGATTCATCTACATTGATTTTAGACATTTTGGCAGCTAGACAGAGCATTTCTGTCGCCCTGATTGATTTTGTGTGAACCTTAGAGATTTTGCTTGGAGCGTACAGATTATGCTTGGGTTTTAGTTAATTTATTTTGCATTCAGGGATTCATAGAATGATGTTCATTCATAAAGTAATTATTATTTGGTTTTTCTTTTTACGTAATTCCTTACAATTTAAAACTGTAATTGAATCTTAAATTTGAATTTTGTTTAAAAATTCGAAATAAAAAAAATTGCGGGGATGTAAATAAAATTTTAAATTCCTAACAACAAAAACATTGTTGAAACGAAATTTGAAAATGTGAATTATTTATAAATCCCAATAGTTCTTATAAGAGAAAGAAAATTGAATTCCAAAAAGATATTATGAATGTCAATGATAAAAAAAGTATCATAAATCCTTAAATTTGCAAAAATACGAAATTTCTATTAATTAAATCCATCTTAATATGAAAAATTTAACTACTAAATCCAAATTGTTAAATTATTATTATTGTTTATTATTATTAAATTCTTACATAGATGGTAGCACCAATAAACTTAATTTTAAAATAATCACAAAAGGAACTTATTAATTTAAATCAAATTAAAAATTTTCAAATAAAATCAAAAATTCTAAATTTTTCGAAAATCCGTCATTTAAAATTTAAAATTTCTAAAAACGGAAAAAAATTCAACGAAATTTAAAACGGTAAATAATTATTAATAAATTGTAATTGTTTTAAAAACAGAAAAAATGAATTCCACAAAGTATTATGAATATTAGTGATGAAAAAATATATAAATCTTTAAAGCGGCAAAAATATGAAATTTCTTTTAATTAAATCCATTTCAATTGCAAATTTCAAGTTCCAGTACCGAGGATTGAGCTAAGAATCCTCTGTTTACTGGCGAGATGCTTTGCCTCCAGGCTATGATAACTACACACAAATTAAGGTTCTCTTTTAAATTTTAAATCAAAAAAATGTACAAGTAACTTGAAAAAATCAATTTAATTAAAATAATAAACTTTTTCACTTTTTTATGATTTCTAGTGTGACTGGGGGTATTAAGCTATAAGTACAGGAATATTAAAGTCTCTGACTTATGCAATTTTCGCTGTACGGACTTTAGGCTAAACAGACAGAGGAGTGAAACGAATAGGGTTTTGTTGGATGAACAAAACCCATACAAAAAAAAAAAAATATATCAAAAATTTGTGTTGTTTTAGCAAAAAAAGAGGTTAGGTGGTATTTAATTTGAGTAAAACAGTTATATGAAATAATTTTTTTTATCAAAGTTAATGAAGATAACATTTATGCGGAAATATTTTAATGTTTTAAAAGCATTTTCGTGCATAATCATGTTATTCGTCTTTCTCAACTGACTTATTTTCATATTGACAGCTAGCTAAATATCTTTTGATAAAATGACATATCATATGGTCTTCCAGAATGTTTATCCTGAAACCATTTTAACTCGTCTATATTTAGCTCACAGGCTCTCAAAGCCTGATAATTTATGAGTCCACCGTATGTAAATATATATATACGTGTGTGCGTAATAAGATAACTCATGATAAAAATACCTGATTCGCTTGAAATTTTGGATATAGGTATATTCTGATAAGGTGCTTCCTTAATTAGTTTTAGGAATTCATTTGATAAATATAAGAGGGGGAACGGAGGCTAATGAAACTCTCCTTAATTTATATAAATTTGTTTTTCAAACAGAAATATTATAATTATTAACTATACAATTATATAAATATATAATTATATAATTATAATTATTATAATTATTAACTATAATCAAGCAGAAGCCTCGACAATTATTTTATATAATTGGGTTTTTCATGCGGAATTTATAAGATTACATTCAAATTTTAGACATAGCATCATTCTGATGAGGGCACCGCCAAGATTAGTTTTGCGAGTTCATTGGATAAGTATAAATAGGGAAACAAAGCTAACCCCCCACCCTTAATTTTGAGAAAAATGATTACCCCACCTTAAATTTGATAAATGGATTTTTATTCAGAATTACCCTATTTGCTTTAAATTTTGAATGTAGGTTCTTTTTGATAAAGCGAATCTCTGAATAGTTTTGGAAGTTCTACGTTTAAGCATAAAGGAGAGGCATAACTCCTCTTAAATTATATAAATGAATTTTTATTAGAAATTATCCGATTTGATCTGAATTTTAGATATGGATTTTTTATATGATAAAACATATCCCTGATTAGTTTAGGGTGTTCAATGATTAAGTATGAAAATTGGAAATGGGGAGTTATTTTCCCCCTTGTATTTCTTTTCCGAACGGTACTAACCCTTAAAAATATAAAATTGTAATATACAAGGAGTATACATAGCCTGTGAGCTCAATGCCATCTGTTTAACTGGGCAATATTCTTTTTATTTACAATCGGCACATTAGATGCATAAGCTTTAGATGACGGAAGTGACACAGGTGTTGAAAGTTTTTTCGTCAAGATAAATTAATCTTTAACGGACATAAATACCTACGTTATAACAATACTTTTTTTTTAATCAGAATCACAATTTTGTTGTACATCGAAAGAGCAAAAGTTTTTAATTTATTCTTTTGGAACATTTTCCCCGGACAATTCTGTTAAAATATATGTTTATTCTGTTAAAATATATGTTTTGACATGTATATACTAGGGATCTCTGGACAACCCCCTTTCAGACACCACAAATTCCAAAAACACGATGATTTCAGTGCTTTTAGGAAGACTGAATTATAATTTCGACTACGATTGATAAAACTCAAAACATCTCCAGTTTTTAGCTCTTTACTATAAATGAACTGGAGTTCGAAACCAAATCAATGTATTCTTCGGCGATATACATATACTTTCATAATTTCCCTTTTTTAAGGATTTTTAAATTGCGGCTATTTTCTTAAATAAATGAGCAACGTGTAGGAAAATACTGATATACTAGCTGACCCGCCCGGCGTTGCCCGGGTCCCTAATAATAATGTTAAGCGAACTTAAAATTTTTATGATTTTTATCTTTAACTCGAAATATGTGTAAATACACTGTTAAAATTTTGACCCTTTTGCTGCATCGTCACTCCACCGCTTTTATAGAAAATGATTACTGCTGCCTATTATGAAGCATTCTCATAGGTCAAAAGTGAGAATTCTATAAAAGCGGGAGAGTGATGATGCAGCAAATGGGTTAAATTTTTTACAGTGTACATTATATTAAATATGTGCACCCTGACTGTGTCAAGAATCGGTTTAAAAAAAACTAATATTTATTTGCAAAAATACCCAAAATGACTGCAATGGGAAACACAGGAGGGAATATGTGTGCAACGATTGCGTGATTTTCGTGTTAAAGTGTTGATATTTATCTCTAAAATTACTGTTAAGTGACTTAACTAAATACTTTTTAACACGCTTTTATTAACTTCACCTGTATGTGAGTTTGTGGGTTTGTAACTATCCTTATTATCTAAAGATTTTCCTTATTATCTAAAGATTTTCTCAAGCAATTTTGACTAAAAATTGCATTCTATGGTTTTCGGGCACGAGAAAATCATTGGGCTAGGTTACATGTTCGAGAAAAAATTTTAATGGGTCATATTGGGTCATTAAGGGTCTGGGTCAAGCTATTTATATTTAAAGAACGGCGTGATCGATTATAACGAAATTTTGTATGTAACAGTTTTTTGGCACGAGAAAACTATCGGGCTGGGTCACATGTTCGAAAAATTTCGATTAGTGGGTCATTTTTGGGTCATTATGGGTCAAGCCATTTTTATCTAAAAAACGGCTCAAACGATTTTGACCAAATTTTATATTTTATCGTTTTGGATTACAAGAAGACCATTGGGTTAGGTAACATGTTCAAGAAAATTCGGTTAGTGGGTCATTTTGGGGTCATTGTGGGTCATGCTATTTTTATCTAAAGATTTTCTCACGCAGTTTTGACTAAAAATTGCATTCTGTGGTTTTCGGGCACGAGAAAAATATTGGGCTAGGTTACATGTTCGAGAAAAAATTTTAATGGGTCATATTGGGTCATTAAGGGTCTGGGTCAAGCTATTTATATTTAAAGAACGGCGTGATCGATTATAACGAAATTTTGTATGTAACAGTTTCTTGGCACGAGAAAACTATCGGGTGGGTCACATGTTCGAAAAATTTCGATTAGTGGGTCATTTTTGGGTCATTATGGGTCAAGCCATTTTTATCTAAAAAACGGCTCTAACGATTTTGACCAAATTTTATATTTTATCGTTTTGGATTACAAGAAGACCATTGGGTTAGGTAACATGTTCAAGAAAATTCGGTTAGTGGGCCATTTTGGGGTCATTGTGGGTCATGCTATTTTTATCTAAAGATTTTCTCACGCAGTTTTGACTAAAAATAGCATTCTGTGGTTTTCGGGCACGAGAAAAATATTGGGCTAGGTTACATGTTCGAGAAAAAATTTTAATGGGTCATATTGGGTCATTAAGGGTCTGGGTCAAGCTATTTATATTTAAAGAACGGCGTGATCGATTCTAACGAAATTTTGTATGTAACAGTTTCTTGGCACGAGAAAACTATCGGGTGGGTCACATGTTCGAAAAATTTCGATTAGTGGGTCATTTTTGGGTCATTATGGGTCAAGCCATTTTTATCTAAAAAACGGCTCTAATGATTTTGACCAAATTTTATATTTTATCGTTTTGGATTACAAGAAGACCATTGGGTTAGGTAACATGTTCAAGAAAATTCGGTTAGTGGGTCATTTTTGGGGTCATTGTGGGTCATGCTATTTTTATCTAAAGATTTTCTCTCGCAGTTTTCACTAAAAATTGCATTCTATGGTTTTCGGGCACGAGAAAAATATTGGGCTAGGTTACATGTTGGAGAAAAATTTTTAATGGGTCATATTGGGTCATTAAGGGTCTGGGTCAAGCTATTTATATTTAAAGAACGGCGTGATCGATTATAACGAAATTTTGTATGAACAGTTTTTTGACACGAGGAAACTAATGGGCTAAATCACATGTTTGAGAGATTTCGACTATAATGATCATTTGTGGGTCATGATGGGCCATAATGGATCATGTCAAGCTACATCTAAAGAACAGGTGGATCGATTTTAACGAAATTTTGTATATAACATTTTTTTGGCAAAAGAAAATTATTGGGCTAGGTCACACTTTCGAGAAATTTCGATTAATGGGTCATAAAGGGTCTGGGTCAAGCTATTTATATTTAAAGAACGGCTCGATCGTTTTTAACGAAATTTTATGTAACAATTTTTAGACACGAGGAAACTAATGGGCTAAATCACATGTTCGAGATATTTTGATTATAAGGGTCATTTGTGGGTCATTGATGGGTCATGCTAATTTTATGTAGAAAATGTGTCTCTCCATTTTGACTATATTTTGTATTATGATATTCTCGGGCAAGAGAAACCCATCGGACCAGGATACATGCTCGCGAAAATTCAATTAATGGGTCAATTTGGGTCATAATGGGTTAGGGTTATTCTAATTATATATAACAACGATTCAATCAATTTTACCTAAATTTTGTAACGAAACGTCTTTTGTCACAAGAAGACTATTGGGCAGAGTCGCAAGTTAAACAAAATTATATTAGTGGGCCATTTCGCTTTATTGATGAATGCTGTCAAGCTAATTTTATCTAAGAAACGGCTTAAACGATTTTGATTCAACTTTATATTCTACTGTTTTTGATTACCTGGAGACCTTTGAGCTAAGTCGCATGTATGATCAAATTTGATTAGTGGGTCATTTTGGGTAATACGGGTCAGGGTCATGAGAAAATGGCAGCAACCAATAAGTTGGCAATATTTCACAAAATATTGACGACATTTGGCCGAAAAATTGACTATTAAGATTACGAAAGCCACAACACGTATTTGGTGCCAAATGAAAGAATGTCTCCAAATTTGGCTATCTCTGGCAAAAAATGTTGTCTTTCATAATGTGAAGAATTTTTTTTATACATTCTTAAAAGGATTCGAGATGCATGGTTAAATTAAACAGAGTCGATCAAAAAAAGTGATTTGGATCGATGTCCTTTCGTTGTAAATTTTAAAATAAGTATAGTTTAAAAATACTAAAAACCACGCTTTTAAAGTAATCAAACTAAAAAGTGGAAAATAAATATAGTTTTAAAAATCTAAAAAACACGCTTTTTAAGTATATCAAACTAAAATAATTCGTACTATAAGCTGAAAACAAAAATAGATGAAAAATACTATATTACTATAAAATCATTGTTATTATAAGAATCAATTAATAGGCAATAAATAAAATTATCGTGGAAAAAAAGCGTGGGGTGCTTCTTAAGAACTGATAGATGGAGCATGGCAGATAGAGCACCCCACGCTTTTCTTCCACGATAATTTTATTTATTGCTTATTAATTGATTCTTATAATAACAATGATTTTATAGTAATATAGTATTTTTCATCTATTTTTGTTTTCAGCTTATAGTACGAATTATTTTAGTTTGATATACTTAAAAAGCGTGTTTTTTAGATTTTTAAAACTATATTTATTTTTTTCACATAGATATCCCAAGTGAAATATTTTGAATTTCAAACTAATTATATCACTCTTAAATCCGACTATACTGTGAATGAAATCGATTCTCGATGATTAGCTAAAAGGTTAGCATATAATATTATAATTTCAGAACTATTTTACAAAAATAGGTATATATTTTTTATCAGACATGCGTAATGTTCATTCTGTGAACAAAATCCTAACCGTAACCTAATTGTATTGTAATCATAGCTTGTCTGTAATCCAGCTGTATCTTAACAGTAACCTAAATGTAACTTAAATATACCATAAGTGTAACCTGGCCGTCACCTTATTATAACCTACCCATAATCTAATCACAACCTAACCGCAACTTAACCTTAACCTAACTGTAACTTAACCATGACCTAACTGTAACAACCGGAAATTAAATATAACATAAGGCTCACCGGAATGTAATTGCAACCTAACTGTTACCTAACCGTAACCAAGTTCTTATTTAACACTAATTTTAAACGAAATATCTTTACCATCTCGCGCTAAGTACTTAGTTTCACTTTCCACCGCTACGGAACGCATTATGTTTTGTAGAACATCCGAATTTTAGGTTCGGATTAGAATTATTTTTGTCCATGGAAATTATTTTGTCTTCTTCGGATACGGTTATGGTTGTTTGGAATATTTTTGTTCAGTTTAGATTCGGTTCAATTCAGATTTCGTGGGTTTTTTTTTCTTCAGATAGGATTTTTTGGTTCAGGTCGGGTTGTACTTCCATGGAAATTATTTTACCTAGTTCCAATGAGGTTATACTTCACTAAAATATTTTTGTTAGGTTCAGATTAGGTTTGGTTCAAATTTCGGGATTTTTTTTTTTTACAATTTTTTTGGTTTGGAATTTGTTTATGTCCAAATATATTATATTGTCTTGTTCGTATCTGGTTATAGTTATTTGGAATATTTTCGTCGGATTCAAATCTGGTTCGATTCAGATTTTAGGTATTTTTTCAAATTGATTTTTAAGGTTCTGGTCGGGTTCATGTCCAGGGAAATTATTTTGTCTTGCTCGTATCCGGTTTTGGGTCTTTGGAATATTTTTTTTTTCAGGTTCAGATGTCGTTCAATTCAGATTTCGGTTTTTTAATGGAATTTTTAGGTTCAGGTTGGGTTGCGCATAAACGGAAATTATTCTGCATTGTTCGAATAAGGATATGCTTCTCTGGAATATTTTTGTCAGATTCAGATTTAGTTCAGTTTAGGATCGGATTGGGTTCATGTTCATGGAAATTTTTGTCTTGTTCGGATCCGGGTATGGTTCTGTGGAATATTTTTGTCAGGTTCATATTTGGTTAGATTCAAATTTCAGGTATTTTCTTCAAATGGAATTTTAGGTTCGGATCGGGTTCATGTCCTCAGAAATTATTTCCTCTTATCCGAATCCGGTTATAGTTCTTTCGAATATTTTGATCGGATTCAGATGTGTTTGCATAAAATTTCAGTTTTTTTTTTTTTCAAATGGAATTTTTTAGGTTCGAATCAGGTTTATATTCACGGAAATTATTTTGTCTTGCTCTTATCGGGTTATAGTTCTTTGGAATATTTTTATCGATTTCAGGTTTCGTTCTGGTCATTTTTCGGGTTTTTTCAAAGAAATTTTTAGGTTCGGGTCGGGTGGCATATACACGAACACTATTTTCCTTGATCGGATTGGGGTATGCTTCATTTGAATATTTTTGGGGGATTCAGATTTGATTCGGGTCAGATATCAAATCCATAGTTTTTTTTCAAATGGAATTTTTAGGTTCGGGTCGGGTTTATGCTCATGGAATTTTTGTCTTGCTTGGATCGGAGTATGGTCTGTTTTTTTTCTGGTTGGGATCGGGTTATGTGTTAATACGCCTAAACATTATGTTTTGCTACTATTACAATATTTTAGTGAATATTTTTGATATATAATTTATTTTGCTATTTGATAATTTATTACTGTGTATGAATCGTCTGCCGATTCGAACAATTGTACGTCAAAGAAACATTTCATTTTTGTTTTAAAAATAAATTAAAGTCTTAATAAAGTTTTAACTTAAATAAAATGGATCCAAATTTAATCAATGATTTAAAAAACTGCTAAAAAAGCCTCATATATACATATATATATATATTTACTGCAACATAGCTAACCACACATACATTCTAATGTACGAAGTACCAACGATCTGACGTAACAGCTGTGTTCAAAAATCCTAAGTTAAATTGACATTTTGCAGACTATGAATTTTAAAGGTCTTTATGAAAAAAAAACAGTCACTTTTGAAATGTCAAAATCTCAAATTGGTTACTTTCATAGAGAAAAAAGAAATTAATAGATTGTAAGTATTGTCTCTAGAGGTGATGCTAAAAATGTAACCCTACATTAACTCCAATTAAGTACCAACAAAAGCACGTGCTTTGACATGCCTATCAATTGAGGTATAAACCCGTATTTTTTTGCTCTTGTTTCTTAAAAAGAACTAATATATCGCTTCACCGGTAAAAAATGTATTAATTATTTTATCATACGTGTTTTAAATATCAATATTGAAAATTATTTTAACGTTTTCCTTGAAAATCTAACATTCTTTTGTTAGTACACGAAAATCGTCCACTGTCAGAAATCTATATTTTAGATTAATATTTATTACTTAAATTTTCATACATGATTTTAAAAGAATGTTTTCATCATTATATTTTAAACATTTATTTACATGCAATTATTAAGTCATAAACATTTTTCATCTACGTTATAAAGTATTTAAAATTATATTAATGAAGGAAACTTTTAGTTATGCAATTTTTAATTTTAATTTGATATTTAATTATTGCTAATTTTCCAATTTCCTTCATTTTAAAAGTGAACATTTATTCTAATAAATAATAATAGAACAAAGACCATTTTAAAAATTTGCTATTTTCTCTTGAAATATGCTTCAATTGTAATTCATTTCTTTCAATTCGTCTTATAATACAAAATCTTTCCACGTCCTTTTGTTTGGCACATTAAAATTTGAGCGATAAATGATTTCATATCGCAAACCTTTTTTGAGGCTTACTTCACCTCCACGTATCTTATTCCTCCATGGGTTTCTTTTATTCTGTCTCAGCTTTCTTATTACTTCTGCGAAAATTTTTACACAACCAACCAACCGTAAACAAACAAAAGAGAAAAAAATTGAGAAAAAGATGATTTTTTATGAGAGTGACATCTCGATTTTAATTAATTACTCTGTTAATAATTGGAATTTCGAAATTCTGAAGCTCAGGTGCATCAGGAGAGATTTGGGGCTACTCTCAAAAAATTTTTGAGCTTAGTACATGCTGTAGGTTTTGCTAGCCATCGCAGACACACACACACAGAGCGTTTTGTTCTTTTATTAGTATAGATATAAATATATGCATATATATTTTTTCGAACCGTCTTTGGTCAAAAGCCAACAAAGAATTCATTATCGTAGCCATTTTATTTTGCCCAGGACCATCTGCTATAAATGTTTAATATGTTGTCCAATATTATTTTAAATATAATGGAACAACACAGAATTAACCTCATTAACTCTTTTGTTAACTATGCCCTCGAGACACATGTCACATATCCATTTACCTGTATTAAGGTATTTTATACTAAAACAATGAACACATAGTTACCGCAAATGTAAAAATGTGTTTATTGGTATATGTGGTAATGGTAGATTTTATCACAAACAATGCGATCTCGATGCTATAAAATCTACCCGAAAATATAGACATCGTCGTTTTATAATTAAACGTGTGAAAATAGCTTAAATATCTTACAAAAAACGAAGTTTCAAAATGTTTCAGATAAAAACTTTAATATAGACATCGTCGTTTTATAATTAAACGTGTGAAAATAACGTAAATATCTTACAAAAAACGAATCTTCAAAACATTTCAGATAAAAACTTAACACACACTTTATTCCAGAATAATTCTACTACTACTTTTTCATTTCTCGTGATCGTCTGCGAAAATAAAACTATGACCATGGAGTCACTATGAGAGTATGGACACCAAAGTAATTACAAATATTAATCGAATTCGCGACAGATTTTGCACATGTTTGATGATTACATATGATTTTGTTATGGCTTCAACGTCATCTAGAATTGAATGCAAAATTCGATAAAGTCGCTGAATAATGTCGTTTAAGTTACTGAATTAAAATTAGAAGGTATTTTTTAGCTCACAGGCTATCAAACACTGAGAGCTTAATGCGCCCGCCCGATCTGTATGTATGTATGTACGTACGCAATGCGATAACTCGTGATAAAAATATCCGATTTACTTGAAAGTTTGGATATGAACTTATTATGATAAGACACTTCGGTTAAGGGTTGCTCATGCCCTTCCCCTTAAGTTATATAAATGAGTTTTTCATGCAGAATTATCAGATTTCTTTAAAATCTTAGATATAGAATCATTCTGATGAAGTACCTCCGTGATTAGTGTTGCATGTTCATTGTATAAGTATTAAGAAGGGGAACGTGGACTATTGCCCCTCTACTATATTTATATAAATAGGTTTTTCAAGCAGAATCATCATATTTCGTTCAAATCTTAGATATAGAATCATTCTGATGAGGTGCTTCTATGATTAGTATTGGGTGTTCATTGATAAGTCAAAGAGAAGGAATGATGGATAATTCCCCTTTCTTAATTTAGGTTATTGGGTTTTTCACGCAAAATTCAACAATTTGCTTGAAATTTTGGATAAAGGTTCATTCTGAAAAGACGCTTTCCTGATTTGTTTTTGCAATTCATTGAATGGGGGTAGGGAGAACTACACCTCATAATTTTCGTAAATGGTCTTTCATGCAGAATTAACCGAACTGTTTCAATTTTTTTAAATGCTGGTTTACAGTGGTAAGAAGCTTCTCTCATTAGTTGTGCTTTCTTTTGTTAAGTATGAAGGAGGTACGGGCGATGACCTCCCTCTTAAGTTAGCTAAATAGAGTTTTATGCAGAGTTATCCGATTTGCTTTAAATTTTGAATGTAGATTCTTTCTGGTAAGTTGATTTTTGAACAGTTTTGTAGGTTTAATGTTTAATTATAAGTGTAGGAGCGGGGGGCAACGCTTCTTAAATTACATAAATGGGTTTTTATGGAGAAATATTTGACTTCCTTTGAATTTTGGATTCAGATTAGTTTTATGATAAGGTGTATCGCTGATTAATATTGCGGATTTAGTGATTAAGTATAAAGAAAGAAAATTGGGGGAGGCGCTATTTCTTTCCTTATTTTGTTTTTCGAAGGGCATTATTATATAAAACTGTAATATACAATTAGTGTGCATAACTTGCGAGCTCTATGCCATCATTTTAACAGGGCAATATTCTTTTTATTTGAAAGATGGAATGCACGGACATATGCGGTTATTACCCACATCATTGCTCTTTCTTTAAAGATTTATGTGCAACAAAAAGAGCATATTTGAAAAAAAACTTGACTAATGTGGTTTTTGAAAATGACCAATTCACCTCTTTCTGTAGTTCTTTATAATGTATATATGTGAGTGCGTGAATTCCAATTATAACATAAAATGCATGTTAATGTGACTTCCGATTTGGATACTATTTGCCAAAAATTGCATGAAAAAAAATAATGCAAGCTGCTTTAATAATTTTTAGTGAAACAAAACAGGAAAAAAATACCGCAAAGTATATGTATTTTCATCAAAACGATAGTTTACACTTTAATGATGCAGAAACCAATGCATGTTAATACATTTTGGGTTCTTTTCTTTATGTGACTTTCGATTTCGATACTATTTGCCAAAAATTGTATGAAAAAAAATAATGCAAGCTGCTTTAATAATTTTTAGTGAAACAAAACAGGAAAAAAATACCACATGGTATACAAATTTTCATTTAAAGGGTATTTTATGCTTTAATGATGCATAAACCAATGCATGTTAATTCATTTTGAGTTCATTCCTTTTTTTTTAATTTTCCATCAAAAGTAAAAAGTGTTTAGGATTTTGATTTTTCTGTCCATCTGTACGCGCTTTCAGTTTTGTAAGCATATTCGGATTCTCCTGAAAATTTTGGATGTTATTTAAGTTTACCGTATCACAAACCCTATTTCAAATGAAGTTTGTAGCATAATTTGTTTATCTACAGGAGCAGTCCAAAGTTTTCCCGTTACATTATGTTCATTGGGAAAAAATTGTTTTAAATGTGTCTGAAAGAAGTTAAGCCTGTAAATCTTTAAAAAAAAATTTTGCATTTAGGAATTGCTTTTTAATATGCATTCTGTATAAAATGTGATGTAGAGAGCTGTTAATATGCACAAGGCCATAGAAAAGAATCCTGTTACTTAAAGGCATAGGGGGAAACAGTTTGATACTTACTTTAATTCTGTTAAATTATTCCATGTATAATGAAATTGCTATAAGTCGATAAGGCTCACTATAAAATATTTCTTTTTATAATATGAAGTAAGTAGCATTTACAGCGCCACGCAAAATATTTTGGATGTACTGTCTGATGTACTGTATAATAGCGATGACGGCAGGCAATTAATTTTTAATTATGATATGCGCTTTTAAGTTTTACTATATATTTATGAATACTAAATGGTGTGCATTAGTGCTATAACTGACATACAGGGCTAAACGAAAGAACTCGGAAAGGTTACTGAGAATGAGCGTAAATTGCTGTAAGGTGTTTTTGAAATGTGTTATGCATTTTTACATAGAACGTCATTTTGTTTTGTAATAAATATTTGTAGAATATAGATAAAATGATATACAGGGTCTCGCAAAGAACCGGATAGAAGGTCGTCTATGGATGATTGTTTCTGGAAATGCGATTTATGTAATTTTAACAGTGTTTTCATTTGAATTAAATTTTTGTTAAATAGTGGCGGATAATAAAGATTTTAGGTAAACTATAGAGCTCAGGAAACATATTTAAGTATGTTTCGATCTATTGGTATAAAATGCTAAAAACAATTCCATCTGTTAAGCGGTTTTTTTTTTTTTTGATAAATTAAATTTTTTTATGATATTGTATATATATCAACAAACGGATCAAATTCAAGTTTGTCCAACAGATATGGAATACATCAGTTTTTTAAATGTTTTATCCATTTTCTAAAATGTTTTCTTAGTTACCAAATTTAAATTATTTCCAAAATAACGAAGTTTTGTTAAAGATTTCTGGAAGTTTTGTAAAATATCACTGCTTAACGCATGATATTTCTTTTTTGTTTATTTATTAAATCCATTTTTAATAAATCTTATTCCCATTAAATTATTAATTGGTAATCTTGCGATGAAGAAGACTTTCTAGCTTAAAAGTACCTTGTTAATATCTAACAGAAAAATGAATGGAATCTGAATGTTGATCATTTCAAAATGGCATGTCTATTCATATGATCATTACTGTTTTCAGACTGCTAGATGTCAGACAAAGCATAACCAAGGTTTTGATCATTTCTGTTTGAGCATTATCAAATTTTCTTTAAAACCAAGTAATAAGGTTACCATTTAGATTATTAGTTATAAATTCAACATCCCAAATAATCGCGCTTTCTAGGAAGTGTTACTAACTTAAATAACGTTTGAAGCGAGATTTAAATGCTTACATATTAACTCTCAAATGCCGGAATTATTTTTCTTTTTAACCTCTTCACCACCGAGCTAAAGTACAAAATTGTAAGGTTGGTTTTCTCTGTGATGTTGTAGAAATGCTAAAGAAACGTAATTTCTCTAAGTGATATGAAAAAAAAATTGTATATAGGAATAATATCCTTGAGAGTATTAATTATGACTCAATCTTTAAAACCTGGATTACACGTGCAAAGTTATATTAATTTAAAATATGCTCTTATTGTAGTGAAATTTAAAACTTAGTAAATAGATATATGAGTTCACGGCGGTAATAATTTAAGAAACTTGTAACTCTTCATTGGGCGAAAAATGACGAAAATATCAATTTTCTAACTTTTTGCTTAAATTATACTTTATTATCCCTAGAGCATTCTTTTGAAGTTTCGTAAAGATCCCAGTGTTATAAATACAGTTCACAGCAATTTTAGTACACCACTATACTTTTATATGTCAAAATATACTTCAGTTAAAGGCAATTTTCCATTTTTGCATTTTTTTTTTCTTTTTTGAAAAATAAGCATACTTAAAGTGATAAAAAATTTATGTATACTGTTCAATTGGTAATTTTGTTTCCATTACACATACAACATTCCTAATAAGTGTCATTTGTCATACAGTGTTAAATACATAAGGTGTGTATGTAACGAAAAATAATTACTTGCATAATAAATTCTGTAGTAAACTTGAAAATCCATATTTTAAGAAACTGAAATATCATATCATTAAAAAATACAGGCTGCAAAATTAAAATAATATATTTTTTAAATATAATATTGAATTAAATATATTTTGGATCAATTAACTAAATTACTTTTCGTAATTTAACTACACATAAAATATCTAATTAAAATTTTCTTGTTTTGTTTTAAAATCTAAACATGTATCTTATTTTTTTTCATTTTATTGATATATTTTTACATTGAACCTAATGAAAACATTTTGAATTTCTCAGCGGTAAAGGAACTGATTAATTTTCGAAATTCCCTATATAAATACGTATAAATTGAATCTATATCATTTAAAATTGCTTGTCCTCCTGCTTCATCAGCATTGGTTTGAATATTTTGACAATTAGACAGACCATTTCTGTGATTCTGATTACTTCTCTATAGGCCTTAGAGGATTTGATCTAAGCTTCGAAATTAAGCTTGGCGTCTAGATCATTTATTATACATTCAGATACCCATATAATGGTAATTGTCGGAAACTAGTAATTATATGAACAACGAAATATATGTGTGGAATCCGAATTGAATAGTTGTAGCTACACATTTAAAGGATAGTGATTCGCAATTATAAAAACTTGGATATAAAATTATCGTAGAATCTCCTATCGCTCATAAATTTCTTTAAACTAAATTATATTATCTAATGAACTTAATTAAAACGGCGCTATATAACATGGAGCTCGTGGCCGCTATGATGGTTTTCTTGTTGCAATTTAGATTATTTCTTGTTTCTAGATTTTTTATAAAAAATTAAAATTCTTTTCAAATGATTAGTTCTTTGAAGTAAATAATACGTATTTGTTTTATTATAGGTGCGTTTAAGTTTTTTGGTTCCTTATTAACATTACGTACTTGTTTGCCACATTTTTTCACATTGTTTAAATACAATGCCACTAAAAAAATACAGACTACAACATTAACAGATTACTTCTATTAAATATGTTTTGGATTATGCACTAGTGAAACATTATTTCATAATTTAATAACTCATACACTATCTAATTAAAAATTTCTGTATTTTATTTTAAAATTCAAACTTATATCTTACTTTTCAAAATTTATTTGATTTATAGATATATTTTTACCTTTAACCTCATGAAAAGACTCAGAGCTTCTCAGTTGTAATGAAACTGATTAATTTTTAAAATTCCCAATATTCACAAATACGTATGAATTCAACCTACATTATTTTAAATTGCTTTTTCTGCTGTTTCATCAATAGGTTTTTGAATATTTTGACAGTCAGACAGACCATTGCTGTGGTTCTGATTACTTCTCTATGGGCCTTAGAGGATTTGATTTAAACGTTAAGATTAAGCTTGACGTTTATATCATTTATTATACATTAAGACACCCATATAATGGTAATTGTCGGAAACTATTAATCTTTTGAACAATGAAATATGTGTGCAGAATCGGAACTGAATAGCTGTAGTTATACCGATAATGGGGCAGAATTCCAAATTACAAAAACTTGGATATAAAAATTCTGTACAATAGGGTGGAGCGAAAAAAATTTTTTTTTTTTGAAAATCAAAAACGGGTAGGTGCCAAAAGTTGCCTTTATACTAGTACATCAACTGCGTGAAATTTTACCGCTGAAATAAAATGGCTTGAGTCTGCGCTTTTGCTCCAAAAATCGAAATTTTGGGTAAAATTTGTCATTTTTTGACATTTTTTCAAAAAAAATTAAAAAATCCTACAGAGCTGGTTAGTATTTAAAAGTGTTGCTTAGACCTTTATATTTATCTGCTTAACATATTTAAACTATAAAATAATATGTTTATTCCCTATAGCTGGAGCAAAACAGACAACTTTTAGTAAGAAAACAGCATTACCACTCTATTATTGGGTCATATAACGAATTGTTGTTTTTAATACAGCTCTTGTTTTCAAAACTACTTTGGACATGCGTCGTGAAGGTGGCTATATTTCCTATACCACCCGGCCCAACTATTCGATCATCTTAGTACAGTGTTTTATTTATACATTGATTTGTGATTTTCTTTATAAAAATTTGGCATGTTTTCGATGCTTCCACCTTGTTCATCAGTTCTTTGCATCCACATGCTGCTGTAACTATCTTCATGTATATTTTTACAGTTTATACAAAAAAATGACAAGCAGAGTAATGCACGGGTATATTACTAAAGGGATCTATTCGGACATCTATTATATTTATCAAACTTACATTCAGTTGATGAATAATGATTGGAAGTTCTGTTACCACAACATTTTTTCAGTCAATTGTATTTTTTTTACGTAATGATTTGCTTCAAAGATGATTTCAGATATTTCAACTATAAGTATGCCATCATTTATTCTACTTTTGCATTTTTTATATGTTGAGAAGCGAGCTGTTTAATGTGATGGTGATCGTCAGCGAGAATTGCAATGAAAATTTGTTCTCCATGTGTAAAGCAACCGCTGTTGTAAATAACTTTTTTTGCATTAGTTTTATGCCGTTTTCTAAGTGTTTTCGTATCCAGTTAATTTCCTATTAACTTTTAGATCCCCTTTTTATGAGTGGACAACATTTGATGGTGAAATGTCCTGGGCATAAACTTATAATGCATTGTGCTTTATGAGGGAATGGACGGATATCGACAATAAGTTCTCATTTAAAATTATGAGAATTTTATTTGTCACTGTGAACCATTTTGCATGAGGTAAGCTTAGAATTGTCTATATGATATTGAATCATTCGCTACTTCAACTCCAGTAAATTTCTCCTGCGTCAATTATTAGAGAAGTCGATATAAAACGTTCTAAGCTACATGGATTCACTAGATCAATAAGGAAAATCTTTGTCTACGTAATATTCACTTCCTATTGCAATTTATTTTTTATAAAATAGAGAAAATATTTTCTCAAATTGAGAAAAAGATACTCAGAACAGACTAGAAATTTCTGTCGGAGATTGCAAAGCTAATTCATAAGGAAAGCTATTTCTCAAAGAATGGGGAATAGAAATTTAGAAAACATCTCACAGAAAAGTCAGCTCATAAAGTTAATAAAATTTTCCGCTTTATATAAGCACAGATTGGCAATCAGCGTCTATATGTTCACTCACCAAATCTATAATCCAAGTTTATACCGCGGGATGTTTTATACCAAATGTACTACAAACATAAATAATAGATCTAAAATCTTATTAGAAATTACTAGACTACGGAACAATACAGGAAACGACATAAAGCATACTAAAACTTCTTAAGAAATATTGTTGTTTTACACGCAAATTTTGTTTGCAATCCTCTGTGACGATCGTCATAATATTAAACAGCTAACTTCCCAGCATATATTCAATGTAATAGGTTCAATAAATGATGGCATACTAGAAACTGAATTCATACAATCAATTTTTTGGTAAATCATTGCATATAAAATGTAATTGATTGAAATAATGCTATGATAACAGAACTTCCAATCATAATGTACTAATTGCATGAAATTTTAATGAAGATAATAGACTGCTGACTAGGTTCAATTAAGAACATATCGAATACATTACTCAGCTTCTCTTCTGTTATACATGGTATAAAAATATAAGTACAGCAGGTCACATCAGCATGATTCAAATCATCCAAAGTCTATAAATACAAAGAAGAGATAAATTACTTTGATATATAGAAAACTTATACTCGTCTTCGGGAAAAAAATAACAATTCAATACATAAATAAAACACTGGGCCTAGATGATTGGGTGGTTGAGACGGGTGGGATAATACAACCACCTCTATGAGTTATATACACAGTAGTTTTAAAAGCAGCTAGGTAAGAAATGCATTCAAAAGAACATTTCGTTGTATGCTCCAATAGAGAGATTAACGCTGATTTTTCACAAAAAGTTGTCAGAATTGCTCCAATTATACAGACTACAGATATTGTTTTATAGTTTAAATATGTTAAGCAGATAAATATAAAGGTCTAAGCAACACTTTTAAATACTAACCAGCTCTGTAGGAATTTTTAAACTTTTTTGAAAACATGTCAAAAAATGACAAATTTTACCCAAAATTTCGATATTTGAAGCAAAAGCGCAGACTCAAGCCATTTTTTTTCAGCGGTAAAATTTCACGCAGTTGATGTACTAGTATAAAGGCAACTTTTGGCACCTACCAGTTTTTGATTTTCAGAAAAAAAAAATTTCGCTCCACCCTACTGTACAATCTCTTATAGATTATACATTTCTTCAAATTAAATTAAATTATCTAATGGACTAGGAATAAACGGCACTATACTACATGGAGCCTGCGGCCACTGTGATGATTTTCTTCTAGCAATTTAGAATATTTCTTGTTTCTAGATTTTTGATAAAGAATTAAAATTCTTTTCAAAAGATTAATTATTTCAAGTGATTAATGCGTATTTGTTTTATTATAGACTCGGCTAAAGATTTTAATTCCTTATCATCATTACCTACTAACTTTTCGCATTATTTAAATTATTCATATACAATGTCATTGAAAAAATAAAGACTATAACATTAAAAGATTTCTTCTATTAAAGAAGTTTTGGATTATATGTTAGAAAAATAACTTTTCGTAATGTAACCACTCATGCCATTTCTGATTAAAAACTTCTTTGTTTTGTTTTAAAATTCAAACATATATCTTATTTTATTTTAATTTATTTCGCCTTATTGATATATTTTTTACATTTAACGTAATGAAAGTACTTAGAATCCCTCAGCTGTAAAAACAACTAAATAGTTTTCGAAATTCACAATATAAATACGTAATAATCGGATCTATATAATTTGAAATTGCTTGTCCTTATGTTTCATCAACGCTGTTTGAATATTTTGACAGTCAGACCAGACCATTGCTGTGGTTCTGATAACTTCTCTATGAGCCTTAGAGGATTTGACTTAAGTGTTGAGATTAAACTTGGCGTTTGGATCATTTATTATATATTCAGATACTTATATAATAGTAATTGTAGGAAACTAGTAATTATTTGAACAATGAAATATATGTGTGAAATCGGAATTGACTAGCTGTACCTATACATTTAAAGGGAGAGAGCACGAAATTATAAAAACTATTCAAACTAGTTTATAATAAAACTACCGCACAATCTCTTATAGCTTATAAATTTCTTCAAATTAAATTATATTATTTTATGAATTAGGTAAAAATGGCGCTATACTACGCAGATCCCGCGGGCAATAGGATGGTTTTCTTGTTGCAGTTTCGGTTATTCCTTGTTTCAAGATTTTTATAAAATATTAAATTCTTTTCAAAAGATTAATTATTTCAAGTTATTAATGCGCATTTGTTTTATTATAGGTGGGTTTAAGGTTATTGGTTTAATCATTTTAGTAGTATCTAATTAAAAATTTCTCTGTTTTGTTTTAAAATTCAAACATATGTCTTATTTTTTTATTTATTCCCCTTTTTTGATACATTTTAATATTTAATCTAATGAAAATAGAAATTCTCAGCATTAAAGAAGTAGTTTATTTTTCGTAATTCTAAATATAGATACACATAAATTGAATCTATATCATTTCAATTTGCTTTTGCTCCTATTTCATCAACACTGGTTCGAATATTTTGACATTCTGACAGACCGTAGCTATGGTTCCGATTACTTCTCTATGGGCCTTAGAGGATTTGATTTAAGCAATGAGATTAAGTTTGGCGTTTAGATCTTCTATTATGCACTCAAATACCATATAATGAGATTGAGACGCCATTTTTCAATACCGACTATGAATGGGAATTTTGGAAAATTAGTCAACTTTATACAAGCTAGTTTTATTGGTAAGGCAATTTATAAATGTTTGCCAATTTCAGCGATATCTTGAAGTGCCCTCCTTTTTAACCGACTTCAAAAAAGGAGAGGAGGTTATCAATTCAACACGTATTTATTTTTTTATGTATGTTCACCGATTACTCCGAAACCATCCAACCGATTAATTTCGTTTTGGCGTTAAATGAAAGAGCTTGCTCTCGAATTGGTACCACTTCCATTTCATCGAAATTGGTTCAGTACTTTTTTAGTAATTAGACAAAAACTAATAAAATTAGTGATTTTTCACTAATTAAAAGTGTTGAATAAGCTCGCTGAATGGAGTGCAGACAGAATGGCCGAGTGGTCTAAGGCGCCTGATTTAATCTTTGGTTTTCGAAAGAGAGAGAGGTTTCGAACTCCACTCCTGACATATAGTTATCTTTTCCGTATTATAAATTTTAACAGACTTTAAAAATGGAGGAAGAGGTTATCAATTCGATGCGTATGTCTTTTTTATGCAAGTTCATCGATTACTCCGAAACTATCCAACCGATTAATTTGGTTCCCGTGTTAAGTGAAAGAAGTTACTCTCGAATTGGTATCACTTCCAATTCATCGAAATTGGTTCAGTACTTTTTTAGTAATTTGGCAAAAACTAGTAAAATCAGTGATTTTTCGCAAATTAAAAGTAATATGCACATTGAATAAGATCGCCAAAAGGAGTGCACTTCGGATGGCCGAGCGGTCTAAATTGCCAGATTTAAGCTCTGGTTTTTCAAATAGAACGTGGGTTCGAACCCCACTCATAGTGTATAATTTGCGACAATTTTTACCGTATTAAAAAATTTTATTAACCGGCTTCAAAAAGTCGTTAACGTTAAACTAAAAAGAGAAAAATAAACTTTTCTACAAAAAATTGAACCGAATTCAAAAACTACTGCAAAGTGAAGAATTATTTTTTTACAAAATAGCAATAAGTAATTAAATTAAGAGCGTAGTATTTACCATGCGTATTATTTTATTTATGTACATTAATTTTATTTTTTGGAGTCGGTACCAGCCAAGCCAAGTTCAAAATTAAAATTAATTATCCAAATTAATGTTATGGCAAATCGTAAAAGAATAAAGTTAAATTTTTTAACTAAATATTCAATGGTACAAAAAATTCATAGAAACTCGGATGTAAGTCTATTGGAAAATTACATGTAATTTGGCTTGGCTGGCAATTTCTTATTACTATTTTGTAAAATAATTATTTTTCACTTTGCAGTAGTTTCGTTTGCAGTAGTTCAAGTCGGTTCAATTTTGGTAGAAAAGTTTATTAAAACAACATGATGGGTGAACTAACCAATGAACTTGGTCGAGATGTTATTAGTTCCCGTGCACATGCCAACTGACATCGAAATCGGACGAGAGGTGCAGCAGTGAAATAGGTTTTTCATAAGTCCCCTGTTAAGATTGAGATCAACTTTACGCAGGGATAAAAATTTTACCATTGCACAAATGGTCTACGGAAAACCTCCCTGAGTATGTTTCCTCCCTGCGTATGTATGTAAACCTCCCTGCCAGGAAAAATTTTCGAACAACCGAAAACTGTTATAGACACAGAAACCTTTGTTAAAGAATTGCAGAAACAAATGGAAGAATTAAAACCCTTTAAAACTCGCCGACAGCCTTCTCAAAAAAATTTTGTTCATAAAGACTTGCACAGCTTTAGCCATGATTCATACGAATTGATCGGGTTGAAAAACACCTCAAACATGCTTATGATGGACCTTTTCCAGTTGTCAAAAGACTCAAAAAATATTACACTATAAAATCAAGTGAAGAGATATCAACATATCCATAGATAGATTGAAACCTGCTTATTTGTCAGCGACTGATGAGAACATTCCTGATCACGAAATACCAGATAAACAATTATCTCAGCCTGTGCCATCTGTAAACAAAAGTGAACATTCTGATTTGCTTGATAAAAATTTTCCTGATAAAAATACACGTTCTGGTAGACAAGTAAAGTTTCTAAAACATTACGAGATTAATTATACACTATTTTATATGTTATTTCATATTATATTTGTATGGTAACTATGTTACTGAGGAGGAAGTAATGTAGCCTTTATTAACCTTTCAAAATTCCTTTTATTGTTATGCCAACAAAAAACGACATCTTTGGATTGAGAAGAATAAAAAGATTGTGTTTGTTGTTGATATGAAAAAAAACGTTTTATTTACTTTTATCTTACAAATAATAGCTTAATACAGCGAAATGATTTTAACTATTATTTGATATGATGTAAATAGAAATATCGTAATGCAGCTATTACAGATGTAGCTTAGTATCTACATAGTATATATATATCTCTCGACCAAATTCGTTGGGCAGCTTCATAAGCTCTCTTGTTAAAAAATGAGAGCTCAGTAACATCCATTATAGACTATCTTGCACAGGCATAACCATTGCTTGAAGAAATAATACAATTTATCGCCAGACATTTACCAAGCAATTGTAACATTCATACCAGGGCATTTTGCAGTTGTTTTGGGGGTCAAAAGTGGGACAACACGTTATTAGGTAGGTGGTCATAATGTTTTGGCTCTTGAGTGAATATTAAATTTCAAACCATACGATTGGGTAGTTCATGCGTTGTCGTATGACAAACAGAGAGATTGTCCGATCAGACGACGATTATAGGTTTCACACATTGAAATGGCTATGTTGAAAAAGCCTTTTAAGGATAATAGTATTATCACTGTTAAATGCCGACTGGATGTAAAAAAATACTTATAGGGAAAAAAATACTTCAGGAATTTCATTAGCCAATCATCCTCATTCTTGTTCAGTTTTTTTGTAACTTTTACATTTTATTTATGAAAAAACATTCTTCTGAGGTAAAAGCATACTTTCTACTTAAATACGTCTCTACGGAGTATTTACTGATGAACTATACATTCATACATTTATTTATAAGGAGTTGCTTTTTTTTAAAGTTTAATATAAAATATTTTCCCCTATTCATATAAAGAGGTTTACATAAAACATTCTGACAGTTATGATAGTAAATCTAAACTCTCTAATGGCAAATAGCTCTTCAACAGCTTAATTCTTCAGATAAGGCAAAAGAAAGTATTTTGAAATGGAAAAAAGGTTTTACGAGCAATCTGAAAATGCATGAAATGACTTACATCTAACAATTCACAAAATGAAACATTATTGACCGTTTTAAACTAAAGACTTAAAAGATACAAATAATTCCTGAGGTTTACAATGCTTTCCTTTTAAATATTTTCCACAATAAAACTCTTTTACAAACTTTTTCATTAAAGATTTTTTTTTCAGTTCAAAATTATGTGAGAAGAATAATATTATGATTTTTAAGTAATAAAATCTTATATAACTTCAAGAACACGTACAAATTAATAACTGTTATTTTTTTTACGTTGGAACTAATATTGATATTTTTTATTTTATATTTTATTTTATTTCGTTTTCTTTTAACACACAATCCTGTATTGTATTGCTCCTATAGATAGTTATGTGAAACTTTTAGGTATTCAGGTTTCCGTCCTAATGTTACTTTAACATGAAATCAGAAAATGCTGCCCTTTCAATAATTTCGTGAATCTTAGCATACTGAAAGTCCATTATGTTTAGACACAAAACAATGCAACCGATTATTACATACTGACAGAATGAATATTTTTAACGCACAATAAGATCCATTGTATTCATGTTGTTAAAGGAAAACAATATGTATTTGTAATCATGACAACTTAAATCGATACGTAAGGATAACTAAAATGCAAATCATCGTTACATTTAACTGTAATGTAAATCGTCCAAAAAATAATTTAAAATATAAAAGTTGAATTTGTTATAATTTTCTTCAGAATTTTTGTCCCATCATCAATATCAGTATATGTTATTTATTTATAATGTTAAAAAATAAAGCTTGGTATCTACTTTCGAACAGAAAAGTTAATAAGTTCAAATAAAACAAAATAATAAATAATACCTTAATTAGAAATCAGTTCTTTTGCTAAAAAAAAATCAAAGTATTTAATAATACAATTGCATTAAAATATTTTGGGCCATATTTTTGTTTAATATTATTGATTGTGGAAAGAAATGTAACGCATATCAGAAATGGTGCATCAGTATACGAGCCGCACTGGAAGAAACATTTAAATACACATAAAATATTCAAATGCACATTTTAAAGCTCAGCTTATTAATGTATCTCTCTGTTCTAAAAAAAAAAAAAGTAACGCAACTGATATTGAGATTTTTGTGACCGAAAGTCTTTCTTCGTCAATTTTTAGAAAATTTCTGCGTACACAAATATAAAAATAAATAATATTAGAGAAAAATATTTGACCAACACGTCGATGCAGACAGTTTTAAAATCGAATAATTACTTAAAGAGATATGTAATGTTAAACTCGTTTCATTAAAAGAGTTTTATAGGAGCAAAAAATATATATGTAGGAATTTAATGATTTTTGGATTATTTTATGCGTTATAACATCCAGGTGTGCAGACTGTTATTATTTTTTTATTTAAATAATTCTTTGATGTTTAATTTCCATTTTAAATTCAAATTTTCAGCATTTCAAGTGATATTTTTTACACATTTTAGAAAAGATTATTATTTTAAGTTGCTGCCAATTTGTAACAACCGCACAAAAAAATAACATTTTTTCAAAAAAAATATTTACACGCGGTTATTACAAACAGAAAAAAAAATACAAATCAGAATTAATTTATTACATATTTAAAGAAGAAAATATTTTAATTACGTCATAAAAACTACATTTACACGTGAATCTTAAAATAGATAGAAAATATTAAAATAATAAATTCATTAATGCGAGTTAAAAATTTCAAAAAGGCAGGATGTTTTACATCATATATTATATAATAATCTTGTCAAAAAGTTAAATAAAAAAATATATTTACACGACACGTTTATTTCACTTTTTTTTTTAAATCTTTTAACCCTTCACCGCACGATTTTTTCTAATTTTATGAAAAAAATAATTTGAAATCTTTATATCGGTCTAATAATGAGCAAATTAATAAAAGGGGAGTCGTTGCAGGCCACCTTAATACTTACCCATCATGGTTATGCGTAATATAACATAAGAAAATAAAACATGTTAAACCAATCTATAAATTGCATTAAAATTAGAAAACAAAATGTAAACGCTTATTTAAATAATTTTAACTCATAGTAATGCTCTCTTAATGCATTGCTGATGAACCAGTTTTGACAAATTATGTAAAACGTCAAACTACTCAAGTGGTACTGAATTCCAAAAAAGAAACATCCTTATAACTCCAAAAATAATAATCATATTAACTAACAGTTTCCTGAGTCGGATTAAGCTTCTCATTTCCAATTAAAATACATTTTTCATTTGAAACGTTAGTCAAATACAGGGTCATGAAAAATTGAAGAATATGGAAAACAGGATTATAAATACCGCGACAACAAATAATCCGATAGACTTCATTTTTAATGCAAAATTTGTGTTATTTTATTTCTTCTTACATCCACTCCTTAAAATTAAAGAAAAAAATCGGAAATTTTTATATACCTTTCATCGGAACAAATTTTTCGAGAGTCCGAAAAAAATAGTTCCGAATAATCGAGGTTGCCGATATTAAATAGGCTTCGTCCTATTCTTACATATTAAATGCATAAAAAAATTCAAGTCTCTATCTCTATTTAATCGGGAGATAGAGAATTTACAGACAGACAGACACACAGACGGACGGATGGCAATTTTTTTTTTTATATATATATTTTTCGTAGTGTCTGAAACATGTAAATCTGTCAACAAATAATTTTCGATTTTCAAAGCAATTGTAAGACTTACCCTACTACGTATGATGGTTAAGTAAAAATAATTTTCGAATTTTCAGCCAAATTTAGATATTTTATGGCATGCACCGATATAGAAAATTAGGGTTTTTAAATGTTGTATTAAATGTTGTTTTAAATGTTCTCGCAAATTAAATGGACTTAAATTAATTATTTTTATCTGCTTAATGCTCTGAATTTTTCTTTATATTAATATTTTTAAGTATTCAGGGGAAAAGAGATAAATTAAGCTTAATAGCTTGATCATTTATTTATTTATTTTTTTTTTTTCAAAGAACATTTTTCCTCCAAAATGCAGTTATTTAGTATGGGCAAAATAACTGTTATTCCACATTTTTTCTACAGTTCTTTATTAGTTACAACTATCTTATTTGCATAATTCATGGCACTTAATGAGAATTATTAGTACTCTTAGGTTATGTGCCAAATGTGGCACAGTGTGCAGTGAAGGTTTAAACTATTGTTGCCAACATTAATGCGCTGCAAATAAAAATATTTCTTTCAAAAAAAAAGTATTTTCGCAGGAATATTGTATGAGAAATAAAATTTTAAAATAAAAAATCAATATGCTTTAAAAATAATAAATAGATGTCATATTTAAAATAACCGAACAATAACATTACAAAAACATTAAATTTAAAACTATATTTACACAAAGGTTGGTTGGTTGAATGGGGTTTTCTGGCGCAAGGTCCCCTGTGGGACATGCTGCGCCAAATATTTACACAAAGGATATATTTGTTATTTTGAGATGGTATTTTTAACAATTGTTGCGAGTTCTAACATAGCGCAAGTAACATATCCTTTCTCAAAAGGAAAGTATTTTTACATGAATTTTAACAAAAGAAAGAAAACTTTAGGTATAATTACGTTAGATTTAAAACAATACATTTAAAATAACTTATAAAAACAGCTTTCTTATAGTAATGTTCGTAAGTACCCGGAACCAAAGATTTTGTTCACTTAATTCATTCTGTATTAGTTATTTGCAAATGTTTAACAGATTTTATTCAATCGATGACGAAAACAGTCATTGGATTTCTTAAAAAGAAAATAAAGACTTTAAAATTTCCAAATCAAAGAGAATGGAAACCAATTTAAAAGATGATTGTCACTGGTTTTTAATTATAATTCAATCTTCCTCATTTTTTAAAAGCCGATCAAATAAGCATGTTTTAAGAGTCTGCTGTGTTTAATAGGGGGTTGATAAGCGTAGCTCGTAGAAGGCAGAGCCTTCTAGTCGTTTATATGTTCGCAAAAAGATGTAATTACTCGAAACATAAAGCAATGTAAATCAGTATTAATAGTTTTAAATGGAAATTTAAATATTATCAACTAACTCGTATTTTTTATCATTTGATTTACTTCAAATAATGTTGAAGAACATCACGAGGATAAATATTAAAATATTTCAGGTAAAATACAAGTAAACCTCTATGTTGCATGCCTACTTTTTCATATAAAAGTTGCCTTTTATCCTGTTTTTTGCATCGTCTTATGTAGAAGTCAAAGCATAAACAGAACATCATAGCATTAATAACTAGATGTGGATTTATGTTATTTTTCAGTACATGGAGTCAATTGTAAAAGTTCTTATTTCTTTTATTACTTGCCAGCTGTTAACGCCAGTTCCAGTGTAGCTTTATAGCGTTATGAAAAAGTTCTTCGCTTAAAACCTCGAAGCACAGTGGATCACCTATAAGATCTTAAAATATTTCTCTTAGAACAGACATCCTAGTCTCTAAATGATCGTGGATGGTAAATATGGAAGATATTTCCTTTCAGTTTTCCAATTCTCGTTTTTTGACTTCACTTCTAGTTGTAGTATCCTAGTTAAATTATTGTCTCTAGATCGTTTTTACGTGATTTCGTAATTTTATAAATACGTAGCACCACTGTGTAGTCGTCGTTCAATCCGTCTGTCTGTCCGTTTGACTGTTCGCATATAAAAACGTAAAAACTACCCAACCAAATCTCCTGAAATTTAAAATATATAATTATTATATAATTTTGTTCGGTCCTTTCAAATTTTATGAAAATCGGATGTATAGTTCAATTACAGTTAAAACATTACAGTTACAAAATTGTTCTGTTACATTACGGTCAAAGGAAGAAGTTTCAAGTATGTTTTAATAATGGTAACTAATAAAATTGAGCATAATAAAATCGAACATAATAAAATTGATATGCATCTATGAAATGTAAACTAAAATGTAAATTCTTTACAATCTATGGTGCAAAGAACATTGGTTAATAATATACAGGCTCGCACAAAACTATTATAATTTATATAATGGGATAGGGCGAAATATTGTTTGGAGTGTGTTTTAATTATATTTAACTATTTCACATTCTTTGAAATTCATGTACGTTGCTGAGGTTCATTAGAAGTTAATTCCTGTATAATAAAAAGCATTTAGTATTAACAGAGGCACACAAAAGATTTCGGGAAATTTATTGTATCCGAAATGTGTATATTTTAAAAATTTCATTGAACGCACCCCATTTGCTACGTTTGACTTGCAATTTCCGACCGGTTTATTTCAGAGTTATTCGATTTTTTTTTATTTCTTTTTTTTTTAGCTTTGGATTTGCAAATACAACTTTCGTCAATGTCAAACTTTTACCAACAGCTCCGTTTCCATTCGTCAAACATATTTCATTACAGAGTGCGCTATGATTTTTGAGTAGTTTTAGCCCTATTTGTAAAATAACTATTGGATTGTGCAATAAAAATCAGAAAAGATACCGCAAATAAGTGGAGACTAAAGATATATTGCTGCAGTGAGTGCTGATGACTTGCTTCAGAAGTTTCTGATTGGTACCCACAAATTTAGATCCTGCTGAATAAATGTACAGAAAACAACGCAGGAATTTTAAAATTCCGGTAAACAAAAGCATTGATGTTGGACCACTTAATAAATATTATTATATAATTATTCATTTATTCTACCTATATCTTTAATGTCGAAATATAAAAAGAAATTGTCATAAAAAATTTCGCAACATTTAGAAATAAGCTATTAAAAGCATATGGGTTGAATTTAAATCCCACTATAAAAGACATTACAGCTTTCTTTTCATTTCTTTTTTTTTTCTTTTTTTAATTTTTTTTTCTGTCGGTCTTTTTGGCCAAATTCTAGTCTTAACTCATAATAATTTATCAGTCAAACTAAATATTTAAGCATATATATTTAAGCATTTAAATAATAAAATTCATGGACGTATTAAACAGATTTACTCTAGCGGATATAATCATGATATACAGTCAACATAACTGTTTAAAATATGTAACCAATTTTAAAAAATACTTAAAAAATTAATAACTTCGTTTAAATAATTGAATTAGTGTAAACACATTTAAAATTTACTCTATCAAAGACTCAAAGTGAAACTTTCTTCATTTCTGCAAATTCTAAAAAAGAAAATTCGTATCTTTACTCTTCTTATATCCATATTTCTCAATAAAAGGAATAAAGTAATACAGTTCACTATTGAAACTGAATAAATTGTGATTAAATTGCTAAATGACGTTCCTGCTCATATCTCCAGAGATCATATTCGTCTTGATTAAAATGAATAATTAAACTAATGACGATGCAGAGGAAAGGTTATTTGTTAAACCTATTCCCTCACAGAAGCAATGTGAAACATATTTACGAAATACGAAAGTTAAAAAATAAGTAAAAATTTTCGAAGCATAAAACAAATGTATTGTGTCTATTATTATTTCTCAGAGATTTATAAACTTTCCTTGATAGGCTATTTTGTCCTACTTTTTTTCTTAATTCCGTATTTTAAAAAAATTTTAAAAAAAATTCGTTTCAGCATATTTCGTATGTCATATACTATTAATTTATGAGTATAAACAAACCAACGAATATTCTAATAGATATAAATAAATTTACTATAAAAATGTATTAGAAAGACATATGTATCTACAGGGCTGGTAAAAAAGTTTCAAAGGAATGAAATGGGCTTGCATTAAGAAGAATTTTGGTGACATTAATTACTTGTGATATGCAAACGATCTTACTTTTTTTCTGAGTACTTAACCAGTAATGCGCTTTCAAAACTTAAACAAAATAATTTCAACTATATTGTAATAGTGTTGTTGAAAGTCTAACTATATTGTACTCTCGTTAATGCGTTTCTGCTTAAAACGAATCTTCGTTTCTTAAAGCAATTTTTCGGTAACTTTCCAATGTAGTATCCTTAGCGAGAAAATGACCTTGGCAAAATAAGAGAATTTTTTTTTTCAATATTTTCTGGGAACATAACCACCGTTTTATATACAAAAGTAATTATCCTTGATATTCATGAAATTTATCTTATATATGATGCCATTTATGTATTTTTATATACAAAGACTTATAAATTGGTCAAAGAAATTAAAAATAACTGCGCATACAATTAAAATGCTTATAAATACGCCTGTATATTTAAAATGCATATAAATCGACACAAAAAATTACTAAGTTTTTATTATAGCTGTTTATATCATTTGGCAATAAATTTCAAATTCTACAGACTGAAAATTGTGCCAAACTTTCAAAAACCATCAATGTCCTTTTATTCCTCTTCATGATGCTTACTATCATTCCTCTAAATTTCTCGATTGAAATCCACACAAAAAATGGAGTTCACTGAATTAAGAAACGTTGAATACGTTAAATAATATTTCATTTTAAGAAAAAATATTATTTTCACACACTCTTAAATTGGAAATTGCATAACATAATTTTATAGGTTCTCAATTTCAAAGAAATATTTCCTATTGTTAAAATTATATCATCCAAACTGCTTAAATTTATTCTGCCTGAGGCGCATATTTCAAAATATAGTTTCTATTTAAGAAATTTATAAATATAAAATTGATGACAAAATTTTGTATGTTAAAGATATGCTGGTTTATATGTGTCGTTCCCCGAAGACCGCTTAAAACTATATGCAGAGAAAGAATATTTTGCCCCGAGCACATAAATCAGACGTTTACATCTGAAATAATCAGTTTTAGAGAAATATAGTTTAGCGTCACCTCCATTGTATATAAAAGATGCATTTTTGGAAAAAAATGCATCTGAATTATTAAATATTAAATATATATTGATATTTGCACGAGACTAGGTTAAAAATCATAAACACACGTATTAAAGAATACTTATATACATAATTAAATAAACGAGTTAGTGCAGTCCATCATCATAATCTTTACCATAATCAATTAACACGTTTGTATTGGGTAAAATGTTGTTAAATGTATAAGGATGAAGGTTCGTATGTCCAATGTGCTTCGTTTTTCTCTTCAATTATATTCCTAGAACAAAAAAGTATCTTACTACACTATCTCAATTCTTTTAGTATATTAAAACAAGTAGCGTGTTAAAAAAAAAAAAAGTGTGACGGATACCAACTGATCAGTAATAATGTCTAATCATTAATGTTATACCTAAATTTTGTATAATCGTCTAATTGAAATTTCACCAAATGTAATGTTTAGCCATCACCAATGTAATATTTAACACGTAATTTTGAAATCACATTTGAACTCTTTGTTAAATCTTACTGTAGGATACTAAAAGGGAGGGCATTCTGACAGTATTTTAGGAATTATGCATACTTAGAATCTGGAACTCACAATATTAATTTCACTTTTGTTCTAGGAAAACGGATCCCAAAGTGTGTAGTATTTCAAACGTAATTAAAAAGGTATTTGACGGAAATAAGCATAATTTTAAATTAAAATATTTGAAAATTCTAGAAATTCATTTCTCTTAAAAAATTCATGGGTAATAATTACTATTTTTCTTTTCGAAAATTAATTTTTAAATTGTATATACTTTGAAATAATTTTTATTTAGTCAGTTTTTAAACATCATTATGATAATACTTCTAATTATTGACATATAAATAATATGCATTTCTGTTAAATTTTATGCTCAGTATTTTAAAATCCGTTTTGACTCTTTTACAGAAAACATTTTCTCCCTTTTTCGTTTAAGTTGTTGACGAAAATACAAAATTTCATAATACAATGTCATTTTTCCAAAAAGCAACATTTTTTATTTTTTTCCTTAACTAATAATTTTATCTTAACAGTTTTAAATCTAAATTTTCAAATAACTATAGTTACTTAAATATGATTGTAATCCTTAAAATTAATTCATTTATACTTATCATTATTTGAATTAAATTTTAATATCTTTGACATTGAAATCGAAAACAAAAAAAGACTAATATTCGATGCAATTTTTCAAAGCGCGTCATTACAATACAGTTGGTATTTTTCCCTGAAGGTTTTATTATTAGATTACGAAAATATTTTGAATTTGATTTTTTTTTCTTTTTTAAGTACAAAAACCTCATATGAAATGTGATTTTAACATTTGCTGATTTTTTATTCACTTGTTTACTTGCCACATTAAATTTGGAGTTTTAATTTTATTCCACTAATTAAATACCTTTATAATGAAAATCTGAAAATAAATCTAAAATTTGTATAGAAAATTTTCAGCTATTCATTTATTTATTTGTATTTTAATTGATTTCAAAATAAACATGTTTCTGTATCAGAAAAACAAAATTTTGCATAAATTACAATAGTTTTTTCTTATGGTAAAAAATATCAATCGAATAGTTTCAGTTTTGTAACATGAAAGATTAAATACATTATTATATAAAGCACGTTTTCTACTTGATGATTATTTTGATTATATTTGCCAATTTTACGTTTTCTTTTACTAAAAAAACGGAAGAAAAAATATTTCTAATACATGATTTTTTTTTTCTTGCGCATTCACTGTTAGTCTTCACATCTATGAGAAATCAGAAGTGTGAAAAATAATTAATTGCTATTATTAATATTTTATTTTAGTAGTCTTAATATGTATTTATTATTTCACAATGATCTGGAGAAGAAATGCAATCAGTCTTATAAATCCATTTAATGTCAAACACTCAAAAAAAAATCTAATTTAGGATAAACTGATAAGGCAATTTGAAGATTTTTTTTCTTCTTCGTGTTCTTAAACTGCTGCAATTACTTATTATCTATAAGAATCGGGATGATACCGTGAATAAATGGGAATGTTCTTTTTTTTAAATTACCATTCAAAAACTACAAAAAAGTTTAGTGTATTGACAAAAATAATTATATAGACTATATTTTGGGAGAAAAAAAATTGTAAAATCACCATAAATTATTCATTGACAAATATTCCAGATTTTCTAAAAATTATCACCAAATTATGTAATTTTTTTAATTAGAAAATGAAACTATGTTTTAGAAGTATACTTGCACGAAATTTGGCTATTTTAGACATTTATGCTAATATTCAGCACCCTTGTTGATTGGTAACTTTCTAATTACCTGCAAACAATCAAAAACACAGAGCACAATTTTTAAATGCTATGGATTTAGCATTCATTTATATACAGCTAAACAGCTTATATTTTTAAAAAGAGGATTTAATATTTAGCATATACAAGGAAAGATTTTTTTATTAAAACAAATATCAATTAGTTTAAATTATACTGATCATAAAACAGAGTTAAAAAATTCTGTATGAAATAACAGAGAATCTACATATAACCCATTATGCTATGTCTTATGTAACAATACAGAGATTAAAAAAACAGACATTCTCTTAAATAACAAAGAAGGTATTTGGTAAATTTGGAATAGACTCTGTAAATTAGTATCGTTAAAAATACACAAGACTCTGTAAATTTATTTTTAACCTTCTTACTGACAAGCCCGTGTTAACATGTTCACTAAGCTCCAGGTTTCAATGCAATATAACCAATATTTAAAAAATTATAATTGTATTCATTTAATAGATTTTTTATATATTGAACAGTAATTAAAACTTTCAAGGATAATAATCATATTCGGTTTTAAGTTTTTCATATAATTTTGAAACAATTGTCTTTTTTAAGTGTTTGAATAAATATGTAGCGAAAACAACATTACAATTTTGCCCTTTTGCAAGGCTTTCAGAAGAGAATATTTTAATTTAGTTTTCAAAATTAGTGAATCACACAATCCTCAGTGAGACTCAAAAAAATTTGAATTTTTTAAATAAATTCGAACTGTTGTATCATTTAATTTTCACACTATTTGTTTCTAGCTGTTTATGTCCTGCGGTTTGAGCCCGAGATCTCCTGACAATAGAAGAACACCGTGCTGACTGAACTATAAGGGCTGTTGTTTTCATTCTAGACAAAGTATGTATTTTATGATTCAACGGAGAAAATCGTATTGTGATTTTCAATGGCTTCATTTCAAACATATTTGTGGGAAAATTCATAAAAGGTTTAACGTATTTTAGATCGATAAATAATACCAATTATTTATTTAATCAATGTTAATTTTTAACTAGTTTGTACTAATAAAAGAACAAAACGCTCTGTCTGTGTTTGTGTCTGCGATGGCTAGCAAAATCTACGGCACGTACGAAGCTCAAAAGTTTTTTGAGAGTAGCCCAATATCTCTCCTGATGCATCTGAAGCTCAGAATTTTAATTTTTTATTAGTTTCATATATACTAATGATGAAGCGGAACTCACTCTCTTCAAAAAAATATATTTTTTTAAATGTTTGGGGAAAGAAAACGTTTGCACATGCGCAGAAACTCAATTACGCACCTAAACAAAGGAAGAAACCTTTTCCCCCGTTTATATCTGTTTTTGGATCATTTTGTTCAAATCCAAATCAACCAAACTGCTGAACGCAGTTAAACTTAAGAGACATATTTCGAAAGATCATATTTTTAGGTCTCAAATACAATAAGTAGTTCGAAAAAATGCTGCAGTTAACCCTTTGGAAACAAATATTCAAAAATGGTAATTTTTTCCTAAACTATTTTTCTCCCTTTTGTCAATGTATCCTCAGGGCGTAATTTTTAAAATATAAACAAACCAAAAAGATGATCTTAAAGTTAAACCTTTCTTTTAACAGATGGTGCAATTGGTTTTAAAATATTTGGATTTTAACTCTTTAAAATACACTGGCAAAAGAAGGTCGTTTTGCGACTCGCAGAGAGGATATTTTTTCCATGCTAAAATTATCTTAACGTGCATATTTCAACTCAATCTTTTAAAATCTTCTCAATAGTTCGGACTAGTAGAAATAATTTTTACAAAATAAAAAGTGCGAAAAATTTGAGGAACTCAATAAAAACCAGATCGTTTCATTGCGGATTTGCCTTTGCAGGGCGCAATTGTATATACGTCCTGACAAACCGAAAATATTTTTTTAAAGCTAAAACATTCTCATAATTTATGTTGCAATATATGAGATTTAACCCGTTCAAATACACCGACAAACTCGAATTACATCCCGGTTATAAGTAACTACATGTCCGTATTTTAGCACAATCTTTTTAGAGCCTTTCAATAAAACAGATTTACATTACTTTCAAAAACTTTGGAACTTTCGTATGGATAGAACTATTTTTTTACAGAATGAAATGCGTGAAAATTTTTACGAATTCAGTAAAAACCTGAGTGTTCCGTCGCGGTTTCGTTCGCTTTCGGTTAGCATAGTTTCCAAAAAATCAAATTACATAGAAAACAAAATACCAAATAGCACGTGCTTTCAATTCAATATCTTTGCGCGATTTTTTCGTTTAAAAATATAAATTTTGACAAAATGGACTTAAAGATATAAAATCATAGAAATTTGAGTTTAATTTAAGGGTCATTTAGAAAGCAAATAACACATTTGAAAACTGAATAACATCACGGGCCCGGGCAACGCCGGGCAGGACAGCTAGTTTATGTAATAAATATAAAAATCGATGGATTTTTTTCTATGATTTTTTTTTTTTTTACAACAATAATGTTAAAGAGATTTTTTCGAAACTGTCGCATACTATTCAATTTTATAATGCACTACTTAAATACAAATATATATATATATATATGTAAGGATTACAATAAAAATAAACACAAAAATTTAATTATTTTTTAAAGTAATTATTATTTTATTATTTTATTATTTTTTAAAGTAATTTTTCGTTCTTATAATATTATTCATTTTTACAGTACATTTTTGTAAGTTTAATATATATTTTTATAACACATCCAGCAATGAAATAATAATAATAATAATAGCATTGTAATAAAAAACACCTTTGAAATAATACTACGCAATTTACTTTTAATATTATCAAGCTTTTGGCATGTTGCGAAGGAAAAATTACTAATTGGTGGTCAATGAATTTCCGCACTAACTCAAATGAGATTATTTTTTTCCCTTTCTAAATTGTTCTAACTTTTTAAAAAACGTACTTAAAATTTAATTTTCTACTTTAATATTTCTAATAAAATTGCAAAATATTTTTTAATGTATATTCTGAGTTACAAGTTTAACAAACATAAAGATATTTTTAACTAAAGACAAGGAAATACCTACAGGGAATTGGATGTAATATAAGGAAATTGGTGTAAAATGATGACCGAGAAACTCAATCCGAAAATGATGACCGAAAAACTAGTGTAAATTTACAGCGGATCTCGCTTTTATCTGTGTTTTTACAGAAAATTTTAATAGTGTATTTCTCTTGAAAGCTACTTCATTATTTTCAATATAATTTGAAAAAAAAAATCTCGTCAAATATAATCATAAGTAATACAACATTGATTTAAATACATATAAAAATACTATATATATAAAACATATAAATACTACATACATAAAAACATATACATATATACATGCACAAAAAAAATGTATAATATGAACTTTAAAAGGTACACTGTTTTACTTGAATCGGTGAAACAATAAAAGAGATATTACATGTTAAATATATAAGGTATCCAGTAAATGACTGACCCATTTGGAATGTAAATAATTAAAAAACGGTTTGAGATAAAAATGGGCGGTTTGCTGCATTGTTATCAGAAAATCAGTAAATTTTAGATATGCACATTCTTAAAATAGTTCGAATTTAGGCCAGAAGATGGGCCTGGTGGCGGCATCAGGCTGTCAAAATTCAGACATTACTCTAGTTTTCACACGCATGATATTTTGGACTCATTTCGTAGAGTCAAAACTCTGGCGACATATTGAATCAACTATTCACTCACATACAGAAATAGATTTTATTGTGATTTTTTTATCTTAAAAAATCTTAATATTTAATCTGAACTTTTTTTCCATAAAATAGTATGAAATTGTATTTAAAAAATTTAGTGATGTAAAAAATCTTTAAAGGATGGATCAAGCAAATTCTTCTTGCTTGTACGTCGTGTAGTGAAATCAGAAATTAAAATTTTATTACGAAAGCCACGAGAGATTTTAAGATGACTTTAATACACACCTCTCTCTACCCCCTCCTAGACCCCCAAGTGAAAACACATCTACGCTGAAATGCAAGGATGTTTAAAAAGAAAAAAAAGCATCACCCCTGTTTTATATCATGCTAGTTACCCCTTTTTCAAAATTTCATTACAAAGAGCATCATAGATCCTGAAATATATTTTTTGCCCTTAACTATTCTTCCCCAGGAAAAAAAGGGAAGGATAATTCTGAAAATTCTTCTTGCATGTGATTTAAAATAAAGAACATTATTTTAAAAAGTGATTGTAAAAACTTTTCAAAAATTATATATGAAATTCACTAATGTTCCAGTAATTTGTTACTATTTATATTTATAAAATTAAACTAAAATAAGTAGAACTATAATGATTCTATGATGATAAAAAAAGCAGAAAAACGTGCAAAAAAAACTAAAAATGTTTCGTTTTTCCACAAATTGTATTCATCTCTATGTTTTATTCGTATTTTGACATTTAACATATCTGAAAATTTTATTACGAAAGTCACGACAGATTTTAAGATGCTTTTTACACACAACAACCCTTCCCTCTTCTTCCCCTGACTGCAAACGCATCTACCTGAAATGGAAGAATGTTTAAATAGAATGAAAAAAGCTATTTACCTGTTTTTATATCCTGCTAGTCATCCCTTTTCAAGATTTCATTAGAGAAAGCAGATCCTCAATCATCATAGAATCATTATAGTTCTACTTATTTTAGTTCAATTTTATAAAAAAAAATATTAACAAATTACTGGAACATTAGGGAATTTCATATATAACTTTTAAAAAGTTTTTACTGTCGTTTTTTAAAATAATGTTCTTTATTTTAAATCACATGCAAGAAGAATTTTCAGAATTATCCTTCCCTTCTTTTCCTCAGGAAGAATAGTTCAGGGAAGGGGGGGGGCAAAAAATATATTTCAGGATCTATGATGCTCTTTGTAATGAAATTTTGAAAAGGGGTTACTCGCAAGATATAAAACAGGTATGATGCTTTTTTTTTTCTTTTTGAACATCCTTGCATCTCAGTGTAGATGTGTTTTCACTTGGGTATCTAGGAGGAGGAAGGGAGATGTGTATATAAAAGTCATCTTAAAATCTCTCGTGGCTTTCGTAATAAAATTTTCAGATGTGTTAAATGTCAAAATATGAATAAAATGTAGGGATGATTTCGGTTCTCGGACAAATGAGCATTGTTTCGTTTTAGACAGGTTTCCCTCTTAGCAGCTGGTTATATATGTTACTTTCTCCGTCGAAATCAATATTTTTTTGCGTTTAATAGATGATTTCTTATAAATAGATTCCTTCATTCTCGTTTATTGTATTTTTATGTGCCAATTTATAAGTCACTGCCCCGCTTATTTTTTAGACAGAGAACTTTCCAACACTTTTTCCGAACCACTGTTTGTAACCACTTAACCGATTCCACTGCACGACGTCGGCAAGAAAAGTTTGGTTGATCCGTCACTTAAAGCTTTTTAAAACCATTATTATTATTATTTAAATACAATTTCACACTATTTAATGGAATAAATATTTAGATTAAATATTATAGTTTTTTTTAACAGAAAAAAGCTGTGCTTATCCCATATTTTCAATTTATTTTGCATAAAGAGAGATTCAGTTAACCGGTTACAAAAACATTTTTTGACTACAATTTATTTATGGCAATGTGTGAAAAATCAATGCTTATAAAATAGAAGTTTTGTTCATTTTTATTAAGTATAATATACATTATTCATTCATAAATATTATTATAAATTTCTTTCAATCTAACAAACTCTATTTCTGCAGATGAATTGACAGTCTATTCAATATGTCGCAGAGATTCGACTCTACGAAATGAGCCCAAAATATCATGAGTATGAAAACTAGAGTAAGGTCTGAACTTCGACTGCCTTATGCCGCCGCCAGCGCCATCTATTGGCCGAAATTCGAACTATTTTAAGAATGTGCATGTGCATACCTAAAAATTTAGTGATTTTCTGATAACAATGCAGCAAACCGCATATTTTTTTCTCAAACCGTTTTTTAGTTATTTACATTCAAAATGGGTCACTCATTTACTGAACACCCTGTATATAGATTTTATTTAAAACATCTTAGTACTTTGAAGTTTTTCTAAGCGATTCATGAAAGTATACATATTTTTCAGTATTCTTTGATAAAGTTGTTGGGTGTGTAACATTTGAACATGTAAGTTACAGGGTGTTTTAAAAATGACCGGTATATTTGAAAAATCAATACAAACTAAACAGGCAGCGATAGAAATACATCGTTTGTTGCAATATGCTTGGGACAACAGTAAATTTTCTGGCAGAGAAATTTTCCAAATTAGTTACAATTTTCAACAACAGATGGCGCTGCAGGCGATTTGAAATATGTATACAAGAAAATAAGTCTGTGAGTTCGTCATTCTGTAAGTCGTCTTTCTGCAGTAAGTGTGTGCTGTTCACAGACTGCAAGTTTGTTGTGAAAAAATGGTTTATTCCCATATGTAAATATCGTACTTTAGATTTTTCCCGACTGCAGCGCCATCTGTTGTTGAAAATTGTTGTTGTCCCATCATTATAGAAATGTCATTAAAATTAGAAAAAAATAAAATCTCGAACGCTATTTCCATTTTTAAAATTTTAATTCTTTAGACCAATACGGATGGATACTTGGTGTTAATTCCATGGTATATTCCTACGTTTTAGAAAAAATAGGTATAAAAATAATAAATTGCATATTCAAAACATAATCAAAAATTCGCAAAATCTTTTCATAAATTCATTTTAATAGGAATTCATATGTACAGGGGAGATACATATATATTAAATTTTAAATGTAATGCATTTTCAAACTGTTATATAGTTACATTTTGTAATACCTTTGCAAATTGCTCCGGTTGTAAAGTTCAACTGCAACTAGGAATTTAAAAAACAGCATTCATATTTAAATTAATAATTTTAAAATGTTTGGAAAGTACTTTTATGTATTACAAAATGATATAGACCATATACGTCAAAAAATGTTTCATTTTCCATGAATGTAGCTGCAAAATATATGTGCATTGCATATGCATGCAATATAAATACAAACGCTATAAACGATTATAAAAATGCATTTGTTATTACTAAATCTCCTTTTTAACTAAGCAGATCTTAAAACCTTTATAGAAGCTCTGTGATATTAGACTATTTAAGTAATAGGTTGTTGCCTGGTTTAATATCATAAAGTTAAAGTTATTTTCAACGTTAGAACACCAGAATATTCGTAATTCAAGCATACCGGTTTCGGTAGCATATAGCATACCTTCCTCAGTGATAAAGATAGCGGACATTTGCTCATGTATATACAGGGAGGATGGGGATTCAAGCGACAAGTTTCTTGACCAATAGGAAAACAGAGGATCCTAGGCAACAACCAATAGGAAAACAGGTAACAGCTAATAGGAAAATTTGGTGGAAAATGGAAAAGAAATTGCGAGAATTGCATTAAAAGATTAAGAAAAATTAGTTTTAATGTAATATTTCCAACAGTCTGATAATGGTGGAATAGCAAAAACACAATTAACGAGATTAGCAAGATTTTTTGGATATGGAAAGCTTCAAGGAAGTTAAGTTCTTGTATAGAAGTAGGTTTAGTTAGTATCTTAACCGAATTGAAGTCAAAAGCATGACTCGTCTCCATGCAATGTTATGCGATGGAGGATTTCTTGATTTCTTGTTTTTCAATATATTGTTTATGTTCTTTAATACGAAATTTTAGACTGCGTTTGGTTTGACCAATGTAAGGAAGACCACACTGACAATTAATATTGTAAATACCCCATGAATTTGATAATTGAACAGGATCTTTAAGGTTGGAAAGGGTGAGTTTATTAGTAGGAGTAAAAATTATTTTGAAATCGAACCGACTAAGAATTTTAGCAATGGAAAAACTTGATTTTGGAAAGAAAGTTAAGACAATGCTAATATTGGAACGAGTAGAAGACTGAGATGAATTTGAGGAGTGAGAGTTTTGTAATTTAGAAAGGGCAGTATCAATAATAGAAGGGTTGTAACCTCTATCAAATGCAATTGCTTTAATGTATTGAATTTCATTATTGAGAGACTGAGAATCAGAGCAAACATGAAGAGCACGATTTATGAATGTGTAAAAGGCGGTCATTTTTTGACTTGGAGGATGACATGAACGAGCATGGGGGGGGTAGAGAAACAGCGAAGCTTTTTCGATAGACAGATGTAGAGAAGCCAGTTTCACTGCGAGTGACAAGGGTGTCGAGGAAAGGGAGTGAACCATTATTTTCTGTTTTATACGTAAATTGGATTATGTTATCAATAGAGTTCATGATGCTAAGAATGTCCTCAATATTGTGAAGAGAAGTGTCAAGTAAGGTGAATGTGTCATCAACGTACCGAATCCAGAAAGGGAAAGGGAATTTATCAAAAAGTGAGCGTTCAAAATAGTGCATGTAGAAATCTGCAAGGATGGGATACAGGGGCGAGCCCATAGCTAAACCATCAGTTTGTCTGTAAAAATTGAATTGAAATGAAAAGGTGGTTTGAGAAAGACAAGTACGTGTAAGGGAAATAAGTTCTTGAATTTCGAAGCTTGAAAAATGAAATTCACGGAGTCTTTGTTCAAGACAAGAGAGGGCGCCATGTATCGGGACATTTGTGAAAAGAGATTTAACGTCAAAGGAAACCATAGTAAAATTAGTCGGAGACAAATTTTGTATCATTTTGGCAAAGGTGATGGAATTCTTCACAGTGTATAAATTTGCTGATAGAAGGGGAGAAAATATTGTTGTTAAATATTTTGCTAAATTGTAAGAGGCTGTTTTTAGCACCGAGGAAGGTATGCTATATGCTACCGAAACTGGTATGCTTGGATTACGAATATTCTGGTGTTCTAACGTTGAAAATAATTTTAACTTTATTAGACTATTTATTAAGAAAAGAAAATTATGAAAGTTCTGAAATCTTTACTACCAAGCATAAAAATCAGATAAAATATCTTGCGATCAATACTTTTATTTGCCAAACGTTCGAGTCACACTGGACGATTTTCTGTGTCGTAATTAAAAATACTTTTATGATGGTAATTATTGTTATTAATTGTCTTGTATTCTTTATTCTTTCCGGAAATGCCCGAATTTTGGAAAAATGATGTCGTAGCTTTATTCACGATAAAAGTTTAATATGAAAATTATCAATCGAATTATTAAGGCAAGCTCGAAATTCTAATATAATTAATTACGCAGTTAAAATTTTATATTCGATCGAACAAATTTTTGGCGTTGCAGCAAATGCAATCACAAGTTTCTGAAGACTTTTATCGTGATTTTCTGCTTATTATGAAAATTAAAATGATACAATATTGCACAATAATGGAATTTTTATTTAAACTGTAAACTTGAGTAACTTGAACAATTACTTAGCAAAAAAAAAAAAAAAAAAAAAAAAAAATTAAATGACGTTGTGAAAATAAGAGCTGCAAACTGACAACGTTTACTTATAAGAATAAAATTGGCATCATTGTTTGCAGGCAAATTTAACGTACTACGCACATTGAATCTTCAAGTGGTGTCCGAATCTGGCACTTTTTTCTTTTTTAGTTAGCGTTTAGTTTACGCTACAAAATTATCTGTATAATCTTCTACTTTAAATCAGCATATTGATAAGGCAATATTACCCCATTAAAGATCGAAAAAAAATGGGAATATCTGGCTAAAAACACGTTGGAGCACATTTGGGCGGCAATACAAATTTAACTCAACTTTTTTTAACTCAACTTTTTCAACTACAATTACTTAAAGGGTTTTTTTTTTTTTTTTTTTTTTTTTTTTAACATTTGTTATAACGTTCTAAAATTTTTTATATGGTTGTCATAGACGATACCGCCTGTGAGGATAATTATTTCCTTCAAAAGTTGTTGATTTAAAATTGTTTATAGTCGGTCTTCATGAACCTTTTCGTCAACGACATTGGCCAAATCTTCCGTCATTACTGATGGTGAACCTTATCGCGGTTCGTCAAAAACGTCATGGATATCGGAGACAGTGCAATGTCGATGATATAAATTCTACCGGGAAATATAAACATCGTTGTTTTAAAATGAACCTGTGAAAGTAATTTAACTCTTACAAAACCAAACTGCAAAGATTTCAGATAAAAACTTAATATATATATTATTCCAGAAAATTCTCTTTTTATCATTTCTCGTGATCACCAACACGGAAATAAAATTATGATCATAGAGTCACTAGGAGAGTATGCAAACCTAAAGTAATTACACAATATAAATCAAATTCGCCATAATGGACAGGCCGACTATTAGTAATGACAAAAGATTTGGTCAATGCTGTAGTTCAGGGCTGTCCAACGCGGTGCCCGCGGGCGCCATGGCGCCCTTTGGAGGTTTTCTTGGCGCTCTTTTGAAGGCTTCCCGTTACAAGTATTTTTTTTAAATAATTTTTAGATACAGTTCCCTTGTAAAGGATACTTTATTTAAAATTCTTGATCTTTTCATGATAGATGTTTTATATGACTATGTTTTATATGTTTTAAAATTCTCTACAAGTGTATTTCATGTATCGATAATTATAACGCACGCAGGTATTAAAAAAAGGCAACAGTACAATATATTTTTTCCATATAAAAGAAATTTGCGTAAAACTTCCAGTCTTTCTTTTTAGTAAAATTTTCAATCCTGCTTTACATGTGCCTGCACTGTTGACTCTGCATTGCAACTGAACTAAAAATCAGTTTTCTCTGCAGTTCTACTCTGCGGGCTGCTTGGTGGCACTGCAATAAGTATGATACTGTGCAAGAACTAAGGTTTCTGGTACTATTTCGCCTTACATTCATGTTTGATTACGTTGCGTTTCTTCTGGCTATGCCTTTGCCCAACACATTTTTATAGTAATTGTGACTAATTTCTTTTATATGGAAAAAGCGCAAACATGATTTCTTCAAATTTGGCAATGGCAATAAGCTGCAGCAAAGAAGGGGCCCCTTGTCCTTTCTCATGCTCAATTAGAAGCACTTTTCAAACACTTTTTCGTACATAAAACATATTAACCTTTTTGTTGCTCACCAGAGCATTTTTTAAATACTTCTTACAATTCACTGCTATTTTGATTTTTCTTATATGGCAATTTAGATTTATAGGGGCATTACGAACATTTGCTTATATATGTACATTGCTACAAATATTAAAAGATGATTTTCTTGCATGTTTTGACCCATGATAATAATGGCGCCCTTCATTGCTTGCCAAAAGCTGAGTTGCGCCCCTGCTTAGTAAAAGGTTGGACAGGCCGGCTGTAGTTGAATAGATTCCTGAAGACCGACGATTCCCAATTTCAAATTTAATTCAAGAATTTTTGAAAAAAGCAATTAAAGACTGGTTGTCTTCAGGGTGCAGTCGTTTCAGACTTAGACAAAAGGTTTTTGAACGTAATGACATATCTGTAAACAAATATCGAAGTTATGTAGAAAAACAGAGTAACGTGTAAGGAATTAAATAATCAAAGTATGTTTTTATTTAATATAATTTCTTATTTTTTCTCTCTTTATTTCATGTACTTAATGTTGTTATTTCATTTAGGTTCCATCTTGACTAAATCAAAAATATGAAGTATAAATAATATGCACTTAACTTTTTCCATTTTCTTATTAGATATTATTTTTTCACAATAATATACTTTAAAATTTTGCAATTTTTTTTTCATTTAATGTTTATGTTCTTAGGAAATAAATTCTGATTTACAAAGACAATAAAATAAACAAACATTTTTTCTTATTAATATACATAAGAGTTAGTAAATATCAAAATAATTAATAGTCACTGTATAGTAATAAAATTGCCCAATTTAATTTTACCTTAGTATATAAAAATTTTGTTTTGTTTAATTGAATAACTTACCGTACTTACTTTTTCAGATTTGCTAAATGCATTTCATTTTTACTAATTTTTATTAATCTGATTTAAAAAAAGAAATAAAAAAAGGTAACACAGTTAATGCATTCTTTACAACTATGCTTTGAAATACAGCTGATATTTTTTCTCTGGGAGAGAATGTCCCATAACTACAATGGAAAAAAAATGTTCTACTTATTTATGATTAAAAGTAAATATCATAAAATATTTTTAAATACTTATTCAATGCTATTTTGCAGTTTATTAGATTCATTGTATTCTATTTCCTTTTATTCGACATTTTATAATCACAGTTAAATTTTAAAAAATAATATTTTTTTCGTTAACTGGGAAAAATTTGTATTAAAAAATATCTAAATAAAAAAAGAAAAAGTGTGTACGGGAAGCACATTTGTTTAATTTATTATGATGAATCAATTTCAAAGAAAATGATTTTCTTTATCGGAAAAGCTATTTTTTTTTAGATTTTGACATTTTTTTTTTATTCTCATGGAAAAATTATTAGCACAATCACAGCGGTTTTTGATATGAAAGATTAAATAAATAGTAATCTATACCGCTTTTTTCATGACAATTATTTTGATTACATTCCTTATTTTTACATTTCTTTTGATAATAATTGAAAAGAAAATTTCAATCCAAACTATTTTTTGTATTAACATTATTTTTTTATTTTCTTTGTACTGCTAGCTCCTAAATCAATATGCTGAAAGTAAAAATGTGAAGAGCAAAAGGATGCAATTTTCTTTTTTCCCTAATAGGTATTTATTCATTCAAGGTAATGTGCTTAAAGGAATTTACTGCATGTCTTTTTAAATCTCACTTAATGCTTTATACTCTAGCAAAATAAATTCTAATTTACAAAGACTAGGAAACAATCAAACAAACTTTTCTCTTAACATAGGGGGAACTGGGGTACATTGATACAGTTTTTTTCTAAGATTTTTTTTGGTGTCAAGAAAGTAGAAAATTCAAGTTTTTTTTCCAAGAGGTGACAGCAAAATTTGTGTAGTATGTTATAAAAATGTGCAATCATTGTTTTATATAGTATTTTTGCATGTAATTTTAAAAAAATCAAAAAAAGTCATTTGTATCAATGTGCCCCATCCCCGGGGCAGATTGATACGTTTGAGAAAAATGACGACAAAATAATACCAATGCATATTTTTCATAGAAAATGAATTAGAAAACCATTTTATATTTATTTATAAAAATTCAAATCACCCACAATTTATTTTAAAGCAATATTAAAGCAATCAAAATTAAATATATTATGACCTGATGTTCTGGCTGTTTCTTGTCTGATTGTTGGCTGTGGTAACTTTGTCATATCTAGCACTTCAACCCCAGCATTATCTTCTTTCTTATGAAAGATGAAAAAATTACCAGTTTTTCTGTTTATAAATAGGTTCATAAACCGAAAATAAAGGATAATTATATTAAAAATTCTGTTTATAATATAAGTATCATTTTCTGTTCTGCAGTTTGTTTCTCTTACTTAACATTTCGCATGTCGAAAATACTTTTTTCTCTGGAGAATCGATATAAATTCGAGATTTGCCAGAATGGTGTCCTTTTCTTTTATTAGTTCTACTAGCACTAGATGCTGGGTAAGTTCCTACGTCTTCTGTTTTCAAAAATACTATAAAATGTTCTAATATAAACAAATTAGAGCTATTTCACTTCAATAAAAACTAATATTAGAAATTTTTCGTGAAAAAAAGGTTAGATTAAGGAGTGTATGGTAAAAAAAATAATAAAAGATAATGAAAATATGAACTATTAAAGGATTTAGGCTGTATCAATGTGTCCCGTCATAGACTGTATCAATGTGCCCCATACAGCGATTTTGAATAAAATGAGTCTCAAATCCAACACTTCACAATATATCTAACAATAAATAATGAAGAACTGATAAAGAGTAGCTGTACTTACCAGGGAGAGTATTCATTTTGGTTGAAAATACTGGAACAGTTATATAATAGCATTTCAATTGTACAACTCATATTTACTTTTGAATAACAAAAACCTTAAATCACCCGTCCCATTTCATCAAACTACTGAATCATTCCAAGATTTTCTGTATGTAGTTGAATACACTAGCATCATCTTTTGGAGCTGTTGTGAAACTTCCTGTAATGACCCTGTGAGCGGTAGAGGGGGTGTATCAATGTGCCCCATGTATCAATGTACCCCAGTTCCCCCTACATAAAATGCAATTAATTTTTACTAGCTTTATTAATCGTTTCGGTAAAGTAAAAGAAGAGCGTATCTTATATTTGTTTTAGGACGTGAAAAAGATGAATAAATTAAATAAATAATTTTATTTATTATATCTTTTAATGTCATTGTTTATTTTATTACTTTTTTATTATACTGTGAAAATTGCTAAAATAAACCCATATATATGAAATCGTGATCAACAAAAAATTTTAAAAGTCCCAGGGAAAGAAAGATAATAATTCATTTACAACCGAGTGTGAACCTGCTAAGATGGTAACCTTTAAAAAACTGATTTTTTATACTTTTTTTTGTTGTTATTGTTATTGCATGTTAGCGTTTTTTCTTGCACTAGTTATTCTTGTTATTTCTTTATATATTTTTTTCGACGTAATGGTGTTATTGTACAATTTAAATTGTTGTATAATTCTTAAATATGCTTTTTTTAATGGAATTAAAGCATATACGATTTGTTTATGAAAACCTTCGTTTATAGCATAAAGCCTCGAGTTATTACTAAACAATCCGATTTGTTCCTTAAAAAATCATTTTTATGGGGGGGGGAGGGGGTAATGTAAGTTTTAAAGTTTTTACTTCTTAAGTTTATTCAGCATAATAAAACGCGGAATGTTTATAAATGTTTTACATAATTTTAGATAATTTTTTTTAGCCTTTTCGAGAGCGATGTCCTTAAAAAAGAAACCTATGTTTTATTTACCTGAACCTAGAATCTTTGATTAAAACTTTCCTTTATAACTTACTTGAAAACAAACAAGTTCATACTTTCTAATAAATTCGTTTATAAAGTATAGTGTAAGTTAATTATTTCAAACTTATTTTACTCCGTGTAAAAAAGAGTTAAGCAAATAATTAGTATTATTTTAAATCTTGAAAATATATAAAGCAAAATACGATGTGTGTAATGTCTTCAATACGCTGAAACATTGAAAGACTTATAATATTAATTTTTTATAAAATAGATCTGAGGACAATTCATGGACAATTATGATGTAGATTTCACGATAAAAATGCATGTTTTCAATGGTTATAGAATTTATAGTTAATGCTAAATTTTAATATATATATTTTTTCCACGTTCAAAAAACATAATCACAATATTGTAAAAAGTAAAAGATACATTCATACCCTGAGTTTATAATACCTTTTTTTTAGGAATTAACAAGATTCAGTCATAACGCATTTTAACTCCCTGACGAAAGAAAAAAAATTGACGCTATTCGTTGAACAGTGTTAATTTTTAGAATAGATGCAATATGACAGTGCATGTTTAAGAAATAACAATCGCACTTTAATTATTTTTTTAATTAATTTTTTTAATTAATTTTTTTTTTTTTTTTTTTTTTTTTTTTTTGCAAATTTATGAGCCAAAATGCACATTTTGCTAGTAAAATAATAATAATAAATAATTTTATTAATAAAATAATAATAATATGTAAAATTTATAAACAAAAGCAACCATAATATTTAGTACTTTTATTTGGTGTTATAAGGTGTTCAGGGATACAAAGTGCTAATACAAGTATTATGCGTATCTATGAAGGAATACGGGAAATAGCAACTACTAGTCCTGGATAGAAGAGGTCTGAGTAATCTAAATCGCAAACAACCGCTTGCACATTGTGTAGACCATATATTGTTGAAAGAAGTATTTTCAACACCCAATCTAAAATTTGAGAGGTAAGTTCTGTGATCTGAAGATTATATGTTCATTAGGAAATACTTTGTTTATTATGTGAATTTGCGATGTATTCTATGTACTTTCAAAAATTTGTGGAAGATTTTGAATGTGTTCGTGAGGTTTTCTGTAGTTTAAAATATACTGCGTAAGTATACTGGAATAATAACGCCATCTACTGGCGAATTCCTTTCAGTGCTGGAACTACATCCGAAAAGGCGATATTTTTCATTTCCTGCACGTAGCTGGGTAATAACGCAAGATACCATTGGTCAATAAATCATGGCATTACATTTTATTAACATGTATCTGCTAAAACATTACTTTTTTCTATACAAAATCAATAAGTTGCTGCATCAAATTCTACGTTCGTAGAAAAAAAAATCTAAAACTCAAACGTGAAAACTGATAGAATCTTAAAGTGAGGTTATTACCTCAAGACAACTTACATACTGAAAAATAGTTAAAAACATAAAAAATCTTTCCATTCAACACTGTGATAACGGTATTATGTTGTTTTATTTTTTTGAAAGTGCTCTTCACTGGCTTCAAGCATTTTTCTTCGATGCAATTGATGGTATTATGTTCCTCAAGGTACTAAGGTACTAATTTCCTCAATTGGCTTAGCGAACAAAGCACAAAGGTCGGAATAATGTAAATATACTTTGTAATTTTTATCTTAAAGAAATTTAGTACTCAAACATGAATAATCAGAAATTATCATTTTTTCTGGTAAAATACTATTCCAGGTGAGTATGTTCAACTCAGATGTATGACTAGTAAGTACTAATAGAGGAAAGTATTTTTTAAAAGCTTATGTATGCGCTGCGGCAATAATATTCATATATTTACGCGCGCAGCCATAAAATTTGAAATATGACCATTAACTTACCAAGGAACACTACGAAGCATGATGTATTTGCATGAATTTTTTTTAAGTTTGTTTGATTAAAGTTTTTTTAATGTTAAGAATTTAAACAAAATTTAATTGTTCATCTGAATTTTGTAATATTTTCTCTGTGAAACAACATACTTATGCAATTCCAATGAAAAATATTGTAAAAAAATAAATCACCACTCAGTATTTTTCATTAGTTCTATAAATTAGAAATTAAAATATTTATAACTGTTTACAAATTTATTTTACATACATAGCGATAAAAAGAGGTTAATAAAATTTTGAAATATATATATAAATATATATATGTATGCATGTATATCAAAAATTGTATAAACACGCTATTTTTGACTCGTTTGTAATTTTCAAAATTATTAATTGATAAAATGATTTAAATTAATTCTTTTAAAAATATTGTTTAAAAATGACAACCCATAAAATGTTGTGTGCAAAAATTTGGAAATTTTTTTTGCGCAAATCTTACATGGCAAACGTTAAATAATTACATTTAAAAATTTACGTTATTTGCATAAAATGTCTCGCAAATTAGAAGAAAAAAATCTATTTATTATCTACAAAAAAATCTATTTTCTATAGAAAAAACATTTTATGTAAACCATCTCTTAAATAAATATTTTCTATTCACTACCATTTATTGTTCATAAGAAAGTAATTTTTCATGTCTCTATCTCATTCCTCCTTTTTCTTTTCTGACGAATGATTTTGATAAATAAGGACGAAGTATATTTTACATCCCAAGATAAAAATCAAGCTGGAAAAATTATTTGCTTAGGGGAACTTATAGAAAAAAATCGTGTACTCGAGGATGCACAATGCTTGATTAATGCACTTCAGTGAAACAGGTTTCTTAAGCACAAATTGAAGTTCTTTAACATTCAGTGTTGAGGAAATTACTCGAGATTCTGTTTGAGTAATGATTGTTCCGTCATGAAGACTGGGATTAAAATAAGGGTTTCATGACATTTTTCCGATGTACTTTTAAAAATGAAAATGAACTTCGATTTTACCGAAGCATAATATGAAATGTAATGTTGAAATAAAGGTTTTGACAGTATAAAGCAAGTTCATTTAAATCACTTATAGAGGAAATGAAGAACGGAAAATCATACATCAGGCATAGATTATAGAACTTTTCAAATCTAATGCTCTTATTCACCATCTACCTCAACCTAGAAAATCTTGGTCGAACGCTCAAATAAAATTCATGATAGCATTTGATTGGACATCATCAAGGAGACGTCCAATCATGATTAAAGTTGGATACCGTATAAGGGTTCGACCGAGGTTTTCGCTGGAACTCTAGGTCGAATTAGTTGGTGAATAAGAGCATAAGCGTTTATTGTTAAGAATTGAACAAAATTTTCATTTTTTTTTTCATAAACTGAAATAAGACACATAAAAAAGCACTTTAGAGAAACACATAAGTCAGTGAAGATTTTTTCTCGGCAACTTTTGCCTATATTACTTAAGTTGTTTGAAGCTATTATATAACTCAGGTAAAAAAGTCTTCGAATGTAGGCAGATATCTTGATAATGCATGCATACCAGATATGAAAAGTCACTTTCAGATGTTATCGATGTCAGTCAGCCATTTAATTAAATTATTTGGTGCGTCATGTAAATGATAAACAAATGTTATTCCTTTTGCATCATATTAAAAAACAGAAAGTGCACTTCTGTGACTCTGTAACGTTTGAAATGTCATAATTTATTTGTTTAAAAGACATCCTTTTCAATAAAAACACATTAGAAATAAAAAATTGACTTTCTGTTTGAGTCATTATATATATAAACAAAATCAAAAAATACAATACTCTTCAAAACTATAAAATAGTAATCAGTTATAAAGTTTACATTCACTTATATTTATCATTTCAATATCTCACGTTGTTCCCTCTAAGTACCGATTCCCAAAGTTTTTTAGCCCCTTTATCCATATACTAAACGTATGAAAAGATAATGTACCATTACAAACGTTTGAAACTTTTTACACTATCTTTTTTATGATTAATTTTTTATAAAATTTTTAATAATTAGAAGTTCAAAATCCTCGAATAACGGGCACTCATTGTATCAGATACTTTGTATTTTAAGGTAGCTCTAAAATTCCTCGTTTAACAACGATAAAATTTTTGACTTGTTTTCTAATAAATGTTTTAACATAAAGACAAGAAAACGATATTTGAAACGCAACAAAATTACTGAAGTGCACTTTCTGTTTTCTATAAAATGTAAAACAGACATGTAAGTGTAACACAGTGTGAGATAATGTTAATGTAACACAGTGTAGTCTGTAATTTTTCATTTACAGAAACATTTAAAATAATTCAACTAAATGACTGGCCAAGATTGATAACTGATTAAAATATCTTTTCATATCTGGTATGCATTATTAAGGTACATGCACGTGTTCCTTATGTAAATGCATCCCTTATTCAAAAGTATAGGTAAAAAAGGTAATTTTAAGGTAACTAAGGTAATTATTAATTAAGGTAAAAACCTTATTATAATTTATTTTTTAAATGAATTCAAAGGTATTTCGCATTTCCAGCAAAAATGTATTCTGAATCTATTAAGCTAAACTGTTTGAAAAATAAAAAATTCTAACTTCTCTATTTGTATTAGCTTTTATTCAGCAAAAATATTTTACATCATTTGATTAAAATATTAGTAATGTGTTTTTGTTTTATGCTGTATTATTTAAATATTTGTGGGAAGACAACAGCTGGAGCTCAGATTTCATTTTGAAAAATCAAATATTATTCTTACTGAAAACCGATAAAGATTTCCACATGAGAAAATGCCTTAATTGGGAATTTTATGCGCGTAATTAAATCGCAAATATTGGTATTTTTCTGGAATAAATACCTCGAAAACATTGTTATTAAATTAGTATTCATGAAGTTATGATTCTTCATTACTGAATACTTCAGGTCTAAATAACCGACACTTTTTATTTTAGCTTCATCTAGAAGGTATAAACGAATGAATACATATTTAAAAATAGAAACAAGAAGATGGATAGACTATTGATTTATGTAAGTATATCATTAAGATGATAAGAAAGTGTTCCTTTTCTTTTACTTGTATGTTAACTAACTTAATGTTTGTACGTTAATTAATAGGTCTCTAAACCTTTATATTTCGTAGCTATAAAGTCATTTTCAATTTAGTAACAGAAAGAAAGATTTAAATTGAAAGCATAATTTAAAAATATTTAAAACATTCTTGAAAAGTTTTTACGATTACTTCATATAGCTTATTTTGAACGATTGGCCGTGCTCAAACTTTCATAAATATTGTCGGATTGTAATGTAATTTTCATTTGTTGCTAAGGATTATAACTCATTGTTTTGTATAGAAGTGAAGCTTGTAGCATTTTTAGATAGTTTACAGAGACACGCAAAAAAGTTCAGTTACATTATCGTCTATTGTAAAATATCGCTTGTAATGTGATTTATTAATGTTTTAGCATTTCAGACAAAATCAGATAGGCATGCATTACTGAAGTGGAATACACCATGCTTTCTCAAGATAAAAGCATTTAAAGAATGAATATAGAGACAAACAAATAAATTCCATTATTTTATGATATATAGGGAGATGTTTCTGATGCATTTTAAAGAAGTTATTAAAATTTATGCAGATTGATAGGCAGCAATTAGATTGACTACGATATGATTCATTTAGAGTATAAAAAAAGGATTATGATACTTAAAAAGTGAGGGTTTTAAAATGGATGACTGAAGTACACTTTAACATTTTTTATAGATTGTCGAGAGGGCAGCATTTACCTTTTATTAACAGAGACGTCCAAAAGAATTCAGTTAGAAGGCTCACCATTAACAATAATTGCTGGGCACTTTCCCCTTTGTAGCAAGCATTTTTACACTTGTGTGATTTTTGTAGATTAAGTCGGGTGTTTATATTCTATAAATAATATATAAAGATATACTGAAGAAATGTTCGTATTACAGGAGCCGGACAAAATATCCTGAAAATAGAATTTTACTGAGTTGTGTGTTTTTAAAAATGTCACTGATATATATTCAACTCTGTAAAACAAGTCGGATGTGGCAATCTTAAAACTTTCTTTTATCTCAAACATGTTAATGCTTCAAAATTCGCTATCACAGTACCATAATTAAATGGCAATCTATGCGAATCATGGTGAATTCTAATGATTTGAAATTTTGTGCATTAGTTCTAGAGGATACGACTATCTCCAGCCTAACATAAATCGAGCAAGATGCGCCACTTGATGGGGGTTTTAAAACTAAACCTAATTTGCAGCAACTTATGTCAATATCTAACTAAATCTTAAATTTTGATAAAAATCCGTGCATTAGTTCTTGAGGGCCACTGTGGAAATTGGGGAAAATGCAGCATAGATGCAACACTTGTTGACCGATTTGCACAAAAAAGTAAACCACTCCAAGAAATATTAAGAAATATCTGAGTCTGAAGATTTCTAAAAATCCGTGGAATAATTCCAGACATAGAGTCTTTGTGGAAATCGCAAAAAATACAGCATGGCAGCACCATCTGTTGAATAATTTACACCAAAATGTAAAAAATATCAACTCCTTCAAAGGACAAGCTGAATATGAAGTTTAAAGAAAATCCATACATTAGTTCTGAGAATGATTTATTGTGAAATTGTCAAAAATCTGTATAGAAGCGATATCTGTTGAGTGATTTACACCAAAATGTCCAAATGAAGAAAATATTAATTCATGTCTAAGACTACTTCAATCTGAACTTTGAGAAAAATACAGTACAGTACAGTTCTTGAGTGACAACTATTGCGAAAATCGGGTAAAATGCGCATAGAAGTTCCGTCAGTTAAGCATTTTACACCAAAAACTAATCAGCACACAATTTATATCAGGGACTAACCGAATATATATTTTTATTAAATTCCGTGGATTAGCTTTTTAGAAACGCCCACAAAATTTGTGTCGCATACAGACAGAGTCACAGACTTACAGACAGACATTTTGTAAAAACATGTTTTTTGGTATCTTTGACCCGTAAAACGAGTTCATCCGTCGAAAACCGGAAGACGAAAATTTTCTCGAATCCAGTACTTTCTTCTTGTAAAGGGCAGCCCACAAATGATGTCCTGCTTAGATAGAGAAGGAGGGAAAGGGGTTTCAAGAAAATCTGATAATTTGTGACAAAAAGTGCAAGGGGAAAAAAGATGTGGCATCACACATTTTGGTTTAAATAAATGATTTAAAAACCAACAGATTATATTTTCAAATTATTTTGAAATTGAAGTATTTTATGTTCATAAAATAAAGGGAAGTTTTAGACACAAACATATATTAAATTCCATTTCAATTTCAGAAATACTACCATCTTCAATTGATCTTTTATATTAATATATTTTTTTACTATTATATACTAATTATGTTTTTTGTAATAAATATTAATCTTGTTGAATACAAACTAAATACATGAATCAGTTCGGCTGTTATGCTCATAAATGTAGTTAGAACACATATTAAAGTTTATAAACGATATTTGAAATAAGATTTATATAAGGCAGTGCTTCGTTTCAGAATTATGGGAGATAGAGGATACGCTGAAGTGTGACGCTTTGTAATAAAATAGAGAGGTGTGAAAAACACTAAAAAAAATGTATGACGTCATTTATGGATAGCCCCTTAAGATAGAATAAAGTATAAATAAAATATTCTAATAATACTATGTTAATGCTGGGTCATTCCATGTCAATTCAACCAATTTTTTCCCCAATTGTAACCCGACCGACAGGGATTTGGATGAAACTTTGTGTGCACACTAATTCTATCATGAAATGATTCCATCAGAAATTGTTCCTTCCCCGGCCTCATAGTTTGTGAGATATGAGGGATTCAATTCTTGGATTTTTCTCAAATCACACATTTCTGAGTCTGTATTTTGAGATTGCAGTCCCATCTTCAAAAAATTGTTTCTCTGGATCTAAAGCATAAATCATCTTAAAATTATCACCGTAAGGATATAAAAATGCAGATTTTAATTAAAAATATTTAAAAAATTTACATGTAATACTTAGGATAAAAAAAGTCAGCCAAAGTTGAGATTTGTGGGTTTTTTTTTCAAATTTTTGTGACTTCACCAAAAAGGCTGTACACAAAAAGGCAAATAAAATTTCCAATTTCTTTTTTTTTTAAATAAAAATTTACACTTTAGGCTTTCTATCTATGAAATAAAAATGATGTCTTTCGCATGGCTTTTGCAAAAATTTTGGGTACTTTCCAATTACCCGGATGCGTGTTTTATTTTTACATATTACCTATGTACACAAAAAGGCAAATGAAATTTCCAATTTCTTCTTGTTTTAAATAAAAGTTTACACTTTAGGTTTTCTATCTATGAATTAAAAATGATATGTCTTTTGCATGGCTTATGCAAAAATTTTGGATACTTTCCAATTCGCCGGATGTGTGTTTTATTTTTACATATGTACATATGTAAAGATCTATATAAATACAGATGTATTTACATGTACATATGTATGTATATATACAGTATATTAATACATATGTGTATAATACTGGTGCCTGTCTAACCAAACAGAACCAAATTTTGCCTTGTTTTGAAAATTTGCACCAATTATGTGGGAAAAAATCTGACTAAGTTTAGCTGTAGTACTTAAATAATTACTGGAGTTACTATGAGTTATTGAATTTAATGTTACTTGATACAAAAATAAATTGGAAATTTCATTTCCCTTTTTGTGTAGTCCCTTTTCATAAAGTCAGAAAATATCGGAAAAATAATCATAACTTTCAACTTTGGTTTGCTTTTTCGGCCGTATATAATCTTTATTATCTGCCCTAATTGCTTTTTTCACTTGCTTTTTTGCCGCTTAAATGGCTCTGCACATTTATATTGATAAAATTCATATTACACTAAGAGAGAAATTCTGTGATGCTCACATATATTAATCAAACGATTTTCACTTATTTTTCGTTTTATAAATGCAATAGTCTTAAGTGATAAAAGTTTTTTTCTGAATCACAGAGATTATTATCAATGCAGTCTATTTCTCTGTTATTTGTATAGCTAGTTTTGTGACATTCTAAACTTAATTCAGGAACTTTTATAAAAAGCAATTAAAGACTGGTTGTCTTCAGGGTGCAGTTGTTTAAGACTTAGATATACAAAAGTTTTTTAAACGTAATGATATATCTTTAAACAAATATGGAAGTTATGTAGACAAACAGAGTCACGTGGAAGGAATTAAATAATCAAAGTATCTTTTTATTTAATATATTTTCTTATTTTTTCTCTCATTATTTCATGTACTTATAGTTATAATTTCGTTTAAGCTCCATCTTGACTAAAACAAAACTGTGATGTGTAAATAATATACACTTGACTTTTTCCATTTTCTTATTAGATATTATTTTTTCACGATAATATACTTTTAAAAATTACCTTTTTTATTTAATGTTTATGTTCTTAAGAAATAAACTGTGATATACAAAGACAATAAAATAAGTAAACATTTTTTTTCTTATTAATATACATAAAACTTAGCAAATATAAAAATTATTAATAGTTACTACACAGTAATGAAATTGCTTAATTAAATTTTACCTTAGCATACAATTTTTTTTTTTTTTTTTTTTTTTTTTTTTTTTGTTTAAGTGAATAACTTACCGTATTAACTTTTTCAGATTGAACAAATTCCTTTTTACTAATGTTTTATTATTCCGATTTTAAAAAAAGGAAAAAAATGTAACAAAGTCAATGCCTTTTCTACAACTATGCTTTGAAGTACAGCTGATATTTTTCTCTGAGAGCGAATGTCCCACTACGACAATGGGAAAAAAATGTTCTACTTATTTATGATTAAAAGTAAATATCATAAAGTATTTTTTCAATTCTTATTCAATGTTATATTGCAGTTTATTAGATTTCTTTTATTCTATTCACTTTTATTCAACATTTATATTCACTGTTAAATCTTAAAAAATATAATTTTTTCATTAACCCGAAGAAATTTGTATTAAAAACTATCTAACTAAAAAAAGAAAAAAGTGTATGCGTGAAAGCACATTCATTTAATTTATTCTTTTTTTTTTTTTTTTCATAGATGAATCAATTTAAAAAAATGGTTTTCTTTATCCGATTTTTTTTATGGAAAAATTTTTAGCACAATCATAGTGGTTTGTAATATGAAAGTATAAATAAATAATAAACTATAACGCTTTTTTCATGACAATTATTTTGATTACATTCCTTACTTTTACCTTTCTTTTGATAATAATTCAAAAAAAAAAATATTCAATCCAAATTATTTTTTGTATTAACATTATTTTTTATTTTGACTGTACTGCTAGCTTCTAAATCAATATGCTGAAAGTAAAAATGTGAAGAGCAAACGAATGTATTTTTTTAAATAGGTATTTATTCATTCAAGGTAATGAGCTTAAAGGAATTTACTGCATGTCTTTTTCAACCTCACTTAAAGCTTTATACTCTCGCTAAATAAATTCTAATTTACAAAGACTAGCAAACAATCAAACAAACTTTTTTTCTTAAGATATATAAAGTGCAACTAATATTTATTAGACTTATTAATCGTAATAGAAAAGTAAAAAAAAAAAAAAAAAAAAAAAAAAAAAAGAGCGTAGATTATATTTGTTTTAGGACGTGAAAAAGATGAATAAATTAAATAAATAATTTTTTTTATTATATTTATTATATTTTTAATGTAATTGTTTATTTTATCACTTTTTTATTATGCTGTGAAAATAGCTAAAATAAACCCATATACTATGAAATCGGGCTTAACAAAAAAAAAACTTTCACAGTCCCTGGGAAAGATAATATTTGGTTTTCAACCGAGTGTGAACCTGCTAAAACGGTAACCCTTTAAAAATAAAATTCTTATTTTTATTTTATTTTTTTGGTAGTTTTATCTTAACGTGCTTTCTTGCTCTAAATATTCTATTCATTTCTTTATATTATTTTTTCTATGTAATGATGATGTACAGATTTAAATTGATGTATATTTCTTAAATATGCATTTTTTTTTTTTTTTTGTATGAAATAGCAACATTTTAGATTTGTTTTTGAAAATCTTAGTTTATTGCATAAAACTCCGCGTTATTTCTAAACAATCCGATTTATTCGGCATTTTTTTTTTTGGGGGGGGGGGGTGAATGTAAATTTTATTTTTTTTACTTCTTAAGTTTACTCAGGATAACAAAACTCGGAATTTTTAAAAATGTTTTACATTAGATAAAAAAAAATTTAAAATCTTTTTTCGAGAGCGATGTCTTTAAAAAAGGGCACCTAATTTTTACTTTACCTGCACCCATGATCTTCGATTAAAACTTTCCATTCATAACTTGCTTGATAATAAGCAAGTTTGTATTTCCTAATACCTCCGTTTATAAATTCCGGTGTAGGTTAATTATTTCAAAGTGATTTTACTCCGTGTCAAAAAGAGTTAAGCAAATAATTAGTATTATTTTAAATCTTGAAAATATATAAAGCAAAATACGATGTGTGTAATGTCTTCAATACGCTGAAACATTGAAAGACTTATAATATTATTTTTTTATAAAATAGATTTAAGGACAATTCATGCTTCAATTCATGCTCATTCATGGACAATTATGATGTAGATTTCATGATAAAAATGCATGCTTTCTGTAGTACAGGATTTATAGTTAATGCTAATTTTTTTAATAGCAATATTTTTTTACTCATTCAAAAAACATAGTCACAATCTTGTAAAAATTAAAAGATACATTTATGGTCTGAGTTTATAATACCTTTTTTTAGGAATTAAAAAAATATTTTGCTAGAGTGAAGTTTCAGCAGATGCTTTCGGTAATTCCAAATACCTAATTAAATCAGAATGTTTAAATTTATTGTATAGTTTAGTACCATCAGTGTACTTTTTTTATTGAATATCATCAGTTTTATATAAATCCGGCAAATCTTTAATCACATCTTGTAATAAATTATCAGTAATTCGTACACCGTATGAAACAAGAGATAAAGCTGAGACATATTTTGCATACAAAAATAATTTCCTATTTTAAAATTAATAAAATCGCATAAATAAAAAAGACAATAAACAACGGGATATTTACACTCTCTCTGTAATAATTTGTTACTGAATCCTGAATGATTATATCTATCTATAAGGAACATTATTACATCCGAATATAATAAACTTTGTGTGGGAACATTCTATCCAAATGCAAATTTTACTTTTGAAAAAATAAATAAATAAAAATTAAAATTAAAAATCTAAAGATATGTATGCACCAATCGCACATTTCCGTTCATGGAATAACGGAAATTTTTGTAAAAAGAAAAAAAACTTCTTTATTTAATTTAAATTAGGCTTTTTAAATGCAATAAGTGACTCAAACATAGCTAAGATAATATAATGGCTAAATGGAGTGCGAAAAGGGAATGTAATCATCATTTGAATCATGATTTTTCAATTCAACGCCAAAATAGACTTTAATAGCGTTAAAATTTAAAATGAGATTTTTCATTGTGAATTTATGTAACAAACTGAAAATATAACCTTATCGATTTTCCTGTTATTTTAAAAAGACTTTGTTTTTGAAGGATTCGGAAACTTCGTTATCTATTCTCAAAAAATGCAGGTTAGTTTAGCATTTCGAATGTTATCGTTATAGTAAAATTTGGGTTATTTTTATATAAAGAGAGATTATATAGATATATAGATATTGAAAGGAAGCGATTGCAAGACGTCCATTTCCAAAGCAATTAAAATATAAAAATAAATATTTTAACGGAAATTAATTTTCTGATTCAATAGTTATTTTTAATCAATGAATAAATGTTTATATTTATTTTTTTAACCAACAATTCATCTTATTGTCTAAGGGGTGCATATGAAGGACAAAAACACAATCAGATTTTAATATAATAAGTGAAGATATGTTTTGGAAATCATTACAGCTTCATTACATTTTTATAACCTTAAACATTTAATAAATATTCATCTACGCAATTATTTTTTCGTTGTGTAATATTTTTATCAAATTCAATTTTTATATTTATTTTGATGATAAATGTATAGATAACTAGACATGGGTTATGTTATTTTTATGTGTTTTGATGCTTTTCTATTGTAAACCTTAAAAAACAATACCAAAGCAAAAGAGAGAAAAGCCAATAAAATATTTTCATATATTTCAGTTTTCTTAATATATATTTATTAACCCGTGGTATTAGACATAAATAAATTTATTATTTCTCCTTTTTTTAACGCGATCTCTAATTAACGAACTTATGTAACCCGATAACGCATAGTAAAAATATCCGATTTACATGGAAATTTGGATATAGGCTTATTATGATAAGCCGCTTCCCTGATTAAAATCTATACTTTCGCAAAATAAATTCTGCTTTACATTTACTGAAAAACTATATATATATTAGGTACATAGAGTGTAATGTTAATTACCTATATTTTATTCATAATTTCATCATTAATAATGTGCTTGATCTTTATTTTATCTCTGCATCTCTAAACATTATTTGAACCCTGAAGTTTAAATAACTTTTTTCATTTACTATCAATGTTTCTCTAACTTCATATTTCGCATAATTCTTGAAAAATTATATTCGCCTGGCAATAATCCTGCATTTTTAGCTCACAGGTTATCAAAGCCTGAGAGCTCATGTGCCCGCCCGTTCTGTATGTATGTATGTGCGTACGTACGTACGCACATAACGCGATAACTCATCATAAATATATCCGATTTACATGCTATTTTGGATATAGCTTATTATGATAAGGCGATTCCCTGATTAGTTTAGAGAGTTCATTCGATAAGGATAAGAAGGGGAACGGGGGCTATTGCCCCTCTCCTTACTTTATATAAATATGTTTTTCATGCAGAATTAGTAGATTTTGTTCAAATCTTAGATCTAGGATCATTCTAATGAGATGCCTCCGTGATAAGTATTGGGTGTTCATTGGATAAGTTTAAAGAAGGAGAATAAACGGATGGGAATCCCCCTTCTTAATTTACGTTTTTCACACAAAATTTATCGATTTGCTTCAAAATTAGTATATAGGTTTTTTCTGAAAAGGCGCTTCCCTGATTTGTTTTTGGAATTCACTGGTTAAGTATAAAGGGAGGATAGGAGAAACTACCCCTCATAATTCATGTAAAGGGTTTTTCATGCAGAATTAATCGATTTGTTTCAGTTTTTGGATAAGGGTTCAAAGTAATAAGAAGCTTCGCTCATTTGTTATGTGTTCTTTTGTTAATTATAAAGTGGCATATGGGCGATTACCTCCCCCTTAAGTTAGATAAATAGAGTTTTATGCAGAGTTATCCGGTTTGCTTTAAATTTTGGATGTAGGTTCTTCCTGATAAGTTGAATTTCTGAACATTTTTGGAGATATAATGGTTAATTATGAAGGAGAGTACGGAGGACAACGTTTCTTAAATTACATAAATGGGTTTTTATGCAAAATTACTCGACTTACTTCGACTTTTGGATACAGGTTTATTATATGATAAGACATACCCCTGATTAGTTTTGGGGCTTCAATGATTAAGTATAAAAAAAGGTAATGGGAGAGGAGAGGTACTTCCTTCCTTTTCTTTTTCGAAGGTCATTATTATATAAGGCTATTATATACAATTAGTCTGCATAGCCTGTGAGCTCTATGCCACCAGTTTAACTACTCATCATTCTTTTTATTTTCATTTTTATTTATAAAAGTAACGAAGAGAAACAAATAAATATTAAAAAGAAATGAATGCATATGTATAAATGTTACTCAGATTGAGTGGTGTGCTTGTACATCCATGCATATATATCTAACTCACGACTTTAGCTTTTTTAGGTAAAATCACATTACATTTTCATTATCTAGTATTTCTTAGTGTTTTCAAAACACTGAATAGTGCTTACACAGATGCTTAACTTTGAATGTTAAAAACTTTTTAGCTCACAGGCTATCATAGCCTGAGAGCTTATGTGCCCGTCCGTTCTGTATGTATGTTCGTACGTAACGCGATAACTCATGATAAAAATATCCGATCCACTTGAAATTTTGTATGTAGGTATATCCTGACAAGGCGCTTCCCTGATTAGTTTTTGGAGTTCATTCGATATGTATAAGAGGGGGAACAGGGGGCTCATGCCCCCCGTTAGTTGATATAGATGGGATTTTCATGCAGAATTAAGTTTTCAAAATTTAGATTAGGATCATTCTGATGAGGCGATTCCGTGACTGTTATTAGGTGTTCATTGATTAAGTATAAATAGGGGGAACAGGGGTTCTAATGCCCCCCCCCCGTTAGTTGATATAAATGGGATTTTCATGCAGAATTAAGTTTTCAAAATTTAGATTAGGATCATTCTGATGAGGCGATTCCGTGACTGTTATTAGGTGCTCATTGAATAAGTATAAATAGGGGGAACAGGGGTTCTAATGCCCCCCCCGTTAGTTGATATAAATGGGATTTTCATGCAGAATTAAGTTTTCGTTCAAAATTTAGATTAGGATCATTCTGATGAGGCGATTCAGTGACTGTTATTAGTTGTTCATTGAATAAGTATAAATAGGGGTAACAGGGGTTCTAATGCCCCCCCCCCCGTTAGTTGATATAAATGGGATTTTAATGCAGAATTAAGTTTTCGTTCAAAATTTAGATTAGGATCATTCTGATGAGGCGATTCCGTGACTGTTATTAGGTGTTCATTGAATAAGTATAAATAGGGGGAACAGGGGTTCTAATGCCCCCCCCGTTAGTTGATATAAATGGGATTTTCATGCAGAATTAAGTTTTCGTTCAAAATTTAGATTAGGATCATTCTGATGAGGCGATTCCGTGACTGTTATTAGGTGTTCATTGAATAAGTATAAATAGGGGGAACAGGGGCTCTAATGCCCCCCCCCCCGTTAGTTGATATAAATGGGATTTTCATGCAGAATCAATTTTCGTTCAAAATTTAGATTAGGATCATTCTGATGAGGCGATTCCGTGACTGTTATTAGGTGTTCATTGAATAAGTATAAATAAAGGGAACAGGGGTTCTAATGTCCCCCCCCCCTTAATTTATATAAATGGGTTTTTCAAGCAGAATTTTCAGGTTTCGTTCAAATCTCTGAATAGTTTTGGAAGTTTAATGGTTAAGTATAAAAGAGGGGCATAACTCTTTTTAAATTATAAAAATGCTAAATGGGTTTTTATTAAGAATTATCTAATTTGCTCTGAATTTTGGATATAGATTTTTTATATGATAAAGCATGTCTTTGATAGTATAGGAGGTTCAATGATTAAGTATAAAAAAAGAGAAAAGGGGAGAGCTGTTTCCCCTTCTTAATTTTTTTTTTTTTCGAACGGAATTAACCCTTGAAAATATAAAGCTTTAATGTGCAATTAGTATTTGTAGCCTGTGAGCTCAATGCCTTCAGTTTAACTGGGCAGTATTCTTTATTAAACTACATTTCGTCCAATTTTAGTTAAAAATTTTTACTATTAAGTAAAACGACATCTACTTTATGAAAATATTTGTATCTAAAAGTAAATATCAGCTCAAATTTGGTTAATTATAATAAATATTTTTGTATTAATCGACTGGATTCAGTGACTACGCATTTTAACCCCCTGAAGTAAGAAAAAAATTGGTGCTATTCGTTCCACAGTGTTAGTTTTTTGGAATAGATGTCATGTAACAGTGCACGTTTAGGGACTGACAATCGCACTCTTTGATATTTAAGAACGTTTATTTTTTTTAATAGTTAATTTTTATTTATTTATTCATTTGTTTTATATACATATATATATATATATATATATATATATTTTTTTCTTTTTTTTTTTTTTTTTTTTTTGCAAGTCTATAAGCCAAAATGCAAAAAAATACAAAATATAAATTTTATAAACAAAATTAACCATAAAGTTCAGTGCTTTGATTTTGTTTAATAAGGGGTTCAGCGGTGATAACGCAAAGTACATGTGAAGGAATTCGGTAAATATCACCTACGGGTTCTGCACAAAGGAGGTCTGAGTTATCTGAATCACAAACTACCGCTAAAAATTAACTTGTACAGTTTGTAGACTATAAATTGCTGAATGAAACAATTAATCAAAGCGCAATCTAAATTTTGAGAGGTAAGCTCTGTGGTCTGAAGATTATATATTTATTAGGAAATTTTTTGTTTATTATGTAACTTTTCAATGTATTCTATGTGCTTTCAAAACCTTGTAGAAGATTTTGGATGCGTTCGTGAGATTGTTTGCTGTTTAAAATATTCTGCAGAAGTGTATTGGAATAATAACGCCATCGATTTGGAAAATTCCTTTCAGTGCTGGAACTAGAGCCGAAAAAAGAATTTTTTTTTTATTTCACGCGCTAAGGTGGGTAGTAATGCCATAATAGTTTTGGCAAATCTTACATGACAAACTTTAAATAATTACATTAAAATTTTACGAGTTTCGCATAAGAATATCTCGCAAATCAGAAGAAAAAAATCTATTTCTCAAATCTATTTACTATCTCAAAAAAAAAATTCTGTCTATTATCTTAAGAATTTTTTTTTTTTATGTAAACCATCTCTTAAATAAATATTTTCTATTCAATACCATTTATTGTTCATAAGAAAGTCATTTTTCATGTCTCTATCTCATTCCTCTTTTTTTCTTTTCTCGCGAAAGATTTTGATAAATAAGAACGAAGTATATTTTACATCCCAAAAGGAAAATCGAGCTGGAAAAATTATTTACTTAGGGGAACTTGTAGTAAAAAAATTCGTGCACTCGAGGATGCACAATGCTTGATTAATGCACTTCAGTGAAGCAGGTTTCTTAAGCACAAGTTGAATTTCTTCTTTAACGTTTACTGTTGAACAAATTACCTGACTTTCTATTTGAGTAATAATTTTTCTATCATGAAGACAGAGATCGAGATAAGGGTTTCATGACATTTTTCCGATGTACTTTTAAAAATGAAAATGAACTTCGATTTTACCGAAGTGTAATGCTGAAAAAAAGGTTTTAATAGCATAAAGCAAGTTTATTTAAATCAATTACAGAGAAAAAGAAGAACGGGCAATCATGCATTAGGCATAGATTGTAGAACTTTTTAACTCTAAGAGTACATTGTTAAGAATTAAGCAAAATTATCATTTTTTCATGAAATGAAATAAGACACGTAAATAAGCACCTTAGCGAAACATATAATTCAGTAAAAATCCTTTCTCGAAAATTTTTGCCCATATCACTTAAGTTGTTTGAAGCTATTATATAACTCAGGTAAAGAAGTCTTTGAATGTAGGCAGATACCTTAATAATGCATGCATGCCAGATATGAAAAGTCACTTTCAGATGTTATCGACCTTAAAGTGCTATTACACGTAAAAATTCCAAACGATAAAAATCGCCTGCGTTTTTTTTTTTTTTTTTTTTTTTTTTTTTTTTTTTTTCTTTCTTTCTTTTTTAAGCATTTCATTGGCTGTTCGAGAAGAGTCTTTACCATCATTTGGATTTCCAAGCATTTGATTGGCTCTTACTAGCAACTCGCTTCGTTCCACGCGCCAAAAACGCTCCGACACAAGAGAGTCGCGTACTTCTCCAGCAACTCCCTCTCTCCATTGGATTACATGGAGACGCCTGCGATTTGACGCCTGCAGCAGTACACGTGTAATAGCATTCTTAGTAAGCCACTTAATTAATTTTTTGTATGTTTCTTTAAATTAAAAGTAATTTCTATTGCATTCTATTTAAAACAGAAAATGCATTTCAGCGATTTTGTAACGTTTTAAATGTCATAATTTATTTGCTTAAAAGACATCCTTTTCAATAAAAAAAACATTAAAAATAAGAAAAATGAATTTTTGATGGAATCATTATATAAATATACAAAAATCACAAAACACAATGCTCTTAAAACCTATAAAATAGTAATCAGTTAAATTTTTACAAGCACTCACGTCTATAATTTCAATACCTCCCGTTGCTCCCTTCTCTGTACCAATTCCCATAGTTGTTTAACCTCTCTATCTATTTTACTAAGAAAATGAAAATATAATCTATCATTACAAACGTTTGAAACTTTTCGTATTATCTATTTTATGATTATTTTTATAAAATTTTTAAATTTTAAAAGTTCAAAATCCTTCAATAACGGACGCTCATTGGACCAGATATTTTGTCTTTTAAGATGGTTTTGAAATTTTTCGCTCAACAACAAGAAAAATTTGACTTCTTTTCTAATAATTTTTTAACATAAAGACGAGAACACGATATTTAAAACGTAACAAAATCCTTGAAGTGTAATTTCTGTTTTCTACAAAATACAAACGAGACTTTTACAGATTAATTTATAATTTTACATTTACAAAGACATGCAAAATAATTTGATTAAATGACTTACTAAGATTGATAACTGCTTAAAATGTATTTTCATATCTAGTATGCATTATTAAGCTATCTACATTCAAAATAAGTTAACTACATCTGCCTACATTACAAGACTTCATTACCTAAGTTATACAAAAGCTTCTCAAGCTTAATATTAAAGCAACTGGGTATTGAGTGGAGTTTTCCATTTAATGCTAAAAAAATACTTAACGAGTTTTAGGCAATTGTTGTCACGTTTCGATCGATTTTTCTCCTTTCTCGAGATATCGAATGCATAAATTTGGCTAAAAGGGATAAGTTTGGCTAAAAGGACAATATTTTCTGAACGACATTCAACATTTACTAAAAAATGGGGAATCTCTAATCAGTTACATACATTCTGAACAAGAACATCTGCCGAATTCCTTTAAGATAAAATTTTAAATAAATTTCCTGTTATATAAGATAATTATTTAAGAAATATGACAGTAAGTAAATTCTTTGAACTTGAGAACAGCCTTAAAAGAGTTGTCTGTTAATTGGAGATATATGTAAAAATACGCAAAATTTTAATGCAATCATAAATGCGTAATTTATTTAAATTCACTTAAAAGATCCAGAATAATGAAAAAGGAAAAAATATAATAAAAATAACTCGCTATTAGTCACTTAATAAATATTATATAATAATTTAAAATTAGTAATTACCATTAATTTAAATAGACAATTAAATCCTTTTAAATTAAAAAAAATGTAATTACATACAGCTATTTATTTAAGGAAATTAATTAAAGAAATTTGTTTTTTAAATTTCGTATGTCAAGTATACTTTTTATTTTTTCCTCCTTTTTTCGATTTTTAAGTTTATTGACAAAGATTAATGCTTGATATGAACAACATTAAAATAAATAAATCACCAAGATTTAAAAAAAAGTTATTTTCTAAACGTTAAGATGAGATTATCTAGTCCTTCAAATGAGTGATTAATTAATTTGGTTTTTATGCCCTTAAGATAACACAAGAATAGGTACGATTCTTTCGGAAATGTGCAAGCCTGTTTCCTCAAAAACTACTCGACTGATTTTGATGAAATTTAAAATCCTTAATAATTGGATTATGCTCAAAACTTATGGCAGATAATTTGTTTTTACAAGTTAAACTTTTTTATTTTCGAATACTTGTATTTTTTTTTTTTTTTTTTTTTTTTTTTTTTTTTTTTTTTTCCTTTTTGAAAATAAAAAAAAAAGTTCGGAAACTAATGATTTTTTTTTTTTTTTTTTTTTTTTTTGTCGGCCGCATTAATTATACATGTATACTTTATTTCCAAATATTTTTATTGAAACTGCTCAATTACTAAGAGTTAATGGGCTTTTTAGCTAAAAAGTATACTTTTTTTGAAAAGCTAAAAAACAGAGACACTTCGAACTTGAAAAAAAAAAAAAAGATATTGCGCATTTTTATCAAACACACGAATTATAGATTAGATAAAAACTTAAATTAAAATTAATTACTTGTGTGATACACGCTAATCCTGTTACTTAAAGAAAATTAAGAAATCCAGAATAATGGAAAATGAAAAAATATAAAAAACATGACTTACTATTGGTCACTTAATCAATATTATCTAATAATTTAAAATTGCTCATTACTATTAATTCAAATAGACAATAATTTATTAAATCCGTTTTAAATAAAAAACTGTGATTATATAGAGCTAGTTATATAAGGAAATTAAAGGAATTTGTTTTTTAAATTTCATAGGTCAAGTATGTTTTTTTATTCTTTTCCTCCTTTCCTTTCGATTTTTAAGTTTATTGACAAAGATTAATACTTGATGACAACATTAAAATAAAAATATCACCAAGATTTAAAAAAAACGGTATTTTGTAAACGTTTAAATGCGATTATCTAGTACTTCAAATGACTGATTAATTAATAGGGTTTTATGCCCTTAAGAGCAAACAAGAATGGGTGCCATTCCATCGGAAATGTACAAGCTTTGACCCGTTTCCTCAAAATCTACTCGACCGATTTTTATGAAATTTAAAATCCATTATCATTGGATTATGCTTAAGACTTATGTCCGATAATTTGTTTCTATCAGTTAAACTTTTTATTTTTAAACCTACCAGTTAAACCTACCGGTTTTCTACCAGTTAAACTTTTTATTTAACTGGCTAAATAATTTTTTTTTCATTTATGAAAAAAATCGGAAACGAATGATTATTATTTTTTTAATTCTGTCTGCCGCAATAAAATTACATCTATACTCTATTACCAAAACATTTTTATTGAAACTGCTCAATTACTATAGGAGTTAATTGGATTTTTAGCTAAAAAGTACATTTTTTGAAAAACTAAAAAACAGATACAATTCTAATTTGAAAAAAAAAGTTCTTGCGCAGATTTTTATCAAACATATTAATTATAGAATAGATAATCACATAGATTAAAATTAATTATATGTATCAAACAAATTCCAAATTTTATAAAAAAGTTAATCTAGTTGAGCGTTGTATCCCATTCGTGTCTTACCTTTAATTTTTCAAATACGATGGTTCATTTTTGAATCACTTAATTTTAATCATAAATTATCACATTAAAACTAGAAATTTTTTTGAATAGTTTCCCTTTTTTTAAGTACATGAAGTATCACGCTCTGAGTTAGAGCTTAGTATTAATATTCAGCATTTTTTCTGATCATCGTCTATTTATCAATTGCAAATTATTGCAGAGAAATCAACCTTGAAGATGTTTAAAAGTCACACTCTTAGTAATATAAAACTAATTTTTAAGCATCATGACAAAAGTATCAGTGTAAAGGACAATATTCTTTATTTGGGATTTCTACTTGCCAAAAATCACCTAGATAACATTCTTCCAGTTTTCCTTTGATTGTACGGCGAACACAATATTAAACTTACCAGTCAAACGACTGGCGGTATTAATCTTTCGCTTATGCACCAAGTCACTTCCGGCCATATAGATCATTAGATTCCCCTATTTCTACTCTACAATAAAAAATTAATTTTCTTTCTCGTGCTTGATAACATAGGTTTTTTTACTGTCGGCTCTTGGAGTTTAACTGCTACTCTTCCTCAGTCTCAGTTCTTTATAGACCGACCCTTTGACTCTTTAATTACTTGGTGGTTAAGTGCTTTATATGCGCTATATGAAAGAATTGTTTCGTAGGAAACTGACCCTTAAAAAGACAAATGCACGTGTTCCTTATGTAAATGCATCTCTTATTCAAAAGTATAAGTAAAAAAGGTTTTACCTTATTATAATTAATTTTTTAAATGAATTAAAAGTTATTTCGCATTTCCAGCAAAAATGTATTCTGAATCTATTAAGCTAAACTGTTTGGAAAATAAAAAATTCTAACATGCTCTCTATTTCCATTAGCGTTTATTCTGCAAAAAAATCTTACATCATTTGATTAAAATATTAGTAATGTGTTTTGTTTTATGCTGTATAATTCAAATATTTGTGGGAAGACAACAGCTGGAGCTCAGATTTCATTTTGAAAAATCAAATATTATTCGTACTGAAAACCGATAAAGATTTCCACATGAGAAAACGCCTTAATTGAGGATTTTATGCGCGTAATAAAATCGCAAATATTGGTATTTTTCTGGAATAAATACCTCGAAAACATTGTTATTAAATTAGTATTCATGAAGTTATGATTCTTCATTATTGAATACTTCAGGTCTAAATAACAGACACTCTTTCTTTTAGCTTCATCTAGAGGGTATAAACGAATGAATACATATTTAAACATAGAAATATAAAGATGGATAGACTATTGATTTATGTAAGTATTCCATTAAGTAAATAAGAAAGTGTTCCTCTTCTTTTACCAACATGTTAACTAACTTAATGTTTGTACGTTAATTAATAGATCTCCAAACCATACTATTTCGTAGCTATAAAGTCATTTTCAATTTAGTAACAGAAAGTAAGATTTAAATCGAAAACATAATTTAAAAATCTTTAAAATATACTTGAAAAGTTTTTACGATTACTTCATTTAGCTTATCTTGAACGATTGGCCGTGATCAAACTTTCGTAAATATTGTCGGATTGTAATGTAATTTTAATTTGTTGCTAATGATTATAACTCAATGTTTTGAAAAGAAGTGAAGCTTGTATCATTTATAGATAGTTTACAGAGACACGCACAAAAGTTCAGTTACATTATTGTCTTTCGTAAAATATCGCTTGTAATGTGTTTTATTGGTGTTTCAGCATTTCAGACAAAATCAGATAGGCATGCATTACTAAAGTGGAATAAACCATGCTTTCTCAGGATAATTAATAAAAAGCATTTAAAGAATGTTTAGAGAGAAAAGCAAATAAATTCCATTACTTTATGATATATAGGGAGATGTTTCTGATGCATTTTAAAGATGTTATTAAAATTCATGGAAATTGATAGGCAGCAATTATATCGACTACGATAATGATTCATTTAGAAGGACTGTCCAACGCGGCGCCCTCGGGCGCCATGACGCCCTTTGCACATTTTCTTGGCGCCCTTTTGATGGTTTTCTGCTACTAGCATTTTTAACACCTTTTAAAGGGTATTTTGTTTAAAATTATTGATATTTTTATGAGAAATGTTTTTAAAACCTCTGCAAGTATATTTTACGCATCAAAACTTAAAAAGTACTTTAAAAAATATATAGCATTGCGTTTCTTGATTAAGGCCCCTGTTCTCGTTTGAGGAAACGTTTGCGAGCTAATGCTGTTACTATGGGGAAGCATTTTTCTAATAACTCTTTCGCATTTTGACATTTTTGAATAATTTGTTTTGCATTGGATAGCTGAGGTGCATGCCAACAACGCACCTTTTTTACTTTTTTGATTTTGGTTGCAGATATTTTTTACAAAGTTAGTTTCACTTTCAAAACCGGTTTCGAATCTAAACGTGCTTTTTAAAAAATATATCTGCTACCAAAATCGAAATAGTAAAAAAGGTGCGCTGTCGGCATGCACCTCAGCTATTCGATACCAAAAAAATATTAAAAAATGTCAAAATGCGAAAGAGTTATCAGAAAAATACGTCCCCATAGGAATAGCGTTAGCTCGCGAGCGTTTCCTTGAGCGAGGACAGGGGCCTTAAGGTATAGTTATTCTTTATAAATTATTTTGTAGAAATTGTGACGATAGAAATTGCTAAAAGTTGGCAATATTTTTTTTTACTAGTCAAAAAATAAAATGCAGAAAAATATCCGTCCACACCCCTTGCTTTGGATGAAAGTTTATCTTTTTTTTTTTTTTTTTTTTGTTATTGTTATTGATGTTATTTCACTCAGACATTAGCTGCTTCATACGATTGGAAAATGACTATCATTTTCACCCCCAAATTATGGAAAATTTAAGTTATTTTAATTATTTTAATATTTAAAAACTCTATAAAAACATGCGAAATGATTTTCATCAATGAAAACTCTTCCAGGATCTCTCTGTGGAACCACTCATGGATTGACAGTATCATGGCTGTCTTTGTTTTTTTACTATTATTCATAAAACAAATTTGCACCTCCAAAATAAATCAAGGAGTTTTTTTGCGTCCTTCTAAAAAACCATAACAGGGCCTCTAATAGTCATTTTATTTTAATAAAATAGGCGAGTTTTACTTTTTTGGCTTCTTGCAATTCAAATATTCTTTAGATAGTCCCTCATAGAAAAATATGAAATTTGAAATTTACCCGATTACAGCTTTTTTTTTTTAGTTTTATTTTCTTTTTTACGTAGAGCTTCAAATCCAAATCCACAGGGGTCTTCTTCTGTGAGATGCATTTATATATGTGTATCACTAATAACACGGCGAGATAATTTTCTACAATGTTTTCAGCCCTGTTAGTAATGACGCCCGTCATTGTTTGCAAAGAGCTGAGATGCGCCCCTACTTAATAAAAGGTTGGAAAGCCCTGATTTAGAGTATAAAAAATGATTATGATACTTAAAATGTGAGGATATTAAAATGGATGACTGAAGTACACTTCAACATTTTTTATAGATTGTCGAGAGGGCAGCATTTATCATTTATTAACAGAGACGTCCAAAAGAATTCAGTTAGAAGGCTCACCATTAACAATAATTTCTGGGCACTTTCCCCTTTGTAGTAAGCATTTTTACACTTGTGTGATTTTTGTAGATTAAGACGGGTGTTTATATTCTACACTTAATAAATAAGAGTTTACTGAATAAATGTCCGTATTACAGGAGCCGGACAAAATATCCTGAAAATAGAATTTTACTGAGTTATGTGTTTTTAAAAATGTCACTGATATATATTCAATTCTATAAAACTAGTCGGATATGGCAATCTTAAAACTTTCTTTTTTATCAAACATGTTAATGCTTCAAAATTCGCTATCACAGTGCCATAATTAAATGGCAATCTATGCGAATCATGGTGAATTCTAACCATTTGAAATTCTGCCCATTAGTTCTAGAGGATATGACTATCGCCAGACTAACATAAATCGAGCAAAATGTGCCATTTGATGAGGGATTTTAAAACTAAACCTAATTTGCAGCAACTTATGTCAATATCTAACTAAATCTTAAATTTGGATAAAAATCCGTGCATTAGTTCTTGAGGGCCACTGTGGAAATTGAGGGAAAATGCAGCATAGATGCAACACCTGTTGACCGATTTACACAAAAAAGTAAACAACACCAAGACATATTAAGGAATAGCTGAATCTGAAGATTTCTAAAAATCCGTGCAATAATTCTAGACATAGAGTTGTTGTGAAAATCGCATTAATACAGCATGGCAGCACAATCTGTGGAGTAATTTGCACCAAAATGAAAAAAGTATCAACTCAGTCTAAGGACAAGCTGAATATGAAATTTAAAGAAAATCCATACATTAGTTCTGAGAATGATCTATTGTGGAAATTGTCAAAAATTTGTATAGAAGCGATATCTGTTGAGTGATTTACACCATATTGTCCAAATGAAGAAAATGTCAATTCATGTCAAAGACTACTTCAATCTGAAGTTTGATGAAAGTACATGCATTATTTCTTCAGTTACAACTATTGCGAAAATCGGGTAAAATGCGCATAGAAGTTCCGCCAGTTAAGCATTTTACGCCAAAAACTAATCAGCACACAATTTATATCAGGGACTAACCGAATATATATTTTTATTAAATTCCGTGGATTAGCTTTTTAGAAACGCCCACAAAATTTGTATCACATACAGACAGAGTCACAGACTCACAGACAGACATTTTGTAAAAACATGTTCTTTGGTATCTCTGACCCTTAAAACGAGTTCATCCGTCGAAAACCGGAAGACAAAAATTTTCTCGAATCCAGTACTTTCTTCTTGTAAAGGGCTGTCCACAAATGATGTCCCGCTTAAATAGAGAAGGAGGAAAAGGGGTTTCAGAAAATCTGATAATTTATGACAAAGGAGTGTAAGGGGAAAAAAAGGTGTGGCATCACACATTTTGGTTTAAATAAATGATTTAAAAAACAGCAGATTATAATTTCAAATTATTTTGAAATTGAAGTATTTTATGTTCATAAAGTAAAGGAAAGCTTTAGAGACAAACATATATTAAATACCATTTCAATTTCAGAAATATTACCATCTTAGTTGATCTTTTATATTAATACATTTTTTTACTATTTTATACTAATTATGTTTTTTGTAATAATTATAAATCATGTTGTATACAAACTAAATACATGAATCAGTTCGGCTGTTATGCTCATAAATGTAGTTAAAACACATATTAAAGTTTAAAACGATATTTGAAATAAGATTTATATAAGGCGGTGCTTTGTTTCTGAATTACAAATATATGTTTACATAATATAGCGTGACATATGACAAGAGAGAGATAGAGGATACGCTGAAGTGTGACGCTTTGTAATAAAAGGGGGAGGTGTGAAATCACTCAAAAAAGTATGACGTCATTTATGGACAGCCCCTAAAGATAGAATAAAGTATATATAAAATATTCTAAAAATACTATGTTAATTCTGCAAAGTTTTTCGTAATCCATACCTTATGCTGGATATTATTTTTGTTTCAATGGATACTACATATACACTGGAAAGCTATGAATAAAATAGGCAAAATCATAACAAATATCACAATAAATCATTTTTTAATGGGGGATAGCAGTGGCAAACTATTTGGTCTATGATATATACAAAAATATTAAATGAAATTACAAAAATTATAAATGAAATTATAAAAATATTAAATGAAAAAAATGAATGAGATTGGCATCTTTATTTATAGACAAATACAACATATTAGGCACATCGAATCTTGAAGCGGTGTTCGAACCTAGCACTTTTTCTCTTTTAATTAGCGTTCTAAATGCTAGAAAATTATCTGTATAATCTTCTGCTTTAAATCACCATATTGATAAGGCAATATTGTCACATTGAAGATCGAAAACAATGTGAGTATCTGCCTAAAAACATTTTGAACCACATTTGGTCGGAAATATAACTGGAACTCAAATTGTAATGAATTATAGCAATGCTCGGTACAAGAGTTAATTGGAAATTCCGAAGTCCGATTTCTTATAAAACATAAAGCATCACAGATTTTTTTCAAAAACTTTTTTGTTTAATTCCTTTAGCGTTTTTCTATATTTTTACTTATTTTTCTTATTTGTTTAAACATATGTTACAACGTTCTACAATTTTTTCTATGATTGTCATAGATGATAGTCGCCTGTGACAATAATTATTTCCTTCAAAAGTTGTTGATTTAAAATTGAAATTCTTTAGAGTCGGTCTTCATTATTCTTTTCGTCAACGACATTGACCAAATCTTCCATGATTACTGATAGTCAACCGGATAGCGGTTCGTCATAAACATCATGGACAAGCAGACTATCCGTAATGAAAAAAGATTTGGTCAATGCTGTAGTTGAATAGATTCCTGAAGACCGACGATTCCCAATTTCAAATTTAATTCAAGAACTTTTGATAAAAAAAGGAATTAAAGACTGGTTGTCTCATGGCATGTTGACATGGCAGCAGTCGTTTAAGACTTAGACATATAAAAGGTTTTAGAACGATATGACATACATTTAAATAAATATGGAAGTTATGTAGAAAAACAGAGTCACGTGGAAGGAATTAAATAATCAAAGTATCTTTTTATTTAATATATTTTCTTATTTTTTCTCTCATTATTTCATGTACTTATAGTTATAATTTCGTTTAGGCTCCATCTTGAGTAAAACAAAAATATGATGTGTAAATAATATACACTTGACTTTTTCCATTTTCTTATTAGATATTATTTTTTTCACGATAATATACTTTAAAAATTACTTTTTTTTTTCATTTAATGTTTATATTCTTAAGAAATAAATTGTGATATACAAAGACAATAAAATAAGCAAATTTTTTTTCTTATTAATATACATAAAAGTTAGCAAATATGAAAATTATTAATAGTTATTATACAGTAATGAAATTACTTAATTAAATTTTATCTTAGGATATAAAAATTTTGTTTTGTTTAATTGAATAACTTACCGTATTAACTTTTTCAGATTTACCAAATTCATTTTTACTAATGTTTTATTATTCCGATTTAAAAAAAGAAAAATATATATAACAAAGTCAATGCCTTCTCTACGAGTATGCTTTGAAGTACAGCTGATATATTTCTCTGAGAGCGAATGTCGCATTACGAAAATGAAAAAAAAATGTTCTACTTTTTTATGATTAAAAGTATATATCATAAAGTATTTTTTTAATTCTTATTCAATGTTATTTTGATGTTTATTAGATTTCTTTTATTCTTTTCTCTTTTATTCAACATTTATAATCACTTTTAAATCTTAAAAAATAGAATTTTTTCATTAACCCGAAGACATTTGTATTAAAAACTATCTAACTAAAAAAGAAAAAAGTATATGCGTGGAAGCACATTCATTTAATTTATTCTTTTTTTTCATAGATGAATCAATTTTAAAAAAATGGTTTTCTTTATCCGATTTTTTTTAATGGAAAAATTATTAGCACAATCATAGTGGTTTGTAATATGAAAGTATAAATAAATAATAATCTATAACGCTTTTTTCATGACAATTATTTTGATTACATTCCTTATTTTTACCTTTCTTTTGATAATAATTGGAAAAAAAATATTCAATCCAATTTATTTTTTGTATTCACATTATTTTTTATTTTGTTTGTACTGCTAGCTTCTAAATCAATCTGCTGAAAAGAAAAATGTGAAGAGCAAACGAATGCATTTTTTTTTTAAATAGGTATTTATTCATTCAAGGTAATGTGCTGAAAGGAATTTACTGCATGTCTTTTTAATCTCACTTAAAGCTTTATACTCTCGCAAAATAAATTCTAATTTACAAAGACTAGCAAACAATCAAACAAACTTTTTTTCTTAACATATATAAAGTGCAATTAATATTTATTTGCTTTATTAATCGTAATGGAAAAGTAAAAAAAAAAAAAAAAAAAAAAAAAAAAAAGAGCGTAGCTTATATTTGTTTTAGGACGTCAAAAAGATGAATAAATTAAATAAATAATTTTTTTATTATATTTATTATATTTTTAATGTAATTGTTTATTTTATTACTTTTTTTATTATGGTGAAAATTGCTAAAATAAACCCATATACAATGAAATCGTGATTAACAAAAAAACTTTCACAGTCCTTGGGAAAGATAATACTTGATTTTCAACCTAGTGTGAACCTGCCAAATCGGTAACCTTTTTAAAACAAAATTCTTATTTTTTTTATTTTTTATTTATTTATTTATTTATTTATTTTTTTTTTTTGTATTTTTATCTTAACGTGTTTTCTTGCACTAATTATTCTATTCATTTCTTTATATTTTTTTCTACGTAATGATGATGTACAAATTTAAATTGATGTATATTTCTTGATATATATATAGTTTCTGATATATATATAAATATATATATATATATATATATATATATATATATATATATATATATATATATATATATATATATATATATGTGGAATTGCATCATTTTAGATTTGTTTTTGAAAATCTTAGTTTATTGCATAAAACCCCGCGCTATTTCTAAGCAATCCGATTTATTCCACATTTTTTTTCGGGGGAGGGGGCGAATGTAAGTTTTATTTTTTTTACTTCTTAAGTTTACTGAGCATAATAAAATTCGGAATTTTTATAAATGTTTTACATTAGATAAACAATTTTTTCAATCTTTTTTCGAGAGCGTTGTCCTTAAAACAAGGAGACCTATTTTTTACTTTACCTGCACCTATGATCTTTGATTAAAACTTTCCATTCATAACTTGTTTGATAATAAGCAAGTTTGTATTTTCTTATAAATCCGTTTATAAATTTCGGTCTAGGTTAATTATTTCAAAGTGATTTTACTCCATGTCAAAAAGGGTTAAGCAAATAATTAGTATTTTTTTTTAAATCTTACTAATAAAAATTAAAGTACACTGTAAAAGAAATTCTGTAAAGTTACTAAACTTTTTCTAGGAAACTGGGATTCCTAGAACTTTTCCTGTAACGGTAACAGCAAAAATTCAAGTTTCAGAATCGATTACATGAAATTTTCCTGTTACCGTAACATGAAACGTTTTTGGAATCCCAGTTTCCTAGTGTACGATGCGTGTAATGTCTTCAATACGCTCAAACATTAAAAGACTTATAATATTAATTTTGTTACATAATAGATTTGAAGTAACAATCATGGACAATTACGATGTATATTTTATGATAAAAAAGCTGGATTTCTGTAGTACAGGATTTATAGTTAATGCTAATTTTTTAATATCGATATTTTTTTACTCATTCAAAAACATAGTCACAATCTTGTAAAAATTAAAAGATACATTTATGGTCTGAGTTTATAATACCTTTTTTTAGGAATTAACAAGAATTGTTTGCTAGACTGAAGTTTCAGCAGATGCTTTCGGTAATTCCAAATATCTGATTAAATCAGAATGATTAAATTTATTGTATAGTTAAATACCATCAGTGAACTTATTTCATTGAATATCATCAGTTTTATATAAATCCGGCAAATCTTTAATCACATCTTGTAATAAATTATCAGTAATTCGGACAACGTATGAAACAAGAGATAAAGCTGAGACATATTTTGCATACAAAAATAATTTCCTATTTTAAAATTAATAAAATCGCATAAGTAAAAAGACAATAAACAACGGGATATTTACACTCTCTCTGCAATAATTTGTTACTGAATCCTGAACGATTATATCTATTTATAAGGAACATTATTACATCCGAATATAATAAACTTTGTGTGGGAACATTCTATCCAAATGCAAATTTTACCTTCGAAAAAATAAATAAATAAAAATAAAAATAAAAATCTAAAGATATGTATGCACCAATCGCACATTTCCGTTCGTGGAACAACGGAAATTTTTGTAAAAAGAAAAAAAACTTCATTATTTAATTTAAATTAGGCTTTGCAAATGCAATAAGTGACTCAAACATAGCTAAGATAATATAAAGGCTAAATGAAGTGCGAAAAGGGAATGTAATCATCATTTGAATCATGATTTTTCAATTCAACGCCAAAACAGACTTTAATAGCGTTAAAATTTAAAATGAGATTTTTCATTGTGAATTTATGTAACAAACTGAAAATATAACCTTATCGATTTTCCTGTTATTTTAAAAATACTTTGTTTCTGAAGGATTCGGAAACTTCATTATCTATTCTCAAAAAATGCAGGCTAGTTTAGCATTTCGAATGTTATCGTTATAGTAAAATTTGGGTTTTATTTATATAAAGAGAGATTATATAGATATATAGATATTGAAACGAAGCGATTGCAAGGCGTCCATTTCCAAAGCAATTAAAATATAAAAATAAATATTTTAGCGGAAATTAATTTTCTAATTCAATAGTTATTTTTAATCAATGAATAAATGTTTATATTTATTTTTTTAACCAACAATTCATCTTATTGTCTAAAGGGTGCATATGAAGGACAAAAACACAATCAGATTTTAATATAATAAGTGAAGATCTGTTTTGGAAATCATTACAGCTTCATTACATTTTTATAACCTTAAACATTTAATAAATATTCATCTACGTAATTATTTTTTTCGTTATGTAATATTTTTATTAAATTCAATTTTTATATTTATTTTTATAATAAATGCATAGATAGCTAGAGATGGGTTGTGTTATTTTTATGTATTTTGATGCTTTTCTACTGTAAACCTTAAAAAACAATACCAAAGCAAAAGAGAAAAAGTCAATAAAATATTTTCATATATTTCAGTTTTCTTAATTTATATTTCTTAACCCGTGGTATTAGACATAAATAAATTTATTATTCCTCTTTTTTTTAACGCTATCTATAATTAACGAACGTATGTAACCCGATAACTCATGATAAAAATATCCGATTTACATGGAATTTTGGATATAGGCTTATTATGATAAGCCGCTTCCCTGATTAAAATCTATACTTTCGCAAAATAAATTCTGCTTTACATTTACTGAAAAACTATATATATATTAGGTACATATAGTGTAATGTTAATTACCTTTTTTTATTCATAATTTCATCATTAATAATGTGCTTGATCTTTATTTTATCTCTGCACTGTAAAAGGTTACTAAAAATTCTTTAGTAAATTTGTATTCCACAGTATTTTTTAGTAACCATTACAAACTTTTTTTTTTTGCAAGTGAAACAAGCATTTCTTTTGTAAACTTAACAAAATAATTTTTTGTATAACTAACTTAAAAATTTTTAGTATGAGCCACCAAGAAAATTTCAGTAATAGCTAGAAAATTGTTTTTAATAACCTTTACGTGCGCCCGAAGGACAGGAGCTGCATCCAAACTTCTGAAGCGATAGATTTTCGGCAAAACCGCAATAGATGGCAGCACCAAAAATGCTACCTGCTCTGACAGGACTTTCATAATCCCTTTATTAACGAATACTTACACTACATACATTCGGGACGTATTTGACGGTGTCGAACCCGGGACCTCTTAGCCTGGAATCCGTTACGATAACCACTATGCTATCAAGGCCACACCAAGTGAGTTTTAGTAATAGCTATTAAAAATGTAAAACTATTAACTCTATCCATTGCTAACTTTTTTCTAGTAATTCTTACAGATTTTCTAGTAACCGACTAAGATTACTAAACATTTTTAGTAATTACAAGGATCACCAAAGTTTTTTTAGTAGATCGACCCTTTTTTTCATAGTGTGCATCTCTAAACATTATTTGAACCCTGAAGTTTAAATAACTTTTTTCATTTGCTATCAATGTTTCTCTAAACTTCATATTTCGCATAACTCTTGAAAAATTATATTCGCCTGGCAATAATCCTACATTTTTAGCTCACAGACTATCAAAGCCTGAGAGCTTATGTGCCCGCCCGTTCTGTACGTATGTTCGTACGTACGTACGCACATAACGCGATAACTCATCATAAATACATCCGATTTACATGCTATTTTGGATATAGCTTATTATGATAAGGCGATTCCCTGATTAGTTTTGAGAGTTCATTCGATAAAGATAAGAAGGGGAACGGGGGCTATTGCCCCTCTCCTTAATTTATATAAATGGATTTTTCATGCTGAATTAGTAGATTTTCTTCAAATCTTAGATGTAGGATCATTCTAATGAGATGCCTCCGTGATTAGTATTGGGTGTTCATTGGATAAGTTTAAAGAATGAGAATAGGGGGATGGGAATCCCCCGTTTTAATTTACGTTTTTCACACAAAATTTACCGATTTGCTTCAAAATTTGTATATAGGTGTATTCTGAAAAGGCGCTTTCCTGATTTGTTTTTGGAATTCACTGGTTAAGTATAAAGGGAGGATAGGGGAAACTACCCCTCATAATTCATGTAAAGGGTTTTTCATGCAGAATTAACCGATTTGTTTCAGTTTTTGGATACAGGTTCAAAGGAATAAGAAGCTTCGCTCATTTGTTACGGTGTTCTTTTTTTAAATATACAGTGGGGTACGGGCGATTACCTCCCCCTTAAGTTCGCTAAATAGAGTTTTATGCAGAGTTATCCAGTTTGCTTTAAATTTTGGATGTAGGTTCTTCCTGATAAGTTGAATTTCTGAACATTTTTGGAGGTTTAATGGTTAATTATGAAGGAGAGTACGGAGGACAACGTTTCTTAAATTACATAAATGGATTTTTATGCAAAATTACTCGACTTACTTCGACTTTTGGATACAGGTTTATTATATGATAAGGCATACCCCTGATTAGTTTTGGGGCTTCAATGATTAAGTATAAAGAAAGGAAATGGGAGGGGAGGGGTACTTCTTTCCTTATTTTTTTCGAAAATCATTATTATATAAGGCTATAATATACAATTAGTCTGCATAGCCTGTGAGCTCTATGCCATCAGTTTAACTACTCATCATTCTTTTTATTTTCATTTTTATTTATAAAAGTAGTGAAGAGAAACAAATAAATATTAAAAATAAATTAATGCATATGTATAAATATTACTCAGAGTGAGTGGTGTGCTTGTGCATCCATGCATATATATCTAACTCACGACTTTAGCATTTTTAGGTAAAATCACATTACATTTTCATTATCTAGTATTTCTTAGTGTTTTTAAAACACTGAATAGTGCTTACACAGATGCTTAACTTTAAATGTTAAAAACTTTTTAAATTACATTTCGTCCAATTTCAGTTACAAAATTTCATTATTAAGTAAAACGACATCTACTTTATGAAAATATTTGTATCTAAAAGTAAGTATCAGCTCAAATTTGGTTAATTATGATAAATATTTTTGTATTAATCGACTGGATTCAGTGACTACGCATTTTAACCCCCTGAAGTAAGAAAAAAAATTGATGCTATTCGTTCCACAGTGTTAGTTTTTTGGAATAGATGTCATGTGACAGTGCACGTTTAGGGAATGACAGTTGCACTCTTTGATATTTAAGAACGTTTATTTTTTTTAGTAATTAATTTTTATTTATTTATTTATTTATATATAAATATAAATATTCTTTTTTTGCAAATCTATAAGCCAAAATGCAAAACAAAAATACAAAATATAAAATTTATAAACAAAATTAACCATAAAGTTCAGTACTTTGATTTTATTTAATAAGGAGTTCAGCGGTGATAACGCAAAGTACATGTGAAGGAATTCGGGAAATAGCACCTACGGGTTCTACACAAAGGAGGTCTGAGTTATCTGAATCACAAAATACCGCTAAAAGTTAACTTGTACAGTTTGTAGACTATAAATTGCTGAATGAAACAATTAATCAAGGCGCAATCTAAATTTTGAGAGGTAAGCTCTGTGATCTGAAGATTATATATTTATTAGGAAATTTTTTGTTTATTATGTAACTTTGCAATGTATTCTATGTGCTTTCAAAACCTTGTAGAAGATTTTGGATGCGTTCGTGAGATTGTTTGCGGTTTAAAATATTTTGCACAAGTGTATTGGAATAATAATGCCATCGATTTGGAAAATTCCTTTCAGTGCTGGAACTAGAGCCGAAAAAAGAATTTTTATTTATTTCACGCACTAAGGTGGGTAGTAACGCAAGATACCATAAGTCAAAACATCACGGCATTACATTTTATTAGTACATATCTGTTAAAATAATATTTCTTCTATATAAAATCAATAAGTTGCTGCATCAAATTCTACGTTTGTTTGAGAAAAAAAAATTGAAACCCAAAACGTGAAAATTGGTAGAACCTAAATGTGAGGTCATTACCTCAAGACAACTTACATACTGAAAAATAATTGAAAACAGAAAAAAAAATTTACCATTCAACACCGTGATAACCAGATATATGCCGCGTTTTATTTTCTTTTTGAACGCTCTCCACTGGCTTCAGGCATTTTTCTTCGAAGCAATTGACGGTACTTGACGGTTACTTGACGGTACACTGTAAAAAAAAAAAGGGTCGATCTACTAAAAGAACTTTAGTGATCCTTGTAATTACTAAAAATTTTTTAGTAATCTTAGTCGGTTACTAGAAAAGTTGTAAGAATTACTAGAAAAAAGTTAGCAATGGATAGAGTTAATAGTTTTACATTTTTAATATCTATTACTAAAACTCACTTGGTGTGGCCTTGATAGCATAGTGGTTATCGTAACGGATACCAGGCTAAGAGGTCCCGGGTTCGACACCGTCAAATACGTCCCGAATGTATGTAGTGTAAGTATTCGTTAATAAAGGGATTATGAAAATCCTGTCAGAGCAGGTAGCATTTTTGGTGCTGCCATCTATTGCGGTTTTGCCGAAAATCTATCGCTTCAGAAGTTTGGATGCAGCTCCTGTCCTTCGGGCGCACGTAAAGGTTATTAAAAACAATTTTGGAGCTATTACTAAAATTTTCTTGGAGGCTCATACTAAAAATTTTTAAGTTAGTTATACAAAAAATTATTTTGTTAAGTTTACAAAAGAAATGCTTGTTTCACTTGCAAAAAAAAAAAGTTTGTAATGGTTACTAAAAAATACTGTGGAATACAAATTTACTAAAGAATTTTTAGTAACCTCTTGAATTTTTTTTTACAGTGTACTTGACGATGCAATTGACGGAAGTTCCGAATATGGCTTAGCGAACAAAGCACAAAAGACGGAATAATGTACATATACTTTGTAATTTTTATCTTAAGAAGATTTAGTACTCAAACATGAATAATCAAAAATTATCATTTTTTCCTGTAAAAAAAATATTCGAAGTGAGTACGTTCAACTGAAAATTCTTGGCTGAATTATACGACTAGTATGTTCTAATAGAGGAAAGTATTTTTCAAAAGCTTATGTATGCACCGCGACAATAATATTCCTATTTTTGCGTCTGCAGTGATAAGAATTTGAATATGATTATTAAATTTCCAAAGAACACTGCGAAGCATGATGTATTTGCATGTAATTTTTTAAAAGTTTGTTTGAATAGAATTTTTTAATCTTAAGACTTTAAATAAAACTTAATTCTTCCTCCGAATTTTGTAATATTTTTGTATTAAACAACATATGCATGCAATTCTAATGAAGAATATTGTAAAAAAATAATCACCACTCAGTATTCTTCAGTGGTTTCTATAAATTAGAAATTAAAATACTTATAACTAATTATAAAATTATTTTACATGTATAGCGATAATACACTGTAAAAAAATTCAAGAGGTTACTAAAAATTTTTTATTAAATTTGTATTCCACAGAATTTTTCAGTAACCATTACAAATTTTTTTTTTTGCAAGTGAAACAAGCATTTCTTTTGTAAACTGAACAAAATAATTTTTTGTATAACTAATTTAAAAATTTTTAGTATGAGCCACCAAGCAATTTTTAGTAATAGCTCCAAAATTATTTTTAATAACCATTACGTGCGCCCGAAGGGCAGGAGGTTCCTTCGAGCTGCATCCAGACTTCTGAAGCGGAAGATTTTCCGCAAAACTGCAATAGATGGCAGCACCAAACATTGCTAACTGCTCCGACAGGATTTTCATAACCCCTTTACTAACGCGTATTTACACTACATACATTCGGGGCGTATTTGGCGGTGGCCAGTATCGAACCCGGGACCTTTTAGTTTGGAGTACGTTACTATAACCACTATGCTATCATGGCCACACCAAGTGAGTTTTAGTAATAGTTATTAAAAATATAAAACTATTAACTCTCTTCGTTGCTAACTTTTTTCTAGTAATTCTTACAGATTTTCTTGTAACCGACTAAGATTACTAAAAATTTTTTAGTAATTACAAGGATCACTAAAGTTTTTTTAGTAGATCGACCCCCTTTTTCTACAGTGTAGGAGGTTAATTATTTTTTTAAATATATATATATAGATAGATATAAATATATTAAAAATTATATAAACACGCTACTTTTACTCGTTTATAATTTTCGAAATTATAAATTGATGAAATGATTTAATTTTATTCTTAAAAAATATTAATTAAAAGTGACAATACAAAAATGTAATATGCAAAAATTTGAAATTGCAAGACTATATTTTGCAAATCTTACATGACAAACTTTAAATAATTACATTAAAATTTTACGGATTTTGCATAAGGATATCTCGCAAATCAGAAGAAAAAAATCTGTTTCTCAAATCTATTTACTATCTCAAAAAAAAAATCTGTCTATTATCTTAAGAAATTTTTTTATGTAAACCATCTCTTAAATAAATATTTTCTATTCAATACCATTTATTGTTCATAAGAAAGTCATTTTTCATGTCTCTATCTCATTCTTCTTTTTTCTTTTCTCGCGAACGATTTTGATAAATAAGAACGAAGTATATTTTACATCCCAAAAGGAAAATCAAGCTGAAAAATTATTTACTTAGGGGAATTTGAAATAAAAAATTCGTGTACTCGAGGATGCACAATGCTTGATTAATGCACTTCAGTAAAGCAGGTTTATTAAGCACAAGTTGAAATTCTTCTTTAACGTTCAGTGTTGAGCAAATTACTTGACTTTCTATTTGAATAATGATTTTTCCATCATGAAGACAGAGATCGAGATAAGGGTTTCATGACATGTTTCCGATGTACTTTTAAAAATGAAAATGAACTTCGATTTTACCGAAGTGTAATGCTGAAAAAAAGGTTTTAATAGTATAAAGCAAGTTTATCTAAATCAATTACAGAGAAAAAGAAGAACGGGCAATCATGCATCAGGCATAGATTGTAGAACATTTTAACTCTAAGAGTACATTGTTAAGAATTAAACAAAATTATCACTTATTCATGAAATGAAATAAGACACATAAATAAGTACCTTAGCGAAACATATAATTCAGTAAAAATCCTTTCTCGAAAATTTTTGTCCATATCACTTAAGTTGTTTGAAGCTATTATATAACTCAGGTAAAGAAGTCTTCGAATGTAGGCAGATACCTTAATAATGCATGCATACCAGATATGAAAAGTCGCTTTCAGATGTTATCGACCTTAAAGTGCTATTACACGTAAAAATTCCAAACGATAAAAATCGCCTGCGTTTTTTCGTTTTCTAAGCATTTCATTGGCTGTTCGAGAAGAGTCTTTACCATCATTTGGATTTCCAAGCAGTTGATTGGCTCTTACTAGCAACTCGCTTCGTTCCACGCGTCAAAAACGCTCCGACACAAGAGAGTCGCGTACTTCTCCAGCAAATCCCTCTCTCCATAGGATTACATGGAGACGCCTGCAATTTGACGCCTGCAGCAGTACACGTGTAATAGCATTCTTAGTAAGCCACTTAATTAAATTTTTTTGTATGCCTCTTTAAATTAAAAATAAATGTTATTTCTATTGCATTCTATTGAAAACAGAAAGTGCATTTCAGTGATTTTGTAATGTTTTAAATGTCATAATTTATTTGCTTAAAAGACATCCTGTTCAATAAAAAAACATTAAAAATAAAAAAATGAATTTTTGATGGAATCATTATATAAACATACAAAAATCACAAAACACAATGCTCTTAAAACTATAAAATAGTAATTAGTTTAATTTTTACAAGCACTCACGTCTATAATTTCAATACCTCCTGTTGCTTCCCTCTCTGTACCAATTCCCGTAGTTGTTTAACCTCTCTATCTATTTACTAAGAAAATGAAAATATAGTGTATCATTACAAACGTTTGAAACTTTTTGCATTATCTATTTTATGATTATTTTTTATAATTTTTTTAAATATTAAAAGTTCAAAATCTCTCAATAACGGACTCTCATTGGACCAGATATTTTGTCTTTTAAGATGGTTTTGAAATTTCTCGCTCAACAACAAGAAAAATTTGACTTCTTTTCTAATAATTTTTTTAACATAAAGACAAGAACACGATATTTAAAAGTAACAAAATCCTTGAAGTGTAATTTCTGTTTTCTACTAAATGCAAACGAGACTTTTACAGAGTAATTTATAATTTTACATTTACAAAGACACGCAAAATAATTTGATTAAATGACTTACCAAGATTGATAACTGCTTAAAATATATTTTCATATCTGGTATGCATTATTAAGGTATCTACATTCAAAGTAAGCTATCTACATCTGCCTACATTGCAAGACTTCGTTACCTAAGTTATACAAAAGCTTCTCAAGCCTAATATTAATGCAACTGGGTATTGAGTGGAGTTTTCCATTTAATGCTAAAAAAAAATTATCGAGTTTTAGGCAATTTTTGTCACGTTTCGATCGATTTTTCTCCTTTCTCGCGATATCGAATGCATAAATTTGGCTAAAAGGGATAAGTTTGGCTAAAAGGACAATATTTTCTGAATGACATTCAACATTTACTAAAAAATGGGGAATCTTTAATCAGTTACATACTTTCTGAACAAGAACATCTGCCGAATTCCTTTAAGATAAAATTTTAAATAAATTTCCTGTTATATAAATTAATTATTTAAGAAATGTGACAGTAAGTAAATTCTTGAGAACAGCCTTAGTTGTCAGTTAATTGGAGATATGTGTAAAAAATACCCAAAATCTTCATGCAATCATAAATGCGTAATATTATTTAAATTCACTTAAAAGACCCAGAATAATGAAAAAGGAAAAAATATAATAAAAAAAACTCGCTATTAGTCTCTTAATAAATATTATATAATAATTTAAAATTAGTAATTACCATTAATTTAAAAACACAATTAAATCCTGTTAAATTAAAAAAATGTGATTACATACAGCTATTTATTTAAGGAAATTAATTAAAGAAATTTGTTTTTTAAATTTCGTATGTCAAGTATACTTTTTATTCTTTCCTCTTTTTTTCGATTTTCAAGTTTATTGACAATGATTAATGCTTGATATGAACAACATTAAAATAAATAAATCATCAAGATTTAAAAAAAAGATATTTTCTAAACGTTAAGATGAGATTATCTAGTCCTTCAAATGAGTGATTAATTAATGGGGTTTTTATGCCCTTAAGATAACACAAGAATAGGTACGATTCTTTCGGAAATGTGCAAGCCCGTTTCCACAAAAACTACTCGACTGATTTTGATGAAATTTAAAATCCTTAATAATTGGATTATGCTCAAGACTTATGGCAGATAATTTGTTTTTACAAATTAAACTTTTTATTTTCGAACACTTGTATTTTATTTTTTTTTCCTTTTTTGAAAATAAAAAAAACGTTCGGAAACTTGAATTTTTTTATTTTTTTTTAATTAATTTATTTATTTATTTTTGTCGGCCGCATTAATCATACATATATACTTTATTTCCAAATATTTTTATTGAAACTGCTCAATTACTAAGAGTTAATGGGCTTTTTAGCTAAAAAGTATACTTTTTTTGAAAACTAAAAAACAGAGACACTTCTAACTTGAAAAAAAAGAGATTGCGCAGTTTTATCAAACACACGAATTAATTATAGAATATATAAAAACTTAGATGAAAATTAATTACATATACTAAATAAATTCCAAATTGTATAATAAAGTTAATGTTATTGGCTGTTGCGTCCCGTTCGTGTCTTACCTTAAATTCTTCAAATGCGATGGTGCATTTTTGAATCACTTAATTTTAATCTTAAAATGTCACATTAACAACAGATTTTTTTATTAAATATTCTACCATTTTTAAGTACATGATGTATAGCGCACTGACTTAGAGCAAAAAATTAATATTCAGTATATTTTAATATCAGGTCAGATCACCAATTGTAAATTATTGCAGAGAAATCAGCAGAGCTGCTAGAGCGTACCAACTTAATGCTGGAATCTGTCGTAAGTTAACAAGCTGCGCCAGCTGGTGGCAGGGGTGCAAATGAATACGCGGGTTTGAAGTCATATATGCGCAGATGTTTATTATCTCCGCATCTCTTGCGCATATTTTCTGAATTTATACTCAATCATGACAGATTAATCAAGTCTACGAGATATATTGCAAAATATTTTTGTTGCAGTTCGTATCGATAAAATCATGTACATTTAAAAAAATAGTCAGAATATCATTTTAATTTCGGGAGAAAAAGCACTAATTAGTACTCATAAGTACCATATAATGCTACGAAAAATATTGACTTTTACCCTAAAATTAAAATGACAATGCGACTTTTTTTTTAAATACCCAGATTTTTTTTATTAAAAATATATGTATTTTAAAAAAGTCGCATTGTTATTTTAATTTTAGGGTAAAAGTCTATATTTTTCGTAGCATTATATGGTACTTATGAGTACTAATTAGTACTTTTTTTCCCGAAATTAAAATGATATTGTGACTAGTTTTTTAAATGTACATGATTTTATCGATACAAACTGTAACAAAAATATTTTGAAATATATCTAATAGACTTGATTAATCTGTCATGATTGAGAGAATAGCTTGAAATTTGTGATTGAATTTTTAATATGAAGTCTCGAAATAGCTTTGTCTGTTAAAAAAAAGAAAAAAAAAGAGAGAAAGAGAGAGTGTGTAATCTACGATTTTAAGAAAATTATTGTCTAGAACGTTAAATATTTAAACAAATAAATTAACAATATTTCTTTGTTTAATAAAACAACATTTAATAAATACATTTAAAATTAAAGTTATTCCGAATATACGTATAATGAAATAGGTTTTTAAATTAAAAGAATGAAATGTTTGCAAGTTAAATAATAAAAGTCGATACGACCAAGAAAGCATTGGATTTTTATCATCTGCAATTGATAATTAAAAATGGAGCTAAAGTTAAATATTTTATTTAGTATTAAAATCTATACATTTCTAAACATTGCTAAACATTATATTATCATAAGAAATACTAAGGTGTATACAATTTTGTATAACATAGCTCATCAAGAATTTAGTAAAATGTGACACTACTTCAAAATTCTGCATTTATATAATCTATTTACTAAATTATATGAGTCATCTTTCATTAAATTAAAAACATAATTAAAATCGAACATATTTTAATCAGCGATATTTGTAACGCATAGTTAAAGGATATTTCATCTTAGTATATTTTATGTTAATATTTAGTCGTACTACACTTATTTATTCTATATTTATTTACAATATTTCAAGCCTAAAACTTATTCTACGTAATAATATAAAGTAACATTTAATTGAAACAAAAAAGTTTTGTTGCCATTCACACAAAAGAAACTGCAATCTACTTAATAATCCTCTGGTTATGCACCCCTGCCACTAGGTAGCGTATACCTTGGCCCCGCCTTTAATCTTGCGGACACCTCTTCCATAGGAGTAGGAACGCTTGAATTATATGCAGTTTTGGAAATCAGCCTCAATGATGTTTAAAAGCTACACTCTTAATAATAGAAGACCAATTTTTAAACATCACGACAAAAGTATCAGTGTAAAGGACAGTATTCTTTATTTGGGATTTCTACTTACCAACAATTTTCGATCATAGTTCATCTAGATAAGATTCTCCCAGTTTTAAAGATTTTCATACCTTTGATTGTACGTCATACAGAATGTTAAACCTACGAGTTAACCACTAGTGATATTAGTTTTTGGCTTATGCACCACTTCACTTCCGGCAAGCACACATTAGTTTCTCCTATTACTACTGTTACACAAAATTAAGGGTTTTTTTTTTTTTTTTTTTTTTTTTTTTTTTTTTTTTTTTGTTCTTGATAACATAAGTTTTTGTGCTTTCAGCTCTTGGACAATAACTGCTACTCTTCCTCAGAGTTGGTCCCTTATGAATCGACCCTTTGACCCTTTAATTACTTAGTAGTTAAATGCCTGATACGTGCTATATGAAAGAATTGTTTCTTAGAAAATTGACCATTCAAAAGACAAATACGCATGTCTTTTATGTAAACGATCCCGTATTTAAAGCATCCGTAAAGAAGATTTTACCTTATTATATATATATATTTTAATGTATTTTAATGTATTTCGCATTTACAGCAAAAAATACTCTGAATCTATTAAGCAAAGCTGTTTAGAAAAGGAAAATTTCCTACATTCTCTCTATTTCCATTAGCGTTTATTCTGCAAAAATATCATAACTTTTGATTAAAATATTAGTAATACGTTTTTGTTTTATGCTGTATAATTTAAATATTTGTGGGAAGACAACAGCTGGAGCTCAGATTTCGTTTTGAAAAATCAAATATTATTCTTACTGAAAACCGATAAAGATTTCCACATGAGAAAACGCCTTAATTGAGGATTTTAAGCGCGTAATGAAATCGCAAATATTGGTATTTTTCTGGAATAAATGCCTCGGAAACATTGTTATTAAATTAGTATTCATGAAGTTATGATTCTTCATTATTGAATACTTCAGGTCTAAATAACAGACACTTTTTCGTTTAGCTTCATTTAGAGCGTATAAACGGGTGAATATGTATTTAAACACGGAAAGAAGACGATGGATAGACTATTGATTTATGTAAGTATTTCATTAAGTTAATAGCAAAGTGTTCCGTTTCTTTTACCAATATGTTAACAAACTGAGTGCTTGTACGTTAATTATTAGATTTCCAAACATTAATAATTCGAAGCTATAAAGTCATTTTCAATTTTGTAACAGAAATAAAAATTTAAAATCGAAAAAAATATTTTAAAACTTTTTCCAACATACTTGAGAAGTTTTTATGATTGCTTCATTTAGCTGATCTTGAACGATTGGCCATGCTCAAATTTTCGTAAATATTGTCGGATTGTCATATAATTTTAATATGCTACTAAGGATTATAACTGAGTGTTTTGTATGGAAGTGAAGCTTGTAGCATTTATAGATAGTTTAGAGAACGCAGAATATTTCCGTTACATTATCGTCTATCGTTAAATATCGCTAGTAATGTATTTTATTGATGTTTTAGCATTTCAGACAAAATCAGATTGGCATGCATTGCTGAAATGGATTACACCATGCTTTCTCAGGAAAATTAATAAAAAGCATTTAAAGATCATTTATAAAGACAAACAAATAAATTCCATTATTTTATGACATATAGGGAAAAGTTTCTGATGCCTTTTAAAGGTGTTATTTAAATTCATGCAGATTGATAGGCAGCAATTAGATTCCTTTAGAGTATAAAAAAAGCATTGTGATACTTAAAAAGTTAGGATATTAAAAAGGATGACTGAAGTACACTTCAACATTTACTTATAGATTGTAGAGAGAGTAGCATTTATCATTTATTAACAGGCACTTCCAAAAGAATTCAGTTAGAAGGCTCACCATTAACAATAATTGCAAGGCACGTTTCACTGTGTAGCAAGCATTTTTACACTTGTGTGATTTTTGTAGATTAAGTCGGGTGTTTATATTCTATAAATAATATATAAGGATATACTGAAGAAATGTCCGTATTACAGGAGCCGGACAAAATGTACTGAAACAAGATTTTTACTGAGTTATGTGTTTTTAAAAATGTCACAGATATATATTCAACTCAATAAACAAGTCGGATGTGGCAATCTCAAAACTTTCTTTTATCTCGAACATGTTAATGCTTCAAACTTCGCTATCACGGTGCCATAATTAAATGGCAATCTATATACGGATCATGGGGAATTCTAATGATATAAAATTCTGTGCATTAATTCTCTAGGATACGACTGTCGCTAGACTAACATAAATCATGCAAAATGTGCCACTTGATGGGTGATTTAGAACCAAACCTAATTTTCGACAACGTATGTCATCATCTAACTGAATCTTTAATTTGCTAAAAATCCGTACATTAGTTCTTGAGATAGGGCTACTGCGGAAACTGGGATAAATGCAGCATAGCAGCAACACCACTTGACCGATTCACACAAAGTGGTAAACAAGGCCATGCCATATTAATGAGTCACTAAATCGGAGGGTTGCTGAAAATCCGTGCAATAATTCTAGACATAGAGTTATTGTGGAAATCACAAAAAAAACAGCATAGCAGCACCATCTGTTGAGTAATTTGCACCAAAATGTAAAAACATCAACTCATGCCAAGGACAAACTGAATATATAGTTTTAAAAAAATCCATGCATTTGTTCTGAGATTGAGCTATTCTTGAAATCGTTAAAAATTTGTATAGAAGCGCTATCTGTTGAGTGATTTACACCAAAATGTCCAAATGTAGAAAATATCAATTCATGTCAAAGACTAATTCAGTCTGAAATTTGATAAAAATACATGCATTAGTTCCTGAGATACAACTATTGTAAAAATTGTGAAAATTGCGCACAGAATTTTCACTTGTTGAGCAACTTACACCAATAATTTATCAGCACGCAGTTTATATCAAGAACAAACTGAATATGTATTTTTTATTGAATTCCGTGCATTAACTTTTTAGATAAACGCCCTCAAAATTTGTGTCCCATACACACAAACAGAGTCACAGACTCTGACTATTTTTTTTAACTCACAGACAGACATTTTGTAAAAACATGCTTTTTGGTATATCTGACCCTTAAAATGAATTCATCTATCGAAAACCGGAAGTCGAAAATTTTCTCGAATCCAGTACTTTCTTCTTGTAAGGGTCCGTCCACAAATGATGTCACGCTTGGCTGAGAAGGGGAGGGGGAGGTTCGAGAAAATTTGATATTTTGTGACAATGAGGTGGGAAGGGGGGGGGAAAGTGTGACATAACACATTTCTGTTTAAATAAAAGCATTAAAAATCAGCAGATATTTTCAAATTATTTTGAAATTGAAGTATTTCATGTTTATAAAGTAAAGAAAAGTTTTAAAAACAAACTTATTAAATTCCATCTAAATTTCAAAAATACTACCGTTTTCAATTGCTCTTTTATATTAATATTTTCTTTTACTATTATATACTAAATATGTTTTTTGCAGTAAATATTAATCTTGTTTTATATAAAATTAATGCATGAATCAGTTTAATTGTTATGCTCACAAATGTAATTAGAACACGTATTTAATTTTTAACAAATACGAAAAATCATGCGTTAAGCATAGATTATGAAGCACTTTCCAATGCTTCATGAAATTTTTAACAAAACTTTTTTATTTAGGTAAATAAGGATATAAAGCCAAATATAGCCAAATATGTATTCCAGTACTATTCAACAGTCCTGTATTTGATCTGTCAGCTAATATACATACTATATATTAGGAAGATTTAGTTTAGCAAAAAATGCCTAGTAGATTGAAATTTCTCTTTCAGCAAATTATACAAATAGATGGAAACATACTTGAATACTTTGTTCAGCCTTGTAGTTTGCCTGGTACCTTTATTACACATCAGTGTTAAGATAAAATTTATTTTAAACTAAAACACTCTTAAAACAACTGAAATTACTTTCTCATAAGTTATCATTCATAGGCTCCATGTACCCAATTCTTTGCGTGGCCCTATACATCATTTTATCTATATTCTGCAAACATTTCTCAGTAAATTGAAGACAATTCAGCTTCAAAATACATAACTTATTTAAAAATCATCTTTAAGTAATTTAAGCTCATATTCAGTAACGTTGGCGAGCTCTATTGGGGAGCCCTGTATATTAACTATAGCATTTATACACACCATATAATATGCATAAATTTAGTGAAACCTATACGCGCATATCATAATTAAAATGCATTTCATCCATCCATCAGCTATCACCGGATACATATACAGTTCTTAGGAAAGAATGTACTATTTGGAATCTTTTGTGTGTCCCTGTAAAAACTATGTACTTTATATTAGGGAAGGCAGTATCGTATTATTTATGCTAAGCCTCATTGACATACATCAATTTCATTACACATGAAACAGTTTAATGTATTTAAAATATGTCACACACAATTCCCCCTTTCACCATTATCTAATGGAACACTTTTGTGTGGCCCTGTAAATGAAAAATAGCTACATTTTCACCTTACATTTTATAAAATGCATATTTTAATGCATCTCGTAAAAGCATATAAGTTTTAATATGTTTAATGGGGTATAACAACTTTAAAATTCCTTTGAAACGATTTTTCCCCATAGGCCGTAATGTAATGGGAAACATTTGATTCTCCCTGTAGATAAACTAATCATGGTAGAAACTTCATTTTTAATAGGGTTCCTGTTAGGGTAAACGTCAATATTTTCCTAAATTTTCATGTCAATCCGAGTATATTTACGTGAGTTACAGCGCGGACAGACAGACAGACGGACAGACAAACCGAATGCATAAGCACTTTTCAACTGTGTTGGAAAGTGTTAAAAAACGATATTTGAAATGCGATTTATATAAGGCAGTGATTGATTTCTGAACTGCAAATATATGTTTACATAATATAGCGTGACATGTGATAAGAAGGAGGTTGGGAATATGCTGAAATGTGACACTTTTAATTAAAAATCCCTGTCGGCTTGGCCTATAGACGGAGGTAGATTTCGAAGAGTTGTTTCAACAACAAAAAATAAAATTTCATTACAGATAAATCTAGTTTAACAACTTTATTTGGCCTCTTTTGAAAATTTTTTGATTTCATTTTTCTCTAAGAACTTGTTTTATAAGAAACCTCTTAAGCTAAATTCGGCTCAAATGCCCATTTTGACAACATATTTTGAAATATTTTCTGACTTTATAAAAAAAATCGACTAATACGGTACATTATATAGTTCGTAAATAACAAAAAACTGTGAATTGAATGCGTTTGAAAGCAAAAATGGATTTAAAAATTAGTCAGAAAAAACGCAATTTGTTACTTGAATACAACCTATATTCTTAATCATGATCACTTCGAGAAATTTTGTGCCAAATGCCCACTTTGACAGCATTTTTTTAAAATATGTTCAGCCTTTATCAAAAAATTGATCAATACAGCTCATTATATAGCTCTTAAAAAGGAGAACCTGTCAAATGGATGCGTTTGAGAGCAAAACGGAATTTAAAAATAAGTCTGAAAAAAACGCAATTTGTTATGTGAATACGTCCTCAAATTTTCAATCACGACTACTTCGGGAAATTCTGTTCAAAATACTCTTTTTTGGAACTTTTTTAAAATATATTCTGACTTTATCGAAAAACGGACCAATGCGTCACATTATATAGTTTCTAAATAAGAGGAATTGCCAACTGGATGCATTTGATAGCAAAAAGGGATTTAAAAAAGAAAAAACGCAATTTGTTATTTGAATACGTCCTCAAATTTTCGATCACTTCGGGAAATTCTGTTCAAAATACCTTTTTTGGCAAGCTTTTTTGAAATATATTCTTTCTTTATCAAAAAACTGACCAATGCATCACATTATATAGTTCCTAAATAAGAGGATCTGCCATTTGGGTGCGTTTAAAATCAAAAATGAATTTAAAAATGAGTCCGAATGTAAGCAGTTTGGATTTGAGGTTTTTTCTGATACTCCTGTTTTTATTTAATTTATTTTTGCTATACGAATTGGTCCTATGAAAAACTTGTCAATACAAAAGTTGTAGATATTATTGAGAAGTTTTAAAATAAATTTAAATAGATTTGATAGTTTAAGAATTGACGAAGTTATGGATTTTTGTCTTTTTTCACCCCACCCCCTTTTTGCTTTCGTTTTTATTTTTTTTTTATCGGTAAGAACAGGTCCTATCAAAAACTTGTAAATACAAAAGTTTTAGATAATATTAAGAGCATTTACACAAAATTTAGTTGGATTTGATGTCTTGAGAATTGACGAAGTTATGAATTTTTTTCTCCCCTAAACCCTGTTTTTTTTTTTCGCCTCTTGAGCACATTTCTAAATTTAACAAAAATTTGCCATGCATAAAATTTTGGCCCCTTTTTAAGAAGTAATATAAACTTTAAACCGATTCTACATCTATTCTAATTAAGAAGTGATGGCGTTTTTCGGTTTTCACAAAAACCCTCTCTATTTCCACCCCCTTGGTCCGATTTTGTCCATTAACGAACTTAACCGAGATTTTATACCCTTGATTTTATGTATCAGTTTGGAAGAGATTGGAGTAGAACTATAGAAGTTATCGTCTCCATAAGAAAGTGATATATATATATATATATATATATATATATATATATATATATATATATGTATATATATATATATATGTATATATATATATATATATATAAACTTTTTTACTAATGGTAGTTTTGGGGTCCAGATGTCACGATCGGCGTAGATCTGCAAAACTTTTTCAGAAATTCTAACATTGGAGCGACCGCAATAGGTAGTATTTCATACGAAATCTACCTAAAAGGTTAAGGGTGAAAAACACTCAAAAAAAGTATGACATCATTTATGAACAGCCCCTAAAGATAGAAGAAATTATAAATGAAACATTCCATCATAATAATACTATGTTAATGCTGCAAAGTTTTTCGTAATTCATACCTTATTCTTGATATTGTTTTATTTCAATGGATATTACATATACCCTGGAAAGCTATGAATAAAATAATCAAAATCATAAGAAACATCACAATAAACCATTTGTAATGGGAGATAGTGGTGGCAAACTGTTTGGTCTATCATGCATACAAAAATATTAAATGAACAATTTTTATGTACACTTAAATGGCTCTCAGCACAGTTTTGGTTTATCATGTTACTATCAAGAAATTGTTAGATGAAGAATTTAAAATAAAAAAAAATCTTTATAAATGATTCAGGAAAATTTACAAAACTTGTGCAAACGATTGTGATACAATTTGTGTCCTATAATTTCATACCGCATTATTCTTCTTGGTTATAATTCATCTCGATCTAGATCAAATAAAAAATATTTATCCTACACTGTAGCTTAAAAAGAACGTTTTGTAATGCGCTTCACAGATGAATTGATTATGTTATTTTGATCTTTCACGATAACATGTATTTCATGAAAAAATACCATCTTTGAAGTTAACATTATTATTTAATTTTAGTTTAGTTTACCGTTTACACTTGGGATAGAGTATGTTAAGTAAAATTGACATAAAAGTGCCATTATTGACTGTTTTTTATGACGTTACATTCGTTGTTAACTGAGTTGGAAGATATGCAAGAAAAAACATTAAAAATCATTTTTAACTTTGCAGAGATAATTTCTTTTTTTCGCAATCTGTGATACAAATTTAGGCACAATCTTCCAGGTGTAAAATTGCTAGACAAACCACAATTCTTAAAATATGTTTTTTAAACTATCCCTTGTAATTTCAAAAAAGATTTAGTATTCCATAAGAATGTCGAGAAGTACATAAATTGTGAATTTCAAAAAAAAAAAATAATGGGGTTTGTTGATTTTTCTGTTTCTGTCTCATAATACCCGGCAGCAATGAAATGCATGGAGAAACATTTTGTAATACAAAGAAAACATTAATTACTTCCTCCAAGAGGATCTTTTTCTTAGTGTTTTTTTAATTTTAGAATGATGTTATTATGAATGAATGTTAAACACACATTTAAAGAATATTTAAATTTATCTAATGTTCAAACTGTACTATAACTCATAAAAAAATATACAATTTCCTGTAAATTAGAAAAAAAATTGAGAAGAAAAAAACTGAAACTTTGATCTTTTCTACGTTAACTTTGCTTATTATTTGCCGATATCCGATGTCAGGGTTTCGGGAATTACCGATCGGAATATTTCTCAAGAGATTATTTTTTATCCAATACGTTTGACCTTAAATATACCAAACCTAATGACGGATACGTAAGTTTAATTCTTATGTTTTATCTGGTGCATCCCAGTGAGCATGGCTCTATCATGCACTTAATCTGATGGAACTATTGACACCAACCCTATAATCATCAAATGGGAAAAGGTTGAGCTTTTATACTACTTTGAAACTAACATGAAGTCAACTAAAATGGTGACTCTTATGTATAATGCATCTTTGCCCAAAAGGTTGTAAAAGACTCATCAGCCAGATCTGGAAGGAACGCGTGTAGCCCTTATAGGTGACATTTGGATAATTCTGGACAATACACTATAACAAATCTCTTATCGTATTCTTTAATAAAATTTTGATATTTCTCATCTTTACTCTTTTAACTACAAATTATTTTTAATTCACTGGTTATTATATTGAAAAGGAGACATCTTTTTTGAAAAAAAATATGTGGAATTCCTACTAAACTTTAAAAATATATATTTTTTAAATATTGTACTAACATTAAATTCGCCCAGAAGAAATTGGGTAACCATTTGTAAATAATTGTATTTATTTATTTATTTAATAAATGATAGTTTGAGTTTGTTGAGCTCAACCCAATTGGTAGGCCTCCTCACCCCTTTGAACTTGCTTGCATTGAATTGTAAAGCAAGGATTAACACGTCTTGAGAATTAAAAAAAATTCTTCAAATTTTACCACGGAATGTATTGATAGACTGCAGGATATTTTTGGCGTTCATCAGCCTACAATAAATACAATGCCCGCATTTATGACCTCAGTTAAGGCTTTGTGATTTTGTTTTGAACAGAAATGTAAAATGCATAGTATTGCATTGAACATGTCCAACCTTTACATCTTGCTAAGGGTTTTGTGATCTCCTTATTACTGTGCATAACTCACATTATGAACATTATTACTATTATATTTATATGGTTTCAAATATTTATTAGATTCTCCTACCTTTTTTTCATTTTTATAAGATTCTTGGTTTCTTTAATACTTGATATTTTGCGCTGGATGTTTGTTCGATTTAGCATTAAGAAAATTTTCCCTGTTTAACAAACAGTAAGGGGTTTATTAAACATCATATTGTTCTTTTTTATTCTTGTATAATTGACCGGAATTTTATTTTATATCTTAGCTTGACAAAATAGTCGTTCTTTTTATTACTTGTTTGTTTCTTTAAGAAAAAATTAAAAATAGTGAAAATAATTGGAGTAGAATATAAAATGACATTCGATTCTTTTTAAAAACAATTAATATCATTTGAATGAAAAATAATTTCAAAACGGAACAAACATTCACAGCTAAAAAATATATCGCTTCATCATTTTTTACACAAAAGTGCACAAACAATAATTTATATTTCTCTTATCAAATAAGATTATTATATCGAAAAAAACGATAATAGAAATCTTTCTAGGAAGCAATTTTTTTCTCTAAGTTAAATACATGAAAACTCTGAAAATATGAACAAAATACAACACGAATACAACTTTCGAAAGTTTTTTAAAGTGACAAACAAAAACATTGATTATGTTTTCCATTATATGTATCTTAAAAAGTTTCTCAATCAGCTTTAAATGAGTATGAAATGTGTCTTCTGCACTAGAAAAGAATAACCTAAAGTACATCTTACAATAGAGGAATTGTTGAGCCAGTTTATTTAATCAATCACTCTATTGTGTTCTGGAATTCGCTGCAGTTTTTAACAAATTATACTTAATTTATTAGAACTTTTCTTTCACATGCTCTAAGGAAATCATTGTAAATATGAAAAAAGACTGGATATTAAGTTTTGATACTTTTACTCTCTGAATTTGCTTTTTGTTATTTTAAAACGATTCTGCTTGTATGCATATATAAGGCGTGACAGAATTATTGGAACAAACTTTAAAGGGCGGGTAATCAGAAGGATTTAGGTTTACATAGCAATCCATGTTCACAAACACTTTCCTGGTGTGCTAATGAAGACTGAAAACACAAGAAAAAAAGGACAGGAATAGAGAGAGAAAATATGTTTATTAGTTTTAGTGTTGCAAAAATTCCGGGACAATTCCAGAAAGTTTTAAGGAACTTGTTGCACACATCATGATTACTGCTGGTGAAATCCAGGACACTCTTAGTATTTTCGAGAAAATTATATCTTCCGTACTCGGAGATGTGCTTCCATGTATCACGGCCCGGGGTCGTAATTTTGAATACCTATTTTCAGGATGATAGTTGTATCTTAAATGTTTTTATTAGTTTTTTGCTGTAATAAGGATAATAAACATGTTTTCTCTGCTTATTCTTTCCTGTCTTTCTTGTGATATGTCTCGTCACTACCGCATCAGGTAAGTGTTTCCTACCTTGGGTTGCTATGCAAATCTGAATTTTTGTGCTATCCCTTACCTTCTCTTTAGGTTTGTACTGCACTGTAAAAAAAAAATCCGTTAAATTTACAGAAAAAACTGCTGGTAGCAATGTTAACAGCAGTTTATAAGTAAAAATCGCAGTAAAATTAGTTGTAAATTTTATCGGTTATAATTAAAGGAAATTTCACAGCCATTTTTCGGTACAAATTACTACAAAAAATGCGGTAATTTTGTGCTGTACAAAAAATGTGGTCTTCTTTTCGAACATGAACCCAATAGAACATGTTTTGGATATTCCAGACAAAGGAGTTGCTGGTGGTTTATCACACATACAAATTCTCCAAGAACTGAACAGATATTTTCTGGAGGAATAAGACAGAATACCATAGCTTCTCGTTAATCTTGTTAGTTTATTTTAATCTCAGTTCATGTGTATGTTTACGGGAAACAATGGTTATCCAATCGACAAATCGAATCTAATTTGTCTATTGGAAAATCTCTCATAATCGATTTATTTATGCGAGTACGAATTTGATAAAATTACCTCTGTTTTATCTTGATGTTTTTTTTTTTTTTTTTTTTTTTTTTTTTTTTTTTTTTTTTTTTTTTTTTCAGTATGGCAATAAATGAAACAAATTGATGTAACTTTTGAAACTCTGTATTTATGAGAGATTTGCTTTTGACTTCAAAGGTTTTTGAAGTCAAAAACAGTACTTATATGTGAAAAAATTATTATTATTATTATTATTTTAGTAAAGCAAATCTCTTTTTTTCTCTTTAAAAATTAAATGTATAAATAGTACTACATAATACAAAATATTCAATTAAATTGCAACTTATTAAAACTAAATTTATAAAACATAATTAAGGGATTCAGGAGTCTTACATTTTACCTGGTGGTACAATTTTGCAACATGTCATATTTGGTTTTTTTCCTAATACGAAAGAAACATAAATGCATAAAATTTTTATACAATTATACAACTTAAGATCTTTCTCTTTAAAATATTTTTTTAATATTCTACAATGAAATTTTAATTATTTTTTTTTGTTAAGTTTTGATAAATGTTTAGAATTGTATTTTGACTTACATCCACTGCGCGCAACATTTCTCAGAAACTAGTAAAGCAATTTGCATGAAACTTGGTAAATATCTTCATTATTTTAAGTTAAAGAATAACCAATACTTCAAATTTAGCATTGTAAGAATATTAATCACATTAAATTTGTAATTTAAAAAAATTATTTTTCCAAAATTATATAACTTAAGTTGAAATATCAAATAAATAAATTGCTTTCAACTGAAATATAAGTTAAAGACACATTAGTTTTACATTATTATCAACATTATTGGAAGCTCTTAAATTAATAATTTCTCTACAGTCTTGCTCACAATTGATGCAAATAAAAAAAAATCTATTTATTTATTTAGTTATTTATTTACCAAAATTAAACATAAAAAAGTAAAATTAAATTTTAATTTATAATATTAAAATACTATTTTAAATAATAGAAATATTAAGTTATCTATATAAAAATTGTATGCATTTATGTTTTATAGATAAAGAATTAAATGTAACATGTTGTTAAATTGTACTACCAAATAAAATGTAAGATTCCAGAGACCCTGAGAGAGAAAGTATATTCATATTTCTTTGAAATTTTTGAACTATTTTCTTGATTCCATATTGTAATTTGATAGATTCGAATTCAATTTGTTCTATTAAAAACATTTATCTGTATAGATAGTATTGTACTTAATGTGTTACGAAAATCTAACGGAGTTACTTCACGTTTTGTTGTATCTAATTACTTTGAAGAAAAATGCTGCTAACGTCAAAATGTATTTATTATTTTTTTTAATAGCCGGAATTTTGCTCTTTTCAATTACAAATATCCTTTGAGAAAGTAAAAATAATAGATAAAATAATAGAAAATAAATACTTTTGTGCGTTGTCAGTAGCTTTCCCACGATTTACAACAAAATAAATATCTTAGTTTCTTATGACTCAGTCTCCTTTACCATTTAGTTCTTTTTTTTTTCTTATGGTCGATATAGATAGAAATCTCAAAACTTTAACAACCTTGCCATAGCTTTCGAGACCAAATATTGTGTGCTTAGCGTCAAAATACACATAAATACTTTAATTTATATTTTTAAAAAAACATTTACTACATCAAATAAATTTAAGAACTAGAGAAAATGTTTGCATTTCAAATCATATATTTAAATCATGTTTAAATAAAAAATGTTATATACGTCTACCAGAAAAACAAAGGATTTGGAGAAAGCAATTTAATGAAGTTCTAAAAAATGACAAACTTCTTTAGACTTTTTTTTTCTTTCAATTTCTGTTCTTTGTTCTCGAATTTAAAAATGATGAGGAAATGAAAGACGTTAAAAAGAAACTTATTCAATAGATTATGCACTTCAATTTTATCTTTGTTTCTTTTTTAAAGATTATGCATTAAGTGCTTCATAAAAAAAGTCTTTAAATATGTACATTAGAAAAACCAAAATTATATAAAAGTAATAAAAAATATTGCTTTTGAACAAAACGTAGAAAATAATACTTTTAAATGTAATTTTTGCCTTAACATTTTTCAAAATCCTATCAAAAATTAAGTTAAATATAAAAGTTTTCATTTAACAGTTATTCCACTTAAAGGAATTTTCATTACTCAAAGCATAAAAATAAATGTTGAAGGTGTAAAAAAATCTGCTATTTTTCGTTCATAAAGGATTTATTTAGAGATAAGCATTTTCTTTTTTAACCAAAAAGCAATAACTCTTACAAGTTACTTTTGTTTTTATTCATAAAAAATATCATTCTAGTCATTATAATTTTCAAAATCAAAAAAATTAAATAAAATTTATATTTTTTGCTTCATTGCATTGATTATAACTTTATCCAAAATATTTGCATTTATTTTTTTACTAAAGTTTTTTATGTGTCAGATTTATACTCTGTAATATTTTATAATTAAACATCAAAATTAATATAACAACAAATTTTTTTCTGTTTTATAAATGGGTGGTTATCCATTCACGTTAAGGTATTAAATATGGATTTACCATGGGTTTTTTAATGTAGTTTAATGCGCTGCTTTATCAAAAAATAACACTAAATTATAAACAAAGAAACACACAACAATATTTTATGTCCTTTAATTTTATTTTGTTAACATAGATAAGTGCAATAAATACTCATCATATATCTCTATCATGATCATTCTGTGGAAATATTTTTCCATTTTATTGTTGTTTTAACCAATGAGGAAATTTTCCTTAATTTATGATATATATTTTTCAAATATTACTTCAATTTGCTCATTTATTTCCTTTTTTATTATGATGCTTTTATTTATTTACTTATTTATTATTTTTCGCTAAATTACTGAATAGACAGCTGAAGTAATTGTCGACGTTTATTCTATTTTCATTTTTTTCTTATCCCCTTTCTTTCTTTTTATTGAAGGGGTTTTTCTTTTAAAAAGAAAAAAAAATATGACGAGATCATTTGAAAAAGTTAAAAGATAACTTATTTAAATTAAACAAATCTGAAAACAGAAATATCCGAGGCTCATGAACATGTTAAATTTTCAATTTAATGATTCTTCTTTTATTATTATTTTTACAAATTTCTTATTAATTTCCTTTTCATCTTGTCTTTCTTGCTTTGGACATCGACATATATTTTAAGGGATTTATTAATGTATATCTTTTCTTATTTTTGAATTTTTCTTGCTTCTCTTGTCTTTTATCAAGGATTTAGCAGCCGTCCACATTTACATTACATTTCTTGATTTCACTCTGCCCCTCCTCTCTCGTCAGTTTATATACCTTTGATGGATATGGATGACGTTGGATACATATTTAGAAAAAGAAAATGAACAAATGATGCATGCTTTTTGCAATGTATATATACCAGAAACATATGCCATTTCAATTCAAACAAATCATTTTAATATATATTTTACAGGATTTTCACTTAAAGTTAAAACAAAAACACATTGGGAATTTTTTACCGTTTCGATCAACATAAAAGTACCTTCCACTGGACCTGTTTGATCACCTTATATCCATCGAATCTCCTTATACCCATTAGTGTAAAATGTAAATTTGCAGTTAAAATTTTCTAGATGTGTCGGACATGCAAGAAGAGCGACGACGGTTGAGTGGGTTTACCATTCCTAGTCTAGATTATTTCTCTTCCATGAACTTTTAAGCTTTGAATCTCGGAGATTTAACTTAACATATAATTCAGATTTATCTTTTTTAATACATAATTTTCGAACTACATTACAATCTTTACTTAGTACTCCCCCGTGCCCCTCTATAAAAAAGAAAGAGTGGTATCTGATCACTTTTAACATCCGGTTTTTTGACCAAAATTTGCATTTTTTTTTTCTTTACATTTTATTAAAGACCAATTCTGTACTTTTTAGCTCACAGGCTATCATAGCCTGAGAGCTTATGTGCCCGTCCGTTCTGTATGTATGTGCGTAACGCGATAACTCATGATAAAAATATCGGATCCACTTGAAATTTTGTATGTAGGTATATCCTGACAAGGCGCTTCCCTGATTAGTTTTTGGAGTTCTTTCGATATATATAAGAGGGGGAACGGGGGGCACATGCCCCTCCCCTTAATGGATATAAATGGGTTTTTCACGCAGAATTAACAGTTTTTGTCCAAAATTTAGATATAGGATCATTCTGATGAGGCGATTCCGTGACTGTTATTATGTGTTCATTGGATAAGTATAAACAGGGGGAACGGGGGGCTCATGCCCCTCCCCTTAATTGATATAAACGGGTTTTTCATGCAGAATTAACAGTTTTTGTCCAAAATTTAGATATAGGATCATTCTGATGAGGCGATTCCGTGACTGTTATTATGTGTTCATTGAATAAGTATAAACAGGGGGAACGGGGGGCTCATGCCCCCCCCCCCTTAATTGCTATAAACGGGATTTTCATGCAGAATTAACAGTTTTCGTTCAAAATTTAGATATAGGATCATTCGGATGAGGCGATACCGTGGCTGTTATTAGGTGTTCATTGAATAAGTATAAACAGGGGGAACGGGGGGCTCATGCCCCTCTCCTTAATTGATATAAACGGGATTTTCATGCAGAATTAACAGTTTTCGTTCAAAATTTAGGTATAGGATCATTGTGATGAGGCGAGTCCGTGGCTGTTATTAGGTGTTCATTGAATAAGTATAAACAGGGGGAACGGGGGTTCTAATGCCCCTCCCCTTAACTTGCATAAATGGATTTTTCAATCAGAATTGTCAGATTTCGTTCAAATCTCTGAATAGTTTTGGAAGTTTAATGGTTAAGTATAAAAGAGGGGAATAACTCCTCTTAAATTATATAAATGCTAAATGGGTTTTTATTAAGAATTATCCGATTTGCTCTGAATTTTGGATATAGATTTTTTAATATGATAAAGCATGTATTTGATAGTTTAGGAAGTTCAATGATTAAGTATAAAAAAGGAGAAAGGGGGGAGCTGTTTCCCCTTCTTAATTTTTTTTTCGAACGGAATTAACGAAAATACAAGGCTGTAATGTACAATTAGTATGCGTAGCCTGTGAGCTCAATGCCATCAGTTTCACTGGGCAATATTCTTTTTATTAAAATATGTATTTATATTTATTGTACTATAAATAAAATGCTGATTTATAATAATTTAAAAACTACTTGAGGGACTGTGAATGAAACCATAAGTGCCACTTAAATAATGAGAAGTGATTTTCCTCTTTTGCACGAATTTTCTATACTATAAAATATAAATTATAATTCTTTTATAGTCCTCGAGTAAATACTCGTTTTATAGTGAATACTCGAGTATCCTCATAATAAAGTTTTCCAAAAATTTCTTTCAATATCTCATTTTTCTTACATGTATCATTTTCGGTTTTAAGCAATAAAATAACACAATGATGGATTATAAATGTTATTAAAAGCTATAAATTTATTCAGCGTCTCATATTAGTAACCTCTCTTTTTTAGGTGCGTTCGTAATTATGTAAATGCGTAGCACCTATAGTTGTCGTTCTGTCCGTCCGTCCGTCAGTCCATCCGTCCATCTGCCCGCCTGTCCGTCCATCCGCATATAACAACGCAAAAACTACCCAACCGAATTGTTTGAAATTTAAAATACATAATTATTACATAATTTTGTCGAGTCATTTCAAATCTTATAAAAATCGGATGCATAAATCAAATACAGGGACAATCAAAAGTATTCCGTTACATTACGGTCAATGGGGAAAAAAGTTTCAATGCATTTTAATCATTTGAAATTTAAAATATACAATTATTACATAATTTTATCGAGTCTTTTCCAATTTTATAAAAATCGGATGAATTACAAGGACAATGAAAAGTATTCTGTTACATTACGGTCAACGGGGAAAAGAGTTTCAAATGCATTTTAATGGTGTTACACTCATTCGAATATAATAAAATTTGTATGCATCTATGAAGTACATATTATAGTATACATTTTGCACAATCTGTGGTGCAAAGAACATTTGATGAATATAAACAGTGAGCAACGTTAAAAAGGCACCAAATATATTAAAATAGAAGCAGACCGGTTTCAGTAGCATATAACGTACCATCGACAGTGCTGAGGGAGGTAGGAAATTTGCTCATATATATAGGAGTGACAGGGAATTGAAGGTTGACCAATAGGATGACAGAGCTGTTGACCAATAGGAGAATGCACTTGAAAAGAAGTCGAGAGAAGTAGGTCAAAGGGAGGTTAAAAAGTAATTAAGAAAAAGATGTTTTAATGTAAAATTTCCAGCAATTTGATAGTGGGGGGATCGCGAAATCACAATTGACAACATTGTCAAAATTTTTATAAATGTGGAATGCTTCAAGGAAGTTAACTTCATGAATGGAAATAGGTTTGGAAATTATTTTAACTGAATTAAAATAGAAAGTATGGTTCATCTCCCAGCAATGTTTTGCTATGGAGGATTTTTTGATTTCTTGTTTCCTAATATAATTTTTATGTTCATTAATACGCTTTTTCAAAAAGCGTTTAGTTTGTCCAATGTAAAAAAGACTGCACTGGCAATTAATACTGTAGATTCCCCATGAATTCTATATTGTGTAGCATTACATCAAGATCTGAATAATTTTAGGTGCGTCCGTAATTATATAAATAGCTAGCACTTTTTTCGTCATTCAGTCTGTCAATCCGTCCGTCTGTCTGCCCGCATATAACTAAGCAAAATCTGCCCAATCAAATCGCACGATATTTAAAATATGTAATTTTAGCATAATTTTGTAGAGTCATTTTTAATTTTATGAATGTCTGATGTATAGTTTAATTAGAGGGACAATCAAAAGCATTCCATTACACTACGATCAATAGAAAAAAAAGTTTCAAGTGTATTTTAATGATGTTAAAGTCTTTCGAATATAATAGAAATGACATGAACCTATGAAGTATATATATACTAAAATATACATTTTGTACAATCTATGATGCGAAGAATATTTATTATTGAATTACAAGGCCACACAAAAGTATTCCACTACATATTGCTAAACGAGGATTGTTTGGAGCGTGTTTTAATTATATTAAACTATTTCGCTTTTTATGAATATAATATATGTTACAGAGGTATAATAAAAGTTACTTCCTGTATATTTAAAGGAACACAAAAAAGATTTTGACCACTATACTGTATCCGAAGTTCTGTCTACTATAATAGCAAGGTATGAATATTTTAAAAACTTCATTATCGTACGAACGCACCTCATTTGCTACGCTTCACGCGCAATTTCTAACTTGTTTTATTTTCCTTTGGAGGGTTCTGCTTCAAAATACCTCTTATTAATCCTATAAATTATTTTTATTCAATTGCTATTTCATGTGAACTGCAGATATAAAACAAATAAAATGTATTTATTTGCAGCTACCGGGTATTTAAAAAAAGAAAACAAAAAAAAACAGATTTTAAAATTCAACATATTGGAAATGGTGATTGCAAATAGCAACATCTATTTAAAAAATTCTTCCATAAGGTTATATAAAATAAGCAAAAAGAGTTTTTTGTATTCTTTTTCTACCTGATTTTGTTTAAAATTGTAACCAAAGATTGTAACAGAATTGAGCAAAGACTATAGCAAGAAGTATGAGCTAAATTGGGACCTGATATTTGACATTTTCTTCTTTAATTTTTTTTTTTTTTTTTTTTTTTTTTTTTTTTTTTTTTTTTTTTACGAATTAATCTTATTTCAGCATTAATACGAAAATAGGACACTCAAAAAACTAAACAACAAAAATCCATATCAGGGACTAACTGAATCAGAAGTGTTAGAAAAATTTGTCCATTAGTGCTTGAGATAGAGCTATTGCGATAATTACGAATAATACACCATTGCAGCGCCACCTGTTGAGAGTTTTGCACCAAAACATAATCAGCACCATGTTATATCAAGTACTAACTAAATTTAAAATTTTATAAAAATCCATGCTCTAGTTCTTGATATATGGCAGTTGATAAAATTGTGAATAATGTAGCATGACAGCACCACCTTTTCAGCGATATACACCAAAATCTAATCAAATTTAGTTTATATCAAATTCCAACAGAATATAAAGTTTTATGGATTTCTGTGCATTAGTTCTTGAGATAGAGCGCTCACAAAAATTTTGTCACATACAGACAAACAAACAGACTAATACTCACAGACGCACAGACGGACATTTTGTAAAAACATGTTTTTCGGATTCTCTGACCTCTAAAATGAAATCCGTCGAAAACCGGATTTCGCAAATTCTTACGAATCCAATACTTTCTTCTTGTTAAGGTAGAAGTAAGGAAAAAAAAACAATAAAAAAACATGTTTTCTGCGCTTATGTATTTTGTAATTGAGCTTGCTTCAAGAAAACAATACAATCTGTAAAAAAATAGCATTTTTCAATAATGTATTACATTAAAAACTCGCCTTATGTACAAGGAGTTTAGAAACCAAATTTAATTTACAAAAGTTTTCTTTTATTAGCTGCGTAACTAACATTTTACTCATCACGGACCGAGAGAATCTATCTGATTATAGTTTGCAATAATATCTTCTAACATATTTCTAACATCTAAACTATTTTTTTCAAACAAAGAAACAGATAAATACTCATATTTAAATAAAAATCAACTAATCAATAAATTTTCCAGTGCGAAAAACTCGTCCTAAATAAATATTTCTATGTATATGCATTAAAGGTTCACAAGGAAAGCATTTTTCATGTCCTCATCTCATATCTCCTCTTTCTTTTCTGATAAATATTTTGATAAATGAGGACGAGGCTCACTTTATATCTTGAGATAAAAATCAAACTGGAAAAATTATTTGGTAAGTGGAAGTTGTAGTGCAATAATCGTTCACTTGAGGATCCGAGAAACATGATTAATGCGCTTTAGTGAAGCAAGTTTCTTAAGCACAAGTTGCAGTTCTCATCTACCATTCAACGTTAAGCAAATTACGCGAGGTTCAGTTTGCGTAATAATTCTTCCGTCATGAAGACTTGCCGAGATAAGGATTTCATGAATTTATCCAATATTGTTTTCAAGAAGGAAAATGTTCTATCATCCTAGTCAAAGACGATGCTGAAATAAAAGCTGCAAAACTAAATAATTGTATTCAGAGGAAATATTAACACAGAAAAGAAAAAGGAAAAGAAAAAACAGCGAATACAATGTTTTTCTTTTATAATTTTTATTACTCATACGTTATAAATAATTTTAGAAGCGAGTTTTGGAAACTTATGAAAATTTATTTTTATTTGTAAGAAAATATTGAATTTGGAAATTTATTAAGATGATTATAAAATTTTAAGATAAATTTCGTAATAAATAAAAAGTAAATGAACTTTTTGAATTTTTTTATTTGGATTTTAATGAGTTTGAAAATAAACGTATACTAGAACATAATTTATTTTTTGCAGTAAATTTATAACAGTGTAAGCTATGTTTTACTACAGGTTAATTTCGTATATTTACAAAAATTTCCTTTTAATTTCTTAAAGCAATAATAAAAAAAACAAAGACATTTCGATAGATAAATTTCATAAAATATTATTAAACGATAGTTTGATAAAATAAACGATAGTTTGATTAAAAGTAGAAAATTACTAAAATACGTATGTTCAAATACGTATGTAACTATGTATGTCAAAATACCCATTTTTTAAAATACTAAAGATCTTAATTAAAGAAACAAAAACGAAATAGAGAGAGTTTGAAAAATTTATCATTTTCAGCTATATATAGATTTTTTAACGGCCATTTCATTCATGCTGTTTGCAAATATTAAATCTAAGTTTTTTATATATCTTTATTAAGTACTGCCTAAAGCAGAAATTACTACAGAATTTGGCTTAGCCTCTTCAGTCCCTGAGTACCCAAATGGGTACATCAGTTTTGTCCCATTTTATTAATGATACTCAAATATAAATGAAATTTCGATATAAGAATAATATGTTTCGATTTCTAAGATTCGAGCTAATGAAAATAAAACAAAAATCTCGCTCTGAAGTCAAATGAGAAAAGAAATAATTCAGTAATAATTAAAAATACTGTAATAATCGCCAGTAGCGAAGAGGTTAGAAATAATTTAGTGTGATCAAAGTAAAAAAGTGTATATTCAGTAAATAATGGATGTATGCATTTAAATGATTTTTTGTAACTGGTGAACATTTTATATTAATCATTTAGGAAGGAAAAATCGCCCTCTTAGTTCACTTCACGAAAATTTCCACAAACCATATGTAAATATTGTTGTTTGTATAAACAGGATGATTCATATAAATGGGATTAACTGATTATTTATATACAAAATTCCATAAAAAAGAGTGCAAATGATCGTAAGATAAGTTACAACCACTAGGGGAGGGGGAGGGGGTCTTTTTTAGAAAATAAATAAACCAAAAATTTTTAGGGTACAATTTAAGATTAGAAATTTTTTTATTATCTATTTCTAAGTGGAACACAGAAAGATTGATCTTGGTATCTGCGGAACTCGTGCAAATATTAAACATCAGAGTTTGTGACTTACACTGCTGGAATAAAAGTTTGAGTGACTTGATATTGATGAATTCGAAAGACAAGATTTGGATTATCCACAAAATAATACGTTATTTAAACATATCTGTGAGTATTGCAGGTATCACGATTATTTTTTGCGTTTGATTTGGGAATGAATAAAGGAGTATTTCCTAATTTGGAAATTTTATCCTTGTAGGATCTTATAAAAATTAGTTTTAGACCCAACAAGGTGTTCAAAACTAATATCACCATATTTTGTAGCTCTTTTATAAAAATTTGGAAGTGAAAGTATGTATCTAGATACAATATTTAAGTAAATAGACTATTAGCTCAATGTTTTTGAATCATTCTGTATAGTAAAATAATTTTTTATGATGTTATAGAGAAAAATAGAAAAACAAACTCTCTACAATCCGGAGGATATTTTATTACCAATCTGCATTAAAAAATATGGTACCTGTATCCATTGTACCAAAACTTGCTAGAGCTGTATTTCTTCTAAAGCGACTATTATTAAATTTGATTCTTGAAAAATTATGGAAACGCAAAAACTTGAAAAACAGGAATAGGATAGATTATCGCCGATGGTTTCACAAAAGACAAATTTTATTATTAAAAATTTTAGAAACAAAACAATAGTTTTGTTTTAAGTTAATACCACTAGTCGTATTAATTTTTGGCTAATGCCCCATTTCACTTCCGGCAGACATGAATCATTAGACTCCCCTACTACTACTCTTCCAGAAAATAAAGGGTTTTTTCCTTGTGCTCAATGACATAGGTTTTTGTGCTGTCGGCTTTTGGACTATACGGATAATCGCAATTTCATTTAAACTCACTAATTTTAAAGGAAAAGCAAGCATTAAAAACGAAATCCCTCTGATTTATTGGAAAATTGGCAAACATGTTATTAGCAAGTTAAAATAGTTCTTTTCAAAATTTGGTGATAAAATAATAAAACGTTTTTAAATTATTCAGTTTTAGAATTTTTAAAATGTGGAATAATAGTCGCAGCTTAAAATGTTCTATGCGCATTTCTTTTGCATAAAATACGACGATATTTACTCAAGATATACTTCTCATAAATTATAATGGAAGTTGGTATGAATTGTAAAAGTTCGCTGAATATATATTGAAAAAATAATTTTTTTTTAATTATGTTATGTTTTTCAAAAAGCGTAGCTATTTGTTGTTTTTTCTTATATTCACATAAAATTGAACATTAAAATTTCCCTGAAATGCAACTTTTTACGCTATCATTTATATATTATTGCACACGGGATATAAAGTATAAATTTTTAAAGAATCTGATGATTAGGAATGCACGTGGAACGATTTAAAAGTTAGAAAATTGTGAAATTTTCAAGTTTGAGTAAACAGCATTAACAGCATTTTAAGTAAAACAAACTGCAAAAATATATACGGTTTTCACAAATATAAAAACTTATACCTCCACAAAGAAGTGTAAAAATTAAAAAAATATCTTCTGCAACAGATTAAATTGAACATCTAGTTTCATAATTCTGGAAAAGAAAAAAAATCTATTTCTTTCTTACATTTTGCTACTTTGCATGTCCACTGTCGCCTTAAATTATTTAGGGAGCATATTTGAAATCCATGTTTAAAAAAGCATTTTGCATATTTAGCACATTTTCGAAAACATTATTTTAGAAAATTGTTTATAAATATTACTTTCTGTTTCACTATTTTAACGTTATATTTTTATGATATAAATATTATGCTGAAAATAGAATTCCTGTAATTTGCATTAAATACTGGAATTGAATGCAACTTATTAATTTAAATATTATTAAAAAAGACATATACAGGGTAGTCATAAAAAAAACTTTGCCGATATATGGAGCTCTAGGGGCCAGTCCGTTCAACCGATCGAGATGAAATTTCAGATATAGCTATTCAGAGGTATCAGCTCAAGATTCTGTGAACGACAACAAAATGGTGCTCACGGTTACGGTTATAGTTACAGAAACTCGAAATTTTTCAATAGCAACAACCATTTTTTTTCATCGCAAAATGCTCAGCGCATGCGAAAACCCTAAACCAGCGTTGGAACGGTATGGTTATTACAATAAACGGACGCGTTATGCTATCACAAGGTCAGCTCTACGAATGGCCCCCAAAAACACGACCAAGGCGCACGAAGAAAATTTGAATATGACAGAGACAAAATACCAATCACGGAATGTCATTTACCAGATAATAAGCGTAGAAAACGGATAAAAAGTAGGATGGGAATGTTGGTTCTTCAGTCGGAGCTCGTAGATGCCAACAAAATGACTTCGTTCGTGGTGAATTGGTAAAACTATTATCAAAATGAGATGAATGCTGCGAAAACCTGGCGCTTTTACCGTCGAAATCATCACCAAGTACGTCGCCTATGCATTTCATAAGCTCTTCGTGATTTAGTAATGAAATTCGAAGAAATTGGCTGCCCCTGTGATAGTCCGTGATCCGGACAACCAACTGTTCCTGAGGATAGTGTTATGGAAGTGCATCACGTAGTGACCAGAGGACACATGCAAACTACAAAAGGTGGATCTCGTGTATTTGATATACCAAAATCAATGGTCTTAAAGCTACTGTGCTCTGTGATCCGCATGTTTCCTTACCGATACCAGCACGCCCAGATGTTGGAAGTGAGAGACCATGAACAACGTACAGACTTTGTTAATGAATTTCTTATCCAATATGATGGAGATAACGATCGGCCTCTTCGCATATTATGAACGGACGAGGATCATTCACCTTAACTCTTAACGTCAATGGCCTCCTCGATTCCCCGACCTCACTCCTATGGATATCAGTTTCTGCGGATATCTAAAATCTAGAGTGTACATGTGCAATCCGCAAACTTTGCCAGATTTGAAAGATTCTATCAAACGTCAAATTGCCAACATCCTCATTCGAAGTAACGTTCGGCTGTATTGTCCACAGTCGCCAATATGCAATGTGTAATTGCCTGTGATGGCACCCATGTAGAAAATGTGTAATCAAAATAAAAGTTTTCTTCGATCTGTGTTGTAATCAGAGATTAGTATACTGACTCCTCTGTGTCATATGCAAATTTACTCCTTGTACCCCAATCATGTTTTTTATGGGGGGGGGGGTCCGCAGAACAATTTTTTGTGCATGCATAACGTGTTCGTTACTTGCTATACACGTACGGTTCCAACGCTCTTTAGGGTTTTCGCATGCGCTGATCATTTTGCGATGAAAAAAAATTGGGTGTTGTCATTGGAAAATTTCGAGTTTCTATAACTATAACCGTAACCGTGAGCGCCATTTTGTTGCCGTTCAGAGAATCTCGAGTTCATACCTCTGAATCGCTATATCTGAAATTTCACCTCGATCGGTTTAACGGACTGGTCGCTAGAGCTCCATATACCGGCAAAGTTTTTTTTATGACCACCCTGCATATTTCATATGTGTATATTGCTGGGACGATTACTGTTTCTAAACCAATAGGAGACCGTCATTATCACGGTCAAGTACATGCCCACACAGTTTGATTGACAGGAACTCGTGGACAATTGATCGTGTGTGTTTATTATTTATTTGTACTCGGATTGTTTGAATTTGTACTCGGTAATTAAAAATTAAAGGTACGAAAGAATTTTTTTTTTCAAAATGACTGAATTTTATTTACTTCAATTAGAAATTATACTTCCTCTGATCCTGAAATAAATAAATAAATAAATAAATAAAAATTAAAGTAAGAATTTTGCTTATACGGATATTTTCGCAGAATACTTTTTTTCCCATTTGTTTAATATATATATAAATCATTTTGGAACGATATTTAGAATATTAAAAGGGTTTGAAATATTTTTTTTAATGTCTTATTTATTAATAAAAGACAACCTCCAATAATTAAAAAAAAAAATCACCAACGGACTCTCGGCCCGCGATGAAATCGAACCCATATCCTCCGGTTTCAAGCTCGGCGTTCTAACCATTCAGCCAGTCAGCTCACTTTCATCCGCAACAGATTATCGTTATAATTAGCACCGTCAATTGTCAACGAGTTCCTGTCAGTCAAACTGTGTGGGCGTGTACTTGACCGTGATAATGATGCTCTCCTATTGGTTTAGAAACAGTAATCGTCCCAGCAATATACACATCTGAAATATGCGACCACCCTGTATATAAAAGCTTTTTTATAAACGTGGTTTAAAAAAAGAAAATGTTCCATCGAAACAATGATATTCTTAAGTAATTCGCCAGGTTAGTTTCCTAAAAATCCTATGCAATTAGATTTCAGTGTTATAATGCTGCTTTTTTTGGTAAAATGTTTAAATAACTGTAAAAAAATTTGAAGTTGGGAGTATTATTTTTTGTCGCTAAATTTTTCAAAGAAACATAGCTCTGATTAAAACAAAATGGATAAGGCAACATAAAAAAAGTTTGTAAATACAATTTTTTTTGTTTAATTTGTTTGTAATGGAAATAGCAAATATTGGTATTTTTATACATTTCTTTCATAATATGTTATTAAATTAGTATTAAAGAAATTATAATTCTTCATTGTTCAATAATTTTGAATAATTTCCATCCATAAAGCAAATTCTTTTTATGTTCCTTTAATTTAGTTCCAAAAATAAAATTGACAGGACAAATATTTGTTTAGAGAAACAATCTTTGATGAACAGAGTATAGATTTTATTTAAAGATACAATGGATTTTATATTTCTATTTAAATAAAAATAAAATAATTTTTATCTTATCTTTTGTTTTAGAAACCTAATAGTTTGCAAACAGAACAACCAAAAAAACAATTTTTAATATTTTTAAAGGAAAATAAAGGCATTTTTCACTCTTAAAATAGAGTATTAAATGAAAACTTAGACATACATTATACATTTTTAAAATGATAATAAACATAATGTTAATTGTTAGCTATTTTAACACTTTAACAGTGTATTTTTATTTAAATAAAAATATGATATTTTTTACTTTTACATTTGTTTTAGCACATTACTAGTTGAAAAAAAAACAAGTAATTGATTTTATTATTTTTAAACAAAAAAAAAACCCTTTTTTTCCTCTTAAAGTAGAATATAATTTGAAAAATTACACATACATTTTACAGTTTAAGATTATAATAAACGTAATGTTAATTTTTAGCTATATTAACACATTAGTGATGAAAATGAATTTAAAAACTAGTAGTAAAATAAGCAGTTTGGATTTGAGAACACTTTGATACGATAATTTTTTTCTTCTATTCTTATTTCTGTTTGATTTTTATACTATAAGAATTGCTCCTGTCAAAAAATTGTCAATAAAAATTGTAGATTTTATTAAAAACATGTATGATAAAATTAAGCAGATTTGATATCGTCGAAGTTATGGTGATTTCTTCTTCTACCCCCTCCTCCTCCCAACATTTTTAAAAATTTGTTTATGCTTTAAGAATTGGTCCTAACAAAAACTTGTTAATACAAAAATTGTAGATAATATTAAGAAGATTTCTAATAAATTTAATTAGATTTGATAACTTTAGAAGTGGCGAAGTTGTGATTTTCCCCCTAAAACCCTATTTTTCATCCCTTGAGCCCATTTTTTTATTTTATCAAAAATCTGTCATACTTACATTTTTGTCCCATTACTTAGAAGTAAGAAGAACTTTAAACCGATTCACTATTTATGAAGTTTTTTTCACAAAAAACCTCCCATTTCTACAGAAATTCGATCTGATTTCGCTCATTAACGAACTTAACCGAGATTTTATGCCCCATGATTTTATGTATCAGTTTATAAGAGATCTGAGCAGAATTAAGGAAATTATCGCGATCCTTAAAAAAGAGAAATTATATATATATCTTATTGAACAAGCCATGATTTTCTATTTAAAAAATTGATTTTAAGTCAAAGAATGTTATTTTTTAGTGCATTTAATCCAGAAGTATGCACGAGAAATATCAAATAATATAATCAGAAGAGTGGAAATTAAATCAGCCGCAGCAATTCAAAGAATGTTTAGCAACAGACAGTTTAGATAATCATTTTATTTTTTTTTCTTTTACTTTTCTTTTTTAATTACAAATGTAGTTTTCAGAAGCCATAAACTTATAACTTTTTTTAATACTGAATTAGATGTCATATAATGATAGGAATAAAAAGGTTCTAAAGAAAAGACCTATCATTCTTTTTTAATTTATTACAGTGGTGGTCAGAATTATAAGAACAATTGAAAATTACCCAGAGAAAATTTATTTCTGAATTAAATAAAATGAAATTTATACACTAAATGCTTTTCTATGCTAGAAATCATTGTAGACTGCAAAACATTGGGAAATGCAAATTATGAATGTTTTGTCACAAGTAACAAAATATGTCATTGTAAAAAATTGGACAAAATTATAAGAACAATGGATGTGTTTGTCTTAAATACTCTGATAATTAATAATCTCCCCGCTTCTTCTCAATCACTATTATCAGTCTTGACGTCATGGAGTTTGACAATTCCTTAAGAACGTTCTTGGAAGATTTTGAGTGATATTTTTCGATGGAAGACATGAGTTCTTGCTTGTTTTGAGATTATATACCATTTTTGCATACTTTGTGTGCCGGAATACCCAACAGATTTTTCCACAGTATTCAGATCAGGACTTCTGGCCGGCCAATCAAGTAGTTTCACGGAATTAACATTATACCACGAGTTTGAAGTTTGGGTAACATGAGCCGAAACATTGTCCTGCTGGAAAAAAATAGCCTCCAATCGCTATTAACGGTGCCTCTGATAAAAAAGTATCGCCCAATACTTCAATGTAGCTCTCAGAATTCCTCCTACCCAGCACAACAACTATTGGAGTAGTTCTACCAGTTGCGAAACCTCCCAGTCCGTTACTGAATCACTTCCAAATACATGCTTTGAGAAAATCGTTTTTTCTCTACGAAGATCATACTAGAAGATGCAAAAACAATCTAGTCTATAAAAATTAATCTTTTTCTCATCGGAAAATACAGAATCCTACTTTTTTCCCATAATATTGCAGTTTTTGGCAAACTCCATCCTCAGCCTCCCATGAACTTTTGTAAGACGCGGTCTTCACACCTGTTTACTATAGCAAACCTTTCTCTTTTTTTTTTTTTTTTTTTTTTTTTTTTGTGTGTGTGTGTGTGTAAAACACGACGAACAGTTCGAGCACTTACATTCTAAGTTCCATTCACAGTTTTTTTTTCGTTTTTTGGAGCAAGCTCGCCTCATTATCATTCATTTCCCCCATACAGAAACAAAAGATAGCCTGCTTGTATGTCTTTGTCGTCCATAGTTACCGGTATTTTAAAGATAATTGTAAATGACCGTCCTTGATCTATTAAACTTTGTAGCAATTTAGCATACAGAAAATCCTGAATTTTGAAATGCATCCATTTTTCCTTTCTAAAAATCCAAAAGCTTTGCACCTTGCGGCATGATTAAAAAACAGAATAATACGATCCCAGACACTTATTACGCATTTATATCGTCTGGCAATTCCGTGTGCAGAGCAAAAAACATATAAATTTTACTTTTTAGAACACACAAATACAGTTGTTCTTATAATTTTGTCCAAAACCAATGGTTGTATAAATTTATAATGCATTTTATGAATATGAATTTAGCACATATTTCCGCAAAAACATACAAAAATAATCTTCATTTTCATTGGTTTCCAGCCATTAAATTTGCATAAGTCTCCCGCCAAATATAACCAAGATATAGCAATTTTTGCCTTGTCCTTATAATTTTGACCACCACTGTAGTTTCATGAAGCACGTTTCAAATAATTTATTACTTATTACATTTTATTACTTAGTAATAAACCTTAAAGTATTGTGCATATTAAATATTTAAGAGCCCCCAAAAAATTCACAAAATTTTAAACTTCTCCTCATAAGTTTGTCGTTCTGAAATTATTTATTATTTGTTTGACTATAAATCATATACACTTTCAAGATAATTAACAATTTTCGCTTTTGACTTTATAAAGGATTGAAAGCATTTTTCTTTAAAAACATTTTCATTACATCTTTCAATCACAGATTAAAAACGTTTACATCTAAAAGCGTAATCATGTAAATATTGAGGTTGAATGATTTAAATTATAAATATATGTATTTAAAAATATTAAAGCAGTAAATATATCGCTTAATGTTTTAATTTACAAAAACTATTCTTAATATAGATATTAAGTACGAACTTTACAATATCGTTAGTCAATTAATCTTCATTTTAAAACTTTATTTTTAATACAGTTCGACATTATGATTGATGTTGTTACATATTATACGTTTTTAATAACTTAAAAGCAACTTATCCCGTTAAAAGTTAATACTAATATTTCTGCTCTTTTAAGAACATTGACATCCGCTTACATAAAATTAATAATAAAAGCATAGTTATGATATTTTATTTTCAAATTAGCAGTGGAAATTCATTGTGAAATTGAAGATTTAAGATATGAATACATTAAACACGTATTTTCATGGCAGTCGTAGTTTATGCTTATTATTATTCATTTATTTATTTTTAATTCTATAAATTTCGAATATTATTATTTATCAATTAGGATACAATGTGTAAATTTTGAATGTAATGAAATCCTTTTTGTGCCATATATGAAAGGCATAATGCAGAATACCTTGTATCACAGATTTTTCTTCAGAGTGTAATCATTTCAAAATCTTTATATTTTAAAGTAATATGCTTATAAAGAATTATATAACTGTAACAGACGGCATCGAAGCAAATCACAATAAATAAATAAATTAATTAAATCAGCCAAAGTTAAATGTACTTATATTTATTTTAAATAATCTGCAGGAAAATCAACTTACTTTTAAATTTTCTGCAAGGGATTTGGATATTTCGTTTTTCGAAAGGAAAAGTCGAACTATTTATTATAAAAGAAAATTTTTAAACTATAAACATTATAAAATTATTTTTCATTTTAAGTTACGGTGCTTATAGAATAATATAATTTTATAAGACGATATTTAATTAAACTACAAAACCGTTTGTGCAGCGACCGCTAAAAAATATTTATTTTAAATATTCTGCAGGAAAATACTTTCAGAATTCAAAATTCTTTAAGGTATTCAGTGTTTCTGTTTTTGCTCAAATGACTATTTCTTTTTCAAGAAAAGTGCTTGAACAACAAATATTGTAAATTTAAATTTAAAAAATAGGTTAAAACAAATTATTTACATTTTATTTTATTTTTAAACATTAATGAGCAACACATAAACATTCCATGCACAGTTAGGGACCCAGAGTTTCGAAGATTATACATTTTTGCGGATTATAGGTCATTGCTTTGTTTACAGTTTATTTTTTAAAGTATAATTATAAATTCGAAACAATTGCGCAAAAAGCATAATAAAAAATATTGCAACATTAGTCGATTATATTTAAAAATTAAGATTAAAGTAATTTTAAATTATATTCAATAAAAATTTTAAGCATTGGCACAACAAAGCTATAGTTTCAGTTTTAGTTTGTTCTCAAAAACTGCTGTCTGAACAATCATTACCTCCTGCATACGGATAAAATTTATATTTAAAGGTTTATTCATTATTTAAATATTTATTCATTCAATTTATATTTAAATATTTATTCATTAGAAATTTTGTTGCTAAAAATATATGTAAACAAAATTTAAATTTATGACTTCAACTGTTAATGACAATTTACATTGTTTAGATTCCAACATCTTGTCCCTATAATAGACATTTGCGGATTTATACATCGGGGATTTCACTGAGTTGACAGTATTTTTATACAAAACGAAACTGATGCATTCATTGCTTTATAATCTTCTATTTTATAAGTCATTCAATTATTGCAAATTTCAATTTCCACCTCATCAAAAATCCATTACACTTCCTAGTATCAAGAAAAATAGCTAATCATCTAAATATCTTTTTTCACATTTATTCAAGTTCTTAAGATATGGGCTAATTTTATTATAGAATATGATTTATTGAATATTCTTACGGTATATATTAGGTCTGATGAAGATTTTTAATTCAGAATTTGTATGTGAAATTATAACTTACTTTCTATTGAATAACATGTTATCTACAATACATAAGCAATGATAATAAGTCACTTGCGATTTTAGATGGGTTTTTTTAAATATTTAGAAAAATAATGAAGAATTATACCTGAACCATGAGGTGTGTAAACTGCATAGTAGACGTCATACATTTTCCAAAAATTTTTTTCCAAACCCCAATAGAAGACCGTCAAGAAATTGTATAAAAACAAATATTTTTTGAATTACCTTTTGAAATGTAATGTTGCAAAAACATCGAAACTGTAGCACATGAGTAGGAGGTAACATGTAATAAACTGTGTTCAGTTGTATGAGAACAGCTTGCATACTCTTGAGGAAATTAAGGTTTTTATAAAAAACAATCCAAAATTTTACCAGGATTTTTTATTATATTTTATAGTGTTCTTAACATAAAAAAATCTTCTTTTTTAGAAACCATAACAAGCGACGTTCTACACAATACCTTGGCTATCAGAATTAAAATAATAGTACATATTTTATGACAAATTAGTAGGTTTATTAATTTATGTTTTACTGCGCACATGTGAATACAACCAAAATAAAATACTAGCTATCAAGATAATGTATTAACTAATTCTATACAGCAACTTTTCTGAAAGTCTCAAAAACATAGCTTGAAAATTCTGAAGGTGACCATCGATGGAATCAGCTCGATATACGTTGTACCCAAAAAGAAACAAAAATGGACTATATCCAAATATAGTACAAATTACATACTATTGCACGTCCTACGTTTTTTCGCCGTCGAAAAGGAAACAAAATATTCTTATATCTCTACCCTGTGATAAGTCTGATATAGAAAAATTAATTCGAATTCGGCTCTTAATGAGAAAGACTTCAATAATAGGGAAATGTTTGGTAATTTCTTTGGCTATTTATTCCTGTAATGTGGCTAATACGAAAATATTTATTTTAATAAATTTCTAAACTCTGTTTAAATGAATTATTGATGTTTTAAACATAGAAATACGATTTGGAGTTGTTTGTGATTAGTTTAAACTAGAAGTAAAAATAGAAAATCGTTTTTAATTTAAAACACCGTTTCCCGTATATTACTTAAACTTGTATGCCCTGGTTGAAACTCTTGCCATTTTTAAAACCAACATAACGATATTTCACTTATAGTATATTTTAAGACATCCGCTTACATAAAATTAATAATAAAAGCATAGTTATGATATTTTATTTTCAAATTAGCAGTGGAAATTCATTGTGAAATTGAAGATTTAAGATATGAATACATTAAACACGTATTTTCATGGCAGTCGTAGTTTATGCTTATTATTATTCATTTATTTATTTTTAATTCTATAAATTTCGAATATTATTATTTATCAATTAGGATCAAATAAGATAATTTAAAATTAAACTGATTAAGATGATTCTGGGAAAACCTAATTTTATTAATTCTCTTGGAGTGCATCCTGTTAAATTATTTCTTAAATCTTGAGTCGATTAAATACTGTGCTTTTTACGTAAATGTATTTTTTTATAGAAAAAACACGAGAATATGGTTTCAGATCTTGCGATTTCTCAATGTTTCTCGCGTTATGCTTTTTAATTATATATGATAAAATATATCGATTAATTAAACTCATGATTTTGATGAGTTGTTTTGTTGCTATTAATTATTACCCGTGATATATACAGGGTGGTCATAAAAAAACTTTGCCGATATATGGTGCTCTAGCGGCCAGTCCGCTCAACCGATCGAGGTGAAATTTCAGATATAGCTATGCAGAGGTATGTGCTCGAGATTCTGTGAACGGCAACAAAATGGCGCTCATGGTTACGGTTATAGTTACAAAAACTGAAAATTTTCCAATGGCAACACCCGTTTTTTCATCGCAAAATACTCAGAGTATGCGAAAACCCTAAAGACCGTTGAAACGGCATGGTTATTGCAATAAACGGACGCGTTATGCTCGCACAAAATCAGCTCTACGAACGGCCCCAAAAAAACACGACCAAGACGCACGAAGAAAATTTGAATGTGACAGAGACAAAATACCAATCACAAAACGTCGTTTGCCAGATAGTCAGCATAGAAAACGGATAAAAAGTTCGTTTGCCAGATAGTGAGCATAGAAAACGGATAAAAAGTGGGGTGGGAATGTTAGTTCTTCAGTCGGAGCTCGCAGATGCCAACAAAATGACTTCGTTCGTGGTGAGTTGGTAAAACTATTATCAAAATTAGATGAATGCTGCGAAAACCTGGCGCATTTAACATCGAAACCATCGCCAAATACGTGGCCTATGCATTTCACAAGCTCTTCGTTATTTAGTAATGAAATTTGAAGAAATTGGCTGCACCTGTGATAGTCCACGATCCGGACGATCAACTGTTCCTGAGGTTACTTCTATGTAAGTGCATAACATAGTGGCCAGAGGACGCATGCGAACTACAAAAGGTGCATCTCGTGTATTTGATATAAAGAAATCAATGGTCTTAAAGTTACTGCGCTCTGTAATCCGCACGTTTCCTTACCAGTACAAGCACGCCCAGATGTTGGAAGTGAGAGACCATCAACAACATATAGACATTGTTAATGAATTTCTTATCCAATATGATGGAGATAACGATCGGCCTCTTCGCATATTATGAACGGACGAGGCACATTTCATTTTAACTGGTAACGGCAATAGCCTCCTCGATCTTCCGACCTCACTCCTATGGATTTCAGATTCTGGAAATATCTAAAATCTGGAGTGTACATGTGCAATCCGCAAACTTTGCTAGATTTGAAAGATTCTGTCAAACGTGAGATTCCAAAGATCCCTCATGCGATATAACGTTCGGCTGTACTATCCACAGTCGCCACCATGCAATGTGTAATTGCCTGTGATGGCACCTATGTGGAAAATGTGTAATCAAAATAAAAGTTTTATTTTCTCCGATCTGTATTGTAATCAGATATTAGCGTACTGACTCTGTGTCACATGCAGATTTCCTCCTTGCGCCCCAATCAATTTTTTATGGGGGGGGGGGGATTCGCAGAACAGTTCTTTTTGCGTGCACAACATGTCCGTTTCTTGCGATACACGTACGGATCCAACGCTCTTTAGGGTTTTTGCTTACGCTGAGCATTCTGCGATGAAAAACATGGGTGTTGCCATTGAAAAATTTCGAGTTTCAGTAACTACAGCCTTAACCGTGAGCGCCATTTTGTTGCAATTCACAAAATCTCGAGCTCATACCTCTGAATAGCTATATCTGAAATTTCACCTCGATCGGTTGAACGGACTGATCGCTAGAGCTCCATATATCGGCAAAGTTTTTTTATGACCACCCTGTATATAAGAAAACATTTATATTGGACAATCTGGAATAGAAAATGCCTCTACTGAAACAGGTACTGTTGTAATCCATTCTCAAAGACCAATATTATTAATCGTTTGACGGCTATGCAGTGCTATCGCGCTTCCAGATTTCAAGTTCAAAAATGCTAAGCCGGGCTATCGCGCTGTCATTTCAGTACGAGTCTGTATCTCTGCGCGTGAGTAAATATTTTGCGGTCTTGCTTTTTTGTTACGAAACTGTGTCTTTTAAAGCATGAATAGTGTTTTTAATTAGTTTTTATTCTAAAAATATGGAATCGCAATAGTGCTGCATAGCCATCAAACGGTTAATAAGTTTTTACATCTGGATAGCTAATAAATTCTGTAGTTCAAGATGTTGGCAATACATAGGTTTTACTATACGTTATTATATATATAAATATATATAATTTGTGGGTGAAAGCTTTTCATTATATTTCTTATTTTTGATAGGAAAATAAATATGTTTTCTGTAAAATTTCTAGATTCTATTGTTACCAATCTGTTCTCTCGTATGTCCATTAGAGTTGAATATCTGCAAAAATAGATGATTAGAAATGACAACTTATACTTCTGAGATAGATGATTACAGGAGAATGTTCAATAGAAAGGGGCAGCATCTGTTTATCGACAACACTCAGAAAGAAATTTCGCCTCTCTAAATGTCATTTTCCATCTATCACTATTACGGTCATTCTGACTGAATTTTTCATAAATGTTATTTATAATCTAACACAACTAAAAGTAGGCGCATAATAAAGTAAATAATGCATTTAACATTTAAATGTTTGAATACATACAATGGTTGAAAATTAAATATAAAGCTTTTTTCATAGCTAACATTTTCAAACAACAATATTAAAAAAATCATAAACCATATGCAACAAATTAATAAAAAACCAAAAAATAACTTTGTAAATTCGTAAGATTTCATTTCAGATATTTTTTTGCAAATTTTCTTACTTATTTATTACAGATGCTATTTAAGAATTCGACGTAATCTAGAAAACATAATAAGTAATTTTCTTATTCTCAATTAGTCACAAAAATATAATTAAAACGACTGTAATTAAATAATATGTTTGACTCTTTCGAAATGATTCATTAAACAATAAAAATACTTAATTTGTAAATTTCGGTGCGGATATATTTACGTATTATATATTTAATATCAGCCTGCGCATATATTTACATACAATTACTCGCAATACATACAACATACTCACTATAAATACAATTTGCATCCCATGTATGCAACATAACTTATTCTAATCAATTAAAAATCCTAGCAATGATTCTCAGCAAAACAAATGTTCCAGGACTGGTAAAAAAATAGTCTATTAATAATTTCTGTAGAAAAGTATCTTTTAAAATCTTTATTTCTTCTCTCTCTTTAAAATAAATTATCGCCATTGTGAAAAATTAAAATTTTATTACTTAATTAAATGTAATGACACTGCTCAATTCTGGAGAACAGTTTTTAATCCTAGAAGACTCGAGTTATATAAATTCGTGTGTTCTTTCTTTAAATAATATTCGATCCACTTGACATTTTTTCTTTTATTTCACACCACACACACATATAGTCGACCAGACACTAACATATACTATTTACATGAAAAGAGATACATATTTTTTACGGGGAAGTAAAACATTCTTCCTCGCATCGAGAAATCGTAACAACTTCTACCCTTTTAAACAAAAACATTGCGCCACAGGTGGCTTTCAATTGGCGTCAGCACGGCGCCTCCGGGTTGATTCACACGTGATTTGCAACAGCTTGCCCCCCCATGAACCTATGGGGTTCATCATAATACATGTTGCAATACGATACATTAAATCAAATACAAATTTCAAAATATAATAAGAATATACATACTTTAAACACTTTAAGAATTCTGGACATACACTTCAACTAGAATAATAAAAGAAAAGATTAGAATGCAAATTTCACTAAAACAGTCAATTGTCATTGAGTTCCAAATTATAGAGTAATTGCACCGGCCTTCTCAAAACAGATTTTTGAGTTTTTATTTTGCAGGCCCTCACCTTGCCGTCTCTTCCAGGAAAGGTTTCTATAATTTTACCTAAACTCCAGAAATTTCTGGGTGAACTATCATCTTTTATTAAGACAATATCGTTTATTTTAAATTGGGGAATATTAGTTTTGTTTATACTTTGGTGGGCTGATCTCAAATTTAATAAATACTCTTTCTTCCATCGGGACCAAAACAATCTCATCAATTTTTCGCGATAATTATAAGTTTTAAGCAATTCTTTCCTGGAAGAGAGGTTCGAGTCAAGGTGCAGGCGTGCTGGAGGGAGAGAAGTTATTCTTCTCCCTATCAAAAAGTGTGCTGGGCACAATGGTACGGGGTCCTGGCTTTCATCACTCATGTAAGTGATGGGTCTAGAGTTTATAGTGCCTTCTATTTCAGCTACTATGGTGGACAGTTCGTTGTAATTTAACGATGTTTTGCCTATCGTTTTTCGTAGGGCTGTTTTAACACTTCGCACCATTCGCTCATAAAAGCCACCCCACCAGGCGGCTCTTTCTACTATATATTTCCACTTTATTTTATGGGAAGAATAAAATTCTTTCACCTCTGGATGAGCTACTAAGCTCCAAAGTTTATTAAATTCTAGTTCAGCACGTTTAAATGTACGTGCATTGTCGGAATAAATTACGGAGCATAAACCCCGTCTAGCGATGAACCTTCTAAATGCGAGTAAGAAGGCTTGCGTAGATAAACTGTCTACCAGTTCCAAATGAACATTTCTTGTAACAGCACAGGTAAGAAGTAAAATATATTGTTTATTGTTCTTATCTTTTACGAATAAGGGACCGGCGAAGTCGCATCCTAGAATATTAAACGGTGGAGACTGTTCAATACGATCAGGTGGCAACGGAGCTACTGTCTGGTCTCCTGGATTTGCAGAAAATCGTTTGCAGACAACACATTTTTTGAGTAGATCCTTTATCGTTTTTCTAGCTTTTAGAAGCCAGAACCTTTCTCTGATTTCGACAAGCGTATGTGTCACTGAAGAATGATACACTTTCTCGTGTGCATACCAAATAATTAACTCAGCTAATTTAGTTTTGGGCGGCAGAATAATCGGATACTTTTCATTTTCTAGTAAGATGTTAGATTTTGAAAGTCGCCCTGATACACGTAAGATGCCCTCAGCATCCAGAAAAGGATTTAATTTCATTAGATTAGAATCTCTTGGAAGGGGTTTTGCCTTTTCTAAACATTTAATTTCTACAAAGTATTTTTCATTTTGAATTTGTCGTATCCAATAATTTTCCGCTTCCTGGAGTTCTTCCATAGTTAAAGTGTCTCGATTATCTTGTTTATGCCTAGTCAAATTTATGAAACGCAATACATAGGCTGTTATTCTCAACAATTTATTTAAATTAGAATATCTATTAATGTCGATGATTCTTTCACGAGTAATAACAGTGTTCACAACGATTTTATCTCTGGATTCCATTTCAATGTTAGAAAAAGAATGTTTTACGTTATCAAGTTTTGGCCAAAAATTTTCGGATTTACTTAGCCAATCCGGGCCATGCCACCAGTGCTTGTTACTGGCTAATTCTTTGGAAGTGAGTCCTCGAGTGAGCATATCAGCTGGATTATCTTTACTGCTGACATGCCTCCATGCACTGGGATCAGAATTTTCTTGTATTTCTGCCACCCTATTCGCAACAAAGGGCTTCCATTTGGCAGCAGAATTTTTGATCCAATTTAATGTTATTGTGGAGTCCGTCCAGAATACTACCTTTTGAATATTAGTGAAAACTTTTTTTAGATGGTTGGCTATTCTGGCAGCTATTAATGCACCTAGAAGCTCTAATCTCGGCAAAGTGATTCTTTTTAAAGGGGCCACACGAGCTTTAGAAATTACAAAACAAGTTTTAGAAAAGCCCTCGGAAGTCTGGTATCTGAAGTAGCCCACTGCCCCGTAAGATTTTAACGAAGCATCAGAAAAAAGATGAAGTTGAACTTTATGATCTAAAATATTATCTGTGTTAAAATAATACCTGGGTATCTGAATCTTTTCTAACAGTTTTATTTCGCTATACCATTTTTCATATTTTTCTTTAAATTCTTTAGGAAGTGTGTCGTCCCATTCTAAACCGCGTTCCCATAACTCCTGAAGAAGTAATTTAATTCTAATTAAGAATGGCGATATGAATCCGATAGGATCGAATATTTTGGCAGCGCTGTGCAAAACATGTCTTTTGGTGTATTCCAAATTATCACCATCTGACATAAATGCCTTAAAATCTATTGACAGGACGTCGTTTATATTATCCCAATTAAGTCCCAGAATTTTTAATTTTGAATGACTTTCGTCTGTTTCTATAACTGGGTTACCATTCTTCCATAATTCCCTTAATTCCAAAGAATTTGTATTAAATTTTCTCAAGTTCATATTCGCATCCTTAAGTATTGAGACAGCAGAAGCTGATAAATTGAAAGCTTCTTGGACTGTCGGAGCCCCATATGCCAAATCGTCCACGTATAAAAAATTATCTAACATATTATAAGCAATAGGATTAATTTCTTTGTACTTTCTAATATGTTTCTTAATTGTCGAAGCCAACACGTACGGGGAGCTCGTGACTCCAAAACAATGTCGGTTAAAATGATATAAAGTCACAGGTTTATCTATGTCACAATCATCAAAGTATAAAAAACACAAATAATTCCTGTCCTCTTTAGACACTTCTATTTGCAAGAATGCTCTAGCAATATCGCCAAAAAAAGCAATTTTATGAGACCTGAAATTTAATATTATGTCAATTAAATTAGGATTTAAATTTTCTCCAGCGAAAAGACAATCATTTAGACTTTTTTCATTATTTCTTTTACTGCTAGCATCATAAACAATTCTTGATTTCGTACTAGAAGAATCTGGTCTAAAAATAATTTGGTGTGGCATTACGTAACCAATAAAGCAATTAGTATCGCACTTTTGAATAATACCTTCACTTAATTGTTCTTTCATAATTTCGTTATATTTCTGAAATAAAGATTTATTACCCCTTAATCTCTGTTTCGCAACTTCGTAATTATTTGATAAACTTTGTTTGTTTATTTTAGAAGACCATAAAAGTGGCGCGATATACCTTTGATTCTCGAAAATTATTTCCCTCTGAAATTGCGTAACCACCTCATATTTTTCGTCGTTTTGAATATCAGTAGGAAAGGATAAAAAATTATCTACATCCCACAATCTTCTTAAATCATTGTCTGTTGATGTACAAATGACCTTAAAACAAGAAGTTCCATTTACATTATTGCTATGCATTCGTCCAATTAAAGTTTTTCCAAATATTGTTGGTTGAATAAATAAATATTTATTGATTTTCTCTACCCCTCCCGTGATTGTCGCAAACATATAATCACATCCCAATAATATTTGTACAGTCTTTTCATTAATAAATCTGTCAGCAAACTCATTTTCATCTAAACGGAATTTATTTATGAGCTGTGAATCAATATGCGATTTTACTTGCGTCGCACTAATTATGTCTGACACGAGCGCCTGAACTGTTATCCTTTTATACGGAGGATGGCGACTAATTATAGTAATATCCACTAAATCATACTCTTGTTCTATGGCGTTACGATTCGCGAAAGTATAAACTAGCAACTTCTCTCTTTTTACTGGTTTTAGTTTTAAAGCAGTTGCTAAATTCTTTGCAATAAATGTGCGCGAAGATGCAGAATCATATAATAGCCTTGTACTTAATTTCTTGGAATCTCCCATTACCTGTACGCATGCCGTTTGCAAAATTGTCGAATATTTTTCTGGAAAATTTTGAGTTTTAATAACAGATGATACAACCGCTTGATTTTCTTGATTTTGTACAATTTCTGATTTTTTAGTATTTTCAACGGGACTAATTTCAGCGGATTTCTTAGCGGGGCAAAACAAGTAATTATGTTGAAAACTTTTGCATAACTCACACGGCTGTATTTTAGCTTTACATAGAGATAATAGGTGGTTCTTATAAAAACATCGGTAACATCTTCCTTCTTTTTTTAACTTATAACGCTTTTGTTCATCTGTCATTTCCTTACATTTTAAACTATTATGATTCGAATTACAGAATACACAAACATTTTTTACGACCGTGTTCAGCGCAACTGAAGTGGGAAAATTACCCTTTGTTCTGGTAGGAGCATTTTTTTCCCATCGAGATTTTTCTGGACTTTTTAAGGAATTTCCTGATATAACAGTTGCCGCTTCCCTTGAATCAATCTCAAATTTTATAAATTTCATTAATTCATTAACATCCCCTGGCTTTTCGTTATCCTTTTTCCTTTGAAATTCAATTACCAAATTATGAGGTAATTGCCTTAAAATGATAGGGATTAGTAAATACCCAAAATTGTCGGTAGCTACTCCTATTGCCTGCAAATTTCTAATACTTATTTCGCATTCATCATACAAATCTCTCAACATTTTCGTATTAGAGCATGACCTGATCGGTTCGATTTCTAATAATTTATTTATAAAACCGCTAATTAAAATTTCCGTTTTACCATATCTTTTTTCTAATAAATCTAACGAGTGATCGTAATTACTTTCTGTTAGGGCTAATCCAGATACCGTTTTATAGGCTTCACCAGACAAAAATGATTTCAAATATATTAATTTTTCTATTTTTGTCAAATTATCATTAACATCAATAGTATTCTTAAAACTATTGATAAATTCAAGAAATGTATTAGGATCGCCTTTAAAATTCGGAATATTTAATTTTGGCAAATTTACAGTAGGCAATCGTGTACTAACATAAGGAACCGTACTAGCGTTTGACAACGAACTAGTGTTTCTCGATTCAACATCATTTTTAAATTTCTTCAAATTTGTTTTTATTTTAAATTTCGTTTCATTAATAGTATCATTATAATCGATACTATTTTGAACTTCCGTTTCTAAATTTGTATTGTCAGTGATCAATTCTTCGATTTTCAAATTAATTTCCTTTAATTCTAATTGTTTTTCCTCTAAATTTATCAAAAATTCCGAAAGCTTATCAATATTATCTTTATTTTCAAAATCAATATCTTCAATAAACGACTCGACCTTTGTTATAAATTTAGTTACGGTCGTTTTCATAACTTTACGCTTAGCCTTTAATTTATCTAGATTCATGCTTAGAAATAAAAATTACAGTACCTTTTTTATGCCGAGATTCGAGCTTCGTTTCGGTGATCTTGAAATCACACTTCTGGATCGGGAATCTATGTTTAATCCATCTTAATGTTCCATTTCCCGGGTTTCGGCACCAGTAATGACACTGCTCAATTCTGGAGAACAGTTTTTAATCCTAGAAGACTCGAGTTATATAAATTCGTGTGTTCTTTCTTTAAATAATATTCGATCCACTTGACATTTTTTCTTTTATTTCACACCACACACACATATAGTCGACCAGACACTAACATATACTATTTACATGAAAAGAGATACATATTTTTTACGGGGAAGTAAAATATTCTTCCTCGCATCGAGAAATCGTAACAACTTCTACCCTTTTAAACAAAAACATTGCGCCACAGGTGGCTTTCAATTGGCGTCAGCACGGCGCCTCCGGGTTGATTCACACGTGATTTGCAACAAAATGGTCATTTATTTTAATTACTTGGAATTAACTTAGCATGGAAATTTTAACTAATTATAAACTGTTAATAAAACTTATTTTTAAAAAAGATCATTTAATTAAGCATCTCATTTTACTAATGTGTTTTGGGTTTTTAAAAAGCTAATCAAATTAAATGAAAAATCTTTTTCTTCTGTGCATATTCTTACAATGCTTTCATTAATAAAAGTGCTCCTATAATTTTAGCCAGAATTTGCAAATTGTACTGATATAAATGTCATTTAATGATATTAAAGGAAAAAAGGTAACAAAAATTTACTTTGACCATTTAATGTTAAAATTTATTATGACATTATTTTCCGTTTTTCTTTTTTTTTCTTTTTTTTTTACTTTCAAAGTGAGACTAATATAGTGTTAATACTTGTAAAATATAGTCTGCCGTGTTAATCCTGCATTCTAAAATATTTTATACCACTAGAGAAATTTCATAACCCAGGCATAGCGTTAATTTTAAATAAAGAGTTTGCTCCCTTAGAAGAGAGAAATGTTAAAGAAATGTTAAAACTTAAAAAATCTTTATCATGCATTTTATTCTACAAAATTTATGCTATTAAGTGACTTTTGGATTTGTACAACCACAATGAGTATCGAAAATTAATAGTGAAGTTTATTTTCAACTCTTTTTTTTAATTATCTTTTGTTTGTATACATATTGTAGTTAAACCTTTTTTATTTATATAATTTTTATCAGAATTTATTGTAACATTATCTTGCGTTTTAATGGCTTTTAAATTGATATTGGTGTAATATTTATAATCGTAGAACAGAGTCTGTCATGTTAACCCTAGGTCTGAATTCCTAGGTATTTCACACTGCCTGTTAATTTTCATAATTCTGAAGAATTTTATTGAAGTTTATTTTGGACGCTCTATTACTACTTTTTCTTTTATATTTTATTCGCATGCATATTGTACTTAAAACTTTTTAATTTATGAAAATATATATATATAGAAATGAGAGTAAAATAAGGGGAAAACATATGTTAACTAGTCACGATTCGCCGGAACTACAAGATGTTTCGTAGAATGGCAATATACATTGTTGCATGAACAATAAAACTTTGCACTATCCTCTTCATTTTTATTAAAGTAATTTTGAAACTATCTGTGATATACTATTATATTTCCGATATGATTATACAAATACACACACACGCACACACACACACATATATATATATATATAATATATACACTTATCTTTACATATACCGGGTGATCCAAAACTTAGGACAAACTTTAAAAATGGATAATTCTAAAACGAATCAAGATACAAACACACGGCTTGCACCAAACGGATGGAAAAGAAAACGGGTTTTGACAATGAAAAAAATATAGTTCTGTTGGCGACCAACGGCATCACTAGCGGCACTGAAAGTCAAAATTTTTTCATTTGTAAATCATTTCTTGTTGCAATAAAAATTTAGAGCGACATTTGTTGGTCGCCAACATAACTTCTTTTTTCTATTGTTACACAAAATCCGGTTTCGTCTCCATCCGTTAGGTGCAAACCGTATCTTTGTATCTTGAGTGGTTTCCAAATTATTCATTTTTAAAGTGCGTCTTGACTTTTGGATCACCCGATATTTTTCAGGTCATTTCTAAAACACTATTTACTATTTACAATTTACTATTAACGTTGTTTCATCTGACAACTATAAATATGAATTTCTGTTTACTCAAAATTTAATAAAGAAAGTAGAAAGCAAGTGAAAAAAAATCAACTAGGTTCAAACCCTAAGCAAAAATGAATATTAATTCAGTGTATTCCATAATTCAATTATTTAATGTACGTTTATTCATGAATAAATCATTCTTTAAAATACCACTACATAACAAATGTATGGAAAATTTCTGATTTTTAAAGCGAGATTTGCAAGGATACTTAAAACATTTATCACGAAAGAGGAATTTAAGCATTCTGCACATTCAAGATTTTATTTAAACCATCAGGGAAATAATCATGTTGTTTGTTATTAGCTAAGCTGCAGTTTAAAGTTATACCCCAAACTAAAAGTTTTCGAAGCATTTAATATTTATGAGGTTCATATTTCTGCTATTACACGAATTCTATATTTTGTAGTCCGATAAAAGGATTTATCGGGGATTTATTTGAAAAAAGAAGAAAATGCTTGAAAGATGTTTCTGTAAAAATTTATTTCATAACCAAAGAAACTTTCCATTATAGTATAAAATTTCGATTTTTATATTTAGTCTAAATAATATGTTCTAGAGTATTATTTACAAATATTTTTTATTTATTGTCTTAAACTCAAACTGCTTTCAAATAGGCCTAGGTTATGATGCAGAAATAAAAATTCATATTTTAACTACGAACTTAAATACATACATCCTAAAAATAATCTATCACAAATGAAAATATTGAGAATAATGTATTTCTCAGTTTCTAATCGTTTAGCAAACAACGCGTATAAGTCTATCACTAACGTTCGAATGCAAATACTACCAAGAATAAAACATCTGCGTTTAAGTCGACTCCCTAAACTTTTACCTCAATTTCACTCAAAATAATACTAAAAATTCCATTTTCCTTACGATCATTTGCCGATCATTTTACTATTATTGTTGCTTAATATGACAATAATAAATACGAATTACTGTTTACTCAAAATTTAATAAAAAAAGTAGAAATCAAGTAAAAAAAAAAAAAAATCAACTAGGTTCAAACCCTAAGCAAAAATGAATAACAGTTCAGTATATCCCAAAATCAATTGTTTAATGTTCATTTATTCCTGAATAAATCATTCTTTAAAATATCGCTACATAATAAATGTATGAAAATTGTCTGATTTTTAAAGCGAGATTTGCAAGGATAGTTAAAACGTTTATCACGAAACAGGAATTTAAACATTCTGCACACTAAAGATTATATTCAAACCAGCAGGGAAATAATCATATTGCTTGTTATTAGCTAAGCTGCAGTTTAAAGTTATGTCCCCAAACTAAAAGTTTTCGAAGCATTTAATATTTATGAGGTTCATATTTCGGCTATTACAAGAATTTTATATTTAGCAGTCGGTTAAATTGATTTATTGTGGATTTATTTGGAAAAAGAAGAAAAAAGAAAATGCTTGAAAAATGTTTCTGTAAAAATTAATTTCATAACCCAAAAAACTTACCATTATAGTATAAAATTTCGTTTTTTATATTTAGTCGAATTAATATATTCTAGAGTATTGTTTTCAAATATTTTTTTATCAAAATAGAATCATTTATTTTCTTAAAATCAAACTGCTTTCAAATAGGCATAGGTTATGATGCAGCAATAAAAATTCATATTTAAAATACGAACTTAAGTATATACATACCAAATGAAATGATAATCCATCACAAATGAAATTCTTCAGAACAATACTTTTCTTAGTTTCAACTTGTTTAGCAAATAACGCGTATAAGTGTGCCACTAACTTTCGAATGCAAATACTACCAAAAATAAAACACCTGCGCTTAAGTCGACCCCCTAACCTTTTACCTCAATTTTGCACAAAATAAAACTAAATATTTCACTTTCCAATAAGACCACTTACCGATTTACTATTAATTTTGCTTTATCTGACAATAATAATTATGGATCGCTGTTTACTCGAAATTTAATAAAGAAAATGGAAATCAAGTAAAAAAAAATCAACTAACTTCACACTTTCAGAAAAAATGAATAGCTTTTCAGTATATCCCATAATTCCATTATTTAATGTACGTTTATTCATGAATAAATCATTCTTTAAAATACCACCGAATAACAAATGTATGGAAAATTTCTGATTTCTAAAGCGAGATTTGCAAGAATAGTTAAAACTTTTATCTCGAAAAAGGAATTTAAGCATTTTGCACACTCAAGATTTTATTCAAACCAGAAGAGAAGTAATCATCATGCTTGTTTTTAGCTAAGCTGCAGTTTAAAGTTATGCCCCAAGCTGAAAGTTTTCGAAGCATTTAATATTCATGAGGTTCATATTTCGGATATTACAGCAATTATAGTCGGATAAAATGGTTTATCTGGGATTTATTTGGAAAAAGAAGAAAATGCTTGAAAAATGTTTCTGTAAAATTTTTTTTTCATAATCCAAGAAACTTACCAATAAAGTACAAAATTTCTGTTTTTATATTTAGTTGAAATAATATATTCTATATTATTGTAATATTTTTTATTAAAGTAGAATCATTTATTTTCTTAAACTCAAACTGCTTTCAAATAGGCATAGATTATAATACAGCAAAAAAAAAAAAAAAAAAAAAAAAAAAAAAAAAAAAAAAAAAATTCATATTTAAACTACGAACTTAGGTATATGCATTCTAAAAATAATCAATCACAAATAAATATATTGAGAATAATATATTTCTCAGTTTCTACTCGTTTAGAAAATTACGTGTATAAATCTATCACTAACTTTCGAATGAAAATACTACCAAAAATAAAACATCTACGCTTAAATTGACTCCCTAACCTTTTGCCTCAATTATGCACAAAAACAAACTAAAGATATCACATTATAATGCAATCATTTACCAAATTACTATTAACGTTGCTTTATTAGAAAACAGTAAATATGAATCACTGTTTACTCAAAATTTAATTTAAAAAAAAGCGGAAATCAAGTAAAAAAAATCAACTAGGTTCAAACCCTAAGAAAAAATGAATAACAGTTCAGTATATCCCATAATTCAATTATTTAATGTACGTTTATTCATGAATAAATCATTTTTTAAAATACCACTGCATAATAAATGTATGGAAAATTTCTGATTTTTAAAGCGAGATATACAAGAATAGTAAAAACGTTTATTTCGAAAGAGGAATTTAAGCATTTTGCACACTTAAGATTTTATTCAAATCAGCAAGGAAATAATCATCATGCTTGTTATTAGCTAAGCTGCAGTTTAAGGTTATGCCCCAAGCTAAAAGTTTTCGAAGCATTTAATATTTATGAGGTTCATATTTCGGCTATTACACGAATTCTATATTTAGTAGTCGGATAAAGTAGTTCACTGGGGATTTATTTAGAGAAAGAAGAAAATGCTTGAAATATGCTTCTGTAAAAATTAATTTCATAACCCAAGAAACTTACCATTATAGTATAAAATTTCGGTTTCTATATTTAGTCGAAATAGCATATTCTAGAGTATTGTTTTCAAATATTTTTCTTTAAAGTAGAATCCTTTATTTTACTAAACGTAGACTCCTTTCAAATAGATATAAATTATGACGCAGTAATAAAAATTCATATTCAAACTACGAACTTAAGAGTATAGATCTTAAGAATAATCTATCACAAATAAAAATATTGCGAATAATATATTTCTTAGTTTCTACTTGTTTAGCAAATAACGCGTATAAGTTTACCACTAACTTTAGAATGCAAATACTACCAAAAATAAAACATTTGCCCTTAAGTCAACGCGTTACATTTTACTTCAATTTCGCGCACAAAATCAAACTAAACATTTAACGTTCCAATTCGATTAATCGCCGATTTGCTATTAACGTTGCTTTATCTGTCAACATTATATATAAATTACTGTTTACTCAAAATTTAATATAAAAAAGTGGAAATCAAGTAAAAAAAATCAACTAGGTTCAAACACTAAGAAAAAATGAATAACAGTTTAGTATATCCCATAATTCAATTATTTAATGTACGTTTATTCATGAATAAATCATTCTTTATAATACCACTGCATAACAAATGTATGGAAAATTTCTGATTTTTAAAGCGAGATTTGCAAGGACAGTTAAAACGTTTATTTCGAAAGAGGAATTTAAGCATTTTGCACACTTAAGATTTTATTCAAACCAGCAGGTAAATACTCATCATGCTTGTTATTAGCTAAGCTGAAGTTTAAAGTTATGCCCCAAGCTAAAAATTTTCGAACCATTTAATATTTATGAGGTTCATATTTCTGCTATTACACGAATTCTATATTTAGTAGTTGAATAAAGTAGTTTACCGGGGATTTATTAGGGTAAAAGAGAGAAAAGAAGAAAATGCTTGAAAAATATCTCTGAAAAAATTACCTTCATAACCCAAGAAATTTAGCTTCATAGTATAAAATTTCAGCTTTTATATTTAGTCGAAATTATACATTCCAGAGTATTGTTTTATTTTTTTTTATTTATATGGAATCATTTACTGTCTTAAACTCAAACATCTTTCAAACAGATATAGATTATGACGCAGTAATAAAAAAAAATGTTTAAATTACTAATGCAAGTATGTCCACCATAATAATAATCTATCGTAAATAAAAATATTGAGAATAAAATTTTTCTAAGTTTCTACCTGTTTAGCAAGTAACGCAGATACTCACGTGTAAGTTTATTGCTATCTTTTGTATGCAAATATATCCAAAAATAAAACATCCGCTCATACGTTGACCTCCTAAGTATTTAATCAAACCCCAAAGATTTCACTTGTCAATGCGAAATAGTAGTAAATAAACAAAAAATAAAATAAAATAAAATAAAATAAACAACAACGACAAACAATCAGTGATTTTTTATGATAAATTAATCATCGCTTTTATATTTTATGTAATACTTTAATATTCATACACATATGAAGTCGGTATGTAACAGTGTATTCAAAGATTTTCTTTTCTTTTTTAATTATCTCGCATATAAGTCAATCTCCATCCCTTACTCTTAATCGAATTGCTTGCCGAAATTTGTCAGAAATTCCTACCATCAATGGTAGGTTGTATAGAGTTTTATGGTGCGAAATTCTTTATAGGACTTTCTGCGGCAATAAAGGAAACATCAAATACGATTTTTTATTATACAGTGTCGAGTCGGCCAGAAATGTTGACCAGAGTTTTTTTATAAGAAAAACGTAACTTAAATTAACTGAAGAAACATATAAATTTTCGCAAGCACAAAAACAGCAAGATTTTTTTTAAGTATTCGGAAATTTTCCGAGATTTATAACTGTTATAGTAATAATGTAGCTTGGTAATAATAATAACACAGTCATCATTTTCAGACGTTCCGTAGAAGCGACTGTGATGTCCGCTGTGCATACCTTTTGTTGCGTTAGTAGCGCCCCCCCTTGGAAAAAGAGAAGAAACTACCTATATACGGCTGAAAGATTACCTGTGAAAATGTAAAGAAGGCGGTCTGGATTCCACCTTCCGTAAATAAAAGTAATATGAAACAACGAAATGTGATATTGCATTTTTATATGTGTGTGAGGGAGTGTCCCTTTGTAATAAAGGCACTCTGGTATTTTGAGTGAGATCGTGACGTCAAGGTTCTAACATGTGTGGCGCAAAAGCGACACCAATCCTTTATGCAACTCTAATTTTCCGGAGTGTGTGGCGCCCTCGATCTACAGTTAACTGCGGTTATGAGTTTTATGCAAATTTCTGGCTCCGTCTTCAGTTTGCAAAGTATAAAACTGTGAGTTAGTGTGTGTTGTGTGTTGTGAGCCGGGATAGCCTCCAGCAAAGAATAGCATAGCTGCCGTGTGAAGGTAGGGGAGTTTCAGCAACCAAGTCGGGTAAGAATTAGTTTGCACTGTGAGTGTTTGAGAATGAAGTTATTGATGCAGCCACGGGCTGTTTTTTTTTACAGGTTAGAGTAAGATTAGACCGCGACCTGAAAAGAAGAGCGGGGTTAGTGCTTCGAGCCGGACTTAGTTGTAACATGAGTAAGCTAAAGTTTTATTTTCATAGTATTGTGTTTAGTTGTCAGAAATATTGAACTTTGGATTCACTCCCCATTTTCCCAAATACAGTAAATAAAAATGTTGAATTTTAACTTTACCTAGACTATGTCCTCATTTCACGGATACGTCACCGGCGACACCCAACGTCACGTCACATGTGTAGATTTTGTTAACTGTTCATCATCTGTTCTTTGTGTGATGTCGAGTCTCCAAATAAAGTTTACATCTCCAAAAGACCGAAGGAATGTTTTTCTCTGATCCATTATGGAACACCCGTTCCCCAGATGCTGAAAGCAACCTATAGCGAATGTATGACAGTTGTATTCAAACTTTTTTCGTTAGTTTCCATTACTTACGGACGGTTTATTTTAGAAAAAGAAGAGAAAACAGAAAATGAAAAAATGATATGGAAGTTATTTTGAAATTTATATTAAGAGTCATCAAATCATCACTGCTTCGATATGATTTACAAAAAAATTAAAATAGCTTCCAAACGGAATCATACGTATCAGTAAAAAAAATTGGATACAATTACTACGTATTCATATTCCATCACTTTTGTGCAAATACATTGCAAATACATTGTGCGACGCATTGTTTTCTAGCCATGTACTAAATATTGCTGAAAAGCAATAGTCATGTCTAAAAAATCTGAGAGAGCCATTAATTCTAACTGCGTTTGAAATAAAATTATCGTGTTTCCTCAATTACTTTGAAGTTAAAATTTTATAACTGTAGAACAGTGCAACTGAAGTATATAACTATCTGATCTGATAATTAACACATAAATGTTTTGCAAAAAACCAATTAAAAGACAAAATGATTTTTTTTTGTTATTTAGTATATTTATAAATGATTTTACGATTGTCAGAGGAGAACAAAGTTATACCGATCAAATTATAAACGATTTCTAAAAGCAAATATGGACTAAGCATGTATCTACACTTAGAAATTCTCTCTTCAATTCACAGAAATATTCCTGGCAGCACTGTTACCGAAATATATACGAGAATTGAAGAAATATCTTTAATTATAATTACTTTTTCAATTTACTATCAGCACTGAATCTAAAGCGTTATTTTCTTTCTTATAATTAATAGAAAAATTATAGTTAAATATGTATTCACCGATGCGGGGTTTATTTGTGTTTCATGTTACGCTACAAGTTTGTATGCATATGTAGATGTTTCCATCTTGTGCTGCAATTGCAACTTTACCAAAAAATATCAGTGAATATGCCAAGCTGAGCTTCGTCCTCGTAGCTTAAATGGTGGAGTTTTTGGTCTTCTATTCCAAGGGGTTCGGGTTCGATGCCCGGCTTAGACATTTTTCACTCTGCTGGTTCTACTCTTAGCCAGTAATGTGATAATCATTTATTAAATATTGAATAAATTACCTTTACTTTTTTTCATTCTGCGGATACATTTGGTTTTCAGCCTGAGATCGCCCTTCTTAAATCCAGTACCTTACTCCAGACAGATGTACTGATATAAAGATGAAAATAAATTATGAGAACTTTTTATTAAAATAAATAGAAGTTCCAAAAAGGGGATTGTTGGACAAAACAGCGTAAGAACACATGTTAGAAAAGATTGTCTACTGTTGGTTATGTTATCATATCGGATTTCCTAGTGGCCATCCTTATATGTAAATACCTGGAAGATGAAAAAAAACTAAATACAATAACTGCATTTTATATATTAGTTTCAGTATACAGTCCTAAACATAAAAAAATGTTTTCTTTTTATTCGGAAATACAAAAAAAAAAAAAAAAAAAAAAAAAAAAAAAAAAAAAAAAAAGCCTGATAAGTTAACCAGGCAGTCGCAATTCTTGAGTTAATGTTGCGTTGACCCCGGTAATGACGGCTTCAAACCTCTGCATTTTCAACCCTTCACTCTAACAGCAACATTGAGTGTGGTGTAAGTTTCGCAAAGATTTTAAAAACCAATTATTTAAATTAAAGCATCCACTACTTTTACACAGTCAAAAACGGTACATTTACCAAGAACATAATTTTAAACAAATTCATTTTTCATATTCTTTGTACATTATAATATAAATACATATTTTCATTTTAATATACATATTTAAAAAAATTAATCGACTAATTATACTTCAAGAAAATTAATCGTTTACCATAAATATTTGAATTCATTGTATAATTTTTTTCCTGATTTTGTGTGCAAATTACAGAAAAGTTTTAAGAATGATATAGATCATTAAATGGAAAAACTGTAACTTTTATAAAAATATTCTTCATCCATATACGTAGGAATATACAGCAGCAGCATGATTGTTTTGCATACAACGTCTATTTACAAAATGACGTTTTTAAAATTAGATTGGGCTTAATGCGTAGTATTATTTCTTCTCTTGTTTCTTTTTAGAAACACATAAGATTTTCTTATGCTTAAAATTCTTTTTTTTTAAGTGTTACCATTTTGTGTACTTAAAGTGCTTTTTTAAAACCTAAACGAATAATTATAAACGAATATTAGGGTTCAGTATTGTCATATTTTGATTCCGAGTATAAAATGAGAACTTAAAGAAAGCATTCAACCGCCTATGTTTTAACATGATCGTCTACTTATGAATGAATTTTCTCTAACTAGCAAATAACAGTTTTTAGAGAAAAGAATTTTTTATCATTTCGTGTGACATCTTAATAAGTGTAATATTTTTTCCTCTTAATAAATTGTGTTAGTTTACCGGATTTCCCCTTTCTTATCATTGTCTAATAGAAAATTTCTAAAGCATTCGAATCAGGTGTATAGTTCCTGTTACAAATACATTGCTCAAAAAATTAGGTTAACAGGCAAAAAAGGGAAGAGAACAGTGCGATATAGTCGCGCTTAGGCATAAATTCAGTGCAGATGATGAGCGCTCTCATTAAGTGAAAACTTACACATTTAGCTCATTTTATATAAGCGTTGAGTTAAACTTGACTCACTTTTTGATATACAAATGTAAACTGAACAAACGCTAAAAAAATCAATGAGTTTGAACGAAATTTACTACTCAAACTCAATTTTTTTCATCATTTATTTTAAAATTTTCCAGCCGTTAAGAACATATTTTACCCAATCAAATGTCATTTACAGGCCTACAAGAACTCAGAATAGATCGAATCTGATCATCAGTTTTTTTGGGTCTTGCTTTCTCTGGTGAGGGTCAGATCATACTAATTCTAGGCCTGACTAACTAACTAATTCTAACTTCCTAGAAGTCTGCACCGACCGAAATTTTCTGAACGGCTACAACCCTATTTGTATGAAAACTATTCACGCGTTTCTGTCTTACTCGAAAAAACTTTTTAAAAAAACTGGGCCTCACCAAAATTTTAATGATATTTTTACTGGACAGTTTCAAGAAACATGTCGATTCAATGATTTTCGTATGAGCTGGGTTGGAAGTGAAACTGAAACATTCTGCCTGTTCAGACCAAAAGAAGAATACGGTCCAGCCCCGAGTATGATTGGAAAATAAATTCTGTTCCAGCCATCTCGGTCCTAACCTCTTTGAATAAATAATCGTTAAACCAAGCTCGAACCGAATGTCCGAAAATAAATTCCGGCTAGGCCCTTACTTTGAATAACCAAAATATTAGTTTACAAAATTTTGTTATTTTCGACAATAAATTTCTAATGTGTCAAAAAAACCCACCAGTTTTAAATGAACTTCACTCCCTTTCATAAATTAGTTTGAGTTGAGCAACTTTGAAACATTTTGAAAGTGAACTTAACTCATTTTTATAAAATTGAATTTCAGTTTATAATTAGTCCGTTATATTTTATTTTGTTTTATTTATCTATTTATTTATTTTATTTTATTTTATTTTATTTTGTTAGCGTGCCAAAAACTGAACAACATGCAGAGCGTATGTGCATCAGTGTGCAATGCAGAAAAGAAAGACACAAAAATGCAATAGAACTATAATTTTTAGAAGCGATGGATTAAATTCTTTATTATTTTCATTTAGAGGCCATTATACGTTCAAACCTATTAATCAAATAACATCAAAATCTACTAAATAAATATGAAATTGCAGCAAATTCCATCCCACAAAACCAAAAATACAGATTTTGGGGAAATTTTGAACAATGGTAAAACATATTAGCCTTTTTCATTTTTTCTTTTAAGGAAGTTTCTCGTACAAATTTAATATTTAAACGTTATTATTGAATAATAATAATAATATATAATTTTTCATCATTAACAAAATCTATGGGTTAAAATAATTCGTAACCTGTATCTGATACCTAAATAAAAGGAAAATACAAAAGCTGTACACACTGTAAAACATCTGAGTAATGTTACTCCATAAAATTGGTGGCAGCCAAGTTTCCTCTTATTTTATGGTGGCGTAATCGATGTAACAGGTTTAACCGATATAACCGGTGCGACATTACACTAATATGTAATGTTACACCAGTAACATATGTTTAAATTACATCATTATATAAGTGAAAAAAATCACTCCATAAAATTGCAGGCAGCAAAGCTGCCACCAATTTTATGCAGTAATGTTTTACAGTGCAGGTTTAAATTTTTATATACAGTGAATATTCGTTTAATAATGTTCTTAAAATAAAATGACTATCATCTCAATGTATCATTTCTCTCTTTAGAAACTTAATATTATTCTTATTTTAAACGAATTCTCTACTGCGATGGTACTTTACTCTTATTAAGATAATGCACATTCTTTTCCAGTTTGGATTGAAGAAAATTCTCGACATCATTAGATTGACATTTGAACTTTTCTAGGCAATTTAGAAACTAAGTAACATCTACTATTATTTTTAACATAATCAAACTGATTGGTAAAGTTATCATACGAATTGAATATTTCCAGCTGAGCGAAAAATGCGTGCTGTTTCAAATGACAGACCAGATGTTTTGACCAATAAGGTTATCTGAGCGAAAAATCCCAGCCGGCTATTGCCCAGATAGCTTAACAGGTAAAGCATTGGCCTTGTAAGCCAAGTATCCGGGTTCGATCCCCGGCCTGGGCAATTTTTCGCTCAGCTGGAAATATTCAATTCGTAAGTAACATCTATTTCAATCCTTCTTCTTAAATTATATGAACCACCATCATTTTACCATGCTTGAATTTTGGAGTAAAATAAATGTTTACAAAGAAAGATTTTCAATTCTCACTCATATAAAAATGAAAATAGTGTAAGAAAATGAGCCAGAATATAATATAATGTAAGATTATGAAAAAAAAGTGAACTTTAGTTTAAATTATCACAAAATATCAGGAATAATATCAAAATAATTTCATGTACAGTCTACTGCAATAACAATAATAATAAATAAAATAAATAAAATAAAATAATAATAATAATAATAATAATAATAATAATAATAATAATAAATATCGGTATGTACCTTATACTAATTATACTACTTATAAAATCGCATTTGCGACCAACCGATTATTAATAGAGTGTAATAGTGTGCACGAATTTATGATCTAAAATTTACTTAGGGAATGGTTTTCATATAGAAATTTTTTAAACTTTTCAACAATGTAAGACGATATTCACATTATATTTGGATTTATTGGAACATTGTACATTTTGTTACCAAAGAAGAAGTCTTTTGTTCAAGTCGTGTTTGAATATAAATCTTTAAGAGTTTAAGCATGTTATTCCTAATGTTAAATTTGTTTGTAACCATAGTAAAACAATTTGAAATTTGAAACATTTTTTTTCAAATTTGAGACTCACAAAAACTGCTTTGAAGATTGAGCTGTAATTTAGCTTTCTCAAAATTTTAGCATCTAAAAGTAGATTTCTTATTTATAAAATTATATGTTACAATTAATAAATTTTTTTCGAAAATGAATTTCAAGTAAATTTTCAAGAAGAATCTAAATTGTAGAGGTTTGGGAGGTCCTTGAGGTTCGGTGGGGTATATTATATCCCACATACGATTAATGAAGATTCGCATCAGAAAAATTTTTATTAAATTTTACTCTTTAAACTTTAAAAATAAAAAAGACGTAAAATTGCTATTCTTTATTTTGAAACTGTAACTTTCTACATTTCCAATGGAAATTCAGCAATACAGAAACTTAATTGCATCTCCCTCAAAGGGTTGAACAAAATTCGATTTTTAAAAGTTTCAAGTATTGGAATTAAAAATTACAGCTCATTTCTGTTTTATAGTGTTTAAAATCGGCTTAAATAAATATTCGCATTGCAGTCTGTTTTGAAGCAATTAGAAAGAAATTTCACGTTCTTAGTTTCAAAATTTGAATCTCCGTAATTCCTAATTTACTTGACCGACTGACATCCCAGTCGCTAACCGAAAGTACTAATTGCGGAATAATTCTAATATTATTTCAAAAATATGTATTAGTGTTGAAAATTTTAAAATTTATCCAATCTTTATATACAGAAGACTTTTAAAAATCATACAAGTCACGGGGAAAACGCTATTGTTAAGTCTATGGGAGCGTTACTTTCAAATATCTCGCTTGAATTTTAAAATTTTTAAATGATTTTGTTGCACAGAATAGCAGAAAACTATCTACGACCAGGTTAGTTTTTACTTTTAATATAATATAATTATATAAATATAAATAATTTAAATTTAAATGCTTAATATACATAATGTAAATTTAGTTATGTCAATTTACTATAAATGAAACAATGAAATACACCCGAGGCATAGTATGAAACCTGAATAGTATTTACGGGATTTTTTTATTCACATTGGTAACAATTAAAACAAATTAACAAAGTGAAAAATTATCCAGGACATGCTTCTAACCTGCGTCATCTACGAACCAATCCTTTGCCAACTGAGCTACTCGGATGACACCTAGCGAGATGCATCCCATATTTTATGTTAATAAAACGCAACCTCAGATTAAGATGTTATAACTTCACAGATCAGAACATTGCGTCAAAGAGGCATTCGAAATTAGACCAACCTCGATAAATATATATGTGATGGTTGAATAAATGAAAGACGCCAGAGAGATAATGAATTAATAGAAATATTTACCTTTTTTTAGTTTGTTTGTTTGCCCTTATTCTTTTAATTACTTTCTTTACTTGAGAATGCATATTGTCTGAAAAATCTCACTCACATTTTAAGAAAAATTATAAATGTACACTGTAAATTCTATTGGGAAATTTTCCAGAAATAAAAGAACGGTTTCCGGATTCGGGGTTAACTCAAAAGTAGTTATTACTTATGTTCGTAATTATATTACATTTTCCTAGGTTAAAGAAATTTCATTTTTTTGCTGTGTACAAATTCAGATATATTATTTTCCTCCATTATTAAATTGCATCAAAAGATTCATGTACTACTGCATTTTATGCATGAACTTTGAATTAGAATGTGGATCAACATTTCTGATACCACATTAGTAAAGAAAAATTCTATACCAGTACGATTTGGAATTTTTACTTGCAGTGGATATTTGTACAATAGAACTCTTTAAAGAAAATGACTGTCATCCCATTGTATCATTTTTATCTTAGTTTTTTGTTAAAAATCCGGTATCATTCTTATTTTAAATGAACTCGAAACTGCCATGGTATTTTATTTTTATTAAGATAATAATGCGCATTCTTTTCCAGTTTGGAATGAAGACAATTTCGGGCCTCGTTAAGTTGACGTTTGAACTTTTCTTTGCAATTTAGAAACTAAATAACAGCTATTTAAACTCTTGTTTTTTAGATTATAGGAGCCATCATCATTTTCTCATACTTTAACTTTTAAAATATAATGTGTCTATTAGCTATATAATTTCTTCCTATTTTTCTGATATAAATATTTAGTAATTGTATAATGATATCGCCGTAATGGTAAGACTAGACTATAAATGCATTTAAAAAGAATTTGACAATGCTAAAATTTAATTTGATTTTCTCGATAAAGAGAATTTTGAAACTCTTGTGTTCAATTATTTTAATCAATTTAGAAGTTAATTAATAAAAATTAACACTAACGTAAAGCTACGGTGACAGCACTTTCAGTTAAATCGCTTTAAAAATACTTCTCAAACTCATTTAAAATATTTTTGAAATTAGAACTATAAGACGACAAATGGTTTAGGAATTAGCCATTGTACAGTGTTGGAAATTGACGCCTTTATTATACTTTATTCACTTAGTGCACGCTCCCTTAAAGCTTAGTCCACTCATCTGTTTTCATTTACAGAAAAGTAATTAAGTCATGAAATTTAAAGTTTCATAACTCAGTCAATTTTAACGTTTGATAAATAGGACCTTTTTTGTATTGCTTATCAGAGTGATGGAAAATGTTTACTAAATATCACTTATAGGACAGGGGTACCGTATAAAAATTTAATTTTTGTAATTTTTTTATAATTTTTTTTATCTAAATCTCTTAAAAAACAATTCTTTACCTTTTTAAAAGCATTTTTACAGTTGGAACGATGTGTCTTACTAACGGTTTAGAAATTAGCCATTGGCCACCGTGTAGAGACAACACACTGTTTAATGTTTATATACAAATAAAACCTATTTTCATATATTTGTACAACATTTAAGGAACTTTTTGTTCAAGTCTATGTAAACTTTTATGTTAAAAAGTTATGTTTTCTTACATGGAACATTTTTTTATAAATACAGCTCATATTCAAAATATTAGAATAATTACCTTTTTTTTTTAATTGAAAATATCATTTGGTAATTTAATGTCTTTTAATGAAAATATGCAAACGATATTTTTATTAAGAACTTATTGTTGATTAAACTTACTTGTTATCTTAAATTCAATATCATTTTTGAAAAGATTAATTGCAAAAAAAATTATTTTGAAAAGTCAAAATATTAGAATATTTATTCAAGTGGTTCAAAATATTAGAATATTTCACATTAATTCTCCTTTAATTATTACCAATTCTTAACTGGTGGCATCATTGATTAAATTCAGACTATTTTATTTAAAATCAGTATTCTTTTTTGCAGTTTGTTTCTTTTTCGTCTTAAAATGGGCCGTGTGAGTGATATTCCTGAATCTACTGAACTTCGTATGGTTGATTTGTATCGGCACGGTAAAAATTAATGTTTTATAGCGAATTATTTACATTGTTCGCAATCGAGCGTTAGTAAAATACTAACACAGTATTCAAAAATTGGAAAATTTCAAAATAATCGCCGAAATGGTGGCCGTAAACCAAAAACACCTGCTAGAGATGACAGGAAACTGAAGCGTATAGTTAAGAAAAATCGTTTTAAAAGTGTGCGATTCTTGCACCGAAAATGGAAAGAAGAAGGAGTTGAAGTTTCTACATCGACAACATTAAGACGTCTCCATAAATTTAAATTTGAATCTCGTGTACCGAAAACAAAACCTCTCATGACTGCAAGACAAAAGCGTATAAGATTGAATTGGTGTAAATCAAGACGTTTATGGAGCAATGAAGATTGGAAAAATATATTATTTAGTGATGAAAGTATGTTTTGTGTTTCATATGGTAATCAAGGTATTCGAGTTTGGAGAATGAAGCAAGAAGCATTTGATAAAGAATGCCTTAAACGTTTCATAAAATTTGCTGCTAGTGTCATGGTTTGGGGTTGTATGAGTGCAGAAGGACCTGGAAAGTTATGCATCGTCTACGAGAAGGTTAACTCTCTGATATATCAAGAAATTTTAGAATATTACATGATTCCATCATCAGAAGATTTATTTGAAGATGATTTCATCTTTCAACAAGATTTAGCGTCCCCGCATACCTCGGTGTCAACTAAGAATTGGTTCCGCCAACGCAACATTTAGGTACTTCCTTGGCCACCAAATTCACCAGATCTTAATCCCATCGAAAACTTATGGTGTATAATGAAGAAAAAACTTCAAGAAAATCCTCCTTCAAGTAAAACTGAGTTAGTGGCACGTATAAAGTCTATTTGGGCTAATATTGATAGAAATGTTTGTAAACACCTTGTATATAGTATGCAAGATCGATTGTACGCTGTTATGAAAGCTAAAGGGGATGCTACAAAATATTAACTACCATTTACTTCATATTCATAAGGTAATATTGTTGCGTAAAATAAAATATTGTAATATTTTGAACCATTCTAAATTTTATTCTAATATTCTGGTGTGTTTAAGGAAGCTGTATACCTAATTTACTGTGCTGTATTTTATATTGTATAAATGTTAAAATCTTATCTAAACATTCCAGATTTAATTTATAAGAAATTTAATTGCATTTACTTAGTATAAAAAATAAATAAATGACAAATAATTTTTTCTTATTACTTTTTCTCAATTATTCTAATATTTTGAATATGAGCTGTAAAGCATGCTTTTTTTCAATAATTTTTATTAAATATTAATTTTTTTTAGTACATTTAAATAACTATTTGATTATCAATTTCATAGTTTGCAATTCATAGCAATAAAATAATATATATATATCAAAATACATATCAATTACGTATTTATTATTGTTAGTTATTTATTTATTTTGTCATGAAAAGTACCAAAAATCCTCAGTCCAGAGGGAAATATGCGGTTGAAATACTCATAGCTCAAACTTATTATATCGAGGTACAGACTATGATATAATACGTTGCTCCTAAAACTATAGAAGCAAAAGAAATTGTAATTGTAAGCCAGTAAAATTTATCTGTAATAAATATTATGCAATCATGCTCTTAAAATAAAAGTGGGCATTGATTAAAATTTTTATTGTTGCAATATCTCTAACATAACAAAGCAATGTTTTTTTTCAGTTCATTACTTCCACTTTTCTATAAAGTCTCGGTGCCACCGTATCATAACGTATTATAATTTTTTTTTAACTGTGAATTACAATGATGAAATCGAACGGGATTTATAGGAGAACATTGAATGCTTATAAAAATGTTTAAAACAACTATTTTAAGTTCATAATAATAAAATAATATATATACTAAAATACATGTCATTTAAATTATTATTATAATTAATACCATTATTACATATATATATAGGGTATTTTAAGTGATTAACTTATGATTTAAGTAAAATTAATATTCTTGAAAATATAAAAAGGTTTAATAGCCATCAAAATATATATGTAACATTCAAATTTAACAGTAGAACTGAATAATATTCAGTATAAACAAGCTTCCTTGAGCTTTGCATTAAAAATCCACCAAACTCGCCATCGCTGAAAAATCTATATAATACCTCGTTCCTTCCATACATCATCACACGAGTCTTCCTTGGGATATCACGTTCATTAAATCATTGAGTTTATTATCTTTTACTGCTGAATACTTCATCCTTTATTCCCACATTCTCGGTTATTCTGACGACCTCGTCAGCTGCTTTTAAAAATTTGGACACAAATTCAAAGAAAAACAGGTAAACATAAAGCAAAAACATCTCACATTATGCAGATGCGTTACCCTACGGCTTGTATTCTGTAATAGTGGATATCTTATTGTCCACCATGGTTTCCGATTCTCTTTGCATCATAATGGTCATGTGATTTTTCTATAATGTTTTTATTCGGTCCATGGAATTTTCCCTTTTTCTGTCTTGTTCCATACTGCGTTTCTTGGATTACCATGGGATCATTTAATTCATATCTGTTACGTTCTTTTCTCATCATGTTAAATTGTTTTCTATAATTACCATTACTCCAAAAATATAGATTTCTACGCGGACCACTAAAATTTGTTTTAATGCTTCTTTTGCCTTTAAATTATTAGTATCCTTTTCACACGGTTCAGCCCTTTCTTTTTCAAAAATTTCATGTTTCCTTTCTGCTTGCTGTACCTCTAAATATTTTCTCCGATTTTCATATGTGTGATATTTTCCATCAAAATTATTTCTCGAATAATATTTCTTTTCTTCATTTCTGTCATCGTAATCACGCTTCCTGTAATTTCTGGTAAATCTCTGCTTATTTGCCGTTACCACTTTGATATTCTTTTCTTTCATTGTGTTTTTCCGTTTATAATATTTTTCAACTTTCGTCATTTCATTATTATTTATGGAAGCATGATTCAATTTTTAACAGAATTCTTCTGAACGTCAGTGCAACCTCCTTGAATACTGTTACGTTTGCCAACGATCTTAATTCCATTCTCGTATATCGCCAAATTTAATTTGCTAATCACATCATATATCAATAAAATATAATATGCAAGAGATTCTAACACATACAAATTTGTTTTGATTAGAAAACCATCAATATTAACCCTCTCGTGCATAAATTATTTTGCATTATTTTGCATTATTCACAAGAAAAACTGGTTTTGTGATAAATGAGAACTCGTTATGAAATAATTTTATTATTGTTCCTCATGCTAGCTATTATCTGTCCACAAATCAGATCTCCATAAATTAATGCTGATTTTTTTTTTGCTTAATAATGCAATAATTATCTGTCCTCATATGAGGCTCGTCTGCATGAGAGGGTTAAATTCATATGGAAAGTATCCTTTTGGATAAACAACTATTTTTTTATGTCGGACAAAGAGACATTATTTGAAAATAATTTTGGCGAGCCTATTTTCGTATAATATTCATAACTCACCAAACTGATATCACTTCCAGTGTCAAAGAAGATCTCTGTCTTTTCACCGTTAATATCAATATGTATCATGTAATTTGATTTGGCGCTGTTGGTTTGTTTGATTACTGTAGAATTCATCTCTGTGTGATTGAATAATCGCGGGTTTTGGCGCCGATTTTGGCTGTCATTTTTCATTTGTTTATTATTACCATTATTACATTGCGATATTGCGTGGTCAAGAAGGTTACTTTTGAAATACATAATTTGTGCCCTGTTCTTTTCATCAAAATAAGAAGATTCATTTGCATAATCTGTATTACCTTTAAATCGTTGTTTTCTTAAAGTATTATAACGTTGATATGGTAACCATGGTTTTGTGTTGTTGTTTTCGCGCATTTTTGGCTCCCTTTCTTCAAAGTGGTATGAATTTCTATTCATGATTTTAATATTACGTCTTGCTGTTTCGTAAACATCTAGTTTACAAACTAATGTATCAACACTTTTAATTTTGTGAAGATCATCGATAAAATGTTCCTTCATTTTTATCGGTAATATTCTTTTGATTTGATCTACCAGTATAAATTCTTTTAAATCTTCAAAATTGGATACATCAAGACCGGTAATACATTCTTCTAAATAATTTCCTAACTCAAATGCTAGATCGTGCCAAGTGGCTGAGTTTTCTTTCTTATGCGACAGTAATTTTTGCCTAAACTCTTCTGGAGTCAATTTGAATCTTTTGAGCAGCAAGTTTTTTACGTAATCGTAGTTATTTGTCAATGTTTGTGATTCTCTAGTTATAACATTAGCAATTTCTAGCGGTATTAAACTTAATAAGTGCATTACCTAATTGTCTTTTATTATATTCATTCTAGAAATTTGTCTCTCGAATAGAGCTAAATAGAAACTAAAATCACCCTTCCCGTCAAAGGGTGACATTAATTTAGACAAATCTGGTTGCTTACCTGAACCGGTTACAGTCGAACCTTCACTTATATTTGTCATATTCCCTTGAAGCTCAATTTTCCGTAATTCGTACTCTAGTTCTAATTTCTTTTCCTCTAATCTTATTTCTGCTTCTAACCGTCTTTCTTCTTTTTCTTTTTCTGTCTCTAGCCTTCTTTCTTCTTTTTCTGTCTCCAGCCTTCTTTCTTCTTTTTCTGCTTCAAGCCTTCTTCTTTTTCTGCCTCCAGCCTTCTTTCTTTTTTTCTGCTTCAAGCCTTCTTTCTTCTTTTTCTACTCTCTCCGCAGCAATGACTTCTAACCGAACTTTTACAAAATTTTCTTCATAATCCTTTGATTCAGTCATCAACTTTATCGAATCAATAATTCTTGGACTCTGAGGCACAACTATAAATAGGTCATCACACAATGTTAATAAATCCGCTTTTCTAACCTTATTCAGAATGGACATTATTTATGTTTGTTTACACTTCAACAAAACAATATATTGCACTATCTTGCAGGTTTGATTACGGATATTTTCTAATCATTACACATATAACAAACAGTTCCTTTTTATTATATTATACGTTTTAGTTTAAAAACAAAACATTTTTCTTAGCCTTATCTCTTCTTAGTACAAAATAGCTTCCATCGTGGAATTCAAATTCAAATCTCAATCATTGAAATCGTTCAAATCTCGGCAACGAACCCCCGAAAATTGTGGGATTTTAAGTGATTAACTTATGATTTAAGTAAAACTAATATTCTTGAAAATATAAAAAGGTTTAATAGACATCAAAATATATACGTAACATTCGAATTCAACAGTAGAACTGAATAATATTCAGTATAAACAAGCTTCCCTGAGCATTGCATTAAAAATCCACCAAACTCGCCATCGCTGAAAAATCTATATAACACGTTCCTTCCCTGCATCATCACACGAGTCTCCTTTGGGATATCACGTTCATTAAATCATTGAGTTTATTATCTTTTACTGTTGAATACTTCATCGTTTATTCCCACACACACACACACATATATATATATATATATTGTCATAAAAAGTACCAAAAATCCTTAGTCCCTTAATCCTTAAAGTTTTTACTAAAACTTTTTAACCTTTTTAAAAATTTAAAAAAATATATTTATTCTGTTACAGCTTCTCTTACAGATAAGCTACATTTTAAGTCAGGATTACCTAAAGAATGTTCAGATTTTGAGATTTCCTGTAGTCTATGTTGGATCTAAATACATAACGTATTTAAAAATGTATTCAATAATTTGCATAGAAGAAGTATTCTAATTAAATTTTCAGAAGCAAAGCGTTTCACTTTTACATACTTCAGAAAATCAATACATTGACAAATGTATTGAACAGAAAAGAATGTAAGAGATAAGAATTTGGAACTGCACGCTGAGAGGGAAAAGAATCAATCGAATGTAATTCAGAAAGCAAAACTTTTCTCTCGAATTTTATCTTCAAATTGAAATATTACATATTTTTCAAAGAATGTGGTCACAAACGCTGAAGAAAAAAAAAGCCTTGAAGGTTTTTCTTTTTTAATAACGGCTATTGTAAAATATGCCTCTGTATTTTCTTTAAATTATAAAATAAATATTACTTCTAGATGTTTTTACAAAAATATTAAAACTGACATTATAATTTTAGAATTGAGGATTTTTTTTAAACAAAGTTCTAGAATAATTTATTGAATGGTTATTTAATGAATTCTAAGCGAAAACGAGCGAATTTACACATAAATTAAATTCGTATACTTTAAAAGAAAACAACTGAAATGCATTCTAAAAACTGATTTTTTAGCTTATTTGTAAAGTATATATATATATATATTACACCAATTTTTTTTTATATATTTAGGATACTCTGTAAAATGTATGTAAAATCACCTATCACTACCGCCTGATTTTACAAGCATTGCTATTTATGCATCTGAAATTAAGAAGAAGGCTGTTGATAGGTGATATCTGACACATGCATGATGAATATTGATGTATATACATGAAGGTGGATCGAAAAAAACTTTTTTTCGATTTTTTTATGATGGCGGGTGCGAAAAGTGGCCACTGGTGGCACTCAGTTCACACAAAAAAATTGAGATTTTTTGGACATTTCCTTACCCAGCCGCAAACGGCTCTAAGTTTTCAAAAATGCTGATTTTTGAACTTTTTTAAGGAAAATTTTAAAAATGTTAAATTAAATTTATTTGGGTTGTATTTACTTGAAAAGGCATATTTAATGTACTAAATGTTTAAATAAGTTCTGATAATGCATTATTTAATTGCTATGTGTATTTTAATTTAGCCAATTTTTATAGCTTTTTCGCGTATAACAAGCGAAAGTTGTATTTGTTTGAATCGTTCATTAATTTTTCTCATTATGTCCCTTGGTCCTCTTTTTTTTTCTATGCGTCAAAGGTCATATTTTGGGGCAGCGGACAGAAGTATACTTCAAAAACAAATCTGAAAGATGAGAAGGGGGTGAAGCAGGACTCTAAACGAGCGCAATGTATAATGTTCAGTAAGTGAAAATTGGAAATAAAAGAGGGGCGAAAATTCGATGAGGGATTCTTATTATTTTTCCATGCTCCGTTTCCCTGTGATATTTGTTCAGTGTAAACATGAACCCCTTTTCTAGTGAAATACAGTACTTTTTGGATCATTTAACATGCGATTACAGTGTTTTGTGCATTTTTATTACGACAAGCTTAGAAATGGCTAGTATGAAGGACCATGAAAATGTAAAGACACGTGATAGTGTGATAACTAGCCTTTTTGGAACACTATGCATATTGAAGGAATTGCAATTGCCAACTTATCCTGATATCATAAGTCACTACTACTGGTTTCTTCGACATGCAGGAGTTATAACAGCAGAGGATAAGAATCTCGTCATCCATAAAAACAAGGTCAGAAAAGAGAAACAGAAACTTGGAAAGAAGATACAAGCGGAAGAAGTTCTTGACGAAAGGAAAATTAAAAGCATACTTTTTGATGGTAGAAAGGATAAAACTATCTTTATAGAAAAAAAGAACAAGCGGCATCGTCCAAGGAAAGGCAAAGAACACATCACCGTGCTTTCTGAACCTGGGTCGGAATACTGGGGTCACGTGACACTTGGTTCCAGTCATGGAACAGAAATAGCAAAATCATTATATAACCTCGTAAGACAGTTCAAGTTAGAATTTCCTGAACTCACAGCACTCGTGTGTGATGGCACCACTGTTAATACAGTACAACGCAATGGTGTAATTTAATTTCTTAAAAAAAAATAGGAAGAGAACTCCAACATTCGATATGTATTCTTCATACGAACGAACTCCCACTCCGACATCAACTCTCTAAACTTGTTGGTGGAACCACGAGACCTAAGACTTTTGCCAGTCCAATCGATGCTAGACTAACGGGATGTGAAAATCTACTGGTCACTTTGTTCGGTCCTGTTGTAATTTCAAGCACATCAGAAATGGAAAATGCTGAAGATTTGAGAACAGATCAAAAGTATTTCTTTGATATTTATGCAGCGATTTCAATTAGAGTATGTCCTCGAGAACAAAAACACAGAAAAACAGAGCCAATTGGGAAATCTGGATGGATCACAATTGCTTGCAGAATTTTAAGCTTGTACGTTAGTAGTTCAAATTCTGAAAAAGCATTAAAATTTATCTCGCTTAGTACGTGATACGAGTTTATGCTCTCTTTTGGATTTCTGTTAGCAAAACGCCAGGTTGCGCGGTCTGACATAGACATATGTGGTAGATAGTTAAACTTTCAGCGTTTTTACCAGATGACGTAAAGAAGGCAGTGCATACCATCATCCAAACAAATGGATACTATGGTCGTTCCGAGAATTTACGGATAGCAATGGCAACCGATGATAGACAATATATTAGGAGAATGGCATGGGAAAAAATAAAAAATATTCCTTAATTTAAAAAAGAGTAAAACAAACATAGTGCGAGAGTTTCAAGTTCCAAAGCTGAATTTTAAAGCAACGGAACACTATGAGTGTATCGACTGGGTCGTCGCCCAAATCCGCGAACCTCCTATAACAAAAACCTTTTCACTAGCAGAAAATGGAGAAAACGTAATTTCAGGATCCATATTGGATGAACCATTAGTCTGCTTTCCAAGTCACTCCCACGTTGTGGAAAGAGTCGTTGAAATAGTGATAGAAGATGCATCAAAGGTGTGCGGGAGTGAAGTAAGAGATGCAAAACTGCAAGCAGTTAAAGTTACTTTCTAAAAAGTACTCTGTAGCGTAAAAAAGTATACATTTTGAATAAAACATTTTGTGCGTAGGAGGGCGGGTAAAAATCGGCGTGCAATTACCGACTCGTGATGAGTTCTAGGATGTTTCGCGTTGGTACTGATCGCAAAACATGCTAAAAGCTGTACACTAAAATAATGCTCAATTAGAGGTTATTTAAACATTTGGAACATAAAATATATCTTTTCAACTAAACACTACCAAAATAAACTTAATTTAATGTTTTAATTTTTTTGCAAAAAAAGTTCAAAAATCATCATTTTTGCAAAACTTCAAGCCATTTGCGGCAGGGTAAAGAATTGTTCAAATAATCTCAAAATTTTTGTGCGAACTGGGTGCCACTGGTGCCACTTTTAAGCATCCGCCATCATCGAAAATCAAAAAAAAGTTTTTTTCGGAATATTCTAGTATACATTCTCAGAGATCGCTCAAATTAGTACTTAGTTTTGATATACAAAAGTAATTTTTGTAAAAACTTAAAAACTTCATCTTGCTCAAAAAACTGAATTAACTCCTAAGAATTTTTGTGCGATGATTTGCTACTACTTTCATCATAAATTATCTCAATAACAATGCATCCATCAATTCACTCTATATTTTAGCATTGTAGCATAGTGAAAGACCAATGTATATCACTGATTTAGTCAATTCAATCGTAGCGGTCGTTCGCTCAAAAACTTATTTAAAGAAGAATTATCAAAATCGATTGTTGTGCCAGACATTATCGATGCTGTGCGAGAACCGATAAAGCAAGACCGTCATGCCATTTTCGATAAACATTCCGCTGAAAAGAATATTTGTGGGTGTAGGATTCTAGGTAATTTGATAATCACTCAAAAATATGGCTCATGATTGAAAGGTGTAAAGAAATGCGCAAAAAATACAATCTGGTGCATCAAAAGCCCAGTTGTAAACTGGAGTTTAAACAGATGATAAACCATGAGTCTATGTGTATGAAATCAAAAATACACAACAATCGACTGTATGGATATTCAAAATGAGTCCCTGTAAAAGTTAGTCACACAAGAGATACTTCGAAGCAAATGATCACCTGCTTTGGGAGGATAATGGACATGTGGCTACAATGCATCTAGAGAATTATATAAAAGGGATTTCTGATTGATAAATAACCATTTGTTTACAAAAAAACTTCAAAGAAATAAGAAAATAACATCCAGCGAGCAGGATCATTCTTCATTGTGACAACGCAAGTTCTCCCCAGTAGCCAAACAATATTGGACCAATATTGGCTACATCTAGGAGCAATATTGGAACATTGGCACAATATTGGCATGATATATTCCTCCAATAGTAGAATGTTTACATTTTGCCCTTATTTAGACAATATTTGCCGCCAATATTATGCCAATGTAACTCCAAAATTTGTACAATATTGGGGATTCATTGGAAGTATTTCCAATGTAACGTCAATATTTGTGCAATATTGGATTATCATTGGAAATATTTCTAATGTAACGCCAACGTTTGTGCAATATTGGGGAATTCATTGGAAATATTTCCAATGTGTTGCCAACATTTATATAATAATGGGAATTCGTTGGAAATATATCCAATGAAATGCCAATATTTAACCAATATTGGCATTTTATTATCAATATTTCCAATAAATGAAATATTGGCGTAACGCTGAACAATATTGGCTCTCATATCAGCCCAAACAACTCAATATTTGCTGGTCAAAATTTGAATTGATGTATCTTCCGCCATACAGCCCTGATTTGACACCGAATGACTTTTATCCACTTCCGTGAAGAATAAATTGAAAAATCAATGATTTTCGACACCAGAAGAAGTGATTGAAGCGTTCAAAATGTCAGTTTTAAAAATACATGTTTCGAATGGAAAAAGTTGTTATGAAAATTTGTTCAAACGTACTTGAAAGTGTATCGGTCCTACGGAAAATATTTTGAAAAACAATAAAACATTTTTCAATGACAAATATTTGTGTTTATTTATTTACCGGATTCATAAATAGCAGCCCTAGTATAGGAAATGTTACATTTAGGTAGATTTCATAATAAATACTACCTTACCGTTGCTACAATGGTCCGACATTTGAAAGATACCTTCATAACTTTTCATTATGTCACACTAGAAACCCAAAATCCCTCCAAAATAAAAAAAATTACGTACTATATATACATTACATATGTACGTATATACTATTTTTTTAGACACGATAAAAATCGCAATTATGCATGGATTGTCCTCGAACTCACGAAAAACATTGTGATGGCTGATATCTAGACGGGGATTGCAAATGGGTGAAACCTGCCCAAAGGAATGAAAATAAGGAAAGGTTTTGTAAAAAACAGAAAAACCCATAAATTCTTAGTTATAATGCATATCAAATCAGTTTAAAGTTGGAAAAAGATGAGGAATAAAAAATTAATAACTTCATCAATTCAAAAGATATCCAATCCGGTCAAATTTATTATATATCTTTTAAATGTTATCGACAATAAAATAACTCAATGTTTGCTAAAAATGAATTTTAAAATTCGAGCAATACCTTACTTATTCAAATTTCGTCATGTTTCATTGCATGCGACAGCGATAAAATAATAAAAATATTTTCGCAAAAACTTTTAAATTAAAAAACTACGTAAAAAAAAAATTCACGCGATTCTGTTATATTGGACTAAGTATCAGAGAAATAGAACCAAAGAATACAAGGTACTGTTTACAGAAAATCCTCAGCCAATCAATTCATTATACTTCATAAGGCTCAAGACCAGATTTCCTACAAAATTTCTGCATTTAATCATTCCATCAAAAGATCTTTCACAGTCTGTACCCCCTGAGTATTTAGACAGCAAAATAAATAAGATATGTGGCATTGCAAGAAACAATGGCTATAAAGAAAGCACAATAAATTATTAAGAGCATAACGTATATAAGAATGTTATGTAAGAATAACAAATACAAAGCTGAAAACTCGTATCAAAGAACATATAGCAGACATCAAAAACAAGAAGAAAAGTACAGCTTTGGCCCGACTCTGTAACAAAGAACCTTTATAAATCGGTTTTTAAAATAGTAGAATAATTACGAGCGACTAGGTATAACTTCATTAAACAGCTGATTTTTTCGGTTGCTTTATGCCAGCTTATTTTTTAATTTGGCGATGAAATACCAAGGTACTTTGAGAAAGAATTAAGTAAATCCGGGCACATAGTACTTTGGTTGGAAAATCGTATGAGCGATTTCGTCTAGCGGTTCTAACTAGGGTGGTCCCGAACAGATGGATCAATTACCAAATACTGAGTTCACATGTTCTGTCCTTGTGTGAGACTTTTCATTTATTTATTTCGAGTTTTGTTTTAATCTTTATTAATTCAATTAATAAAAATCAATTGGTCTTTAATATCGTTTCCTTTGTAATTATTTTATTGTCAATTAAATAATTAAATTAAATTAAACTAAAATTGTAATTAAGATTTAAAAATATTTTTTTTTAATAAATGAGTTTCTTTAATACTTAAAATATAACAAAATTATCATCTTAACTTAAATTGAAATTACTTTTTTTATGGAGCTTTAGTAACATATATAAATAAATATATATATACAGAGTGTCTCACAAAGGACCCCTAACTTTAAAAATCTTTAACTCGGAAAAGGTGATAGATAGAAACATGAAACCAGTGGTATGTTTATTAAAAAATTCATTAGAATGTTATACATAAATCAGAAAAATTAATTTAAAATATCGCTCATAGATGGCGCTGAGAGCTTTAAGACCTTCTAAAGAAACACTGTCAAAAATTTGAAACGTTTGCTTTATCGTCACTCCATCGCTTTTATAGAATATCTCTATTTTGACCAATGAGAATCCTCCATAACACATTGAAGTAATCGTTTTCTATATAAGTGGTGGAGTGACGATGCAGCAAATGTTTCAAATTTTTAACAGTGTCTCTTTAGAAGGTCTTGACGCTCACAGCGCCATCTATGAGCGCTATTTTTAACTAAATTTTCTGATTTATGTTTAAGATTCTTACGATTTTTTTAATAAACACACCACTGGTTTCATGTTTCTATCTATCACCGTTTCCGAGTAATAGATTTTTAAAGTTAAGGGTCCTTTGTGAAACATCCTGTATATTTATAATTAGCAGAATTATTTTTTAAACCCTTTATCATTTAAAAGTAAGGTATTAATTTCTCATATATAAAAATTTTTATTAATTTATCAACTACTTTATTATTTTTTATTGAAAATATCATACTGTTATGAAATTATAATTAAAAAATCTTATCATATATGAACTATTTTTTAAATAATTAAAATCAATGTTTATTGAAATCTAATTGTAATATTTTCCCAAATTTTAATGGACAATATTTTCATGTAAGAACTTTTGTAATACATAAACTGTAATTAACAGAACGAATTTATTAAAACATTCATCTTAAAAATTAATTATTATCCATCATGTACAAAATTGCATCGATAATATTTGTTGAAAAGGTAAATTAAGCATTGCATATATTAAATTTTCATACTTTAAGTAATTCAAAAAAATGATTAAAACAAAAATAAATAGATAATTCTTATTTAATCATTTTTTGCAAAAAGTTGTATAAATTTGTGTCGATGTTGCAATAAAAGTATAATATACATCATAGAAATATGAATATAAAAGAAATATAATATCAATTGCAATATAGATAAATAAAATAGTGATTATTATTATAGAAGTTTTTGTTTCTATCTTTATTTATTGATTTGTAATCAGTTTCTTTATAAATTTTATTCGAAATCCAATATTATTTTTGAAGTTTTACTACATGATATCATTTACAAGCTATTATTAAATATTTAAAAGAAAATATTTACTTAAATACAAGAATAATATCTCTTAAAATGACGTTAAAATATATCTTTTCATGTTAGAACTTCAATAACGTATTTTTAGTTACGCTGTCAGAATCTTAATTTTAACAGAAAGTGGAGATTTTTTCAGATGATCTTAAGATTATTTTTAGTTAGGGGGAGGGCGTTATTACCCCAAGATAACTTATCTTTATTCAAATTCTTGAAAATAGTTTATAATTTGTATTATCGATATTGCTTGTTTGATATAAAAGAAAAATATTTTGTCTGATACTACATTCAAATCTAACCCATCATAATTCACCCAGAATAATTTATCTGAAAAATTGTAATATAAGATTCTTTCCTTGTGATCTATATACGCCTGTCATATCCAGGTCTATTATTCTAATATAACTGTCGCTGGTAAAAGAGAACCAACTGTATGCTTCAAATGAATTTCAAAGCATAAATGATAAATTCCATAGAAAATTATGTTTGACAACATTTCGTAAAAGAAAATTGGATTTGTTTTTCAATAAATAAGGCTTAAAAGCAGTTTATACGTATATCTATATCAATTTATAATGCTGAAATGCATTATTCTTCCTAGAATTCATGTATAGTTTCTTTTATTTTCCATACTTGGAAACGAAACACTCATCTATCATATACATTAATAATATTTCATACAAATCAAAACAAATTTGATAACACATTTGTTTCTTACTTCTTTAAATGCAATGCATATTTTAGAAAATTTTTGACAGAAAGAAACCTTAACAAATTTTCCTGACTTTCATAAAATTTAAAATTTTTCAACTTTATAAACGCATATGAGGAACATTTTTTAAATTAAAATTGTTAATAAATAATACTTTTTAACTATTTCTAACATATTAACATAATACTATATTAATCAAATACATTCTTCTTCAATATTTTAAAATAGGTAAACTACGGGCCTGAAGAAAAATATTCAAGTATGTTCCACAATTATTGGTATAAATATGCTGAACGAGACATTTTAATGTGTTATGCTTTTTCTTGCTAAGTTAATTTTTTCCGTTATAATATGTATATCAACCAACACAAGAAATACGAGGCTGTGCAAAATAATTGGAATGCATATTTGTCTATGGTAAATAACTCTAAAATCAAATTTTCAAATGTTTCGTTTGTCTTCTAAAAGTTTACTTAGACACCTTATTTACCTTACAATAACGAAATTTTGATAAACATTTCTGAAAATGTTTTAAAACGTTTCATTATCTAGACTTGACGCATGATTTTTCTTTCTTGTTTTATAAAGTCATACACTTGTGGACGAGTGAATTTTGAAACTTTTTGGTATAAACTGACAGAGGGCAGTTGTGTTTTTAATGAACGATTCTGCTAGAACTTTTCTTAAACGTGGAATATTGCATTTATGAAAATGTTTCACATTATTTTATTATTGCAATAAGCATGATCACTAGTTTTATTAGCATCAAAATCGTATTTCTTTCAGTGGTATCATGTCTACAGTGTCCTTAAATGTGATTGTCAATACATTATGAGATTTTAGGAAACACTCTTACACCAAATTTGCTCCAATTCCACATTTGCTCAAATATATCGATTGGCTATAGAATTGATTACGAAAGATTAACTATTTGAATCTTATTTCTTTTTAGATGTTGAATCTGTATGTAATTGTAACATCATTAAAAAAAATAAAGTACTCAAAAATGAGTATATCGATGTACTCATCAAATTGAGTATTTTTGGAACAAAATGAACATTATGCTTTGTCAATTTTGAAATATCACATGTTATAAAACGCAGACAAAATGACGAATTTGTATCCTGTAATGTTTTATTTTATTTATGGCGGCATAAAATGTTTATTGATACAAATATTAACCTTTCTACCCTGTTCATATTTTACTCAATCTTGATAAAAATATTTCACGGCAGAATTGTTATTTAAAATATTTCAATATATTTAATTGATTTATTTCTCTGAATTCGTTATTTAACTTTCTTTATGAAAAAAGTTCTGATTCGAATCGTATAAAACTAATTATAGATATGGGTCGATTTGACCCATTCGGAGTCGGAAGGTTAAGTAATGCCCAAAATTTTCTTGCAAATAATGCTCTGTTCATGAAAATATTCGATTTGGATATATAGTTAATATTTTTGTTATTATTTACAAATTTATAATTCACGTTGATTCAATGTTTATTTTATAATTAACGTTAAATGTTAATAACTATGAACGGGAGATAAAAATCAGTACATTTTTTTTATTTAACTAGTAGGTTCAGGGATCGTACACAGCGATGAATATTTGAACACAACCATTGAATCCGAAATAAATACACGTGTTTTTCAATTTTGAGTATATCTGAATCGAAACTATTTTGAGTATGTGATGTATTTAAAATTGAGTACTTTTTACTCAATTTTGAGTACCCAATTATTTCAGTTATGTAGTGGAACCTAGCTTTAGTACTAAATTGACATATCTTAATTAAAAGGCGAATCTTTATTTAATACTGAACATAGTATAAAATTAAGTTCATCTAGTTAAAAGAATTTTTAACGTAGTTTTATTCATGTGTACATTGAAAAAAAATAATTCCTCAAAATTGAGTGAAAAGTACTCAATTTTAAGTACTTCACATACTCGAAATAGCTCCGATCCAAATATACTCAAAACTAAGAAACACGTCTACTTATTTTTGATTCTATGGTAGTGTTCAAATGTAAACCGCTATGAACTGCCCGCTTAGTTTATAAATTAAAGTAAAAATATACTAGCATTTATTTCTTGCTCAAAATTATTAACAAGAAAAGTTTAATTGATTGTTTATTAAGAAAAATAGCAAAAATTATTTGCGAAATACTCAAATCAATTATTTTTATGGCAAGAGCACACTATTTGCAAGCAATTTTAAATTATTTCAAAATACTGTGTATAATTTGATAATAAAGCATAGCACGGTAGTGCTATGCTTCATTTATTTCCAGTGTGACTCCGTAATGTTATTTTAATACGGAATTTAACATTGAACGAGTTATTTACTAGACATTTTCCCACATTTTGTACCCGCTGCCACAAATTTTCTTCAAAGGATCTAATTGTTTAAAAAATAATTTCTTCCAATCAAAAAAATATATATACAGAGGTCAATGGTCATATTTCCTGCAGTAATTAATCATTTTTACGTGATAAGTGAAAAGAAATTTTTTTATTGTAAGAATTAAAAATGGTATATTTACGACGTCATATTAGAAATGAAACGGAGATTTGCAAACATTTGGTACAAAGACAAGAATCGTCAACAAAAAGCAATATGAAGCATGATTTTTATAATAAAAGGACATTTTCAAACATTGATCAAGAAGCTTCTAACTGACGAAATATAGAAAATAAGTAAATTAAACTTTTTTCTACCTATTTATTGTCTCTACAAAATAATAGAAAATAACTTAAAAATATATATGTAACTGATATTCGAAAGTGAATTTTTTGAAACATTGGCATCAGAAAAAAATCGCACAAAACCCAGTGGGTATATGATATTTGCGCCGGGATTTCATACTTATACCACATTTTTAAAAATTTCTTCGTTTGATATGTTCGAAGAAAATCAAAATAAATTAAGGTGAATAAAAGTTTTCAAAAATAACAGTACTTGAAAATAATAGTATTTCATCCTTTATGTAATTTTCATCCGTTATGTAATGAAACTGGTAAATCTGCAGAACTAGGACTTCAAACATAGCACTTTTTTAAGGCTAAACCGCAGAATTATCAACTACTTGGTGTAAGACTTTTCGGCACTGCAATAAATTCGCCAGTTCTATCAACCTAAATATTCAAATCCAATGTAAACAAATATAAACAATAATGTTTACAAATATATTTTTTCCCGATTTTGAGATTTTTTAAAATCGTGCCTAAATTTGTGATTTTACAAATAATTAATCATTGGATAAAATCAATTTTGAATCAATGGTGCTACTTGGTTATCCCATCGACCAAATACTATCGCCAAACTATAAGATTAAATGCCAATAATGGATGATCGTGAATGTCACATTCAATGACATTAAATATTTACGTATTTAGAGATGTCTTCAAATGATTTTATTTCCACTTTTATTAGTATTTTCATTAATATTTTGCTCATTTATTTGTTCTTTTGTTATTAAAAAAATGCCAATATGTATAATTTGGCTATCAGTTTGGCAATTTATATAATTTGGCAAAATTGATTGACGGGATAACCAAGTAGTACCGTTGTTGTATTAAATTCATTATTCCGATGATTTTAATATGATAAAATACTACACGATTTAATTTTTGAAATATCGCAAAGAGTTTCTGTTGAAAAATATTTTTTTTTTATACTTTAAGTTAATATTTTTATAAAGCTCTTTTTATTCACTATCTCTATAAATTAATAAAATTTAAGCACATTTGGAATATTCACAATGGGTCACCTTTTGGCATAGATATCTAATACTTACCATGTTGGCGCAATTTTTTTCTCATGCCAATTTGGCGAAAATTTCGTTTTCAAATACCAATCACATATATATTTTTAAATTATTTTCTAATATTTAAAAATAGAAAAAGTTTATTAATAACTATAGAACAAAACGATCTACATCATTTAAAAAAAGTAATATAAAATAAACAATTTATTAGTAAATAGACAACGACAGCCCAGGTTAGCATGTGAGGCATACAATTTCCAATTTGTTCCAATCGCGCCAACGTATTGCATGTATGACATCTATCCCCAACTTTTCTAAGCTGAACCCTGCCTAGAGTTCCGAGAGCGATTTGAAGTTCTGTCAAAGTTAAATTTCAATTTTGGGCAGACTTCAATTCAAACATTAATTAATTTATCAAGAAACTTCTAAATGAAGAAATACAGAAAATAAATAAATATGACGTAATACACAAAATAAAAAAATAAATACTTTTTATTAATACTATGTCTTTAGGTATTAATGGAGGACAATATTATAATGTCTTAAGGTGAAATTCTAGAACTATACTTCTACGCAATGTATCAATACTGATTGTTAAGTATAAATATCAGTTACATGCAGAAGAGACTTTTCTGATTCATAAGAAATTAATTCGCCGAAGAAAAAAGTGATATCCATTTTTTTTTTCGTTATTCCATTATAAAAAAAGAAATTCATTTTAAGAATTAAATAGCGCACATTTATGACGTCATATTGGAAATGAAACAGAGATTTTGAAATATTTGGTATCGAGACAGAATCATGTACAGAATACAATTCTATATGTAAAATAAATAATAATAACAATTTGGAAATGCGGCAAATGATTTAGAAATGGATCAATGAAAATTTGTGAAAAACCCAATGGAGAAATGAAAATCTACACAGATATGACGGAGAATGATAAATAGAGTTTTTAATTTGGGGTGGTTTTGGAGTCTGGGTATCATGATCGGTATAGATATGGAAAAATAAATCAGAATTTTCTACGTAGGGAAGAACGTAGTAGTTAGTATTTCATCAAATGAAATTTTGTTCAAAAATCTAATTTAATTTTGAGGTCCTTTCATAGTTTTGCAGAACTGCTAAATTGTAACTAAAGTAAGTGCTTCAACACTCGCTCATCTTACTTGCACATATGAAGCCAACAAGATGTTCAATCTTGAACTAGTTATACTCTCAAATTTTTCATCACCATATTCTTTTTAGCATAAAATGGAGCTATTACAACACTTTAATAAGAAACATGGTACTTACAATGTGAATTTTCACTAGTTCATTTTTCTGCGTCAGAGAAAGAGAGAGAGAAATATGAGCCCATCAAATGTTCTCTTGAGCGCACCATCCCCTCATAGTTCACTTCTAGCTATGGCCCTGGGTAAATTATATCAGTAATTGTGATACAATACCGCATAAAGGAAGTCCTGATGATGGTACCTTCAGTTAATTTTGAAATGAGTTCAACTGAATGCAGTAGTTATTAAAAAACTTCAGATATTAAAAAAAACATAATTTGCAGAACAAATTAAAAAAAAACAAAATTTATTTCCTGTACCATTTAAACCCAAGAAGGGACAAATATTAAGATATTTGATTTATTTATTTCTACATTTAGTATTAAATTTTTGTATCAAATAATTTAAATTATGTGAACATTTAAAAAAATTAAAATAAAATTCAAACAATATGATACTTAAAACCCCAAAATCTTAGATCCCGTTCAAACGAAATCGAAATAAATCTGAGACTTTTTTCCAAACTTAACTTGCAAAAATTTGTTTTGCAGATTTTTTATAATGTTTACGTTAGGTATAAATAAAAATAATAGACACATCTAAAAAGCAAATGTTAAGAAAATTTCTAAGATTTATTTCGATTTCGTTTGAACGGGATCTAAGATTTTGGGGTTTTAAGTATCCTATTGATTGAATTTCATTTTTATTTTTTTAATGTTCACATAATTTAAATTATTTGATACAAAAATTTAATACTAAATGTAGAAATAACTAAATCAAATATCTTAATATCTGTCCCTTCTTGGGCTTAAATGGTACAGGAAATAAATTTTGTTTTTTTTAATTTGTTAAGCAAATTATGTTTTTGTTTAATTTGCATTAATCTTTTATGCCACCATGAATAAAAAAACCATTACAGAGTACAAAATTATCGTTAGTTTGGATTTGATAACATGTGATGTCTTAAAATTGAGAAAGCAATGAGATCATTTTTGATCCAAACATATTCAATTCAGTGTGAGCACATAGATGTACTTATTTTTAAGTATTTCATTTTTTTTTCCAGTGTAAGGAAAAAATGTAGAACAATTATCTTCGTTTTTTTCCATAGAAGAATTTTTTTTTCTTCGCTGCTTAACACGTTCGCTGTCACTGACGCGCTAGCACGTCCGACCGGGGCCTCTTTGTATGCTGGTGACGCTCTAGAGCGTCGAGTGTTAAGGAGCTCAGGATCCTTCATTATTCTCACCAGTTCTTATTTATTGTAAAATTTACTTTATTCAACGAGAGTATTTTCGCGATTCAACTACAGAAAAATTTTCTGTTTTAAAAAACCGGTGGTAAAACATTAAAATTTTAAGCAAAATGTTCTTGCTGCAATATTGTACAAGTATTGTTTTGTAATCCGGCTCGGAGGACGGAAGTATGATTTTTAGTGTCAGCGAATGTGTTATAACACCAATTTTCTAGCTCTTATCATATGGTTCGAAATTGTTCCTTTGTAACTGAAATCAAACTTCCGATACTTTTAGTTCAGTTCTTATTGTTTAACGAGTTAGAAATGAGAAAAGAAGAAAATGAGTGACTAATTGATTTATTTTAAATGTTCTTCATAATAAAATGTTCCACCCTATACCAATTCATTTTTATTAAACCTTACAGACAAGACAATAAAAGAACTGGAGCGAAGCTTCTTCGATAATTAATTACCATCAAGTACAAACGACATAAAAGAGCAATTGAAGAGAAAAGGAAAAACGCATTTAGCTGTCAATTAAATGCGTCCCTTAAAAGACTGCTGCCCAATAAAGATTATATCGGCTTTTTGTTAGGTATTTCCGCAAACGGGAATTTGAAAAGGAGCAATTAAGACACGCTTGTTTGCTCAAATAAATCGATTGGTTATAGACCTGATTACAAAAGATTACCCATAAAAATCTTGTTTCTTTTTAGATGTTAATTTGTATGCATTACAACATGTAGTGGAACCTCGCTTTGGTACGAAAGTGACATATCTTAATTTAAAGGCGAATTTTTATTTGATATTGAACATAACTTTAAAATAAGTTTTTCAAGTTAAAAAAAAAATTTACATAGATTTATTCATGTGTAATGAAAGAAAAAATATACTCCCTCTGTCCCAAATTAGTTGCGACATTTAGGTTGAAAATCTTGTCCCAAATTAGTTGCGACATTTCAAGTAGGCGGAGTCATAAATAACTTCTGATGCAGTTTAGTAAATCGACACCAGTAAAATTATACTAGAATTAATAATAAGGGGTATACTAGATTTCAGAAGTAATGTTAACTTGAATTTGATGTAAAAGAAAAAGAAATAATAATTTAGAAAATTCTCTGAAGAAAGAAATGAATAATATTGAGTCCAACGCTGCACTGGAATGTTTGAAATGGTATTTGAAAAATTGTAAAGTAAGCCTTCATGCCATAAATGCTGCAGCAATTAAATTCAATGTGTATCAAATGTGCACATGTGCATTACATGCTATCCCGTTTGCGGAAGCAAGCAAAGCCATCTAAAATAAAATATGAGGAAAATTACAGAGAAAGTTTACAAAAAATTATAAATGCGGATGAAAAAAAATGCCACTGAGCAAAATCATAGATATTTCAATAAAACGAAGACAATCACTGAGAAGATTCGTAAATCAATGTTACACATGACTCTCAAAGCGGAAAAATTTTTGAAGCGTATTTCACCCATCATTAAACAAAGTCTAATAGAAAAACTTAAGCTCGACAGAATTCGATTTTGTTTGCAGCATGCTTATGCTAAAAGATACTTTTCAGAAATTTTGGAATAAAATGTTCATAAATGAGTTCACGATTGATTAGCTTGAAGATAGTTTTATGTGTTTACTGTTAAAAGTCTTTAAAAAAGGGGTGTGGCTTAAGAGCGTGTGAACGAGGATTTTTTAAACTAATTAATTATTTATTTATGGAATGATGGAGGGAATGTTAGGCGCGTAAATATTGTTGATTGATAGTATAGCTTTCTAAAAAATGTTCAAACAAAACCATAAAGTCATAAATAACAATAATCAGTACAAAAGTATTCAAATGTCGCAACTAATTTGGGACAGAGGGAGTATCAATTATCTTCGATTATTTCCATAGAAGAGTTTTCTTTCGCCGCTTAAAACACCCGTCTTCCAGTTCTTGTCATATGGTTGGAAATTGTACCTTTGTAAACTGAAATTAAACTTCCGATACTTTTATCTCAGTTCTTATTGTTTAACGAGTTCCAAATGAGAAAAGGAGGAAATGAGTGACGAGTTGATTTATTTTAAGTGTACTTCATAATAAAACGTTCTATCCTACATCAATTCATTTTTATTAAACCTTACAGACAAGGCAATAAAAGATCTGCAGGGAAGCTTCTTCGGCAATTAATTACCAACAAGTACTTAAACGACATAAAAGAGCAATTGGAGAGAAAAGGAAAAACGCATTTAGCTGTCAATTAACGTGTCACTTAAAAGAACTGCTGTCCAATAAAGATTATATGGGCTTTTTGTTAGGTATTTCCGTAAACGGGGAATTTGAAAAGAAGCAATTAAGACACGCTTGTTTTCCGATATACTTATGCGCTGTCATTTTTTAAGCATCGATTTAAGATTGGGGAACATTAATTGAAGTTAAAATTAATGCTTCTCTAGTGAATTTAAAGTGATCTATTTAACAACTTTCTTTAGCAAAAGAGAAATCTTTCGAAAGTTTTGAAGCTCAAAATTATTATTGAGTAGTAAAAAATAAAACAAAATGTAGAAGAGATTTTTTTGCGGAGGGAGGGGGTATATTCAGCACTATTGTTTTAATTTGTTGGATTATATTTTAACTAAAAATTAATTTCAAAGAAATGTTCATTTGAGCGTAAGAAAATGTCAATGAATGCACGTTACAGATAACGATTCCTGTAATTTCCATTTTTCTTTTATTTTTCGGAATATATACATACCATATACGAAGACACAGTGTAACCCAAAAATTTTCACACACTTTTAAAATTTAATGTAATATAGATTTTATGAATTTTTTACGCATTATTGCAAGTGCACAATATTCCATGTTATTTGGAAGTAGTCCCACATCTATCTGCTTCGTTTTGGGTACAACGCAATTCGAGCTTATTCTATCTACGATAGCTTTCAGAATTTTTAAGGCATGTTCTCGAGACTTTTACAACAGTTTCTCTATACATTTAGCTAATACATTATGCATAATACATTTGATTATCTTCGTGCATGAGCAGGGGAACATTATTTAATAAACCTGGTCATTATTCATCTTGTTTTTATTAATTTTTAATTTTGATTTCAGGGTGTTGTATACAATGTTATATGTCATATAAAAAAAACATTGTTTTATATTAAAAACTCTGAAACTTATAAGCAAAACGCTTGGCAAACTTTGGGACTAATTTTATAAAAGCCTTCATTTCTCTTAGAGTACATGTGCTATCTTTATACAAATGAACACACTTTGTTACAATAAGCCTTATAATCATGTTCCATACTTTGAATGCTTTTGCTATATTGGCTTTTACAGGGTTATCCAAAAGCTATTTGTTTTTTTTTTATTGCTGGCAATCCCTTTTGTAGTTTTGAGAAAAATGTTCGTGGAATTATATGACCTTTACTATTCTGTTTACTTATCTGGAATCTCAGGATAATTCCTCATGCATTTTTGTAAATATTCAACAAAACGCTTAAAATCGCAAGTAACCGGTCATTATTGGCTATATAGTATATATATATACATATAATAAAAACATAAATTGTAGAACAAATCATGAAAACAAAAGTTATTTCCTACATTAAGTCCGAGAAAGGACAGATATTATAATATAATGGACTATCTCTATTCTGAACACGCATGGGGCATATAAAAAATGTTCAGATTAGGGGGGTGTTCATTATAGAGGGAGACTGGTAAGTGCATTACTATTATTACTACGTATTGAGTTTATAAACTGTATAGAATAGTTAGCCATGCCTGTTTTAAAGATGGACCTGCTAAATTTAGATTTGGTGGCTTGTGCAATGTCAAACTAAATTCGATCGGACCTGTAATCTGCCATCTTTCCTTTATTTATTTATTTTTTAAAGTTTTACAAAAAATACATACATACAATATTCTATTTGAAGAGATAATCGATACGTTATTCAACAAAGTGAGAAATTTTAGTCTGTTTTTGCATTGTGTTTGCTTGTGCAGCGTACATGTTTGCTTAAAAAGAGAAAAGTCTTCCGGGTAATATTTAACTGCATAATTTAGCACATCTTGAATTTCTTGGTCATACTGCTTGAAAGTAATCGTACTTCATGTTTCATCGGTCTCTTTTGGTTCTGCTTCTCCTTCACATTATTCTTCCTCTTCGACAATATTGTTGTTGCAAACCATAAGGATTTTATTTAATTCGAGATAAACTCCAGATCCTTTATTCTTGATTGCTCATTCTTACTTTGAAATCTAACTTCGTTGATGCATCTTTATATAGTGTGGAGGATTTCTTCATTCCAAGCTTTGGCTATCCAATGAACAGCATCCATGACGCTAGATTGATTGCCTTCAGAAAATTGATTCATTATTGAGCTTTAAAAATCTTGATTGCTCCTTGATTCAGTGGTTAGATTATGGAAGTACATTTTGGTTTCAGGAGTTTCAGGTTCACTTTGATCACCCGCATGTTTGTGTGTGATATGATTATCCAAAAAATAACCTTTCTTTTCTTAAATATCTCGTTAATTTCCTCCAACCATTGTGAGAAAATTGTGAATATCATCACAGCTTTTCGATTTGGTTATAGTACACAGGCAATGATGCAATTTTCTGATTTTAGTATCAGCTTGGTTTCTCACTCTTTCTGATCACAAGTGGTTTCATCTTTTAACAAGTAAAAATGCCACAGAGCATAATGGATATATTTTTTTACATTTTTTAGCTCATGCTTTTCTCACTTGTTTCTGTAATACAATATAATGGACTCATGCTTTGGTGAGCATGGTATATGGTTTTATTTGAAGTAATTTTTTTTAAAAAGCCGGTTTCATCAGCATTAAAAAATTTTAATTTGTTTTTTATGACATATATTTTGTTAACTTAAGACTTTATCTCATTTATTCAAACAAATTGGTAGTGGATACTTAAAATCTAGCAAGAAGTTTGTTTGTTAATACTTAAATCAAACTCGTTGAAATTTTTTATTATTATTTTCAGAATATTCATGATGAAGGAATTCTCCAAAATCTGATTGCAAACGTATGTTTGGGTGTTCACCTTAAAGAATGGTCAGATAGAGACAGTCCACTGTATTTCATTTCATTAGTTCAATTTTTAATGTTAAATTTTCGTAAAAAATTAGTTAAAAAAAGTTATTATTAAGAAATAAAAATAAATTTCAAACAGCATGATATTTAAATGCTCAAAGTTTAAGTTCCGTTTCAACAAAATTGGGATGAATTTTAATTAATTTTTTTTAAGCTACTTTAGATGTGCCTAATATTTTTTTACACCTGCCGTAAACGTAATATATAATTTACAATACAAATATTTTCATCTTAAATGCGAAAAATGTCTATTAAACAGAATATTAATTAGATATCGTTTCATAGGAATATGCATTTATGAGTGTTTAAGTATAATTTTGTTTGACTTTTATGTTTTTATCTTCACGTGGTTTAACTAAGTGGTTACAAAAACTTAACATTAAAAGTAAAACTAACAAAATTAAATATCAAAATATCTGTTCCTTCTCGGGGTTAAATAATGTTGGAAATAAATTCTGGTTTTTAATTTGTTCTGTAAATCATGTTTTTGTTTAATATGTCAAGTTTTTTAATATCTACTGCATTCAGTTGAACTCATTTAAAAATTAATTGGATATATCATCATCAGATTATTTGTATGGTATCGCATCACAATTTTTGGTGTATTTACCAACATTTGATACAAAATTCTTCATGAGTGCAGCAGTGCACAGTTCGAACAAAAATTTCCAATCTGATTATAACAAAGATAAAAATAAATAAGAAAATAATTTTAGCTATTTCATTTTCCGCTCGGGAACGCCATGAATGTAAAAATATTTTTTAAATATTCACTGCTTATGTTATAATAATAAAACAGCTGTAACACGTTAAATCGTGAAAAAAAAAACACTGGCATTTAAATTTTGGTACCCTTTTGCACCCCAGGAGGTGATGTAAAGGCATGATAAAATTATTACCTACATTTAACTTGAGTTAGTTATTTAGCATTAACAATAATCATTTTCATGAAAAAAAAGTGAAGGAAAGGAAAAAGATCTTGAAGTATAATTTTAAGCAAAAAGTGCCGTAATAACTTTAAATTTGCTTAACATTAAAAGTTTCTGTCTTTTTAAAATTAACAAGTATATATTTTTTTCTTTTTTGATACCACAATAAGAAATTTCCTATGAACGATGTATATATTGCATACTCCGATGAACAAAACCCTAAAAATGATGTAAAACTGAGTACTTTGAACCGAATTTCCCGAAAAAGATAGCATTGAAAACGAAAAAGATAGTCATACTGACAAAATCATTCGTTATAAATCAAATTACATTTAATTGAACGAAGAATAAAAGCTTGCTTACAAACGTAATAGTTGCTTGAAAACCTCTTCAAAAATCCCATCAGTAAGTTTCATGATTTTTCTTTTAAAAATAAATCAAATAAATGTGTCAGTAAACCTTGAGTTGTTGAGCGTGGAAAAATATTATTTTGAATATCACTTTAATATGACTGTGATAAGTAATGCTCTTATACAAAAATAAAACTAAAAAACTCGTCAAAAGTAGACAGATAAAACTGATAAACAGGGTTTATCTGTTATCATGATTTAGTTTTCATTCATAAAATTTTAACTTCAACCTACGTCTGTAGGCCAAACCGGCAGGATTCTTTTTTAACTTTTTATTTTGATATTTCATTCAAGGTAACAAACAAATGAATTTCTAATAATATTCTGTTATTGGAAAATATTTCATAATTTATGCTTGATGCATACAGGGATTACATGATATCATTTCTTAATAGCATAATATTAAAATACGAAAAAAATATGATTAAATTTACTGTAAAAATAAAAATTTGGTGTTGTAAACGAAAATTTGAGAAACGAATTTTTGTGTGATTGTTCAAATAAAAAGTTTGAAGGTATACGAAATTGTAAGCATATATTTTTTATAATGATAAATAAAATATCTTTACACGCTTTTAAAATCTAATACTAACTTTTAAAGAATATAAAAAATATCAGTTTAACCTTGATTCTTCAAAAATTAGTTTAGTTTCCTTTTTTGTTTACATTTATTTTTTTATCTTGGAATCAGGACTAAAAAAAACGAAAGTTAAAAAAAAACTTTCATGATTTAAGTAAATTTATCTTCATAACAAACAAAGTAATGAACCATGTCAATAAGTCCAAAAAAATAAGTTTTAAAGTTAAACTATGAGCAAAAAGCTAAAACTTTTTTTAATTAACTCCCTTCATCAAATTACTTAAAAAGCCACATCTTTTTTACAGGCTCTTTTCTAAAAGGTCTTTAAAAAAAGTCATAATTTAATTTCCTTTTGACATCTAAAGAGGTTTCTGCTTCGAAAAGCGCAAAAGTTATTAGGTAAAAGAAAAAATTATATAATGTTTATCTTGTAATTAATATCGTAATTACATTTATTATTCTTTCCAGTTCGAAATATTAATTCTCAAAACAGGTATTCAGCTTTCTTTGCACGAAAACATATTTAAAAAAAATGTAGTTATTTGAAACCTGAAATTGAAGGCTAAAGACATTATCTTATTAGTAAAATAATTGCAAAAATAAAATTTTTGAATTAATTGAGTTAAAACTTATACATTCTGCCATAGTTTAATATATTATTCATTCTACACAACACAAATCAGTACTTTACTTAAAGAAAACATCCAAAATTGAAGTAATGTGTGCTTTTTAGTTAATTTACGCAGACAGAGTAATTTTTATATTGCAGACATTAGTCATTTTTCTGTAAAATATTTAATTTTTAAGTGAGGAAATACAAAAAATTTAAAATATGAAAAATAAAATTAACTTGAAATTATTTTTTCTTAGTTTATTACACTAGTATATGCTTAGCGTATACCAATTTATATAGTTTATTGTGAGTGGTTTGTCTCAGCGATATTTTCCCCGTCAATTTTCTGTTGTTGCCCACACTCATTTTGAATGTTTTTGTTTGCAACATCAGTCATTTAAGTGCTTAGTTATGGTCTATATTTTAAAATAATTGTGTACCTCCTCAAAATATTCTGAGTATGTCTAGTAAGGAGACCTTCCTTTTAACTACGAAGCTGATATCAGTCTATAATATATTATAATTCGAGTGAATTTGTGACTCAAATTTTATCCAGAAAAAGCCTCTAACGACTCTGATTAAATTTTATACTCTTACATATTAGGTAAACGATTGAGCCCGATTACGTGCTTTAGAAAATTTAATTAGTATGTCATGAGTCGCTATCAGCCAATATATTTCAATGGGAATAAGGATTTAAATAGTTATTAAGATGTTGAATAGTTAGCAGAAAACGATGTTACAAAGTTGGTAGCATTTTACCAAATTTGGCAAATATTGGCCATATTGGCGAGATTTTGCCAGAAAACCAACTTTCAAGATTACATATGCCGATGTAAATGCTTCTCGCCAAATAAAAGAATAGTGTCAAATTTGAACGGTGTTTCTGCAAAATTTGGTGAAGAAATTAATTTTCACAACCTGAAGTATTTTTTTTTTTTTTAGAAATTCTCAAAAGGATACGAAATACGTTTTTCAACATATTAGAGTTTACTTTTTCGAAAACGGAATTTAACTAATCAGGATACAGGATACATGATCAGGATGCAAGAATATTGTCAAATTTGGAGATCCTTGCACACTCAGAAATGGATACTCAAATTTCACAAAATTTTGTACATTTGTGACGAAACCGTTTCTTGGGAAATTCTCTGAGCGAATATTTCGTCAAATTGAATAAATTTGTTTTCTTGCTTGTTTGATGATAGAAAATTCGTTAAAAGTAGTTATTCGAAAAAATGCAATAAGCTGGCTGGTGGTGCCATCTGTTGAACAGTTTAAAATCTTCTGTATTTAGCAACAGGAGGGAAAGTGCGATATTCAGAGGGACCTCAGGACTTCTCGAGTGGGAAACCGTCATTATAGTTATTACGCCAGTGTTCTCGAGTGAAAGTGATTTCAAATGTAAGTAGTGAATGTTACCTAGTGTTTATATTTTTAGAAGGTCGATTGTAATTTTTGATGTTGTAATAATACTTGCAAGTTTCAATTAATAAGGCAGATTTATTATTTTCATTTTCCTTTGATTAAAGATATTAATAATAAATATAATAGGGCTTGATTGATATAAGTTATTAGGGACTTTTTTCTCAATGAATGATTAGAATATGGTCTGTTTAAGTTGCTGTGGGAAATAATGAATTTTGAAGCATATATTTTGGAAAATATGAGTAGATGTAAGATTTTAACACATCACTTTTTACAGAGTGGAGGGGGATCAATTACGTATGTTTTTTATTTGATTGTTAGAAGAATATATTTCTTTAATGAAAAAAGGCTCCTAGAATTTTTAAGTTTTACTGACTTTTTTTCTGAACAATTTTGTAGAACACATGAAATTTATTCTTTTACATGTAAACCATAATGAACAGTGCAATAAATATATAAATATAATAATAAACATAACAAAAAGAAGGTAAAAAAATTAATGCAGAAACAATGGCTACATATATTTCTGTATTTTCTGAAAAAAAAGATAAAAAGTGCTGTTTTCTAAATAAAATGTGACAGGAATCGCAAGCACAGCATATATCTGTTTGCTAAAATCTCATGATTTGAGGAAGTACAGAAAGGTGTTTCTCGGCAAACAGCTATCCAAGATATTCCCCTAAAATGCATTTAAGCCTGGCCGTAAGTGAAGAAAAAAATTGTTAAATATTTAAGAGTTTACGGTTCATAAAAAATCACGTGATTTCGATACGAAATTATTGTCGAAAATGACGAAATACAGCCCAAAATTTCTGAATCGCCAAAATTGAGAATTTTATTTCTGACAGTATGACAGCATTTTGGTGATATATGGTGAAAAAATTGGTTTTCAGAGTCTGAAGGAATTTTACAGAAAATGCCAATAGGAGCCGAGATACATGATTCAACACGAATCCACAGAACGTTCTCGAAAATAAAATTGAATCATTCAGGGTGCATAGAACTTTTTCGCAATTAATCCCACATCTATACAAAGAATTGCTTCAGTCAAGGCCTAAAATCTGTTAAGGACTTAACAGATCTTGAAATCTACATTGAATCTTGTAATCTACAATGGACTTAAATTTCGCGTTTATTATTGTACATTACAAACTGCTATGGCTAATTATATTGGCTAATTATATTGGCTAGTCATAAAAAATCAACAATGAAAAAGCAAGGGAATCCCTACTGTGAGATCTAAAAATGACTGGCTTACATATTTACAACAAATGCTATCCTTTTGTTACAATTATTAAATTTAGAATTTAGAAATATATACATATTTTTAGTATTGATTATTCCTGTAAGTAAAACTATTATAAAATTAAATACTTTATAACAATAATACGGCGATAACTTATTATTATTCCGAATTCAAGAAAAAGCTAACTTTAAACTCTCATAGCTCTATAACTTTAAACTCTTCCTTGCTGTTTAACATTTAAAATGCAAAAACAAAGATAATTTTTTTTTCTATTGTTTATAAAGATGTTGCACCAAATGTGAACCATATTTTTTATTTTAAAATTAACATAGAATAATTTTGATTTAATATTATTTACTTCTTTAATTTTTTATGTGGAAAATGTTTATGTAAAATAATATTTTTAGAAAAATTCCACACGTTGATATGAAATGGTCAGCTGTAACTGATTTAGATAAATTTAAAAATGTCATTATTCAAAACTCTCTAAACGCAATATTACTGGAGTGCTTAAGTAGAGCTTTACATATTTTATTTCAAGAATAAACTGATAAACTGTTTATTTTTTCTTTGAGAATGTTAAAAATATTATGTGTCAACGAACGTATAGGATGATAAATTTTCAATACATAACGCATTAGTAACATTTGAAGTGTATTTAATTCGGTCCACTAGATAAATAATTAATGAAAAATAGAGCCAACTTATTACAAACTTGTAGATATCAAAATAAAATTAATAATACACTGAAGAAGAACTAAAGCAATATGTAAATGAAATATTTTTAAATGTATTTTGCATTAAAAATATTAGTATAAAGAACATTTTCTATTGATAATTTGACTCCAAAAAGAAAACAAAAAAAGAGGATAATAAGTATTTTATGAAACTACATTTATTTTCGTTTCTGATCGATACGATCTGTTCTGAATAAAGTTACAAATCCATTATTACTGAATGATTGACTTACTCTAAATGACGAATAGAAATCTTGATTATTTAATGAAAATATACCAAGAAAGATTAGGGGAATAGGAAGCAGATGCTCATAGATACGAAAGTCCCTTTGAGTTGTTCGATGAGTTGTTTGCCTCCCTTTGCGTTTGCCATCTTGAACATTAAACCGTTGAAGTTGATTAATGATAACCTCTTACATAGCTTTGATATGCCGAAAATAACATTAAGTAGTTGCTGATGGATGTGACTTAAAACCTAATTAATTTAGGAGTAAACAATCACGTGCATATAAAAGTAATAATAGATTCCCCTAGTATGGATTTAATCTTTGCATGATTATTAGAAAATAAGCATAATTAGAGTGTTTTTTAGGATTTAGTACGGAAAGCAAAAGATTATATATGCATAAGTTAAAATTATGCAGATTGTTAGATCTTCGATACACTTAGAGTCCACATATATGAACTTTAAAACAAGTCTAATAAGCTTTGTTGCATTATTTAGAATAAGCGAGAGATGTCATAAAATTAATTAAATATATATATATGTTTTAAATAAATATATTAATAAATACATTATTTTAAATAAAAAATATATATAATTCGTATTTTACTTTAAAAAAAATAAAATAAATATTAGAATATGATTGTATTATAAATTTCATAAAACTTTTTTCATAAATGAAAATAATTTATCGGTTTAAATCCTTTAACATAATGTATTTATTGCATAGAAAAAGAAGTCTCGAACCTATCAGTAGTTTAAATACTAGACAAATAAGGATCAACAGATAAATTTATATGATATATTAAATTTTATAAATAAATCATTGCATTTAAAAAGCGTATATCTCTAAAAAATATCTTTAAGCAATACAAAATATTCTGCAATGTAAGGCGTAATAACGTCAAAGTGAGTAATAACACTAAATGATAATATTGCGCATAATTAATAACAAATTTGTGAGATGGTATCCATGGATTTTGCACAGAGTGTCTCTGAGCTATCTCAGTCACAAACAACTTCAAAAACTTAATTATGTGCATTTGTAAACTTTATCGCTCGAAGCAGCACGAAAGAATCAACTTTCGAGCTAAAAATTGCGAGGTAAATTCTGTCATAAATTTATAGTGTATTTCAAGTACTTTGAAAATTTTGTGGAAAATTTTAGATGTGTTTATGTGGTAGCTTGTAGTATAAAATATACTGGACAATAAGCATACTGAGGTAATCCACTGGCGATATTACTAAGGATCATTTTTTAGGCTGTAACTACACCCAAAAAGAGTTTATTTTTTATTCTATGCACGAGAAGGCATTATAGTTATTGTTGAAAACGAAAAAGTGTTGGGAGAAGTTCTTATATCCTAAGTTCTGCTAATATTTTCATGTCAAAAGAATAAAATACCAAACGATTATTACTGCATCCTGATAACGCAATCAATGATAAGGAAAATTTGTCAGCCTCTAGGGTTGTGGAATTTGCATCTTTTGAATAATTTACATGTCATTATTCCATCTTTTTGTATATTTTTGTTTGTAAGGTGTTATTAACCACATAGGTGGATAATAAGGCTGAATACCATTGGCCAATAAATCATGCCATTACATTTTCTGAATACATATCGCCTAAAATAGTCTTTCTTTTATGCATAAACAATATGATGCTTTATCACATCTTATATTTATTTGAAATATATCTTTTAGTAAATCTAAGCCGCAAGTGCTTCTTATGCTTAAAATTCTTTTTTTTTAAGTGTTACCATTTTGTGTACTTAAAGTGCTTTTTTAAAACCTAAACGAATAATTATAAACGAATATTAGGGTTCAGTATTGTCATATTTTGATTCCGAGTATAAAATGAGAACTTAAAGAAAGCATTCAACCGCCTATGTTTTAACATGATCGTCTACTTATGAATGAATTTTCTCTAACTAGCAAATAACAGTTTTTAGAGAAAAGAATTTTTTATCATTTCGTGTGACATCTTAATAAGTGTAATATTTTTTCCTCTTAATAAATTGTGTTAGTTTACCGGATTTCCCCTTTCTTATCATTGTCTAATAGAAAATTTCTAAAGCATTCGAATCAGGTGTATAGTTCCTGTTACAAATACATTGCTCAAAAAATTAGGTTAACAGGCAAAAAAGGGAAGAGAACAGTGCGATATAGTCGCGCTTAGGCATAAATTCAGTGCAGATGATGAGCGCTCTCATTAAGTGAAAACTTACACATTTAGCTCATTTTATATAAGCGTTGAGTTAAACTTGACTCACTTTTTGATATACAAATGTAAACTGAACAAACGCTAAAAAAATCAATGAGTTTGAACGAAATTTACTACTCAAACTCAATTTTTTTCATCATTTATTTTAAAATTTTCCAGCCGTTAAGAACATATTTTACCCAATCAAATGTCATTTACAGGCCTACAAGAACTCAGAATAGATCGAATCTGATCATCAGTTTTTTTGGGTCTTGCTTTCTCTGGTGAGGGTCAGATCATACTAATTCTAGGCCTGACTAACTAACTAATTCTAACTTCCTAGAAGTCTGCACCGACCGAAATTTTCTGAACGGCTACAACCCTATTTGTATGAAAACTATTCACGCGTTTCTGTCTTACTCGAAAAAACTTTTTAAAAAAACTGGGCCTCACCAAAATTTTAATGATATTTTTACTGGACAGTTTCAAGAAACATGTCGATTCAATGATTTTCGTATGAGCTGGGTTGGAAGTGAAACTGAAACATTCTGCCTGTTCAGACCAAAAGAAGAATACGGTCCAGCCCCGAGTATGATTGGAAAATAAATTCTGTTCCAGCCATCTCGGTCCTAACCTCTTTGAATAAATAATCGTTAAACCAAGCTCGAACCGAATGTCCGAAAATAAATTCCGGCTAGGCCCTTACTTTGAATAACCAAAATATTAGTTTACAAAATTTTGTTATTTTCGACAATAAATTTCTAATGTGTCAAAAAAACCCACCAGTTTTAAATGAACTTCACTCCCTTTCATAAATTAGTTTGAGTTGAGCAACTTTGAAACATTTTGAAAGTGAACTTAACTCATTTTTATAAAATTGAATTTCAGTTTATAATTAGTCCGTTATATTTTATTTTGTTTTATTTATCTATTTATTTATTTTATTTTATTTTATTTTATTTTGTTAGCGTGCCAAAAACTGAACAACATGCAGAGCGTATGTGCATCAGTGTGCAATGCAGAAAAGAAAGACACAAAAATGCAATAGAACTATAATTTTTAGAAGCGATGGATTAAATTCTTTATTATTTTCATTTAGAGGCCATTATACGTTCAAACCTATTAATCAAATAACATCAAAATCTACTAAATAAATATGAAATTGCAGCAAATTCCATCCCACAAAACCAAAAATACAGATTTTGGGGAAATTTTGAACAATGGTAAAACATATTAGCCTTTTTCATTTTTTCTTTTAAGGAAGTTTCTCGTACAAATTTAATATTTAAACGTTATTATTGAATAATAATAATAATATATAATTTTTCATCATTAACAAAATCTATGGGTTAAAATAATTCGTAACCTGTATCTGATACCTAAATAAAAGGAAAATACAAAAGCTGTACACACTGTAAAACATCTGAGTAATGTTACTCCATAAAATTGGTGGCAGCCAAGTTTCCTCTTATTTTATGGTGGCGTAATCGATGTAACAGGTTTAACCGATATAACCGGTGCGACATTACACTAATATGTAATGTTACACCAGTAACATATGTTTAAATTACATCATTATATAAGTGAAAAAAATCACTCCATAAAATTGCAGGCAGCAAAGCTGCCACCAATTTTATGCAGTAATGTTTTACAGTGCAGGTTTAAATTTTTATATACAGTGAATATTCGTTTAATAATGTTCTTAAAATAAAATGACTATCATCTCAATGTATCATTTCTCTCTTTAGAAACTTAATATTATTCTTATTTTAAACGAATTCTCTACTGCGATGGTACTTTACTCTTATTAAGATAATGCACATTCTTTTCCAGTTTGGATTGAAGAAAATTCTCGACATCATTAGATTGACATTTGAACTTTTCTAGGCAATTTAGAAACTAAGTAACATCTACTATTATTTTTAACATAATCAAACTGATTGGTAAAGTTATCATACGAATTGAATATTTCCAGCTGAGCGAAAAATGCGTGCTGTTTCAAATGACAGACCAGATGTTTTGACCAATAAGGTTATCTGAGCGAAAAATCCCAGCCGGCTATTGCCCAGATAGCTTAACAGGTAAAGCATTGGCCTTGTAAGCCAAGTATCCGGGTTCGATCCCCGGCCTGGGCAATTTTTCGCTCAGCTGGAAATATTCAATTCGTAAGTAACATCTATTTCAATCCTTCTTCTTAAATTATATGAACCACCATCATTTTACCATGCTTGAATTTTGGAGTAAAATAAATGTTTACAAAGAAAGATTTTCAATTCTCACTCATATAAAAATGAAAATAGTGTAAGAAAATGAGCCAGAATATAATATAATGTAAGATTATGAAAAAAAAGTGAACTTTAGTTTAAATTATCACAAAATATCAGGAATAATATCAAAATAATTTCATGTACAGTCTACTGCAATAACAATAATAATAAATAAAATAAATAAAATAAAATAATAATAATAATAATAATAATAATAATAATAATAATAATAAATATCGGTATGTACCTTATACTAATTATACTACTTATAAAATCGCATTTGCGACCAACCGATTATTAATAGAGTGTAATAGTGTGCACGAATTTATGATCTAAAATTTACTTAGGGAATGGTTTTCATATAGAAATTTTTTAAACTTTTCAACAATGTAAGACGATATTCACATTATATTTGGATTTATTGGAACATTGTACATTTTGTTACCAAAGAAGAAGTCTTTTGTTCAAGTCGTGTTTGAATATAAATCTTTAAGAGTTTAAGCATGTTATTCCTAATGTTAAATTTGTTTGTAACCATAGTAAAACAATTTGAAATTTGAAACATTTTTTTTCAAATTTGAGACTCACAAAAACTGCTTTGAAGATTGAGCTGTAATTTAGCTTTCTCAAAATTTTAGCATCTAAAAGTAGATTTCTTATTTATAAAATTATATGTTACAATTAATAAATTTTTTTCGAAAATGAATTTCAAGTAAATTTTCAAGAAGAATCTAAATTGTAGAGGTTTGGGAGGTCCTTGAGGTTCGGTGGGGTATATTATATCCCACATACGATTAATGAAGATTCGCATCAGAAAAATTTTTATTAAATTTTACTCTTTAAACTTTAAAAATAAAAAAGACGTAAAATTGCTATTCTTTATTTTGAAACTGTAACTTTCTACATTTCCAATGGAAATTCAGCAATACAGAAACTTAATTGCATCTCCCTCAAAGGGTTGAACAAAATTCGATTTTTAAAAGTTTCAAGTATTGGAATTAAAAATTACAGCTCATTTCTGTTTTATAGTGTTTAAAATCGGCTTAAATAAATATTCGCATTGCAGTCTGTTTTGAAGCAATTAGAAAGAAATTTCACGTTCTTAGTTTCAAAATTTGAATCTCCGTAATTCCTAATTTACTTGACCGACTGACATCCCAGTCGCTAACCGAAAGTACTAATTGCGGAATAATTCTAATATTATTTCAAAAATATGTATTAGTGTTGAAAATTTTAAAATTTATCCAATCTTTATATACAGAAGACTTTTAAAAATCATACAAGTCACGGGGAAAACGCTATTGTTAAGTCTATGGGAGCGTTACTTTCAAATATCTCGCTTGAATTTTAAAATTTTTAAATGATTTTGTTGCACAGAATAGCAGAAAACTATCTACGACCAGGTTAGTTTTTACTTTTAATATAATATAATTATATAAATATAAATAATTTAAATTTAAATGCTTAATATACATAATGTAAATTTAGTTATGTCAATTTACTATAAATGAAACAATGAAATACACCCGAGGCATAGTATGAAACCTGAATAGTATTTACGGGATTTTTTTATTCACATTGGTAACAATTAAAACAAATTAACAAAGTGAAAAATTATCCAGGACATGCTTCTAACCTGCGTCATCTACGAACCAATCCTTTGCCAACTGAGCTACTCGGATGACACCTAGCGAGATGCATCCCATATTTTATGTTAATAAAACGCAACCTCAGATTAAGATGTTATAACTTCACAGATCAGAACATTGCGTCAAAGAGGCATTCGAAATTAGACCAACCTCGATAAATATATATGTGATGGTTGAATAAATGAAAGACGCCAGAGAGATAATGAATTAATAGAAATATTTACCTTTTTTTAGTTTGTTTGTTTGCCCTTATTCTTTTAATTACTTTCTTTACTTGAGAATGCATATTGTCTGAAAAATCTCACTCACATTTTAAGAAAAATTATAAATGTACACTGTAAATTCTATTGGGAAATTTTCCAGAAATAAAAGAACGGTTTCCGGATTCGGGGTTAACTCAAAAGTAGTTATTACTTATGTTCGTAATTATATTACATTTTCCTAGGTTAAAGAAATTTCATTTTTTTGCTGTGTACAAATTCAGATATATTATTTTCCTCCATTATTAAATTGCATCAAAAGATTCATGTACTACTGCATTTTATGCATGAACTTTGAATTAGAATGTGGATCAACATTTCTGATACCACATTAGTAAAGAAAAATTCTATACCAGTACGATTTGGAATTTTTACTTGCAGTGGATATTTGTACAATAGAACTCTTTAAAGAAAATGACTGTCATCCCATTGTATCATTTTTATCTTAGTTTTTTGTTAAAAATCCGGTATCATTCTTATTTTAAATGAACTCGAAACTGCCATGGTATTTTATTTTTATTAAGATAATAATGCGCATTCTTTTCCAGTTTGGAATGAAGACAATTTCGGGCCTCGTTAAGTTGACGTTTGAACTTTTCTTTGCAATTTAGAAACTAAATAACAGCTATTTAAACTCTTGTTTTTTAGATTATAGGAGCCATCATCATTTTCTCATACTTTAACTTTTAAAATATAATGTGTCTATTAGCTATATAATTTCTTCCTATTTTTCTGATATAAATATTTAGTAATTGTATAATGATATCGCCGTAATGGTAAGACTAGACTATAAATGCATTTAAAAAGAATTTGACAATGCTAAAATTTAATTTGATTTTCTCGATAAAGAGAATTTTGAAACTCTTGTGTTCAATTATTTTAATCAATTTAGAAGTTAATTAATAAAAATTAACACTAACGTAAAGCTACGGTGACAGCACTTTCAGTTAAATCGCTTTAAAAATACTTCTCAAACTCATTTAAAATATTTTTGAAATTAGAACTATAAGACGACAAATGGTTTAGGAATTAGCCATTGTACAGTGTTGGAAATTGACGCCTTTATTATACTTTATTCACTTAGTGCACGCTCCCTTAAAGCTTAGTCCACTCATCTGTTTTCATTTACAGAAAAGTAATTAAGTCATGAAATTTAAAGTTTCATAACTCAGTCAATTTTAACGTTTGATAAATAGGACCTTTTTTGTATTGCTTATCAGAGTGATGGAAAATGTTTACTAAATATCACTTATAGGACAGGGGTACCGTATAAAAATTTAATTTTTGTAATTTTTTTATAATTTTTTTTATCTAAATCTCTTAAAAAACAATTCTTTACCTTTTTAAAAGCATTTTTACAGTTGGAACGATGTGTCTTACTAACGGTTTAGAAATTAGCCATTGGCCACCGTGTAGAGACAACACACTGTTTAATGTTTATATACAAATAAAACCTATTTTCATATATTTGTACAACATTTAAGGAACTTTTTGTTCAAGTCTATGTAAACTTTTATGTTAAAAAGTTATGTTTTCTTACATGGAACATTTTTTTATAAATACAGCTCATATTCAAAATATTAGAATAATTACCTTTTTTTTTTAATTGAAAATATCATTTGGTAATTTAATGTCTTTTAATGAAAATATGCAAACGATATTTTTATTAAGAACTTATTGTTGATTAAACTTACTTGTTATCTTAAATTCAATATCATTTTTGAAAAGATTAATTGCAAAAAAAATTATTTTGAAAAGTCAAAATATTAGAATATTTATTCAAGTGGTTCAAAATATTAGAATATTTCACATTAATTCTCCTTTAATTATTACCAATTCTTAACTGGTGGCATCATTGATTAAATTCAGACTATTTTATTTAAAATCAGTATTCTTTTTTGCAGTTTGTTTCTTTTTCGTCTTAAAATGGGCCGTGTGAGTGATATTCCTGAATCTACTGAACTTCGTATGGTTGATTTGTATCGGCACGGTAAAAATTAATGTTTTATAGCGAATTATTTACATTGTTCGCAATCGAGCGTTAGTAAAATACTAACACAGTATTCAAAAATTGGAAAATTTCAAAATAATCGCCGAAATGGTGGCCGTAAACCAAAAACACCTGCTAGAGATGACAGGAAACTGAAGCGTATAGTTAAGAAAAATCGTTTTAAAAGTGTGCGATTCTTGCACCGAAAATGGAAAGAAGAAGGAGTTGAAGTTTCTACATCGACAACATTAAGACGTCTCCATAAATTTAAATTTGAATCTCGTGTACCGAAAACAAAACCTCTCATGACTGCAAGACAAAAGCGTATAAGATTGAATTGGTGTAAATCAAGACGTTTATGGAGCAATGAAGATTGGAAAAATATATTATTTAGTGATGAAAGTATGTTTTGTGTTTCATATGGTAATCAAGGTATTCGAGTTTGGAGAATGAAGCAAGAAGCATTTGATAAAGAATGCCTTAAACGTTTCATAAAATTTGCTGCTAGTGTCATGGTTTGGGGTTGTATGAGTGCAGAAGGACCTGGAAAGTTATGCATCGTCTACGAGAAGGTTAACTCTCTGATATATCAAGAAATTTTAGAATATTACATGATTCCATCATCAGAAGATTTATTTGAAGATGATTTCATCTTTCAACAAGATTTAGCGTCCCCGCATACCTCGGTGTCAACTAAGAATTGGTTCCGCCAACGCAACATTTAGGTACTTCCTTGGCCACCAAATTCACCAGATCTTAATCCCATCGAAAACTTATGGTGTATAATGAAGAAAAAACTTCAAGAAAATCCTCCTTCAAGTAAAACTGAGTTAGTGGCACGTATAAAGTCTATTTGGGCTAATATTGATAGAAATGTTTGTAAACACCTTGTATATAGTATGCAAGATCGATTGTACGCTGTTATGAAAGCTAAAGGGGATGCTACAAAATATTAACTACCATTTACTTCATATTCATAAGGTAATATTGTTGCGTAAAATAAAATATTGTAATATTTTGAACCATTCTAAATTTTATTCTAATATTCTGGTGTGTTTAAGGAAGCTGTATACCTAATTTACTGTGCTGTATTTTATATTGTATAAATGTTAAAATCTTATCTAAACATTCCAGATTTAATTTATAAGAAATTTAATTGCATTTACTTAGTATAAAAAATAAATAAATGACAAATAATTTTTTCTTATTACTTTTTCTCAATTATTCTAATATTTTGAATATGAGCTGTAAAGCATGCTTTTTTTCAATAATTTTTATTAAATATTAATTTTTTTTAGTACATTTAAATAACTATTTGATTATCAATTTCATAGTTTGCAATTCATAGCAATAAAATAATATATATATATCAAAATACATATCAATTACGTATTTATTATTGTTAGTTATTTATTTATTTTGTCATGAAAAGTACCAAAAATCCTCAGTCCAGAGGGAAATATGCGGTTGAAATACTCATAGCTCAAACTTATTATATCGAGGTACAGACTATGATATAATACGTTGCTCCTAAAACTATAGAAGCAAAAGAAATTGTAATTGTAAGCCAGTAAAATTTATCTGTAATAAATATTATGCAATCATGCTCTTAAAATAAAAGTGGGCATTGATTAAAATTTTTATTGTTGCAATATCTCTAACATAACAAAGCAATGTTTTTTTTCAGTTCATTACTTCCACTTTTCTATAAAGTCTCGGTGCCACCGTATCATAACGTATTATAATTTTTTTTTAACTGTGAATTACAATGATGAAATCGAACGGGATTTATAGGAGAACATTGAATGCTTATAAAAATGTTTAAAACAACTATTTTAAGTTCATAATAATAAAATAATATATATACTAAAATACATGTCATTTAAATTATTATTATAATTAATACCATTATTACATATATATATAGGGTATTTTAAGTGATTAACTTATGATTTAAGTAAAATTAATATTCTTGAAAATATAAAAAGGTTTAATAGCCATCAAAATATATATGTAACATTCAAATTTAACAGTAGAACTGAATAATATTCAGTATAAACAAGCTTCCTTGAGCTTTGCATTAAAAATCCACCAAACTCGCCATCGCTGAAAAATCTATATAATACCTCGTTCCTTCCATACATCATCACACGAGTCTTCCTTGGGATATCACGTTCATTAAATCATTGAGTTTATTATCTTTTACTGCTGAATACTTCATCCTTTATTCCCACATTCTCGGTTATTCTGACGACCTCGTCAGCTGCTTTTAAAAATTTGGACACAAATTCAAAGAAAAACAGGTAAACATAAAGCAAAAACATCTCACATTATGCAGATGCGTTACCCTACGGCTTGTATTCTGTAATAGTGGATATCTTATTGTCCACCATGGTTTCCGATTCTCTTTGCATCATAATGGTCATGTGATTTTTCTATAATGTTTTTATTCGGTCCATGGAATTTTCCCTTTTTCTGTCTTGTTCCATACTGCGTTTCTTGGATTACCATGGGATCATTTAATTCATATCTGTTACGTTCTTTTCTCATCATGTTAAATTGTTTTCTATAATTACCATTACTCCAAAAATATAGATTTCTACGCGGACCACTAAAATTTGTTTTAATGCTTCTTTTGCCTTTAAATTATTAGTATCCTTTTCACACGGTTCAGCCCTTTCTTTTTCAAAAATTTCATGTTTCCTTTCTGCTTGCTGTACCTCTAAATATTTTCTCCGATTTTCATATGTGTGATATTTTCCATCAAAATTATTTCTCGAATAATATTTCTTTTCTTCATTTCTGTCATCGTAATCACGCTTCCTGTAATTTCTGGTAAATCTCTGCTTATTTGCCGTTACCACTTTGATATTCTTTTCTTTCATTGTGTTTTTCCGTTTATAATATTTTTCAACTTTCGTCATTTCATTATTATTTATGGAAGCATGATTCAATTTTTAACAGAATTCTTCTGAACGTCAGTGCAACCTCCTTGAATACTGTTACGTTTGCCAACGATCTTAATTCCATTCTCGTATATCGCCAAATTTAATTTGCTAATCACATCATATATCAATAAAATATAATATGCAAGAGATTCTAACACATACAAATTTGTTTTGATTAGAAAACCATCAATATTAACCCTCTCGTGCATAAATTATTTTGCATTATTTTGCATTATTCACAAGAAAAACTGGTTTTGTGATAAATGAGAACTCGTTATGAAATAATTTTATTATTGTTCCTCATGCTAGCTATTATCTGTCCACAAATCAGATCTCCATAAATTAATGCTGATTTTTTTTTTGCTTAATAATGCAATAATTATCTGTCCTCATATGAGGCTCGTCTGCATGAGAGGGTTAAATTCATATGGAAAGTATCCTTTTGGATAAACAACTATTTTTTTATGTCGGACAAAGAGACATTATTTGAAAATAATTTTGGCGAGCCTATTTTCGTATAATATTCATAACTCACCAAACTGATATCACTTCCAGTGTCAAAGAAGATCTCTGTCTTTTCACCGTTAATATCAATATGTATCATGTAATTTGATTTGGCGCTGTTGGTTTGTTTGATTACTGTAGAATTCATCTCTGTGTGATTGAATAATCGCGGGTTTTGGCGCCGATTTTGGCTGTCATTTTTCATTTGTTTATTATTACCATTATTACATTGCGATATTGCGTGGTCAAGAAGGTTACTTTTGAAATACATAATTTGTGCCCTGTTCTTTTCATCAAAATAAGAAGATTCATTTGCATAATCTGTATTACCTTTAAATCGTTGTTTTCTTAAAGTATTATAACGTTGATATGGTAACCATGGTTTTGTGTTGTTGTTTTCGCGCATTTTTGGCTCCCTTTCTTCAAAGTGGTATGAATTTCTATTCATGATTTTAATATTACGTCTTGCTGTTTCGTAAACATCTAGTTTACAAACTAATGTATCAACACTTTTAATTTTGTGAAGATCATCGATAAAATGTTCCTTCATTTTTATCGGTAATATTCTTTTGATTTGATCTACCAGTATAAATTCTTTTAAATCTTCAAAATTGGATACATCAAGACCGGTAATACATTCTTCTAAATAATTTCCTAACTCAAATGCTAGATCGTGCCAAGTGGCTGAGTTTTCTTTCTTATGCGACAGTAATTTTTGCCTAAACTCTTCTGGAGTCAATTTGAATCTTTTGAGCAGCAAGTTTTTTACGTAATCGTAGTTATTTGTCAATGTTTGTGATTCTCTAGTTATAACATTAGCAATTTCTAGCGGTATTAAACTTAATAAGTGCATTACCTAATTGTCTTTTATTATATTCATTCTAGAAATTTGTCTCTCGAATAGAGCTAAATAGAAACTAAAATCACCCTTCCCGTCAAAGGGTGACATTAATTTAGACAAATCTGGTTGCTTACCTGAACCGGTTACAGTCGAACCTTCACTTATATTTGTCATATTCCCTTGAAGCTCAATTTTCCGTAATTCGTACTCTAGTTCTAATTTCTTTTCCTCTAATCTTATTTCTGCTTCTAACCGTCTTTCTTCTTTTTCTTTTTCTGTCTCTAGCCTTCTTTCTTCTTTTTCTGTCTCCAGCCTTCTTTCTTCTTTTTCTGCTTCAAGCCTTCTTCTTTTTCTGCCTCCAGCCTTCTTTCTTTTTTTCTGCTTCAAGCCTTCTTTCTTCTTTTTCTACTCTCTCCGCAGCAATGACTTCTAACCGAACTTTTACAAAATTTTCTTCATAATCCTTTGATTCAGTCATCAACTTTATCGAATCAATAATTCTTGGACTCTGAGGCACAACTATAAATAGGTCATCACACAATGTTAATAAATCCGCTTTTCTAACCTTATTCAGAATGGACATTATTTATGTTTGTTTACACTTCAACAAAACAATATATTGCACTATCTTGCAGGTTTGATTACGGATATTTTCTAATCATTACACATATAACAAACAGTTCCTTTTTATTATATTATACGTTTTAGTTTAAAAACAAAACATTTTTCTTAGCCTTATCTCTTCTTAGTACAAAATAGCTTCCATCGTGGAATTCAAATTCAAATCTCAATCATTGAAATCGTTCAAATCTCGGCAACGAACCCCCGAAAATTGTGGGATTTTAAGTGATTAACTTATGATTTAAGTAAAACTAATATTCTTGAAAATATAAAAAGGTTTAATAGACATCAAAATATATACGTAACATTCGAATTCAACAGTAGAACTGAATAATATTCAGTATAAACAAGCTTCCCTGAGCATTGCATTAAAAATCCACCAAACTCGCCATCGCTGAAAAATCTATATAACACGTTCCTTCCCTGCATCATCACACGAGTCTCCTTTGGGATATCACGTTCATTAAATCATTGAGTTTATTATCTTTTACTGTTGAATACTTCATCGTTTATTCCCACACACACACACACATATATATATATATATATTGTCATAAAAAGTACCAAAAATCCTTAGTCCCTTAATCCTTAAAGTTTTTACTAAAACTTTTTAACCTTTTTAAAAATTTAAAAAAATATATTTATTCTGTTACAGCTTCTCTTACAGATAAGCTACATTTTAAGTCAGGATTACCTAAAGAATGTTCAGATTTTGAGATTTCCTGTAGTCTATGTTGGATCTAAATACATAACGTATTTAAAAATGTATTCAATAATTTGCATAGAAGAAGTATTCTAATTAAATTTTCAGAAGCAAAGCGTTTCACTTTTACATACTTCAGAAAATCAATACATTGACAAATGTATTGAACAGAAAAGAATGTAAGAGATAAGAATTTGGAACTGCACGCTGAGAGGGAAAAGAATCAATCGAATGTAATTCAGAAAGCAAAACTTTTCTCTCGAATTTTATCTTCAAATTGAAATATTACATATTTTTCAAAGAATGTGGTCACAAACGCTGAAGAAAAAAAAAGCCTTGAAGGTTTTTCTTTTTTAATAACGGCTATTGTAAAATATGCCTCTGTATTTTCTTTAAATTATAAAATAAATATTACTTCTAGATGTTTTTACAAAAATATTAAAACTGACATTATAATTTTAGAATTGAGGATTTTTTTTAAACAAAGTTCTAGAATAATTTATTGAATGGTTATTTAATGAATTCTAAGCGAAAACGAGCGAATTTACACATAAATTAAATTCGTATACTTTAAAAGAAAACAACTGAAATGCATTCTAAAAACTGATTTTTTAGCTTATTTGTAAAGTATATATATATATATATTACACCAATTTTTTTTTATATATTTAGGATACTCTGTAAAATGTATGTAAAATCACCTATCACTACCGCCTGATTTTACAAGCATTGCTATTTATGCATCTGAAATTAAGAAGAAGGCTGTTGATAGGTGATATCTGACACATGCATGATGAATATTGATGTATATACATGAAGGTGGATCGAAAAAAACTTTTTTTCGATTTTTTTATGATGGCGGGTGCGAAAAGTGGCCACTGGTGGCACTCAGTTCACACAAAAAAATTGAGATTTTTTGGACATTTCCTTACCCAGCCGCAAACGGCTCTAAGTTTTCAAAAATGCTGATTTTTGAACTTTTTTAAGGAAAATTTTAAAAATGTTAAATTAAATTTATTTGGGTTGTATTTACTTGAAAAGGCATATTTAATGTACTAAATGTTTAAATAAGTTCTGATAATGCATTATTTAATTGCTATGTGTATTTTAATTTAGCCAATTTTTATAGCTTTTTCGCGTATAACAAGCGAAAGTTGTATTTGTTTGAATCGTTCATTAATTTTTCTCATTATGTCCCTTGGTCCTCTTTTTTTTTCTATGCGTCAAAGGTCATATTTTGGGGCAGCGGACAGAAGTATACTTCAAAAACAAATCTGAAAGATGAGAAGGGGGTGAAGCAGGACTCTAAACGAGCGCAATGTATAATGTTCAGTAAGTGAAAATTGGAAATAAAAGAGGGGCGAAAATTCGATGAGGGATTCTTATTATTTTTCCATGCTCCGTTTCCCTGTGATATTTGTTCAGTGTAAACATGAACCCCTTTTCTAGTGAAATACAGTACTTTTTGGATCATTTAACATGCGATTACAGTGTTTTGTGCATTTTTATTACGACAAGCTTAGAAATGGCTAGTATGAAGGACCATGAAAATGTAAAGACACGTGATAGTGTGATAACTAGCCTTTTTGGAACACTATGCATATTGAAGGAATTGCAATTGCCAACTTATCCTGATATCATAAGTCACTACTACTGGTTTCTTCGACATGCAGGAGTTATAACAGCAGAGGATAAGAATCTCGTCATCCATAAAAACAAGGTCAGAAAAGAGAAACAGAAACTTGGAAAGAAGATACAAGCGGAAGAAGTTCTTGACGAAAGGAAAATTAAAAGCATACTTTTTGATGGTAGAAAGGATAAAACTATCTTTATAGAAAAAAAGAACAAGCGGCATCGTCCAAGGAAAGGCAAAGAACACATCACCGTGCTTTCTGAACCTGGGTCGGAATACTGGGGTCACGTGACACTTGGTTCCAGTCATGGAACAGAAATAGCAAAATCATTATATAACCTCGTAAGACAGTTCAAGTTAGAATTTCCTGAACTCACAGCACTCGTGTGTGATGGCACCACTGTTAATACAGTACAACGCAATGGTGTAATTTAATTTCTTAAAAAAAAATAGGAAGAGAACTCCAACATTCGATATGTATTCTTCATACGAACGAACTCCCACTCCGACATCAACTCTCTAAACTTGTTGGTGGAACCACGAGACCTAAGACTTTTGCCAGTCCAATCGATGCTAGACTAACGGGATGTGAAAATCTACTGGTCACTTTGTTCGGTCCTGTTGTAATTTCAAGCACATCAGAAATGGAAAATGCTGAAGATTTGAGAACAGATCAAAAGTATTTCTTTGATATTTATGCAGCGATTTCAATTAGAGTATGTCCTCGAGAACAAAAACACAGAAAAACAGAGCCAATTGGGAAATCTGGATGGATCACAATTGCTTGCAGAATTTTAAGCTTGTACGTTAGTAGTTCAAATTCTGAAAAAGCATTAAAATTTATCTCGCTTAGTACGTGATACGAGTTTATGCTCTCTTTTGGATTTCTGTTAGCAAAACGCCAGGTTGCGCGGTCTGACATAGACATATGTGGTAGATAGTTAAACTTTCAGCGTTTTTACCAGATGACGTAAAGAAGGCAGTGCATACCATCATCCAAACAAATGGATACTATGGTCGTTCCGAGAATTTACGGATAGCAATGGCAACCGATGATAGACAATATATTAGGAGAATGGCATGGGAAAAAATAAAAAATATTCCTTAATTTAAAAAAGAGTAAAACAAACATAGTGCGAGAGTTTCAAGTTCCAAAGCTGAATTTTAAAGCAACGGAACACTATGAGTGTATCGACTGGGTCGTCGCCCAAATCCGCGAACCTCCTATAACAAAAACCTTTTCACTAGCAGAAAATGGAGAAAACGTAATTTCAGGATCCATATTGGATGAACCATTAGTCTGCTTTCCAAGTCACTCCCACGTTGTGGAAAGAGTCGTTGAAATAGTGATAGAAGATGCATCAAAGGTGTGCGGGAGTGAAGTAAGAGATGCAAAACTGCAAGCAGTTAAAGTTACTTTCTAAAAAGTACTCTGTAGCGTAAAAAAGTATACATTTTGAATAAAACATTTTGTGCGTAGGAGGGCGGGTAAAAATCGGCGTGCAATTACCGACTCGTGATGAGTTCTAGGATGTTTCGCGTTGGTACTGATCGCAAAACATGCTAAAAGCTGTACACTAAAATAATGCTCAATTAGAGGTTATTTAAACATTTGGAACATAAAATATATCTTTTCAACTAAACACTACCAAAATAAACTTAATTTAATGTTTTAATTTTTTTGCAAAAAAAGTTCAAAAATCATCATTTTTGCAAAACTTCAAGCCATTTGCGGCAGGGTAAAGAATTGTTCAAATAATCTCAAAATTTTTGTGCGAACTGGGTGCCACTGGTGCCACTTTTAAGCATCCGCCATCATCGAAAATCAAAAAAAAGTTTTTTTCGGAATATTCTAGTATACATTCTCAGAGATCGCTCAAATTAGTACTTAGTTTTGATATACAAAAGTAATTTTTGTAAAAACTTAAAAACTTCATCTTGCTCAAAAAACTGAATTAACTCCTAAGAATTTTTGTGCGATGATTTGCTACTACTTTCATCATAAATTATCTCAATAACAATGCATCCATCAATTCACTCTATATTTTAGCATTGTAGCATAGTGAAAGACCAATGTATATCACTGATTTAGTCAATTCAATCGTAGCGGTCGTTCGCTCAAAAACTTATTTAAAGAAGAATTATCAAAATCGATTGTTGTGCCAGACATTATCGATGCTGTGCGAGAACCGATAAAGCAAGACCGTCATGCCATTTTCGATAAACATTCCGCTGAAAAGAATATTTGTGGGTGTAGGATTCTAGGTAATTTGATAATCACTCAAAAATATGGCTCATGATTGAAAGGTGTAAAGAAATGCGCAAAAAATACAATCTGGTGCATCAAAAGCCCAGTTGTAAACTGGAGTTTAAACAGATGATAAACCATGAGTCTATGTGTATGAAATCAAAAATACACAACAATCGACTGTATGGATATTCAAAATGAGTCCCTGTAAAAGTTAGTCACACAAGAGATACTTCGAAGCAAATGATCACCTGCTTTGGGAGGATAATGGACATGTGGCTACAATGCATCTAGAGAATTATATAAAAGGGATTTCTGATTGATAAATAACCATTTGTTTACAAAAAAACTTCAAAGAAATAAGAAAATAACATCCAGCGAGCAGGATCATTCTTCATTGTGACAACGCAAGTTCTCCCCAGTAGCCAAACAATATTGGACCAATATTGGCTACATCTAGGAGCAATATTGGAACATTGGCACAATATTGGCATGATATATTCCTCCAATAGTAGAATGTTTACATTTTGCCCTTATTTAGACAATATTTGCCGCCAATATTATGCCAATGTAACTCCAAAATTTGTACAATATTGGGGATTCATTGGAAGTATTTCCAATGTAACGTCAATATTTGTGCAATATTGGATTATCATTGGAAATATTTCTAATGTAACGCCAACGTTTGTGCAATATTGGGGAATTCATTGGAAATATTTCCAATGTGTTGCCAACATTTATATAATAATGGGAATTCGTTGGAAATATATCCAATGAAATGCCAATATTTAACCAATATTGGCATTTTATTATCAATATTTCCAATAAATGAAATATTGGCGTAACGCTGAACAATATTGGCTCTCATATCAGCCCAAACAACTCAATATTTGCTGGTCAAAATTTGAATTGATGTATCTTCCGCCATACAGCCCTGATTTGACACCGAATGACTTTTATCCACTTCCGTGAAGAATAAATTGAAAAATCAATGATTTTCGACACCAGAAGAAGTGATTGAAGCATTCAAAATGTCAGTTTTAAAAATACATGTTTCGAATGGAAAAAGTTGTTATGAAAATTTGTTCAAACGTACTTGAAAGTGTATCGGTCCTACGGAAAATATTTTGAAAAACAATAAAACATTTTTCAATGACAAATATTTGTGTTTATTTATTTACCGGATTCATAAATAGCAGCCCTAGTATAGGAAATGTTACATTTAGGTAGATTTCATAATAAATACTACCTTACCGTTGCTACAATGGTCCGACATTTGAAAGATACCTTCATAACTTTTCATTATGTCACACTAGAAACCCAAAATCCCTCCAAAATAAAAAAAATTACGTACTATATATACATTACATATGTACGTATATACTATTTTTTTAGACACGATAAAAATCGCAATTATGCATGGATTGTCCTCGAACTCACGAAAAACATTGTGATGGCTGATATCTAGACGGGGATTGCAAATGGGTGAAACCTGCCCAAAGGAATGAAAATAAGGAAAGGTTTTGTAAAAAACAGAAAAACCCATAAATTCTTAGTTATAATGCATATCAAATCAGTTTAAAGTTGGAAAAAGATGAGGAATAAAAAATTAATAACTTCATCAATTCAAAAGATATCCAATCCGGTCAAATTTATTATATATCTTTTAAATGTTATCGACAATAAAATAACTCAATGTTTGCTAAAAATGAATTTTAAAATTCGAGCAATACCTTACTTATTCAAATTTCGTCATGTTTCATTGCATGCGACAGCGATAAAATAATAAAAATATTTTCGCAAAAACTTTTAAATTAAAAAACTACGTAAAAAAAAAATTCACGCGATTCTGTTATATTGGACTAAGTATCAGAGAAATAGAACCAAAGAATACAAGGTACTGTTTACAGAAAATCCTCAGCCAATCAATTCATTATACTTCATAAGGCTCAAGACCAGATTTCCTACAAAATTTCTGCATTTAATCATTCCATCAAAAGATCTTTCACAGTCTGTACCCCCTGAGTATTTAGACAGCAAAATAAATAAGATATGTGGCATTGCAAGAAACAATGGCTATAAAGAAAGCACAATAAATTATTAAGAGCATAACGTATATAAGAATGTTATGTAAGAATAACAAATACAAAGCTGAAAACTCGTATCAAAGAACATATAGCAGACATCAAAAACAAGAAGAAAAGTACAGCTTTGGCCCGACTCTGTAACAAAGAACCTTTATAAATCGGTTTTTAAAATAGTAGAATAATTACGAGCGACTAGGTATAACTTCATTAAACAGCTGATTTTTTCGGTTGCTTTATGCCAGCTTATTTTTTAATTTGGCGATGAAATACCAAGGTACTTTGAGAAAGAATTAAGTAAATCCGGGCACATAGTACTTTGGTTGGAAAATCGTATGAGCGATTTCGTCTAGCGGTTCTAACTAGGGTGGTCCCGAACAGATGGATCAATTACCAAATACTGAGTTCACATGTTCTGTCCTTGTGTGAGACTTTTCATTTATTTATTTCGAGTTTTGTTTTAATCTTTATTAATTCAATTAATAAAAATCAATTGGTCTTTAATATCGTTTCCTTTGTAATTATTTTATTGTCAATTAAATAATTAAATTAAATTAAACTAAAATTGTAATTAAGATTTAAAAATATTTTTTTTTAATAAATGAGTTTCTTTAATACTTAAAATATAACAAAATTATCATCTTAACTTAAATTGAAATTACTTTTTTTATGGAGCTTTAGTAACATATATAAATAAATATATATATACAGAGTGTCTCACAAAGGACCCCTAACTTTAAAAATCTTTAACTCGGAAAAGGTGATAGATAGAAACATGAAACCAGTGGTATGTTTATTAAAAAATTCATTAGAATGTTATACATAAATCAGAAAAATTAATTTAAAATATCGCTCATAGATGGCGCTGAGAGCTTTAAGACCTTCTAAAGAAACACTGTCAAAAATTTGAAACGTTTGCTTTATCGTCACTCCATCGCTTTTATAGAATATCTCTATTTTGACCAATGAGAATCCTCCATAACACATTGAAGTAATCGTTTTCTATATAAGTGGTGGAGTGACGATGCAGCAAATGTTTCAAATTTTTAACAGTGTCTCTTTAGAAGGTCTTGACGCTCACAGCGCCATCTATGAGCGCTATTTTTAACTAAATTTTCTGATTTATGTTTAAGATTCTTACGATTTTTTTAATAAACACACCACTGGTTTCATGTTTCTATCTATCACCGTTTCCGAGTAATAGATTTTTAAAGTTAAGGGTCCTTTGTGAAACATCCTGTATATTTATAATTAGCAGAATTATTTTTTAAACCCTTTATCATTTAAAAGTAAGGTATTAATTTCTCATATATAAAAATTTTTATTAATTTATCAACTACTTTATTATTTTTTATTGAAAATATCATACTGTTATGAAATTATAATTAAAAAATCTTATCATATATGAACTATTTTTTAAATAATTAAAATCAATGTTTATTGAAATCTAATTGTAATATTTTCCCAAATTTTAATGGACAATATTTTCATGTAAGAACTTTTGTAATACATAAACTGTAATTAACAGAACGAATTTATTAAAACATTCATCTTAAAAATTAATTATTATCCATCATGTACAAAATTGCATCGATAATATTTGTTGAAAAGGTAAATTAAGCATTGCATATATTAAATTTTCATACTTTAAGTAATTCAAAAAAATGATTAAAACAAAAATAAATAGATAATTCTTATTTAATCATTTTTTGCAAAAAGTTGTATAAATTTGTGTCGATGTTGCAATAAAAGTATAATATACATCATAGAAATATGAATATAAAAGAAATATAATATCAATTGCAATATAGATAAATAAAATAGTGATTATTATTATAGAAGTTTTTGTTTCTATCTTTATTTATTGATTTGTAATCAGTTTCTTTATAAATTTTATTCGAAATCCAATATTATTTTTGAAGTTTTACTACATGATATCATTTACAAGCTATTATTAAATATTTAAAAGAAAATATTTACTTAAATACAAGAATAATATCTCTTAAAATGACGTTAAAATATATCTTTTCATGTTAGAACTTCAATAACGTATTTTTAGTTACGCTGTCAGAATCTTAATTTTAACAGAAAGTGGAGATTTTTTCAGATGATCTTAAGATTATTTTTAGTTAGGGGGAGGGCGTTATTACCCCAAGATAACTTATCTTTATTCAAATTCTTGAAAATAGTTTATAATTTGTATTATCGATATTGCTTGTTTGATATAAAAGAAAAATATTTTGTCTGATACTACATTCAAATCTAACCCATCATAATTCACCCAGAATAATTTATCTGAAAAATTGTAATATAAGATTCTTTCCTTGTGATCTATATACGCCTGTCATATCCAGGTCTATTATTCTAATATAACTGTCGCTGGTAAAAGAGAACCAACTGTATGCTTCAAATGAATTTCAAAGCATAAATGATAAATTCCATAGAAAATTATGTTTGACAACATTTCGTAAAAGAAAATTGGATTTGTTTTTCAATAAATAAGGCTTAAAAGCAGTTTATACGTATATCTATATCAATTTATAATGCTGAAATGCATTATTCTTCCTAGAATTCATGTATAGTTTCTTTTATTTTCCATACTTGGAAACGAAACACTCATCTATCATATACATTAATAATATTTCATACAAATCAAAACAAATTTGATAACACATTTGTTTCTTACTTCTTTAAATGCAATGCATATTTTAGAAAATTTTTGACAGAAAGAAACCTTAACAAATTTTCCTGACTTTCATAAAATTTAAAATTTTTCAACTTTATAAACGCATATGAGGAACATTTTTTAAATTAAAATTGTTAATAAATAATACTTTTTAACTATTTCTAACATATTAACATAATACTATATTAATCAAATACATTCTTCTTCAATATTTTAAAATAGGTAAACTACGGGCCTGAAGAAAAATATTCAAGTATGTTCCACAATTATTGGTATAAATATGCTGAACGAGACATTTTAATGTGTTATGCTTTTTCTTGCTAAGTTAATTTTTTCCGTTATAATATGTATATCAACCAACACAAGAAATACGAGGCTGTGCAAAATAATTGGAATGCATATTTGTCTATGGTAAATAACTCTAAAATCAAATTTTCAAATGTTTCGTTTGTCTTCTAAAAGTTTACTTAGACACCTTATTTACCTTACAATAACGAAATTTTGATAAACATTTCTGAAAATGTTTTAAAACGTTTCATTATCTAGACTTGACGCATGATTTTTCTTTCTTGTTTTATAAAGTCATACACTTGTGGACGAGTGAATTTTGAAACTTTTTGGTATAAACTGACAGAGGGCAGTTGTGTTTTTAATGAACGATTCTGCTAGAACTTTTCTTAAACGTGGAATATTGCATTTATGAAAATGTTTCACATTATTTTATTATTGCAATAAGCATGATCACTAGTTTTATTAGCATCAAAATCGTATTTCTTTCAGTGGTATCATGTCTACAGTGTCCTTAAATGTGATTGTCAATACATTATGAGATTTTAGGAAACACTCTTACACCAAATTTGCTCCAATTCCACATTTGCTCAAATATATCGATTGGCTATAGAATTGATTACGAAAGATTAACTATTTGAATCTTATTTCTTTTTAGATGTTGAATCTGTATGTAATTGTAACATCATTAAAAAAAATAAAGTACTCAAAAATGAGTATATCGATGTACTCATCAAATTGAGTATTTTTGGAACAAAATGAACATTATGCTTTGTCAATTTTGAAATATCACATGTTATAAAACGCAGACAAAATGACGAATTTGTATCCTGTAATGTTTTATTTTATTTATGGCGGCATAAAATGTTTATTGATACAAATATTAACCTTTCTACCCTGTTCATATTTTACTCAATCTTGATAAAAATATTTCACGGCAGAATTGTTATTTAAAATATTTCAATATATTTAATTGATTTATTTCTCTGAATTCGTTATTTAACTTTCTTTATGAAAAAAGTTCTGATTCGAATCGTATAAAACTAATTATAGATATGGGTCGATTTGACCCATTCGGAGTCGGAAGGTTAAGTAATGCCCAAAATTTTCTTGCAAATAATGCTCTGTTCATGAAAATATTCGATTTGGATATATAGTTAATATTTTTGTTATTATTTACAAATTTATAATTCACGTTGATTCAATGTTTATTTTATAATTAACGTTAAATGTTAATAACTATGAACGGGAGATAAAAATCAGTACATTTTTTTTATTTAACTAGTAGGTTCAGGGATCGTACACAGCGATGAATATTTGAACACAACCATTGAATCCGAAATAAATACACGTGTTTTTCAATTTTGAGTATATCTGAATCGAAACTATTTTGAGTATGTGATGTATTTAAAATTGAGTACTTTTTACTCAATTTTGAGTACCCAATTATTTCAGTTATGTAGTGGAACCTAGCTTTAGTACTAAATTGACATATCTTAATTAAAAGGCGAATCTTTATTTAATACTGAACATAGTATAAAATTAAGTTCATCTAGTTAAAAGAATTTTTAACGTAGTTTTATTCATGTGTACATTGAAAAAAAATAATTCCTCAAAATTGAGTGAAAAGTACTCAATTTTAAGTACTTCACATACTCGAAATAGCTCCGATCCAAATATACTCAAAACTAAGAAACACGTCTACTTATTTTTGATTCTATGGTAGTGTTCAAATGTAAACCGCTATGAACTGCCCGCTTAGTTTATAAATTAAAGTAAAAATATACTAGCATTTATTTCTTGCTCAAAATTATTAACAAGAAAAGTTTAATTGATTGTTTATTAAGAAAAATAGCAAAAATTATTTGCGAAATACTCAAATCAATTATTTTTATGGCAAGAGCACACTATTTGCAAGCAATTTTAAATTATTTCAAAATACTGTGTATAATTTGATAATAAAGCATAGCACGGTAGTGCTATGCTTCATTTATTTCCAGTGTGACTCCGTAATGTTATTTTAATACGGAATTTAACATTGAACGAGTTATTTACTAGACATTTTCCCACATTTTGTACCCGCTGCCACAAATTTTCTTCAAAGGATCTAATTGTTTAAAAAATAATTTCTTCCAATCAAAAAAATATATATACAGAGGTCAATGGTCATATTTCCTGCAGTAATTAATCATTTTTACGTGATAAGTGAAAAGAAATTTTTTTATTGTAAGAATTAAAAATGGTATATTTACGACGTCATATTAGAAATGAAACGGAGATTTGCAAACATTTGGTACAAAGACAAGAATCGTCAACAAAAAGCAATATGAAGCATGATTTTTATAATAAAAGGACATTTTCAAACATTGATCAAGAAGCTTCTAACTGACGAAATATAGAAAATAAGTAAATTAAACTTTTTTCTACCTATTTATTGTCTCTACAAAATAATAGAAAATAACTTAAAAATATATATGTAACTGATATTCGAAAGTGAATTTTTTGAAACATTGGCATCAGAAAAAAATCGCACAAAACCCAGTGGGTATATGATATTTGCGCCGGGATTTCATACTTATACCACATTTTTAAAAATTTCTTCGTTTGATATGTTCGAAGAAAATCAAAATAAATTAAGGTGAATAAAAGTTTTCAAAAATAACAGTACTTGAAAATAATAGTATTTCATCCTTTATGTAATTTTCATCCGTTATGTAATGAAACTGGTAAATCTGCAGAACTAGGACTTCAAACATAGCACTTTTTTAAGGCTAAACCGCAGAATTATCAACTACTTGGTGTAAGACTTTTCGGCACTGCAATAAATTCGCCAGTTCTATCAACCTAAATATTCAAATCCAATGTAAACAAATATAAACAATAATGTTTACAAATATATTTTTTCCCGATTTTGAGATTTTTTAAAATCGTGCCTAAATTTGTGATTTTACAAATAATTAATCATTGGATAAAATCAATTTTGAATCAATGGTGCTACTTGGTTATCCCATCGACCAAATACTATCGCCAAACTATAAGATTAAATGCCAATAATGGATGATCGTGAATGTCACATTCAATGACATTAAATATTTACGTATTTAGAGATGTCTTCAAATGATTTTATTTCCACTTTTATTAGTATTTTCATTAATATTTTGCTCATTTATTTGTTCTTTTGTTATTAAAAAAATGCCAATATGTATAATTTGGCTATCAGTTTGGCAATTTATATAATTTGGCAAAATTGATTGACGGGATAACCAAGTAGTACCGTTGTTGTATTAAATTCATTATTCCGATGATTTTAATATGATAAAATACTACACGATTTAATTTTTGAAATATCGCAAAGAGTTTCTGTTGAAAAATATTTTTTTTTTATACTTTAAGTTAATATTTTTATAAAGCTCTTTTTATTCACTATCTCTATAAATTAATAAAATTTAAGCACATTTGGAATATTCACAATGGGTCACCTTTTGGCATAGATATCTAATACTTACCATGTTGGCGCAATTTTTTTCTCATGCCAATTTGGCGAAAATTTCGTTTTCAAATACCAATCACATATATATTTTTAAATTATTTTCTAATATTTAAAAATAGAAAAAGTTTATTAATAACTATAGAACAAAACGATCTACATCATTTAAAAAAAGTAATATAAAATAAACAATTTATTAGTAAATAGACAACGACAGCCCAGGTTAGCATGTGAGGCATACAATTTCCAATTTGTTCCAATCGCGCCAACGTATTGCATGTATGACATCTATCCCCAACTTTTCTAAGCTGAACCCTGCCTAGAGTTCCGAGAGCGATTTGAAGTTCTGTCAAAGTTAAATTTCAATTTTGGGCAGACTTCAATTCAAACATTAATTAATTTATCAAGAAACTTCTAAATGAAGAAATACAGAAAATAAATAAATATGACGTAATACACAAAATAAAAAAATAAATACTTTTTATTAATACTATGTCTTTAGGTATTAATGGAGGACAATATTATAATGTCTTAAGGTGAAATTCTAGAACTATACTTCTACGCAATGTATCAATACTGATTGTTAAGTATAAATATCAGTTACATGCAGAAGAGACTTTTCTGATTCATAAGAAATTAATTCGCCGAAGAAAAAAGTGATATCCATTTTTTTTTTCGTTATTCCATTATAAAAAAAGAAATTCATTTTAAGAATTAAATAGCGCACATTTATGACGTCATATTGGAAATGAAACAGAGATTTTGAAATATTTGGTATCGAGACAGAATCATGTACAGAATACAATTCTATATGTAAAATAAATAATAATAACAATTTGGAAATGCGGCAAATGATTTAGAAATGGATCAATGAAAATTTGTGAAAAACCCAATGGAGAAATGAAAATCTACACAGATATGACGGAGAATGATAAATAGAGTTTTTAATTTGGGGTGGTTTTGGAGTCTGGGTATCATGATCGGTATAGATATGGAAAAATAAATCAGAATTTTCTACGTAGGGAAGAACGTAGTAGTTAGTATTTCATCAAATGAAATTTTGTTCAAAAATCTAATTTAATTTTGAGGTCCTTTCATAGTTTTGCAGAACTGCTAAATTGTAACTAAAGTAAGTGCTTCAACACTCGCTCATCTTACTTGCACATATGAAGCCAACAAGATGTTCAATCTTGAACTAGTTATACTCTCAAATTTTTCATCACCATATTCTTTTTAGCATAAAATGGAGCTATTACAACACTTTAATAAGAAACATGGTACTTACAATGTGAATTTTCACTAGTTCATTTTTCTGCGTCAGAGAAAGAGAGAGAGAAATATGAGCCCATCAAATGTTCTCTTGAGCGCACCATCCCCTCATAGTTCACTTCTAGCTATGGCCCTGGGTAAATTATATCAGTAATTGTGATACAATACCGCATAAAGGAAGTCCTGATGATGGTACCTTCAGTTAATTTTGAAATGAGTTCAACTGAATGCAGTAGTTATTAAAAAACTTCAGATATTAAAAAAAACATAATTTGCAGAACAAATTAAAAAAAAACAAAATTTATTTCCTGTACCATTTAAACCCAAGAAGGGACAAATATTAAGATATTTGATTTATTTATTTCTACATTTAGTATTAAATTTTTGTATCAAATAATTTAAATTATGTGAACATTTAAAAAAATTAAAATAAAATTCAAACAATATGATACTTAAAACCCCAAAATCTTAGATCCCGTTCAAACGAAATCGAAATAAATCTGAGACTTTTTTCCAAACTTAACTTGCAAAAATTTGTTTTGCAGATTTTTTATAATGTTTACGTTAGGTATAAATAAAAATAATAGACACATCTAAAAAGCAAATGTTAAGAAAATTTCTAAGATTTATTTCGATTTCGTTTGAACGGGATCTAAGATTTTGGGGTTTTAAGTATCCTATTGATTGAATTTCATTTTTATTTTTTTAATGTTCACATAATTTAAATTATTTGATACAAAAATTTAATACTAAATGTAGAAATAACTAAATCAAATATCTTAATATCTGTCCCTTCTTGGGCTTAAATGGTACAGGAAATAAATTTTGTTTTTTTTAATTTGTTAAGCAAATTATGTTTTTGTTTAATTTGCATTAATCTTTTATGCCACCATGAATAAAAAAACCATTACAGAGTACAAAATTATCGTTAGTTTGGATTTGATAACATGTGATGTCTTAAAATTGAGAAAGCAATGAGATCATTTTTGATCCAAACATATTCAATTCAGTGTGAGCACATAGATGTACTTATTTTTAAGTATTTCATTTTTTTTTCCAGTGTAAGGAAAAAATGTAGAACAATTATCTTCGTTTTTTTCCATAGAAGAATTTTTTTTTCTTCGCTGCTTAACACGTTCGCTGTCACTGACGCGCTAGCACGTCCGACCGGGGCCTCTTTGTATGCTGGTGACGCTCTAGAGCGTCGAGTGTTAAGGAGCTCAGGATCCTTCATTATTCTCACCAGTTCTTATTTATTGTAAAATTTACTTTATTCAACGAGAGTATTTTCGCGATTCAACTACAGAAAAATTTTCTGTTTTAAAAAACCGGTGGTAAAACATTAAAATTTTAAGCAAAATGTTCTTGCTGCAATATTGTACAAGTATTGTTTTGTAATCCGGCTCGGAGGACGGAAGTATGATTTTTAGTGTCAGCGAATGTGTTATAACACCAATTTTCTAGCTCTTATCATATGGTTCGAAATTGTTCCTTTGTAACTGAAATCAAACTTCCGATACTTTTAGTTCAGTTCTTATTGTTTAACGAGTTAGAAATGAGAAAAGAAGAAAATGAGTGACTAATTGATTTATTTTAAATGTTCTTCATAATAAAATGTTCCACCCTATACCAATTCATTTTTATTAAACCTTACAGACAAGACAATAAAAGAACTGGAGCGAAGCTTCTTCGATAATTAATTACCATCAAGTACAAACGACATAAAAGAGCAATTGAAGAGAAAAGGAAAAACGCATTTAGCTGTCAATTAAATGCGTCCCTTAAAAGACTGCTGCCCAATAAAGATTATATCGGCTTTTTGTTAGGTATTTCCGCAAACGGGAATTTGAAAAGGAGCAATTAAGACACGCTTGTTTGCTCAAATAAATCGATTGGTTATAGACCTGATTACAAAAGATTACCCATAAAAATCTTGTTTCTTTTTAGATGTTAATTTGTATGCATTACAACATGTAGTGGAACCTCGCTTTGGTACGAAAGTGACATATCTTAATTTAAAGGCGAATTTTTATTTGATATTGAACATAACTTTAAAATAAGTTTTTCAAGTTAAAAAAAAAATTTACATAGATTTATTCATGTGTAATGAAAGAAAAAATATACTCCCTCTGTCCCAAATTAGTTGCGACATTTAGGTTGAAAATCTTGTCCCAAATTAGTTGCGACATTTCAAGTAGGCGGAGTCATAAATAACTTCTGATGCAGTTTAGTAAATCGACACCAGTAAAATTATACTAGAATTAATAATAAGGGGTATACTAGATTTCAGAAGTAATGTTAACTTGAATTTGATGTAAAAGAAAAAGAAATAATAATTTAGAAAATTCTCTGAAGAAAGAAATGAATAATATTGAGTCCAACGCTGCACTGGAATGTTTGAAATGGTATTTGAAAAATTGTAAAGTAAGCCTTCATGCCATAAATGCTGCAGCAATTAAATTCAATGTGTATCAAATGTGCACATGTGCATTACATGCTATCCCGTTTGCGGAAGCAAGCAAAGCCATCTAAAATAAAATATGAGGAAAATTACAGAGAAAGTTTACAAAAAATTATAAATGCGGATGAAAAAAAATGCCACTGAGCAAAATCATAGATATTTCAATAAAACGAAGACAATCACTGAGAAGATTCGTAAATCAATGTTACACATGACTCTCAAAGCGGAAAAATTTTTGAAGCGTATTTCACCCATCATTAAACAAAGTCTAATAGAAAAACTTAAGCTCGACAGAATTCGATTTTGTTTGCAGCATGCTTATGCTAAAAGATACTTTTCAGAAATTTTGGAATAAAATGTTCATAAATGAGTTCACGATTGATTAGCTTGAAGATAGTTTTATGTGTTTACTGTTAAAAGTCTTTAAAAAAGGGGTGTGGCTTAAGAGCGTGTGAACGAGGATTTTTTAAACTAATTAATTATTTATTTATGGAATGATGGAGGGAATGTTAGGCGCGTAAATATTGTTGATTGATAGTATAGCTTTCTAAAAAATGTTCAAACAAAACCATAAAGTCATAAATAACAATAATCAGTACAAAAGTATTCAAATGTCGCAACTAATTTGGGACAGAGGGAGTATCAATTATCTTCGATTATTTCCATAGAAGAGTTTTCTTTCGCCGCTTAAAACACCCGTCTTCCAGTTCTTGTCATATGGTTGGAAATTGTACCTTTGTAAACTGAAATTAAACTTCCGATACTTTTATCTCAGTTCTTATTGTTTAACGAGTTCCAAATGAGAAAAGGAGGAAATGAGTGACGAGTTGATTTATTTTAAGTGTACTTCATAATAAAACGTTCTATCCTACATCAATTCATTTTTATTAAACCTTACAGACAAGGCAATAAAAGATCTGCAGGGAAGCTTCTTCGGCAATTAATTACCAACAAGTACTTAAACGACATAAAAGAGCAATTGGAGAGAAAAGGAAAAACGCATTTAGCTGTCAATTAACGTGTCACTTAAAAGAACTGCTGTCCAATAAAGATTATATGGGCTTTTTGTTAGGTATTTCCGTAAACGGGGAATTTGAAAAGAAGCAATTAAGACACGCTTGTTTTCCGATATACTTATGCGCTGTCATTTTTTAAGCATCGATTTAAGATTGGGGAACATTAATTGAAGTTAAAATTAATGCTTCTCTAGTGAATTTAAAGTGATCTATTTAACAACTTTCTTTAGCAAAAGAGAAATCTTTCGAAAGTTTTGAAGCTCAAAATTATTATTGAGTAGTAAAAAATAAAACAAAATGTAGAAGAGATTTTTTTGCGGAGGGAGGGGGTATATTCAGCACTATTGTTTTAATTTGTTGGATTATATTTTAACTAAAAATTAATTTCAAAGAAATGTTCATTTGAGCGTAAGAAAATGTCAATGAATGCACGTTACAGATAACGATTCCTGTAATTTCCATTTTTCTTTTATTTTTCGGAATATATACATACCATATACGAAGACACAGTGTAACCCAAAAATTTTCACACACTTTTAAAATTTAATGTAATATAGATTTTATGAATTTTTTACGCATTATTGCAAGTGCACAATATTCCATGTTATTTGGAAGTAGCCCCACATCTATCTGCTTCGTTTTGGGTACAACGCAATTCGAGCTTATTCTATCTACGATAGCTTTCAGAATTTTTAAGGCATGTTCTCGAGACTTTTACAACAGTTTCTCTATACATTTAGCTAATACATTATGCATAATACATTTGATTATCTTCGTGCATGAGCAGGGGAACATTATTTAATAAACCTGGTCATTATTCATCTTGTTTTTATTAATTTTTAATTTTGATTTCAGGGTGTTGTATACAATGTTATATGTCATATAAAAAAAACATTGTTTTATATTAAAAACTCTGAAACTTATAAGCAAAACGCTTGGCAAACTTTGGGACTAATTTTATAAAAGCCTTCATTTCTCTTAGAGTACATGTGCTATCTTTATACAAATGAACACACTTTGTTACAATAAGCCTTATAATCATGTTCCATACTTTGAATGCTTTTGCTATATTGGCTTTTACAGGGTTATCCAAAAGCTATTTGTTTTTTTTTTATTGCTGGCAATCCCTTTTGTAGTTTTGAGAAAAATGTTCGTGGAATTATATGACCTTTACTATTCTGTTTACTTATCTGGAATCTCAGGATAATTCCTCATGCATTTTTGTAAATATTCAACAAAACGCTTAAAATCGCAAGTAACCGGTCATTATTGGCTATATAGTATATATATATACATATAATAAAAACATAAATTGTAGAACAAATCATGAAAACAAAAGTTATTTCCTACATTAAGTCCGAGAAAGGACAGATATTATAATATAATGGACTATCTCTATTCTGAACACGCATGGGGCATATAAAAAATGTTCAGATTAGGGGGGTGTTCATTATAGAGGGAGACTGGTAAGTGCATTACTATTATTACTACGTATTGAGTTTATAAACTGTATAGAATAGTTAGCCATGCCTGTTTTAAAGATGGACCTGCTAAATTTAGATTTGGTGGCTTGTGCAATGTCAAACTAAATTCGATCGGACCTGTAATCTGCCATCTTTCCTTTATTTATTTATTTTTTAAAGTTTTACAAAAAATACATACATACAATATTCTATTTGAAGAGATAATCGATACGTTATTCAACAAAGTGAGAAATTTTAGTCTGTTTTTGCATTGTGTTTGCTTGTGCAGCGTACATGTTTGCTTAAAAAGAGAAAAGTCTTCCGGGTAATATTTAACTGCATAATTTAGCACATCTTGAATTTCTTGGTCATACTGCTTGAAAGTAATCGTACTTCATGTTTCATCGGTCTCTTTTGGTTCTGCTTCTCCTTCACATTATTCTTCCTCTTCGACAATATTGTTGTTGCAAACCATAAGGATTTTATTTAATTCGAGATAAACTCCAGATCCTTTATTCTTGATTGCTCATTCTTACTTTGAAATCTAACTTCGTTGATGCATCTTTATATAGTGTGGAGGATTTCTTCATTCCAAGCTTTGGCTATCCAATGAACAGCATCCATGACGCTAGATTGATTGCCTTCAGAAAATTGATTCATTATTGAGCTTTAAAAATCTTGATTGCTCCTTGATTCAGTGGTTAGATTATGGAAGTACATTTTGGTTTCAGGAGTTTCAGGTTCACTTTGATCACCCGCATGTTTGTGTGTGATATGATTATCCAAAAAATAACCTTTCTTTTCTTAAATATCTCGTTAATTTCCTCCAACCATTGTGAGAAAATTGTGAATATCATCACAGCTTTTCGATTTGGTTATAGTACACAGGCAATGATGCAATTTTCTGATTTTAGTATCAGCTTGGTTTCTCACTCTTTCTGATCACAAGTGGTTTCATCTTTTAACAAGTAAAAATGCCACAGAGCATAATGGATATATTTTTTTACATTTTTTAGCTCATGCTTTTCTCACTTGTTTCTGTAATACAATATAATGGACTCATGCTTTGGTGAGCATGGTATATGGTTTTATTTGAAGTAATTTTTTTTAAAAAGCCGGTTTCATCAGCATTAAAAAATTTTAATTTGTTTTTTATGACATATATTTTGTTAACTTAAGACTTTATCTCATTTATTCAAACAAATTGGTAGTGGATACTTAAAATCTAGCAAGAAGTTTGTTTGTTAATACTTAAATCAAACTCGTTGAAATTTTTTATTATTATTTTCAGAATATTCATGATGAAGGAATTCTCCAAAATCTGATTGCAAACGTATGTTTGGGTGTTCACCTTAAAGAATGGTCAGATAGAGACAGTCCACTGTATTTCATTTCATTAGTTCAATTTTTAATGTTAAATTTTCGTAAAAAATTAGTTAAAAAAAGTTATTATTAAGAAATAAAAATAAATTTCAAACAGCATGATATTTAAATGCTCAAAGTTTAAGTTCCGTTTCAACAAAATTGGGATGAATTTTAATTAATTTTTTTTAAGCTACTTTAGATGTGCCTAATATTTTTTTACACCTGCCGTAAACGTAATATATAATTTACAATACAAATATTTTCATCTTAAATGCGAAAAATGTCTATTAAACAGAATATTAATTAGATATCGTTTCATAGGAATATGCATTTATGAGTGTTTAAGTATAATTTTGTTTGACTTTTATGTTTTTATCTTCACGTGGTTTAACTAAGTGGTTACAAAAACTTAACATTAAAAGTAAAACTAACAAAATTAAATATCAAAATATCTGTTCCTTCTCGGGGTTAAATAATGTTGGAAATAAATTCTGGTTTTTAATTTGTTCTGTAAATCATGTTTTTGTTTAATATGTCAAGTTTTTTAATATCTACTGCATTCAGTTGAACTCATTTAAAAATTAATTGGATATATCATCATCAGATTATTTGTATGGTATCGCATCACAATTTTTGGTGTATTTACCAACATTTGATACAAAATTCTTCATGAGTGCAGCAGTGCACAGTTCGAACAAAAATTTCCAATCTGATTATAACAAAGATAAAAATAAATAAGAAAATAATTTTAGCTATTTCATTTTCCGCTCGGGAACGCCATGAATGTAAAAATATTTTTTAAATATTCACTGCTTATGTTATAATAATAAAACAGCTGTAACACGTTAAATCGTGAAAAAAAAAACACTGGCATTTAAATTTTGGTACCCTTTTGCACCCCAGGAGGTGATGTAAAGGCATGATAAAATTATTACCTACATTTAACTTGAGTTAGTTATTTAGCATTAACAATAATCATTTTCATGAAAAAAAAGTGAAGGAAAGGAAAAAGATCTTGAAGTATAATTTTAAGCAAAAAGTGCCGTAATAACTTTAAATTTGCTTAACATTAAAAGTTTCTGTCTTTTTAAAATTAACAAGTATATATTTTTTTCTTTTTTGATACCACAATAAGAAATTTCCTATGAACGATGTATATATTGCATACTCCGATGAACAAAACCCTAAAAATGATGTAAAACTGAGTACTTTGAACCGAATTTCCCGAAAAAGATAGCATTGAAAACGAAAAAGATAGTCATACTGACAAAATCATTCGTTATAAATCAAATTACATTTAATTGAACGAAGAATAAAAGCTTGCTTACAAACGTAATAGTTGCTTGAAAACCTCTTCAAAAATCCCATCAGTAAGTTTCATGATTTTTCTTTTAAAAATAAATCAAATAAATGTGTCAGTAAACCTTGAGTTGTTGAGCGTGGAAAAATATTATTTTGAATATCACTTTAATATGACTGTGATAAGTAATGCTCTTATACAAAAATAAAACTAAAAAACTCGTCAAAAGTAGACAGATAAAACTGATAAACAGGGTTTATCTGTTATCATGATTTAGTTTTCATTCATAAAATTTTAACTTCAACCTACGTCTGTAGGCCAAACCGGCAGGATTCTTTTTTAACTTTTTATTTTGATATTTCATTCAAGGTAACAAACAAATGAATTTCTAATAATATTCTGTTATTGGAAAATATTTCATAATTTATGCTTGATGCATACAGGGATTACATGATATCATTTCTTAATAGCATAATATTAAAATACGAAAAAAATATGATTAAATTTACTGTAAAAATAAAAATTTGGTGTTGTAAACGAAAATTTGAGAAACGAATTTTTGTGTGATTGTTCAAATAAAAAGTTTGAAGGTATACGAAATTGTAAGCATATATTTTTTATAATGATAAATAAAATATCTTTACACGCTTTTAAAATCTAATACTAACTTTTAAAGAATATAAAAAATATCAGTTTAACCTTGATTCTTCAAAAATTAGTTTAGTTTCCTTTTTTGTTTACATTTATTTTTTTATCTTGGAATCAGGACTAAAAAAAACGAAAGTTAAAAAAAAACTTTCATGATTTAAGTAAATTTATCTTCATAACAAACAAAGTAATGAACCATGTCAATAAGTCCAAAAAAATAAGTTTTAAAGTTAAACTATGAGCAAAAAGCTAAAACTTTTTTTAATTAACTCCCTTCATCAAATTACTTAAAAAGCCACATCTTTTTTACAGGCTCTTTTCTAAAAGGTCTTTAAAAAAAGTCATAATTTAATTTCCTTTTGACATCTAAAGAGGTTTCTGCTTCGAAAAGCGCAAAAGTTATTAGGTAAAAGAAAAAATTATATAATGTTTATCTTGTAATTAATATCGTAATTACATTTATTATTCTTTCCAGTTCGAAATATTAATTCTCAAAACAGGTATTCAGCTTTCTTTGCACGAAAACATATTTAAAAAAAATGTAGTTATTTGAAACCTGAAATTGAAGGCTAAAGACATTATCTTATTAGTAAAATAATTGCAAAAATAAAATTTTTGAATTAATTGAGTTAAAACTTATACATTCTGCCATAGTTTAATATATTATTCATTCTACACAACACAAATCAGTACTTTACTTAAAGAAAACATCCAAAATTGAAGTAATGTGTGCTTTTTAGTTAATTTACGCAGACAGAGTAATTTTTATATTGCAGACATTAGTCATTTTTCTGTAAAATATTTAATTTTTAAGTGAGGAAATACAAAAAATTTAAAATATGAAAAATAAAATTAACTTGAAATTATTTTTTCTTAGTTTATTACACTAGTATATGCTTAGCGTATACCAATTTATATAGTTTATTGTGAGTGGTTTGTCTCAGCGATATTTTCCCCGTCAATTTTCTGTTGTTGCCCACACTCATTTTGAATGTTTTTGTTTGCAACATCAGTCATTTAAGTGCTTAGTTATGGTCTATATTTTAAAATAATTGTGTACCTCCTCAAAATATTCTGAGTATGTCTAGTAAGGAGACCTTCCTTTTAACTACGAAGCTGATATCAGTCTATAATATATTATAATTCGAGTGAATTTGTGACTCAAATTTTATCCAGAAAAAGCCTCTAACGACTCTGATTAAATTTTATACTCTTACATATTAGGTAAACGATTGAGCCCGATTACGTGCTTTAGAAAATTTAATTAGTATGTCATGAGTCGCTATCAGCCAATATATTTCAATGGGAATAAGGATTTAAATAGTTATTAAGATGTTGAATAGTTAGCAGAAAACGATGTTACAAAGTTGGTAGCATTTTACCAAATTTGGCAAATATTGGCCATATTGGCGAGATTTTGCCAGAAAACCAACTTTCAAGATTACATATGCCGATGTAAATGCTTCTCGCCAAATAAAAGAATAGTGTCAAATTTGAACGGTGTTTCTGCAAAATTTGGTGAAGAAATTAATTTTCACAACCTGAAGTATTTTTTTTTTTTTTAGAAATTCTCAAAAGGATACGAAATACGTTTTTCAACATATTAGAGTTTACTTTTTCGAAAACGGAATTTAACTAATCAGGATACAGGATACATGATCAGGATGCAAGAATATTGTCAAATTTGGAGATCCTTGCACACTCAGAAATGGATACTCAAATTTCACAAAATTTTGTACATTTGTGACGAAACCGTTTCTTGGGAAATTCTCTGAGCGAATATTTCGTCAAATTGAATAAATTTGTTTTCTTGCTTGTTTGATGATAGAAAATTCGTTAAAAGTAGTTATTCGAAAAAATGCAATAAGCTGGCTGGTGGTGCCATCTGTTGAACAGTTTAAAATCTTCTGTATTTAGCAACAGGAGGGAAAGTGCGATATTCAGAGGGACCTCAGGACTTCTCGAGTGGGAAACCGTCATTATAGTTATTACGCCAGTGTTCTCGAGTGAAAGTGATTTCAAATGTAAGTAGTGAATGTTACCTAGTGTTTATATTTTTAGAAGGTCGATTGTAATTTTTGATGTTGTAATAATACTTGCAAGTTTCAATTAATAAGGCAGATTTATTATTTTCATTTTCCTTTGATTAAAGATATTAATAATAAATATAATAGGGCTTGATTGATATAAGTTATTAGGGACTTTTTTCTCAATGAATGATTAGAATATGGTCTGTTTAAGTTGCTGTGGGAAATAATGAATTTTGAAGCATATATTTTGGAAAATATGAGTAGATGTAAGATTTTAACACATCACTTTTTACAGAGTGGAGGGGGATCAATTACGTATGTTTTTTATTTGATTGTTAGAAGAATATATTTCTTTAATGAAAAAAGGCTCCTAGAATTTTTAAGTTTTACTGACTTTTTTTCTGAACAATTTTGTAGAACACATGAAATTTATTCTTTTACATGTAAACCATAATGAACAGTGCAATAAATATATAAATATAATAATAAACATAACAAAAAGAAGGTAAAAAAATTAATGCAGAAACAATGGCTACATATATTTCTGTATTTTCTGAAAAAAAAGATAAAAAGTGCTGTTTTCTAAATAAAATGTGACAGGAATCGCAAGCACAGCATATATCTGTTTGCTAAAATCTCATGATTTGAGGAAGTACAGAAAGGTGTTTCTCGGCAAACAGCTATCCAAGATATTCCCCTAAAATGCATTTAAGCCTGGCCGTAAGTGAAGAAAAAAATTGTTAAATATTTAAGAGTTTACGGTTCATAAAAAATCACGTGATTTCGATACGAAATTATTGTCGAAAATGACGAAATACAGCCCAAAATTTCTGAATCGCCAAAATTGAGAATTTTATTTCTGACAGTATGACAGCATTTTGGTGATATATGGTGAAAAAATTGGTTTTCAGAGTCTGAAGGAATTTTACAGAAAATGCCAATAGGAGCCGAGATACATGATTCAACACGAATCCACAGAACGTTCTCGAAAATAAAATTGAATCATTCAGGGTGCATAGAACTTTTTCGCAATTAATCCCACATCTATACAAAGAATTGCTTCAGTCAAGGCCTAAAATCTGTTAAGGACTTAACAGATCTTGAAATCTACATTGAATCTTGTAATCTACAATGGACTTAAATTTCGCGTTTATTATTGTACATTACAAACTGCTATGGCTAATTATATTGGCTAATTATATTGGCTAGTCATAAAAAATCAACAATGAAAAAGCAAGGGAATCCCTACTGTGAGATCTAAAAATGACTGGCTTACATATTTACAACAAATGCTATCCTTTTGTTACAATTATTAAATTTAGAATTTAGAAATATATACATATTTTTAGTATTGATTATTCCTGTAAGTAAAACTATTATAAAATTAAATACTTTATAACAATAATACGGCGATAACTTATTATTATTCCGAATTCAAGAAAAAGCTAACTTTAAACTCTCATAGCTCTATAACTTTAAACTCTTCCTTGCTGTTTAACATTTAAAATGCAAAAACAAAGATAATTTTTTTTTCTATTGTTTATAAAGATGTTGCACCAAATGTGAACCATATTTTTTATTTTAAAATTAACATAGAATAATTTTGATTTAATATTATTTACTTCTTTAATTTTTTATGTGGAAAATGTTTATGTAAAATAATATTTTTAGAAAAATTCCACACGTTGATATGAAATGGTCAGCTGTAACTGATTTAGATAAATTTAAAAATGTCATTATTCAAAACTCTCTAAACGCAATATTACTGGAGTGCTTAAGTAGAGCTTTACATATTTTATTTCAAGAATAAACTGATAAACTGTTTATTTTTTCTTTGAGAATGTTAAAAATATTATGTGTCAACGAACGTATAGGATGATAAATTTTCAATACATAACGCATTAGTAACATTTGAAGTGTATTTAATTCGGTCCACTAGATAAATAATTAATGAAAAATAGAGCCAACTTATTACAAACTTGTAGATATCAAAATAAAATTAATAATACACTGAAGAAGAACTAAAGCAATATGTAAATGAAATATTTTTAAATGTATTTTGCATTAAAAATATTAGTATAAAGAACATTTTCTATTGATAATTTGACTCCAAAAAGAAAACAAAAAAAGAGGATAATAAGTATTTTATGAAACTACATTTATTTTCGTTTCTGATCGATACGATCTGTTCTGAATAAAGTTACAAATCCATTATTACTGAATGATTGACTTACTCTAAATGACGAATAGAAATCTTGATTATTTAATGAAAATATACCAAGAAAGATTAGGGGAATAGGAAGCAGATGCTCATAGATACGAAAGTCCCTTTGAGTTGTTCGATGAGTTGTTTGCCTCCCTTTGCGTTTGCCATCTTGAACATTAAACCGTTGAAGTTGATTAATGATAACCTCTTACATAGCTTTGATATGCCGAAAATAACATTAAGTAGTTGCTGATGGATGTGACTTAAAACCTAATTAATTTAGGAGTAAACAATCACGTGCATATAAAAGTAATAATAGATTCCCCTAGTATGGATTTAATCTTTGCATGATTATTAGAAAATAAGCATAATTAGAGTGTTTTTTAGGATTTAGTACGGAAAGCAAAAGATTATATATGCATAAGTTAAAATTATGCAGATTGTTAGATCTTCGATACACTTAGAGTCCACATATATGAACTTTAAAACAAGTCTAATAAGCTTTGTTGCATTATTTAGAATAAGCGAGAGATGTCATAAAATTAATTAAATATATATATATGTTTTAAATAAATATATTAATAAATACATTATTTTAAATAAAAAATATATATAATTCGTATTTTACTTTAAAAAAAATAAAATAAATATTAGAATATGATTGTATTATAAATTTCATAAAACTTTTTTCATAAATGAAAATAATTTATCGGTTTAAATCCTTTAACATAATGTATTTATTGCATAGAAAAAGAAGTCTCGAACCTATCAGTAGTTTAAATACTAGACAAATAAGGATCAACAGATAAATTTATATGATATATTAAATTTTATAAATAAATCATTGCATTTAAAAAGCGTATATCTCTAAAAAATATCTTTAAGCAATACAAAATATTCTGCAATGTAAGGCGTAATAACGTCAAAGTGAGTAATAACACTAAATGATAATATTGCGCATAATTAATAACAAATTTGTGAGATGGTATCCATGGATTTTGCACAGAGTGTCTCTGAGCTATCTCAGTCACAAACAACTTCAAAAACTTAATTATGTGCATTTGTAAACTTTATCGCTCGAAGCAGCACGAAAGAATCAACTTTCGAGCTAAAAATTGCGAGGTAAATTCTGTCATAAATTTATAGTGTATTTCAAGTACTTTGAAAATTTTGTGGAAAATTTTAGATGTGTTTATGTGGTAGCTTGTAGTATAAAATATACTGGACAATAAGCATACTGAGGTAATCCACTGGCGATATTACTAAGGATCATTTTTTAGGCTGTAACTACACCCAAAAAGAGTTTATTTTTTATTCTATGCACGAGAAGGCATTATAGTTATTGTTGAAAACGAAAAAGTGTTGGGAGAAGTTCTTATATCCTAAGTTCTGCTAATATTTTCATGTCAAAAGAATAAAATACCAAACGATTATTACTGCATCCTGATAACGCAATCAATGATAAGGAAAATTTGTCAGCCTCTAGGGTTGTGGAATTTGCATCTTTTGAATAATTTACATGTCATTATTCCATCTTTTTGTATATTTTTGTTTGTAAGGTGTTATTAACCACATAGGTGGATAATAAGGCTGAATACCATTGGCCAATAAATCATGCCATTACATTTTCTGAATACATATCGCCTAAAATAGTCTTTCTTTTATGCATAAACAATATGATGCTTTATCACATCTTATATTTATTTGAAATATATCTTTTAGTAAATCTAAGCCGCAAGTTGCAGAAACTTTACGTGGCATTATTTATTATCCAGGACACCTTTTGAGAAAAAAACGGATATTTATAAAGTTGTTCCTGATAAAACAAGTACTGTTATTACTTTTTCACAAGCAGTAAATAGTTACATGCATTTATACGTTTTAAATCATTATTATTGCTGTGTTGTAACTTCTTTATGAGGAAATCATTTTGCTTTAATTTATTTTTCGTTTACGTTGTCGTGAAACTGTGCTATGAAAATCAAAAGAGTTTGAAGATTTAATATTTTGCAATAATTTTAAACGAAGAATAATTAGTAATTTTATTTCACAATCCACAAATTGTAATCCATTTATTCATCATTATCTTTAACTAATGATATAGCCATATACTTCTTTGAGATAAAGTTTGGACCCATTCAACATTAGAATCAAAAGATTTGAAATTTGTGATTTTATGCGCCAGTAGAATTTAAATGCCGTTAAATCTCTCCCCAGGGTCTGAACTAATTATCCATTTTTTTTCTTACTCTGCAGTAATTAAGAAAATGCACTGTATCTTTACTCTTAAAATATTCAGGTTCGGGAGAATTTAGAAACCGTTTAGTGTAAATGAATTTGGATGTATTTCAGAAATTACGGATTAGTCAAGAAAAACTTTAATTGTGCTAAATATCTCTCTAGGTATTCGCTTATCAAAGCATATGAATGTTTTAGAATATTTATAGAAAATTTATAATAATCTTTTCCAGATTAGAATCTATCATACAAAAGCAGCCAAATCGTTCTACGAATGCTTAAAAGTCTTTAATAATATTTCATTCTCGACATAAAAGTAATTATTTCAAAAAAACAAATAGTTATTTTAGTTAGTATTAATTTAACTGTTTTTTTAAATTAGTTTTAATTGTAAACTATTTATTCATTATTATTTCAAACTAAGGATTTAACCTTATAATTTTTTAAGATAAAGCTTAGACCCATTCAACATTAAAATCAAAAGATTTGAGATTTGTGATTTTATACGGAAGTATAATTTAAATGCCGTTAAATTATTCCTAAGGGTCTAAACTAATTATCCATTTTTTTTCTTATTCTGTAGTAATTAAGAAGCCAAGTTGTATCTTTATTCTTAAAAAATTCAGGTTCAGGAGAATTTAGAAACCGTTTAGTGCAAATGAATTTGGATTTCTTTCAGGAAATCACGGATTGATCAACAGAAACTTTATTTATACTATACATTTCTCTAGGTATTCGTTTATCAAAACATGCACATATTTTAGAATATTTAAAGGGAATTTTATAATACACAAATTTTTCACAATCCATAATTCGTAATTCATTAATACATCATTATCTCGAACTAATTATATAGTCTTATAACTGTTTAAGATAAAGCTTAGACTCATTACATATAAAACTCAAAAGATTTTATATTTGCGATTTTATGCACTAATTTAATTTAAATGTCGATAAATCTCTCCCAAAAGCCTAAACTAATGATCCATTTTTTTCTTATTCTGCAGTAATTAAGAAGCTAAATTGTAACTTTACTCTTAAAAGATTCTGGTTCGGAAGAATTTAGAAACCGTTTAATGTAAGTGAATTCGGATTTCTTTCAAAAGATTACAGTCAAGAGAAACTTTAATTGTACTAAACATCTCTCTAGGTATTCGCTTATCGAAGCATATGAATATTTTACAATATTTATACGAAAATTTATATTAATCTTTCCCAGGTTAGAATTTATCGTACAAAAGCAGCCAAATATTTCTACGAATGCTTAAAATGCCTTTAATATTTTGTCATTCTCTTTTATAAAAGAATTATTTCATAAAAGAAAAGTTTCATTTTAGTTCGTACTTATTTAAATATTTTTCCCCTAACAGTTTTAACATTCTAAACATATTACACGAAAGCTTTTGAATATTGTTAAAATACCAGTGACGCTTGTTATTAAATTGGTTATCAGATAAATACATTTACCCACTCAATGACACAAAATGTTCTGACAAATATAGGTGCGCTTTTAAACAAAAGAGCGTGAAACTGGAAAGCACAACTACTGAATTGATTTAAAAAGTTTTCAGTTTTGATAAATATATACAATTTTTATTTTTAAGCAGTTACTGTTTCATAACGATTATTTCTGGCTGTTCCAAAAAAAAAAAAAAATTCCAGAAGGCCTCGTAAACTAATAATAAAATAAAAATGCTGTTTATTTTCAAAATTTGATATTTCGAGTCGCTATAAGTTTCATACCTCTAAGGTTAAAAATAAATTCAGGAATTTTGCAGAATACAACTACTTTCATTTAAGAAAATCAAATTAGATGAACATTATATTGTAAATTAACTCTGTATTTTTTTTTTTTTTTTTTTTTTTTTTTTTTTTTTTTTTGTGTGTGTGTGTGTGTGTGTGTGCGTGAAATTTTTGGTAAAAAATATTTTTTTAACTGAGAAAAACATTTATTACTTATTTTAATCAGTATTTAGATTAAATTATAGCTATTAATGAAGCTATTTATGAACCTTTCCTGAAAATAAAATTACGGTGATATGTAAGAATTGTAATTAAATTTAATTAAAATAACGGTATTAATAAAAATATCTAAAGGAATATTTTTTTATTTATATCTGATATCGTTGGTGACAATTTCTTTTTTGGAATGATTCTTTTTTATGAATATCCTCTCGTATTTTGTTATTTTTAGTTAAAGATTACCTTCTGCACTTTTTTGTTTTAGGGTTTCGTACTTACAAAGTGAAAACGGAACCATTATAAGGTCAATCCTGTGTCTCTCTGTTTGTCTACCTGTCTGCCACAGCCATTATACCCTTGAATTATGAAGCGTAGAAAATTACAATTGTGAAAATTAATAAAGACTATCGATCCATATATTTACGGATTATTAAACAATCACAAATACATCTAGAACTTAGAGGTAGATCTGCTAATTAAGTTACTTCAAAAAATATACATTACCTTTGCATATCGTGAAAGGTATGTTAAAGATTTTGTAAAGCTAAACTTAAAAATACAATTCTTTTAAAGTCAAGAAGTACGTTCTCAGAAATATCGTTGAAACTGTAGTGTAAAAGTATGCCCTTTCCTCATCTATTACCGAATCTACTAAAATTAACATTATATAAAATTTAGCGGTAGTAAATGTTAACTTAAAAATTGCATGAAAAATTTAGCGATTACCCTATATTACATCGTTTTAGTGAAATACGAATTTTCTTGTTAAACGTATCTTTGGATTTTCGGGCATTTAGCAAAAGTGTTGACGAAAGCTGGAAGTACCTATTCCAGAAGAAGATTAAAAACATTGTTGATAACAAATTTCGAAAAAAAAAAATCGTCAATAATAGCCAAGTTATTGACTCTGAAAAACACAGACGGCTTTAACAAACACAAAGATAGTGGCGGAGCATTCTACGTACAATCAGCTTTTAAAGCCTAGATAACAACTTTTAATGACATATTTGTATAATGCGACATCTAATAGCGGTATGAAAGCTATAAACATCAAACTGTTAAAAACAGACTAATTTAGTTAGTATTAATTACATAAATAATATGAAATTCTCGACTTCTTGCATTGAGCGGCCCTCTTAATACATCTCTCTTGTCTTTAAAAATTTATTTAAAACATATTTGAAAAAAGTGACACAGATTATGGCGGCGTTGCAACTTCGCAACCTCCTTTCGAAGCGTATTTAAGACAATATCATATTTAAACCTTAAACAAGGGTTTTGTTTTTTCTGTTTGATTAGTGTCGAGTCTGACGCAATCTTCATGGAACATCAAATATTACGTGCAATATTGTGTATGCTATATTGAGTCTAATCAATGGATGTATGGATACAATCCCTCATATTTTTGCTTCATCTTCGGAACAATGGATCTTGAGCTTAGTTTATCGACAATGATTTTCATGATTTTCAAGCTATGTGTTTGAGACTTTCACAAAAGTTGCTCTATACATTTATCTAACACATTACGCAAATTACATTATATTCGCTCATGCGCAGTAAAACATTATTTAGTAAATATGCTCATTTTTCACACAATTTTTATTACTTTTTAATTCTGATTACAGGGTATTACGTACAATGTTGTTTTGATATTTTTTAAAAGGGATATTTTTATGAGAACTCTACAAATTATAAGCAAAAAAATTTGGCAAAATTCTCAACTGTTTATATGGAAACCTTAATTTCTGTACGAGTATACATGATATCCTCATAAAAAATGAGCACATTTTATTAAATCTGCATCTAAATCTTTATTTAATCTGCATCTAAAAAAAAGCATTTTTTTTTAAATCTTTAAAAAAAATTTAACAATACACTTCGGACATTTAAACAATACACTTCGTTTTTCTGCATAATGAATTTTTTATCCTCTATTTCTTGTCTTTAAATTATTAAATATTAAGAATTTTTAAAAGAAAAAAGAACTTGAAACACGTCATTTTTGATTTTTTTTACATTAGTTTTGTTTCGGCAAATTTGAAAAAATTTTTACTTTTGAAAAAATTTTTGCTTTTGAAAATATGATTTTTTTTAAAGTTATATTATTTTTTCAATAAACATTTTTAATAGTTTTAAAATTAATATAAAAAACCTTGGAGCAAAACTAAAATCAGATTTTTATCTTTAATTAAATGGAAAGAAATTCAAATCCGATATATAATGTTACGAGTTATAACGATTTTTGATTGTCCCATTTAAACCAGTACTAACCACATGAAACTTTTATAAATTGTATGAGAAATTTTAGAATGTGATTTTCTTAGCAAATTATAAGGCTAACCATCACAAAAAAAAAAAAAAATCAAAATTCTAACTCAAGAAATAGATTTTTTACGCGTTTTCTATAACTGTTAAAGTAACATTGTTTTTTGAATTGCGCGCATTTCAATTTGTGTCTAATCCCTTAAAACCTGATGAATTTTTTAAACGGCTACAACTTAGCGAATTTTGGAGATATGAAGATGAAAATTTTTGTGTCTTATTCAGGACTGAATAAGGAAAGTTTTCCTAATTGGAATTTTTGTCCTACGGAGGCCATATAAAAATTTACTTTTCGTAACTTTTCAACTAACCCCCCCCCCCCCCCATGGAGTCGCAATTTATCTTATCAAAAATTTCACATTTTTTATAAATTTTTGCAATTGGAAGTATGGGTCTAAGGGCAATATTTAAGAAGATAGCCTATTGTTTCTATATTTATGACTCACCCTGTATAAGCTTCAAAAAGATCTCCAGAAAAAAAAATCAAAGCTTTGCACACGAAAGAAGCGTTGAATCATTCGTGTGATTTCGGCATTGCTTCCAAAGCTGTAGTCAAGTATTGCTTTAGTCTATAATAGCCGAGCACACCTGTCAAGGTCTCGGTCTGTCCACCACTTATTGATTCCTCTCTGTGGAATTTTATGGTCGAGATGTGATTTCAAAATAAAAGTTGTGGAGATATTGCCACCAATTCAGTGAGGGGTATCATTAAGTGTTGGAAAAAACGAGACCTGGAAAGACGTGCATAGCCACTTCTGATAAAAGCAGAGGTTGACTACAGCTTTAGAAGCAATGCCGAAACCACACAAGCGGTTCAACACTTCTTTCGTATCAAAAGCCCTGATTTTTTACTAAAGGAGTATAGCAAATGTCTCAACTCACTTGGCACTTATGTAGAAAAGTAGAGTTACACCTTATCTTTAATGTTTCATTATATGTTTTACCTTTCATACACACCTTTATTAACAGTCGCAAGGGGAAACTTATTTTCAAACTCTCCGTCGTATATATGATATAAACGAAGCAATTATAATAGGTCTATTTTTAAAGAAAACAACTTAAAAATTCCCACCTACAATTCACGAAGCATTGTGTTATCACGCTTTCGGTTTTCATCATTTTTCAGCAAAATTATTACACAAATTCATAATCACACTTTGATATACTTTAACTTGAAGGTAGATCCCATGTTGTACAAAATGAAGTATCACATAGTTTTCGTATGCGCAAGCGCTGTAGGAAAACGACACGCCGCTCAGTTGTAATTAAGAGGGTTCCATACTGATACTTTAACTTCCTTTTTCATTTTTTTTTTTAATTTTTAGTGTGCTTCTTTATTGCTATTTTTTTATTAATACCTCTGGTAAATTTGCAGTCTTTTACGTGACTTTCCTATTTTCCACTAAAGTTATAGTTTAAATACCAGAACAATAAATCTGATGTTTTTAGAGAATACCACTGCCTTTAATTTACGCAAAGCATATATTGCCGCCCGATCCAGATTCTTGTCATTAGTGAGAACTAGGATCTTATTGTTGTCTTATCCATATGTTGGGGTAACATTCCGAACAAAATTTTTGATGCTTTCTACAATATATCCAAAAAGAAATATATTTTAAATCATACATAAGAATACAAATTTTAATAAGAAATCAATGCATAACAATTAAAACAACAAGAAAACTTTTAATGAATTAAATAAAAAACTACGGCATCTTCACATAATCTACCCAAGTAAAGTATTTAAGCCGTTTGTTTCTATTTTTATTTGTACTACCTCTGACAATAAAGCTCGGTGAATAAATTCAGAACGGCCGATCTAGAAACACTGGGGAAACAAAACACTGCACCTGTATAGATGCAAGTGTTGACCATCTTCCCCTACCGTTCTTCAGTTTAGCGTCGTTTATGTTCTGCGGAAGACGTGTTTTACAAAGTGCTCGTTCAGTGCCTTGGTTCTGAACCGAGAACAGGAAAATGAAAGAGCAAAAGATCAGTTTAAAGTTTGGTTTTAAGATTAGCAAGATACCGAAAGAAATTCGTGAGGAGTTGTGCAAATTAAACATCCGCCATACTCGCCAGATCTCAAACCTCCAGACTTCTTCCTATTTACGCTACTCAAACTCTCTTTGAAAGAGATTCGACCATATTGCGACCATCCAACGAAACGTGACGAAGCTTCTGAACTCCAACCCAAAACAAGACTTCTTGCAAATTTTACAGGACATGTATAGCAGATTTCAGCAGTGCATAGTTATGGGAGATGACTATTTTGAAGGAGGGTATGGTAACTTTCGTTGTTATTTCATCTTCATTAACATTACAAAACTACTCACCGAACTTTATTATCAGAGATAGTATAATAAAAGTAAAGAATCTATGATTCTGAGACTCTTTTTCTGAACAAATAGTTTTTATTAATGCATATCACTTTTATAAACGCCAGCGTTAAAATTTTTACAGTAATTATTCTCTTAATTACTGAAATAAATATTATACTTAATGTAGTAATTTAAAGGGTCTTAAGAGTCTTACTTTTTACCCAGTGGTTCAATTTAGCAAAGTGCCACATTTAATTTTTTTCTCAGTCTCTATGAAACATATATGCATATTTTTTTTTTAATTTAGACAACTTAATATCTCTTCGATTTAAAATATTTTAATACTCTATATTGATATTTTATTTTATTTTTTATGTTTAATTTTAATAAAAAAAAAATTAAAATTGCTCCTTGAATTGTATCCACTGGGCGCAAGATTTCTTAAAAACTTTTTAAGCAATTTGTATGAAACTTAATACATATCTTTATTTTAATTTAATAAATAACTTATACTTCAAATTCAATATTATAAATGTATAAATTGCCTAAATTGACAATTTTCAATTTAAAAAATGCGTTTTTTTTCAAAGTTTTATAATTGAAATTTAAGATTAAAATTTAAAAAAAATTAATTAATTTCAAATGAAGTATAAGTTGCAGATTCATTCGTTTTACATCATTATGACTACTTTTGGGGATACTTAAGCCAGTTTTACAAAGATTTTGCGCGTAGTGGATGTAAATCAAAAAACACTTTTTTATTACACATAAAAATTAATTAAAATTTCAATAGATTAAAAATTTTTAAATGAAAGGTATATTAAACTGTCGTATTAAATTTTTATGCATTTATGTGTTTTAGGGACTGGGAAAAAAATTAAATGTGGCATGTTTCTAAATTGCATCTTCAGGTAAAAAATAAGACTCCTGAGACCCTTTAATAATAAATGTAAATACATAAGTAAATGTATAAATATAATTTATCTAAATGTATCTATATTATAAAAACCAAACGTATCTGTGCGTAACGCATACGTCATATTGCGAATGGCAACAGTTTTCCCTGCAATTTCAGTTTTGCAATTTTCGCTACTGCAAATTTTACTCTTTTAAACATCACATATTTTAAATTTTTACATCGTCATAGAGAAAAAAAAATACTTTTAAATGCAATTTGTTTGAAAGATGTATCTCTTTGAGATATTAATTTTTTTTATAGTTTTTAGTGCCAATTTTATAATTGTGGCAACAGAATCATTCCATTTCTCTTAAAATTGAAAAACAAAATCGAAATTAAAATGTGCAACACTTTTTTATGCAATTTTAGCTTTGCAATTTTCGGTACTACAAATTTTACACTTCTAATATTCATACATTTTAAATTTTTACACCGTTATATAAAAAAAAACTACTTTTAAATGCAATTTGTTTGAAAGCCATGTATCAATTTATTATTGAGATATTGATTTATTGATAGTTTTAGTACCAATTTTGTAATTGTGGCAACAGAATCACTCTATTTTCCCTTAAAATTGAAGAAAAAGAAAGAAAAAAGAAAGAAAGAAATTTAAATTAAAATGCGCAACACTTTTCCATGCAATTTCATGAGAATATATTTGCTTGAGAGTTAGACTGACCAAATTAAGATGTATTTTTTACGGTAACTAATTTTGTATATTTATTATAAATAAAAAAATAGCTCTTTCTTAAAGATTTTCTTTTGTCGAGTTTCGACGGGTACCATCTCGTAAATATAGTATCTCTAAGTATATTTTATATGCATTGGAATGCATTACTAATTTTATTTAATTAAATCAACTTAAAATAATGCATTTTGCTTAAAAGTGAAACAGATAATGCACTGAGATCTAAGTAATTATCAAACTTATTGCAATACGAACACACTGCATTTGTCAAGTGTGATACACAATTAATCGTTTAATTTATATTTTAAAAAATCTGACTAACACGAAAGTGAAAAGCCATAATTAAAGATTTACCATTAAAATCCGCATGCAAAATGCGCTATTATAATAAAATGTATAACGCAAAAATACCTCGCTGTCCATCTTCGCTCTTCTTGTCTGATATCTCAATTAAAGCAGAATAAAATTACTATCTTTAAAAAAGAATCTACATCTAAATAAGGTATTGTACCATTCTTTTCTATTTCCAATGTAAACTTAATTTTAGAGTCAATGCTATTAATCTGATTTATAATGATTTGGTTGGCAATCGGTTTGGAAATAGAAAAGAATGGTACAATACCTTATTTAGATGTATTACTAATCAAGACGCAACAAGGAATCGAACGTACAGTTTACAGAAAACCGATTGCCAACCAAATCATTATACCTCATAACGCGCAAGCACCGTTTTCGTACAAAATATCTGCATTTAGACATGACCTCAAAAGGGCCTTCACAATCTGTACTCCGGGACAATTAGACAAAGAATTAAATATAATATTTGGCATCGCAAAGAGAAATGATTATAGTAAAAGTACAATAGACAAGTTAATTAAAAGCATGGATGATAAAAAGAATAGTAACTTCAAACTACAAAATTCGAATATATTCTCTCTACAATATTTTCCTGGATTTTTCGAACGTTTAAAATATAAACTCAATAAATACAATATATCCATAGTTGCAAAGCCGTCTGCTAAATTAAAAAACTCAATATGTAGGAAAATTGACCTAATAGAACCATATCAAATATCTGGCGTATATGAAATACCATTCACAAAACAAGATGGAACAAAACAATATTACATTGATGAAACAAGTAGAAAACTCAAAACTAGAATTAAAGAACATATAGCAGACATCAAATACAATAGGAAAACTACAGCTCTCTCAAGATTATATAGCAAAGAACCATTACAAATAGATTTTAAAAATAGCAGAATAATATACCCTTCTAGATCATATTTTCCATCAATCATAAGAGAATCAATAGAAATCTTCATACGTAAAGACAATATTTGCAATGAATTTGCCTCCATGGAACTACCTAAATTATGGAAAGAAATGCTTCAAAAGTTTTTAAGACAATAATTTGTAATATGTCACGCTCACAATTATTTTTATTCATTTTTATTTTCCAGTTTATTTTTATATGCTCATGTTCACGTGATTTGTGTTTTTTTTCTGTTTATTTCGGGAAATTCCTTTTTAACATTTTATTTGCTTTTGAAAATGTTGCCGTAAGAGCAATGAAACATGTCAAGCTATAATCTTTTTTATGTTATTTTAATTTATCACTTAAAGCATTTAAATTAAATTGATGTACCTCTATACTTTAATATCATTTTATTTATGACTGCTTTTTCTAGTTTTTTTCTTACAATCCATTTTTTTCTCAGTTGATTGGTACATATTTTATATGCAAACAAAAACTCTAATGTGGCCATTCCGTAAAGTCAACCCTTTTTTAGGGATTCGTTCATCTGACGTAACTCTATTCGTCTCTGTAGTCTGTCTGTCCGCCCGTCACAGAGTCCGCACAAAAAAACTGCATAAGTCAGAGACTTCATATTTTGTGCAATTCCAGCTGAATACCTTGAGCCATGTAATTACATGTAATAAAATTTTGAAAAAGTCTATTATTTTAATTAAATCAATTTTGTTAATGTCTCCCGTTCGTTTTTGATAATTAGATTTTAAAAGAAAACCTTAAATTCAACATTTTTCATATTGACATCATAGCTTAGACGTCAAGCATCTGACTAGGAAACAAAAAGTTCTTAGTTCAAACCCTGTTGCTGAAACTTGAAATTTTATATTAACATGGATTTAATTAAAATTAATTTCGCATTTTTTGCCAATTTAATAATTTATATTATTTTTTGATCACTGATATTCATATTTTTTTATATTCATATTCATATTTCTAATGTTTTTTGGAATTCAGTTTTCTTTCAGTTATAAAAACTAATGCGATTTAATAATCAGCATTTTAAATTTCGTCCAAACATTTTTTTAAAGAAATTTTTAATTTTTTATTTAAAAATAATATCAAATAATAGTGAACAAATACCGTGGTGAAAGTGATTAATTTTGTAATTTCCCGTTCTCTGTGATTATAGTCTGCATATCACTTATTCAATGCTGATTGTCTTTCCGAATCATCTACACATCGTCTAGCTACTTCAACAGCTTCACAAAGCATTACCAAGATATTGATAGAGGGAATTTGATTTAAGATTAAGATTGATGTTTAGATCTCTAATTACATCCTAGAAAATAGTTTGCATTTAATAGCGGTTTCTCGTCAATAGAGAATTATACGATTAGTGAAATCGAATGCTTACACCGAACAGCAATTCAATTGTTTATGTATTTTAAGGCTTGTGTATGCTGATTTACTTGTATTTTGTAAATATACATTTTTGAACTACATGCTTGTACCATTTATTATTGTAGCTTTTATCATAATAGCAAAATCATAGAATAAAAAAAGATAAGTTAACGATAAATATTTTTTAATCAGGTTGCTTGCAAGTTATAAAAATGATTATCTATACTTTTGCTAAAATATTTTGAACGGATAACTAAACATTATTATTTTTTTATAAAACATTCTTTGATTTATTTAAGAAACATAGCTACAAATAATAATGAACAAATACTGTGGTGGACGTGATTAATTCTGTAATCTCCCGTTCTCGGTGATTATAGTCTGCACATCACTTATTCAATGCTGATTGGCTTTCCAAATCATATACACAACATTTAGCTACTTCAGCAGCTACACAAAGCATTGCCAAGATATTGATTGCACCTACATGAGACAGAGGGAATTTGATTTAAGATTAAGATTGACGTTTAGATCACTAATTACATCCTAGAAAATAGTTTGCATTTAAGGGTGGTTTGTCGTAAATACAGAATTATACGAATAGTGTTATAGGACGCTTACTCAGAACAGGGATTTAATGCTTATGTATTTTAAAGCTTATGTCTGCTGATTTAAAGTCTTCAGACCCTATGGTTTATTTTTAAATGTATGTAATTTTAAACTTCAGTTATAAATTTATATTAACAAAGTTACATCTAAAAAAGTTTGGAAGGCGAAAAAAATTTAAATTCATTTTTTCGCATAAAATTTAATGATAAATAGGTACTCAAAAAACAAATTTTTTAATGATGGATTTTATTAATGTAAATAATTTTCAAAGTTTATTTTATTTGCGTTAGACTGGATTAATAATTTTGTCTTATTAAATCAATTTAAAATAAATAATGTGTTCTGCATAAAAGTACAACAGCTATTGCACTAGAACCTGAATATTTATTAAAAAAATTTATTTGTTGTAAAAATGCTCTTCCTATGCCAAGTTTGATGTACAATTTTCGACTAATTTATATATAAAAAATCTGTCTAATATGAACACATGCACAATGAACAATTATGTGACGGGGAAATACATCACTTTCCATCTCGATTCTTCTCGTTTGACACAAAAATTAAAACAGAATAAAATCACGATCTATAAAACACACACACACATGTTACTTATGAAAAAAGATATCCTTTAACCCCTAGGGGACGAACAATACGTATACGTGCATCAAAAAGGCTTAAGAATCCTTGTTTTTCTTCACCGGTAAAATTTTACTAGAAAATTTGCCATATTTAATCAGCGCATTTTCTCGATTCAGTAAGGGACAAATTTCAGTCCTTAAAAACCGGTGACAAAACATTAAAAATTTCGTAAAAGTTCACAGTCGCCAAAGAATTAAATAATTCAGAAGCAAGTGAGACTACACCATCAATTTAAACATATTATGTTTGCTTTCCAATTAAAAAAGCGCTTCTGTACTTTAATATCAATCAGAAATTTTGCTATGACAATATTTTAGACTATTTGCATACAATCCATCTTTCTCATCCAAATTTGTACATTTTTATACTCAAACAAAAATGTTTAATGTGGCCGTCGTTAAGTCAATCCGTTTATATTTAACCGACTCTTAAAAAAGGTATGTAAAAGAAAAATGGAAATAATCGTTTATGTTTGATTTTTAAGAAAGGCTTTACAAGGCGCCTGCTTTATAAATTTTCTGCCTTCTTTTCTTTCGTATGGGCCTAAACATTAAAAAAGAAGATTTTGAAAGGTATGTAATCCAATTATGCACCTAAGCACTTAAATAATTAAAATCACAACGCTCCTACAAACGGTTAAAGGTATCGCGATTGAACGATAACAGGCGGCTAATATGAAATTACTAAAAAATGGGATTTTGGTGTAGTTATTAGCAATATTAGAAAATACCTTAAATTGATTAAAAATCTATTACAGATTTAAATTAAAATCTATTTTCATCTATGAGCTGTATGTATGAAAGTATATCTGGCATTTTTAATCCAGGAAGCCCAGACTATAAATCCTAGAATCATAATTAAAATACATTTCAAACGTGAATAACATGCGAGCAAATTTTTTTTCTTGAAAATGTTATCTAATTTTTATTAACATTTAATACTATAAAGTATTTAAGATTCAACATTAGATAATATTTTTTTATGAAACATTATTTGATACATTTAAAAAATATATCCACAAATGATAGTGATCAAATACTGTGGTTGACGTGATTAATTCTCTAATTCTCCGTTCTCTGTGATTATAGTCTGCACATCACTTATTCAATGCTGATTGTCTTTCCGAATTATCTACACATCATCTAGCTACTTGAACAGTTACACAAAGCATTACCGAGATATTGATTGCACCTATATGAGCCAGAGGAAATTTGATTTAAGATTAAGATTGACGTTTAGATCAGTAATTATATCCTATAAAATAGTTTGCATTTAATGGCGGTTTGTCGTACATAGAGAATTCTAGGAATAATGTTATACAACGCTTACAGAGAATAGGAAGGAGATTTTTTTTCAAAATTACTTAAATAAATTAAAATAAAAATAAATAAATGCAAAAGTATTCAAAGTTTGCAAGTTTAAATATTTTTTGCATACTATTATTGTCTTAGTGGTTAAAATAAGTTATCTCGTGAGTATGATATTTTAAGTCAAAATAAAACTATACTGAATCATTTGAAATCACTATAAATTCTAGCTATTTGGATAGATACAGAAAAATAGACATTTATTTTATATCAGCTGCCGCTCTGGGAAAATATTCAATATTACAGTCTAAAGAATTCGGGCTCCCTATTTCAAAAGACAATAAAAGTGCTACGTGTATCTATATTTCTTTTCGCTGCTCCCCAGTCTAATACAGAATGAATTTTGGTGACGTTGAACTTACACACAATATAAGTAAAAATATCTGAATTGAAGGTTATGTGTGCGTGAATATAACACAGTTGACATTTAAAAAACTAATATATTTCTAATATGAAATGAGTAATTTTGAAATAAATAATGCACATGTAATTTTTCAGATCCATTACACAGTTTGCAATTTTTATTCAATCACGTTACAAAATGACTTTATTATTATCCACTGTAAAATGTGTGTATTATCCACTGTACTATATGCACTTTATATTATCCACTGTAAAATTAATAAAACAGCTCGAATCGCTACGAAAATTGATTATGTTCCTGAAATTACAGTAATTTCTCTCTTAAGAACATCATACTGACACGTATATTTTATGCTTTTAAACATTTAACTAAAAATCTCAAAAGCCAAGTCAAGAACATGATGCCGTTTATGTATATATACAGGGTGATTGAAAAAACGTGGACAAAATGATATGACAAGTCAAGCATACAACAAGGATAAAAAAATCGCATAGGAACATAGGGTCGCAAACTACCTATTAAGTCAAAAACACAGGGGTTTCATTCTAGCTACACCCGGTTTGAAAGTAATAATTTCGAGGAAAATAAAAATATTGTAATGAAAATGCGACGATATGTACATTATTTTGTGTGAAATGTGATAACGCTACGAAAAGATCTAGAAAAACATATTACTCAAGCATTCATTGATACCGTATAAACTGATTATCTTTGTCCAAAATGTGAGGTACAAAGTGCATATTGCTGGTACGCATAATGCAAACTTCTACCACTTTTGTTTGATGTTATCACGTTTAAAACAAAGGTGAGAATGTCTGTAAAATGTTTTATTATTATATACTTCAGTTTTCTGAAATTTATTACCGTCAACCCAAATTGAGTTAGGGTGAAACACCCTGTATTTGTGACTCAATAAATGGTTTCTGGCCCTATGTTCCTACGTGGTTTTTTTTATCCTTGTTAATGGATAACTAACTTTTTTAAACATTATTATTTTTTTATAAAACATTCTTTGATATATTTAAGAAACATAGCTACAAATAACAGTGAACTAATACTGTGGTGGACGTGATTAATTCTGTAATTTCCCGTTCTAAGTGACTATAGTCTACACATCACTTATTCAATGCTGATTGACTTTCCAAACCATCTACATAACGTTTAGTTACTTCAGCAGCTACACAAAGCATTGTCGAGATGTTGATTGCACCTACATGAGACAGACGGAATTTGATTTAAGATTAAGATTGGCATTTATATCACTAATTACATACTAGAAAATAGTTTGTATTTAATGGTGGTTTCTCGTAAATACAGAATTATAGGAATACAGTTACAGGACGCTTATTCAGAACAGGAATTTAATGTTTATGTATTTTAAAGCTTATGTCTGCTGATTTAACGTCTTCAGACCCTATGGTTTATTTTTAAATATATGTAATTTTAAACTTCAGTTATGAATTTATATTAACAATGTTATATCTAAGAAAGTTTGAAAAGCGAAAAAATTGAAATTCATTTTTTCACATAAAATTTGATGATAAATAGGAACTCAAAAAACAAATTTTTTAATGATGGATTTTATTAATGTAAATAATTTTCAAAGTTTATTTTTTTTACGTTGGAATGGATTTCTAATTTTGTCTTATTAAATCAATTTAAATTAATGTGTTCTTGAAGGTCGTGAATATTACTCTAAAGTTTATAAGTTCTAAGGATGCCTGATTTGTCATATACTCTAAAAAATAAATGTGTAAAATAGACAAATTTACATATATATATGTGTAAATTTCTAAAGTTACGTACCTGACATGAAAATTACCCACTTTTTGCAAAGTTTTACCTGCTTTTATGTGTATTTTAGCTTATAATACTAAGTATGTATTTTGTTATCACTTGAAAAACATAAATAAATGTGTAAATGCTGAAAAATGCCTGAATTTACACAAATTGGTATGTTATTGTAATTTATACATAATGATACATGCATAAATAAGTGTGCAAGTTTCTAAAATCACACACTTGTAAAAAAAAAAACTTGTCACTTTTCCTACAAAAAATACCTATTTTAATGTGTGTTTAGTTTATGGCATTAAGTTTGTAAGTTGTTATCAGTTCATAAACTCAGAAAAATGTGTAAATGTAGATAACACCTGAAATTACACTAATTAGTGAAACAATTATAAATGCGTGAATTTTAAAGTAGCCATTACGAAACGGATGAAAGGCTTACATATTATTCAGAGCTACACTTTTTATTTCAGTAATCCAGTTCCATAAATAATATGATTTCATTGCATTGCTGTAACAGCATTTTTAAATAATCAACTAATATAACTATTTATTTTTATAAGGTACTCTGATTACCTCTCTCACCCTCCCCGTTTCAGCAGCAAGTAAACATTTAAAAAAAGTTAAAAAAATTTAATCTCGACACATGTAACAATACATGTAACATAAAATTTTATTCATTTAATTAGTTAATTTTAATTTCGTTTTCCGAATTAACTTTTGAAATTTGTACATCAAATATAAGAATGCTTGATTTTATAATTCTAGTATTTGATTAAGTCGTAATTTCTTTCGGCCGTCTCGCAGATCGCTGTTTTTTCACAATTTTACATGTAATTTTCAGTAATAGAGTTAGATTTCATTCTTAAAGCGAAATTAGAGCGACTTCATAAAGAGGCATTATAATAGAGATATAACTACTCTTTATGCTTATTCATAAATTTAAATTATATTTTATTTACTGTTGGTAATTTTTCTGTTGCCCTCCCCCTCCCCCTTAATTTAAAGGACAGTAGTTTAACCTTTAGTAGAATCAAAAAGCATTTTGAATTCATTCTATATGTATTATAAAATATAATTCATGTAATTAAGATAAGTCTAAATTCGTATACTGAACTATTTTTAAATTTTCCACATCGAATATAAGCGTGCTTGATTTTACCCTAAATTATTTTAGCCGTCTCATAGCTTGTAACCTTTTACCCATTTCAAAGTTTAACTTGTATTTTTAGTTATTTTTAGTTTAACTTCAGTTCGCAGTACAGTTTATGGTCCATTCACGAATTACTTCGACCCCGAGTTAGAGGCATAGAAAACTAAAATCTTAATCATTGTCGACTTGACTTCATAAGGTTTAAGTTGAAAACTAATGGTGGGTCCAATAACTTGACCTTGTTCAAGCCGGGATCGAAACTGAAACTTTTCAACCGAGCACGCGTAGGTAGCAAATCATGTACAATGTGGTGGCCAAAGGGGCAAGCTGAATGCAAGCGCTCGCGTACTGAAAAATGTAGAAGTTATTCTCCTATAAAATATAAGGTATGTAATCTCATACCTTCATATTACCTCCAATTATTTTTATCTGATTTGTGTATATTTATGTATAAATGTATATGTTATATAATAAATTGTTTTTTTTTTTTTTTTTTTTTTTTTTTTACATATAAGAATTTTTTACACAAATAATTTATTTACCTTAAAAAATGTCAACATTATCTAACTCCTGATAAATGTCTATTAAAATAAAAACTGTTGTATCTAAGGTTATTTATTTCTTGAAAAAATTTCATCTTAAAAAAAATTTATGAATGTATTTTAAAAGTAGCTAAATAATTGGAAACATAATTTTTTTTTTGGGGGGGGGGGGGTGCAGTGTTAAATTTTGGATCGGTTGTGTGAAAGATATTACAGTTTCTTTCTAAACTATTATAAAAATGTATATCATATCTATAAATTATATAATCTAATTTATAAGTTAAACAGTTCATCAGAGTTTTATTTATTTATTGAAACTTTTTTTGTAAGCTTTTTTTTTATTATGAAACTTACACCGTTAAAAAAAATTATCATCGATTAAAACTATAGTGTTGCTTTTGACTTTATACGTTACATGTTCCAATTTTGAGAAATTTGAAATATTTATCTATCTTAATTACATTTAATTTTAAGCTGTGTTTTAACCCTTAACTACTGTGACAAAATTTGTTGCATAACTACTGTGAGCGATCTGTAAGACCGCTTAATCTAACGATGAATAAAATGTTAACTCTCAGAATAATATTTATATATTGAACTTTGTATACAGGGCTATTATAAATGAAATTAAACTATTCAAAAATCTCTAGAGATAGTAATAGGGTTCCAAACGAAACAAAATTTAATCGGAATCTATAGTTAAACTAAAAATTACAAGTTAAACAGTAAAAGTTGAAAGACTCAGCGGTCTGTGAGACCGCTAACAGCAGTTATGGGTTAATTTGAACATATTACACCATAAGAACTATGTTTCACTAAAATAATCGTAGTAAAGAACACAAAATTTTTGCTTGTTAATTATACATTTAATAAAAATACACAGAAGTAAATTGCAAAAGGGCGCAAATACGTTGATTTAAAATAACTCCAGGCCAAAAATTCTGAAGAAAATTTATATTAAAGTAATGGATTTTTCTTCAAATATGCATTTTTCCATTCCAATTTTGCCTATTATTACAGAATTTATATGACATAAAACATATGATTGTAGGTATATAAAAAAATTTTACAGTTGTGTCATAATGGATATTCAAAATCGAACTTATCATCCCCCCCCCCTACATAAATATCCCCTTCCGGGTGAGTTTTATACACTTAAGACACAAATGTAAGTGTTAAATAAATTCTACAAGCATTAATTTCGAAAATTTATAGGAGTCAATTGATATTTGGATATAATCACAGTATTTCTTATTTTATTTTTTACTATAGCTGATAAATAAAAATACTAATTAGTTTGATATCTAAAATTTTAATTAGAATATCTGAAATTTTCATTTATGAAAATAGGAGTCATTTCATTAATGTTAAAATATATTTGTATTTTTTATGACACAAATTTCTAAATATAATCTTAAATGCAAAAGATGTTAGTTTAATGATTCAACAGCCTTTTTGATAGTCTTGATATTTTTTTAAGGTAAATTCTTTGTAATGATGAATATTTATAAAAAGAAATCTATTCAACGTATAATATAGGTTATTCATGTATATATAAACAAATCAGTTAAAATTTTTGCATGTAATATGTATGTGTGGGAGAGAGATGAAAGTTAGACACCTTTTTCGATTTTTTATAGTATTTTAAATTTTACTTTTATAACTGTATGTAACACAGCACCTTCAGTATAATTGACTTTGTATCTTGAGTCTGAAAAATAAAAAAAGAAAAATTGTGTCTGAACTCTGAAAATAAAAAGTGTGGAGATTGCAAGTTTACCAATTATGAATATTCCATCTGACTAGTCTAAAATCTATCATTAATTAATTATTTCTTTTTCTTTATCTTAATTTTTAATTGCATGTACTGAATAACATCTAAATGAGGGGAAAATATAAAATTAAGTAGCAAGGAAGAATATAGAAAATAAAACAGCAGTTTTTATGTATATAATTAGAGGAGAGTGGGGAGGAATGGGACACTTTTTACAAAAATAATAAAATCAACTTTACTTGACACAAATACAAAAACTTTGATTTATCGAATACAAAATGAAACACTTTCTAATGTCCTTGAACAATATAGAAACATAATTTGAAGAATCAATTTTATAATTAAAGAAATTGTAAATTTCAAAATGTGTCGCATACTTCCCCACTAACAGAGAAGTAATATTTGTACTATGACGGTTGATGAGAAATATCAAAAACTAATGTCTTAAATAGCTATATGCTGAATTTTAGATCCGTAGCTGCTATAGTAACATAGTTTTCGAGGGAGGGATAAGGTTCTAAAAACCTATTTAAGAGTTTTTAAGAGGAGGGGGGTGAGTGTGATAGGCTGATTTGAAGCTTATGAGGCTACACTTGTGATAGTGGATGAGAAGTGTGTACATCACTATGATCCCGAGTCCAAACAACAGTACTTTTATCGCATCAATTGTCACACATCTAGCCCCATAAGCTAAAAATCAGTCTTTCAACTACACCCCCCCCCCCATTTTACTCCTCCATACAAACCTATATGAAAATTGCAGCTACGTTTCTGAAACTAAGCATAAAATCAGCTAAGACATTGGACTTCGATATTCTACATCAACCCATTGCAGTACAGATATTTCATATGCACTAGACACAATAGTTATTGAACCTCCATCGAATATGCGTATTTTACGTATTACGCAAAGAAATGTGTAAATTACAATAACACAATAATGTGTGTTTTTGTGTAAAACACATTTATCAGTGTAATCACAGAAGATTACACAGATAAATGAGTGAGAATATTACACAGATATATGTGTATTCTTGCGCAATTTACACATTAATGTGGGTATTTCACGAGTGATCATTATAACATTTACCCACTTAGTGTTATCATCAAATTACACACTGAAATGTGCATTTTGAAATTTACACATTAGGCGTGTATTTTAGTAATCTACACATATAAACAAATCGTTTTCGTATCATCGATTTACACATTTTTGTGTGTAAATTTACACTTTTATTTTTTAGAGTGTATCAATTTGTCCACATTTTTTGAATCACCCTGTATATATAAATTTGAATTTATAGAAACAAAACTAAAAAGAGGTAGCTGCGAGTAAATTCAGGAACATTCAGTAAATATCAACGATAAAAAATCGAAATACTACAGTACAAATTCCATCTGCTTCAAAAATTTTTGATTCACGTGCCAAGTCGAATATATTAAATGACGGAAAGAGGCTTTTCAGACGACAACAATCAAAAATGTAGCTCACGTTCAACAAAAAAAAAATATTAATTTTTTTTTTGTGGAACAAGTGAATTTTTTTTTTATGTAATCGGTCCTTCTTTTTTGGCTGAAATCCTATTCTTTTGGCTAAAATCCTATAAGAGAGTATATGTACGAAATCTTTTTTAAGTATTGTTTTTCTGCATGACTTTCAAAAATATTTGTGAAAATACATGCTTTAAATTCGAAACATCCTGCTTTATTATCCAAAATAGTGTAAAAAAAAAAGGGATATAACAGTGTTTTATAGTTCACATCTGCGACAGAATAAATATTTTTATATTTTCCTATATAGAACAATATTAGCTTAAAATTCGGTGATTTTATAGTTTCAAATACTCATACTTTCAGAAAATTGATTATTTTAATGCATTATTCAACTAAATAATAATGTCAATGATAAATGCATATTATTTTATCTAGATGTTTCTTATTATGAGAAGAGTCGAATAACTCATCAGAATTATTCAGAATATAATGTAATATTTAGTTTGTTTAATCTTGTTGTACTTGTTCTAAATTTCTTCAATTCTTTGGAACAATAGTTTTGCTTTTGGCTCAATATGATTTACCCTTATGATGGTAATAATTTTAATACATAGTTTTGTGGAAGAAGAAGAAACAGTCACAGTTGTACCGCAATAGTAAGATATGTGCAACTTCGGTGATTAAAAATTCATTTTATCCATTTTTTTTATATTTATTAACTTTCAAAATTCTCAAATGTGAACATATTTAACCAGTTCCACTACTTCAAGACAGGGAACAATCTTTGACCCTTAACTTATCTCGGGGTTTCCGTTGAAAGGGTTAAATTTATTTAAACCTTGTACACTATTTTATTTGGCACTTTTAAAAGGTTATTTTTCCCCTGGATGAAAGTGATACTATCAGTTAAAGTGCAATTTTATAATTTCCTTTGCGCACGCCATTCTCTTTTGGCAAGACCGGATAATCCACTTGAAATAAAATCAACTATTGCGAAATGTTTCTTGAAGATTCGGTAAAAAATAGTTGAAGGAAAGGCACTTAAAACTTACGTGGATAAGAGTGATTATGATTAATCTGAAATTAATAATTAGATATCAAGTTTCCTGTATTTTTCTGAAGTTGTAACGAAGATGGGTATTCTTTTTTCTTTAAATATTAAATAATTTGTATTATAATTAAAGTATTGTTACTTTAGTTAATTAGTTAATGTTTGTTATTTAAAATGTATTTATTTCTTTTATAAAAGCAGCTCTGAACTCTCATTTCCCGTAAGAGGAACATTTTCCTTGTATACTTGTCTTAGGGACTGCAAATTTATAATATTATAAAATTTTTGCCAATTTCGGATTTTCTCCATCGATTACGATATCATGGGTTATCTTTCCTTGAACAGCTTCCCCTGCTAATGATATCTTTATCAGTGCCTAATTTATTTCATAAGAATGGATAAAACTAATGTATATATACACCTGCTGGCATCGTGAAACACGCACAGACAGATTTTAAACAGAAACAGGCAGATTTTAAAGTTAAATAATTATTTCACCAATAAAAACTACATAAAATGTAGAAATATATCCAATTTAACAATTTTGTCCTACAGATTTTGACGAGTTTTCAAAATCATTTTCCTGTTGATTTGGTTTTATCAGAATCATCTTAAAGTGATTTTTTTTTCTACAACCACCGTTCTTACTATTTTTTAAGTTGCTTTTATGGGGGTTGTTTAAAGTATTTTTTAAGACATAGTCATATGAAACTCTCTTCAATATAAAGATTGTATATAAGATTTATAATAAAGTTATGAATTTTTCTTGCTAATACCCCCCACCCCTTTTTTATTTCTTTTTTTTTTAATCTGTAACAGTCGGTTCTATAAAAGCTATAGATAATATTAAAATATTTAGGAAATACTATATTGATTTAATGTCTTAAGAATTGACGAAGTTATAAATTTCTTTTCTTCGTAAAACCCCGGGTTTTTTTTCTTTCCTTGAGGCCATTTTTATTGTTATCAAAAATCTGTCATATTTTTTTTTGTCCTTTTTCCTAAAATTAATAATAATTTTAAACTGACTTGATATGTATTTTAATAAAGAAGTATGATTTTTTTCTGTTTACACAAAAACTCAACCCATTTCTAACCTCTTCGTCTGATTTTGCCCATTAAATAAATTTACCGAGATTTTCAACCTTTTGATTTTATGTGTCTGGAAGGAATTTATGCAGAATTATCAAAATCAACAACTCCATGAAATAGTGATATACATATATAAATATATATATATATAGGTAGATAGACATATAGATAGACAGATATATAGTTAGATACATATATAGATATAGATATGTATGTACATGCAGATAAAGTTCTTACTGGGAGTAGTATGAGGTTCTTGGGGTCATAATCGACATAGATTTACAAATCATTTTAAAAAATTCCATCATAAGAGAGAAGTTAATAGCTTTATGTTGCTTACGAAATCTACTTAAAAGGTAAGAGACCATTCTAATGTAAAAAAATAGTTTAATAAAAAAAAAATTAGTTGAATCAAAACTAAAAACGATACCGAAAGACAAACCCTCCCAGAGAAATATAATAATATGAAGTATCAAAGCCTCGATCCCAGATGTATCTTACGTTATTATGTGCCAGAACCCATTTCCTCAAGCCTTATTATATCAAGTTACAGAGCAAATTCCCCCCTAAAGTAATAATGTTATACATATATAATTGCTTATCCCATTGCCTGAGATGACATTTTGCGAATGGAAATAGCAGACGATCAAATTTAACTTTTAATTATTTTTATTGCGATTTATTTTTATTTCTAAATATCGTAGATTATAAATTTTTACAGTCGAATAGGGAAAAGAAAATTCAAATAAAATTTGTTTGAAAACTTTATCATTATTTGATTAAAATCTGTATCATATTTTACTCAATTTTTATTGTTTTAAAATAGTTTTCATGCATATATTTTTTTAAATATTGATTAAAATCTGTATCATATTTTACTCAATTTTTATTGTTTTAAAATAGTTTTCATGCATATTTTTTTAAAAATATATGTTTCTCTGTGTCTTGCAGACGGACGATAACAATGAAAGTTTGCACTTAAATTAATGATGATGAAATAATTTAACATTTTTTTTTTCAGATTATATTCCATTAGTGGAATTTAACGTTCATCAATACATAAATAAAAAATTGCGACTGAAATATAGGCGGGAAAATGTCTATCCATCTTTTCCGATTTCTTCAACAGTTAAATCCTATTACGAGGTCTATACGGAAGTACCGTTCTTAATAAATTTCATAATTTTATTTAAATGCAGAATTGTTAACATATAAATTGGGTTGTTGGTATTATTGGTAAAAAAATAAAGTTTCATAGAGTTTTCAATTAAAGAAACGTATATAAGTTTTTTTGTCGTTATTCTGTAATTCGGGAAGCCCGGGATGGAACTCCTTATCAATGCACTAAAAATAAGTACAAAATATTTTCCCAAAACTTCTTTAATTTCATTTGATAATTCTGACTTCAAAAATCACTAATAAGATATCTGGTTTTATCCAAAATTACACAAAGACTTTCTGATTATAAATATCGGGTATTACAGATTGTATCTAATATGAAAACGCTATCTTCCACAAATTTTCGATTGGTTTGATTCCATTCTTTTACAAAATTATCCTTTACTTTATCTAATTCACTTTTTCATAAGCTATGGTGAATTTTATCGTACCTATATTTGCATAGAATTATAATACAAATTCCCTAACATACCATAAAGCAAATATCTTTTTCTCTACATTGATAGTTTTTCTTGTAAATCCTTCTGCAAAATATTTATAAGACTGATCTACAAAATATATATTATGTCATAAATATTTATTATTATTGATGTCATTTCTTTTCACATTTTTGCGCAATATACTCGCGCGTTAAAAGATTGATAAAATATTCTACGATACTATAACTCATTTAAGATCAGTGAAGCAAAATTTATTGGCGTTAAAAATACCTTTTTTAATGCAAAGTAAATGAAATTTTATATATGAAAAGGGCTTTGAAACTATAAAGTTATCATTTTAGGGGGGAGGGGATGTCTGGCTCATGATATCGCAAAATATCTCTAGAAAGAGGGGGAGGGGAATGACTTTTGTTATCGACATCATTTTTGATCCAATCAAAATTTTCTCTTTTTATACGTAACAGGGTCTTGGGTTGAAAATATTATGACATCTATTTTATGAAAATACAAAGATAATATTATAATCACTAAATTATCATAAAATTAGTTCATTCTAAAATATAGAATACTGAAATGTTTGACATTCCTATTCTTTTTTATATGTGTATACATATATAATCACGCTCGAGAAACCATATGTGAAGTACATTTGAAATGAAGTTTGTGTTTATTATAAATAAAACAGAACGAGAAAGAATGATGTCCACTCGTTTTGTTGATAAGATTTTCTATCTATGGCCCACCCCACCTCCGTTCGGGAAGACTTTATTAGTGTTGAAAACATTATAAAAGAAAAAAACTATTATAAAATTCTTTTAAATAGCATCTATTTCTTATGTTTTTACTTGTAGTGTTGTAGTGTTATTTCTTTATAAATTAATATTTTATTCATTTCTCTTCATTTGAATGAATAAAGCAAGCTAAAATAAATTTAGCCAGTTTATATATCACTCCAAACAGAAAAAAAAAAAAAAAAAAAAAAAAAAAAAGATAATGCTATTATTATCGGGAGGGGGGGGGGATAAAGACTGATAACGTGTGATATCAAAGGGGGGAAGGGGGTCCAAAATTACGAAAAAATTGATAAGGTTATATTTTAACGGCCCCAAACAATTCTTTCTTAACTGAAACTTACAAAATTTCGCTTTCTAGGTTTTCATAATTCTTTGATGTTGCATGATTCGTCAAAAAGCTCTATAAATTCGAATTGTACGATCTTATTTATTTCATCTTAAAGGGAAATAGTAAACATTGTTTCTTAATCTCTTCAGAACTAAGGGTTTATTTATGCATTTTTTTTAAATTTTAGTTATGTATTTATATTAACAAATTGATAATTAAAAATTAAACAACGACAAAAAATATATATATATAAATATTTTCGCTGTTTAATTTTTCTTAGTTATCAGTACATAAACTTTGACAATGCATGGGAGATTGATATGTACATTTAATTATTTTTTAACAATTTCTTAGTATTTTTTTATTGTACTTTTTGCATTGTAAAAAGTTTGAAATCATAACATAATTTTTTTAAATTTTTTTGTATTATTGATGGTTCAACAAATAGTATTTTAACGCACAGTAAAATTATTCAGTTTCATTTTTTGTTCATTTTGGACATTTTTGCTGTAATACATTATGTAACACATAACTCACTAAGAAAAACAATTTGCTATTTCATTTAGTTTTGCTATCCGTTAAGCTCGATTCACACTAATTTCTCTTATTTTTTAACCTTTAATAGGCAAAATACTTACATTCGTAAAATTCTGAAATGAGGGATTGACACCAGAATTTTAAAACAAATTTATTTCAAACTAAGCAAAAGCTTTTGTGCACGTACCTAATTAAAGAAAAATTTTCTTTCCAATATATCGGTGTCCATGTGGCACTTAGAAATTAAAATTAAGCTGTCCAGAAAAGAAGCACCGCCCTCTAAAGGGTTAAACACTATTTATATGCGTAAAAAAATTGTAAACATGTATATCCTATAGGATAGATCAGGTCTCATGTACAGGGTGGTCATCAAAAAACTTTGCCGATATATGAAGCTCTAGCGGCCAGTCCGTTTAAAAGATCAAGGTGAAATTTCAGATATAGTTATTCAGAGGTATGAGCTCGAGATTCTGTGAACGGCAACAAAATTACGCTCATGGTTACGGTTATAGTTACAGAAACTGGAAATTTTCCAATGGCAACACCCATTTTTTTTTCATCGCAAAATGCTCAGTCCATGCGAAAACCCTAAAGAACTTTGGAACGGTATGGTTATTGCAATAAACGGACGCGTTATGCTCGCACAAAATCAGCTCTACGAATGCCCCCAAAAAAAGACGACCAAGGCGCACGAAGAAAATTTGAATATGACAGAGACAAAATACCAATCACGGAACATCGTTTGCCAGATAGTCAGCGTAGAAAATGGATAAAAAGAAGGGTGGAAATGCTAGATCTTGAGTGAGAGCTCGCAGATGCCAACAAAATGGCTTCGTTCGTAGTGAGATGGTAAAACTATTATCAAAATGAGATGAATGCTGCGAAAATCTGGCACGTTTACCGTCGAAACCATCGCTAAATACATTTCCTATACATTTCACAACCTCTTCATGATTTAGTAATGAAATCCGAAGAAACTGGCTGCACCTGTGATAGTCCGCGATCCGGACGACCAACTGTTCCTGAGGATACTGTTATGGAAGTGCATCACATAGTGACCAGAGGATGCATGCAAACTACAAAAGGTGCATCTCGTGTGTTTGATATACCAAAATTAATGGTCTTAAAATTACTGTGCTCTGTAATCTGCATGTTTCCTTACCGATCCCAGCACGCCCTGATATTGGAAGTGAGAGACCGTCAACAACATATAGACTTTGTTAATGAATTTCTTATTCAATATGATGGAGATAACGATTGACCTCTTTGCATATTATGAATGGACGAGGCACAATTCACCTTAATTGGTAACGTCAATGGCCTCCGCGATCCCCCGACCTCACTCCTATGGATTTCAGGTTCTAGGGATATCTAAAATCTAGAGTGTACATGTGCAATCCGCAAACTTTGCCGGATTTGAAATAGTCTATCAGACGTGAGATTGCAAACATCCCTCATGCGATGTAACGTTTGGCTGTATTGTCCACACTCGCCACCATGCAATGTGTAATTGCCTGTGATTACACCCATGTGGAAAATGTGTAATCAAAATAAAAGTTTTCTTTTCTCCGATCTGTGTTGTAATCAGAGATTAGTGTACTGATTCTGTGTCATATGCAAATTTACTCCTTGCCCCCCCAATCGTGTTTTTTATGGAGGAGGGGGATTCGCAGATCAGTTTTTTCTGCGTGCATAACGTGTCCGTTTCTTGCGATACACCTACGATTCAAACGCTCTTTAGGGTTTTCATATGCGCTGAGCATTTTGCGATGAAAAAAATGGTTGTTGCCTTTGGAGAATTTCGAGTTTCTGTAACTATAACCGTAACCGTCAGCGTCATTTTGTTGCCGTTCACAGAATCTCGAGCTCATACCTCTGAATAGCTATATCTGAAATTTCACCTCAATCGGTTGAACGGACTGGCTGCTAGAGTTCCATATATCGGCAGTTTTTTTATGACCATCCTGTAGTTAAACAAATGGTTTTCATAAAAAATATTTTTGCGTGACACTCAGAGATTTTTCTGTTGAATACTTTAGCGTGATACACAAGTCTACCATAACTATAAAGCAAATATTTTTTCTGTTAGCTATGACTTTTTTCTTGTAAATCTTTTTGCGTGATATCCATAACATTCAATAAATATAAATCATAAAGAGAAATATTTTTATTAGACATGATTGTTTTTCAAGTGAGTATTCCAGCACCATAATTTTTTTTATAACTACCAACCAAAGCATAAAGCAAGCATATCTAAAAGACAATTTACCTTTTTAGGTGCGTTCGTAATTATGTAAATACGTAGCACCTATAGTTGTCGTTCAGTCTGTCCATCTGTCCGTCCGTCCGTCCGTCCGTCCGCATATAACAACGCATACCCAACCGAATCATTTGAAATGTAAAATAGATAATTATTACATAATTTTGTCGAGTCATTTCAAATTTTATAAAAATCGGAGCATAAATCAATTACAGGGACAATCAAAAGTATTCCATTACATTACGGTCAATGGGGGGGGGGAAGTTTCAAATGCATTTTAATGGTTTGAAATTTAAAATACATAATTATTACATAATTTTGTCGAGTTATTTCAAATTTTATCAAAATCAATTGCATAGTTCAATTACAGGGACATTCAAAAGTATTCCGTTACATTGCGGTAAATGGGGAAAAGTGATTCAAATGCATTTTAATGGTGTTACACTCACTCGAACATAATAAAATTGATGTAAAACTATAAAGTATGTATTATAATGAACATTTTGCATAATCTGTGTTGCATTTGTTATTGATTTACAAGGCCACACAAAAGAATTCCATTACATAATGTTATAGAGAGAACATTGTTTGGTGTACATTTTAATTGTAATTAACTATTTACAATTTTATGAGATTAATATATGAGAGTGATAGTTTTAAAACAGCGTTATCGTACAAACACACCTCATTTGCTACGTTCACGTGCAATTACCAACTTGTTACATTTTTAATAGACAGAAAATAATCATAGTGACAATATCATCATGTATATTTGAAAAGCATGTGTATTAAAGTATGGTAGGTAAATAACAGACTTTATTCGCAATTATTCTGCGCAAAAAACGAAAGGTAGAAAATGTTTCGTTTAAAGTTTTATGTATAAACAATGATTCTGACACTGCAAAAGGAAATTAATAAAGAAATTAATTACAGTATTCATACGCATTACTTAATCAAAAAATTAAACAATCGAAATTATAGATGTTTTCTCTTTGTTCAGGGTGATTAAAAATAAATATCCAACTTTTCAGGGTTATTGAAGGAAAACAACAACAAAAAGAGTAAAATACTGTTGTTAATGCGAAGTGGAAAATAACAGTTGAAAGTTTAAATTCAAAACACTTATAAGTCTTCTACGTGAGCTCCTCCAGAAACACAACTAATATCCAGCTGGCACGATATCTCATTCCACACATTTTTCAGAATGGTCTGTGTGATTCTTTGAATGACTTCAAATATGAGTGTCGTACGTTTTTTCAGCATGAGTTGGTAATGTTTGAACAAACATCTGACCTCTGATGCGACCCCACAAAAATAATTATGGTGAGAAAAGTGTGGTATGAACTATTAAGCTGCCTCCATATCGCCTCGTCCGTGTTTCTGGGGGGACTCACATTTAACACTTATAATTGTGTTGAATTTAATTCTTTGAGCGTCCTGCAAATGGGTAAAGTTGTAATGTTGTTTTCTCTATATTTTGTTCTAAATGCTCAGAAAATATGATTCTTTCAACATTATCAAAAAAAAACTTAATTACAAACATAAATGTAATGCTTAAGAGTATTAATCATTCTAAAATGCATTGAAAATTTATTAAATCCATAGAGTTATATTATCTTAAATATTGCTTATATTGCAGTAACACCTGGAGCGGAATATTTCGGAATATTATGTGCGTTGAATGAAATATCCCGTGCCAAACATTTAGAAGGTTGAACTTTCAACTGTTTTTTTTTTTTTTACCTTATTATCAATAAGTGTGTGATTTTTTACTATTATATCCTTGTAAATTTAGGATATTCATTTGTAATCACACTGTATAATAAATCAACAATCTCTTTAAGAATATTTCAAAACTAATGGTTCAAAATGAGCATTTAACACTTTCATATATTTATTCATATTCATATTCATTTCGTATATATATTTTCAAATATATTATATTATGCTATACATGATAAGATAAACAATTTTTTTTATACGAAACCAGGATTACAATCATATTATTCGGTTAAAAATATATTATACATCACTCCATATCGGACTCGGTGATTTTCGTTAACAACTTTAAGGATAATAAATATTTTAAAACATAACTTTTATCATATTCTTTTGCTTTTTATGAAAAGTATAAATTCTGCCAATTGTACTAAAAATGACCACTATTCACGATCAAATCCGTACTAAATTAAACGCTTCATTCCTTTCATTGATCTTAGAATAGTCTCTTCTCAATGAATTAACTGTGCTTTTTTCGTGCGTCCCGTGATATCATCACGTTTCTGAGAAAGCAAAATAAGCCTGATACAGTTTTCGTTTCGATATTTTCCTTATTGTTGAAACAATGAACTTAAATTTAAATCTCATAATCCTATAAAAAATGTCTGTCGCAGTGTTTGTTGTCACATCTAAACTTATGTTTTCATTGTTTTGAAGCAGACTGTATACTTACAAAATTAAATGATATTTCATAAGTTATGTAAAAGTCAGTTTACAACGATTTTTAGAAAATATTGCAAAAAAAAATGTGTTTACTTTTTATTTTAATTTTGGATTGTAATCTAAAACAAATTAATAAAAAGTTTTTTTAAAAAAACTTTTATGGCCTAAACGAATTTACCTTCAAAGGAAAAAGCAAAATACCGTCTAAATGAGGACAATAGGAAAAAGTTCGAAAGTAATATTACAGATAAGTAATTAAATCTTTTATTAATTAATTTTCTCCATTAAAAAATTTAAGAATCTACTTATTTTTACATTACTTGAGAGTACTTTTCAAAGACCATTATAATTTAATTTACTTTAACCTGTGAAGGGATTTCCGCTCCACAAAGCACAAATGACATTAGGTAAATTAGAATTTTATACTACGCTTATTTTGGAATTAATAATTTCGTGAATTATGTTTATTTTTGTAATTTAATTTAGAAAATCGGTACGCAACTTTTTCTGTTGCAGATTGTGAATTTTGTTTACTCTTATTTAATCTAAACATGAAACATTATCACATATTAACTTGCCATTGAAACAATTAGAGTGGTAAAAGTTTTTAAAGTTGTTAATTCGAACATCCAGTGATCAAGAAATAAGGTCGAATTGTATGATTCAGTATCATATAATTCCACTTTATTTCTAGGTCGAATTATATTGTATTATAACATAAATTAGTTTTCATTTTATTACTATATAAAATTATCTATCTGTCATTATAATGAATGCCTTTTCTAGAATACAATTTTTTTCTAAGATATTAATTTATTAATAAATTAATACATTCTAAAACGGATGCTTTGGAATACAAAATCTTTTGTAGACAAAATTGTATCTAAATCAATGTTAGTTTTTATAGATTTCTCTGTTTTGCAAATTTTTTAAACTACTTTGGATGCCAAGATAATTTTTTTTTCTAAGGTGATAAAATATTCTTTATAATATATTTCTCTGTCGTGCAGATTTTTAAAGCTATTCGAGATTCCAAAATTAAGGCCCATTGTTTTCTTGTGAGATGATAAATAATTCTTTTCTGTGTATTGCAATTTTTAAGCTACTAGGAATACCAAAATTAAAGCCTATTGTTTCCATGTAAGATAGTAAAGTATTCTTTGTAATTAGTTTATTTTCACAATCATGATACACCCCATAAGGAATCTTAGCTGTTTTCAGAGCTAGAACCTTTAAGTTAAATAGTTCATAAATTTAATAATAAAAATATTGTTATAAATATTATTATTAGTAGTAGTAGTAATAGTAATAGTAGTATTTCACCGCCCGTCGCGTCTCGTAAAAATCAACAGTCTGCACGAGTTACTGTACTCCCTGTAAAGGGTGAGCCCTCGAAGTTAATTTTTATCTAGTAGGGCATGGCAGTTAGGCGGAATTCGTTCCATCTGTAACATTAAGTTTGCTTAGCATTTCCATTAAAAATTAATTCAAGATGCAACTCGTCTTCCTCCGACGTCCTATCATTGCCCCCCCCCCTTTTTCACTTCCTATTAAAAGTAACATTTAACTTCACAAATCTGCACCAACAATTAGGTTTCAAAAGCTCAGTTAAATTCCATTTAGATCGGGCTGCGGTTGCCCAGTTGTCAGAATATATAACTGGTATCTGAAGTCGCGGCCAAGATTTTTGCAGGCTAAAATCTGTCATGTACATTAGTAGCTCCTGGTACATGTAAAATTGATCGTGGGGGAAATGACCTTCAAATTGCCTGTGAATTATACCTTGGAGGTGCCTTGCAACGTCAAGATATCGACATCTTATCAAGGTTCTAAATTACGAGATCAAAAAGAATAGAAATGTGCAGGTACCAATCAACAAGATATAAATATTAAATTACACGCATTACACTTGCCCCGATAACAGATTTCAAACCGGTGATAATCTGGGATAACCTGGCAGGTAACAACCCGGTCATTGCTTAGATAGACAGCATTTTAATTTCGCATTCTCTCTTTTTTCAAAACGTCAACAGTTTACACTTATTTTCCTCCCTTATTTTTATCTGCTTCTGCAATATGTTTACTAAATTTGCTGCTTTTTCGAATTCATTGCTGAATAAATGGTATAAATAAGAAAATAAAATGTGATTCATATTTTTCTAGAACTTTCTCAGTTTATTTTTTTTTTCTTTGAATACATTAATTTTTTTATTTATAATTATCCGATGTGATAAAAATATATAAAAAATAAATAACTGTTTAATGTTTTGACATTAACTCTGTAGAAGTTTTCATATATTTTACATTAATTCAAATTATGAGAAGTTATATGCATATACAGAATGTAGCCGTCCACGTATAAGCCATGTAGATGCATGTATATCTATGTTATAGTCTGATACATTAATCCATATTTCATTCCACAGTGAAATGATTCCAAATTTAGAAAAATATCTTTAAAGTTAATTTATGTGATCAAAGCATTTAATTGCATAGCAGAATGTTTCTGATTTTTTTTATAGCCCTTTTATAGATTAGTCTATCGAATCAATATACAAATTATGATATAGCATATCATGCAACACAAGAGAAATATTTTAATATATATGAAAATTATATCAGATTAAATGTCTGTAAAATTTTACAGAAGTGGTACTTTACCTTATATAGATATTGTGACGAATGCTGCTTACTAAGTACAATTAATACTTATGTAGCTTTAAAAAGTTTTGAAAACAATTCTTATCTTTCAGACAATTAAATTTTACTACCTTTGTAAATTAAAGATCTCTTTAATGAAATACTAAATACGTGTACACATATGAAACTTTTCATATTCGTTTTTCATTTGAGATAATCGTTTTATTTTGCGTATGTTATAAAACATAAAAACATCACCAATGTATAGACTGTTCCTCAGTGTTTAGTCTTAGTTAATTAATATTTTCGGGCTACAAGATTAATAAAAATGATACGTATTCGATTAAAAACTTATTCATTTAAGAATAAGAGAACTAATTGTTAAAGAAATAACACAAGATGAAATATTTTAAAGATTAATTTTAAATAAAATTGTTACATAAAATTTAGGAGGTTTGAGAAATTCTTTATTAATTTATCAAAGTTTTTTTTTTTCCTTGATATGGTTTAAAGTCAATAAAGTAACAAAACGGATTATTCAAACTCTAAATGACAGAGACAGACCTTGATTGTATAATGAAATTATATAAAAAGGATTAAGGTACAAGGAAGCAGCATAGGTTAATAGTTATCAGAATCCTTTTTAGTAATTGGATGAATTGTTAAACCCTCCTTTGTGTCAGACATCTTAAAATCTTAGTAGTTATAAATTAATTAATGGCAATCTGTTCAATTGCTTTTGATATACATAAAATTATATTAAGGAACAATGATACAAATACTCACGTCTCAGATTAAGCCGTATTGTTTCTACCTTTGAATGTTGAAACGAAAATATATAATAAGATACGATATTACATAAGTCGCGCATCTTTTATTTTTTTTCGATATACCAAGCATTTATTCAAAAAATACTTTTAAAGTAATTAACAAATTAATTACTTTTAGACTTCATAAAAAATAACTATAAACTGTGTTTTAGAGAAAAATGATGTATAAATAAAAAGTTCACGTTTCAGATTTTACGCAAAGAGAAAAAGAAAACGTTTTCTCTACACTGTTGAAAATTTTGCGCTAGTTTTAACCAAATTTTGATGCTAAGTAGCTGCCACCATAAGTTTGTGAAATCTTGTACCAACTTCTGAAGCTTCCTATTTCAACCTCATTCCAACTATTGGAAGACAGCATCAACAGGAGCTCCAAATATTGGTTTAAGATTTCATCATTTTACAGTGGCAGCTATTGAGCACCAAAATTTGGTTCAAACTAGGACAAGATTTTTAACAGTTCATTATTTGGCTATATTAGGAATTAAATCTTCAACTTTATTCTAAAAGTATTTCAAAAGACAAAGTTGGGTATATTGCCTGTTGTCGCGAATTTGATTAATATTTTGTAATTACTTTGGTGTCATACTCTCATAGTGACTCCATGGTCATAGTTTTTATTTTTAGTGCAAGCGAACACGAGCAATGATAAAAGCAGTATTAGAATTTTCTGGAATGAAATATGTGTCAAGTTTTTATCTGAAATGTTTGAAGCTTTGTTTTTGTAAGAGATTTAAATTATTTTCACACTTTTAAATTAAAACGACGATGTTTATATTTTCGGGTAGAATTTATAGCGTCGATATCGCACTGTTTGCGATATCTGGCTCCCGAACTAATTGGTACGTGTGAAAAGTATCTGTATTTTATTAGTTAACAGAACTTGTCATTGAAAAAATGGATACTTTAAAAATCAAAAGAACACTTCTTAGAGCTGGATTTACGAAATCTTATAATGCTTTAAATGAAGCTTTAAACGACGCACGTGTCCTGATGCTAATTTAATAGAGAATTTAATGTGTCAACTGGAAAATAAAAGCACAAGATTGCGAGCTGTAGATGAAGAAATATTGAATTTTATGTTGACAGACAAGATTATAGAAAAAGATTATTCTAAAGAATTTGAAGCATGCGAAGAGTATACGGAAAAATTTATTGCTATAAAGCAAAAAATAAAGACATTTTTGGTTAAGTCTATCGAAGAACAACTCCGATCACAGAATTATACAGATGTAACGCTGTCACGACCACTTCGCTTACCAGGAATAAGTTTACAACCATTTGATGACGATGCAAGATTATGGTTAACTTTTTGGAATTCATTCAGCAAAATTCATGAAGACACCAATTTAGATGACCATTTAAAAGTTGTTTATCTTTTACAGGCGATAACGCCGAAATCCAAAGCTGCACAGATTCTTAATAATTATCCGGTTTCTGCTGATAATTATCCAAAAGCAATTCTACATCTTAAAGAAAGGTTCGGCAGAGAAGATACACTTATTAGATATATGTTAGAGACCTTCTTCAATTAGTTTTAAATAACAATCGAACATCAAGCAAGAATTTTAATTTATCGTCGATATATGATAATCTAGAGACAAAACTTAGGTCTCTAGAATCGTTAGGTGTCACAGAATAGAAGTATGCCAGCATACTTTTTCCACTTATAGAATCATGTCTACCTCACGATGTGCTAAGGATCTGGGAAAGACTGCGTGAGAAGACTGCTCAAGGAAAGAACGAATTAAATTCTATCCTTGATTTTTTTTAAATGAAGTAATAGCCTAAGAGCGTGTTCTTTTGGCGCATTCCAATCTTGGTTTTGAAAACCCAAAGGAATATAGTAAATGTAATAATGAATATATGCCAGCTACCACAGATTTATTTATAAGTAATAAGCCTAAAGATAAAAATTTAGTTAAAAAACGTGAAGACTTGTGTATAGTTTGTGACAAGTGTCACTTATCAGAAAAATGTTTTAAAGCTAGTTCGCTTTCTTTTGATAAGAAATGTAACTTAATTTAGAAAAAAGGGGCTTGTTTTGTTTGCCTGAAGGAAAACCACATTTCAAGCAATTGTAACTCTAAAATTAAATGCACGAATTGTGGTAAAAGACATTTTTTTATGTTATGTCAAAATGATTTTAATGACGGTGGTAATGCGACGCTAGAAAGTCGCAAACATGAATCAGAGAGTAGTGACACTGTTTTAACTACTCAAGGTTCGGATCTAACTGTGTTACTCCAAACTTTAAGTGTCCGTGTAGTACACAATGGCACAATGGAAAAGAGAAAATCGTGCGTGGAGTTATTGACACAGGATCAGAACGCTCCTATTTATCACAAGATGTGATTAAATATTTGAATTATAAAAGTATTGGTGAAATGAAATTAATTCACACATTATTTGGTAATGTTGAAACAAGTAAAACAAAGCATAATAAGTATATAACTCACTTAAGTAGCATAGACAATAGTTATATTTTTGATATGCATGTTTTAGATGTTCCTGTTATTTGTTCTAAAATACGAAAAGTGCCGAATGGGCCATGGTTAACAGAATTAAATAAATGTGGTATTAAAACTTCTGATGTTGAAAATAGATTGGTTCTGACGTGGCCGGAAAATTACTCACCGGAAATATTCAAGTTTTAGAAAGTGGTCGGATTGCGGTAAAAACCCATTTGGGATTTACTCTAATGGGAAAAATTCCAAGTATTAAATCAGAAACAAATGAGGCTGTTATGGTTATTTCATTACTTTGGAACAACTGTTCCGATGCTGATTTGTGGAAGCTGGATATTATCGGTATAACGGATCCAGTTGAATTCAAAACTAAATCTGAGATTCATGAAGAAACTATACAGCATTTTAAGAATAATATAAGAATAGATTCAGATGGGAGATACGAAGTAGCATTGCCATGGGTGCTAGATAAAGCTTGCTTACCTAACAATAGAGAGCTGGCCGAAAAGCGGGTTGCTACAACGAGGAAAAAGTTAATGAATTTAAATAAAATTGAGGTATATAGCGAAATATTTGATTCGTGGATAAAAGTAGGAATAATTGAAAGAATGGTTGATAATAAAGAAACTAATGTACATTATTTGCCAAACACACCTGTATTTAAAGAATCGAGTGAAACTACTAAAGTTAGACCAGTTTTTGACGCTTCGGCTCATGTTAAAGGTTCCCCTTCTCTAAATGATTGCCTAGATAAGGGATTAAATTTGATTGAAATGATTCCTTCTATATTGCATCGTTTTTGGAAATATCCTGTTGGTGCAGTATCTGATATAGAGAAGGCATTTCTACAAATTGGTATTAAAGTAGAGGATAGAGACTATCGTAGATTTGGGAAAATGGCATAATTTATAGACATAAACGTGTAGTTTTTGGAATCAGTTGTAGTCCCTTTTTATTAGCGTCCACTTTGAGTCATCACTTAGAAAGTGCGACTGATAATCTTGCTTCTACAGTAGAAATTTAGAATGAATCGTTGTTTGTAGATAGTTGTGTTTGCAGTTTAAATACAGTTGAAGAATTAAATAAGTTTATATTTGAGTTCCAAATGTTACTATTCTCTGCAAATTTTAATCTCAGGGATCGTTGTCAAATTATCCCATTCAAATTATTTCTGAAAACTCAAAAGCTAATATGACACCAGTATTAGGTTTAAATTGGGATCTGGAAAACTACAACCCTTGGCAAAAAGTTTCCGATCATTACATCAACACTACCATCTCTTGTAAGAAAATATTATTTATTCTCACTGCATAAAAATGAAACGACTATTAGCGATAATACATTTGTGTTACATATAATGAACAAAAATATGCAATAAAGAAAAATCACCATTCATCAATTTATAAACAGAAAAATTGTGATTGAAATTTAGACACCAAAGAAAAAATTATCCGATCATGCTTTGATTTGGAAAAAAATAACCGATCACTATAATTATATATTTCGTAAATCCACGTTTATTTCGGATGCCAATCGAAATTGTTAGTGGACTGGACTCATTAAGATTTTTACACTCATTGGGAGCAACTTCACCCCAGCATTCCCTTATAGCTTAGTTCTATGGCATTTGTAATTCATCGAAAATCGATTTTTCTTTTTAATATATTTCACATATTTTCGATGGGATTAAGATCCGGACTATTGGGTGGTCACGTCATGGTTTGAATTGGTATATTACCTGCATTTTGTAGAAATTTCTTCATTGATTTGGTGCGTTGGGGAGCTAATTGTCATCTTGAAATAAGAAGTCATTTTGATTTCCGAACTATTGATCGATGCTGGGAATCAAAAATCCACTAAAATGTCAATGTAAACTTCAAAGCTTACTGTACGTAACACAATACACAACTTGCCGACGCCTTGTGATATTATACAACTCCAAACTGCAAATGCAGGTGAAAATTTAGTCTTCGTATTGATACATTTATCATTGAACTTTTCACCAATTCTCCTCCAAACAAATGTTCCACAGTCATCACTTTTACCGATAGATATGCGAAATTCATTGCTAAAAATAACTTTATTTCATGTATAAAATGACTAGTGCACATGTTTTTTACACCATTGCAGGCGCTCTTTTCTATGCGTCTTTATCATGTAAGATTTTGTTTTAATTTTACAAGATTTAAATCTTGCTACATTTAGATGATTACGTACTGCGGTCACATGCCTTTACGTTATACTTAGACCATTCGGAATCAAGTTGTTTTGAAGTTGCTCGCCTCTTTCTTTTTAATATTTTCACAAGTTTTCTTTTCCTTCCTAGGTATTGACATTCGTGGTCGTTCACTTCGAGGTAAATTTTCCACGCTATTAATCAACTGATATTTTTACTAAATATCGCATACTGTACTTTGAGCACAATTTCATAAATCAGCCACTTTCCATTGTGAATTTACTTCTTCTAATAATTAAATCATGCGGATTTTTAAATTGCGAGACAGGTTTTTCACACGAGTCATTTTCCAGCACTTCAGAGCTGCTTTTGATCTCGCAACTGGACGATTTCTTCTTTTAAATAGGATTCATATATCATACGCATGCGCAGGCACTCTAATCTATCTTCAATATGCAAATTTCAAATTTTTTTCCTCAGTGATCGATTACTATTTTCCAACTGCCGTCTTGATCGGATATTTTTTTCTCACGAGGAAACATTTTTGCCTGCATTATAATTATAAATTATATGATTGCAATATTGAATTCACTTTTTATTTATATTTTAACATTCTTTCTTTTATTTGGCATATTGCAAAATGTTCCTATGCTCTTGAATCGCGAAGTATACGCTTCGAAATACAAAACTCATAAACTTGATAACAGTGATCAGAAAGTTTTTGCCAAGGGTTGTATACCCTATTATGCAAAAACGGTTCTATTGAGGGAAAAAAATATTCCCACAAAACGAGCTCTACTTTCATTCGCTCAGAAAGTGTTTGATCCACTTGGATTTACCTCTCTTGTGACTTTGCTCCCTAGACTTATTCTACAAAAATGCTGGAAGTTGAAAATTAAGTGGGATGAATTACTCCCAACGAATTTAGCTAAACAATTTTTAAAATGGATGCGAGGATAGAAGATGTTTTCTGACATCAAATTGCAGCGATGAGTGTATTTTGATAATTATGAAAGTAATGATGTATGATGAATAGATGTCTTTCACATATTGTGTGATGGAAACAAACTTGCGTATGCTACTTGCATTTTTCTAAGAGTAAAGAGAAAAGATAAAATCCTGGTAACTTTCATACAGTCACGCGCAAGAGTAGCTCCCCTTAAGAACATAACGATACCACAGTTGGAGCTTTTAGCATGTTGTATTGGAGCCAGGTTGGGAAGTCGAGTTATATCTGATCTACGAATTCCAAATTTAAAGATATTTTATTGGTGTGACTCAACTACAGCTTTAAGCTATATAAAGCGAGACGAAAGATGGGGAACATTCGTTTGGAATCGAGTAGAAGAAATTAGATCCTTAACTCAAAAGAACCAATGGCGACACATTGCAGGAAAGTTTAATCCGGCAGATATCCCTTCCAGAGGTTGTTCGCCTGATCTCCTGGAAAAACTAAGAACTTTTGCATGCAGGAGTGGCTCTTATGATGACATCGTTACGAGAAGACTACTGGGTCCTAAAAGCTAGGAAAACTATTCGAGCAGTAGTATAGAAATGTGTACGATGCAGAAGATTCAGTGCACAAAAGACAGAATCGATTTCTATTGCATTACCAGCAGAAAGAGTTGAAGACGCAGCAGTGTTTCAGATAATTGGAATTGATTTAGCCGGCCCATTATATTTAAAGGATGAGATAAAGGCTTGGAATGTGCTGTACACTTGTGCAGTGTATAGTGCCATACACTTAGAATTAGTTACGTCATTATCTACAGATGCTTTCTTCCAGTCTTTCCGGCGTTTTATAGCGCGAAGAGGAAGACCAACTACCATGTATTCTGATAACGGCGGAAATTTCGTTGGGGCAAACACTGCATTTTCAGCCATAGATTGGGAGCAAATCTTTGTCGTTGCAGCAACATAAGAGATTTACTGGAAGTTTAACCCACCTACTGCTGCCTGGTGGGGCGGTTGGTGGGAGCGATTGATACAAATGGTGAAACGCATCCTGAGAAAAGTTCTAGGTAGAGCTTCATTATCCTACGAAGAACTGCTCACAAATCTCTGTGATTGTGAACAAGTTGTGAATGCTAGACCTCTAACATATGTTACTGAAGATGTGAACGATCTAGCACCGTTAACACCATCAATGTTTTTACAGGACATAAGATCTTCAGATGTGAGAGATTTTGATGCAACTGAAGCACAAGAATGAAATAAGAGTTAAGTATAGGCAACATGTTAGAGAACACTTAAGTAAGAGATTTCGTATTGAATATTTAGGACAATTTCGCCAGCAAAGTTCTTTGCAAAAGAATGTCAAGAAACTGACCATTGGTGATGTCGTACTCGTAGAGTCTGATAAGAAACGTGCCTATTGGGCTTTAGCCCGAGTGCAAGAACTTATTTCTTGTAAAGATGGCTACACAAGAGTTGCACGATTAAAAACTGAAAATGGTGAAATTTTGAAACCTGTGCAAAAACAGTACAATTTTGATATTCCAAAAGAAATTTCTAGTGATCGAGTATTAAGAACGAGAAGCGGCAGAATAGTGACTGTCCCAAAAGTTGACTCTAAATACTCTTTCAACTAAAGACTTACTTTTTAGTATATTTCGTATTGATAATTTGAATTTATAATAATATGTTTAATTTTATTTGAATTTCGCAGAAGAAATTGTTTATTTACCTGTTTTGAGAAAATGTAAGATTGTAAGAATTGTATGTTTTCACAGTAATGTAAGTATTGGTCATATTTTATTTTATATTTGTTTGTACCCATTGTTGATTTTAGCTGTCGAAAACTCAAGGTGAGAGAATGTCACGAATTTGATTAATATTTTGTAATTACTTTGGTGTCATACTCTCATAATGACTCTATGGTCATAGTTTTTATTTTTCGTGCAAGCAATCACGAGAAATGATAAAAGCAGTAGTAGAATTTTCTGGAATAAAATATGGGTTAAGTTTTTATCTGAAATGTTTGAAGCTTTGTTTTTGTAAGCGATTTAAATTATTTTCACACGTTTAAATTAAAACGACGATGTTTATATTTTCGCGTAAAATTTATACCATCGACATCGCACTGTTTGCGATACCTGTCGCAACACACTGTATTTGAGGTTTAAAGTGCATTTTTTTACACTCTTTAACTCAACTTGCATTTTAATAAAATTTTCATATTTATTAATTTTTCCCTTCTTTGAATTATGAAAAAAAATCCATGCGCAGGGGTGTTTACAAAGCCAATATATTTTCTTTTCTTTTAAGTTTAATTAGAAATAAATAATTGATTTTAAGGCATTTTTTATTAAAATGTCATGGGTAATAAATCACCAAATACTTTCTTTAGTTTCTATTGTACTTTTAGTTAAAAACCTAAACGTATCACCACTCATTAAACCTTTTTAGGTGCGAATTTCTAAAATAGTTAAAATACGTGTTTAAATTTGTTCCTGTAGATTAATTATCCTTAAATTCATGCCTCTATATAAAACTGCTGTTAAGGTATGGTGGAATGACTTAAAAGTTTCGTATCTGACGTTAATCTATGTGGAGGACGTACAAAAATTTCTAAAACCGATTAAATTAATGGTTAAAAATCTTTTTAAATTGTTTATTACCGTGAATTTCACGCTTTTACTTAAAGTTGCTGCTGAATTATGATTAGTGATAGACGATTCTCGAAAATTTACCAATCGACAAAAACGTAAATCGTAAAACATCATCGTAAAAAACACAATTGATACACTCATCGATTACTTTTAGGAATCCACAATCGAGATGTTCTAAAGTCGTTTATAAAAATCATTAGTTTTATAATCTTATGAAGTCAATTTTAGTAAATACAGGGAAACTAAAAACAGAGGGAATTAAAAAACAACAAACTAAAGGTAAACTTTAAGGAGTACACAATAGTGGAAAAATCATGGGATGGCGTCCTTTGGTTTAATAAAGTAGAAAAAGGCGCGAGTAAGTACAAAAAAATAAGACAGCTTAAGCATAAAAAATTAGAATGTTTTGGCAATAAGCAACAGAATAGCCAAAGAAATAAAATTTGAAAGTACCTCTTGTGACAAAAAAAGGAACTGACAGGAACTGAAAAGAAAGTGAATGAAATCAATATATTTTATTTATTATTTCTACGTTAATTAAGATTAGTTCCGTAATTTTCCCATTATTAGAAGACCTCTTGCTAGAATACATTAACTGTACTCACTCCCCAGGAAAATCAAAATGAGTGGAGGGGAAAGAGAAATGCATAATATCAATAAATGGTCACAGGGTTATCTACCATATATCACACGAAGAGTGTTGGCTAAATTTAGAAAAAAATGTCCCCCCGCGGAGCCAAACTGGTGGGAGTGGCTCGGGATGTGTATATGAAATTGTGTCACAGAGCTTTCCAATGGTATGAGACATGAGGGGGCTGGTAAAAGTTGAAAAAGTGCATCCATGGGTTCCGACTATCGTGTCCAAATCTTCGGAAAACAACCGCTCATTTCTTTTTCCCTTTAAAATTTTCATGTGTTATAAATTATATTTATCACAGGGATCTGTAAAAATATTCGATTTAAAAGGATAAAAACCATTCGATTTCAAAAAAGGTCGATAATTGTCGCCGTTTTAGGGGCCAAATTGAGTAGAAGGGAAGGAAGGTACATAATCTGAAAGAGTAGTTCGAGTCCTTTATGATGATACATCACATGACGGGTCGAAAAAAAGTTTGAAAATTTTTAACCCCCACTTTTGCTACCCTTAAGGCTGTTCATTTTAAAATCACTGAAACATAATTACTTTTTTAATAGATTTATTTTCTGAAATTTCACATTCTAGATAGAACGGCTGCTGATATATGTCAAATGCTCTAAAATTTTCGACCAGCTTTAGAATTTGTAAAATATGAGTTTAATGATTTTTTTAGTAAATTTAAAATCTTGAATTTTACGCTCCTAACTATAACGGCTGCTGAGTAAGACGTTCTATGATTTTCTATTCTCATTTATCCCCCTTAGGAGAAGAATTTTCAAAAATCGCGTCTTAGTGCACACTTATCTTGTAAGAAATATATTTTCATGTTTCTAGGTTAAGTAATTTGTACAGCACGTTAATCATCAGTCATGCAGTATAAGGTATTTTATATAGGTATAGACTTTAAACGAAAAATGATTAGTAATTTATTTGATGCAAAGTTTAACACGTTTAATTGTTTTCTGTCCCCAAAGAAAAACAATTTAGCTGCCAACATATTCAGCACAATTTCCATTCAAGAATAAGATAAATCCATATTCATTATCTTTTTTCTTCTGAGTGATGTTATTTAAATGCAGTTAAACCTCTTCCCGGGAGCTAAATTAATTAAGTTTTTTATTCTACTTTGAAAGAGTTAAAAAGTTAGATCGTCACTCTACTTTAAAATTTTTCGGTTTGGGAAGAATGTAGAAAGAGTTTAGTGTAATTGAAGAAGTGCTTCTTTTAAAAGGTCAGTGAATAGAAAGGTCAAGAAATATACACTTGAGGTAAAAACCTTTCTCGAAAGCTACTCGTAATAAATACAAATATTTTAAAAGGATATATGGAAATGTATATCGATCTTTTCTAGATTAGAAGCAATCGTAATGTTTTTCACTTAAAAGATTGAAAAATGAAGCTGTAGATTGTCGAACAACGAATTTGATTTTTTTTTTCGTTGTTGTTGTGCTTCTTTATTGGTCCACTTATACGTGTAGCTTTAGTCACTTCTTCTACATTATATTCAGGTATTCTGGGATAATAACGCCACTTTAAGATTCTGCCAAGTTTTAGTACTCATTTTATTTTTTTTAAATAAATTTAGGATTTCATACAGCAACTTATTGTCTATGTATGTAATAAAGAAGATTTTAATTGATATATATTTAGTTGATATTTTGACCAAAGATATTTGTCATCATTACTCACTTATGTGAAAATCCATTATTATCCACCTATATGGATAATAACGCCTTGCAAACCAAACTGTAAAATATTATGGAATAATTACTTACATGTAAATTTTAAATTATAACGATAACAACTCTACACACCTCTAGAAATCCTTTAATTGTTTTTACTTTCCATTCATTGCGATATCAATATACAATAATAATAATTTGATATTTTATTCTTCTGTCATAAAAAAAATTAACAGCATTCCCTTCTTCCTTTTTAGTTTTCAACAATGAAAATAATAGACTCGCGTGCATAAAATAATAAATAAAATAAAAATAAATAAAAAATGAACTAAAAAAGTTTTGCCACTAAGCAGAATCAACCGAGTAAATAACACCTGTGGATGGTGCTATTACCCCGGTATAAATTTTAAGCAGTATATATCAAACTACAGGCTACCTTGCCTACTATTGCAAAATCTCCCACGGCATTTTAAAAGTAAATGACATTCATTGCAAATTTATGCAATAAACGATGTATTTCTTAATAAATATACAGTCTTCACATCACAGAACTTATTCTTCATATTTTAAATCGGGTGTTGACTCATACCTGCTTATTCCAGCGATAAGTTCGACTAATGTAAAAAATAACTTTTAACGGTTGTTTGTGATTCAGAAGGCTCAGAGGCTTACAGCAAAGATCCCATAGTGCCATTTTTCCGGATTCCTTCATAACAGCGCGTAATATTAGTACTTGGCGTTATTACCACACAATACCTTATTATATATATAAAACGCATTCTTGAAAATTAATTTCCACATAAAGTACATACTTTACATTTTTTATGAGCTTATCTGTCCGGAATTTACGAGTCTCTGATAACATTCTTAAATGAATCTTAAATTTCTATAATTTTATATCTTTAACTTGATTTTGTCTGAAATACTTACCTGTTTACAGTATGAAAATGTGTGATAAGCTGCTAATCATTGGGGTTTGTTATTTAAATTTTTTTCATAAATTTTAATAGCTGTATGGGGCAATAATGAACAAATTAAAATTTTTAGATGCCTTCTACTGTTAAAAAAAATGAGCTAAGCGTAGGGAGTTTCTTAATCTACCGGGCAAAAGCTATAAAACCATCTGTAACAGGAAAAAAACATTTCCGCATCTTCCCCACGGGTTAATGCTCCCTAATATTATTTGGTTAAAAATAGAACCATCAATGGAAGGTTCGTGAGGTGTTTCGCCTTCTATGAAGCCTTCAGACGAGGTCAAATCTCGGTATAAGCGCTGAGTTAGAAAATTCATTCTCCAAGAAGTCCGAATTTGGGTGAAAGGGGAAAAAAAAGCTCATAATATAAAAGGCTATCCGGTATGCTTCCCCATGATATATCACATGAAGGTTTCAGAAGAGGCAAATTTCCCCTCAATGGATTTACTCTCGAGTCCCTGGTATTTACCGAGCCCACTTTTTGAAATTTTTATATTTAATAAATAATATTTTCCAGAGATCTCCGTCAAAAAGATCGACCGTTTTAAAATCGGAGAAAAAATATCAAGTAAAATAAAGATAAATATTAGAAAATAAATTTAAAGCTTAGACTTAAATGATGAGCCGCACGCAATTTCACAATTTTTTATGTACTGTGAAACCTTGATATAAACCAGATTTGATTAGTTATTTGTGTATATCTTTCAACAGCTGGCGCTGCCTTCGTGCATTCTTCGTGATTATCGCAGTAGCTCTATCTCAAGAATTAATGCACAGAATGTCACAAAACTTTATTTATTGTGAGACTTTGATATAAACTAGATTTGAGTAGTTTTTAGTGCATATCATCGGTGGCGGAGTTATGCTGCATTATTTACAATTACCACAATAACAATATCTCAATGGATAATGCATGGATTTTCATAAAACTTCAGATTTAGTTAGCACTTGTTATAATATGGTGCTGATTACATTTTAGTGCAAATAGCTTAACAGGTGTTGCTGCTATGGCACATTATTCATGATTATCGTAATCGCTCTAACTCAAGAACTACTGAACAAAATTTTTTAAAACTTCAGATTCAGTTAGTGCCTGATATAGATTAGTGTTGTTTGGTTTTGGTGTAAATCGCCTTAAAGATGGTACTGTTATGCTGTATTTTTTTACGATTTTGCAATAAATTCATCTCAAGACCTAATGCATGGTTTTTCATCTAACTTCAGGTGTAACTTCAAACTAACTTCATCTTATCAGTTTAGTACCGGATGAAAAATTGATTCTGATTAGTTTTTGGTATACATCACCCAACATATAGCGCTGCTATGCAGTTTTTTAAACATTTTGCAATTGCTCTATCTCAAAAACTAATGCACGAATTTTCGCCAAACTTCAGATTCCGTCATACGTTGACATAAGTTGTTGCTGACTAGATTTTGGTTTAAACCACCAGTGACGCTGCGATGCTGCGTTTTTCAGGAAGTATGAACATGCATAACATAGAAAAAACTTTTGGGATTTCCACATCTCACTAGTTTTCTGTGTTTTTAAAGAAATTTTTAACAGTGTATCGAAATTTAAATTTTTATTTTTCTCAAACTTTAACACGTTAGTCAAAATACAAAAAATCTTAATTTTTAATTTAGGTACGTAAGTAAAATTGTAAGAAAATTTTTGTAAGCGATAATTAATTAGTACCATTTTTTCGCTTTGTGCAAATTTTAATCCATTTAATCTATAAGTGTTTCGAAAGAATGATTTAATTATATAAAGCTATTCCAGGTAAATCATACTTTTACTTGATATCAAATGATTTAATTTTCATTACATTTTCAGCCAGTATTGTTTAAATGTTCTCCCTGGAATATTTTATTTATTTATTTATTTTATTTATTTATTTATTTATTTATTTATTTATTTATTTTATTTATTTATTTATTTATTTATTTATTTTGCTATGCTTAATTAAGAATCTAACTTTTATCTCTGATCTGAAAAAATCCAGTTTAAAAAGAATTAGAAACAGCTTAATGTAATTAAATGGGATTATTTTTATTAAATTAAGAAGAGAATGTTAATAATTTAGTTTTACTCAAGACTTTATAACACTTTCAAACATAGTTGAAAAATGTTTATTAATTGCGTTTGTCCATGCTCCAGCTCCCTCAGCTCGTTCGTAAATAGGCTCAAATTTCTGTTTCATTTACACATAGTACTGAAGGTTATCATAGCATATTCAGTATTGAAAATAAAATATGAATCATTCAAAGAATTATTTAAAAAGATTCTGTTACATTATGTTCAAAAGGGAAAAATCATTCTCAGCCTATTGTCATAGTGTTATGATGTTTTAAAAATAATCAAATATACATATTGTAAGAATTCGTCTTACAAATGTAGACGAGAAGAAAGAAAGAAGTGATAACTTATCTTAATAAATATCTCGGGGCCTGCATTCTTCTTTATAAACTTTTTATTACATGAAAAAACGGCACTCACATATAGTAGACTAACACACACACATTATATACAAATAAAGTTTTTTTTTTACATAATTTTGGCGCACGCCACCATCACAAGATATGAACCACAGTTTACAACCAACATTCGAATATCAATAAGAAAAAGAACACTTTTAATAGAACTAGTGTTGCCAGTTTTTTTTTACGAAAAATATTACAACTACATTTTTTTTTAATTTAGCAAAACTCAGGTCACGTGACGCGTGACAATCTTTTTTTTTTCTTTATTTTTTCCTTTGGAATGCGCGTGTTACATCCTCCCCCTCTGTTTCCGATCTACGTCTCGGAGAGGAAACAGGATGCTTTTTGGGTCTTCCTCTTTTTCTGAAGGGTGCAACTGGAATAGTTTCAGATTCTTGGAAAGGCAACAAAGCAGAAACGTGGTAAGATCCAATTCGTTCAGTAGGATTTTCTAGACTAGCAATGTCACATGTCACTAGTGACTTTTGAGTCAAAATTATGTATGGCCTATCTCCATTTTTTTTAATTTAGCAAAACTCAGGTCACGTGACGCGTGACAATCTATTTTTTTTCTTTCTTTTTTCCTTTGGAATGCGCGTGTTACAATATATTATTGAAGTGCCGTAGAAGAATATTACTATGAAAAAGTTATGAGTAGCATACCGTACAATAGCTTAGGATATGAGTACAAAGGAACTCAAAAGTATTCCTTTAGATTATGACTTTTAAAGAAGAATTTTTTTCGTCATTATTTAATGATGTTACTTTGTTACAAACATAATTAAATTGATGTGAATTTATTATATGAACTAATTCAAGATTTTTGTAGACTATACGGCATAAGGCATTTTCATTCATTTACAAGATCACATAAAACAGTTTCTTTGTATATACATTAAAAAAATTTTCCCTGCATATTTGAATTATGTTGTACTATTTCAAACATTATAAAATTGATAAACAAGATTTATGACAAGATACTTCCAGTTGAATATGATGTGCATTGCATTCATCGTTCATTTAGATGGACACATAAAAAGTTTCTTATACAGTACTCTATCCGAGTTGTTGTGTATTAGGGATGATTGATGAAAGTATGCACTCAGTTATGGTACGCATTTTTAAGTGTAACTAAAGTTTTGCACAATACGTGGTATATATAGATCACATACAATGCTATACAAAATAATTCATAACCATTACTGAACATGAGTGAAATGTTTTAAATTGTTTTAACTTTAATTATGCATTGTTAAATTCAACTACATATACTACCCTAAGAGATGACTGTTGTTCATATATGAATGTGCAAAGCTGTGCAAAGAACTAGATATGTAGCCGCCTATAGATAATAATTCTTGGAAGTTAGATTTCTGTACTTTTCAGCATCTTTTTGCGTAAATCTTTTGCATCATGTAGTGCATGAACATCTGTATGTAACATACAGAGCTTTACCAAAGAATTTAAGATTATTCCGTTTGTTTTAAGAAACAATTGAAGGTGAATTTCCAACTGTGTTATACGATTTCTTACAAAGCTTTACTTTATCATATTATTTAAAAACTGTGTAAATCATGCAGAGCTGTAAATAGATATTAGAATATTGGCTATTAGCGTTCATTTTTTAGATCTGTTTTTAAAATGCATTATATGTTTTCAAAAAATTTACGTTTTTACCTTCTTTACTTTATTAAACGGCGTTTTATTAAATCATTCTCAAACTTTTCGAAAATCATTGGTAATCTATGTTTGACGCTTGTTTTTTCTTTCCGTTTCTGTAAATTAATTTTGTAAAATATGAAATCGAACATTTTAAACGACATATTAAAATATACACATATTTTTTTAATAAAAAATCGTGAAGGTACTTAAGAACATAACAAGTTACTGAACATTTATAGAAAAGCTTAAAATATGTGCCTGTTGTAAAATCAATGTTTTTGCGAGAAAAAATGAATTTTTAAAAAAATATTTTAAATTAAAATTTAAATAATAATCTTAAATCATAAACTTTAACCCTAAGAAATTATAAAAATGCATTACTTTTAGTTCAGGGACAAATAGAAGCAAATTTACTGTCCAAAATAAATCAGGAAATGAACTTTCTGGAACCGAAGTAATTGTTATAGAAAGATAAACAATATATTTTAACAGTTGGTTCTTTAATTTTAAACAAGGTCATTGCTCACAGTTTTCATTTTTAATGTACAATTAAGTTTGAATTCAAAGTTGTAAACTTTATATAAAACATTTTGGGATACATAAAAATCTTAATTTTAGTTTCCTAAATAACTGTTTTTTTTGTTTTGTTTTTGTTTTTTTTCAAAATTGCTTGTAAATATGTATATATCAGTTTAAGAGCTATTTTTATTGAAAAAAAAAACACATATTTTTCTAAGAAGTCATGTTTTTGAAATGTAAAATTTGGTATACGTTAGTAAATTTAAGAGTTATTTTAGATATCTTGCTTCATACCGCAGGTAAGTGGTTTGATAATTTATTGTTGAAAAAAAATTAAAATTTATTGAATAATTTCGTTATAAAAGTTTTAGTATAAATGAAAATCTATAGTAAAATTTGACTAAATATACTGCGTAAATTTGAACAGTTAATTAAAATTCCATAACAAATTTCTTTGAGTTCATTGTTTTAATCCCTGTTTCGAAACACACATACTTTAAAAAACTTTCATATTTAAAAAAAAAAAAATGTGCTCCGAACAAAGGCACGTACTTATAAACGCTGTTTAGTGTATTATTTTCGGTAAATATAAACAAAAAGAACTTTTCAAAAATACAAAAAAAGTCTGGTAACTTTTAATTTATATAACACTATTTGTCTCTAAAATTTCTCAATCATAAGAAAAAAATTGTAAAAAAAGCAGAAGAAAGAAGAATGTTATACGAAGAAAGAAAAAATAAGAAGAAGAAATAAAAGGAAAGTTATATTAATGTATATGTATATATATAAATTATTAAAATGCCGAGGAAGCTTATTAAAATACAAATATATCATCAAAAATTGAACTTTTATTAATTCCCTATACTTTTCTTCACTCATAAAAGTACATCACCCAAGATTCATAAACTTGAATTTGTGTCGCTGTTACTGTTTTATAACAGTTAGAAAGATTTTGAATAAACGAAAGATAATTAGTAATGTTCTTTCACTGAATATTATAACTCATTTAATCTACTATTATTTGAAAGAATGACATAACTATACACCTTTTCAAGATAAATCATACTCTCATTTTGCCCTTTAATATCAAAAGACTTTAGCTTCGTTGTTTTTTTCTGCTGGAATCATTTAAATGCCGTTAAACATTTTCCCTAGGTCTAAACTAATTAACCTTTTTTTTTCCCTTTCCTCCCATAATTAAGAAGCTAAATCGTCTCTCAGCGCTTCCTCAAAAATATTCCGTTGTGGATGAATTCGGAGACAGTTTAGTGTAATTGAATTTGGACTTCTTTCAGAGTATTAGGGATTAGGCGAGAGAAACTTAGTTGTACTAAAAACGTTTCTAGAGAACTTAATTTCGAAGAATATTAATATTATTATAAAGTTAATCAAGCTATAATCTGATATTTTCTAGTTTAGAGACTGCCACAGTCTTCTTGTACCTGCATTCAAGTCATGACAAAATTAAATGATTTTTCTGTAAAAAATTAGAATCTTCTTTATAAATATTTTCTGTAGAATTTGAATAGAAAAAGATAACTATTTTCTTTATTGATGTTTTTTATTTAAAAAAATTACCTTATTGTAAATGTGGTTTTTATTCGTATTGTATGTTAAAATAAAATACCATAAAAGCGAGTTTTTAAACATATTGAAATCATTTTCCTTCATAGTTTCTGTTAACCCTTTATGTCCCAGATTTCGAATTCATAAAAATGTATTTCATCTTTTAAAAAATTTTCGTGAATTTTTGATATTACATAAGAATATTTAAGCAACTATTTAATAAATTTTAGTGGTATTATTATATAGTTGCTTATTATATGGTTTTTAAATAAGATAACCTGCCAATAGAAAATGTTTGAGAACAAAAATAAATTTAAAAATGAGTCAAGAAGGCAATTTGTTTTTGAATACACTAATTATTCTTTTAGTACTATCGTTTCGGGAAATTCGGTTCAAAATGTATAATTTTACAGCATTGTTTTAAGTATATTCTACTTTCATATTTAAAAAAATCGACCTATGCGGCACATTATATAGCTTCAAAAAAGAAAACCTGCCAAATTGATGCAATTGAGGGCAAAAAGGACTTGAAAATGTGTTGTAAAATTAGCAGTTTAGATTTGAGTGCACCTTTAATACGATATTTTTTCTTCTACTTCTATATTTTTATTTTTTATACTAAAAGAATTGGTCCTGTCAAAAATTTGTTGATATAAAAATTGTAGATATTATTAAGAAGGTATATAATAAATCCAAACGTATTTGATTTTTTTTTATCTTACGAAATGACGATGCTATAGATACTTTTCTTCTTTACCATCCCTCTTTTTTTCTGCTTTGGTTTTTATTTTTATTTTTATTTATTTATTTTTTTTTATGTTAAGAGTTGGTCCTATCATACACTTGCCAGTATAAAAGTTTGTGAAAAAAAATGCTATTTAAATTTCAAATGACGTGTATAATGACAAGAAATGTACCCAATATACCCAATACACCCAATCTTCTAAAATAATTTTAGAATAATATTGAAAATTTAATGCCTAATGTAGCCAATTAAATACACTATTAAAAATCTTGTTCTAGTTTGAACCAAATTTTGGTGCTCCGTATCTGCCACAATAAGATAGTGAAATCTTAAACCAATATTTGAAGCTCCTGTTGGAGCATAGTTCCAATAGTTGGAACGAGGATCAAATAGGAAGCTTCAAATATTGATACGAAATTTCACCTTCTTATAGTGACAGCTATTGAGCACCAAAATTTGATTCAATCAAGAGCAAAATTTTTAATAGTGTACACACTGAAAATAGTATTAAAGAGTTTTCAACATGTAAATAACAGCAATATAATATATAATTGAAATTAACAAATTAGCAATGTGATTTATATAATTGAAGTATAAAGAGAGATTATTTTTCTATTGTTGTTGCATGTGCATTTTTGTTTTGATTGGGAGCATGCGAAGTAGCCTATTTTGTTCTGAACTGAGCAAATAAAGTTTAGACTTTATCAAACTTCTTAAAATTCATGTCTGTTTAATGTTATATAGTTTTAGAAAGGAAAATTATTTTTTCAATTAATGCCCAATGTTGCTGATTGCTACCAACCTGTTATTTAGCCATGAACCATACTTAAAACAAAATATTATTTATTTAGGAAATGAAAGCCGAAAAACATTTTTTAATAGATTTTTTAAAAATCAAGCTTTTAAAGATTAAAAAACTGTAAATTTGGCTAGTATGCTTAAATTTGGCTATGCATGCTTATGTAGGCTATGTAGGCTTAAATTTGTATACATATACACAAATATATCGAATACTTTTAGTACCATGCATGTTAATTGCTAGAGGTGCATCTTAACTGTGTTTTTTCTTTCGCAGCTAAATTAAATTTTAGCTTAATATCTGATGTGTACATGAACTTATAGAAGTGTAAAACATACTGAATTCGGTTTAAAATCATTGAAATTTGTTGTTCACTAGCGGTAATTTATGAAATTTAATACATTGGTCGTATTGGCTATATCATATCGTCTTTCGCAATATAAATCAAAGAATTTTTTTAACTATATTTTGGAAAAGATTTGTGAGGATGATAAGTTTTGATTTTTATAGTTTGTATATTTAAAGGGCTATGTTGACAATCCACAGCATGACAACCAAAATACAAGTATATTTCTTAACGTTATAATTCCTATTCCTTTAATTGTAAATCGTTTCCCCTTAGAATGAAATAACATTATATGAAACATTCTGATCGATGTGATAATAAAAATAAGCTCTCTAATGGCAAATAGTTCTTCCGAAATCTATTTCTGGGGGATTCCACAAAATAAAGCTTTTCAGATAAAATAAGCTATTATAGAGGTACCATTAAATTCTTCATGTCAAGCGATCAAGATGGAGTTTGAAAATTCTACTAAAATTCTGCTTAAAAATATTTTTTAAATCCACAAAAATGCATATCATCATAGCATTTAAAAAAATCATTTTTTCTGAAATCAATTTAAAATGGGAAAAAAAAATAAAAAGTTATAGCTATGTTTTTCATTTAAATTGAGGTTTTCATAACTTTATTTATATGCATTTATACGAAAAATACATAAAGAACAATTAGATTTTATGTTATGTATTAAGGCAAAAGAAGTTTGAAAATAATTAACTTTTTTATCAAAACAATTGAGTTCATGTTATTAACCTCTTCGCTACTGGCGATTATTACAGTATTTTTAATTATTACTGAATTATTTTTTCTCTCGTTTGACTTCAGAACGACATTTTTGTTTTATTTTCATTAGCTCCAATCTTAGAATTCGAAACATATTGTTCTTATATCGAAATTTCATTTATATTTGAGTATCATTAATAAAATGGGACAAAACTGATGTACCCATTTGGGTACTCAGGGACTGAAGAGGTTAACACTGATTTTTTTTATATTAATAGATAAGTAGCTTTTTTGATTATCCTCTGATCTACATAAAAACTTGCACATATGGTAATATAATTTTTTTTAAGTTTTTTTTTTTTTTTTTTTTTCAAGTTTTAAGTTTTAAGTTTTTTCTTTTTCTTCTCAAAGTAGATCAAAACTTTCAATATTTCCTCATAGAATTTTCAGTATGTATTCTATGGTAGGCTCACTAAAATGAACTTACTTTAAAAAAATCTTTGTAATACATTGCTAAAATTTTGAAAACCGGATGTGAAAAAGTGCATATGCTTTTTATTTTTTAAAACATAAATAATCTAAACAAACTTTTTTTTTCAACTCAATGCAAGCACGAAACTCCCACATATACTTAGATATCGAGCCTTTTTTAATTATTATTATTATTATTATTATTATTATTATTAACAAATTTAAAAACGCCTATGGAAAGTAATTTTTCTGTTTATGATCTGAAGAAAACATAGAATGAAAGAAAACTTCTTTAAAAATTGTGTCTTCCTAATGTATGCTTTTTAAAATATAAAATAATAAAAATTAGATTTTTTTTCATTTTACTGCATTTTAAAAGAGTCTTACGTCGTTAACAAATTTACTGAAAATGTGTAACTTCTTATATGTATATATTACACGGCAAAATATTTATCTTAAGAACCCTATATTGACTTAAATAAAAAATTAAAGTAACATTTAGCTTTATTTTTGACATTTAATGCTCAAGTAGATTTCACGAACTATTTTATTTTTAATTTGACAGTCCGAATTATAAGAGAAATGCGTGTTGAATATTACATCCACTAACCATTACTTACCAAATTAAATGTTTTAGTAGGAACATTTTCGTAATTTTTTATTATTATTATTCTCATAACATTTTAATAAATTAAAATATTTCAAATATTTGTTTCAGTATCAATCAATATATTCTAAATAACATATATTTATATCTCTGAAAAAAATTCTTAAATGAAACGATAGAGCTTCTAATAGTATAATTTTTGTGTTCTATTTTGATAATTCTTCTTTGTAAAAACACATTTCAGTAAATTTCATTTTCGAAAATTTTGCTTCTGGCAAATAAAATACGTATTTTAATGATTAACTGTGTTTTTCGCATTGCAGTATAAGGTATTACAGTAATGATTACAGTGCCCATTATAATTGGCAGTAACAATAAAGGGGATTTTTTATGCTAAACGTATATAATATTATATTACATTTTACTGCAAATGCGCATTCACATAAATATGGAAAAATGGAATTGCTAAGGAACGGAAAGAAATTCCATTTAAAACAGATTTTCTCCTTAGCAGACATAATTAATTGTTAGGTATTCTTTCCGTCTAGACAATGAAATGATTAAGATAAAATTTTATTTTAACGAAGTTCTGTAAGAGACAGATTTTAACAATTTTTATGGCATATTTAAAAAACAAATAAAAATCAACAAAAAACACACAAACATTGAAGAAAGCAGTCACTTTTCAAGTCATAAAATCATGAGTCTCATACAGCTGAACTATTTGAAATGTAAATCTTTATATTACCAAATAACCACACCGTCCAGTTTATATGGAAAATACATTATAGGTATTTAATTGCGTTTCTCGCGCTTTATTATTATGGAGGGCTTTGGATTCGTTTAAAAAAATTAATAGCATTAACATTCAGATTCATTGGTTCTAAAGTTTTATATTTTCTTATTTGTAGATATACATTCAGAGAAGTATAAAATGCACCGATGAATTTTAGAGTTTATAGAGGAAATATCATGAAGTTACTTTTAATACACGAAAGGAGTAATTTTCTTGTTTTGAACAAATGTTTTTACCAAAAGTTGTTTAGAAAACATTTATCATGCCGACATTTCCATTTTTCGCTTTTCTTTACTGATGAATTCGAATGATAAATGATCAATAGGTTCTTTTTATATTCCCAAGATAAAAATCAAACCCGAAAAATTATTTGGAAGTAGAAGTTGCTGTCCAATAGTCGCACACTTGAGAATCCATGGAGCTTGATTAATGTGATTTTGTCAAGTAAGAAGCTTTTCCACATGTTGCAGTTCTCATCTACCCTTCAACGCAGAATAAATTAGTTGAGTAATGAACTTTAATCTGGATAAAGTTACACTGTTTCAGCATAATACTTTTAAAGAGGAAAATTTTCGTAGACTTCAAATGTATAAAAAAATACATAAATATGGGAAAATGGAATCGTTAAAGAACGGAAGAAAATTGCCTTTAATTCAGATTTATTTCTTTTGAACAGATATGATTGTTCTCTATTTTTTCCTTTGAGACGATGAACTTTTGAAAGAGACCTACTTTTTGAAAGAGAAGAATTTTCGCAGATTTTTCAGCATATTTGAAAAAAAACACCGGTGAAAGCCACTACTTTTCAAGTCATAAAATCATATACATCATATAGTTACACTATTTGAAGCGTTAATCTTTATATTGCCACATAACCAACACCTTTCAGTTTACATAGAAATACGCTGTAAGTATTTAGTAATGTTTCTGACTGCTTCCCTTTATTAAAAAGGGGGAAAATTATGTTTCTCATTTCAAAAAAAAAAAAAAAAAATCACAATCGGATATATTGATACGGAAATTCTTACTGGTAGATATACATTCAAAGAAGTATACAATGCATAGATTAACTTTCATATGCGTAGTATCTTTTCCACATATTCTGAAATAAACAGTAAATTTAGAGAGAGAGATTATAGAGGAAATATTACTTATAGATTATAGAGATTATAGAGGAATTACTTTTAATCCAAGAAAGCAGCAGTTTTTCTATTTTGATCAAATGTTTTTTTCAAAAGTTTTTTTGAAAACATTGATTATAGTATGGATCTGTAATTTAAAGTATGTTGACAGGTTCTTTTTAAAAATGCATTCGCTAGTTATAGGCTATGATCGCTTAAGACAATAAATGCTCTTTAAGAAAAAATATTTATTTGCAGTAAACTTCAAAATTTAAGGGTTTCATACAGAAAAGTTAGGGATGGTGCCTGAACGCATTTTTTTAAGAAAACAGTCTTCACATGACTGAGTTCATGAAGCGAGAGGGAGGCAATTAATTCCTCACTGAAAAATTCACACATTGGCATCACACAATTGGCGACATTAAGCATATGAAAAATGACTGATATCATCTACGCAAAATTGTCTGTTACGCTTAAACAATAAAAAGATTTTGAATTTAATAGCAGGGCAACCAGAAAACAGCAGTCCTAAAAAATACGCCAAAAAGGAATCCGACTGCCAATTCGTACGTTAGGAGCATATTTTGGGAAAATGTTCTCAAAAGACATAACAACCATTATGTACATAAAAAGACTCATATGCAACGAATAAGTTATACTAAAAATTACGCAGAGAGGAAAATGAAATTTCACTGACCGCAAACACATTCGAACTTTATTCTTTTTTTATTTGTTTCCAGCAAGGGTGAAATACGCATCTTAATGAATTCTCTTTATCTGATAGCCGTTTTTCAGTAATAAGGCAGATGCAAAATGTTTTTCTTTCTTTTCTTTTGAACGGAAAGTTATTGTGGAATCGAAAATAAACGTTAAGATAAAATGGACATTTAATTAAAGATTAGTTTTAACGGTAATTTAGAAAAATGTAAAATTTAAGAAAACTATATGTGATTCTACATCACAATTGATCATGTCTACATTTCCATTTTCGCTTTTCTTTTCTGGTGAATGCGCATGATATATGATCAATAGGTTCTCTTTAAATTCCCAAGATAAAAATCAAAACCGAAAATTTATTTGCAAGTAGAAGTTGCAGTGCAATAATCACACACTTGAGAATCCATGGAGCTTGATTAATAGAATTTTGTCAAGTAAGAAGCTTTTCCACATGTTGCAGTTCTCATCAACCCTTCAACGCAGAACAAATTAAGTGTATGTTAGTTGAGTAATGAACTTCCATCTAGATAAAGATATACTTAGCTTTTTAACATAATATTTCTAAAGCAGAAAATTTTCATAGACTTCATTTGTGTTCAAAACAATATACATAAATATGGGAAGACGGAATCGCTAAAGAATGGTGGAATTTTTTTTTTAAATAGATCTTCTCCTTAGCAGATATAATTGTTAGGTTTTCTTTCCTTCGAAACAATTAAATGCTTAAGATGAAATTTTGTTATAGTTACTTTTTGTAAGAGAAGGATTTTTACAGATTTTATAGCGTATAGAAAAGCACTGAAAAGAATGCTGCCACTTTCGAAGTCATAAAATGATAAATATCATACTATTGAACTATTTGAAGTTGAACTATTTGAAGTGTAAATCTTTATATTGCCAAATAACTAATTGCCTCCAGTTTATATGGAATTACATTGTAAGAATTTAATAATGTTTCTCACTGTTTCTCTTTATTAAAAATGGGGGGAAATTAGGTTTTTCGTTTTAAAAACTTTCACATTCAGATTCATTAGTTCAGACATTTAATATTTTTTTACTGGTAGATATGCATTCAGAGAAGTATAAAATGCACCGATAAAATTCCATGTATGTAGCATCATTTTCACCTATCCTGATAGAAAAAGAAAATTTCTTGACAGTGTTTATAATGGAAATGTTACAAAATTACTTTTAATTGAAAAAGCATTAATTTCCTTATTTTTAAATAATACTTATGTTAAAAGTTTTTTTGAAAACATTGATCATGTCTACATTTTCATTTTTCACTTCTCTTTTCTAGTGAATACGTATGATAAATGGTCAAGAGGTTCTCTTTATATTTCCAGGATAAAAATCAAACTCGAAAAATTATTTGCAAGTAGAATTTGCAATCCAATAATCGCACACTTGAGAATCCATGGAGCTTGATTAATATGACTTTGTAAAGTAAGAAGCTTTACCACATGTTACAGTTCTCATCTACTCTTCAACGCAGAATAAATTACGTGTGGTTTAGTTAAGTAATGAACTTTCGTCTAGATAAAATTACACTTAGATTTTTAACATAATATTTCTAAAGCGGAAAATTTTCAGTCTTCATTTGTGTTTAAAACAAGAAAGGCTATGAAATGGCATTTTTATTTAAGAAGATGTCGTCATTATACAAAATACTTCGCTATGAAAAAAGTTTGTTAAATAAAAATCACCTTAAATTCATGAAATCTGTATAAAAAATACATTAAATGGAAAAATAGACATAACATGAATAAAAAAAACATAAAATTTAAATGATAGAAAAATGTCTTTTAGTTCTCAAAGTATTATTATTTTTTATGAAATGTATCCATATGAGAAAAATTTAATTAGAATAGTGTAAAAAATATAGTAAAGAGTGGTAGAGAAAAACTGAAACGGACCGAGCCTTTCCTCTTTTTCCTTCGTATCATAGATTCTATGATTAAAAAAGGCTATAATAATACTTTATTCAGCTTTATTGTGAAAATACGCACTCTCAGAAAACTTTCTTCATTTCACAGAAATTCATTTCCGTAAATCGTCCTTGGTCTTCATTTCAGGCGGCAGTGCTGCCAATATATTTCTGTAAATTCACGAATATTCCCTTCTTTTTCCTACATTACAAGAGGTAAAATATCCGTAAATTGGAAAAACTTGAGAAAAAAAAAAGCGGCAGACGTTGGATTCAAACCAGCCATCGCCCCCACATTACGAGGCGAGCACGTTAGCATAACGCTATAGTTATACAGCAGGAAAACACTTTGGAGTAAATATATTTCCTTCAGATGAGTATGGCTTGATCAGTTTCCCGAAAAAGATTTAAATATTTAAGATAATTTTGGGGAAATATTATCTTTAATGAGATTTTTTCTGGGTTTTTTATACTTTAGTAATAATATAGGATAAAAATTATGATTTTTTTTCGTGTGTAGATTGCTACACGTAAAATATGAATTTTATATTTTCATTCAAAAAGAATTTTTTGAGTAATATTTATTTTTTCCTATGTAATTTTTTTTATTAAAATATCTTTTGAATATGTTCTATTTTAAATGCGAATGTTTATTTATAAATAACTATTTAAATTGAACTTAAGTTAACATTATTCAACTATTTCAATTGGAAAAAATAAATTGTGATTATATTTGAATGAGTGAAAAAAGTAAAAAAGTAATTTTTATTTAATTTTTTATTCGAAAATTTTTTTATCTTTTTTAAAATAAATTTCAATTCATAGAATTATTGTATTTTCATTTTAAAAGGAATTCAGATTTATTATTAAAAAAATAATAAATCATAAATAATATATTCCATTATAATTCCAAAATAACATAATATTTGTTTATTTTAAAAAATCCGACAAACTATTTATTTCATTTTCCATTTTCATGTGGAAAGCTTCCTATAGAAAAGTTATGGCATAGTTTTCTATTTTTCTTAAATTTGTTAACTATTTTTTTTTTTTTTTTACGTGCAAATCTTGCAATAGTAAAGTAATTTCTGTAATAAAGATTTTAGTGCGGTATTTATTTTTTATTGTTAGCAACTGCTACGGAAAATATTTATTTTTTCAGTCATTGTTCTGTAAGAGCTGGTTTTGTCGGAACCAGGTTAAGGCGGTATTCAAATTTGTGAAACCTCACCATTTCTACTCCTTGGGGCGATTTTTCCAATTTGAAATCCTCGCCGAGATATTAATCATCTTAATGCATTTGGCGACTTAGAAGACGATTCATGTATAATTGCGACTTTTATTGAGCGGACAAAATTTAGTGCACACATACATGTATATACATATAAACTATTTAGATAGGGGTGTTTTTTGGTTCCTCTTTCATATAATGAAAAGTTATGAAAATTAAATGTCGTACAATGGTAATGACTGCAGTAGTATTTCTTACGAAATCAACCTAAAAAATGTCTCAAAGCCACTCAGTTAGAAATCAGGTCACTCAAGAAAAATGAAACTTGGGCATTAGTAGATCTTTCATCAAATAAGAAAGTAATGCATACATTAAAAAAAGTTAGTCAGTTTCAGCAACATACAAAAATACAAACTTTGTCTTGTGGGGAAAGGCTGCAGTAAAAACAATAAATATGGTGAAGTTATGATGAAATTTTACGCCCGTAGTTTATCATGCAACAATTAGTGCCTTTTCAGACTTAGTAGCATAATCTAACTATTCAACATATCGACATTGACACTGCATGTTTTTATGGATAAATGGAAGAGGATATTTCTATGAGACAATCAGATGGTTTTATACAAACAAATTCTGAGAATAAAGTTTGTAAATTTGAAAAGAAAATCTGTCTGTGGGTTGAAGCAGTCATCTATATCTTGGCATAAAAAAATCACAGAATCACTGAAAGCATGAACTTTGTGCAAAGTGCTGCAGGCTCGCGTTTGTTTGCTAATAATAAACGAATTGTAAAAAGAATACGATGTAAAAATTTTAAGTGAATTAAACCACAACCTAGCAATAAATGTATACAAACCCGATGACGGTTAACAGTAAAATAAAAAATTAACAATAAAAGATTTAGTAAAAAAATTCAACTTAAAAAACACGAGACTGTAAACACACTTAAGGAACTCAAGTTTCCCAAATTAGAAGACAACGACAATTTTCCTTCAAATAATAATATAAATACAGGCAAGTAGTCGGTCAATTTTGTTCATTGTCAAAGTTTAAAGAACAAGCCATATGGTAGTAGTAAATAAGCGCAACTCTACACGAGAAACATGAAACATGGCAAATATATATATATATAAATTATCTCAATTGCGCCAAAAATTTGTATCTAACAATAAACCAAAAAAAAAGAAACAGCACTTGTCGTTTATAACGACGCGATTGATCAGAGGACACGAAAAGCAGAAAATCAAGTACAAGAAGCATATTTATACTAGGAAAAAATCACATTCAATGAAACACAAAACTGCAATCAGGCAATTAAGTATTCATCAGCCGAAGAAGAATGCGTTTCTGCATCAAGCATTCGCCAAGAGATTGTATGGCTTATAAAACTCTTAGAAGAGCTTAACATACATCCAGAAACACCAATAATACTTAATGAGAATAGCCAAAGTTGTATAAAAATGATAGGAAAATTTTCGAAGCGTGCAAATCATTGATATACAATATGATGTTATAAATAATTGAAAGAAGAAGAAATAATCAAACTAATATATTGACCCACGAAACACAAAATTGCTGATTGTCGGACGAAGTCAATGTAAAACTTGTGTCACAGAAAAACTGTGAATTTGCTACCTTATCAATCTGAGGTGGTTTTGGAGGGGTTTTGAAATCTAATCTCCTCAGATAAAATGTAATGTTATCATTCAATTAAAAGGAGCGGATCCCAATTAAAAGACTCAAAAACGTTTTAATCAAGTGTTATGCCACTTTTCGTCTCTCATTTATCGATAAGAAATTAAATTATTTAAACCTCTGAATTATATAACTCTTGATAATGAATAGACACTTTTCTTTTATTTGTTTTTTTTCGCTAATCTCCTCCATTTTTCTCATTTTTCTAAATGTTGTTGTTTAAGATAGACACAGAGTTAAGTCTGCATATGTAACTTAAATCAATACGTAATTTTATCTTAAAATGTGCGCTTTATTCGTCTACAATACACATCCATTAATAAACAAATTTTCTTTTAAAAATATGCAGCATAGTTTACGTTATTTTACAGAAAAAACGTTAAATAAAAATTCCTGAATATACATAACCAATCTTTCCAGATACTTTGGATGTCACTAGCAACTATCCCTTGACCTTGGTCTTGTTATGGTCTTGAAGAACCAAAATAAATAGATAAGACTTTTTAAATTATCTATATATTTTTTATGTTTAGTATGATTTTCGTACAAAAAAAAAAAAAAAAAAAAAAAACTAAAGAAGACTAGTTGAGCTAATCATAATTCCCAGCTAATTATTTTTTTTAATTGAGATTTCTTGTTTAGTACAACATTTTGGAAATGGTAAAATTCATGTTACTTTCTAACATATTAATTACAATTAAGCAATTTCAAAAACGTTGTGCCGATGAAGAAATCTGAAATTTAAAAAAACTGTAGCCCACTAACAACACTGGGCGCTGACTTATGCATATTTTCATAGGTAAATATGAAAGTTCGAGAATATTCGTGTAACCGAGTGCTTTTGGCTTTAAAGGCTCTAAATCCTATAGATGGATCATATTTTTCTAATGTTTTCGTGAATATATTTACTTTTTTCTAACAGATTTTTTATGTTAAAAGAGATGGATGATCTGGTTAGAGCTTTTTCTGTATTATTTGATAGTTTATCAAGTTTCAGATGCACATATTTTAAAATTAGACTACCTACTTTAGCCATTTCGGTTTGGTGTTTTACTGTTTTTACTATTGCCATCCAAATTTGCATTTAAAACCTACAAATAAACTCTAAATATTAAAATTTCTTAAGAATACAACGTACGGTTGTTTTTCTGGCCTATAAAAAAATCATAGCAATAACAAAAGCAAATATAAACAATCACAATCAGTTGCTTTCGAAATATTACTGTTACGATTGAGAAATAATAATCATTTACAAATAAATATTGAAGTTATTTTTAATATCATGGCAGAGAGATACCAATAACGAAAAGTCGAGATAAAAACTAGACTCTATACTTATACAATACCATAATTATTGACCTTCAATTCTGCGTGATCATCTATAGCTTCATGGGCATCTAATCGTCTATAAAACAATCAAATATACACTATTTTTTATAATATTAGTTCTTTTGTATGACGGATTTTTTTGTTATCTTTTACCCTGTTTCTTTCTACACAATCAAATGCATGCAAAATTCACATTTATTGATCTTTTTATGGAAATTATATGTTTTTTATAAACTAATGATCTGCTTATATTATTTGGAACCATACTTAGTCAAAATGTTATTGATGTAATTTTACAAATTATGCTTACATTTTTTATATATTTATGATTACTACACGTAAAAGCACATTAGAAATATAATAGTAAAGTATTATAATAGTCGTTACTTATAAGTCTTGAACTGTATTAAAATATTATCCTGTAATGACTACTTTCGAAAATTTATATATTTTATAATACTTTAAAAATATCAGAGAAAAGAAATATTCTTTGAATGTAGTTTGTTTATTGAGGAAATTTTTACTAAATTATTATTTAAAGTACTGCTTTGTTCATTATAATCAAAATACTTTCAGTTTAAAGTGTAATACAGAAATAAAAATCAATTCAAAATAGCTTACAGTATTTCTTCCCCACCAGTGGCCGAGAGGACCTGACCTCCAAACTGGTAGACTGTAGGTGACGGTTTCGAACCCAATCGCGACCGACGGCCTAACCGTTCGGAGTTTTGCGTAGTTTTCTTCGAACTTTGGACTTCCTTGCGTAAATACGTGTTGGGTTTCCTTAGAAAGACCCCGCGGAGGGCACCCCACACCTTAAGACCTATATCCCACAGTGTAGCTATTTCGCCGTCATAAATACAAACAAATAAACGCACAATATTTCTAAATAATACTAAATTAGGTGTAATACAACATTTTTGTCCCAGCAATTTCAAAATTTTTACATATGACTGATAAAAAATCGTTTAATGGAATTTTATGTTATCTAAGCATGTACACCCCAAAAAAAAATTTTGTTGAATCAACAAAAATTTGTTTGATCCAACAATTTTTTTCGTTTAAATATTGTCAATGGAAACTTTGTTTGAATAAATAAAAAAATATTGTCGATTTTTCTCTTTGCAATTTTCCATCCACAATTTTCATCCGAAATATATAATAATGTAATAATAACGTCATTAATCCGTCTCAATTTGAAAAGTTTTTATTATCCAAAAATTATGTTAATCCTTTGTAGCTATGTAAGTCATTTAAACAAAATTCCATGAGAGAATTCTGTTTACTACACACCAATTTAAATTTTGCAAAAACAACAGAATTTTGCGGGAATTACAAATTAAAAATACAAGATTTTAGTAAGACTCAAATGAAATTGATGAAATTTTGTTAACATTTTATAAAAGTGTTAACAATATTTTTTTGTCTGAACAAAAAAAAAAAAAAAAAAAAAAAAAAAAAGATTTTTTATTTTAATTAAAAAATTTGCTTAAAACAACCAAACTGTACTCAACAAAACATTTTTTATAGTTTTAATGAATTCTTTTTTTCTGGGTGCATAAAGGTGTATAAACTAAACTGCAGCTAATTAGCTGAAAACTTTATCTAAACAATCTGAAAGTTGCTATAGAAAAAGATGACAATAATTTATTTTATAATATGGTTAATTTAAAAAAATACAACATGGTGTAATAACCATACTTTTAGTCACAAAATATAACTAAATAAGCATTTGAACGATAAAACAAGCATTTAGCCAGATATAAGAAAGGGGGCTCACAAAAGTTCTGCCCAATCGCATTAATTTCAGAATGCCAAACACTAGATCCATGAGCGTGGTTTATAGACACACATAGTAACGTGGTAACACATAGTAAAGTAACTATGCGTTACGTGATGATTTCACTTACAATGTCGCCTATCATCAAACTGCGAAGATAGCGTTTTTGTGTCGAAAATGATGCGAGATACAAGAAAAAAGTCCATTCAAAAGTTGTCAAGCATGCTTAATTTAGTACGAAATGATGTCTTATGTGTAATAATAACTTTATTAAAAACTTCAAAATATAATTTTTTATGTCATATTTATGTATGCGAATCTGTAGCTTATATATATCGACATTTACACGCAAAAGTGTAGTATCATTACAGCATATCCATTTCCATTACCTAATAAACCTAACATACGTAAGCTAGATAGGTTAATTTTAACAATGAAATAAAGTATTTGACTGTATGTTTGAAAGTATGCCTCTACATTGAAATAATAACATTTGAATTAAACTAGTTCAGTGGAATAAAAATCATCTAACGATTATAAAATAAAATACTATTTTTTCTTTCACAGCATGTAACAGAAAATTTGACAGTTTAAAAATGACGTCATTTATTGCTGCATTTCTTTATCTAATTTCATTCTTCAAAATTCTCTTGATAAGGAAGAATCCATTATTCATTGCTTCATAAATACAGAAATAATTTTGGAATTCATGGGAAAATTATAAGTAATTTTTTTAATTTTCTTTACGCGCCATTTAAAATAAATGACGTGAAATTTTATTCAACTCAATTCTAACTTTTAACGTGATGCATAAACATGCAGTAATCCAGTTGCATCGCGATTTTATATTATTCGCGAAATAGAAAATGCAGAAAATTTCAACATTCGCGAATACTTTAATTTTGTTAACTGCGAATTTTAATTTGTAAAGTTTTATTTATTTATTTATTATTGTTTTGTTTTAAGAATTTTATGAACAACCTGACTGGATACTCATCTCCTGCATTGTCTACTGTACTACTAAATGCTCTAATTTACGAAATCTTCAGATTTGGCGTAGATAAGAAATTTTTTTTTCATATTACATTGAAATTGCATTTTCAATTTTCTAAAATTTCTAAAATTTCAATTTATTTTAAGCAGATGAAATATTTTTTTGCAAAATCGTCGTAGGAATTTGAAAATGTCAGCGATAACTTGTTGAAAAAGCTGTAGCATCCGATTTTTCAGTTGTGAGGAGACTTAAATTTAAAATAGAAATCAAGACCGCGACCTTTTTCTTACAGGAAAAGAAAATTCATAAACAAAATATCTGTTTTGTTAAGAAATCGCACACCATTAAATTCTTCTTGCCGTCAACTAGCAAATAATTTTTGTACAATATGTTTATGTGTATTCAAATTTATTTACAACACGTACTTGTAATACATAATGCTTAATAAATTTATTTTGGTTCATTCCATAAAACATAAGCATATTAGCTGTGGCTGACATGTCATAGATTTTAATGAAAATTGGCATATAAGTACAACATGTTTATTTATGAGTAAATAAAAAATAATAGATTTCAGAGCATTTTATTTAAGTATGTAAACTCACGCTAAAAGTTGATGCAAAATCGAGTTTTTGTTCATGTGCTTGAAATTTCCATAGTGACTATTAGCCTTAGGAATTTAAAAACTACACCATAAATTATCTTTAGGTTAAGAATGGACAATAAGTAAGACATTGACGCAATTTAGGAATTGAATTTTTATCCCTTAAGGAAAAAAATATAGAAAAAGGAAACATTTTAAGGGGAAAAGTTCAATATTTTTATTACTTATTTAAACATGAAGGACAGCTGTTATAATTTTAAACTTATTTGACGCTGTAGATAAAAGTACATATTTTAAATACAGGAATTTCTATATTTGCCTTTTGATTACTTAATGAGAAAAATAAATAAATAAGAAAAAACTTAGCAAGAAAAGGCAATTTTTTTTTTTTTTTTTTTTTTTTTTTTTTTTTTTTGACATGAAGAAAAGTTTTTATATTTTTTCAAACTATTTCATATTATAGAAAAAATGTCTAGATTAAATGCTGAAATGCTAATTCAATTCTTTTTCTTCCTTTCTTTTTTGCTTCAGGATTATATTAAAATTGATTAGAATTGATTAAATAATTATATAGTAATTTTAAATTTTTGTATATTGCAGCACAATTTTTTTTCCTTGAAATCGTGCAATATTTTAAGAAAATCCCGCAAATTCAAAGAGAAATAGTGGATGGAAGGGAGCATGAAATGTAATTAAATTACCTTTTGGAAACCATTTTTGTTATATGAGGAAACAAAAGACAATCTTAAAATTTTTAACATATTATGGATTTATAAATCTTTATGTCTGTGCAATATTGTTGTTTTCGGACCGTTCCTTTAGCTATTTTTGTGCATACATAAGAGGAAAAATTATGATTTTGTAATTTTTTTAAGTTTCTAAATTTATTAAAGATGAAGGAAATAAATGGTAACTTTCAAATTTACAGAATTCGATCTTCATATGTAATACTACATTAGGCATCAATTTCACACATGTTTTTTAATTCCTTCAATTTATATAACATTTTTAATTTTCTCAAAATAGCTTTAATTTTTTTCTTTTTTCAGATTTTACAACCGATATAAAATTAATCAGGGTGTTACTAGATTATTATTACTAAATATATAAGAAAGTATTTTTGGGGGGTTATAATATTATAAGCAAAATTCATTCTCTTAAATAATTTTCAATATACTGAACTTCAAACTTGACATTTTGTATGATTGTTCACATGTTTTTTTAAATGTCGAAAACTGTTTAAAGAATTTATTTTTGTTAAGATGTTTTGCAGAGCTGTATTTAAATATGAACTGAACTTGTGTGTCTAATTTTATTACAATCGGTTACCATGTGGCCAGGACTTTTTTTTTATAATTTCTGCTCATTTTTTGTGAAGTGACCCCTTTTTGAATTTGAATAGCCCTTTTCCATTTTGAAAGAAAAAAAAAAGATAAAATTTAACCTATTTTTATGCACGTGAAGTTAGTCTCAACATTCGCAACTTTGAAATTCTTGGAGTTTTCCTTTGCTCTAACCCTCGCGAATATTAAGAGATTACTGTTTGTTAACAGTGATGTATTCTATCATGAATATGATCGAAATGACAAAAAAAATGGTTTTTAATACTTTGTTGAGACAATTTTTAAAAACTTAAGTTTCGAATCGAGAAACTATCTTTTTCTACATATCATCGCTGAACAGAATCTGATCTCTTAAAAATGACATTCTTTATATTTATTTTTATTTTCCTTCTTTGTGCTTGAAAATATTTTATTTTTAAAAGAGAGATTTTTTTAAGGGAGAATTTTTATCTTTGACTTTTATTAAAAAATCAATTTTGGAATCACTAGGAAAAAGTTAATAAATTTTTATGTATCTTTTTATGTCATTTAAAATAAATAGGTTAAATTGGATTTCATTCATATTTAACGAATAAGATGAAATATATGTATATATTAATATATTTGTCTCTTTCTCGATTTTACCAAAGAGTAAAAAAAAATCTTTAATATCTATTCAAATTTAAAAATTCATCTTAAGAATAGAACTAGTATTTTTCTTTAAAAGCACCTTAACCTTTTAAAACTGAAATTTATCAAAGTTTTTTTTTTATTTTCTGTTTACTTGAAAGTAATTTTTTTAAATAGAAATTTATATATATTGTTTGCACCTTTTAATTTTTTTTTTTTATTTCGGAATTCATTGGAAAATGTTAAGTACTTTTTACGCTTCTTCATGTGCTATGTAAGAATAATAGGATAAAATTGGATTTAATTCAATTCTAATGATTAATATGAAGATTATAAGCATGTGAAATTCAGCAAAAAGTGACCACTTTGGTATTTGATTAACGAGAAAAACATTTTTATGTGATATCCATGGTTATTGTGACCATGTAAATGAAATAATCTTGTAAGATATTTTAAGAATTTATGAAAATGTTATTATGGGTTTTTTACAGCTTGGTCAGTACTTATTGTATTCACATATATAATGCGTGTATCTTATTGTATTAGCATGTATAATACCGTGATAATGCGTATGAAGCACACGTATTATAACGGTTAAAAAAATCTAACAAATATAATAGTGAGTCTATTTTGCCTCTTAATCTTCAAAAATAATTAACTTGACACAAAAAAAACTTTAGAAGCAATTTTTTGGGATGATGGAAATCTGTTTTAAAGGCAGTCCGGAATATATTTAAAAATATTTTTTATTTTTATTTTCTGAATTTAAATCTGAATTTTTTGTCAAGCTTAACCATATCATTTATAAACAAAATTACATCATAAAAGTTCTCATTTTTTTATTTAAAATTTAAAATATCTAAAAAAGTGCGACTAATTTATTATCGCTATAACTTGAAGTATTATTTGTAGAATTTCAATTATTTTTCATTTAAATAAACTAATATATATATTTTTAAATAAACTAATATATATTTTATATTTTGATTCAGCATTTTTGAAAATACTTATTTAACCCTTCAAGTGTCCTACAGAACTTTTCATTCATCTTTATAGATTCCTAAAATGGCAGCTAAGAATCGTTTTGGTATGAAAATTTATATTTGGTAACCTTAAATATTTATTTATCTTATTCAGTTGTAAAAATTGCCATTAATATCGATTTTATGCTGAAACAGCTTTTAGTTCCAAAATTATGTGACGGAAAAACATTGATACGACGCTTAAAAGATTAAATAAAATCTTATTGTATTAGCATGTATAATACCGTGATAATGCCTATGAAGCACACGTATTATAAAGGTTAAAAAAATCTAATAAATATAATAGTGAGTCTATTTTGCCTCTTAATCTTCAAAAATAATTAACTTGACAAAAAAAAAACTTTAGAAGCAATTTTTTGGGATGATGGAAATCTGTTTTAAAGGCAGTCCGGAATATATTTAAAAATATTTTTTATTTTTATTTTCTGAATTTAAATCTGAATTTTTTGTCAAGCTTAACCATATCATTTATAAACAAAATTACATCATAAAAGTTCTCATTTTTTTATTTAAAATTTAAAATATCTAAAAAAGTGCGACTAATTTAATATCGCTATAACTTGAAGTATTATTTGTAGAATTTCAATTATTTTTCATTTAAATAAACTAATATATATTTTTTAAATAAACTAAAATATATTTTATATTTTGATTCAGCATTTTTGAAAATACTTATTTAACCATTCAAGTGTCCTACAGAACTTTTCATTAATCTTTATAGATTCCTAAAATGGCAGCTAAGAATCGTTTTGATATGAAAATTTATATTTGATAACCTTAAATATTTATTTATCTTATTCAGTTGTAAAAATTGCCATTAATATCGATTTTATGCTGAAACAGCTTTTAGTTCCAAAATTGTGTGACGGAAAAACATTGATACGACGCTTAAAAGATTAAATAAAAATCAAAAATATTTTAAGAATCCTGAGTTCATTGGTGAGCCCAGTTTTTAATTGTGACCATAAGACAAAATCATAAAAATATAAGGGAAGAAACGTACTCAGATTCAATGCCCATTCACATTAATTTCATACTAGCATTTTGTACTTATTTTTATTTTTATCATCTACTCGCACCATTTTATCTTTAAAAAAAATTTTATAGTATACACATGATGTAAAAAGCATGTAATTTTACTTTTTTTATTTATACAAAATTCTTAAAAAAATTACAAAAATTATAAAATTTTATAAAAAATTATTATAAAAATATATAAAATATTATAAAAATACCAACATATATATTATTATTGTAATGTATGTTTCTTAATGTTCTTCTTTTTGCATTTCTTTCTTTTATAAGCTCTTATTCCCAACAAAAAGAATTTTTTTCTGTTAAATTATGCATTCACTTGCACACTGAGCTCTGTACATCTATTTTTTTATACATACATTTTTTTTATTAGAAATTAATCTGTCTACAATAAACAAAACTTTTAAAAGAAAGTTTGTTTAAATTTTATACATCAGAATTTGCGTTGTGACAAATGGACACGGTTTTATGCATAGGAAATACCTATTAATATTTACTTTCTAAGAGTAAATTATCTTGTGCATTTCATAGAAAAACAATATAAGCTATAAAAAATGCTAATAATTATGTACATTAGATGTAATTTGGCATAGCTGTAATTTAATTTTCAAAAATGAACGTATTAATTCAGATAAACAAATCTACAATATAATGCTATATGATTTAAGATAAGCATGCCATACATCACACTTTTTTACATCTACATATATTTGGTAAATTTCGAGATGCGGCCATTAATTTCTAGAAATGTCGTAGCTGTATGAGAACCGGGAATCCTCAGAACGCGGTAATTTGGAAGGCCGTTTATTTGCGTTTATGGGAGCATGTCCAACAATAACGGCGACCTTCAGAAGCAAGTGGTTGATCTTGAAACACACATTAAAACGTATCTGTTAAGTTTTTGTTGTCGAAGTCCATACACAGCAGAGAATAAACATTAAATTATGCTTCATTGGTAAAAACCCATACACCCCCCCCCCCCCTCCTCTGAAATAATGAAACAACTCTTCTGACAAGAAAAGTCTCCATACTGGGCATAATCAGAATCTGTTGAAAAAAAAATGCTAGTTTACTAGTTATGTATATAATAAAGGATCAGTTAAATTTATCTGCGGAATTTCAATAAAAAGACTGTAAAAAATAAAATATTTTGAATATTTGGTGCGAAAATATGAAAACGACACGCGATTTGGCGGACAGGATTTTTCCTTGCCAAAAGCAAACGATTTTATTGCATCTGAAAATTGCTTGTTAATTCTCACTCAGAATCCTGCATTATTCCCAACAGTTATTATTGTAAAGTTTAACATATTTGATCAGAGAATTTCGTAACTCGATTAGAAAAAAAATTTTGTTTGTAAAAACCAGTGATAAAAGATTTAAAATTAAGTAAACGACTTTCGCAGCAAAGAAGTTAAAAAGTAATCAGCATAACTTTTTTTTAATTCTGTTTTATTGTCAACCAACGATAAATCGCCAAATAAACGAAAAAACGAAAATGTCATTATTTTTACGGACGTTCTATTGAGGCTCCGCCGAAATTTCTTTTATAAACAAATATATCCGTATGAGAAGAGCATTCTGTGATTTTTTCAGATTTTTTTGAGTATGCCCGTATGGAGACCTTACTTGTGAGTCGAAGCATTATCCCGGTCACGCAGGTTAGAATGGTTTAGCCGTTTTTTGGAGAGCCAGAACGTGTGAAAATGAAACACACCCTGGATAGCTGCCTTTCAATTGCACGCTAGAAACAATTGAAACAGTTCGTAAACAAAGATGTGACTTCGGACCCCCAATTGAATATTCCAGCACTCACTAATGAACTGAACATTTTTCCAAAGAGGTGGTACCCAAGTTTTGTCAAAAGACCGGTTTGAACAAGATTTGAGGATCTTGGAACCATCACGAAAACGGTTACATCCACATTAAAAAGCATTCCGAAAGAGGGTTTCATAAGCTGCTTCTTAAACTCATGCAGGCTAGCACAGAAGTGTATTATGGCAGGTAGGAGTTACTTTAAAATAATATTCAATGTTCTTTTTTTTTATCTTTAAAATTGATTATCGTTACCTTTTTTTCCTTTGTTCTCTTTATACTTTAAATTCATTTTTTATCAAAAGCCAGATTTTTTTTTATTTATGACTTCTTTTAATACAATTAAAGGGAAATGATTTGTGTAATATTTTTTTAAAAATTTTGTGCAATCTCCTTTTAGATAACATTTGAATGTAAAGGGGTAAAATTTGATTTATATTTTGAACTGTAAACTAATTGTACTTTGATGAATAACCTAAAACATAGATATGAACATTAAACTTCTTCTTTCAATTTCCAAAATAATAACTATAAAAAATTTAAATTTTAAATAGATTATCATTATTTTTTTCTTTCCTTCGTTCTCTTTGTATTTTAAATTCATTTTTTATCGAAAGCAAGATTTTTTTTTTTTATTTATTTATGACTTCTTTTAATAAAATTATAGGAAAATGATTTGCATAACATTATTTTAAGCATTTTGAGCAATCTCTTTTTAAATAACATTTGAATATAAAGGGGTAAAATTTGATTTATCTTTTGAACTGTAAAAGTTCAGTTGTACTTTGATGAGTAACCTGAAGTATAGATATGAACATTAAACTTCTTCATTCAATTTCCAAAATAATGACTATAAAATTTTTCAAATGCAAATGATCTTATAAGTAAATATGTAGAGTCAGCCAAAAAAGCAATGCAACAGAATAAAACAAAGCTAACCATTTAAGTAAAAAGGTGGGTTTTTTTAATTTATGTTTAGCAAAAAATCTTAAGGTTCGTTTCTAAATTGTATCCAACATTGAATTTTTCAATACGAGCACATACTTTCGACATCATACTTGTCACAGTAGATTAATGTTACTTTAGAATAGCAAGCAGGTTGCCATTGGGTCAAACAGTTTAGGAAATAATGAAAACTCTTAATTTAAAATTTATTATTAATAGTTGAAAAACGGACTAGAATTCGTGCAGTTTTTAAAGCTTAATTCAAAAACTATTTTGTGGAGTAAAGTGATGTTTTATATTAACATGTTTGAAATTTCTAGAAAACAATTTCTGTTTTAAAAAACTATTGATTACAGTTGAAATTATAGTGCTTCAAATATATATATATGTATTTCAAATTACGCTTTGAAAGCAAAATAAATATGAACTTTTAAATTTAAACACATTGATTTTTTAAAAACTGCAAAAATGTGAATCCAAAATTGTAGCTCATTTCGCGAAGTGGCTCATGAGTAAGGATTTTAAAAATACCCTTATTGCAATACATTTTGTAGTGATTACAAATGAAATTAACCTCAGATGCTCCAAAGTTTAGATATTTATAATTCATAAACTACCAAACAGAAATAATTTCCCATTTGGTATACTAAGATAAAACTTACCAAAAGATTGAAATAAAATGTCAAATTTAATTTTTGGTTTTTAAACAACATTGCTACGTTTTTAATATGAAAATGACCCCTTAAGTTAATTTATTAACATAAATTAAAAGACGACGTAATTTCCAATCAAATGGCTGTTTCTATTCATCTTTTTTTTTTTACTAACTAAACTCTTCTTTACAGTAGAAAAATTTCGATAAAACTGCATATTTCTCTTATACATTTACTTCCACATTATAGATATGTACCACTATGACAAAGATGCATCGTCCAGGGAAATAAATATTCACCTTAGTTGCGGATAGAGAAAAACATTACTTTATCTTTGACATAATAGATGAGATATCTTGATTTTTGGAAATTGAGTTCTTTTCTCTATTATTTTCGTTATTCTCCATCTATTTTAGAATAGTATGCTTCCAAATGAAAGAGTTATTATTATTATTGTGACTTTTGTTAAAATTACATTTCTAAAAATCACAGAAAAAGGATAAGTATTTTTGGAAATGATTCTTTAAATTATATTTAAAATAATAGATCTAAAATCAGAATTGAATTGAACTGAATTTTTCGAGGTATAATGTGAAATGCAGGTGTAATAATCATACATAATGTCAGCTATATTTTTATAAAAGCCAAAAAATTAATATCTTTCAGGAATGTAAATGTTCTTTTTCAACCTACATTGTAAAAAAAAAAAAAAAAAAAAAAAAAAAAAAAAAAAAAATGAATCACAATTTAGAAAATTATAATGTTATCATATATATAACCATATAATATATTATATAGACTATACAATAATTTCTTCCGAGATATCCACGATTCCGAATATTATTCCTTAGCATTGTTGGCGCATCTCATGGGTTTCCCATTTAGTATTTATTGAATTTACACTAGAAAATGTTAAATGGTATTTTAGTTTTATTTTATTTATGGAATATCTATCGTCTTATAAAGCAAAAATTATTATAAAAAATTATTGGAGAGAATTAGGAATGCATAATTAAAAGAACAGCCAAATTTAACAACACTGTTCATTATGTTTAGAAACCGCAGAATTTAATATACTTTAGAAATTTAAAGAAATCTTAAGATATCTCATAATAAGGAAGAACTTCTTTTTACGTAATTAAACCTTTTTGAACAAGGTAAACATATTAAAAGATCCAACATTTCGTTCATATAATGTTTAATAAATATGTAATAAATTCCTTTTAAAATTAATCTTTCAATATAAATATTACCCCCATACGCACCAAAAAAAAACAATGTTACAGAAAATGAATTATTGATTATATTGCACATTTACCTAATAAATATTATTCCACATTATAGATATCAACAACTATGGTATGGACGGATTATCAAGGGAAATAGGTATTCACTTTCAATGCAGAAGGAGAAAACTTTTTCTTATCACACTAAAGAGCGGGTGTCTTGATCCTTGAAAATAAAAGTCTTATTCTTTTAAATTCCTCGCGATCATTCTATTATAAAGTCATTTGTTTTCAAAGAAATATTATTTTTTATTTATGACTTCCATTAAAAATGTCATTTCTAAAATCATAGAAAAATGACAAGTATTTTGCGTAATGGTTTTTTAAATCACATATGAAATAAAAAGGATAAAACTGGCTTTGGCTGAATTTCGATGAGTAATGTAAAACATACATATGAAAATATACTATTTTGATCTTAAAGAAAGGCAGCGAAAATATCTTATACCCTACAATTTTATACAAGTTTATTCCATGCATATATATGTATGTATATATATATATCAATACATATTTATTTATATATATTTTTTCATTTCATACAATTATTATTATAAATAATAAAATATTTCGCATATGGTCACCTAACGTATCGTTATTTTGTATTTTTTTTTTTTTTTATTAATCCTTACAGAATATTAGCTTATAAATCATCTTTTAAGTTTAATTTTTTTTTATTTCATTTTATTTTATTTTATGGTTTTTTTTTTTTTTTTTTTTTTTTTTTTTTTTTGGTATTATTAAAACATTTTTACTAAAATTACTCATTTTCATTATAAACTATTACTTATAGTCTACCTTCCATTTTTCAACACATTTAAACTTTATTAACACATTTGCTGCCACTCACACAAAAGCGCGTAATATGACGCGAACGATAAGGGACCGCTCACGCGCCAGCACGTGATTTGGATTAATGCCTAATAGCTAGTCACGCGCTGGCGCGGGAAAATCTTTCACTGATTCTTTTTTATAAAAAATAAATAGGCTTCTGGGAAAAACCTTCTTCTGCAGTGCGGCATTAACTGTCATCACATCTTCATGTAAGCGGCAGCGAACGTGTTAATTATCTTTTGTTGCAACATTATCCCTTTTTTATCAGTAACAGCGAAAAAAACCCATTATTAATTAAAAAAAAAAACGCATTTTATGTACGCATGTTGTGTTTTTCTTTTTAATGTACAAATTACTTTTGTTTCTATATAAAAATAGATAAATGTCTTCATTATATTAATTAAATTGTATTTACACACACTGTTAAAAATAAATCTGTGAATTCCAGGTGAAACTACCGGCAGCAATAGTAGCCGAACTTTTACCGTTCCGTTAGTAGATTTTCTGTTGTGGGAAATACAAGAAGGAAAACTCCGGTGTAAAAATCAGTAACTTTCCGTTACAAAGTTTGATTTATAATAATAATAATTTAATATAATTTTTAAAAATGATTTACCGATAATTCTTCAAAGAATTCGAAATCACCGAGGGATTTTCAGCTGCTATGTTATTTCACTTAATTGTTATTTTGGATAATTTAGTTCACGCCGTCCTCAGGATCGAACTCGGGACCTTCAGATTGCGGAGCAAATTCTTACGAACTGAGCCTAAGTTGCTGATGCTGAACGGTACAATGTATGTCTTTTATGAGTTAGTGGGAAAAACTGTTGTGCTTTTTAAAGATTTCCTTTCAAATATATTCCTTAGAATGTTTGTAAACGGATTACTTTAGACTGATGCATAATACTTATTATTTTTTAAAATCATTTTCAATTTTTTAAATAGTTTAAATTAAAAAACATCACTGTTTAAAACCACTGTTTTTTTTAACAAAAATTTTTTATTAACAATTTAATATATATATATATATATATATGTGTGTGTGTGTGTGTGTGTGTGTGTGTGTGTGTGTGTGTGTGTATTTTTTAATAAGAAAAAAAAAGAGAAAAATAAACAGAAAAAAATGTAATTTAGAAGGAATTTTTTATGTTTCATTATTCCATGGTGCCAATGGGACTCGAACCCACAATCTGCGCTCGCAGGCGATTAGCGGTGTGGTGCCTTGACCACTCGGCCATGGAACTCCCCGCACATCGGAGTGTCTCCGTTTTTTGTTTTTATTTCCATCCGTTTCGTTATTTTCAGGAAATATGATGGAATTTTGTGATTTGTAACGGAAAATACTCTTTTGTTGTTAAAAGGGAGCTTTTCTGTGAAATTCAGGAAAAAAATGTTCGTGAATTTCAGAATTTTTTTAACAGTGCAGGTGGGAAAATGCTTGCGTATATTAAACAGTAAATGCACTGTAAAAAAGCTGCAACAGAAATTTACTGCAGCAGAGATTCAAGACAATGTCCGTAAAAAACGGACTTTATTCCTGTATCAACGGACTTCGCCGTTACACTAACGGCTTTTGCCCGTAAAGCACAAAAAATACGGGAGTTGGCAGTTTATGTTAAAAAAGTGACATATTCCGTAAATTTACTCGATAATTCACGGTAAAGTACCGTAAATTTACATTTTTTACAGTTTAGATTGCCAGAAAATATGTTGCCAAATTTCTTTTCCCGCCAAGCACCTTTTTAACCGACTTCAAGGAGGAGGTTATGATTTCGACCTGTATGTATTTGTTGTTCACGCATAATTTTCGTAAATATGAACCGATTTTGATAATTCTTTTTTTGTTTGAAAGCGTATGGGGCCCATGTGGTCCCATTCAAATTTCATAAAAATCTGTTGATTAGAACTTTTTAAAAAATTAAAACATTAAAATTCAATATCCTTTCGAACCAATCGACCAATTAGAAACGTTCATTTTTCATGTTTTTAAATTACACTTACATAGACACACGATCTTTTCAAAGTGTGAAATCCTAACTGGACAAGGTTCACATTTATTAACAGTGTACACTATAAAAAAAATTGACCCTTTTGCTGCATAATCACTCCCCCGTTTTTATAGAATATCTCTCTCTTGACCCATGAGAATTCTCCACGATAGGCTGAAGTAATCGTATTCTATAAAAGCGGTGGATTGACGATGCAGCAAAAGGGCCAATTTTTTTTACAGTGTACACTGTAAAAATTTTGATCCTTTTGTTGTATCGTCACTCCCCCGCTTTTATAGAATATCTCTCCTTTGACCCATGAGAATGCTCCGTGATACATTGTTAAAAATTTGACCCATTTGCTGCAGCGTCACACCACAGCTTTTATAGAATATGTCTTTTATGACCAATAAGAATGCTCCATAACACAGTAAAGTAATCGTTTTCTATAAAAGCGGTGGACTGATGATGCAGCAAAAGGCTCAAAGTTTTTGTGGTGTAATGGGGACAAAAGCGTCTGTAAAAGAAATATTTGGGAATAAAATGCTGTCACTCTCTTATAGAGGCAGCCAGGTATAGGTAATGAGTTTGATTCCTCCTCGAATACGCCACCGCTCATTTCTGATTACAGTGTCACTGTAAAAAATGTGACCCTTTTGCTGCATCGTCACTCCCCTGCTTTTGTAGAATATCTCTCTTTTGACCCATGAGAATGCTTCGTAATTGGGTGAAGTAATTGTTTTCTATAAAAGCAATAGAGCGATGATATAGCAAAAGTGGCAAATTTTTTACAGTGTAGGATTCCTCGATATGAATATGACGACACATGTAGCACAGTATATAATTGGTTGAAACGATTCTGGACAAAAACGAGTCACCAAGCATCTTGTTGAGCGGGCAATTTTCGTCAATCTTGTTAACTTCTCATACGAGTACAATCGAATTCTTCCAGGAAATCATCATCAAATTCCATAATAAAAAATGCCTGGCAATGCAATGCACTGTTAAAAATTTGCAACTTTTGCTGCATCGTCACTCCATCGCTTTTATAGAATATCTTTATTTTTATCAATGAGAATTCTTCATAATGCATTTAACTAATCGTTTTCTATATAAGCGGTGAAGTGATAATACACTTTTAAAAATCTGCTGCATTTTGTTGCAACGCACTCCGCCGCTTGTATATAATGTCTCTACTGCGACCTATGAGAATGCTCCTTAATACAGTCAAGTAACCGTTTTCTATACAAGCGCTGGAGTGCGTAGCAAAAAAATGCAGCAGATTTTTAAAAGTGTACAGCAAAAGTTTCAAATTTTTAACAGTGTAGTTCGGACAAAAGCGTCTGTAAAAGAAATATTTGGGAATCAAATGCTGTCACTCTCTTATAGAGGCAGCCAGGTATTGGTTATGAGTTTCAGATTCCTCGTCGAATCGCCACTGCTCATTTCCGAGCCATTACTGCCTGTATATGTATTAGATTGTTGCTGTTTATCGATTGAAGCATAGTGCGATTTTTGCTAAAATCTTTCTTTTTACTTTTTCTGAGTGAAGGGGGAGTACTTTTGACTGACTACACTAGAAAAGCATTTTACTATACATTAATATATGAAGTCATTTTGCTGCGTGCTCATATATGGAAGCACTATGTCGCGCTCTTATGTGTAAGGAACTTTACTTGATGGATTGTCACCTTTTGATACCCACTTTCGATGACCGTAGGATTCGATGCAGACTAAAATTTCATAAATGCGGTAGCTTTTCGAAGTGGAAGATCTCGTCTGAAAAAGTTACCATACAAAGAAATTCTTAAGATTCACAACGATACTAACCGATATTGTAAGTGGTTTCAGAAAAGTTGACAATCAAACAGTGACAAGTAAACTGAATACATCAGAACTTAGCAAAGTGCGTACATTAGTAATGCATTGCAAAGAGCTATCGTGTGCCAGTACACATAATTATATATTACGGTATGCGTAACTAAAAAGTAGGAAATAAAATAAGCTTTTTAAGAAAAAAATATCAACCGACTTCAAAAAAGCGCTAAAAAGAATTAAATAATTCTTTAAAATTCTCTAATGAAAAAACGTTATCCAATAAGCACACATCGGATATCAGGTACCGGCATAAAAAACGGTTAAATTTAATATGTATAATTTAATATCCACCAAACATAGATTTTAGAGATAATATTATTTTACAAGAGATGAATTGACATATTTATGATTTATTTTATGAATATATACATATAAAAAGTAATGAATTACTTTTTGAAGTTGGTGCCAAACTATTTGATGTATATTAAGAATTGTAGCTAAATTATGCCTAGAACCATAATTAAAATGGGGATAATCATTATCGATTGTGATTGTTTGGCACCAACTTCAAAAAGTAATTCATTACTTTTTATATGTATATATTCATAAAATAAATCATAAATATGTCAATTCATCTCTTGTAAAATAATATTATCTCTAAAATCTATGTTTGGTGGATATTAAATTATACATATTAAATTTAACCGTTTTTTATGCCGGTACCTGATATCCGATGTGTGCTTATTGGATAACGTTTTTTCATTAGAGAATTTTAAAGAATTATTTAATTCTTTTTAGCGCTTTTTTGAAGGCGGTTGATATTTTTTTCTTAAAAAGCTTATTTTATAGTCAAGTACCTATGCCGAAAAAATACCTTTCTATATTTATTTATTGTATTTTAAATAAGATAAATGAAATGCGCATAATTTAAATATATCTAATATACGGATTTTAAAATTATGTGTTTGGAAAATCGTGAATTTTAAAAGAAGTCAGCGATAACTTTATATTTTAAGTATCAGTGGAAACCTATTTTTCGATTGAATTATCTGCGCCTAGTAAACATAAAGGTAGCAAAATAGCCGCCTGGTTTATAAAAAGTGAAACGGGTATCCCGGAACTGTTGATGATAGTCACATGATCTTCTGTATTTATAGACTTTTTTTCATAAATATCTGTAAGGAATTCTTTATTTCCTTAGATTATTTTAATAAAATACTGATTGAAAAAATCCGCATATACACAGAGATATTCCAATTTACATTAAACATATTTATGAAATGAGAAATATCATAATTCATGATCGTAATTCATAAAGATATGTTTAAATCAGAATAGTATTGCTTTGAGTGTTTCATAAAACAGAGTCATTTTTCTTGAAAAGAAGAAACATACATTATACAAATAAAGTAATGATTTTCTTAATTTTTGTGATGCCAAAGTGAGTTTACATTCATCCGTTATCTGACATATACTTCTCGTGAAGTCCCTTCCAGTGAAAACAAGATAAGCAGTGAAAAGGGAAAATTCTTCTTGACACTGTTCAAACCACATATTTTCCCTGGAGTATTGAGGTAAATAAATGAAAAAAGTATTCACGAACTAGGAAAAAAGAAAAAAATATTCAATTGATTTTCGGGGTGACAGTATGACATTTCAAGTATTTTCCTTCTAAAGAGATAAAAAAAAAAGTAAGAATACAAAGGGTTTATTGTTATCATGAAATAATGTAAATAGTATAGCTAATATGAACATAAATATCTGATAAACTCTAATAATATTACTAAATATGATGAGTCTTTATCAATGCATGGATTGATTAAAAATATGTAATTTTTTTTAAAGAAGGATTTTTTTTTTTTCAGTCTGAAATTTCAAGTGTTACTCTTTTGTGGCAACGCAAAAGCATAATATCATAAGCCAAATTGTAAACTGTACAGTTAATTTTGACTATAAAAGTCTAAGGATTTAAAATAAAAGTTACTCAGCGTCATCATTAACAATATAAGACCTATTAAACTTTAGTCAATATTTTTCAAAAATCGGATACTTAACAAAGCATAAAAAGCAACGATAAAATATGAGTTACTTTTTAGCTTCGAATTGAGAACTGCAGTGACAAAACAAATTCAGATTTACAAATGCTTCTGCGTCACGGGGTTAATGTCTGATAATTCTATTACAATTCAAAAACATCGTATACCGAAAAATAAAATAAAAATCATACTATATGGAGGTTTTCTTTAAATGTTGTTATATAAATTTCATAAAATATATTTTAACACTGTCAACAAAGCTACAGTATATTTTAAATATAAAAAGTTCATAAACGAAATAAAGCTCATGAATATGATGGTAGGCGGTGCACTATAGTTTCAATTATTTTACATGAACATACTTTCTAATATTAAATTATTTTTTAATTACAATATTTTTAATCTAACTTTTTGCTCTTACAAACTTATTTTCACAAATCTCAATTATGAATTCTATATTTGCTTAGATTCTTTTAATAAAATACTGGTTTAAAAAAAGTCGCATAAACACAGATAGATTCCAATTTACATTAAACATACTTATGAAATGAGAAATATCAGTTATTCATAAAAATATATTTAAATCACACAAGGGTATTTCTCTTAATGTTTCTTAAAATACAGTAGAAGAACAAAGAAGAGGCAGACATTATACAAATAAAAGTAATGATTTTCTTAATTTATGTGATGCCAAAGTGAGTTTACGTTCATCCGTTATCTGACATGTACTTCTAGTGAAGTCCCTTCCAGTGAAAGAAAGATAAGCAGTGAAAAGGGAAAAATTCTTCTTGACACTGTTCAAACCACATATTTTCCCTGGAGTATTGAGGTAAATAAATGGAAAAGGTATTCACGGAGTAGAAAAATGAAAAAAAAATATTCAATTGCTTTTCGGGGTGACAGTCTGACATTTCGAGTATTTTCCTTCTGAAGAGATAAAAAAGTAAGAATGTAAACTATTTCTTGTTACCATGAAATACTGTAAATAGTATAGTTAATTTGAATGAAAATATCAGATGGGATCTAATAATATTTATAAATATGATGATTCTGTAACAATGCATGGACTGGTTAAAATATGTAATTTCTTCTGTAGAAGGATTTTTTTTCAGTCTGAAATTTCGAGCATTTGTCTTTTGAGGCAACGCAAGGACATAATAATACCATAAAATGTATTGCAAACTGTACAGTTAATTTTAACTATAAAAGACTAAAGATCTAAAATAAAAATTATAAATGTCATAATTAACAATATGAGATCTATTAAACACTTGTCAATATTTTTCAAAAATTGATTTTTTAACAAAGCAAAAAGAAGCAGCGATAAAATGTGAGTTACTGTTCAGCTTCGAATTAAAGACTAAAACAAGATTCACATTTACAAATTTCTGTCCGGTAAACCTATGCTTATCAACACTTTAAAACATAGTATGCCGAAAATGAAATAAAAATCATGCTGTATACAGGTTGCCTTTAAATTTTGGATGGATATAAGTGTCATAAAATATATTGTACCACAGTCAACATTGATAAATAAATTTCAAATATAAAAAACTAATCAACGAAAATAAAGGTTATGAATGTGATGATTCCTTAACAATATAGCGACTATAAACTATACTATATTCTTTTCAGAAATTAATCTTTTAACAAAGCTTAAAGAAGTAGTGACAAATGTAGTGAGTTACATTTTATTTTCAAGTTTAAAACTAGATTAACAATTCAAGATACGCATTTGCAAGAACTTTTATTTGATGGGGTCGGGAACCGATTAACCCATCGCAATTCGTACATTGAGTATCATACATTTAAATATACTAGTTGAATGTGCCAATCCCAAATCTTTCTTCTATCCAATGCATTTTTATATTTCAGAAACGTAGTTACTAAATATTATTAGTTCAATAATGTACCAGCTTTAATTTTCATCTTAATTTTCTGCTTCAATCAATTTGTCGGAATAAATTTAGTTAGTTTTGATCATGATATTTATTAAAAACAATAGTTCATTATTTTGTTGCACATGGCTGTTTGAGAATAGTCCGCATAGCAGGATCCAGCAGTGTCGCTGCACGAGCCACCGATAGACAATAGAACTAAAACAAATGAAGAAAATTATACAAAAATCACCCGTATAGTTCCAATGGAATATTTCCAAGTTTAATAAGAACTTGCTTTTCAAGCCAGAAACATGCACAAGAAATTTGAATCAATTCTTTGCATAACTTCTTATACTTTTCAATAGTAAAATACTGAAAATAGAACAAAATTTTCTATTACACAGCCTCTTTCGACTGAACTTTTCCAAATTCAATGAAATCTTATTTGCCATATTCAAAATCATACACATAAAATTTGGTTTCGACTCTTTATATACTTCATACATATTTCGGTGGTACAATGGTGACACAAGGACTGACAGCCATTTTGTATAAAGATGTTTTGGGGGGTCTCTGACCCCTAAGTACATCGAAAACCGGAAATTGAAAAAAATTTCGATAACAATACTTTCTTCTATTGAATATTGAAAAAATTAATACATAAGAAACTACAACTCCTATAAATGAAAATAAAAAAATAAAAAAACACTTTATGTATAGATTTTCATTGTTAGTCAGCTGAATATAAATGTTACATTACACTTTATCTTTAATATTTATAGGTAAAATCACAGCAGGTTTCACATTTTATTTATAAAGTATTAGGGATATGTTGAATATTCGGATTTTATTCGTATTCGGCCCTTTTGCCGGTTGCCAGAGGATAGTTTTCCAATTATTGAGAGATATCTCGTAGAATATTGCTAGATAATAATATAAAATATATTGTTATTATGCATTGTCTTTATAATTAAAATACATCACCGAATAAATTCATGATAACATTTTTTTTTCTTTTGGTATTTTGCAATATTTTTCTTTAATCCTAATCCCAGATTTTCTGACACATTAATGAAGTCATTGTCATTCTTAATTGCACAAAATGTGCAATTATCCTGATACTACCATTACTGAATATGTATTGTCATATTTATATCTTTCTTCATTCAAATTGTTTTCCTCAGTTTCTGCATAGATCTTTAATGCACGTTGATAAAGTTGTATATATTTATGGTGTTCTGTTATGGTATATGACTGATAGGTTGTCGAAGATATTGTGAAGCATATATTTTCTACTCATAACTTATTTTTTTCTTTTATTTTATTTGTGATTTAAGAATGGATTTTGATTTCAGAGCAAATATTCATTTTTAAAATTTCATTAATCACTATGGACATGAACTCCTCACAATAAAATTTACTTCACTGAAGATTATTTTAAAAATTTCTCACTAAAAATTATCGAAGAAAGCATTATCATTTATTTTGAATATGTAAAAAGATAAAAGTATCATTGGCTAGTAAAAGTGAAGAAGTACATTCAAAAAAGTTCATTTTAAAAAAAATAACTTACCATTCAAACTTATAGAAAATCGATTTGACATAGCTAAGAATTAAATAATAAATTAATTTTTGTTGACAGAAGTTTTTATTGGATGTTTTCTGCTGCAATAAATTTTCTATCAGGATGATAAATTTAAGAAGAACCATTACTAATCAGTTCCTATTTTAGACAAAATGTACATAAACTTCTTTCCAGTAGGTAAATTTATGCTGTTATAATTTAGGTGAATTAAAAGTTGTTTTATTATTAGCATCAAGATGTTTGAAATCTGACAAGAGGTACATAAAGCTATAAAAAATTTAAACATGAATTAAAGTACTAATTTGAGTTTCATTTTTTTCCATTTTAAAATTTAATATAAATAAAAATAGTTATATACATACTATATACAGGGGGCGACAAATATTTGGAAACATATCAATATCTGGTTACAAACAGGAACATGCACTAGATATAGAGCTTTTTTTTATTTTAATGTTCTGTTTTCCCCTGTCTTGTAATCAGCCACATACCCACTGGGTGACATCGTTCACTGAAACCACTGCCAGCCTCAATAACCGCATTTACAGGTCATTATAAGTGATTGCAGATAATGATCAGATGATTGTCAGGAACATTTGCCACTGAAGATGCATAAGCTACCTTGAGAGCCACAACATTCTTGTGTGGATGACTATTGTATCTCCTCCCTGTAAGTCGTAAGTAAAAAAGTAAAAATATTTTTTTTTTTTTTTTTTTTTTTTTGTCACAAAATATTTGGTGTTCGACCGAATGGCCGAATTTTCGGATTTTCATTATCCGGGAAAATCATTATTCGTCAAATCTCTATAAATTATTAATAAATCGAAATAAACTTAATTACTTAATTTACCTCAGTCACTAAATTAGGATGGTTCAAGGGCAACAGAGAAGACAATTACCGATTATTATTGACTACTAGGTTCTTTGATAAGAAATTATGAATAATAGTTTCAACTGTATGTTTCTCGTATCAACATAAATTTCTCTGTGGCAACTAATGGCAATTTGTGTATTTTTGACCAACTCTTGTGAAGCTTTCGTAATTACAATCCATTTCATTTAACATCTCTATGCCCTGTCAATTGTAGTAAAAATATCTTCCATTTTTGTTTTCTGTTGCACATACAATTTGTTGCTCCAGTAAATCTATTTTCCTTTAATTCCACTTTCACTTCAATGAACTTCTGAAATCTACTTGTCCGTAGTATAAGTATTTCGAAAATCTCGAATCATAGATTGAAGGGTTCTAATTGTTGGAACGGTGTATTTAGGATTATAAATTGTTACCTATATATCTATTGGTTTCATTGCAGAAGTAGTTCTAGTGTATTTGTCTCAAAGTAATATGCAGGATGATTATCACTATAATTCTAACACCTGCAGTGATTTCCACACAGCTTAAGGAGGCCAGACATTCTATGATTAATTTATCTTTGATTTCTTTTTAAGAAAATAATTGTATTCCTTAAAAAGCAATACCTTGATACTGTAATCCTGTAATGTTCAAGAATATGTCCGTTTCATTTGTTGGTGCAAATCCCAATGTAAATCGATGTATATTACATCCTATGAAACAAATATTACACCTTATTCTTCCATTAAACTAGAAAAAGGCTAATCATTTTTTACCACGAAACTGTATTTCATTAAATGTTTCTTTAATATATTTTTTTAAATCATATGTCAAAATACATACAATAACATTAATTAATTTTCTACTTTATAAATTCACTGATTTATTTTTCGCAACATTTTTAATTATATTTACTAAAGATTCATTATTTTGGATAATTCGTATTTGTAATTTTTCAGTTAAATTACTATTTATTTTCAAATGGAAAATCTTGAAATGTAAGGTTATAAATCACCGATCTTTCAAGCTAAATTCATTTAGAGGCATGATTTATTATATCTCTTATGAGTCGTATTTTAAAATGCTTTTTTTAATTCTTGGCTTTGATTTTAAATGTAAAAATGACATTCATAACCAATTTTTGAAATTTAAGCATTAGACTGCACTCTTGATAGAACTATTAATCAGTGTATTCAAGCATAAACCTTACTCGTTTTTCAAATAGCTTAGTTTCAAATTAAGAAATCTAGTCTTTTGATAAATGTATAAGATGTAAAAAAAGTACATAGTTATTTTGTTTTTTAACTTTTAACGCAGGCGATTTTAATATACAACATATTATATAAGAAATTCTACACGTTCATCGAGATTATTAATGTTTTCGAAACATGGCTACCATTTTTCATTTAAAATGAGTAATATATCTTCTCTGCATGTCTGAAAAAAGAAATCAGATGTCTGATTTATGGTTATTAATTTTCCTTAAATTCTAATAATTTAAAAATATTTAATAATAAAAAAGCCGAAATAACATTAATCAGCTTCTCACTTTCAAAAGTTACTTCTCATATTTTTTTAATAAAGAGAACAGTTGTGCTTAAATTATGTAGAAAACTGTTGTGTTTCAATAATTTTATCATTTGCATTTTGCAAACTTATTTTATTGAAGGAACATTTTAAAAGTTAATTCAAAATCTTTATCTTTCATTTCCATTGATCCTCTATTAGCCTATTTGTGACTGGAGCCTCTTATGAAAATTTTGTTGTTTTGTAACCGATTTTTAAGGATGTGTTCTAATACAAACTGCTTATTTTTTAATTTATTTTTAAAGTCTTTTTTGTTCTCAAACACATCAAACTGACCCATTTTCTTATTTTGAAATTACACAATGTGTTATGCTTGTTGATTGTCTGATAAATGCAGATAACATTGCAAAAAAATGCATTTTGTAAAGTTATTAATAATGGTTAATTTTGCTAAGTAGTATTAATGTTTGAAAATGTTACAAAGTAAAATTTAGAATTTATAGAAAAGGTAGACAGAGTAATTCTCCGTAAATATCTTTGAAATTTTATGTAATGTTTCTCAATTTACTTAGAAAACATATAAGCCATGCAAAACGAGTCTCTTCGAGCAAAACAATTCAGACATTCTAAATTATCTGTCTGGATTTCTTCTTCTGTAAGCAAATTTCAGTCATATCTTCAATTTTGGCGCTTTTTGTAAGGTATTAATGAGAAAGTTTTTTCATATTTTTAAAAACAAATTTCGAATATATTTTTAATTGCAGATATATTAATTTGAACTCAAAAATCTGAAAATTAACCTTATTTTTTTTTAATATTTCAATCAAATGTTATCATACTCTCAATAAATCCCACTCTACCTTGTAAGGAACATTCATTCAACGGATGTCAGAATGCATTATGTTACAATGTATCTGTTCTTTATATGTGTGGATAGTTTCAGTCACAACCGATATCGGTTTCAACGTCATTTTCAGACCATCGAATCTTTGAACAAGTCGCTTAAAAATGGTAAGTAAACTTTTATATGAAATTATCCTAAGTACTTGACAAGGTTTTACGTTATTTGAATGATGTTCGAGACAATTAACAATATTTGAGATTGTACATTGGATTATTCTTTATCTGTTATAATGTTTGTGTTTGAAAGTAAATTGTGTGAAATAGTCCTTCCGGCAGTGCCGGGAGGAAGAGGTAGCTTTCATATACCTATATATTTATTTATTTATTTTAAATTAAGTTATATTATTCAAAAATACTATGCTCAAATTAGTAGAACTGATTATGAATTTGGTCGAAATCTTAATTCAGGTGCACATGCACACTCATATTGAAATCGATTAATATATATATATGCCATTTTTTAAGATACAGACGAAACAAAAAATGCTCTGGAATCTTTGTATCAAGGTCAAATGCATAAAAGAAAAATCTTTTTCAATTTCTCACTTTCTTGTACCTAATTTTAAATTTTTAAATTTTTAAAAATTTTTTAATGGCCGGCATTTTGAAATAAGATGGCGTATGAAACTGAGTATCGAACTCGATTCAGGCCTCAGTATATACTATGTGCACACCAAGTTACATTCAAATCGATTCAAAAATACGCGTGTTATCACGTGACAAAAATCAGATCGTTTCAAAATGTCAGCCATAAGAAAAATTCAAAGTGCTATAACTCAATTATTTTTTAAGATATAGACAAAATAAGAAGTGTTCTGCAATCGTTGTTTTAGGTTCTAACACGTAAAAGAAAAACATTTTTCAACTTTTCATTTTTTTGCATTTAATTTTAAATTTTAAATTTAAAAAAAATTTAAATGGTCGCTATTTTGAAACAAAATGGCGGATGATGCTGGCCAACGAACTCGGTTGAGACAATTGTATGTACTATGTACATACCAAGTTTCATTCATGTCCGTTCATAAATACGCATGTTATCACGTGACAAAAATCAGATCGTTTCAAAATGTCAGCCATAAGAAAAATTCAAAGTGCTATAACTCAATCATTTTTTAAGATATAGACAAAATAAAAAGTGTTCTGTAATTGTTATTTTAAGTTCTAACACGTAAAACAAAAATATTTTTCAACTTTTAATTTTTTCGCATTTAATTTTTAAAAAATTTTTAAATGGCCATCATTTTGAAACAAAATGGCGGATGGTGCTGGCCAACGAACTCGGTCGAGACATTTGTATGTACTATGTACATACCAAGTTTAATTGAAATCGGTTCATAAATATGTTAGTTATCGCATGACAAAAATCAGATATATATATATATATACACTATATTGCCATTGATTATGGGACACTTGCGATTTTGGACATTTTACTAAATATCTAGAAAAATACATGAGGAATCATCTCGAAACTCTTAGTGTATAAATATAATAGTATACGTCATACATCTCCGTGAAGATTTTTTACCGAAACGCCATAGGGGACCGTCAACAAATTAAAAAAGAATGAATATCTTTTGAATAACCCTGTCAAAACTAATGTAGCAAAAGCGCTCAAACTCTAGATTATGATTGAATGCCTTATTGTAATACACTGTGTTCATTTTTATGCAAATAACATGCACACTAGCAGAGTAATTAAGGTTTTTATAAAAATGGTCCCAAATTTTTCCAAGTTTTTCCATTATAATTTTCAGAGTTCTTAATATAAAATAATCTTTTTTTTTTCAGAAAATATGACAAACAACATTGCACACAGTACCCTGTAATCAGAATTAAAAAATAATAAAAATTGTATGAAAAATGAGTAGGTTTACTATGTAATTTTTTACTGCGCATGCGTCAAAGATATCAAAATTTCATTTGCATATTATGTTAGCTAAATGTATAGAGCAACTTTTGTAAAAGTCTCAAAATCATAGCTTGAAAATTCTGAAAGTAATCGTCTATAGAAACAGGACAAAATCCGTTGTTTCCAAAATGAAGCAAAAAAATGAGGGATTTTATCCAAATGCAGTAGTACATCCCATATTATGTATTCTATATTGACACTAATCAATGAATATATGGATACAACCCCTCTTGATTTTGCTTCATTTTGAGAATAACGGATTTTCGACTTATTCAATTGACGATTATTGTCAGAATTTTCAAGTTATGATTTTGTGACTTTCACAAAAGTTGCTCTATACATTTAGCTAACATAATATGAAATTAAATTTTGATATCGTTGACGCATGCGCAGTAAAAAATTATTTAGTAAACCAACTCATTTTTTATACAATTTTCATTATTTTTTAATTCTGATTACAGGGTACTGTGTGCAATGTTGTTTTTCATATTTTCTGAAAAAAATAATATTTTATATTAAGAACTCTGAAAATTATAAGGAAAAAACTTGGAAAAATTTTTGATCATTTTTATAAAAACCTTAATTACTCTGCGAGTGTGCATGCTACTTGCATAAAAATGAACAAGGCTTATTACAATAAGGCATTCAATTACAATCTAGAGTTTGAGCTCTTTTGCTACATTAGTTTTGACAGGGTTATTCAAAAGATATTCATTTTTTTTAATTTGTTGACGGCCCCCTTTGGAGTTTCGGGAAAAAAATCTTCACGGAGATGTATGACTTATACTATTATATTTATACACTAAGAGTTTCGAGATGATTCCTCATGTATTTTTCTAGATATTTAGTAAAATGTCTAAAATCGCAAGTGTCCCATAATCAATGGCAATATAGTGTATATATATATATATATATATATATATGTCAACATTTGAACGGAGGGTGGTTTTGGGGTCTGGGGGTCATGATCGGTGAAAATATACCAAAAATTTTCGGAAGTGCTTTCCTCCGGACGGCTGCAATAGGTAGCTTTTTACTTTTTGTAATGAAAGCTACCTAAAACAGAAATTCCCTAATATGCTCAGGCACCATAAGACTCGTTTTTGTTTAGAAACATTTCATTTTCACTAGATATTAGAATTGCCCAAACTAATTAAAAAACTTTCTGTGTCAGCATTTCTGGAAAACTAGAGAATCGATTAAATCTGATGGTAAAGAGATCTCAGTAGAGTGAAAGGTAATTGATATAAGCAAATTTAGCTATTCAAAACTGCCACCCTTTAAATAGAGCAAACTCAAAGAATATTTTATTCAAAAGAGAAGTTTTTATTTTATGATGCAATGCCTGAAAAATATCCATTAATTAAAGTTAAATCATGCATTTAGGTAATTATGGCCTTTTTGGAACCCATTTTTCCATGAAAAACACGTGAAGTTGTTTTTTTAACTCTCTTGGCCATAATTATACAGTGACAGAAATATCCATGACTAATTATTGTAAAAATATGCATAATCATTACATCCAGAACTTAGCATTAACTGGAACACGGTTAAACATTTATTACCACGAAATCGCATTCCATTCAATATTTCTTTAATATATGCTTTAAATCATATGTCAAAATACATACAATAACATTAATTAATTTTCTACTTTATGAATCCATTGATTTATTTTTCGCAACATTTTTAATTATATTTTACTAATGATTCATTATTTTGGATAATTCGTATTTGTAATTTTTTCAGTTAAATTGCTATTTATTTTCAAATGGAAAAATCTTGAAATTTAAAGTTATAAATCGTCGATCTTTCAAGCTAAATTCATTTAGAGGCATGATATATTATGAGTCTTATGATTCGTATTCTAAAATGGTTTTTTTAATTCCTGGTTTTGATTTTAAATGTAAAAGTGCCAGTCATAACCAATTTTTAACTTTAAGCTTTAGACTGTAATCTTCATAGAACTATTAATCAGTGTATTCAAGCATTAACCTCACTTATTTTTCAAATAGTTTAGTTTCTAATTAAGAAAGCTAATATTTTGATAAATGTATAAGATGTAAAAACTGTATATAGTTATTTTGTTTTTTAATTTTTAACACAGGCGATTTTAATATACAACTACATATTATATAGGACATTCTACACGTTTATCGAGATTATTAATGTTTTCGAAACATGGCTACAATTTTTCATTTAAAGTGAATAATATAGCTTCCCTACATGTCTGAAAAAAAATCAGATGTCTGATTTATGGTTATTAATTTTCATTAAATTCTAATAATTTAAAAATATTTAATAACAAAAAAGCCAAAATAACGTTAATCAGTTTCTCACTTTCAAAAATTTGTTCTCATAAATTTTTAAACAAGGTGAACAGTTGTGCTTAAATTATGTAGGAAAATATTGCTTTTTAATAATTTTATCATTTGAATTTTCAAACTTATTTTATTAAAGACACATATTAAAAATTAACTCATGATCTTTATCTTTCATTTTGCATTGATCCTGTATTAACCCATTTGCGACAGGAGCCTATTACGAAAATTTCAATGTTTTGGCACCGATTTTTAAGGGTATATTCTAATCCAAACTGAATATTTTCTGATTTATTTTTAAAGACATTTTTTTCCTCAAACACATCAAACTGACAAATTTTTTTTATTTAGAAAAGGCACAATATGTTATGCTTGTCTATTGTCTGATAAATGCAAAAAACATTGCAAAAAATGCATTTTGTAAAGTTATTAATAATGGTTAATTTTGCTAAGTAGTATTAATGTTTGAAAATGTTAAAGAGAAAAATTTAGAATTTATAGAAAAGGTAGACAGAGTAGTTCTCCGTAAATAACTTTGAAATTTTATGTAATGTTTTTCAATTTATTTAGAAAATTTATAAGTCATGCAAAACGAGTCTCTTCGAGCAAAACAATTTAGACCTTCTAAATTATCTGTCTAGAATTCTTCTTCTACAAGCGAATTTCATTCATATTTCAATGTTGGCGCTTTTTATGAGATATTAATGAAAAAGTTTTTCACATTTTTAAAAATAAATTCAGAACACATTTTTAATTGCATATATTTGAGTTTAAAAAAAAAACTGAGCATTGACCTTATTTTTTTTTTCAATCAGATATTATCATACTCTCAATAAATCGCACTCTACCTTGTAGGGAACATTCATTCTACGGATGTCAGAATGCATTACGTTGCAATTCATCTGCTCTTTATATGTGTGTATAGTTTCGGTAACAACCGATATCGATTTTGACATCATTTTCAGACCACCGAATTTTTGAACACATTGCTTAAAAACAGTAAGTAAACTTTCATATGAAAATATCCTAAATATTTGATAGGGTTTTACGTAATTTGCATGATGTTCGAGACAATTAACAATATTTTAGATTGTAGATTGAAATATTCTTTATTTGTCATAATGTTTGTGTTTGAAAGTAAATTGTGTCAAAAACAAAAATCTCCTAATATGGTAAGGCACTATAAGACTCGTTCTTGTTTAGAAACATTTCATTTTCACTGGATATTAGAATTGCCCAAGCTAATTAAACATGTTCTGTGTCAACATTTGTGGAAAATCTATAGAATCGATCAATGCAGGCGGTAAAGATATCTCAGTAGAGTGAAAGGTAATTGATATAAGCAGATTTAGCTATTCGAAATTGCCACCCTATAAATAGAGCAAACGCATAGAATATCGCATTCAAAAGAGAAGTTTTTTCTTTATGATGCAATACCTGAAAAATATCTATTAATTAAATTTAAATCATGCATTTAGGTAAGTATGGCCTTTTTGGAACACTTGTTTCTACTAAAGTCACTGTGAAGTTCTTTTTACTCTCTCTTGTAAATAATTATACAGTGAAAGGGATATCCATGATTAATTATTGTATAAATATGTATAATCATTACATACAGAAACATTTAAAATGCTAATTAAGATTTAATAAAGTTTATTGTGACTTTTAACCGTAACATGGCATTATTTACTTTAAGTATCGTGTAATGTATTTTTATTATTGAAGATCTGGCTCAGTTTGGTCATCTATAAGAAGAAGTATAGACACTTTTTCTGAATGGTAAATTTCGTCTTATATGCGACTCCTTATCTGTGTTTGTTTCAGGTGACCAACTGATTTTCTTTGCGGTGAGTAACTTATTCGGAAATAGTAGAACACCTTCGCCGAGGCATTTGGTCTTCGTGACTCTGTAGTAGTCAAGTGCCATTGCCATTATTCATCAACAACCGTAAAATTGTTATTGAATCAGCACTTTTAAATATTTTTAAATTTTACCGATAAATGATGAAAACGAACATGCAATACTATTATTTAAAAAAAATTACATTAAATAAAAATAAAAAATAAAATAATTTGATAACATCAAAATGAATATCTAAAATTTTTATGCATACGTGTGTAAAAAAGATTTTATGACCGAGAAACTTGATATAAAAAGTAAAAATCACATTTTAAAATTATGGGACTCATGTAATATGTATATATTTTAACAGAATAAAAAATTTTTCACTGTCTACAAATTCATTCGATGTCTTTTATTTAATGAATGTTCTTTGAGCTTTTTTGTTTCAGTGGAATCTTCAGTAGTTAGAATTACAATCCTGAATCGGGTTCAAATCCGGTTGAGTAGTGCTAATTGTTTGCGTTGTAGGTCGGATGGACTGCTACTTTGTTCCTGTGTATGGGCTGTAAAAAAAGAAAAAAACGGACGATTTTACGGAGATTGACTTGGCATTCGGAATGCCAGTACAATAACAAAAAAATTCTAGAATTTTTTTCTTTTTTTTTTCGGGATTTCTATTTTATTTATATTATATCAACCTATGTTCATTCCAAGTTTTATTAAAATCTGTGCATTAATTATAGAGATATTGACCGAAATTAAAAATTATCTTATTTTCGTACACCTGTGTGTGCATAAAACATATGGAAGGTGCTATTGTATTGTTAAGTATTACATTATCTACGACGAGAAATAGTTAACATCAAAAATCTCGTGAGATATTCACAAAGGAAACACGTGACTTTGAATATACATATCTTTTTATCTGGAGAATAAATAGCCATAACACACTAATGTGATGATTCGCGTTGTTTATTTAAGAATTGTAAAAAGTCTTAAAATTAATAGCAGTTTTAATCTTTCAAAATCCATAAATTCAAGGTTGATACTTCTAACTTTTGTTAGTTTAAACACGAGAGTTTTGCTGTTTTATGTGCCCTCTTTTCTCCAAAACACAGATAATTCACTAATGAAAAAAAAGGGAGCCTTAAATCTTTCAATTTCATTTCGAATTATTATTATTATTGTTGTTATTATTTGACTGTAGTGCGCAAGAAGCAATGCTGTGTATTACTTTTTGTTTTGTGTTAGAAAAGTTACTAACTATGTTGTTTTTTTTTCCCCTCAAAACACTAGAAACACGCGAGCTGAATTTTTTTGATAAAATTTATTTTGAGAGAGTAGAAATGAAAACTAATTTTCTAATTTTTATCTCACGATTAGAAAATTTCAAATTTGTCTCGCTTCACAAATTTCCCAACTATATTTGGCAGGAGTTCTCTCTTTAATCTGGATTTGCGAAATAGCATAAATCAAAAACAGCAGAAGCGAAGACAACTAATTCTTGATTTACAAAATAATCATTGTTTTGATGTGGTAAAATTAGACGTATATTGAATAAATATTTGATTTTAAATTTGAAGAAATTCTACTTAAGTAAATGCTTTAGAAGTATCATTATAAGTATTCCTTAAAAATGGATTTGTGAAGAAACTTTTGAAGACGCTTCATAATAGATGCCGTTACAAACTTTACTGGAAACCCAAAATGAACTTAGGAGAGAATATGTATGTATCTTTCAATATCAAAGTGTCGTAATTTTCGTTTATTTTATCGCTCTAAATTTTAAATATTATAGAGAAACAGCGAAACATTAAGTTACATATGATGTATCGGTTAAGTTACGTAAAATACTGGTATTTCACATTCTAAAATTAATTATAAACATAGCATTAAACGACAATTTCATTTCACAACTTTCAGAAATTACTGTTTTTTATGTTTCTTTAATTATTAGCCTCCGATGCTATTTCTTTCAGACAAGCTAAAAAATGTCGTGTCATCAGCCCTGAATTTTCTACTGAACCGATTTTGATAATTATTTTTTTAAATGAAAGCTATTTATTTGTAGTTGTGCCCATTTTAGCTATATTTTAATTTATTTCCATTTTTATATTTTATTTTTAATTTTAAATGCTTTTTACGATATGTCTTCAAAATGGTGGCAACACAGTTTAGCTTTTCTCTCGATAATAAAAATTTATTTTCCAAAATGATTGCGTATAACTATGCACTTGAAAGAGAATTGGGGTAAAAAATATATTTACTGAGAAATAATATTAATAATGTAAATAAAATAACAGAAAAAAATTTATGATAAAAATTAATGTTTAAAGCAAACTAAGAAAAATTTCAAATGAGTAAAATGATGTCATTCAGCAACCAGATAAATGGGAATTACAATATTATTACGAATGCCTTTTTCATATTACTAATAACAGTAACTTTTAAAAAACATTTGAAGAGAAAATGACGTCACTATTTAAAACATCGCATTTTTACTCATAACGATATTACATTTCATTATTTCTTTTCATTATGGACACTGAGATTGAGATTTTACTTTCAGATGACTTCAGTTAGTTAAAATAATGTCACAGTAAAAATAAAATTATTTTTTTTTTTTTTTTTTTTTTTTAATAAAATTATTTTTTTGTGAGTGCATATAAAATAAAATTTCTGAATTTCGCCGGAACTCAGATTACAATTTTAACTGAAGATGTGCGAATATTGTAACTGGCAAACTTGACATTAAATTTGGAAATATATTTATTATATATTGATTCAATAATGTAATTACTTTTGCTTTTTTTAAAAACCAAATCGATCGGGTCTTTTAAACATTTCATTCGTCGGATTGGATGAAATTCCACTCGTTTTATTGTTAAAATGTGTATTTCCCTTTTCCCAGAGTCTATAAAAAAGCGTTTAAACTAAAGAAAAAATTCGTTTTTGATGATTCTAGTCAATGAAGAAGTAACACGTCGAATTGTATCTCTTTATTATTCCGCAATTCCAATGTCTCAGAGAGAAATTGCTATTCAATTGGGTATTTCACGCCGTTCTGTTTGCTAGTATATTGATAAACGCAACAAAAATGAAGTTAGTTCATTCTAAACGCCATTCCAAACGGGGTCGCCCTTCTAAAAAACCTCTATCGATTTTTTTTTTTTTCTAATCGGAGGCGAAACTGAATTCTGCAATGGCAGAATCTACATTGAACTTGTTATTATTATTATTACCGTATTCCCCCGCATTATCCGGCATGCCGCAAAATTCGAGGGAAACCAGATTATTGAATATTAATTCCTGGTCTTTTCCGTCATGCCGGAAAAAGTGGGGATCTTCAAAAACGGAAAGGAATGGTGTTCATTAGTTATATTCAGTAGCAGTAATTTCTGTTGGGGAGGAGAGGTGCAATATATAGTCTGTTCCCAATTTTTTAACTATTTACTTTACCTTTTTTACATATTCAAAAGAATGCAAGCGTGTTTCATGTGTCTCATACCATTTCACAGTAGGCTTTCTCCCCAGCACCCATCCGATATTTGAAATGTAGAAATAGATTGCCTAATTAATTATTACATGAACAGAAATATTCTTACAACAAATATAATAAGAAAGAATATGAAAAGCATCGAAATAAACAAAAAGAGAAATAAGTGCTTACCATACATCAAAAAAGTTATTTTATACGATAATTTAATTATTAGAAACGTCATACATGAAAATTTTGCTTAATAATAAGATAAATAAAATCTAATAACCAATTAAATATAAATGAATATTTACAGAAAGAGGAGCAGACAGAGAGAACACTAAGTATCTATTTTTTTCTTTTTTTCTTAAAATGAAAAACTTCTGTAACAATGAAAAACTGTTCTAAAAATCAGAATGAATTAGTAGCCCATCTTCCAGTACCTAAACTCATATTTTAATGGTATACCGATAAACACGAGTTATTCTGACATGCTGGTGTGACTCAATTTTTTCTGGCATGCCGGGTAATGCGGTATTATTGTTACATGCTGTTTCATTTCTCTCTTTCCTTATCTTTCTTTTTAGAGAGTTTTAAAATTTCTTATAATTCATTCTGTATATCATGACATTTTTCTATGTAACTTTATAAAATATTTTTAATTAATTTTTACTACAAAACTAAAATTTTCGATGGATATGAACTAACTTCTAACAGATATCTGAACATTGCCATAAATTAACATCCTGTGCATCTTCATAAATCAACTAAATTGCGAAAAATGGAGGAAAAATTAATATTCTTGAAAATAATCAATTCTGAGCGGAACAACAATTTTGCAAGAAAAATTTCTGTGAGTTTATAAAAATGATTAATATATGTAGTTCTCTGTCAAGCATCACTAGCTCCAAAATAAATTTGATGCAGAGACTGATGTTTCATAGATTGAAAACCCTTAAAATAGAGTGTAAGTAGGAAAAAATGGTTTTTGTGTAGAATCTAGGATAAAAAATCCCTGTATTTTTTCTAAGTAGAGGGCATTCACTCGAATCTTAAATCGTTTTTTTTTCTTTTTCTTTTTTTTCTTCTTTATATAAGGTACCCTGGGGTAATAACGCCAGGCGGGGTAATAACGCCAAGTGCTTATATTTTGCATAATTATGAAATAATCAGGTAAATGACACGCATGTGCTCTGCGCAGAAGGGTTTTGAGTCATATAAATCGCAAAAAACAGCTTCAAGTTAATTTGTTTCATTTTTAGGTCTTATTGTTTTTACAAACAACTAAAATTAACGCTTGATCTAAAATTTGCGAGATACGTTTTGTATATGTGAAGACTATCTTTTTATACGGAAATACTTTCTTAATTACATAAATTTGTAGTGCATTTCATGTATTTTTAAAATGTTGTTGAAGATTTTGGATATCTTCACGAGATAATTTGTAATTTAAAATGTACTGCGCAATAACTATACCGGGGTAATAACGCCAATCCTTGACTTTAATACCCCGGTTGATTGCCTACAGTGGCCGAGATACATCCTAAATACTGATTCAAATAAACACAGTTAAAACTGTGCAATGTTTCTCATATTTCTATTTAAACGGTCCTTTTTAAGCAAAAAGAAACTCACTGTCTGACATTCATTTGCCTCATCCCCCCCCCCCCTCCCACACCACACCTTTATATTTCTTACACTTTCACAAAAATTGAACATTTTCAATATCTTATAATGCAATTTGTCAATTTCTAAGTTTGTAGAGTTTGTATTTTTAGAATTGGGCTATCTACATGCAATTATTCCATCTTATTTCATAGTTTTGTTTGCATGGCGTTATTACCCATATAGGTGGGTAATAGCGCCAAATAGCATGGATCAAGAAAAAACGCCATTATATTTTATGAATACATATGTGTTAAATTATTTTATTTTTTATAGATAGTCAATGAGTTGCTGTATCAGATCCTATATTTGTTTGAAAAATACAATCTAAAACTAAGCCGTGAAAATTGGTAGAACCTTAACGTGGCGTTATTACCCCAGGGTACCTTATATATAAAGTTAACAGTAGTGAAAATATTTTGGTTAAATTTTAAATAGAGTGGCTTATCTTTGAGTGTAATCGAAGAATGTCAAACGAGAGGTCAAAAGTAGTTACTATTCTTATCCAAATAATGTGAACTAGACGCTTGATATCCCTGTTCATGGGGTGTCTCTTACAAGAATTAGAAATTGGGGATTTTAAGAAAGGTGTCAAATGACGCCTACAAATTTATTTCTAGGGGCCAACAGCATTTCATGGTTGCAATTTTACGTTGCATCATATTTTCTCCTTTCTTTTTTCAACCATGTTAACAATAATATTGTCTCTATTTTTATATGCTAAGGAGAGGGTGTATAGGTTAATCACTTTATCCCTGTCTTAATCACTAAATCAAAATAAAACGTGGCTTTCTATAAAACTATAAAACAAATGAACAATACAAAAATTGAAATAAGGATATTTAGTTAAAATTCAGTTAAAATTCAGATTTAAATTCAGGTGACCGTGCATTACACCAGAATACCATAAAATAAAGACCTTTACAGCATTAAAATATTGTTATTGGAGTCCACATATTTTTAAAATGTGGCTTTAAGATCAGTTTTATTTCTCATTGGTCAACGTGAAGTTAGACGTGAAGTTCGAAGAATGTGTGCGAGAGTTTTAGGGACACGTGGCTCTCTGTGGCGATAGCTCAATTTTACCAGTCATTGATTAAACTAAATATAACTTTAAAATGATTGACAAAAGCAAGGGTTGTTTTAAACACATGCTATTGTCCAATACGTCATCAAAACAGGATTCTTCAAGCGTGTAAGGCAGGGGAGAGGTTTAAACTAAGGTCGAAAAAAGAGCGTTTGTTGAAAAAAAAATAAAGAGAAAAAAATATACGCGTCACCATGACGATTCTGTATAATTTTTTGATCGTCAAATGCAATACTTTATTTGCATGGTGACTAATGATCGCTAATTTCTAACCTTGTCTCTTACCATCGCTTTCCAATTTGATAGGAAATGGCTTGGGAGTGATAATAATTTTTCCTTTCAAAGTATTTGGGTATTTAAAAATCCAGGTAAACGAAAAAACAATTCTTAAGAAAATAAAATCAGGAATAGATTATAAATATCTTAAATGTTCAGAATCACATTAAAATACACAAGTGCAAAACTATAAGTTCCATGGCTAACCACTGCCAATGGTAGTGTGCCGAAACTTTTTTGATAATGTACAGGGTGGCTAATAGGCAGGGTAAAACACAGAGGGAAATGTGTTAAATATCAGTATTTTGTTAATGTGAAATTCTCCTTCTTTAATTTCTTTATATTATCCGAAATATTTTTAAAAAGAAAATATTGGTAGTTTCTTTTTTATTTGATTCTGTTTTTCCCTCACCACTCGCCGTCCTATAGTAAAATTGATGACAAAAATCCCAGGGATATTATTGAGAAAAAATTTCGAAAACTCTAACTAGCTTTTACGAAGTGGAGATTTATAACAACTTCAAAGGCATTACAGTTTTAAAGATGTTATCAGATTCATGAACTTTATGCGCAACAAACTTTTCAATCGATTTTAACCCCAACTTTTTCCCGTTCAAAGAAAGAAAAAGGTTACAATTGTATTGGAAAAAGTCAGAGAAAAAGGAGGAAAATCTGCATTTCTAGTACCAGGCGTAAATATTTATCGCCTATTTGTATCAATCCCTTATCTCTATTCGTTAAAATGTTCGATGTTGGATGAAAAGTCTCGTCTACCGGAGACTTTTTTGAAACTTCAGAAAAAGTTGGAGAACATTGCTGTTTGTTATCTCACTAGGTGTTGTGCGGATATTTCACGAAAAGTTGAAGGAGATCAAGCGTTCGCTCAAAAGTCTCTCAAAATATTTGTGAATCTGGTAGCAGCGTAAGAAAGCACGGAGACGTGTGCAAAAGACAATAGTTACAACCTGCGCCGATCTAGCAGGGTCAGACAAGAGAAAGGAAAATAGTAAAGTCAGAAGCTTACCATCACACGATCACGATACATGGCGGATAACAAAGCAAACTCCTAAACGTTTTGGCGATAGGAAGTTGGTAGACATATGTTCGGCGAGTGAGAAAATTAACAAACTTTGAGCGGTCGTTTGCCTGTACATAGTTGAGGTTATTTAAGATTGTGGGAAAAACTACAGAAATTCTTGTGGTGATTTGCCCCCTTGAATATAAGGAGAGATGACTAATAAATTATAGGCTTTAATAAAAAAAAATAATCTGCTAGACTACAAAAAAAATGGTAGCTTGTAGCATTAGCTATTCAAAGAAGTGTCCAATATTAAAAAATGTGTTAGAACGAGCAAGAGCTTAAAAAATTAAAATTGCACACTGTAAAATAAAAAAAAAATCTGTAAAGCTACTACAATTTTTCTAGTAGATTTGTATACCAAGAACTTTTCATATAACGATAACAGCAAAATTTCATGTAACCGAGGAAGGTTACATGAATTTTTGCTGTTTACATTACATTAAAATTTCTTGAAATACAAATCTACTACGAAAATCTTAGTTTATATATATATATATATATATATATATTTTACAGTGCATGAACAAAATAGAATCATATAATATCACTGCAAAAAGATTAAAAAATGGAATGGTACCTTAAAAAAAAAAAAAAAAAAAAAAAAAAAAAAAAAAAAAAAACTATGCGTGTTAAAAATGCCTAGCTGTCAAAGAGAACATATGTTTCACATATATTTTGGTTTCATTTTACCAGAAAGTTAAAAATACGTCCAAACATGAATTTAATATATTAAAAATTGAATGGTGGGAGGAAGGGGAAGCAAACCATGAATACAACAATCATAAATATTTAAATTAAATTTTAAACTCGCAGGAAGAGAAGAGAGAAACTTGAAAATTAATATATACAGGGTGTCCCCTCTCAACGGTGGCCAATGGCTAATTTCTAAACCGTTGGTCATAGACATATAGTTCCAATTACAAAAATGCTTTAAAAAAGGTAAAGAATTATTTTTTAAGCGATTTAGGTCAAAAAAATGTTTTACTAAAAAATTACGGAAATTAAATTTTTATACGGTCCCCCGGTCCTATAAGTGATATTTGGAAAATTTTTACCACTACTCTAACAAGTAAGACAAAAAAAGTCCCATTCCTCTGCGATCAAAATTGACCGAGTTATAGCTGTTCAAAGTTGAAGCATATTTTTTGCTGCAAAATAGGGGTCAGTCACAAATTTACTGGAAATAAAAATAAACATCAGATAGAAAATTTAACTTTAAACAATTAGAGTAAAAAAAAAAAAAAAAAAATACACTGTTATTTCTGAATTTATGTTGACATTTACATGTTAAAATAAAATATGCAATTTGTGCTAAAAATATAAGTAAAAAAATAACAGAAATTTTTTTAAATTAAACTATGAAAAGCAACAGTCACAAATCGTTACAAAGTGATAGATATTTAAAGCTCTATTAGATCACTCAACCTAATAGAATTTGATGTAGTCCTATAAAATAAATAAATGGAACACACCTAAAATCGTATTAATATTACATTGTCATCGGGTTTAAATAAGTATGGGAATTGAACCTCAATCAGATGATTGTAAGTGAGTTAAAATTTGAATATAAGTTTTGAACTAGGAAAATTTACATACGAAAACTATGAATAAAATAAAAGCTTATCAAAATAACATACCTTTTTAAAATAAAATCACGAAAAGAATCAGCTTCATTTGCTTACAAAATAAAACATACGTAAAAATACAATTGAGGATATGAATTTCAAAACTCGACTTATCTCTTTTTAATTTCTCTATCAGTCTATACAAACCTCCACTATTGTAACAATGCAATCTCAAAATTTATAATGAAAACCAATAGATGCATTTAAAGTTTTTTCGCTATTTCCCAAAATTTGATTTTTTTCGATAAAGAGAATTTTGAAATTCATGTCTTCAGTTATTTTAATAACCAATCTAGAAGTTAATTAATTATAATTAACACTATCATAAAACTTATACGGTGACAGCGTCTTCAGTTAAATCGCTCATTTAAAGCATTTTGTAATTGGAACTATATGTCTGTGACAAATAGTTTAGGAAGTAGCCTTTGAACAGCGTTGGAAATCGACTCCCTTTATAATACTTTAAGCACTTAGTGTACGTTCCCTTAAAGCTCCGTCGAACTCATCCGTTTTCAGCTATAGAAAAGTGGTTTAAGTCATGAAATTTAAAGTTTCATAACTCGGTCAATTTTAATGTTACATGAATGGGACCTTTTCTGTATTACTTGCTAGAGTGTTGAAAAAATTTTACTAAATATCACTTATAGGACCGGGGGACTGTATAAAAATTTAATTTTCGTAATTTTTTAGTAAAACATTTTTTTGACCAAAATCGCTTAAAAAACAATTCTTTGCCTTTTTTAAAGCATTTTTGCAATTGGAACTATATGTCTATGACCAACGGTTTAGAAATTAGCCATTGGCCACCGTTGAGAGGGGACACCCTGTATAACAGAGCTATTGTTAAACATAATCGGAACCAGTATGACATCATTCATTTACTTCGTACCTTTTTCTGACAGAACTAATGATCGGAATTGGAACAAAAAACCCTGCACCAAAAATCGTTATTTCGATTTTTTGGTTGCTTTCCTTTTTCAAGAAAATATGAATCATTAGATATCCATTAAATATCATCACATTTGTTTTATTATTTATGAAGATAAACTCGATAAATTATTAAGACTGAAAATTTGCCAGCAACATATAACACAATAATTTGGGAAATCCGGTGACTCAATCATGGAGAGACTTAACCATATAAAAGAAAGGCTACCCTTAACTATACAGAACCATACGATTAGAACAACTCTATAACTCAAAAAATTGCAAGGAATTGAAAAAAAAAAGGGAAGATGTATTTCCGTAGCGAGAATATTTCTTCTATTTTTAGAAGAAAGTATGTTTAATCTTACGTTAACTAGAATTTTCATAGAAGTCGTTAACGAAAAAAATAACTTAATTGTTTCTTTCATTTGTTCAAAATGAAAAAATTCAGGTTATAAAGAAAATGTCAATTAAATAAATAAATAATATAAAAAATAATTAAAAATGATATTCTTAAAAGAAAAGAGGACAATTTTAGAGCGTATGTGATTTCACATCCCTGCGTTTCACAAAAATGAAAGGAAGGTTGTTCAAAATTAATTTCAATTATCTTTATTTTATTTAAAGCTATGAACCTTACACTGAAAAAAAAATTCTATAATTCTACAGTTGTGAAGTTACAGAGATCTATTTGCTTACTAAAATTTTATCAGTACACTGTACAAAGAAATATGAAAATCTGAAAAATTGTATTGTAAAAAAACTTTAAAGTTATTAAATATATATATATATATATATATATATATATATATATATATTTAGGAAACTGTGATTCCTAGAACATATTATGTAATGGCAGCAATAAAAATTCATGTAACAGGTACACGTTTGCGCTGTAATGCAAAAAACTTGTAACGTTTCTAAGAATTTTTCAAGAAACTGGAATATCTAGAACCTTTTATGTGAATGCAAATCGGGGTACAGGTAAAATTTCATGAAGATTACTGTAAAGATTTCTTCAGCTTTACAAAAACTAATTCTCAGATTTACATCATTTTTCTGTACAGTCTGCATACAAATTTTAGTATGCATGCAGATTTTGATAAATTTACGTCGGTAGAGTTACGGATTTTTTTTACACTACAGTTTTGGTAAAGCTACAGAAATTTGTAGTTTTACAAAAGAATCTACTAAAATCACTGTAATCTTACTGAAATTTCATTTGTAACCTGGCTTTCAAATACATGAAAATCTATAGGCATCCCAATTTCCTAAAAAAGAAGTCTTAGTAACCTTAGAGATTTTTTTTTTTCAATACAAACATGCACCTGTACACTCTTAAAAGTTGTGCAATTTTTTCAATGACCATGTATTCATGCAGCAAATTAAAGAAATCGTAAAGCATAAAATTTTGCTTTTTTATATTCTTTTGTACCTTTAATTATTTCGAATATATGCATAGTAATCAACTATATTAGTAATTGAAAATTTTTGGTTGCTTGTATTTGCTTTTATCGTAGATGGATTATAAAAGTGAAATTTGTTAATTTTTTTAAGCATCTGAGACATTTGTAATCTTTACACAAAACAGGAGATTCTAGAAATATATTTTCTCTAACTCACTTTTGTACACATTTTTATAAAGAACAAGGTCATTTTAAATTATTAAAAATTGTTCGCTTCATTTTAATATTAGTATTTAATTTCATGAACAGACAGATAAAATATGAATTATTAAACAATTTCAAGAGGATAAAATTTGTTACATTTAAACTATATTTTTAATTTTTTTCTCTACTCGCTATTTTAACAGCCTAAATTAACTTGATATTCACTGGAGATACTGAGAAACATAGTTTTAGAAGAAAAAATTGCCGCCTATCTGCTTGCGTGTGTCTGTAAACGCTCTATCTCCCGAGTGAATTGAAATAGAAACTTGAAAATTAGTATGTTCTCAAAATGTAATAATGAGAAGAAACCTGTTAAATTTCATCATTTTCATTTTCACTATTTTGTTTCAGACTCTCGAAATATTCTTTCGGATAAAAGGTATGTAGAAATTTTCGAAATTGTTTATTTTAAAATGTAAATGTGAAAACAATAAAAAAAAAAAACATGAATTATACATGAAAAATCAAGCCTATCAGATAATAGTTGCTGAAATATTTGTAATCGTATTTTTCACGCATCCTAAATAAATAGGGAGTGAATAGTCACTCTATCGCACAGTGAAAATACGCCCAAAGTGTTTATAGTAACACTCTGAGCAAAAATGGAATCGTTGACTCTCCTCCCTCACTTCTGGGATCTTAATATTTACTCTGAATACGGCTGAATAATCACTCTTTCGGAGTAATGACTATTCACTCTTGCTAAAGAACTGCATTTTATCACTCCAGGTATGAACGAATAGTCGCTCTTTCGTAGGAGTGGTTTTTTTTATAGTTAAATTTATAAGAACTTTAAAAGAATCATTTATTTTACAGCATGCAAAGAAAATAGCATTTTTTCAAGCATTTAAAGACTGGAATAAAATACTTTATTGATAATATTTATTTAATTTATGGTTTGTAACACTCATTGAAATTTTAAGGAAAATACTCATTTAAAGTTACATATGAATAAAATTAGATTACAGTCAGTTTAAAACTAAAATATTTTATTCCAATCTTATTCCTTGTGTTTGCTTTAATTGCATGTCCTATAAATAAATATATGAATAAAATGCCCATAAAGCAAGTAATTAACCGAAATATTAATCAGTTAACATTATTTCTTTCTTTCCAGATGCCCATTAAGTTATATTTAACATTTGGTTAATTCCCATGATGTATGTTATTCTTTTAATTAGAAAGGAGTATAGAAAATATGTATCTAAAAGTACAGAACAATAGTCTGCACACATTTTTATTCTTAGAAGGAAACCTCGCGATATTTTGAGAATATATATTCTGTTATTAGTGCAGAAAGAAAATTACAAACGGAGAAAAGAGAAGGAAGGGCAGCTAAACAGACTAAGATGAAGGCCTAAAACAAGTTTAAAAAAAGAAGAAGAAGAAGAAGAAGAAGAGTTTTTTTTATAAATTTGTATTTAGGTTCAGGTTAAAGGACCATTCAATAATTTTGAAACAAAAAATGAATATGCTTATGCTGTGAAAAAAAAATTAATAAATTTGGCACCATATCAACTTTTGCGATCAGTTTTTCCTTTTACTCTTTTTAAAAATTTTTGCTTTTAATCGTTTTTTATATTGTATATTATACATAAGATTATATTTTATTTACTTTTTGTTTATTTACATATATGTTACAACTCGAATGTTCGGCGATTTTTAAAAATACAGACATTTATAATTGTTTATATCAATAAATCTTTTAGGATATTTAAAAATACCTTTAAATTTTATTTTGAAATTCCAATGCATTTCACCTAAATGGCTTACACATGTTTTATTTTCACCTGCCATATTATGCATATCCATGATAGATACGTATTATTGTGGTCTCTAACGACTAGTTTCATAAAAACTGGGAAAAAATTTAATTAAAATATATGCTATTTTGAAAAAATATAAATGAACCTTTTCCGATAAAATATAGAGCTATTATAAACTGAATTTTTTATTTTTTTCATTTGTTCGAGAAATTATCATATTTTGTACGATTACATTCTTACTTTTTTTTATAATAACCCTATAGTATCACTTTTCTACGTCCACTGTTTTTTATTGTCTTCTAAAACAGTTCCTGAACATGTCCGTATATCCTTACCTTACTTCATAAATCAACTTAATGTATGAAGAGTAACTTTAAAATTCATTTTCTTGAAAATAATCAATTTTGAGCGGAACAACAATTTTGCAACTAATTATTCGGTCAGTTTAGAATAACTGATTAATATCTTTCGTTGTTTGTCAAGTGTCACTAGCTACAAAATAAATCTTAAAACTACTTCGCTGTTAACTGCGGATCAAATATTTAACCACGGTAGATCATATGTTAGTAAGTAGAATTTTGTTGCAAAGTTGTGTATATTTAAAAAGAGATGAGGCTGGAGCAGTTTAAAGAAAAGCAGAATTTTTTAAAAGTAAAGCGTGAAAGTTCAAAAGTTTAGAAAGCAAAACTTTTTTAAATAGCTTAAATTGTGTTATACAAGAAATCCTATTTTGAAATAGAGTTTAACGAAATTGAAAATTGCACGCGAAACCTGGAAAAGGAGGTGCGTTTGTAGAATAACTGGTTTTATAAATATACAGATATTCGTGGAAAAGCTGTTGCACGTTTACGCAAAAATGTCATGAATACAAAAGTTTAATATGAATAAATTTATTGATTTTTGTAATACGGAAATACTAGAAAGTAATCACCATGGCAATCTAGAACCATTTCCTATCATGGGATATTATTAAATAAGATAGGATTTAATAGAATGTAGAAAATTTCTATTAATATTCTTTAAATTTTTTATTCGATTTTCATAAAATTTTAAAAATTCGACCAAATTTTATACGTCTGAAATTTGAAATCATTCGGTTGGACAGCTTTTGAGCAGTTATATGCGGACAGAAGCGAAGACAAACAGACGGACGACATAGGCGACGATTATAAATGCTAAGTATGCACTTAATTACAAATACACATAAAAGGTATTTACTAGTATAACCATATTGCATATCACAGTTTTATTTTTGGAAAATTGAATTGGCAGCGTTAAAAATAATTCTTATTTAGTATACTCATTTTAAATTACTTTTCTTTAAAATACGACACAATATTTTATTAATATTACATTATTATTATTATTATTATTATTATTATTATTATTCAAATTGCAGCCAAAATCCACGAGAACGGACTTTCTAAAATCTGCATTTTAGTTCTCAATATTTAGAGCTATAATAAACTTTTTTTTATATAATTTCATTTGTTGGAGAAACTACCATATTTTGCGCAATAACATTCTTACTTTTTTTTATAATATCACAATATTATCATTTTCCTACGACCACTATCTTGAACTGTCTTTTAACCCGTCTTTAAAAGTGTTCATATATTCATAAACATTTGTTTCCCCTTATCTTACTTCATAAATCAACGTAATGGATGAAGAGCAACGATAAAATTCATTTTCTTGAAAATAATCAATTTTGAGCGGAACAACAATTTTGCAACTAATTATTCGGTAAGTTTAGAATAACTGATTAATACCTTCCGTTGTTTGTTAAGTGTCACTAGCTACAAAATAAATCTTAAAACTATTGGCCTATACCTGTAGATCATTTATTTAGCCACGATAGATCATCTGTTAGTAAGTAGATTTTCGTTGCAGTGTAGTGTACATTTAAAAGGAGATGAGACTGGATCAGTTTAAGAAAAAGCAGAAAATTTTAAAAGTAAAACGTGAAAGTTTAAAAGTTTAGAAAGCAAAACTTTTAAAAATTCTTTAAAATTTATTATTCACATATTTTGAAGTAAAGTTTAACAAACTCGAAAATTGTCTAGAATTGTCGAATTCGTTGTTTGTCAAGTGTCAATAGCTACAAAATAATTCTTAAATTTTACTGGTTGGTAACTGTAGATCATTTGTTTAGCCACGGTAAATCATGTGTCAGTAAGTAGTATGTTGTTGCAGTGTAGTGTACATTTAAAAGCGGACGAGACTGCAGCAGTTTAAGAAAAAGCAGAAATTTTTAAAAGTAAAATTTTTAAAAGATTTTTAAATGGCCTTAAAATGCGTTATGAACGAAATTATATTTTGAAATATAATTTAACAAATTCAAAAATTGTGCGCAAAACCTGGCAAAGGAAGTGGCAAGTTCGTACTATAACTAGTTTTATAGATATTCAGATCTTGGTGCAATATAGGTTGCACATATTTGTACATTATTTTAATTTATGCAAAAATACGTGAATACTGAAATTTAATACAATTATATGTATTAAATTCGGTAATATGAAAAACAAATAGATATAATCAACATGACCACCTGGAATCATTACTTGTCATGGGATATCATAACATTATTATTGCATTTAATGGAATGGAGAAAAAATTTATTAAGATGTTTTTAAGTTTTGATGCGATTTTTATAAAATTTGAATAGCTCAACCATATTTCGGAATGATTATATGCATAAAATTTTCAAATCCTTCGGTTGGATAATTTTTATGCTCTTATATGCGGACAGCTAGGCAGACAGACAAATGAACGAAACAGGCGAAGACTATAAGTATTACATATTTATATAGTTACTAGCAGGCTATGCCCGCTTCGCTGATCCATATTTCCAAACGAACCTTGACTCAAAGAAAATGATGATTTAAAAATTTTATTTTAAAGCAGTACAGACAACCCTGGAATGTCCTTCCGTATTGCTGAAAGTCATGCCAACGCTATTGCAATATTGTACTATTGTAAGATTTGGCGAAAATTTGGGCAATTAAGCACCATCTCTTTTATTTTATCATTTATAGTAGAGTTTCGTATGAACATGAGACCGTTATGACAACAGGAATCAAAATGTTCTCGAGCCATCACACTATTACATTAGAGGGCATTGCAATGATTAGTGAGATTGATTATCAAACTCTGTTAACTTTCGGATTGTACATTATCATTTCTTAGTTCTTAAAATCCCGACATCTGAACTTGCACTATGTGTAGTTCTGGTAGCCTACATACAATGTCATTTCATGTTACATTTTTTAATAAACGTCCTCTTCAGCAGGTCTACTGTAGTTTCCTATCTACCTTAATCTGTTCCAGCAAGAATACATAGAGTAAAAAATGTAAAGAATTATTGACAGATAAAGAAGAGTTTTTGTTTGTTTGTATTTATCACACCTATTTATCTACACGTGGGATATAGGCCCTAAGGAAAGGGTGCCCTCCGTGGGGGTGGCAGACGAAGAAGGATGTTTCACATATATATTAATTAGAACAATGAAGTAGAAAAAGTCTGTTTTAAAGCTATATTATTTGAATAACTTTAAAATTGCATCAGTTTCACTGCCTTTTCCTTTTATAAAACAGTTGCAAACATGTAGCCGTTAAATCAGAATAATCTTGATGACTAAATTTTGTCGAAAAATAAATCTTTAGTTTGCATCTAATAAAATCTTTCTACCTTCTGCAATCGATTCCATTATGATTTTTAGTGTCAAACATTAGAAGTGCTAGAAACGATATTGTTACAAATGTACCAGACTTATTTCATGTTTGTCCTCAAATAAATGTGAAATTTACGATCATCCATTATTGGCATTTAATCTTATAGCTTGACGATAATTTTTTGTTCGACGGGATAATGAAGTAGTGTCTAATAGTTTAATATTTGACAAAGTTCTGTTGATAGGGCTTATCGTTAATTAAAACTGCTACATAATTATGAAAAGCTAAATTTTCAGTTGTCGAGATTTCATGTATATTTTTTTCTTAACCAATTTTAAAGTATATTTATTTTCCTTGCATTTTTTTTAAATTGTAATGAATGATAAATTAATTGCAAATATTTTTTCATTAGAATAATTTTTCTGACACATTGAAAATATTGCTTTTTTGGTGATAGTGAAATAACTGCAGATGAAAAAGATGTAATAGTAAGACTAAAACACAGATTTAACGACTGCTTGGCGTATGACTTGGCGGGGGCCCGATAAGTACGCTAATTCTAACAATTTAAATATCCAGATAAAATGTAAACAAATAATGGGTACTACTTGATTATTCCGTCAATCAACTTCGCAAAATTATACAAATGGACATAATTTTTATTTTAAATAACCAAAGAATCAATAAATTACTAAAATGTTTATAGAAATACAAATACACATCGAATTAAAATTGATTGATGACGTAACAATTACGTATAACAAATTTAATGTGAAATGAATGTGACATTTACGATCATCCATTGACATTTAACCTTATACTTTGGCGATAGTTTTTTGGTCGATGGGATTATCAAGTATTGCCAAATAGTATAAACAAATTGTATAAACAATAATATTGCCAATAATATTTAGGTGCAGGTGTCATCTACGGATCCCGTTGGCGCGATTGCAGCAAATTGCGATTTTATGCCTCACGGGGTAATCCGGTAATAGTTGATTATTTTTGAGTAAACTATTTCATTATTTTTCTTTACATTTTTAAAATTATATAAATTGTTTTGTTCCATAATTATTTATTGACTTAGTTTATTATTATTATTTCCTTTTTAAAATATTAGAAAATAAATAAAAGTAATATAAATGTAATTGATATTTGAAAACGGAGTGTTCTCCAAATTGGCATCATAAAAAAATCACGCCAAGGTGATGCGAGTATAAAAATGGAAAAATGTTTGCAATAATATAAACAAAAAAAGTAAACAAATAATTAAAAATTCGCCATTTCGATAGTTTTTTAAAATAACATCAAGCATAAAATCAAATAACATCAAGGTTAATTCTCCAGTCGGGCAGCAATAGTAAATTTTTTTTCGTCTGTTTCATAATAAAAAAACATAAATTTAATAACTTCTAATTAAATAATTTGACTAATTTTCTGTAATCGGATTTATGATCTAAAAGTATACTTAATAGATAAACAAAACAGCGCAATTGTCATGTACGCGCCGAGGTCGGCGCGATAATTTTTTACACAAATTTGGCGGAAACATCGTTTTCGAATACCAGTTTCATATATATATTTAAGTTATTTTCTATTATTTAAAAAATAATAATAATTAGTATTTAAATAATATGTATAGAACAAAACTGTTTACATAATTTTAAAGAAGAGAAAGGAAATAAAAAACATTTTATTAATAATTAAATAACAATAGTCGGGTTGCTATGCCAGGGAAAATAACATCAATTTAGTGTCCATTAGTTACCTCGGTGTGTATATGATATCTGTGCAAACAAAACTTCTGATAATATAACTAGGACTTCCCTCAGAGGGATTAGTCTGAGCGATATTGCTGAGAACATTTAATACTAATTTTCAAAAAGTTAAAAAAAAAAATAATAACATGCTACCTTTAATTGACCATATACTGCCACAAGTTCAAATGACGAAAATGGCCAAAGTAAAATATAGAGTTACAAAATAGTCTATATAAATTCGTATACACGGTTAAAAAATGGAAAAGCAATTTATGCAAAACACTCGTGCATGGGTATAAATTTGGAAATACGCAATGCGTTAAAGGTAATACAGATAATAAAATACTAAAATAACTTGTATCGGAATTTGAGCTCTTTGAAATTACATCAAAAACATAAACAGACACTACAGCAATTTTAGGACCTAAAAATGGCACAAATAGGGAATGGTTTTATATGGTGTATGGATCCCTTAAATAATTAATACATAATAGTTAATATATATAAAAGTATAATATCTATATCTGATTTCTATTGATGCGATGAGGTTCTCGATAGGAATTTAGGGAACTCTCTCTTTAAAAAGTGATACAAGAAAATTCCGAAAACGCCAACAAAGGAATGCAATGCGTCGTTTAACTGCGTGTTCTAGATATAATTAATTCGATTTAAATGGATCGTGCATGCTAGCCACTACATACACAGTTTTATTTTATTAACCATTTGAAAAATGGTTGTTGTTTTCGGGAGAATGGACCCGATGATGTTACCACTTTTGAATGATGTTACCACTTTTGAATGATGTGGTCACTTTTGAATTTAAATTAATTTCTTTACTTTTAGAAGAGTTTTTATTTGAATTTAAATTAAATTCTTTACTTTTAGAAGAATTTTTATTTTCAAACCTATTCTCAAGAAGTTGAGCAATATCTTGGAACAAATAAAATGCTTTACATGCTAAAATGCAATGCTTGTAATATAAGGTACGACACGACATTTGAATATCTCATCTGCATAACATTTGAGATGTCAAAGAATCATCACAAGTGATTTAGAAATCTGAACACATTTTTTCGGCAAAACATGCAGGCTCAAATACGCCAAAGTGAACTCGATTATGCATTTTTACCCGAATAAGTTATTATTTTAAAGACCTGTAATGACAAATGAGGAAATGTCTCTATGATAAAATCTCTTGATTGGAAAAAAATACTGCCCCTCCCCCCCGCATACCATTATGTTTCGGAAGTCTTTTGTGGTAGCCTGTAAGTGAATAGTAAGTTTTCTTTGTGCGGCATATTCTGCAAAATTTATATTCTAGAGCACTTCATAAATTTTACAATAATCTCTTTATGTTTCAACGGTAGTTATAATTAAAAAGTATTTGGAACTATCTCAACCCTTCGGCCGTAATGTAACGGAATATTTTAACTGACCCTATATTTGAACTATGTACCCAATTCTACTAAAATTTCTAATGACTCAACAAAATTTGCATCAAATACATATTTAAAATTTCAATCGTTTCGGTTGGGTAGTTTTTGTGGAGTTATATGTGGACAGACTGATGGATAGTCAGACAGAGGGACATATCAGAAGACGACTGTATGCGCTATGTATTTATATAATTTTGAACGTACTTAAAAAATAGTTAAATTTAAAAGCACATGCCAAAATTTAAACAAATTTCAGCAAGTGTTACTAAAAGACAGTATTGTAGCTGATTTTTTTTAATGTGTCCCTGTAAATAAAATAAAAATGCTATGAATATTCTGTTATAACGTAATCGTAGTGAAACTCGGTGATTTATATCAGTTTCAATCCATCTGCAATAGCGTAATGTCATTAACATACTTTGTGAACGTTTCTTACCCATAGACGATAATGTAATCAAATTCTTTTGGGTGCCCCTTTAAAGGAACTTCAATCTCACATACATCATATACAATACCAAACATGCCTAGGGGACCTTAATAAGGTTTACAAATTGCATTAAAATAAGCGTATATTTACAGGTATTAGAGCGAGGCCAGGCGGATGTATGGACAAAGAAACCTTTGTCCATGGACCACATGGACAAAGAAACCGAATGCATAAACACTTTTCAACTTTGTTGGTAAGTATTAAAAATGGAACCCCAAGGCTCAAGATTGAAATCAGATTGGTCCCTTTAATGCCAAATAAATAAATACATAAATAATAAAGCTCTCCAAAAAACCAGAAAAGAACACGGAACTTATATATGGCATAATTGGCGCCAGAATAACGTTATTTTGCATGGCTTAGTAACCTTGCTATTGTTGTTTATTTCTTAATAAATAGTTTGTTTACTTAATATATATATATATATATATATATATATATATATATATATATATATAGTTTTTTTCAATATTTATCAATTAATCGTGTTTTTATTTATTGTGATTTCATTTTTAAAATAATAGAAAATAATTGAAATAAATATATATGTAACTAATATTTAAAAAAAAAAAAAAAAAAAAAAAAAGATTTCTCCAAATTTGCCCCAAATCCGATGCTTATATATTTGGAGTCAAAAAGGGAGATTTGTTGCAAATAGATGAACAGCCGCATAAATAAACCTGATAAACGTTTATGCTTATTTTTACATATACATATTGTACGAAAGTCACATACGCACTACGTGGCGCGATTTTTTCTCCCGCAAATTGGCAAAAACTTTGATTTGGTAAAAGTTTTGAATATTGCTCTAAATGTTAATATTTATGGTTTATTGTGTTATTTATGTATTTTATTCTATTTATTATTCTATTTACTATTTATAACTGTTTACTTATTGCTTCCACTATTGTTTCTTTTTTAAATAGATTGATGAAACAAAATCAATGGGTTACCATGTGAGACATTCAATCGCCATTTTGTTGCAATCGCGCCAACTTAGAAAGCATATGACATCTGTGGCATATTTATGTTTTTATAAAATTTAACCATAAAAAAATACGTGCAATCACGCAATAATCGCAGGGGAAGACACATTGCTTAATGAGAAATAAGTTTAAGTAATCCATGTAAAAAATATAACAGAATATAATCTATCATTAAAAGTAATATCTAAAGAACGCATGTCAAACACGTATTTTATTTAAAAACGAAATAATTGTTTCCAATCTGCACGCGTGAAATATATAAAATGCTAATGGCAATTAAAAAATGCTATTATAAAGATTACCGCAAAATCTCAAATACTAAGTTACTAAGTATTATGGCTTTTTTGTTTTAAATATATAAATAAATAATAATAATAAAATAGATTTCCTTTCCAATTTTTAGGTGCGTTCGTAATTATGTAAGTACGTAGCACCTATTGTTGTCGCTCAGTCCGTCCGTCCGTCTGTCCGTCTGTCTGTCCGTCTGTCCGCATATAACAACGCAAAAACTACCCAACCGAATCGTTTGAAATTTAAAACATAATTGTAGAGTCGTTTCAAATTTTATGAAAATCGGATGGATAGATCAATTACAGGGACAATCAAAAGGATTCCGTTACATTAAGGTCAATAGAGAAAAAGTTTTAAATGCATTTTAATCGTTTGAAATTTAAAACATATAATTATTGCGTAATTTTGTCGAGTCATTTCAAATGTTATGAAAATCGGATGCATAGATCAATTACAGGGACAATCAAAAGGATTCCGTTACATTACGGTCAATGGGGAAAAAGTTTCAAATGCATTTTAATGATGTTACACATATTCGAACATAATAGAATTGGCATGAATCTATGAAATATATACTAAAATATGTATTCTGTACAATCTGTGACGCAAAGAATTTTTATTATTAAATTACAGGGCTACACAAAAGTATTCCACTATATAATGCTATACGGGGAAACATGGTTTGGTACGTGTTTTAATTATATTCAACTATTTCACATTTTATGAATAAGATATACGTTGCTGAGGTGTAATAAAAATTACTTCCTGCATATTTACAGAAACGTAAAGATTTCGACTACCATTCTGTACCGGAGTACGCTCTACTATATCAGCAAGATCTGAATATTTTTAAAACTTCGTTATCGTACGAACGCACCTCATTTGCTACGTTCACGTGCAATTTCCAACTTGTTTTATTTCATTTAAATATGTTTTATTTTAAGTAAATAAAAATTGCATGCGTATTTTCTTTTCTCCATGTGCTCGAATTCTGGAATTTAACGAAAACATCCAGCGGGTGAAAGTGACGTACATAAAATTTCTGTGACGTTTGCAAATAAATTGTGCTTTTTTATCAGTTTTTTAGTATAACTTTTAAACTATTTGGAATTAATTTTTGAAAGTAGGTGCATTCACGAGGTTACCTTCATAGGTACCATCTGGTACAAACAGGATCTAAATCCGACAAGTACTTTTTGAGATTTGCTTGACGAAAAAATTTTTTTGATTTTTAATATCGTTACGTACTCTGAGTATAAGACTTCGCTACGCTCAGACAATAAATGACGTCATGTTTATTTTCCTTTGAATTTTTTTTTATTTTAATTTTTCACGTGGATACTGTTCAACTAAAAATTAATTGCCGAGGAGAAATTATTGTTCCATATTTTTATTTTCTTGGCAACGGGAAAGAAAATGGTTATTTTTATCGGAAAATTTTTTATTGATTCTGTATGAAAAATAATGAAATTTTGAATTATTAAGGAAAATATTTGAATAAATCAATTAAAAATTAGCCTATGTTCACCGGAAATAGTGTAGCTTTCCCACGGTGAAAGAATTTTTCAAAACCGTCAAGTAGTTTCGGAGCCTATTCAATTCAAACAAACAAACAATCAAATCTTTCCTCTTTATAATATTAGTATAGATGAACGCACGTAAAAAATGTTTGCCAGTATAAAAATATTGCTGGTCGTATTTTGATTTTTGGTACGTTTGAATTTGTAGCTTTAAAAATAATTCTGTTTGCATATTCTCATTTTGAAAAACTTTCTTCCGAATACAATACCATATTTTATTATAATTATTACTATTATTATTATTCAAATTGCAGTTAAAATCCACTAGAATGGACAATCTAAAGTCTGAATTTTATTTCACTTCATTTTATGTTTTAGTTATATCCTATGTGTATGATATTTTTCAAAACAAAAGTTTTCGCTTTTTAGTCCACTCTGCTGGGACTTGTAATATAACACAGATTCGTTATAGAAAGTTCGGCCTGTATGTCAAATTTTTTTCAAAACATATCATAAGGGCTTAACTTCTTGGGGGGGGGAGGGGGAATGTACTCTAATATTGCCAAGTAATAACAGCTGTGTTGTATCTCACCATCTCCTGTATCTACCTGCTTAGATTCCATACGTTATTTGAAAATGTTTCCGAAATTTTGTTTTCAGCTGAAGAAACTTTTTAACAAAATTTGACTACCGTTTGGGGGCGGAATTTAAGCACCGCACGAAGCTAAAAAGTTTAAATGTGAAATTAATTTGCAAACCCGATCAAAAATATTTCACTGTATTTTCATTCTGCAACGCACTTCGGTTTATTTCGACAACTCAAAATACTCAACGACTGTTACTCTGTTAGTAATAACAGTTTCTAATGACTGTAACTCTGCATTTTCATTGACATTGCACGTAATATCTGGACTGCTAATACCATCGAATTTCAACATTCGGCCAGCAAGCCAATACAGATCCATCGCCCTACAAGAGCTTAGTGGGTCCTTTTCTAGCTCTTCGAAATCATATATGTATAAGCATATATTACCTTTACATTAATTTTCTATTAGAATACATTTAAAGTAATCAGTAGGAATTCTTATAAAACGCAGACCAAAGCAAAAAGATTCATAAATAATATTTAGTAAAAGGGTTGATGATGGACTTGGCTAAAAGAATTATTTAAAACAAATTTAAGGAATATAATCATTTCTTCTGTAGCTCCTAAAGTCGAAAAAAAATTTGAATAGCTTTTTTCAGAGACAAAATAAAATATGCTTAAAAGAAAAGAAAATACTAACCGACTTAAAAAAAAAGCACATATTTTTTTATTCGTCAAAGCAGAGATATACGATACAAACGCCGGAGTGAATATGCTGCTATAGCTGTAGATTTATAATAGTGTAAATTTTTTTATTGATCAATCTGCTTCCGTTAACTTCGCAAAATCTATCTATATCCCGACCTTTGTTCAGTCCAGGTTTCGCCGTTTGAAGAAAAAATATCTCGTATCTGTATAAGAGTAATTGTCTGAAAAATGAACGCATTTAGATGGACGATTGCTTTAAAAAGAAATTGAATTTTTAAAGTTTTTATTTAAAAAAGTTCTAATCATAAGAATTTGGTGAAATTAAAATTGTACCACGTGAGTATCTTTTATTTTCAAACAAAAAAAAAAAGAAATATCAAAATCGGTTCATATTTAAAGAAGTTATGAGTTAACAAGAAATACATACAGGTCCTATTCATAACCTACTCCTTTGAAGTCGATTAAAAAGAGTTGAAGTTGACTAATAGAAGTACAAAATATGAAATTGTTCCTATTATCGATGAAATCCATTCTATATGCAACCACATATTTCCATATATTTTGCATTAATAGATTTTGATTTTATTTTTTATAAATTCCTTCAAATACATACGGATTAATACTATGCACAAAAAATTGTATATTTGCCTTATTGTTTTAAAAATATACATGAATTCACATTACAGTATTTTTGCAAAATATTTAAAGAAAGGAGGAAATTTTTAAGTTTCTTCATAGTAGAAATTTCTGCATTTTTTAATACTTATCTCTAAAACCGAGATGAGGAAATTTACTTCGAATAAAAACCATTATATATTTATATATACAGTCATTACCGGATATATGGTCACCCGCTTATAAGGTCACCCCGCTTATAAGGTCATATTTTGTATGTCCATACTGACAGAATATGTATTATGTGTTAAATTACACCGCCTATATGGTCAGTTTCTAATGGCTTCTATCGGATATATGGTCACCTTTAATCTCCCATTTTATTGGTAATTATCTTATAATTTTATACTTTTTCCTTTTCTTCTGAGAGTGTAAAGTGTCAAATGGATGTATCATTCAGCTATCTTCAATTGTCGACTTCTTTGTATTGGTCATGCGGTATTTTTCATTTTTTAATAGCTTTAGAAAGAAATAGATAGACATACTGAAGGAGGAACATTTACCTTCTAGTCTATTTTTCCCAATCGCTGAATCTTCTGCGATTGTGTTAAAAGCCTCAAATACGAACTTCCGTATGGTAAAGAAAGAAGCATTTTTATAGCAGTAAAATAGGGTGTGACCTTTACCTTTTAAGCGGAGCCTTAGAGATCGCGATAATATTGTATGATAGATGCACGTCCACCCTCGACACTTTTCCTTATCGGTAAGAATTTCCAAAGCTCTAGGAATTTATCCTCAACTGTCGCTCTAAGTTGGAATAGGATATTAATGAAGATAATTGAAGATTGTCTTAGGCATCCTTGGTTTCTCGAATATGAAGAATTATCGTCTGAAGACGATGATGATGACGTACTCCTATTTGAATACGCAAAAAATATTGAATGTCGTTGGATCAATGCAAAACAAACTGACATAAGCAGTTGTTAGTAATGGGATACTGTATTACCAAATAAGAGTGGTAACAGTTTCGCCTTTTCTGTTTTTTACGCTGCGAAAAAGACTGCTTATTGGACGAAGGGGAAGTCGAGTTAAAATATGCTTCATGCATATTGCTTTTATTTTCTAGATACTCGCAGCTAACGTGACATGGGTAAAGGCCATGGTGAAGCTTCTATTCTATAAATCGTTTCCGATGTTTTATATATAAACATCGAAATGATGGAAACGATAATAATTACAGTAAGTGCGAAGTTGAAGCGATAACACAAGCAGAAACTTTTAAAGCACTAAATATTCTCAGAATATTTTACTGATTACAACTGCACAGAGGAACATTTTAAATAAGAAAAGGTAGTTTTAACAATTACGATAAAAACAAACCTGCAAAAAAGATTGTTTTACTATTACGAGTATACTCATCAATTCGAAAATTTAAATGTATAACAATTTTTTATAACTTATTTACTATTAATTATATCTTCATAACTTATTTGCACATTATTTTACTAATTAACTAACTTATTAACAATATTTTATTGCTTAAAGTAAAATTCCAGCTTACACCGCATATAAAGTCACCCCGTTTATAAGGTCATATTTTTCAGGACCGCACGGGTGACCATATAACCGATACTGACTGTATATATTTAAATATTAATATTAAAGCATACATTTTTAAACTATACCAATTGCAAAAAAAATATTTTCTATGGGGCTGTCTATAAATAATGTTTTACTTCTTTCTCTTACTTTTCACAAAGTGTCACACTTCACACTATCCCCTAATTGTCACATGTCACACTATGTTATGTAAACATACATACTTGAAGTTCAGAAACAAAGAACTAAATTATAGCTAATGTAATGCTAAAGCATACATTTTCGAACTATATGAACTGCACAAAAACTATTCTGTATGGGGCTGTCTATATATGTTGTCGCACTTTTTTCAATATTTTTGACCTGCTCCGTCTCTCTTTGTCACAAGATGTCACATTTCACCATATCCCCCATTTGTCAAATGTCACACAGTATTATACAAACATATATACTTGCTGTTCAGAAACAAAGCACTACGTTATAGGTCATATTTCAAATTTTATTTGTAAACTTTAACTGTGTCTTTTAATGGCATTTGTGAGCATAACAATAAAAATGATTCATGTACTTATTTTATATTATATGAAATTAATTTTTGCAACAAAAAACATAATTATATATAATAGCAATAAAATATTAACATGAAATAACAGTTGAAAACAGTAGTATTTCGGTATTTGAAATGGGATTTAATAGTATGTTTGGATTAAGTTTATCTTTATTTTATGAACACAAAGTACTTTAATTTCAAAATAAATTCAAAATTTGATTTCTTGATTTTTAATATTTTTATTTTAACCAAAATGTATGATGTCACATTCCTTCTTACTCCCCTCCCACTTTCTTATCACAAAGTATCACAATTTTACGAACCACTCCCCCCCCCCCCCCTGCAAGCGCGGCAACATTTATGGAATTATATTCGAAAAAGTTCCAGTTTTAACTAATATAATTAACGAAACCACTCAAAAGGGTTTAAAAAGACCTATAATCGGATCAATCGTTTTGAATATCACAAACACAAAAAGCTATAAATTATTCTGCAGATTGAAACTGTATTTTAAAATTAAGATATAATTTTCAAAAAGTTTCCATTCATCCAGTGTTGAATTTAAGACAAATTAATTAAATAAATATTAAAATTCAATTTGCACAGACGTGCAAATAATAGTTTTAACCCTTTATCCACCGCATTATGAATTTATAAAAATTTTACATTTTAAAGCATTTTACTTAAATTGTTTAAACTAAATTAAGAGATTTACATAATCATTTAATAAATTTTTGAAGGATTTTGGAAGGATTGAAGGATTTAGAAGGATTAGTTAATTTTAAATTTACAGGGATTTTGTGCAATATTTATAATCCCATTCAAATCTTTTATTTTAAATTGTTTTCTTTGTTCCATGTAGGCAGGTTCCGTGCTACCTATAATTAAAATCTCAGTGTCCAGAAAGTGAAAAGAAATAAAGTGTTTTTTAATATAATCAGTGCCTATGGAATAATTTGTGTAGTGTGTGCATTAATTTTACAGTTCCGTCTCGCAAGGAAGTAAAAATAATTATTAATGTGAATAAATAGTCTTTGAATTAACTATGTGCTAATGTGATATTAAGAGTTCTATAAAGGTGTTTTCTGAAACTTTCATTGTGAGATTTGTCGAATAATATTCTGCTTAAATTAGTGAAGTGTTGTGCTCAAATAATGGAAGTGTTGTGTTTAAGAAGATATTGTTTTAAGAGTTAATGAATATTTTGACAAACAAATTTTTTGATACCGATCGCTGGAATTTTTTTTTTTTTTTTTTTTTTTTTTTTTTTTTTTTTTTTTTTGAGCTATTCTTTTTGGAAGCAGTCAGAAGTTTAGATGCTGCTCTTCATATTTCGTGAAAATTTTCTTTGGAACGATTTTGCCAATTAAAATTAAAGTCATATGTTGGTTAAATCTGAAGATGAACTGTTTAAATTATTGTGTGATTAAGATATGGAGAAATAAGTTGGCTTTTTGTATATTCAGTGGACTTTTTGTATATTGAAAGAATAAAGTTTTCAGTCTGTTTTCGTGGAATATGATAAGAGGAACTGTGCTGATTTTTTTAAAAGTTTATCGCCTCTAGAGAGACAGTACTTTATTTTATTAGTGTGAAGAACGACGATAAGACCTGAGTATGGTCTGCGTCCTAAACATTGGAGTTTATACATTTTTGTCGTGAATGTCATGGTGCAGCAAGCGAAGTGTGTGGGCACTATGAAAGTTTGATTGCCCTGAATGCTTACAAGAACCTTTCAGCTTTGTTTTTCTTGAACTGTGCCCTACATAGCCTATGACGACTTTGCCCAGTTGGTCTTTTTGCTGTGATGCCTTGTGGTGCCTGAAAGGACTTCATCCTGATGAGTTTTTGTTTCGATCATGAACTGTGATCTACAGTGCTTGAAATGAGTTTATGAATGAGCTTTTGCTCCAAGGAATCATGGACTTAGATGTGACAGACTGGATCCTGCATACCTTCAAGAGCTCTGATAAACTGGGAATCTACTTGGCCATGACGTTTTTGCATATTTTGCCATGACGTTTTTGCTACTGGTTCTGGTACTTTGTGTGATGGAGGACTTCTGCAGTAAAAGTGAAATTTTTAAAATTATTTTTATTGAAAATGAAATGATTTTTTTTAGTTTAATAGAAAATAATTAAATGGATAAATTTTTAAGTAGTTTATGTGAAAAATATTATATAGAGATATTTATTAAAAATTAAGTGTTAAAACCTTAATAGTTTTGCTATATTTTTAAATTTAAACTGTTAAATTTAATTTTGAAGTTTAAGTATAATGAAGTTAAAAATTGTTACATATATATATATATATATATATATATATATTTGGAATTAACATGCCTGCATTTGAGGATTTTTGAAAAATATAAGATTTTGTGAGTATATATGAACTTTGGATAAATTGTGTAATGTTTTAATAGAATCTTTTTTATATTTAAAATGTTTAATAAATGTAAAGTTTTTTAAATACTTATAACGTGCTTAAATGGTAGGAAATCAGTTTTTGGTGCTGTTTACGTGCAGAAATCTATGAATTATTAATGAAAGTTTATAGATATTTTTGAGTAATTTAATATTTTAAATTTTGTTTTGTGACATGGCTCCAGAGGTTTACTTGATTTTGCTGATTTCCTGGAGTTTATGTCTTATTCTTTTAAATTTAAAGGTTTGGTATTTTTTATATATATAATCTTAAAGTTTAGCATATTATGTTTTAAAAAATCAAGTATATTTTTTTTCAGTATGGGAGGTTTCTTAATTATTAGTGTTAGATTTAGGGAAACATGATCTCACGAAAATTTTGGCATATTAAGTACAGAATATTCTAAATAAATTTGAATTTTTATTTACTGGATGAATTTCATAATTTATTTTACACAAGTCATGGATTTAGTGCATATAATCTATAATCGGAGATAAATATTTCCTTTCTTTTTCTGAGTTCTCATAAAAATATTAATTTTTGCAATATGTTTTACAGATTCTTTTTTTTTTAGAGTTTCAGAGTTTATTTAGAGTTTAAGAGTTGTTTTAGAATTTAAGAGTTGATTTAGAGTTTTAGAGTTGATTTAGAGTTTTAGAGACATGGAAGAGATCCACCATTTTAAGTGTTAGGATTTTCGAGTTTGGTCTGGTACATTTATTTTTGTCCTGTTAAAAGTGTATGCAAATGTTCAATGAAATATGTATTAAATATGATTTATTTTTACAGATAAAATGAGTAATTAATGTTTGTTTATTTGTGTTTTAAGTATAGTTGATTTAGTATGTAATTTTTCTGTAATTGTGCAATATTTTTTAAATATAAATCACAAAAATAGCAATAGATACTTTCCATTTTGGGAAATGTGAAAGGCATGATCCCGAAGCTTGGTGCTACACAGATACCCAAATTGGAAAGATTAAATTAGAATAAGTATTGAATATATACATTAAGTTCTCTGTGGATAGCTTGCTGTTGTTGTTATAGGTTTTCCGTTGTGGGCAATACAATTGTCATGTTTTTTGAGAATAGCATATTCTAGGGATCAGTATATTTAAAGATTTAAATTGTTTACTTACCCTCTCTGGTGAATAGAAATGTAGAATCTTCTGCGTTGGATATCTTAAGTGAATAGTGTATGACCACCCCACGAAAGCTTGAAGATCCGCTGAAATTTTTCTATTGGTTGAGAGGTAGTTGTCATAGTGGAGTATGGTTTAAGCAAGTTTGGTGTAATCAGAATTTGGAAACTTTTGCTACAGAGTTTTGGTTAAAGGATTTTTTGCAGTTGTTTAGTGTCATGCCTGCTCAGTGCTAATATGAGAAATAATTTTTAAAGTTGACTTTTGTTAGTTGGAAGTTGAAAGTTGGTCACGTGTAAGGCTAAAAATTCAACTCTTTTGATGAAGGGGTCTTTGAAGATCTGATCCATATTTTGATTGAGTTGATGGATCTTTTTGCGGATTTTTTTTTCTGGTATTCAGTTTAAGCAATTGTGAAATGCTGAAATAGATATGGAAATAAATTAATAAAGTTTTTGTTATATTAATGTAATAGAACAGATTTAAATATTTTATGTTAAATTCAACTGTAGGATTGCATTTTTTTTTTTTTTTTTTTGAAGTTGTTAGATTTGTCTCCTGAATGTGGAAGGAACATCTTTCAGCTGGCTTGTCAAGTTTTCTAAATGTGTTAGACTTGGTCAGATAAAATTCAATCTCCAGTGAATATAAGAGCAATAGTTTAGGGGAATCATGTTGTAGTGAAAGAGCAAATGAACCCTATGGGCTAAACTTGGTTTAGTTGGAGGCGTTTAGTATGTGATGAACTCTCACGGAATTGCTTGTTTTCAATTCTTGGGCTGAATTTTTGGATATTTAATAGAAATTTTTCGGAATGAAAATTTTTGTTTTGAAAACTGATGTTAAATTTGCTAAATGTTTCTGTGTTTAGTGGAGGGGGGATTGATTTTCAAATGTTAACTTTGATCCTCGCTGAGTGACAGAAACAATCATGTGATAGTATATTCAGTCAGCTGTGTGAGTTTTTGGGCTTGTGAGGAGTCTAATTTTTGTGAAAGTATTTTTGTACTGGTGGACTATTTCTCGGCAATAAGGAGTTTCTATGGTCTTGGTGTCAACATTGGTTGATCTGTCCTAATATGTTAAGTATGGAAACAATAGTTTATTATTTGAGGTTTATTTATGATTGTCTGAATTCAAGTAATCTGTATCCGTGCTACAACTCTTGCCTATGTGATTTTGTGTTTTTCGAGAAAGTGAGGAATGGAGACCTGGGGCCCCAGGCAAATTGGGAGAGAGTGAAAGGATAGCCGGGTGTACACGGCGCTGAAAGTTGTATGAATGTTATGTACCAATTTAATTATATGTGTCCTCCGGACTCTTAGGAGATGTTGTAGCTGAAACTTTGTTTTTATTGGAAATTGACTGCTGTGAAGGATAGGATTATTTTTGAAAATGGAGTCATGTGTTGATGCCAGACCGGGAAGTTTGTATGTTGTAAAAATGAGATTTGGTTACCTTTGAATTTAATCATGGTGTTCCACTGTTCTTAAATTTTATAATTGAATATTAAAGATTTTTGTTCTTTTTATTCAATATGTGAAAATAATATTTTTATATTGTTTAAAACAGTTAATTGTGTAAGATATATTATTAATGTATATGATAATTGAAATTTCTTCCTATTATGGACTTTGAAGATTGTTTAATGAATATTACAATATTGAAAAAGTTTAATAAGTGTAAGATATTGACATGGTGTGTTCTTGTTGAAATATATGTAGGGTTTTTTCAAGTGTGTATAAGGTATATACAAGCAGTATATATCAATATTTTGAATATGTTTTAAAATCTAGGAGCCAGATCGAGTGGATCTTGTTGGCATGATAGTAATTTTAAGAGACTACCTACCTGGTAAAAGTTGTTTTTTGATATGTGTAAATATTATATAAAAGTTTTTATTTTGTGTATAAATATGTTTGAATATTTTGGGTGTTGGGCTCAGCTGGAACTTTGGCTAATTTTTATTGTTTATTCCCGGTTATTGTGTCTTCTTTAAAGATTTATTAATATATTTAGAGTTAGTGTACAGTAGGGTGGAGCGAAAAAAAAATTTTTTTTGAAAATCAAAAACGGGTAGGTGTTAAAAGTTGCCTTTATACTAGTACATCAACTGCGTGAAATTTTACCGCTGAAAAAAAATGGCTTGAGTCTGCGCTTTTGCTCCAAAAATCGAAATTTTGGGTAAAATTTGTCATTTTTTGACATTTTTTCAAAAAAATTAAAAACTTCCTACAGAGCTGGTTAGTATTTAAAAATGTTGCTTAGACCTTTATATTTATCTGCTTAACATATTTAAACTATACAACAATATCTGTAGTCTGTATAATTGGAGCAAATCTGACAACTTTTTGTGAAAAATCAGCGTTAACCTCTCTATTGGAGCATACAACGAAATGTTGTTTTGAATGTATTTCTTACCTAGCTGCTTTCAAAACTACTGTGTATATAACTCATAGAGGTGGTTGCATTATCCCACCCGTCTCAACCACCCAATCATCTAGGCCCAGTGTTTTATTTATGTAATGAATTGCTATTTTTTTCCCGAAGACGTGTATAAGTTTTCTACATATCTAAGTAATTTATCTCTTCACTGACTGTATTCACTGACTTTTCATGATTTGGATCATGCTGGCGTGACCTGCTGCACGTATATTTTTATACCATGTATAACAGAAGAGAAGCTGAGTAATGTATTGGGTATGTTCTTAATTGAACCTATTCAGCAGTCTATTATCTTCATTAAAATTTCATGCAATTAGTACATTATGATTGGAAGTTCTGTTATCACAACATTCTTTCAATCAATTACATTTTATATGCAATGATCTGCCTAATAATTGATTGTATGAATTCAATTTCTAGTATGTCATCATTTATTGAACCTATTACATTGAATATATGCTGAGAAGCTAGCTGTTTAATATTATGACGATCGTCACAGAGGATTGCAAACAAAATTTGCGTGTAAAACAACAATATTTCTAAAGAAGTTTTAGCATGTTTTATGTCGTTTCCTGTGTTGTTCCGTAGTCTAGTAATTTCTAACAAGATTTTAGATCTAATATTCAAGTGTGATGTACATTTGGTATAAAACATCCCGCGGTATAAACTTGGATTATACATTTTGTGAGTGAACATATAGACGCTGATTGCCAATCTGTGCTTATATAAAGCGGAAAATTTTATTAACTTTATGAGCTGTCTTTTGTGTGAGATGTTCTCTAAATTCCTATTCCCCATTCTTTCTGAGAAATAGCTTTCCTTATGAATTAGCTTTGCAATCTCCGACAGAAATTTCTAGTCTGTTCTGAGTATCTTTTTCTCAATTTGAGAAAATATTTTTCAAAATTATTCTCTATTTTATATATAAAAAAAATTGCAATAGGAAGTGAATAGTACGTAGACAAAGATTTTCCTTATTGATCCAGTGAATCCATGTAGCTTAGAACGTTTTATATCGACTTCTCTAATAATTGACGCAGAGGAAATTCACTGGAGTTGAAGTAGCGAATGATTCAATATTATACACAATTCTAAGCTTACCCCATGCAAAATGGTTCATAGTTACAAATAAAATTCTCCTAATTTTAAATGAGCACTTATAGTCGATTAGAATTCGTACATTCCCTCATAAAGTACTATGCATTATAAGTTTATGCCCAAGACATTTCACCATCAAATGTTGTCCATTCATAAAAAGGGGATCTAAAAGTTAATAGGAAATTACCTGGATACGAAAACACTTAGAAAACGGCATAAAACTAATGCAAAAAAAAAAGGTTATTTTCAACAGCGTTTGCTTTACACATGGAGAACAAATTTTCATTGCAATTCTCTCTGACGATCACCATCACATTAAACAGCTCGCTTCTCAGCATATAAAAAATGGAAAAGTAGAATAAATGATGGCATACTTATAAATGAAATATCTGAAATCATCTTTGAAGCAAATCATTACGTAAAAAAATACAATTGACTGAAAAAATGTTGTGGTAACAGAACTTCCAATCACTATTCATCAACTGAATGTAAGTTTGATAAATTTAAAAGATGGCCGAATAGATCCCTTTAATAATATTCCCGTACATTACTCTGCTTGTCATTTTTTTGTATAAACTGTAAAAATATACATGAAGATAGTTACAGCATCATGTGGATGCAAAGAACAGATGAACAAGGTGGAAGCATCGAAAACATGCCAAATTTTTATAAAGAAAATCATAAATCAATGTATAAATAAAACACTGTACTAAGATGATCGAATAGTTGGACCGGGTGGTATAGGAAATATAGCCACTTCCACGACGCATGTCCAAGGTAGTTTTGAAAACAAGAGCTGTATTAAAAACAACAATTCGTTATATGACCCAATAGAGTGGTAATACTGTTTTCTTACTAAAAGTTGTCTGTTTTGCTCCAGCTATAGGGAATAAACATATTGTTTTATAGTTTAAATATGTTAAGCAGATAAATATAAAGGTCTAAGCAACACTTTTAAATACTAACCAGCTCTGTAGGAATTTTTCAATTTTTTTGAAAAAATGTCAAAAAAAGACAAATTTTACCCAAAATTTCGATTTTTGGAGCAAAAGCGCAGACTCAAGCCATTTTGTTTCAGCGGTAAAATTTCACGCAGTTGATGTACTAGTATAAAGGCGACTTTTGGCACCTACCCGTTTTTGATTTTCAAAAAAAATTTTTTTTCGCTCCACCCTAGTGTACAGGTGATTAAGTGCTGTTGAGATAATGGTCCTTTTTAAGATGTTATCCTTTTTTGTTCTAAATATGGACATCGTCAGGATGCACTAGTGTGTTAGGCTATCTTTAAAAGGATTAAAACTATAATGGTGTATTTTAATATTCTTGTAGTCGTCTCTCCTTTTTAGATAAAAGTGTTAAGAGGGGGGTTTTGATAGGATTTAACATCAGTAGGATACTAGCAGTTCTTATCACTTTTATCTCCTTTCTAATATTTCTGTTTAGCACTAAAGTTTAAATGATATTTAAAACAAAGGCTATAAAGTTTATTTATCAATTGTTAAAAAATTAAATTTAAAGTTAATGTTCTATTTAATTCAATCAATAATTGAAATTAATTGTAAGATTTGGTAAGTGGAGAATTGAAAAGGATAATGTAAAAATAGGAGATCTAGTGTTGTTAGTAGAGGAAAATACACCAATTAATAAGTGGCCATTAGGCAGAATTATTGAAGTATATTACGGTAATGATGAGAAATTTGGCGTAGTTCAAGTAAAAACTCAGAATGGAATTTTTAAAAGATCGATTAGTAAATTATGTATTTTCCAATGCCTGAAAACCATAGTATTTAAAAAAAGGATAAAAGATAAATATATATATATATATATATATATGTGTGTGTGTGTGTGTGTGTGTGTGTGTGTGTGTGTGTGTGAGTGTTATATTGTTTTTTCTTTCAATTTTTATATTTGAGTAAACATATATAGTGACCTTTTGTATTTATTTGTGTAAATAGTGTACTTGGTAAAAAAAAGAGTTATTATTGAATGTGAAACATGTCACTGGAGGCCGGTATGTTCCATGTAGGCAGATGATACCGCGCTAACTATAGTTAAAATCTCAGTGTCCAGAAAGAATTATAAGACTGTAGAATTATAAAATATACAAAGATGATGTTCTTACAAGATAAATATAGAAATATTTCCGAATTCAAAAATCCCCATCCCCCTCCTTCAGCGCCAAGAAAGCTAAAAAAAAAAAAAAAAAAAAAAAAAAAAAAAAAAAAAAGACAAAATAAATTATTCTTTTAAAAACATTTTTGCTTTGTGTAACCAATAATACTTTTGGAACAGAATAAAATAATGTATCTGTAACTTATTCTAAACAGTATTACAACTAATTGACGTATTAAAAGCATTTTATAATAAGCAATTTTTATAGTACTTATAAGTACCGTCGGTAGATAAAGGGTTAAAATGTTTTTAATATTGGCATTTTGCTACTTTTTCTCAAAAATAGACACTTAATACACAAGCTTAATTTTCCTATGTTTTTATCAGATTAACTCGCTCTATTATTTCTTCTTATAACTAAAATAATACCTATCTGTAAAAATGAACAACAATGACAACTCCATTTAATTAATACCAAAAATCACAAAAAATGTGTGTCGATTATGCCCAACAAGAAACCAAACTATTTTTAACTCCATATTCAGCCGCTTATTTTCTGAAATTCATTTCTCTTAAATCTCTAAACTTTCTTTTGGCTACTTTTTATTTTAATTTCATTATACTTTTAATCCTATATTTAACTCCAATAAACAAGAATTATATATTTATAGAAAAATCAAAACATGTAGAATTATTTACTAAATACCTTGTTTCTTTGCTAAATTTAAACATTTATAATCGTTAAACTAACTTTTCTGCATAAATTGTCTTTTGATGCAAAATATTATTATTTATTTTTCTTTCGAACTATGCATATTTATGAATAATGATTCCCATATATTTTTTTTATTTCTAAGCTTCAAATATTACATTTTGAGATATATAATTAAATACAATGAACAAACACCATTTTATATTAATCTTCAGTTCTTTTAAATCATATTTTGAATAGCAGGTATGTATAAGACATGTGTCTTCAAGGATCTTTGCTGAAAAGTTTTACGAAAATTCATGAATCAAAATTTTAATAAGGAGTTTGTTTTTTACAAATTTTTTTGTGATCGAAATTTTATGCTAGAAACATAACTTAGAGTGCTGTAGAAATTCTGTTCATTATTTTTATAAACATTAAATGCTTCGAACATTAAAATTTTGATTAATAACTTTTCATAGACTAGTGCATACTTTCATTCATTAGCTGTCAGCAAAAATGAATTATTTTTTATATATAAAGTAATAATTGTTTTAGTACATTTTTTTTTAGGTTGACATGGTGATTATGCTCCATTAAAGAGGTAGTAATATTATTTCTGTATTACTTAGTTTAAAATATAAAATCATTATAAATTATCCATTCATACATTTTTGCATAAGAGTGCAGCAGGTCTTACACCATGATCTGAATATTTTTAAAACTTCGTTATAGTAAGAACGCACCTCATTTCATAGGTTTGAAGTGCAATTTTCGACTTGTTTATTCTTATATTTGTGTTATATGAAATCTTTCAATTTCTGTTTGTATAAAGTTAAATATAACACAAAGTGTTTTAAAAAGCAGTTATTCGAAGAGCTGATGTTGAGGCTCCTGATCTGCAGATTTACTTGTTATTTTTATTATTCAATTAATGATAATTTAAAGGTTTTTAAAAAAATCCTTAAATCAATCAAAAAAATTATAGCAGTTTATAGTATACATAAAATACCTAATGCTAATAATAGATATTAAAATCTAAAAAATCCAGTCCTTTGAATGATGATGATAAGACAACGTCTCTTGTTAAATTATGTCACAAGTATTTACACGGTTTAATGTTTAGTTAAAAATTTAACTTTATAATTTTTTAAACATTTCTTCTGATGTTATAAATGTATTTTCAAGTGATTTTAGCAAATACAATTATGTGTCCCAAATTAAGGATTAATATGAAATTAATGCGTTTATACAAGATATTAAAAAAAAAAAAAATTCGTAGCCAATCACAGATTTTAAGATACAGAGTACTGTACGAGTTAACTTATTGAGAATTAGATTTTTTCGCAGCATTTTTGCTGATCTTTGTTACCATTTAAATTAGATTATTAATTTTAATTTTGAATTTGTCTGGCTGGCACCGACTCCAAAAAATCAAATTAATGTACCTAAATATGATAATACGTATGGTAAATTCTATGCTCTTAATTATTCGCTATTATTATTATGTAAAAGAATTAGTTTTCATTTTGCATTGGTTTTGAAGTCAGTTTTATTTTTGGTAGAAAAAAATATTTTTCTCTTTTTAGTTAAAAATTAAGATTTTTCTTTATTAATACTTTTTTATGGAAATTGCTGATTTTCTCTCATCAAAAAGTATTAGTCTTTGGAAATTGACAATAAAAAAATCTTCGGCTTACAAAAATGGTTCTACGAAATAGAGAAAAGAAGTCCAATAACTTATGAAAAGATGACCGAGAAAAGACTAGAGTGCAAAAGATGTGAAAAGCGTTTCATCAAATGCCTTGTCATTAATGAAATTTCTATAGTGCCAAAAGATAAGTTTTGGCACATCTCATTTAATGCGATTTTGTGCACAGAAGTTTTCTTTTGTGAAACAAATCTTTTTTGACACCCACATTTTACGTTACAATATGTTGTAGTAATACCTTTCTGTTTCACAAGAGACTTTTCCGTGAACTCGATTGCGGAAGTTTAGAAAATCGATCTTCATTTACAGCTATTAGTCATAGTTAGTGCATCATAATCTGTCTACACGTTACTAATTGACGTATTTTAGTAAGCATAGTACAGAAAAACGTAGAAGTTTTGGAAGCAAATCATAATATTCTCATAAATATATATGTAATAAAAAAAAAAAAATTTGCGCCATTTTTTTTGTTTTGTCTTAGCTTCAATTCTAAATTTGTGGAACATATTTCAATCTTAGTTTCGTAACTTGTAACAGCTAAAATTCTTTTTCTTACTTTAGATATTAATAAATTATTTCTTGCTTCTCAAAAAGGCGGGAGGTATTTCGTAAGCTTTTTACTTTCTGGAATATTCCTGGGATTTTAATTTAATTTTTTATTTTTAACATCGCGTGACAGGTGTTACTACGCGTAGCTAAAGGGCTTGTTCTTCCGAGGAAAAAATATAGTTCTTGCGAAGGACCGCCTGCTACGACCAATTAGAATTGATCATTTTTGTCCGTTTGAGGCTCGAGTTCATCCTAATTGGTTTTTTAAAATGATTGACGTGGAGTAGGAGGGCGCTAGTTTTGTCATGAAAATGATTTTTTCATTTGGTCTTTAGGAGGTTAGAATGCATCTCTCCTTTAAACTACTCGGAAGCCATGTCATTTTTTCCGAGAATGTAGAACGTCGAGAATGTTGCAGCTTAGTGAGCGAAGGCCGTAGTGATAGATGTGTGGAACGGTGATCTGTGGAGTAACTTAAGTTCGTGCTCTAAATAAAAAAGAACTAAAAAACTGATTTCTTGCATTGTTATTGGAGAAACTCCTACGAGAACAAATCCATGGCTTATCCACTTACCAGAACGACTGCTCATCCCACTATTGAGTCTTAGTGAATTGTAGTATTCTACAAGATTATACACTATTATAGAACATCGCCGTCGTTATTATTACATTTTAGCCGGTAGGATGGAGATGAACCGGCGTTCGATTTTGGAATAAGAATTAACGAGCTCATCAACTATAAAATGAACCTTTGTATGGGAATTGCTTCACAACGCTGTTTGTGTTTGCCATGTTCGATGAACGATTACTCGGTGAAACATCTGTTGTGATGGTTTTGTTCTGAGACGCATCTAAATCTACAAAGTAATGCCACTGGTGTTGCAAGGAATGCTGTCGAAAGAAAAAAAAAGATCCCAGATAAATAGGAATCTTTAATACGATCTTCATCAGAGCTTAATGATAATGAAGAATCCTGTGAAAAAAAAATCATAGGAAATATGTTGTGAAATTTCATTTGTGATCATTGTTGGCACCTACAGGAGGGAAATTCTTTGTTTGTGAAATATGTCTCACAGTATTTTTTTTTCATAATTAACATCTACGAAATCATCTACTGATTATTACAGATAAAGAACACCTGCACGACAAATTTCAACATCATTTGCTTTTATTTATTTATTATTGTATTTTCTAGGTAAAAGTGCAGAAATATTATGATAAATTTTCATTTCATAATAAATGAACACTTCATCACGATTGCGAAACCACGGTTGATACCATCGGTAATATAAGCTAATTGAAATTTGCATCTGTGAGTCGTATCTACGAAGTGCTTTATTTTTGTTTATTTTAATAAATTTTAGGTATTTGAACAAGGCCACATCGAGGTGTCTGTAAGTTATTATTTATTATTTTATTTGTTTATTGATTAAGAGATTTTAATAATAATTTCTTTGTTTAAATTCTTGATTTTTTCTTTCTCCTTTATTATAGATATTAAAAAATAAATTTGCTCTTAATTTATAATTAATTGAAATTTTCTGCTCATAGAAATTTTATTTAGTTTTAAAGGTGTTTTTTAATACGAATGATGGATTATTTTGTTCTTAAAAAATACTCTGTTGCTAAATTTATTTTCAATACGTAAAGAAAAGTATTTTTGTTCTTAAAATTATTTGTTATTTCCCATGTATGGAAAACCGATATTTATTATTTTATTATTTTATTACTTATTTATTTATTATTTATTTATTTCACATGAATTCAAACAGAATTGATTTATTTATTATTTATTATTTTTATTGTTATTTATTGAAGTATTTGAAGTATAGTAATTGAATTTTAATAATTGAAGTATAGCATTTAAATATTTTCCATATGAATTATCCTTCTTTCATGTTATTAAGGTCAGGATTAGTAAAAGAAGAAAAAATGTCAGAAAATAAACTTGATATTGTCCCTTTTGACTTTGAGTCAGGCATGGACATTTTTAAGTGATTTAAACACTTTGATAATGAATGTTCTGGAGAAAAAAAAGATAATGAGTGGGAAAAACAAAATCTTTCAAAATATTTAAAGGGGGAAGCGCTAAAAGCTTATATAAATGATTGTTTGGATTGTGCTACTTATGAGGAAATTGTCGAGATTTTAACTGAAAAATTCATTAAGGTTAGAGTTCCAAAATTTTCTGAGTTTACCTCCTTAAAGTTGAATGATCTAAGTGATTTGGATTCTTATTTTAGAAAGAAAGTTGAGATTGGAAGGCAACTTCAGCTTGGGGAAAATTTAATTATACAGGGATTAACTGATGGACTTCAGCCGGAGTATCAAAATTGTTTGATGGTTAACCCTCCTTCCAATACTCGTGAATGGTTCCGCATTGCTAAACAATTAGCAGCGATTCCAAATCATACCTCTAATAACAGCAATAGAAATTTTCAACAAACTAGACCTACGCACAATCCCAATCCTCAGCCCAGACATTGGACTCGACTTACTCCAAACAATCCATCCCAAAATTTTAATCCTAGGTTTTTCACTCCTAGAATGCCTGCAACTCATTATCAAAACAACTACCCTAGTCGACCGTGCAGAATATGTTTAAACAGAGGCATAGGAAATGCATATCACTGGGAGAGGAGTTGTATATTTAACACAAATTCTTTTCAATCTCAAACTCCTGCTCATACTCAGCCACCCCCTACTAATAATATTTGACAATTATTTATCCCTGGATATGTGGGCAATAACAAAGTGTATTGTGTGGTGGATAGTGGATCAACTGTCTCAATTTTACCCCTCAAATTTGTTCGATATTTAAATGGCAATTTACATAATGTTAACCCTATTACTATTAGACAGGCACAGGGAACTCTTACAATTAATAAATCTTGTCGATTATGTATTAAATTTGGTAATATAAAGAGATATGTTAATTTTTTAGTAAGTAAGCTTGATTTGGACTATGCTATTTTAGGTTTACCTGATTGTGCCAAATTTAAATTGAAAATTGATTGTGCAAAAAGCCAGGTGTTACAAGACAATATTTCGTTAAACCAATATGTCAACATATCCAGTGATAACTTAGAATTGCTTCATTTTGATATTATAAAAAATGATACTACTGTGCAACCCGATAATGGAAATACCATAACTCCTCAATCCTTGCCGCGAACTAATAATGATGATTATAATCTATTGGGGGATCTGAATGCTATTCAAAATAAAAATGTAAGGGAATTTTTAAGGGATTATTTAGATATTTCTGCAAAAAATAAATATGATGTAGGGAGAATTAATATTGAACCTCAACGTATTTATCTTAAATCTGACCTACCAATATCTTTGAGGCCTTATCGTACATCCACTGCTGATGAAAAAGAAATATCTCAGCAAATCCAATCCTTATTAGCTGCTGGGTTAATTAAAGAAAGTTATAGCCCATATTCTTCTCCAGTTACGTTAGTAAATAAACGAGATGAAGGCAAAAAAACCCGAATGTGTGTTGATTACCGAAAATTAAATTCTATTATGAAAAATGACGCTGAACCTTTGCCCCGAATAGATGAAATTTTAGACAAATTAAGTGGTGCCCAATATTTCTCTACACTAGATTTAGCCTCAGGCTATTGGCACATACCTATTCACCCAGCCGATTCCGAAAAGTTAGCCTTTACTACTAATTGTGGGCTCTGGGAGTGGAATGTTCTCCCCTTTGGTGTAAAGGTAGGCCCCCCCCAATTTTCAACAGGACAATTAGAAGAATTCTTACGAAATATAAAATAGACTTTGCTTGCTATTATTTTGATGATATAATTATTTTTTCTAAATCAATAGATGAACATATACAGCATCTCATCCAAATTTTTGATTTATGCCGAATAGAAAATATTAAATTAAAATTATCTAAATGTACTTTTGCTCAAAAACAAATCAATTTTCTAGGGTATGAAATCCAAAATGGAACTTTAACTCCAGCTAATACTAATATAGAAACAATAAAAAAATTAAAACCTCCTACTAATACTACAGAATTACAAAGATTTCTTGGTTCTATAAATGTGTATCATAAATTTATTGATAAATATGCTGAAATTAGACACCCCCTAAATAAATTACTTAAGAAAGATACTATTTGGGAATGGAATACTGAATGTCAAAACTCTTTTCAAAAATTAAAAGATGCCCTCATTGATAAACCAATTTTAAAGATTTATGACCCAAAATTACCCCTACACATGTTTGTTGACGCTTCTCAGGTAGCGGTAGGTGCAGTTCTTAAACAACCCGACCAAAATAACTTTTTACATCCAATTGCTTATTTTTCTAGAGGATTGAGAAGTTATGAGAAAAATTATTTCATTACCGAACTAGAGTGTCTTGCTATGATTGATACTTTAGATAAACTTTATCATTACTTTCACGGTGTACAATTTACCATCCATACTGATCATGCATCTCTTGTTTGGTTAAAAAATGTCAAACATTTAAGAGGTCGATTATTTAGGTGGTCATTGAAGTTAAGTATGTTCGATTACAAAATAGAGTACTTAAAGGGATCTACAAATGTCGAAGCCGACATGTTGTCCCGAAACCCTATTTCTCATTTTTGTAAACCCCTTACTTTTCTTCTTGACGTTAAAGAGATTATTGAGATGCAAGAAAAAGAAAATGTGTGTGGATCAAATTATATTAATGACAATGGACTGATTATATTTAAAAGAAGAGGTTTTCGTAAGGTGGTAGTTCCCATGTCCCTAAGAAAAAAATTGCTTAGTGTTGCTCATGAACAGTTTGGTCACCCTGGTGTTCAAAAAATGCAAAATTTAATTTCTCCTAACTATTATTGGCCAGATATGACCCAAGACATTACTAACTTTGTTAAATACTGTGATATTTGCCAGAAAAATAAAAAACCTAGACAGAAAAAATTTGGCTTATTACAAGCTATGCCCACTACAGATCAACCTTTTGACTGTCTGTCTGTTGATACTGTAGGAGGGTTCAATTATTATAATTCTACAAAAAAAATATCTCCATATTATAATAGACCATGCCACAAGATATGTTTGGGCATTTCCTTCCAAAAGCGTCACTACAGAAACTTATACAAATTATCTGAAACAAATCTTCAATATCAAAATCCCTCAACAATTATTCTGTTTTAGTAAGATTTCAAGTGTACAGTCCCCTCAAAAAATACTTAGTGACAGGAATGCTGCTTTTACTTCTTCAAGATTCAAAAAATTCTTGCGAAATCATAATATTAAACAACGTTTGACCACTGCCCATCATCCACAAACGAATGGGAAATGTGAAAGAGTAAATCAGACAATAGTAACTAGATTAAAATGTAAAGTAAACTCCACTACCTCTAAAATTCCCTTTACTAAGCTTTTAACTGAGGTAATTATTGAATATAATAATACACCCCTTTCTATTACTAAATTTCCACCTGCTTACTTGCTTTTTGGCCAATTACCCTATGACTCCCCCTTACAACAAAATTATTATCCCCCTGTTCATGAAGCACTTAAAATTGCTAAAGCAAGAACTAATGAATTTCATTTAAAAAATAAAAGATATTATGATAAAGATTATATCGAACCAAAATTTAAAATAGGAGATCTAGTTATCTATGAAGAATTTCAGTACCCTAATACTAGAAAGTTATCACAAGTATTTGGTGGCCCTTATAAAATTCTAAACAAATTATCCGAAGTAAATTTTGAAATTGATAGGCAAAACCAGTTCAAAAGTTCAGAAATAGTACATGTATCTAAATTAAGGCCTTATTATTCCCCTGATAAATTTAAATTAAGTCATGAGCAACAACCCCCTAATCAACAACAAACTCAAGTAAAAACTGTAGCTTAGACTACATCTCTAGTTTATCATTTTATAATATTTTTTTTCTCTTAAACAGTAAATTTCTTTCCATATTTTAATTCAGATAATATCTTGTAATTCTTACAGAATGGCAATGATATCTCTTGACTGCAGCGAGAGTGTCACTTGTCTGGAAATTTTTATATTTGTTTGTTTATGCCGGCGTAGACGAACAAAGTGGAAATTTCTTATTCTGTACTGAATTACCCTACTTAGAATAATATAATAACAAATAAATATTTAAAAATATACATATATTTTTTTTCAACTGAACCTATTTGTAATAATAAATTTAAGCTATCAATTAATAAATTAATTATTTGCCAAGTAACAAAATTTTTATCACTTTATTTTATTTTTTTTTTCTTTCTCTCTTTCTTTGCTGCTGCATTCCAGTCCAAGTACATGTCAATTAGAATTTAATTTTGTTTCTTTTTCTCTTTCCTACTTGCATCTTGCAATGTTTTATCACACCGAGAGAATATTTATTGCGTAATTATCTGACATGAATTGACATTAATAATCTTGTCTTTTATTTTTATTATTTATTAATATTTCTTTTAAAGAGTCTTAGTAGTTTGAAGGTCACGTGCATTCTTAAAAATGAAATGAATTTTAATTTATTTTTATTTTATATTATTTTATCATCTTATTTTTAATTTTTTTTACATATTCCTACTTAATCCTGTACTCGATTTACAAGATTAAGTAAATGATTAAATAATTGCTTATTTTCTTTATTCTATTCCACTTCTCTGTATATTTCATCCCAAATGCCTCAGATGAGATAAACGAGATTAAGTATTTAAAGAATGTCTTTTGTGATATTTATTATTACTTATTATGAGATTTACTTATACTTATGATATTTATTATTATTGATATTTTTCCTTATTATGTTTCTTTCTTATATTGTTTATTATTTACATTGTTAAAGTTTATTATTACTATATTATAAAATGTCTTACTATATTGAATTTGGACAATTAATAACGATTAGACCTCCTTGAAAAGAGGCAATGGACTATACCACTTCAAATATGACTCTTGGACAATTAATAAGATATAATTAGACTTCCTTGAAAAGAGATCATGAACACTCCAAATATGACTCTTAAATGGATTTTTGAAACAAACTTTCAACATTTATTTCAAGAAAGTTCTATTAAATTCCTTCGTTTCTAGATTTGACATTGTTAAAAAAAAGAATTCAACGTTATTGTTTTTCATTTTTATGTTTCATTTTTATGTTATTACCATGGGTAATTGCTTATATTTTTAAATTACTTTATGATGTGTACTTTAAACAAGATTATATCTTGTATTTGTACTGATGCCTATTTTATTGTATTTAAATTTAAAGTTATTCCACGCATCACCTTAGTGTTCTTAAATTTGAATTCTATATTTATATAAAAAAGAGAAATTAATTTAATTTTTTTTTATTTAGTATCTAATTAATATTACTTATATCCACAACTTCGTGAGCTAAGTCTGCATCATCTCCCTTTCTGTGAAATTGCAGGTCTCAGACCTACTTTTTCACCCGTCTTTCTGGGAGGGGGGATTTGTAATAAAATAAAAAAAAATTGCGCCATTTTTTTTTTTGTTCTCTCTTAGCTTCAATTCTAAATTTGTGGAACATATTTCAATCTTAGTTTCGTAACTTGTAACAGCTAAAATTCTTGTTCTTACTTTAGTTATTAAAAAATTATTTCTTGCTTCTCAAAAAGGCGGATGGTATTTCGTAAGCTTTTTACTTTCTGGAATATTCCTGGGATTTTAATTTTATTTTTTATTTTTAACATCGCGTGACAGGTGTTACTAAGCGTAGCTAAAGGGCTTGCTCTTCCGAGGAAAAATATAGTTCTTGCCAAGGACCGCCTGCTACGACCAATTAGAATTGATCATTTTTGTCCGTTTGAGGCTCGAGTTCATCCTAATTGGTTTTTTAAAATGATTGACGCGGAGTAGGAGGGCGCTAGTTTTGTCGTGAAAATGATTTTTTCATTTGGTCTTTTAGGAGGTTAGAATGCATCTCTCCTTTAAACTACTCGGAAGCCATGTCATTTTTTCCGAGAATGTAGACCGTCGAGAATGTTGCAGCTTAGTGAGCGAAGGCCGTAGTGATAGATGTGTGGAACGGTGATCTGTGGAGTAACTTAAGTTCGTGCTCTAAATAATAAAGAACTAAAAAACTCATTTCTTGCATTGCTATTGGAGAAACTCCTACGAGAACAAATCCATGGCTTATCCACTTACCAGAACGACTGCTCATCCCACTATTGAGTCTTAGTGAATTGTAGTATTCTACAAGCTTATACACTATTATAGAACATCGCCGTCGTTATTATTATACATATATATATATATATATATATATATATATTAGCTGTTAGCATTGTCCACTTTTCATTTTTGTCGGGTAATCTGATTAAAATTCAAGAATTTCGTTTAAGTATTGATCTTTCTTCTCTTTGCTCCCATTGCTAGATACAATTCATTTGTTTCATACAATTCATTTGTTTCATAGTTGCGAATTCACTGAGATTGGCAATTATGCTTAATCTCTATTGCCCAGCGCCCGAACTAAAGCCCCGAGGCAAACATCATTCTGGGAGGAAGAGCTTCTATCTATCTTTAAGGAAAATTTGTGAATAATATAGAAATGGTTAAAATTAAACTGCAAACATACTGTATATATGAATAAAAAATGAAATTTTTTTTAGAAGCAACAAACATATTTCTTAGAATACAAAGCGAGTAGGTTTTAGTCTATAATATGTGTAACTTCTTAGCCTTAATGTTACCATCAAAACAATTTTCAATGTTTTATCGTGACGTTCCTTCAAAATTGTTTTAATTCTATACTGTTTATTTATTTACCTAAGAGAAAAACTGCATTTCTTTTTTTTTCTTTTTTTTTTTTTATGTCAAAATTTCTGAATGATCTAAAGGGAAAGATATTTTTAAAGAATAAATAATAAACCACTTATTGCTAATAGAGGCTATAAAAATCATGTTTCTATCCATGCAAAACTAAATTAGAGTCATCAGAAAAGCATTATGCATAAAATTACGCGTAGTTGAAAGTTTGAACAGTCTGTCATTTTTAAATAATAAATCAGATCATGTACGTGAAATGCATAAAGTCTCGTTTCAAATGATTAAATGTCTTTATTTTCGACTGGGCTTACAAGGCTTATAAAACGAATGTATATAAATGTGGTCACGATATTTTTTTTTATTTGTAAATGATATATATATATATATTACAAATTAAATTTTTTTTTGCTAAAATTAACCTATATTAATTTCTTTTTAACAATATTCCGTATTTATTGCAACTTATTAAATTAAAATCCTGTTATTAGATCTAATCTATTAATCTTTATAGAAATGATATAAATTCTTAATTTGCCTTAAAAAACATTTATTCCAATATGCGTAATTTTAAAAAAATGGCTCTAAATAAAATATTCTTAATTAAATTTTATTCCTTAAAATTCCTAATAAATTTTTCCCCTATTTTTATCACCCCTTTTTTAAGAAGGTCTTATTAAATTTATTCCAAAACCATACTTTTAAAAAATATCATTCCTTTTATTTTTTTCTTCGCGTTTGATATTTATTGCGTATGAATAAATTCATTTCTATTCCTTTTTTTGTGTGCTAAATTATTGTCTATAGAATGTATTCTAAATTTGATTACTTTCGATTATAAATTAGTTAAATAATAATCTTTTAAAATAAAATTATCGTTTGCAAAAGATCGAATCTGTCTTTGTTAATCTCGACACTTGATATTAAATTCTATTTTACATAAAAGAATTATGGTTAGAGATTATCGAAAATTCTAGAAGCTTTTGATTGTTGACTTAAGCGAGGAAGCCCAGTGATGATGGAATGTTTTTTATTAACAATTTATAACAAAGTAGAAAAGTGTTTATGCATTTGGTTTGTCTGGCTGTCTGGCCGTCTGACCGTATAGCCGCCTGTCCGCGCTCTAACTTCCGTAAATATACTCAGATTGCTCTGAAATTTTTACATGTTATTGATGTTTACCCCAGCACAAACCCTATTGAAAATGAAGTTTCTACTATGATTACTTTATTTACAGGGATAGTCAAAAGTTTTCCGATACATTACAAACAATGGGAAAAAAGCGTTTCAAATGAACTTTAAAGGTGTTACACCATGTTAAACTTATTCAAATTTACATGGATCTGCAAAGTGCACTAAAATACGCATTCTGTAAAATATGCTGTCAAAATAATAGTTATTATTCATTAACAGGACCACTCAAAAGAATTCCATTACACAATAATAAAGGAGGAAATTGTTTGCGACATATTTTAATAATGTTAAACGGTTTCAACTATCATAAAATTGATATATGAAGTTGAGACTTAATATTTAACGCATAATATGAAGTGAATAGTTTTTACAGGGACACACAAAATATTTCAAACCTTATATTTTTATCCGAAATACTGTGTATTATCGTTGATAGCTGATGGGTGGTTGAAATGCATTTATGATAAGCGCTTTTAAGTTGTACAAAATGTCTGCAAATTATATGATGTATATAAATGTTATTGTTGATATACAGGGTTACACAAAAGAGCTCATAAAGGTTACTGAATATGAAAGTAATTAACTTAAAGGTGGTAGTTATGCATTTTTACGTTGAACTGCTTTCAGTTTACTAAGAAATGCTTGTAGAATATAGATAAAATGATATACAGGGTGACGCAAACAATTAGTTACATGGTCACCCATATGTGATAATTTCCAAAAATGTGATTTAAGTAGCTTTAAAAATGTGATTGTTTGAACTAAATTTTAACAAAATACTGGCGTGTAGTAAAGATGCTGGATAAATTATAGGGCTGAACAAAAGTATTGAAGTATTTTCCATCTATTAGAATAAAGTGCTGCAAGAGAAATTTCAGTCAGTTTGGCATTTTCTTGCTAAACTAAATTTTCCCATTATATTGTATATATATATCGACCGACGGATCAAATACATGGCTGTTCAAAAGTATTTCAAGACATATTGACTATGGACAGTAGCATCTTATTTCAGTAAATAACAAGCTTTTGTAAAAGATTTCAGGAAGTGTTGGAAAGTGTTTCATTATCTATGTTTAATGCATGATTTTCTTACTTGTTCTTTTTCTTTTCGATGATTCGGTTTTAGGCGACTTGTGGAAACTATGTTTTTATGATGGAAGTCGCTCCGGGGAGAGCCTTTTCCCGATCAATATGAATACCTTTTAATAAACTACACTGTAAAAAAAAATTTCAAGAGGTTACTAAAAATTTTTTAGTAAATTTGTATTCCACAGAATTTTTTAGTAACCATTACAAACTTTTTTTTTTTGCAAATGAAACAAGCATTTCTTTTGTAAACTGAACAAAAGAATATTTTGTATAACTAACTTAAAATTTTTTAGTATGAGCCACCAAGCAAATTTTAATAATAGCTCCAAAATTATTTTTAATAACAATTACGTGCGTTCGAAGGGCAGGAGCTTCCTTCGAGCTGCATCCAGAATTCTGAAGCGATAGATTTTCGGCAAAAATGCAATAGATGGCAGCACCAAACATTGCGACCAGCTCCAACAGGAAATTCATAACCTCTTTATTATAGAATACTTACACTATATACATTCGGGGCGTACTTGGCGCTGCCCAGTATTGAACCCGGGACCTTTTAGCCTGGAGTCCGTTACTATAACCACTATGCTATCGAGGCCACGCCAAGTGAGATTTAGTAATAGCTATTAAAAATATAAAATTATTAACTATTCGTTGCTAACTTTTTTCTAGTAATTCTTACAGATTTTCTAGTAACCGACTAAGATTACTAAACATTTTTTAGTATTTACAAGGATAACTAAAGTTTTTTTAGTAGATCGACCCTTTTTTTTACAGTGTAGTTTCGAGCAGCAAATATGTAGTTTTATGAAGCTTCTACGCTAATTATTTTACTTGATTTTTATCTCGCCACGACTCCTGTGATACAATATTGTTAAACTTGCAAATAATATTACTACTTCCCTATCTCAAAATGTTACATATATATATACATGTATGTATATAATAAAACAAATAAAGTATAACCAGAAAATTTTAATATCTTATTAAAAAAAATTAAGTTTAATTTAAATACAACGGGAAAAAATTTAAAAAGTAGTTTCACTTGCAATATATTTGCCTCAAACTTCCGTTTAATGATCGTGCTTTAAATTGGTTTACTTAATATTATTATTTTACTAACAAAATACAGTAAATATTTTGTTAGAAAATGATTTTGCTTAATATTTTTGTTAGTGTTAAAATTTTGAATGGTATAACATTTGAATATATGTATAGACAGTAAAACCTCCTGAAAGCAAATCACGTTCCATTCCATTAAAAATGAATCGCATTGAGAGATGATTTTTTAATGGAGGTCATATTTAAATATAGCTTTTAATTGTTAAAAAATTTAACAATTAATGTTACTAAAAGTTATTTTTCACATCAAGAAAAAATATAAAAATCTAACTATCAAAACAAAAGTTAATTACATAAATTAATTACTACAGAGTTTTAAAAAAGGAGTACATAGACATTTGCTTTGATTTTACGATTTTAGCTTTTATAACTTTCATTTCCAAGTCCTTTTGAAAATTCGATAAATAAATGCGTTATTTAAATCAAAATTTATTATAATTTTCAATTTAGAATTTAGAAATTCACCTCTCATATCCGTATTCACTTATTTTTAAGAATAATAATGCCATTCTAATTTGATTAATTTTAAAGTCATTTAAATTCAAAACTTGAAGTCTCGATTGTTTTGAGCTGAATACGTATACTAAACTATATTCTTTTAAATGAAAATAAAAATTTCTGACATAATCTGCATGCAATAAATAAAATAGATAATGTTCCTAAAGCTTCACATAAGATATAAAGACGATTTTTATAGTCTCGAACTCGTATTATTACAATGAAACTTAATTTGCTCGTCTAACTCGGTGAACTGATATCATCCAGTCGAGAATCAATACGTTTTGTAACAAAAATCACTATTTTTTGGACAAAGATTTGCGTTTACACCATGCGCACTATATTTCATGGTTCTTCTATCTTTCTTGGAGGAACACTATCCTTCTGAAACAATATTTCTATATTACAGCAGAAACGAAAGAGCATAGAATAAAACATTTCATTGTTTCTTTCTTTAAACCCAAATTCTGGGCCAAATTAAACCGTTTTTTAACATCTCTTATATGACTATTAATCCTTTGCACTTGAGATTAAATTCTCACTGACTAAATGGGTGCTTCAAATGTTTTGGACACCAGTATTTTAAACTAACTTTCTTCGCTTTATCTTATGGCTGAATGATCTGTGATAAAAGATGGCGAAATAAACTGTATTGTAGCACGCACTTTCCCCCCAAAAAATAGATTGCCACTCGTCACGTGACCTGGGCTCTGCTAAATTAAAAATGTAGTTGTAATATTTTTCGTCTTAAAATATCTGGCAACACTATTTTTCTTTTAAAAAACATTCTATTCTTAATGATGTTCGAAAATACGAAAGTTGATTCTGAACTATGACTTCATGTCTTGTGTTGGTGGAGTACGCAAGGAGAATTATGTAAAAAAGCTTTATTTGTAAATAGTTTAAGTGTGTTTATTGTTCTAAATGTTAATGCGTCTTTCAAGTAATAAAAAATATTTAAAGATGACTGTAGTAAAGAGATATCCATATTAAGATAAGTTGTGCTCTTCTTTCTTCTTGTAAATTTGTAAGACGAGTTCTCACAGTATGGTATTATTGGTGTCTAAAGCATTTGGCACCCAGATTTGCGAAGGATACCATCAATTCTAATAATGAGGGTGATGAGTGAGAAAAATGTTTAAGGAAAAAATGAAATATTTCTATTATTCGTTTGAACATGAAGGAAACCTATTGCAGTGTTAAAACTTGATGTTATAGAAAATGTCATATATTTTAAATGCCGTGACTTTCGTTCTTACTTTTTTATTCATTAATGAAAAAAATTAACAGTAAAAACTGTTGAGGGAACACTTTTAAATTTCTATCTCATGTTTTAATAAGAAGAAACGTTTTTAAAACTTTTAAATTAATTATTATTATAGATATAAGTGTATATTTTAAGTATAGAAACATTCATTCTTGCTTTCAGTTTACTTTTGCACCACGAATACTTGAAATCTGAGTAGAAAAAAAAAAAAAGATTCAGTTTAAGAAAAAATATTCATTAATCCTAAATCCATATAGAAACCTAAATGACAGCACTCATTATTTTTCCATTGAAATCAAGCAATATTTTACGAAACGCGCACGAATTCAAAGAGGAATAGTCCATACAATGTAATAATAAGTACCTTTTTTAACCCAGTATTGTTATATTATGAATCAAAAAATAATCTTGAACTTTTGATGTATCATGGACATGCTGATCCTTATGAGTGTAGAATATTATTAACCTTGGACTTTCCTTTATTTATTTCATAATATGGAAGAAACACATAAAAGAAAAAGCATGATATTGTATTTTTGTTTTTAAGTTTCTAAGATTTTTTATTTATTTATTTATTTATATTTTGAAGACGGAGGAAATAAATGACAATTTTCAAACTTGGTGAATTTGATTTTCATACATGATACTCATCAGGTAACTTCATAGATGTTTTTTAATTCCTTTGATTTTTGCAACGTTTTCTTAATTTTCTCAAATTTCACAAATTTTCAAAATTTATAATTAATTCAATATAGTATTAAAAGATTATTATTATTTAATAAATATGAAGTTAAGATGATGTTTTTAAGAGGTTACAACATTATTAAACATTCATTTCTATTAAATAATTTTCAACATACAGAACTTCAAGCTTGCAACTTTGTACGATTGTAAGCATGCCATTCTATATCCCAAGATTTTTTATGTCCAAGATTGCGAAATTAATTTACTTTTTGTCAAGATATTTTTCAAAGCTCTATTTGAATATAAAATGAATATGTGTATCAAATTTTATTAAAATCGGCTCCTGTATGGCCACGATTTTATTTATTTATTTATTTTTCATTTTTGCTCATTTTGATCAGATTTTCAATTGACTACTTTCGCCTGACCAACCACTGGCGAAAATAGTAACTGAAAAAACGATTTACTTCTAATTTTTTTGCTATTTAATTTCAGCGGATTTTAGTTTTGACCATTGTAGATCACCTATGTGAAATATAAAAGCAGTAAATCTTGATTACGTCCTTTAATAACTATGTCATAATAATTTATATTCGGCAATGGAAAAGTAATAACGATTTTTTAAAAATGCATATAAAACATCTAAATCTATCTATCTTTAAATACATCTATCTTTAATTATAAAACATCTAAAATATTTTAAAAATTGATATGTTTCACACTTATTTTCATTGAGTCATATTAGGAATTTAAATAGAAAATTACAAGCACAATGAATGTGAAACACTAGAATAAAAAATTATTAAATTCCAATAAAATATAACGCCCTTTATATTTTTGACGCCGTCCGTGTCCCTATTCAAAATAAATATAGATGACATTCTATTTATTTTTAATTCAATAATTATTTTTTCCAGTTTTCCACATTCATTGTGTTTGTAATTTTCTATTTACATTCTCAATATGACTCAATGAAAATGAGTTGAAACCTGACAATTTTTAATACATTTTAGATCAGGGACGGCGAACCTACGGCACGCTAAAGATTATTTTTGGCACGGTATAGATTCAAGTAGTACATCAAAATAAGTACAATTTCACAAAGTACATTAATTAATCTATATCTTGTCTCTGTTTATCGTAATTGGATTAGTTCGGTTTGTTTGTCCTCGTCATCCAAATTTAAGAAACTTAAATATAACTTTATATATCTCAATCTAGGCTGTTATTGGCTCACAAAATTTTAAGAATAAGATATTATTGCAAAGGAAAGATTAAAAGGCATTATAATTGAAATTGTTGATGGTAAAGTTTAAAAGAAATTGGAATTGAATACCAGAGACTAAAGCTGAATATTCTGGCAAATGCTATATTGATATTTTTTTTCTGGGACATATTCTTTTAGGAAATAAATAATATGAAATATACCAGTAACATCTTGCCAAATAAACACCAATTTAAATTGCATTCTCCTTTAATTAACTAAATACGAAACTGAATGTAAGTTATTTAGCTTCTAAAATGAGGCAACAGTACATTAATCATTATTAATAGTACATATCTCTAAAGTCATCAAATATTACAAATTTCTTTTTTTTCTTTTACTTAATAAAAAAAATTTAAGTAATTTTGATTCACTATTATTTAATCCATAAATTTATTTTATTGTTGTTGGCATGTTATGATCACGTAAAATGTATTTTTTGAAAAATTTGGCACGTATGTCTGAAAAGGTTCGCCAACCCTATTTTAGATGTTTTATTATTAAAATGATATCTTATAAGCAAAATAATTATTTATAATATAAGTTCTTGATTTTCCGTTGTAGAATATATATTTTTATTAATAACATATACATTACACAGCATTCATTAAGTGTCGTAGCAATTATTTTATTTTATTTCTAAAACTTAAAAGGAACGAAATACAATAAAAATTCCGCAGCACTGACTTTATTTAATCTACTAGTTGGAATCACAATATAATTACTTTCCTAAGAGAACTCTTACATGACTCTTTTTAGGGTTTTGTTCATCTGAAAAAACCCTATCGCGTTTCTGTCCTCTGTCTGTCTGTCACAGAGTCCGAACACAAAAACTGTATAAGTCAGAGACACCAAATTTTGTGTACTTATAGTTGAATATCACATGTCACACAACAATCATAAAATTTTGAAAAAAAATCTAAAATTAATTAATTCAATTTTATTAATTTCATGCGTTCGTTTTTGCGATTTAAATTGTAAAAGAGAACCTTAATTTCAACGCTTTCCCTGTAGACATCATGGCTTGGACGCAAAACATTTCATTATTAAAAAGAAGGTCCTGAGATAAAGAGCCGGTGCTGAAACTTGCAATTTTCATATTAATTTGGATTTGATTTTTTAAAAAATCGTATTTTTTGCCAATTTAAGGGTTTTTATTTATTTATTTATTTATTTTTACCACTGGCATTCATAATATTCTTTGGAATTCAATTATTTTCCTATTTTAATAACTTCTGTGATTTATTTATGATTCAGCATTATAAATTTCGTTCAAGCATTTTTTTTTATCTTTTATTTTTTTTAGAAACTTAAAATTTTATTTGCATCTCCGATAGATTTTTTTTACATTATGGATTTAAAAAAAATGAATTTTGGATTTCATTTATATAATTTTATTTGAATATCTTAATTTGATTAAAATAAATAACTTTCTCTTATAATTACTTTATAATTAAATTTATTGGTTCAACCATCAATGCCAGATGTTAATAATTATAAATTAACAATTTATATTTATTAATTAAATCATAAGTTGTTTTAAAAGAAATAATAAACGAAACCTTCTGTGCGATCTAAGATCACACTTAACCACTTGTTTAAATAAAACATATCAGTAAACTGAAGGAAATAAAATCCATACAACTGCCTCATAAATAACATTTTGCTGTTCAAAAATATTTAGCTTACTAATTTTTTATTAATTTTGAATTTCCACATATTATATTCATATTTCTTAAATAGAGTTTAAAGTTTATTAAGGTTTCTTATTAAGCATTCTGTTAAATATTAAATCAACACTCATATTTTCTAAAAGTATATCTAGTAATTATAGCGCAGTATTTTAAAGTAATGGCGAAGCGAATAGATATAAAGCGAAACTTTCATAAAATCTATTAAATCTGATGACCATAATTCATTACAAATGCAAGCTTAATGGTTTTTAGTACATACGTGCTTTTTTAACGTTAATGAGATCACGAAAACAACTTTGAAAAATATTCAATTTTGTTCCATCAAAATGGCTTGAATTATTAAATATTTATTTATTGGAAAAAAAGTATTTTTATGTATACCTATTGGCTGCAAATGTTTATAAATATCAAATAACAAACTAGAATTTAAGAGGTTTACCACAAGATATTTATTGCTAATGATAGCTATAAAAATCATTTTATCTATGCAAAAACTAAATTGCCACTGTTAGACAATTATTACGTTTAACTGATATTTCGAACAGCTTGTCGTTTTTAAATAATGAGCCAGATATTATATGTAATAAGCGTGAATTAACATGCTGAAATAAATTAGTTCATTTTTTTCTTTTGACAAGGAAGTTGGATAATTGTACAAATGAAATGTGTTCAGAATAATCCAAAAAGAAATGGGACGATTAAATATAACAGCCATATTTAAACATAAAATGAAATATATTAGTATGTAATTAAAATGTAGAAAACTTTTAGATTTAATCTTAACATTTCATACAAGCTTAATCTATTCTAAATCTATTTTCTGGTAGTTTGTATAATCAATTTTGACAAGTTATCGCATACCTTAAAAAAAAAAAAAAAAAAAAAAAAAAAAAAAAAAAAAAGATTTATTATGAAGTTTATCGGTTAGCGGTTCAAACCAGTTTTTTAAAATAATATAGTTTAAAAAAATAAAGTTATTCTAATACTGAAAGAAAGAAAAGCATAAGTTATTGATCTGGAGATTTTTTTTTTTAAATCACCATTAGTAATCCCACCTAATTTTTTTTTAAAGGGTAGGTATTTCTAAAGGATTTTTAGCAATATAAACTTTACATGTATTTTTGAAAAACATTATTTTAACAGACAATTAATTATTTAAAACTTCATATATATCCATGAAGAACAAACAACTTTATTTATTTGAAACATGTTGCTATAATTTATTTGATGCTGTCAGTGTAATGAACTATCGACTAGATTCATTTAAATTAGTTCTAATTGATAATAAAAAGCATAAATTGTAAATTTCCAACTGGATGAAAAAACGGGCTTGAATTCGAACCAGGAATCTCTTGGCTAAAGCTGAAAATGCTCTATCCGAACGAATCTGCAAGAGCTAAATCATCCAGATGAGTTTATTGATCATAGCATTTGGTCTGATATATGGATCACCGCAGCAGAATGAATCTCAGGTCATGGAACTCCAGTATCGTACCAAAAGTTCACAAACTGAGAAACATGTCGGAAAATGCTCAAAAAAGTACCAAATGAAGTACGTTCGTTTTATTATGAAGTTTTAAAAATATTCAGATCTCGGTGTAATAGTATACACTACTTCGGCTACAGTATAGTATCAAAAATCTTTTGTGTGTTGCTGTAAATACTATATGTTTTCTTTTATATAGGAAGTAAATCTCAGCAACGAATTTTATAAAAGTAAAACAGTTTAATATAACAGAAATGCGGCCCAAGCGTCTCCCCTTAAACCAATAAGAAATGGAATACTTATGTGTGGCCTTGTAAATTCCTAAAAAAAAATTCTTTAAACCATTGATTGTACAGAATGTATATATTACTATATGTTTCACAGATGCATTTAAACTTTTATATGTTCGTAAGAGTGTAATATCATTAAAAATGCACTTGAAACTATTTTTACCATTGGCCTTAATGTGACGGAATACATTTGATTGTCCCAGTAATTGAATTAAACATCCAATTTTCATAAAATTCAAGCTGACTCCACAAAATTATACTACAATTTCATATTTTAAATTTCAAAATATTCGGCTTGGTAAGTTTTCCATTGTGATATGCGGACGGACAGACGGACGAATTGCACGACGACTAAAGGTGCTACGTATTTACATAACTACGATCACACTTAAAAATGATAAATTCAAATTTGAGTGAAACGATGTTTTCCTCTTGTTATTAAACTTTTCATTTCAAATATGATGACCCAGTGGTTTCAATTCTGAAATGCCAGAAATACTCAGTTTCAAACAAAATTATTTTTTATTCGTTAAATGTAGTACATTTCACAAGGATAGTTAATTTATTCATATAGTTTCATTTATTATGATTTCGATCAAAACTTTCTTTTCAACAATGTTATTGAAATTAACATGAAATATGGCGAACAACATTTGTATCATATTTGCAGGAAAATACTTAAAAGGCGGCGTAACCGTAACAGCATGCATGGTCACAGTGACGTCACTGTGAGTCACTTTGGTCACATCACATCTGTGACTAAAATGCCACCACTCAGTGACGTCACATTGTGACTGAGATGTGACTTTCTTAAAATTCTTTAGAAATTTATATATACTTATTTATTTACTAGTTAGTTATTTACTTTAAAAACATGTTTCTGGCAATTTAAATATCGTCGCTTTTGTAACAGTTTCGTCACAATGTTAATGTCAAATTAGTCACAAATGACACATTTTTCACAAATTTGTCACATTGTGACCACTTTGTGAAACGCAACAAAAGAGCTCTAAAACGGCCATAACGACTTCACATTTTAGTCACTGTGACTTCACATCGACGTCACGTGACGTCATATCGATAAACGACCCTCATAGCATGCATGGTCACAGTGACGTCACAATGGCGTCACTGTGAGTCACTTTGGTCACATCATATCTGTGACGAAAATGCCACCACTCAGTGACGTCGCATTGTGACTAAGATGTGACTTTCTAAAAAAAATTTCGCACATCGTCACAATGTTAATGTCAAAGTAGTCACAAATGACACACTTTTCACAAATTGGTCACATTGTGACGTCACAAAGTGGTCACAATGTGACGTCACAAAAAAGCTCTAAAACGGCCATAACGACTTCACATTTTAGTCACTGTGACTTCACATCGACGTCACGTGACGTCACATCGACAATCGATGGTCACAAAGTCACAATGTGACTTCACAACGATGTTGCAGTGACGTCACCATGTCTTAAGGGGATGGTCACAAAGTCACAATGTGACTTCACAACGACGTTGCAGTGACGCCACCATGCTTTACGGGAATGTAATCGCAAAAGCGTAAAGCTTGTTTTTAAGATTTCGAAACTGAAGAATAGATGGATTCGTAAAAGACAGACTTCTCAGGTGGAATTTGACATCCATCAGCAATTTATAAATATAAACATCACGTATAATCATGAAGAGACATTCTGAGTAAAGTGCCATATGCTCATATTTGAGTATACACGTGTTTTAGAAATGAGTGTATACCAGTGTTCTCGCTGGCTTTTGAGCAACATTAACGATTTGGCGGGTAATAAATAAAAAGCAGTTGCCAAATGAAAAAAAAATGCTAGAAAATAGTGTGGTGTGAAATGCTGAAAAATACCGTTAATCCCTTATTGTATCATTTTTTTAATATGTTCTAAAATATCATAACGTTTTGTCATTGCTTAGAAAATAGACATTCTACTGTACTCTACAAAAACTATGAAAAATAAATACATTATAAATGTAGCCTAAATGTCTAAACGTTTCAAACTTTCTTTTAGCGGTAAATTTCTATGAGATTTTATCTATAACAGATAGAAAAAAAATTGATGATTGGCCAATGATACTTTGCAGTACGGTATATGGCAAATTCAACGCCGAATTTCAGCAAAACTTTTCTCGTCTGGGTGATCGATGTGAGTACTTTTCGTTGCAATTTTATTGGCGCATAGATAGAGATAAACTGGCAACGGAGAAATACTTATCGTATAATCCTTTCTGTATCTTTGAATGATGGCTAAACACAATTTGTGTTGAGTCAGTATCTCGGTAAATAATAATGTAAATGATACGGTACAATTGAATATGAAGAGCGATATTGATCGTACAGTAACGTGGATAAGAATTCAAATGTAACCATACACATACAAGGAGCAGAAAATGAGCACTCGCAATTTGGCGAGTCTGATTGTTCATTTACTCGCAAAAAATGTATTTTGTCGTGATTTGGCACAATGGCGAGCGGGATCGTGAACCCGGTGTATACACGTTTCAAACTTGAGTAATTTTTATTTGGAGACATTTTACGCGTGCGACATAGTCAGATTTTACTCATTTACTCTCTCGTTTTACTCATTTTTGAAAATATCGTTTTTTAAAGAGCAGGAATTCTATTACCTGCAATTTATTCTCATGGTGGTTCATATATCATCTCATATATTTTGATCAATAAGGTTACCTAATTAAAATAGGTCCTCCATATTTTTCCGGAATAGCTCAAATGGCAGAGCACTGGCAGTTTCAGCCAAGTGATTCCTTGTAAAAATACTGGTTTAGTCATTTTCTCCCAACTGTAAATTCGCAACTTATGTAATGTACTATTAGTGTAAATGTCTGAATCTTCCTTTAAACATTAGAGCTATTTTTGCATATATTAGAAGGCAGAAAATGTACAAAAACTCATCGAAGTGATATTTTAATTGGATATGTTTGTGTCACTAAACTTTAGATTGTAATATCTTGCATTATTTGTACCCTCATGGTGATATATTTCTTTTTTTATGAGTTAACTGTTTTAATCTTTCGTGTGCGAACATTTTTGGTACCTATCAACTATTGCATTATTTTATATTACAATTCTGTATATTGAAAAGAGACCGCAACAACTTAAATTATTTTACAATAGAAATTGGCCTTTTATATACTTATTTATTTTAAAATTTTACTATTATACTCATTTTTGATGTTTTGTCAACCGCAATGTGGTGCCTTAAACATCTGTTTCACCTACAGTTTTCATCTTAACAAAATTTAAATACCTTTTTCACGTGGACATTTCATCTTCATAATCTTCAAATATTTATGACTGTTTTAACAACTTACCTGATGCCTTTTAATATTTTCTTCACGGAACACATGAGCATTTTTTTAGTTCACAGGCTATCGAAGCCTCGCTAATGTGCCCCCCAGTTCTCTATGTACGTGCATATTAGGCCAGTCAAATTGTCATAAATAGATGCAAAAATTCTGCTAGAAGATTTTATGTTTTTAAACTATTTATGGGGATGCTAGTAACAAGAATTAATGGTTTTCCAACAAAATATCTCGAGGCTAAATTTTGTGGAGCCAAAAAACCACAAAATTTTCGGACTTTTTTCAGTGTTTTGCCTATAGCGCAAAAATTATAAAATTTTTGCATACCATACTCAATTACAAAAAGAAAGACCATTAAATTCTCTACAAATTTCATAGTAAAACTGTTTTTCTAAAACCAATATTAAGCACGCTACAGCCTTCTGAATGTGACTCTTTTTTTCTAACTTTGTGGAAAAATTGCAAAAACAAAAATTTGACACAATTTTTCATTATTTTAGCCTCTTTAATGTAATTTAATTAAATTACAGGTATTTGCCTGATAACAATCAAGATGAATTACAACGGTAACATTGTAAAAAAATTAAGAACATTATAACTTTATTGTATTTAAAGCTTTAGTGGAAAACATTAATATTAGGTATTTAACTGAATGTAAGTAAAAAATACTTACAGTGACATTTTTACATCCCCTCCTTCTTGATAAATAATGTCCTCGACATTTTCGTAGTTGATCCCATTACATTTTTTACAAATTGCCCAGAATTTAAGTCTTAATTTATGAAAAGAACATGCTTTGCTGCACCATTTTCTACAGCTACATGACACAACATGGAGCAAGGATTTAAGTGCCGGTTCTTGGCACATTTGAATTGGCTGAAAGAGAACCTGTGAGCCCACCCACATCTTTCAGGAGGGATGTTGTTTCCTAGCCTAGCTTGTACCTGATGATAACATCGGAGAAAATGATGCTACGCAGCCTCTTGTGTTGGCGGTAGTCTTGCAAAATGAACTTTGGCATTTTGTGGCAAATTTAGTAAATAACTGGAACCTTAAGGTGTTCAAATTCTGTGTGGTAGCTATGTATCCACTGTATAGTGCAATATGGATTTTTTTTTAACCTTGATGATTTCTCGACGGGTAAAACCTATTTTGTTGAATACGCAGGCTATTTCTCTAAGCTGATCGTGTTTATTCAAAGTAATACAAAACTTTGACTTTTTTTGCCCAAAAAGAGCGGATGATGTATCGCATCCGCAGATTGCATGAGTGAAAAGAACATTGTTGTAATTGTATTTGTACGACATGGCTGAAAAACACTTGCTTTCTATGTTACTTCTTCCTGGCTTTTAGCAAAACAGATTTTTGTGCTGATAGCCTAAGCTCGTCATTATCACGAGAAGGTCAATGTCTTCTCCGACAATTAAACGCTTTCAAAAAATTCGGCTCTTGAAATGGCTGAGGTAACTATCATGACACCAGCTTCTTTCTTTGCCTCCTCAACTTGAAGTCTGTTATTTTGAAATTCTTGTTTTGAAATTTCTTATTTGTTTTAAGCAATGAAATAAAGCGGCTCTTGTTTCTGTCATTGGCTTCGTCAGCGGATGAAGCGGGTCGACGCCTTGTTTTCTCTCCACTTGTTACAGATTGATCTAGTTTTACGCGACAAAAACTATAATACCATGCAAGTCAGGTTTGCATATGCAAGTCAGATTTGCATCTGCAAGTCAGATTCATGCTGAATACGCTCAATTACTGTTTGGGACCCTACATCCCCACGTTTTTCAGCAGCTATCAAAAATATAATTTTCGCGTCTAATTTCATTACTTTGTGAATCAAATTTTATCTTTTCGTAGGGCTTTTTCTATTGTTCTTTGTTGAAGTCACCGGGATTACCTTCGTCACATAAAAAGCAATTGTCTTGAAGCTTGAAAGAACTGCTTGATCTGAGGGACAAACTATAGTTTGTGTAGAATCTGCATCCCGACGAACGTATACTACTATCATTTTCTCATTCGAATATGTTTTTCGGCAATCATCCTGTATTCTAACTTCCTTGCTACTTTTCAAAAAACTGATGAATATTACTTTTGATGAATATTACTTTGACGCTAAACGCTTTGTTCAAAGAGCTTGGCAAGTCCTTTCTGGCTCATAACGCGAGTATCACTATTTGAAGCCATTTGGCAAATGAAACACAATTTTGGGTAGAGTTCACTCATTTTTCATTACTGTACGAGAAAAGATGCAATAAACTTAATAACAGCATATTAGAAGAGTATGTATTTAAAAAAGAACACTTGTATCTGAACGAAAGCTGCTTGAGAACGTCACTGACCACAATCTTCCATCTGCATTCTCTTTTTTTTTATCCACGGAACTGCTTTGTAATTGTTTTCTTAAAGGGTTTCTAGAATTTATGCATCTTCTGCTTGTCTTTCTTAAAACTTTTATTTTTCATCAACCAATAGGTTTATTTAATTTTCATTGTTAGTGATGAAAAGTTTTTTTGGGATGGGAGGCGAAAATAGGTCACTTTCTGTAAAATTAAAAAAAAAGTGACATTTTAAAAAAACCATAGCGCGCTTAGTAATGGGTTTCGAAAAACGTTTTTATAATAAAATTTTATAGAATTTAATGTTCTTTCTTTTTGTAATTAAGTTTGTTACGCAAAAAGTTTATAATTTTCGAGTTACAGGCAAAATACCGAAAACATTTTATACTTACATTCAGTTAAATAGCTAATACTAATGTTTTTTACTAAAGCTCTAAATACAAAAAACTTATAATATTCTTAATTTTTTCGTTGTAATTCATCATAATTGTTATCATGCAAAAACCTGAAATTTAAATAAGCTATATTAAAGAGGGTAAAATAATAAAAAATTGTGCCAAATTTTCGTTTTTGAAAATTTTTCACAAAGTTAGAAAAAAGAGTCACTTTTAGAAAGCTGTAGTGCGCTTAATGTTGGATTTAGAAAAACAGTTTAGTATGAAATTTGTAGAGAATTTAATGTTCTTTCTTTTTGTAATTGAGTATGGTACGCAAAAATTTTATAATTTTTGAGTTATAAGCAAAAAACTGAAAAAAGTCCGAAAATTTTGTGATTTTTTGGCTCCACAAAGTTTAGCCTCGAGATATTTTGTTGGAAAACCATTAATTCTTGTTACTAGCATTCACATAAACATTTTAAAAACATAAAATCTTTTAGCAGAATTTTTGCATCTATCGGCCTTTTTTTCTGACAATTTGACTGGCCTATATGTATATATGTATGTAAAGCTATACTCCTTGAGAGAAATACATGGTTTGCTTTAATTTTTTATAAAATCATTCGGATAAGGCGCTTTCCTGATTAATTTTGAGAATCCATTAAGTATAAAAGAGGATAATAGGGGGGGGGTACTTAATTTAGATAAGGGGTTTTTTCAAGCAAAAATATTTAATTTGCTTAAAATTTAGGATACCGGTTTATTATGTTAAAAAGCTTCTTTGATTAGATTTGGAAGTTTACTGGTTAAGTAAAAAGAGGGGACGGGGGTTAGTCCCCTCCCTTAATTCGGATAAATGGGTTTTCGTGCAAAATTATCAAATTTGATTCAATTTTTTTCCTAGGTTATTCTAGTAAAGATATTTCCTGGTTAGATTTAGAGGTTCATTGGTTAAGTGTAAAGAGGGGAATGGGGGAGACAACACCCCTTAATTTAGCAAAATGGAATTTTCATGCAGAATTGTCTAATTTGCTTCAAATTTAGAATACATGTTTATTTTTTATGGCGCTTCCCTGATTAGGTGTGGAGGTTTATTGGTAAAGTGTAGAGGGGTGAAACAGGGGCTAATACGTGACAGGGGCTAATACATTGTTAGACGTCACAATGACGTCACTGTGAGTCACTTTGGTCACATCACATCTGTGACCAAAATGCCACCACTCAGTGACGTCACATTATGACTGAGATGTGACATTCTTAAAATTCTTTAAAAAATTACAAAAAGTCTTCAAAACATGTTATTTACTTTAAAAAACATGTTTATGGCAATTTAAATATCGTCGCTTTCGTCACAGTTTCGTCACAATGTTAATGTCAAAGTAGTCACAAATTCGTCACACCGTGACTTCACAAAGTGGTCACAATGTGACGTCACAAAAAAGCTCTAAAACGGCCATAACGACTTCACATTTTAGTCATTGTGACTTCACATTGACGTCACGTGATGTCACATCGACGATCGATGGTCACAAAGTCACAATGTGACTTCACAACGACTTCGCAGTGACGTCACCATGCCTTACGGATATACACCCTCTTAGCATGCATGGTCACAGTGACGTCACAATGACGTCACTGTGAGTCACTTTGGTCACATTGTAACGGCAAACCCACGGTGGGCGCTATTTGTAACGGCGCCCGCACGCTGGGTGTCGTTTGTAACGTTATATGCAGACATATTCAGTAGTTTAGGTTAAAACAACAAAGTTTATTCAAGTGATAATGGCCGAAGGGAAGTGGAGCAAGTCTAAAATTTTACACACTGAGAACACTATGAACAGCTAAAATCATACTCACAGGCCCCAACCTAGCTCAGTCGTGGCACCGCCTAACACTTGACACTGTCTCCTGGCTGAGCTGCTGAACAAAGTTTAGTTAAACAGCCCGTGGCTGTGGATAATTCTTTATTTCACCAATAATTAAAATGGAACTACTATTAAACTTTCTTACCACGGCAGACTCTTAAATCCACTATCCAAACTCCTTTCCACTGTACTGGAGGCCGTTGCTACTTTCTATTCGTCCGCACTTCGCTAAACAATCATCCATTTCGTTGTCTAATGGCAGAGGCCCGCACTCGCTGGCTGCTGGCTAATGCCAGAGACACACACACCCAAACTCAAGCTTTTATATGCTGCAAACTGAGATACTTCACATTAACATATTACTAATAACCGCGAGCTAACTGCGGAATTCGAAAGAGCACACACACTCTAGAAAGTTAAAGTAAAAGAGAGGATAGATGTCGCTTTTACGCCTACAAAATGTTAAATTATTGACGTCACGATCTCAGAAACACTAGAGTGCCTTTATGACAAAAGGTCACTCCCTCACAACATCACAACTGTGACGAAAATGCCACCACTCCGTGACGTCACATTGTGACTGAGATGTGACTTTTTAAAAAAAAATTAGAAAATTACAAATATTCTTCAAAACATGTTAGTTACTTTGACAAACATTTTTCTTGCAATTTAAATATCGTTGCTTTTGTCACAGTTTCGTCACAGTTTAGGTAAGCCTGATTCAGCATGCATAATATAAGAAGGAATTAACTTTATTAACATGTAATATTGTCATTTTTTGAAACAAAGAATAACAAAATTTATAAAGATGTAATATCACCATTTAACTACCAAAGAATAATTAAAGCTATAATATGAAAATATTGCAAAATAGTAAAAACTTACGGCATTATTTTTATTTAGATTATCATTTTCATCATTATTTATTATTACAAATAATAATACTTATTTGAACTTTGTTTAATTTATCTTATTGTATATAACACCCCATACAATTATCCAATAAAAGCATCATTTTGTTTTCTTTTATTGCTTTCATCTATGCAAACATGTGGGAGTATTTGATTGTATGAAATACTTCTTTTATTATAAAAAGCATTAATAAACTGTGTAAATTTCCATAATCAAAACAGAAAATAATGATGCCAGTCATGTTCATTTTGAATGTTTATCAATATTAAAATTAATTATTAATATCCAATAGAAAAACCTTACTTTTCTAACATCTTAGTTTTCTTTCATTTTTAGGATTTTAAAATTGTCTTCGGTTAAAACAATCGATACAGAGTAAATACAATGTTTCAGGTAGAAAACATTTCTTGGCAATTTCAGAAGAGGATTTTTTTTCTTTCTAATTTTACATTGAAATCACAGAATACTCTCTTTTTTTTCTTTTTATAGAGAAAAGGTCATTTATTTAAATAGCTAGAAACTAATTAAGTACGGAAATTGGATCTAATCTATGAAATACTAATGAAACTTGAATATCCATTTTAAAAAAAGGTCATTTATTTAAATGGTTCATTAAAATAATGTTCTTCTGCACAATTGTAAGCCAATTTTTTTCTAAACTGAATATTAAATTAGTTCTTTGTATGAAAAGATGCAGAAAATTGCACAGCATTTAAATCAGTCATACACTTGGTGTAATAGAAGAAGAGCAAGGATATATAATTAATCATTTAATGCTGTAATTTTTCACAATAAATGATAAATTATATATTTCTCCATTAAATAATGTTTACATTTTCTTTGAAATGTAAATTAAAAAGCAGGAATAATAGTTCTTTTCTTCTTAGATATCTTAAAAATAATTACTTTCAATAATTTTTAGTTCTTGAATTTCACTATGACGATCCAAATATTTTTATTAAGGAAAATGGAGAGGTTGAAATCATGTGTCCCTATGGAAGTTTTGAACTATTAAAATACTTACTTATAGTCTATATTGCATCATTGTTTTGAATATTAAAAATAAAAACATATTAAAACCATTAATGAAGTAAGATAACAAGTACCAGGTAGACCGAGTCTCGCTCGATAAATTATTAAACACTTTTATTTAACACGGAATATCTTTTGTATGTAAAAATGGATCAATTGTAATCGATTTCTAACCTACATCCAGAGTTGTAAAATTTATTCACAAGGGTGTGTTTCAATAATAATACAAAATGTTAAGATTTCCAGAACTTAATTAAAAATTAATAAATTACGTTTCAGGTATTTCCCAATCATTTTGTCACAGTTGATAAATCCACAAAAATTCTGTTTCTCTCGTACCATAGTATGGGATTTGAAAAAAACAATGGGTTTAATTAAGCGCAGATAAATGCTCACCAAAATATGCCAAAGTGCTGTGAAACTGCAAAAGTGAAATTTTTAAAGACTTAAAAGTAGTAACTAAAATATTATAGATGAAAAAAAGCTGCAGTATTAAAATATCGCATTTATCAATTATACATTGAGAATTCAGTTTAGAATCCTAAAAAGATAGCTTAAAAAAATTTTCATTCACAAAAATGTATTTCAGATAATATTTGTGTGACTTATTTTCTCCGCATTTTCTTAACTCCTATCAAAAAGTTTTTAAAAAATGTAATTTTGTTAATCTGCATGTAATAACTTTTTTTGAAATTTTGATAAAAATATAAATGAGTGGTTTCCGATAAAACATGGATCTATTATAAACTATATTTTATTTCCAGTGTTCGACTAAAACGTTTGCCCCGAGATAAGTCGAAGGTTAAAGCAATGTTTTCTTATACATGATCCGGGTGAAATGGTTAACGTTACAACAAGGCATGTGAATCATTAGATACCCGATTTTTTGTTAAGTTTCTTGAGCGACGACAGCATATTTTAATGAGTTTATGTATCATTTCGCGATGGTGACGTCTATCATATGTTAATCATATGTATAATTTCCTATAGTTTCAGTTTAAGAATCTATAATAAAGTTGAATGGCTTCAACGGATGCAAATGATGTCATTTTTATACAAAATAAAGACGGTTTTGTATTTTAAGGCCCAAAACGGAAATATGTTTTGTATTTTTTGGAGTACGTTGATATTTCCGGGTTGATTTAGATTATTCATTCTCGAGAACAAGCATTATGTGGAGTCACAGATAATGTAAATGTACTTCTGGATGTTTGTCAACTTATCTAACGACTTAGAATACAATCTGATTGTATTCGCAATGATTTACACAAATGGCTCATCTGCAGTGACTTTAAACTTATAGGAATTTTGTTATCTAAGAAATATCCCCTCATTACACACCAAAAACTAAATCTGAAATTTTAGAGAAATTGGGCTGTAATATGATTATAAGAATGCACTTTCTGCATCTCTATGTTGTTGATTTTCCAATAAATGTCAGACATTACAGTAAATAGCACGGTAAGTGCTTTCACCAGGATATAAAAGTGAAGGGAACCGGTACCAAGATATACATAAAATGTAAATATGATAGTAGACTACTGTTGGTGTTGATGTTGATGTTGATGTTAAAGAGCTGCATAAATGATGAAGTAGGATCTGCAAGAAAGACATAACGAAGAAAGCTTGTTTAATATAATAATGTTTGCATTAGAAATGTATAGAAATGTCATGAACCTATGACGACATTTTTTACACTATTTTTAACGCATTTTATGAAAATTTAAGGCACATTTTTTGTACTTTTAATGCACTTGAATAATGAATTTTAATGAACGCATTTAATGCACTTTGCATGAAATTGGGATAAATTTTTGACTGCATAAATTAAAAATTTTAAAACACAACTTCTTAATTTTCTTTTTGTAAAATGCTGACGTGATAGACAAAAATCGAAGTCAATTCCGGAATCAGCATCAAAAATTGATTCAAGAAAACTTGTTCATAAAAAATCATCTGAAAAAAAGTTTAAAAATGTAGACTGGTTTTATAGTTTATAAAGAGTATTTAAATGTTTACATTGCATATAAAATAACAATAATAGACTCCATTTGACAGCATACAATTTTTCCCGGGTAATTTTTAGATTACTATCTCTCCAAAGTTGTCTTTGGTATTTCACTAGATTTAAAAGGTTTTTCTTGTTATAGAAAGTCTGTAGTGGAAGGCTCTTATTGAAGTTTAGGAAATCCTATCAAACTTTTTTATTCGAATATTGTAGTGTTATAAATTAAACACTACTTAAATCAACACCGTTTCCTCATATCAAGTGCTGTTTGTATGAAACTGCTCGAAAAATGCAAAAAAAGGTAAAACTCTCAACTTAGTCTTTCATTTATGATATCAGATGCAACAAGAATAATTTTAAAATGTAAAAAAAAGAAAAGAAAAAACGAGAAATCTATAGAATAAATTTTTACTTATTAAACAGTAGGTTGAAGGCATTCCATACTGGCGGTTTAGCCATTTAACAGTATAGTCTGTTTACAAATAAACTATATATTTACAGTTTAGAAACAGTTATAATTTAATAATAAACTATATATTTACAGTTTAGAAACAGTTATAATTTAATTATAAACGGTAATAGAAAAGTTCCATGTCTTTAGTAAAATGAAATCAAACAATTGATTTACTCTTTATTTACAGCAAAATGTTTTCAGAAATAACAAGAGCAAAATATTATGCACCAGGCATAGATTATCAAACATTTTCCTTTAATAACAGCGCATTTTTTAAACGATTTATAAGTGCTACACACACGTTATTTTTAGGTACAAACGAGCAAATAAACCAAATTTTAAAAACTTAGAAATATTAATATATTATATATTATATATAATATCCTAATATAATCCTTCCAAATATAATATTAATATATTATATTAGGAAGGGTTAAATTTTAGATTATGGTATCATCAAAGCGTCGTGTGATAGCATTTTTTTTAATTGAATAACCGTAAATTTATATTTCCTGATGATTTACCATAGAGTTTAATGCAGTTTATGTTGTGTATATATATTGAAATTTCTTAAACAAATTTATATTCTTAGAAATCTAAGATAGTATCCAGCGCCTTCAGAAAACGCAAAGTAAAATGTTCAATCCCAAGAATATTCAAAAATAAATAAAAGAAAAGAAAAAGGAAGAAAAGAAAAGCATTCCTTTTGGAGCAATAAGCATAAAATATTCGTGTAGGATCATTCCACGTAAAATGAGCAAAAAATTAAAAAAGTCGTTTTTACATAGAAGGCAATTTTAATACAATTTGATACACATGTTAAATTTATATTCAAATACAGCACTGTAAAATATATTGACGAAAAATAAACAATTTCAACAATTTTGGACATTTAAAAAACTTATGATATAGAATATTATGCGTGCCATCGTCCAAAGATGCAAATTTGAGGTTTTCTATCTTGAAAACTATTTAACTGAAATGAATTTTGTTTTATAATATTGAACCTCTAGGATTATAACCTCTGAAAAACTATCTTCATATTTATTAAGTAACAAAGATTAGTTAATGCCATGATTCATATTAAATTGGTTGTAAATTATGAAAATTTACGAATTTTGAAAATATTAGAAATATTTTTAAAATCAAAGGAAATAAAAAACATCTGTGACATTGACGCCTGGTAGAGTATTACATATGAAGATCTAATTCCCAAGTTTAAATGGCATTTATTTCATTCATCTTCAAAAATCTTAGAAACTTTAAAACATATACAAAATCATATTTTTTTCTCTTATTTAACCGCAAAAAAATAAATAAAAGTAAGGTGCGACATTAAAAATGATGCAGAGTCATAAGTATCAATAAATCCATGATTTTCTCAAATCAATTCAAAATTGCCTTTTGATTTGCAACATAACTTTTTTTCCAAAAAGGTAATTTTTGTTACATTCCATGGGCTATTTCTCTTTGAATTCACGCGCAGTACTTAAAACATTGCAGAATTTCATGGGGGAAAAAATGAATGTTACCATATGCTTTTCTGTCTGGATTTAGGATTAACATATAATTTTTTGTTCAACTGAATCTTTTTTTTTAATTCAAATTTAAAATATTCTTGAGACAAAAAAAGAAGAAAAAAAACCTGAAATCAAGAATAAAAGTTTGTATATCTAAAATGTACACTTTTATCTGTGTGTGTATAGTATTACATATGAAGATCTTATTCCCAAGTTTAAAAGTTGTCATTTATTTCATTCATCTTCAGAAATCTTAGAAACTTCAAAACATATACAAAATCATATTTTTTCCTCTTATTTAACCGCAAAAATGTAAATAAAAGTAAGGTGCGACATTAAAAATGATGCAGAGTCATAAGTATCAATATATCCATGATTTTCTCAAATCAATTCAAAATTGCCTTTTGATTTGTAACAAAATATTTTTTTTCCAAAAAGGTAATATTTGTTACACTCCATGGGCTATTCCTCTTGGAATTCGCGCGCAGTACTTAGAACATTGCAGAATTTCATGGGAGAAAAATGAATGCTACCATATGCTTTTTCTATTTATATTTAGGATTAACATATAATTTTTTGTTCAACTAAATCTTTTTTTTTTTTTTTTTTTTTCAAATTTAAAATATTTTTGAGACAAAAAAAGGAGAAAAAACCTGAAATCTAGAATAAAAGTTTGTATATTTAAAATATACACTTTTATCTTTAATATCAAATAATTTAAAAGTTTTAAAAGATTTTCTTCATATCTAAACAAGCTATAGAAATATTATAATTTTTCCTCAACAGTTTTTACAGTTTATTTCTGTTCTCATTAAAGAATACAAATGCAAGAAAGAAAGTTTTTATATTTAAAATATAAAACACCAAATAATTTTAAATCTGAAGGAGGTTTTATTCGTGTTCAAACGTGTAATAGAAATATTTCATTATTCACACAAAATTTTTCATTACTTATTTTTACTATTATTATTACATAATAAAGACACATTACGCCAATCTGTTATTTATCGTTCATTCTTAGTTTTAAATAATTTCTAATACAATCTTTCCATCCCTAAGATTAGAATTTTTCATGCTTCTACATAAAACTTCAATTTTTTATTAACTTTTAACTTTTAACGTTTTTATACTTAAATAATCCTGATATCTGTTATTTTTATTTATTCATGAATAGATATGATCTACTTTATGAGGATTTTCAATAATATCAGTGACAGGTCAGCCACAGCTGAATTGCTCATTTTGAATGGTAAAATTATGCCTATTATATTAATATGCCATATTAATTAATATATTAATATATTAATTATGCCATCGTCTTTAAAGTCTAAAATTTATAATAACATTTCATAACATTTTACATGTCAAGTACGAAGTTGCATTAACATGAAAATGTAATACTTATTACTAATAATCTTTTTCACTAATGCATTACTCTTGTATTTAAATATATGAAATATGATAAAAAAAAAATACTTAAACAATCGAAATCCAATTAGTGTGATAAACAAAATATTGGAAACTGTAAAGTTTTACTTGATAAATCTTCCTGTGAATGAAAATGTGTTATTTTTGAATAATAAAGCCAAACGGTATCTCAATCAAATCAAACTAATTTAAAAAGAAACACTCAGGACAAATTTTATTTAGCTACTAGCGAGCTACGCCCGCTAGCTGGGCCACTTTTTCCAAACGAACCCCGATATTAAGCAATATAATAAACAAAAAAATTCATTTAATAAGCAAGTCTTGGTGTTCGAATCCTCAGCACAAAAAAAGTAAATTAAAGAGCTATGGTTGTTATGCGTCCATTATCCCGTTAAAATATGTGATTTCGCACAGTGGGCGGTACGGGCCCATCGTGCGAAGCCGGCCCACCGGAGCTACGCGCCATGGTCGCCATTGTACCGTTAAAAATAATTGGTTTTGCGCGTCCATAATACATTTTCTCGTATTTTTTGGATCATCAGAAGCAAACTTTTACGCAGATTCTGAATATGTAATCAGTTTTTTTCTACTTTAAAAACTGTCTGCATGATGGTTTAAGAAAAAACGCGCAAAAAAAGTTTGTTTATTAAAAACTGCAAAAGACTGCTATTAAAAAAAAAATAAGTAATTTCATTAATATCACAAAGAACATAACTAACAAATAATTTTGGCAGCTCGTTTTCCGTTTGTACTAACAGAAATTAGTATTAATCGCGTAAATCTTAGGTTACACAATATTCGTGTATGCTACCAAAAGGAAAAGTATGAAAATGAGCTACAACGATTAATACTCACATACAGAATAAATATATGAATAGCCAGTTATATCTGAGATCCTCAAAATATTAATTAGCAACACTGTTACCTCTTAGTGAACATATCTTGCTGTGATTAAATAGTTGTACTTATTATATTGATTAAACAGTGTTTAATATTTTTTACCAATTACTTCTTTTTCTCTTATACATTCTTTGGCAAATTGACGGGAGAAAAATAGGTTTTCGGCTGCTTCTTCTTTTAGCCAAAGCGGAAAAGTTCCTGTTCTTCACCGCAAGGTAGCGCAGTGTTCTGCCTCAGAGCTCCGTTTGAGACCTGTTTGGGAAATAAGACGTTTTCCGTTCCGATTCCCGACCGGTTTTTAATTCATAATTTTTTTAATTTTGGTCCCACGGTCTCGAAAATGCCCGAAATGACTTTCTCAGAATTTTTCGAATCGAAAGGCACCTCTCGCGACTTCCAACTCGCCCGCGTTGCGAACTGTAATCGGCTTCAAGCAGACAGACAGACAGACAGAGGCGCACGGATTTTATGAGTATAGACTAGCGAGCTACGCCCGCTAGCTGGGCCACTTTTTCCAAACGAACCTCGGTATTAAGCAGTATATAATAAGCAAAAAAATTCATTAAATAAGCAAGTCTTGGTGTTCGAATCCTCAAGCACAAAAAAAAGTAAATTAAAGAGCCATGGTCCCGTTAAAAATATGTGATTTCGCACTGTGGGCCACGTGCACTTGAAAAAAAAAAGATTGTGGATCGGAACTATGGTCGCCTCGCGCCCATAGTCCCGTTAAAAATATTTGGTTTTGCACGGTGGGCACTACGTGCCCTTAAGACATTTTTCCGTATTTTTTAGTTCATCAGAAGCAGATTTTTACGCAGATTCTGAATATGTAATCAGTTTTTTTCTACTTTAAAAACTGTCTGCATGATGGTTTAAGAAAAAACGCGCAAAAAAAAAACGCAATTAGCGCCGGTAGAAAAAGCGGTTTTCGGCTGTTTCTTCTTTTAGCCAAAGGGGAAAAGTTCCGGTTCTTCACCGCAAGGTAGCGCAGTGTTCTGCTTCGGAGCTCCGTTTGAGCGTCGTTTGGGATTTGAGACATTTTTCGTTCCGATTCCCAAGGGGTTTTTAATTCATAACTTTTTTAATTTTGGTCCCACGGTCTCAAAAATGCCCGAAATGACTTCCCCGGAATATTTCCAATCAAAAGACACCTCTCGCGACTTCCAACTCGCCCGCGTTGCGAACTGTAATCGGCTTCAAGCAGACAGAGGCGCACGGATTTTATTAGTATAGAAGATACATAAACTAGATAATTCAATTGCTTCACGTATCTGAATTCCAGAATAAGTCTTTCCTAAAAATACGGTAGCATCATAAATATGCATATATATATTTGAAGCATTACTAATAATGACAATTAAATTATTCATCTATGAAAAGTAAACAATGCGGTATGAAGTTTATATGAACTAACAAGGCAATAACCGATTAACTTATCATTCATATGACCTTTTTTAAACACAAAACGTGAACCCAAAAGTTTAAGAAGTATTTAATATTTACGAGGCACTTATTTTTATTCTTGTGCATTTATGGCATTTTATGTAACATAAGACAAACTTATAGCGAATATATTTGCAAAAGAAAAAAACCACAAATGAGTTTACTGAATAAGTTACTTTTATGTTATTTCAAATATGCATGAAAAAGTTTCGTTTAAACAATTATTCGAAATCACGTATTCCGTTTTAACTTATTCTTTCTATATGAATTTTTATACATTACTTTATAGTTATTATATGTAAATTTCTTTCATTAATTTATTACTTTTTAATGAAAACTACTTTAATCCAGTGAAACATCATAAATTACACCTTCCATATTGTTCTATCCTTTTTAAATAAAAGATCCAATTATAAGTCCCTATAAAATCATTGAAATTTTCTGACTGTTAAGGGTTGCTTACTTACGTACTTTACGGTACGTAAACGTACTTACGTACTTTACGTACTTTACGGTACGTATGTGTGTGTATACATACACACACATATAATATAAGTAATGCGATTAAAAAAAACGGGGAATAAAACCATTCTTTACAACGAAATTAAGTGCCTTAAAGTGAAACCGTTTGAAATGTATGCTCCCAACCCTTCCCTACTTACTCATATTGGTTTAGCCCATGTCATCTGATTGAACTGCACGCACAGCTCATATCTTCAAAAGTTACTTTTGCCCTGCGATGTAAGTAAGATGGCTTTTCTTGAGCATTGTTGCAGCATTAAATTCTGTCAATGTTTAGGTTAATGAAGACTTTGAAAATGCTAAGATAGGTGTACGTTAAATCTACCATCGTGAAACGAAGCCCATGGTCACTACTACTTTGAAAGTAAATATGCTTCGATACAGTGAACTATTCAAAGTAATGTTTTTTTACGATTTTCCCCCGAACTTTTGAATCGTACTACGTATATATATATGTGTGACATTTTGAAGTTAGGGGGGCAGAACATCATCGCCAGGTTTCCCTTGCTCCGCACAGAAGTCATGGCCAGCGAGAAAAAAAATAAATAAATGTAGAAGGTCAAAATAATCACTCCTTGGCTGCTGCAAGTTCATTTTATTAAACTGTAGCTATAATAGAGGGAAAAGCTCCTGTTGCAGCCGATATTTTACCAAAACATCCAAAAAATATCCCATGCTTTACTACATCAAGTCGTAATCATGTAAGAGCGCACCCAAGAATCCTTCTTCTCATCTCTCTTACCACCTCTCGAGCTTCCTCTTTTAAATCTAAAAAGAAAATTCTAGACCATTCTCTAACCTCAAACCATCATTCTTTTATATAAACAGAATTCTTGTAGAGCTACGAGACTATTTTCCACAGACGATAATTTTATTTTTTTTTTAAATTTTAACCAGTTTATAATCGACTCAGAATTTCTTAGACAGGCGATTTTTATAGATGATTAATTTTAAAAGAAAAAGAAAAGAAATGAATTTATTGATATGCACACTATCAAAGGTTGACGTAGGGAAACTAAATAAATAGATAAAATAAAATAATGATATTTTTTGAAAGGTATGGTTTTGGAATAAATTTAATAAGACTTTCTTAAAAGGGGTTGATAAAAACATAGAATAATTGAGTTTTATTTGGAATATTAAGAAATAAAATTTAATTAAGAATATTTTTAATTTAGAGCTATCTTTTTAAATTTAAGCATACTGGAATAATGTTTTTTAAGGCGAATTAAGAATTTATATCGTCTGCATGAAGATTAACAGATTAGATCTAGAAACATGATTTTAACTTAATAATTTGAAGTAAGTACGGAATATTATTATAAGAAAATTAAGATAGTATAAAGGTTAGTTTTGGCGAAAAAGAATTAAAATTTGTAATATATATATATATATATATATATATATATATATATATATATATATATATATATATAAAACAAAAGCTAAAAAAAAAGTTAGATCTAACTTAATTTTTAATGTATATTTTCATGCTTTTTTTCTGTGTAATATTTTTTGTATGTCCATGAAAAATAAAGAGAAAACGGTATTTTGTTTATTATTTAATATTCTGTATTATTTTGGTCTTGGGAATAATTCGACCGGTTTTACAAGAGGTGGCGTAACTAGCTTATTGTCCCACAGTTTTGTTTGTTCAAACATGCATCTAAAACTACTGTTATTGCGCATCCAGTTTAGTATATGCCATTTGGTTTAAGCGTAAACAACAACAATTTTTATCCAACTGAAAATGTCAAATTTTGTGCCTGATAAAGTGTTTTTGCAGGGGGTTGGCTCTTCTTCATTACTTTAACATGAACAAAACTGCTACCGAAAGTTATCGAATTTGGTGGAAGTTTATGGTGACCATGCTCTAGCTGAACGAACGTATCAGAAGTGATTTGCACGGTTAAGTGATGATTACGGCTTGGAAGACCAAGATCAACCTGGACAGCCAAAAAAAATTGAAGATGAAGAATTGACAGCAATGCTCGATCAGGATTCGTGGCAAACGCAGGAAGAACTTACAAAAATCATTAGAGGTTGATAAAACAACAGTTTCCAAACGCCTCAAAGCAATGGGAATGATACAAAATATGTCACATTGGGTTCCATGTAACTTTAAAGAAAGAGACGTTGAAAGAAGAAAAACCGTTTGCGAAATGCTGCTTCAAAGATAGAAAAATAAGGTATTTTTGCATCGGATTGTTACTGGTGATGAGAGATATTTATAACAAGCGTCGTAAATGAAAAATAGCCTGGGTAATGCCAGGTGAACCAGGTCCATCACAACCGAAACGAAATATTCGCTGTGCAAATGTTATACTGTGTATATGGTAGGATATGAAAAGTATGGTGTATTATGAACTTCTGAAACCTGGTGAAACTATTAATGGAGAACATTATTGACTTTAGTTGATGCGTTTGAAACAAGCTCTGGCCAGAAAACGACCAGAATGGGATAACAGACATAATAAACTTATTTTTCAACATGATAACGCCCGACCACAAGCCTCGAAACTGATCAAAACATATTTGGAGAATGTCGGATGGTAAGTGTTACCCCGACCGCCGTATTCACCAGACATTGCTCCTTCAGACTACTACTTGTTTGATTGCTTGAACTACAATCTGATTGAACAGCGGTTCACTTCTTCAGAAAATATAGAAAAATGGATCTCTGATTGATTGCTTCGAAAAATGAGGACTTCTTTCGACACGGATTTCGTAAACGGCCTGAAAGATGGGAAAAAGTAGTGGGTAGCGATGGACAATATTTTGGTTAACATATTTACGTATTTTGATTTTGAAATAAAGCTTTAATATTTTATAAAAAAAAAAACCACGAATTAATTTCTAGACCAAATATATATCTTTCTAAAATAAGATACGTGGGTTTAGCTCATTATTTATTGATAAATAAAGTTTCAATGCATATAGTTCATACCCAGAAATTATTTTCCAAGTTAGCCCACTGAAATATAAATATTTTCTATTTTCAAGCATTGAAGACACATATGGCAAACAAATTTTGATCAATGATTTCTACAGCATCAATATCTAAGAAATTTTGTTTTGTTTCTTTAACGAATAATAATAATGTCAATTTACTCATTTACCTCTAAACATAAGCCATCATGCATTATTCATTGTTCCGATAATAAAAATTTATCTGAAACAATAGGACTATAACATACTAACTTATTAAATAAAATGCATTTAATCGTTATGACTTAAGCAAAAACTTTTCGAAGCATTTAATATTAATAAGACCTTTACTTTTAACATTATGCATTTATGGCGTTTTATGATACATGGAAAAAATCTATAGTGAATATATTTGCACATTTGAGAAGACAAATAAATTTGCAAATAAATTATTTTGATATCAAACGAAGATAAAATGAAAAATGATTAGTCTAACTCATGCAATTTGAGATTTTAGTTTAAATTATACATATTGTACTTTTTTTTAATTATTGATTCAGTATTCGCGAATGTTTTGGTGTAGATTTTTATATTGTTTTTAGTGTAATTCTTAGATTAATGCGTAGCTGCAACATACGTTGAAACTCACATATTGCAAATTGGATAACTCATAATTATTTCATGTAGATTTACCATCGATTTATCTTGAAGCCTATTTTTACTCTTCATGTATCTTAATATATTTTATATATTGAGTTTTCTAATAATTTTATTAATGAACTTATGTTTTTAATATAACAATCATAAAAATGTTTTTGTTTTAAAATTGGAACATCTGAACAATAAAGATATATAAAAAAAATTTCAATTATTCTAAAGCACAAGTTTCTCTAAATAATAATAATAATAATAATAATAATAATAATAATAATAATAATAAACTTTTTAAAAGACTTTATCATTTATAGACTTCTTATTTTTTTTTTCTAATTCATTTATTTTGTAAAATTGCAATGCTTTCTTTTTTCTCTGTAAAAATAATGCAACTTGATAAGAAAATCATTAAAGAAAGCGGTAAACATCGAATATACGGAAATATTTCACAACTTATATTTACTCGTCTTAGGTTCGCAATAATTATAGAAATATTCATACAATAACCGCAATAATTATAGAATAGCACTATGAAAATTATGAAGACTCGCCCAGAATTATGCGACTAGTAAAAAACTATATGACGCTAATGTAACTAAAGACATAACAAGAAATTTTAGATGTTCATATATTATTTGAATACAGTAGGGAAGGGACATTGAGAAAACAGATCTCGTAACCTGGTACCCTATTTAAATAAGCACAACCGAAATATTAATTATTATTTTTTAAAGAAATATATAACTGATTTTTTTTTCTTATTTAACATTCAACTTAGAAATTTTAGTGTCACTCATGGTTGTGCTAATTATTGAAAGGTTATTGCTCGATAGTTCTACAACCGAGTACAATTCTTATCATATAACATGATAAGCAAATCAACGCATCATGTACATTACACTTATGGATTCGTTTCCAAATTCTGTGATCAATTATTTCAACGAAATGATAAAAACAGAAATTGCAAAACTTAATAATTATACTTGAAAGAAATTTCATTGCAGTGATAGGTCATTACTCGATCATTCTGAAATCGGAACAATTTAGAGCTGATTAAAGTTCTACAGAAAAAGCAGATTACGGTCTTACTTGGGTTTTGTTTTAATTGTTTGTATCTGAATAGAATCGAAGCAAATGCTTTCTTTAGACTCAGAATAGAACGCGCTCGTATTGTTTTTTTTCACCAGACATGAGACGACAGATCCGGACGTTAACTATCTGGGTCGTGTCGAAATGGTTTTATTTTTTCAAAAATAGTACTGATGTTATATATATTTATTAATAGAAGTTTTAGAAAAAAAATTAATGATCATTTTATTTATATTTTTAAATTATCATTTTTAACCTTTTTTTTAATTATTTAGACCCTATTTTTTATCAAGTGTTCAATTCAAAGCAATATTCTAAAAATGTTCATTAAGGTTATAATTTCGCACTAAATGACTAACGAGCATGTGGTTTGAAAAATCTTTATTATAAAATTTTTTCATAAATATGTGTGTAAGAATATTTTTAAGTACATACTGTGATATAAAGTTGGTAAAACAAATGTTGACATTTGTTGTACAAAATGAGCCGTCCAGGCTTGTTTTCATTGATTATTTGGTCATATCTGAGCGGGCCAAAACTTCAAATAAATAAACGTGCAAAAAAGAAAATCAGGATGTAAGTTAATACTTCACACTATATTAATATATTGTAAATAATTATGGGTCTTGAAACACAGGCAGAAGGTATATTTAAAAAAATATCATTGTTATTTTTGTCATCAGAGTTAAACGGCATCTCAGATTTTATAACAGCTATAGGTGGAAAAATTCGTATGCTCGTGTTTCATTAAGAATAGGTAAGATAATATAAGAAAATTTTCGAAAATCTCATCCAAATATCTGATGCATTTGTGGATCCAATCGCTGCTGTTCTTGTAAAAATATGCTGTAGGATGCATAATAATGGTAGAGATTAAACTTTTTATTATGATGCGTGTCAGAAAAATCAAATAAGGAAGGTTCATTAAGGAAATAAGAAATAAAGAAGCTTCCCCTTTTTATAGTGGTAAGGGGGTCATACTTCAGAACATATAAAAGCCTTCTAAGATTTGTAAAACTCTATTTTGTATGAGTTACACCCAACTTGAACCCTAAAATTCTACTTGAAATCTATATAAATCTCACATTGTTTGACCTGAAATCCCAAAAGAAAGAAAATTAATCCTTTTATATACACAATTAAGAAAAAATAGTCAAGTATTTCATATCAGAATTTATAAAATACATTTAAAAATAAATATTTATGGATACCGGATAGAGTCCTGCGGTAATGTATTTATACTCATCCTAGATACGAAAATTCTATTACAAACCGGTCAACAACCTGGACCAAATGTGAATGAAAAACTTCGTACCATGCAACCCGAAATAAACCAGCAAAAAATGTTTTTCCAACGCTCCACTCAACCTAAAAATGACGAACTCTTATGCAAAATTTATTATTATTATTATTATTATTTTATGCAGCAGACAAAGTTCCTACCTGCAGCCAATATGCCTATCTTAAAGAGTTTTGTACCTATCCGCGGAGCGAAAGCTATTTGATCGCCTCGTGCGGAGATCTACCTGATTATACCTTAGTTTTTATTGCTCCATCCAGAGTTCTCGCCGCCGCTCGCTATACAGCCAAATCGCGACAAAAGCCTCCATTTGGTGAGCAAAAGAATAATCAGACTCGCCAAATTTCAAGGGCTCAATTTCTGCTACTTTTTATGTGTGTATGTATGTGTGTGCCAAAGAGTAGAGATTTTTTTCCACGATACTAAACGGTTGCATGTAACTTTTCATGATCAATTGCATCATGTTATTTGCGCTGTTCTGTTTAAAGAGATACTGATTCAACACCAATTCAGTTTAGTAACAACCAAAGACAGAAAAGATTATACGATACTTATTTATCTAATTTCAGATAATCTGCATATTGCCGTTTTACCCGTACAAATACAAACAAAATTACTCACATCAAGCGCCAAATAGAAAATAGTTTTGCTGCAATGAGGTGCTAATATTTGTCAATTACCACACTATTTATTAGTTGCATGCAAATTAATCATTGGACGGTCAATTTTTTTCTATCGAGTCGAAAACTCTTAGCAATTTTTAGCATATGTTTCCACAATGGTAAATCAGCGATAGCTGTTTTTAATATTTATTTAGACTGCTAAAAGAATGCTTGAAACATTTACATATTTAGGACTAGGAGTCATTTAGAATGTAATTATTTGTGATAGATTCTGTAGACTTTCTATTTTATAAGCTATTCGAATTTCTATTGTATAAGCAATTACAAAAAATTAGGTTATTTTAGAACATTTAAAAAATAGGGATAAGCAATTAAAGATACATTTTTCAATGTTTCACACTGAATGTATTTTTCTATCCTTTCTTTTCATTTGGCAACTTTTTTTAATTTTTTATTCGTCATATCGCTTATGTTTCTCAAAAGCCAGCGTCTCTCAAAAGCCGCGAACTCTGCCTGTATCGGTATTTACAACTATCTTTTATCTTCAATAGAAGAAAGTATTGTAATTGAAATTTTTTTTTACTTTCAGTTTTCGAAGGAGTTATAACCTTTAGAGGTCAGAGATTCGAAAAAAGTGTTTTTACAAAATGTCTGTCTGTCCATGTGTCTCTGTGTGTCTGTGTGTATGTATGGCCGTATGTCGTCATTCTACCATCAAAAAGTGTATGAAGATATGCATAGAATTGAAATAATTTTTTGTGAATATTTTTGCCTGTGGCAAGCAGGTTCTCCTTCAATTTTGAAATATTCCGCCGGAAGGTGGCTCTGCAATAACAATTTTTAAGCCATTTTCAATACTGTACCGACTAAAAGTGATGATGACGACCGATGAAGTTATGCATCGAAATGAGCCAAATTCTTTGTTTAAGTGATATGGCTATGGCTAGTTGGTCCTCCCTGAATTTGAAAAAAAATCCGTCGGAAGGGGGCACTGTAATAGCGATATTTTGAGCCATTTTCAATATTGCACCGGCTGAAAGTGTATGAAGTTATTCATAGAATTGAAAGAAATTTTTTGTGTACGTGTTTGGTTATAGGTAGTTGGCCCTCTCTGAATTTGAAAAAAAAAAATCCGCTGGAAGAGAGCGCTACAATTGCGATTTTTGCGCCATTTTCAACATTTTACTACAGAAAAGTGTATGAAATTATGCATAGAATTGAATTAAATTTTTTGAGGTTTTTTTTTTTTGGGGGGGGGGGGGTATGGCGAGTAGATCTTTCCTGAATTTGAAAAAAATCTGCTTATCGTTTTACTGTTTAGCGGCTCGTGCAGATACAGAAACTCGTCTTTACTCCAACGAATTGACTGAAGCAGAAATTTAAGATGAAAATCATAGTTGATATAGTATTCATTTAATAATATTAAAGTATTAACATGTGTAACTAAATTTTGAAATGTTAAAATGTACATATGTGATAGAAGAAAGTTTTGGGATTGGCACATCCAACTATTTTTATCATATTTCCAACTATGTTGGCTGGTTCTAGATTGCTGTTAATTATGCTGCTTGAATTTGTTCGTATGTTATTGCAAACTGTAAGGAAAAAATAAAATACGGGGATCGGGGATTGCTCACTATTTTGCCGAACTCACATAAACACCTATGAGGGCGAAAATCGTTCATTTACAAAAAAAAAAAAAAAAAAAAAAAAAAAAAAAAAAACCGCCTATATTTATATCTCTGATATGTATTTTTAATAACTAGCATAAAAATAAAAACTCATTCATATTCAAATATGTTTTCTTCCGCTGAAAGCAATTTCTAAAAAAAATTGGACCAATCCTAACTCGACCTATTAGCATCAACATTTCATTGGAAATGAACCCGAATAAAAATATTTAATAATCTTACCTGATACAGGACTTAATGCTGGAGTAATCACAGATAATGTCAGTTATTTGGAAAGCAGCTGATTTTATAAACATATTTCCAGTTGTAGAAATTAAGTATTATTTTTAGATATGGTATTTGTTTTGAAAGTTACTGCATGTTATTAGAAGATAATGAATACAAATTCGTTAATGATGATACAGATTCAAAGTTTAATTTTATATGTGGTCCCTAGGTACTGTAAATACTTTAAGAAAAGATTTCGTGGCTCTTAGAAGTCGAACAGCAGAAAACGATTTCTCTACAATCAAGCGTACTGAATTGCGATACTTGAATTTTATTAAATTTAGAAGATTCCTACACTTAAACAATTGTCTGTTTTAAGAATTTTTATGCGTATTCACCTTAGAATTGTGTGTTAAAACGCTTTAAAAAGCGCGGTATATCATCATTGCCTGTTAGACCATATACATCCAAATCTAATTTGCACTAATTTGCAGCAAGATTTTACAGAAATGATTTTTTTGTGAAATTTTATACCCTAGTTCTTCAGATAGTTCACCCACAAAATTTGCGTCACATCAAACAGACATTTAACAACAATAATCACTGTACCGTTGGCTGAGAAATTTTGTTTTTAAAGCTGATAAACGGTAGATGTTAGATTTAAGCCTGTGTGATAGTTTGGTTCTCTAAACCTTGTCGCATATTAATGCGACAATGTTTAGAGGTTTGTGTTATTTTTTCTTTAAAATATGCATACAGAGGACGGCCATATCTTTCGATATAAATCTGTTAATCGGCCGTAACAAACACCAATCAACTAAAAATCATGAAATCGTAGGCAGAGCATTCTAAAATTGCTTAAATCCATCAAAAAAAAAATTTGAAAATTTTCATAATTCTAATTCTTTTTCCGTAAATCTAAATGCTACGAATTTTATTTTCAATAAATTGTACTTCAAAGTAAAATTAAATAACATGCATCAATTATCAACTTCAAGGCTGGCCAAGCATACTTACAAAAGTTGGAGCAAGGAAAAACATCATGCAGACAAAAAAAAAAAAATTTTTCAAATGCCTTGTAAAATGTGAAAAATATGACATTAATTTTTGAAGTTAATATTCCGATATGAAAATTTGTTTGTTACTAAACTTGATACAATTATTTTTAAGATTAAATTATACTAAGATATTAGATTAGTGATATACAGGGTGTATCTAAACTACTGGGCAAGACTTTAAGGGGTGATAGTACACATCAAGACAAATAATATTAAATGGGAAACTGAGGGTGCCAAACGTCTCCCGAAGGAAATAGGCGCCATCAAAGTTTAGGGTCCAAAATTTGAAATGATTATAAAAAACGGAAAAATTGGTCGATTCGTTTGCGGTTTTCACGAAAACTATTATTTATGCCAGTGTTGTCTTGAAAATAAATTATGCAAATAAATTTCAAAAAATGTCGATAGAGGGGGCTTTAGATTGTGGAGTAACGTACAATTAGTTTTTACCGTTATTTTTTGCATCTCATAAAATTTTTTTAGAAGTTTAGGCATAAATTTTGTGCTGAAAATCTGAATCGTTGAGAGTGGTTAAGTAGCGCAAATTGAACTGTGTTCAATGGTGGTGGGGAGGTTCAAATTTCAAATTATTATAAAAAACGGATAAATTGATCGATTCGTTTGCGGTTTTCTTTAAAACCATTCTTTATGTCAGTATTTCCTTGAAAGTAAATTTTAAAGATAAATTTCAAAAAATTCCGTTAGAGGGCGCCTTAATTTTAGAATAACCAACAACTATTTTTAACCGTTACTTTTCTTATCTAAATAAATGTTTTAAAAGCTTAGATTTAAATTTTGAGTTCAAAATCTGAATCGTTGTGAGTAATTAATAGCTAAAAATTGAACTGTGTTCGTAGAGTGGGCAGGGTAACGTTTCAACTCCTGAACACAGTTCAGTTTGCGCTTCTTAACCCCTCCCAACGATTCAAAATTTGAGCTCAAAATTTAAGTCTAAGCTTTTGCAAGCATTTAATTAGGTACAAAAAATAACAGTTAAAAATTATTGTTGGTTAATCTAAAGTTTAAGGCGCCGTCTAACGGAATTTTTTACATTTATCTTTAAAATTTATTTTCAAGGAAATACGGACATAAACAATGGTTTTAAAGAAAACCGCAAACGAATCGGCCAATTTTTCCGTTTTGTAAAATCATTTTAAATTTGAACCTTCCCACCCCCATTGAACACAGTTCATTTAGCGCTACTTGATCACTCTCAACGATTAAGATTTTCAGCACAAAATTTAAGTTTATGTCTAAGCTTCAAAAAAATTTAATGAGATGCAAAAAATAATGGTAAAAAATAGTTGTACGTTACTCCAAAGTCTAAAGCGCCCTCTATCGACATTTTTTGAAATTTATGTTTATAATTTATTTTCAAGACAATACTGACATAAAGAATAGTTTTAGTGAAAACTGAAAATCAATTGGCCAATTATTCTGTTTTTTATAATCATTTGAAATTTGGACCTACCCACTCCCTTTGAACACAGTTCCAGTTTGCGCTACTTAACTACAGATTTTGGGCTCAGAATTTAAGTTTATGTTTAAACTTCTACAAAAAAGCAATGAGATGCAGAAAATAACGGTAAAAAATAGTTGTTCGTTACTCCTAAGTCTAAAGCGCCCTCTATCGGCATTTTTTGAAATTTATCTTTATAATTTATTTTCAAGACAATACTGACATAAAGAATAGTTTTCGTGAGAACCGCAAACGAATCGACCAATTTTTCCGTTTTTTATAATCATTTCAAATTTTGGACCCTAAACTTTGATGGCTCCTATCGTCTTCGGAAGACGTTTGGGACCCTTAATTTCCCATTTAATATTATTTGTCTTGATGTGTACTATCATCCCTTAAAGTTTTGCCCATTAGTTTAGATACACCCTGTATTGCGCTATCTAGTTAGCGTATATAATGGAGATCATATTAACAAAATACTTATTGTTGCCATTTTGATTATTAAAGTCATGCAACATTTATTGGACTATTTTGATTATTTTTTTATATAAATCTGTATACTCAAGATTTCCTATAATATTTGATATTAATAACATTTAATCTAATTTTATTTATATAATACTTAATGGAAAAAGGTATATGATATGAAAAGTATAAAAATAAAGACATTTGCAACAACATACGAAAATATGGTATTGTTTTTTCTATCTGTTTCCTTAGTAAAATCAAACATGAAGCTTTTTTAGAAACATTCGCATTAAAATCGCATACATGAAAAAATCTTAATTAGATTTCGTTGCTTTTACGCAGTGCTTTTGAAAGGGAATTTCGTTATTTAATCATTTGTAATTATTTAATAATTATTGGACTCATGAGAGTAATCATTTTTAATTTAAATACTTACTGATTTCCATGGAGATTTGACAAAAAAAAAAAAAAGTTATATAAAATCAAGATTAATGATCGTAAATGGAATGTAGTCGTTTTACCAGATAAAATCAATGCATTTTTTTCACATTGTAAAGCAAATGTGTAATTAAAGTCTCTGAAGTGTTTAATGCTTAAAGCCTTTCTATTGCATACTTGTTTAATAATGAGTTTTGAGAGACATTGAAAGCAATTTAATTAACTTAGTTTTTATCAGTCTGTAAAAAGTGTAATGCTTGTATTAACAATTTCCTTTAATTTTCAATTGTTGATATTATCTTTTTTGCTATCTCAAGTTAGTTTAATGAACTTTGAATAGAAAATCTCTTATCATATTTATCACTATAATGACATATTTTTATTTGTATTTATTAATTAGTTCATGTTAAAATCAGCTTTTTATGGAAAATCTCATCATTTGTGTTACTCAAAGAAATTTTCATAACATGTTTTTAATGATTTAATGCTCCACATTTTATAATCGAAAATAATACAATATAGATCAAAAATTATAAAAATTGTAAAAAAAAAGTATAGTCAATACTTGTGTACAACATATTAAAAAAATCTTATATAAAATCAAGTGGCTGTATTTCGTCAACGCAGTCACAAATAAATTTACGACTTGTTTTTACATTTCAAGAAGACATTAGAAGTCATTGACTGCGCTATAGTTAATAATATATACGAATAGATATTTTTACAAAGCTATTTTGCTCGCAACATATTTTTTCTTGAACGAAAAATGTTGCTTCTTCAGTGGTCGCTTTAACTTCGAAAGAAATTAAGGTTTCACATGAATATTGGATTAACTCCACGTAATACATTTCTAAAGCGAGAAACCATGCAGTTGGTTAATCTACTTGACGATGGCTTTCATACCTAAAAGCTTTTTCCAACATTGCAGGGACATATCTTATTACATGAGGGGACCATTATAAAGTTGAATCTCTAATAAATGTCATTCTGTAATGTAATAGGGCTTCCGTATTACCACAGGCTCCTTTTAATGCCTTTTAGTTATTCTTTTGCATTCTTTCCACACGTCAATCTCTATTAGATTTACGTGTCTGATTAAATCTGAAAAAATCTTGTTAAGTCTGAATTTAATCTTGTTTTAATACAGATTAATTAAATCACTCTATTCATTTATGAGAGACGTCGAATTTTATTTTAATAAGTGGGCAATTCCATACAACGTTCATATAAATTTTATAATTTAAGCTTTGAAATGTATGCAAAATTTTAAAATTAATATTTTAGATTAGACATTTTTATTTTATTTGCAACTGGCAACAGTAGAAATAATCAAATGGCTGAAAAGTTCTGTAGAAATTTCTTGAAGAACACTTTTAATAAAAAGACAATTGTTGCCTATTTTGCATTTATAAATAAATGTATGCATATATAATATAATATTTAATGGTTTGCAATAGCCTTAAAGTCATAGTCTTAATGTAAAATAAAGTCTTTTGTATTCAACAGACATTTCAAGTAATAGGTAATCGTGCTCGTTGTGTTTTTGAAAAAACTATCAGATGTAAATAGTTGTGTAATGTAATTTATTACAATCATTCCGAATGATGATTTTTTTTAATTTATTAGTCTTTTTTTAAAAAAAAAATAATAAATGTTTAAGAAACTTTCCATCATCTGGTCACAGTCATTCCATTATATCAAATGATAGTTAATAACTTCAAACCTTAATTCAGGTAGGTTTTTCTAAACTATAATTTTGTATTGCTTATACACCATATTTAACATACGTATCAATTTAAAATACGAATGTTTTCTTAATTCACAGACATTTCCACTTTTATGTAACAGATTAGAGTCATGGTTTACAAAAAAATCATTCCGTCACACAATAAGAAATTACTCAAAAATGAAAGAATAAAATGTGTAAAAAAATGTTTAAGGTATTTCATTTAATCTTTTAATCAATAACAATCATTTGCAAACTGAAAAATCATTTTTTGAAAAATAGCTTTAGGTTAATTGCTTTAACTTTATTCTACAACTCAAAATGTCAATTTGTCACATATGGAATCGCCCATATATCGATTCTTCAGTTATCTGTCAGCAATGACGGTATTCATTAATGATCTGCTTATTACTTCTTTCCACTTCTTACAAGAAGTTTCCCCTGCATATTAATGAAAGAACAAAAATTGTTAAGTTGATATTCAAATATTTTCTGTAGAATTGCTTAGCGGGTTAACAATTCTAAGCGGTTAGATTGTATCAGTAATCGCTGTGAAGAAGTAGTACGGTAGATATATAAGTCTAGCAGCTATCATATACAAGTATATATGAATAGTGATAAGAAATTGTCACAGGAATATCAGTTTAGTTTAAAAACATCCAATTCTTTTAAACTTGTCATTGGTTAAGTTAGATTACGTTAATAATTAGCTTACGTGTGAATTTACTGCATAATGAAGCAAAAATGAACAACGAATGTTGCTCCATGTAAAATAATTTCCTATTTTATTTTGTATTAAGTATAGCAAATTCAAAATCTCCGTTTTCTCTCCCTCTCTTTATTTGTCCTACTATGAAGAAGGGGAAAGTTGGATAAAACCGGGTATGTGGATAAAACAGGGAACCAGGCTTTATGGCTTTATTTGCAGCGGTATTTAGCCGAAACTTTTATAATTACTTTTAGGTGAGCGGCATGCCACCTCCCAATAACCTGAAGTCGTGTAAACGAACTCACTTCGCAGTGGTGATTTTTTAAAGATTTCACATGAAAATGTTAAAAATTCGACGTCTGCAAATTTACGTTACCAATCCTAAATACCTAAGGATTTAGATTAGTTAAGTATAACGTATGATAGTCTATTATTTACTCGTTATTTAAACGTATTGTATTGATGATTACGAGTTATCTGAACAACGTAAGAGTAACATTTCATCAAAATGGCGTGGTCGGACAAAACCGGGATGCAGATGGTCGGACATAACCGGTTTTGGAGAACTCATTTATTTGCATGATTGAAATAGAAACAACTTGTTTATGCATTGTTTGAAGATCTATAAATATTTAAAAACTATACAAGAAATATTATTTAAATTAAGTTGTTATATAGAAGATTGTTTTTAGTAATTTCTATTACAACATCCATCTTTAGTTCAATCCCCTAAAAATCAGAACTCGAACAAGAAGAAAAATAAAAGGTGGAAAAACAAGACAAGAAGAACTTAACCCTTTCCATTATGACAAAAAGAAAAGTAGGAAAACTGACGTGAAAAAGAAAAGTAGAAAAACTGATGTGAAAAAGAAAAGTCCTAAGAAAAAAAACCTTGATATCAAACGAGGAAGAAGATTTAACTGAAGCATCCATCTTTTACAACCGCTTACATGAACAGTCTAAACTTAAGGGGAGTTGGATACAGTGCCTTCATTACAGAGGGTGGGATCATGAAGAATGCAGCAATGCAAATGAACAAGATCGAACTTTCTTGGAGTCAAAACACTATATTAAAAGCAATGTTGTGAAGGAATTTTTTCCTTGTTCTTAAGTTATCTTGTCACAGAAATATATTTATATGTATTTGTTAATATGATTTATGTTAAAATTTAGTTTTATCACAAAATTTAAATATTTTAAAGACTCTCAAGCTTAATCCTAAAAAACGAAAATATTATTAAAAGCTACCAATTTAGTAAAAGAGTTAAAATTACCGAAGAACACTTATAATTTCCTAGCATATTAGATACAAACTTTTCACTTCTAATGTAAGATACTTAGTAAAGCTTTAAATACTTTACCTTTTACATATTTTATTTTTAAGGGATAGTTAAATTAATACGTGAAATTTAAAAAGGAAAAAGTGGTCTTTAGATTAAAGGTTTTCGGTTCACGATAATCACTTTTTTTAATTATTATCATTTTCACTGATTTTATACTTATTCTATAAACATACGTTTTTATTACATTTTATTATTGTTTGTTTGATTTTTTTTCGGGATGGTTCAAAAAATTTATTTGATACGTTCTTTAACTATTTATTATTTAATTTTATTCTATTTAATTTTTGCTTTATTCATTTATTTATTTCGAAAGCAAACATCCCATGCTTTTTAACTAAATATCATGGGAGAATACATTTTCAATCGTCAAATTTTAATTAAACAAAATTACAAAACTTGGCACTAGTTTTTTCATCTATGTAAAAAGCCAATAAAATATGAAGGTTTATGACTTTGTTTGGCTCTTAAAGTGCAACAATATTTTTAAGGGCATTTATTTTAATTTATTTAATTAAACACGCCAGAAAAATGTATTCTTTTTCTTTTACTTTTCGAGAGCTTTTTTATGATATCTTTAACATATTCTGAGAAAGTTTCGCAAAGAAGAAAAGTAAATACACTAAAAGGGATCTTTATTCTATGTGCGTTAATTTATGTAAAACACGCATTCCTTTGTGCTTAAAATGATTTTCTAATCTTCTTCTTTTCAACATATCAGTCTAATCATAATGCTTAAATCAATGTATATTTCTGAGTTGTCTCATTTTTTTTAGAGGTTCCGAGTAGTTATTTTATAAAATTGTGAATCAACTTATAACAAGAAGTTTGTTTTTTTTTTAATTTAATGTAAAATATTACTTTTGTAGTGTTTTTTTTTTTTTTCAGGAAAATATCAAAAACAATATTTCAAGAAAAAATCATTCAAATACTATGCGAAAATAACATACTAAAATGCATTAATGAAAACAGTATTTTTAACACCTTAATACTATACGGTACTATTAGAATGGACTACAAAATTTTCCATCTGGCATGTACTCGGAAGATTTTTTAATTCTTTTATTTAAATAATTAATTTTAAGATTTCGCCGGGACAGTTAAATACACTGCACATATGTAAAACCTCAGGTAATGCAAGACATTCAATATAAAAACCCAAGATATGCAAGCAGCATTTTATTAAAAAAAAGCGAGCAAATGATATAATGAGCTTTTCAATGATATATCATATGAGGGGTGTAGGTCAAATTTAGAAAATCGCCCTTCCCCCTCTTCTCCCCCCCCTCGAGTTCCAATTGTCACATTTGTCCGGTATAGAACCTTCCCCTTTCTTTGACATTTTCATAGATTATAAGTAGTATTTATTGCAGGGTTCCGTAAAAAACACGATCTGTAATGCTAAAACATTACAATTTTAGAAAATCTTGAAAACTGACCCCGGGGGCTTGGATAAATTGACGTGCGTTTAGAAAGGTCCATAATATGAAAGAGCCGTTTGAGGGCTTTCCGATGATATGTCACATTACGGGTCCAAAAAAAGTTTGGGATTTTTCGACCCCTACTTTAACACCCCAGGGTTGGAAATTTTAAAATCGCTGAAACATGTCTTTAATTATTTTTAATAGATTTATTTTCTTCCATTACGCTTCTACCAAAAACAACTGCTAAGATGTGCCAAATGTTCTAAATTGTTCGATCCTCCCCCTTTTAACCCCCTCAGGGGGCAATTTCTAAAATCGCTGAAATATGTGTTGAATTATTTTTTTAGAAAATTTGTTTTCTGGAATTTCACGCTGTTATCTTAAACAGCGTGTGAGGTATAGTAAGATGTTCCAAAATTTTCTACCCCCCATTTGTCCCTATTTAGAGGTGGAATTTTTAAAAAACACTTCTTAGTGCACGCTTACATCTTAAGTATATTTTCCCCAATTTTCATGTTTCTACGTTCAGTAGTTTGGACTGTGTGTTGATTATCAGTCAGTCAGGAAAAACTATTTTATATATGTATAGATATTTACATACCAATTAAACCTATTTTCACATATTTATACAACGTTTGGTAAGTCCTTATTCACATGTATGTAAGACTTTATGATAAGCAAAATTATGCTTGTTTATGCGGTACATTTTTTTATTCTTTTATTATAAAACATGCTTTTGCCAATAATTTCTCATAAAGTATCAATTTTTAGTACATTTAAATAGTTTCTTAAATCTGAATAAGAACAGTTTAAAGTTTACTGCAAAAAAATTGTTAAAATAGACATCTTCAAAGTACTTTTTTTTAAAAAAAAAATCACGAAAAGTTAAAATTTTCCTCAGTTCAGGGCAAGATAGAGTGTTAAAATAGCTCAGATCAAAAAGTGTTAAACGGTGAAGTTTTGTTACAGCATTCTGAGTGCGTTGAAAAGTGTTTCATAATTTATGCTTGAAACATGATATTTTTATACATAAATTAATAACTAACATTTGAAAAATATTAAGGTAAATAAGCAAGTATGTTCAGAATTTTATTCCTGATTATATTCGTTTAATCATTTTTACATTTCCAGATTTTTTTTATATTGTGAAAAGTTAAAAGAAGCATAACTAAATTAATTAGAGAACATTTTTAACACAAATAAGTAAAATTATGTTAAAAATGTAATTAGTTTTAATCAAAAGTAATTTTTCTGAAATAAAAGATTTTGCGTTTTCACAACATAATAATATATAATACTGAAATGAAAAGTTAACTATATTTTTTACTGTTAAATGCGAAATCTCTTAGCATTTACGGCATTTGTTAAGAGAAAGATGAATACTTTAATTTTAAAAAAGAAATAATCACTCTATTGGAGTAAAATGAGAAAAACAAATTTTTCACAAACTTTTCTTAAATGAGTACATTTTCCTTGCGGCATAAACTGCTCATAAGAGGCCCGTGGAAACGAAAATATGTTCAAGATTTTTAATAAAATTGTCGCCTAGTAACTTACGTGAAATGCCAGTCGAGGATTTTTTTGCAATCTGGAATATTCGGAATCCATTTTCATAGGCTCTTATTACTAAGAGAATGTAGAATAGTTTAAAGAAAGTTTGTTTAACTAAATTTATTTTTTTAAAAGAACAGATAGTTTTTTAAATATCAAAACATAAACAAGTTACCTTTTACTATTCTCCTGAAATATTGAAAATTAAAGTTAGTTAAAAAATAATGAATCAAGATATGTTCTAGAAAATTCCTATTACAAAAACTAGTATTTGTTTGATTAATGCTATTCTTTTAAGAAGAAGCAATTTTGTTATTATATATAAATATTATGAAATGCACTTGCTTATTACAACACTTTTATACAATTTAAATGAATATTTTAAAACAATTAATATTCGAAAACAAAAAGAAATTTTTTTTCAAGTAATAATGACGATTTATTAATATTATCCTTAAATAAGTTTTATGCGCTTATTAATATCAAATAAAAAACATTAACGTGTTAATTAAATTAGTTTTTTTCATTAATTTTTTTCCTTTACAAATTCATATTTTTATGCCAAAAAGAATATACATTTCATGGAAAGTTTAAAATATAAATTATCATTAAACATTAAATCATTAAAAAAATTCACTAAGCAGCAGTACAAATTTTTGAACATAGATATTTGTATATATATATTATTATTAGTGATTTAAAAAGAACGTACGCCTTACTTTTTAATACCTAATTCTAGCACTTCATCACAGCTGTTTATAGTGGACTATCATAAAAATATTTATTCTTATAATGATTAAGTATCATTAGCAAAAATTCGATGAAAGATATTAACTTTCATCTTTATTTTGAAATATGAACTGTAGTAGAAAAACCGATATCTGTGATAAGATTTTGAAAATTTTTACTTAGCTAAAGCTTACTTGGAAAAGAGATATGTATTAAACATCTATGGATTTTGGACTGACGATAAGTTCTTTAAGTGGAACATAAAGACAAAAAAATCTTATTAGTATCAGGGAAACCGTAAAAATGTTCACGTCCAATTGCGGGCTGTGCCTGATTAAAATCCTAAAACATCACAAAAGATTTATTACAACTATTTTCGTGAAACAACTATTTTTGTGATCAGTATACATGAAATGTACTATAAGAGATTAGAGAATTGAAAATAAAAACACATGACGTTCAATTTCATATACTTTTATTAACGTGTATTTAAATATTTCTAAAAAGCAATATCCCTTTTGCAGTCATACCGAAGCATTTTGAAGAATTTTTAATCAAAAAATTATACCATTTAACGAATAAACAAATACACTGTTTAAAAATGCATTATTATGTTTAGCATGATTATTATGTTTTTATTTTCAAGGCGGAAGAACAGGTTGAGCAAACGTAAAATGACAATAATTTGACCGTTACTAAAAGCTCTATAGTTACAAAACCAATTAATAGAACACAGTCCTTTTTTAATACTTTCATAAAATACTAATAGTTTTAAAAGCATTCAAATATATATATTTAGCAATGTTAATTAGTTAATATTTAATGACAAAATTGACGTTTTAAAGCGATGAATTTTCAATATGCATTTTGCGCGCAAGCTTTTAAAAATTACGCTGCATGCATATATTTAATATTGCATTTATATTTACTTATGCTATTATATTTTACATTTAATATCTGTTTTAAAAGTATATTGAAATTCATCTGCTTAATTAATGGCTTTAAAAATCACACTTATTAAATTTAATATAAGAAATAATAAAAATAAAAATATATGTAAATGTAAAATATAGTATTATAAGTAAATATAAATGCAATATTAAATATATATTTATAGTAGAATTTTTTAATGTAGCGCGTATAATGCACATTTGAAAATTCATAATCTTAAAACTTCAATTTTGTCATTAATATTTAACTAATTAATATTGCTAAATGTATATATTTGAATGTTTTTTTAAACCATTTGTGTTTTATGAAATTATAGGAAATATAGTACATGCTGTATTCCATTAATTGGTTTTGAAAATACAGTTTTTTAGTAATTGTCAAATAATTGTAAATTCCAGCGGCTCAACCTAATCTCTCCCTTTAACTACATTTTAAATAAAATCATTCACCAGAATATTAAAGATTTTTTTTGTATGATATATTTGAAGCAAGCCTAACAGCTGAGCTTTACATATGTCTTAAAAAGCATTATCCACAACATATTAAAGGCACTTTTAAAAGATATGAACACTATATATAATCTCATTAGGAGCCATCCATAAATAATGTCACACATTTTTTTCAATGTTTGTGACCTCCCCTCTCCTTTTTTGTCACACTTCATCATACCCCCTCTTCCCCTCTTGTCACATGTCACGCTAAATTACGTAAATATATACTTACAGTTCAGCAACAAAGTCCTACGTTACAGATCATATTTCAAATTTTATTTTTAAGCTTTAACTATGTGTTTTAACGATATTTGTCATCATAAGAATAAAAAAGATTCATATACTTATTTTATGGGATATCAGATTAAGGTTTACAATAAAAAAACATTAACATACAATAATAATAAAATATTAATGTGAAAAAATTTTTTGAAAACAGTAGTATTTCGGAAATTAAAATGGAATTTAATGTATTTAGTTTTAAATCTTATTTTTATTTTATGAATACTTATTTCATAATTTAAACTGCTGACTTTTAATACTTTTATTTTAATCAAAATGTGTGATGTCACATTTCTTCTTACCCTCTCTGACCCCCTTGTTAAAAACTGTTTCACGAACCCCCCGCTCCCTCCCCCCCATCTAAGAGTGACATCATTTATGGACGATCCCTTAGATCATCTGTAGTGCATTCTGGATTAATTTAACAACTGTTGGTCAAGCACGAAAATATGAAATGCTTGTGTAAAAAAGAAATATTAACAGACAAGTATCAACGGAATAAGAGTGTAACCATTTATATATGAGAGCAATCTAATATCAAATAGATTATTGAGTTTTGTGTGTGAATATGTTCATCTGATTCCAATATTTGTAAGTGAACGAGTCATCTACTGTGAGATTGGGAAACTAATTTTCATGGCAGATTCTAGCGATAATGTGTTAATGAGGTTTTTATGGTCATAGCGCTGCTATAAATATGGTAGTAGTAGTTAGTTAAAACGCATTTTTGTCGTATTTTCTCCCTTGTGTGAGATCAAGACAAGATTTAAGTTTTGATACGTCGCATGCAAATTTTCAGTGGAGTTCTTTTTCGATCCAGTTAGGAATAGTAGTCTTTAGCTGAGAACTTGCACACGTTGTTAATTTAATTCTTATGAAGATCTCTTTAACTGGAGGTCTCGAGAGTCTTCCATATCGTGGCATGAAGATTACAACAACATAATGAATTTTTTGTTAAAGAATCTATCATCAGCGTACATAATGAGCCTACATAAAGATCTCGGGAAGAATGTGAAATCTGGCAAATTATGTATGAATTATGTCTCAGAGTTGGGTTTTTGTGACACTCGCATTCTCATTCACGCCACATACATACTAATGCACAAGTTTTCAATAACGCAGAAAGGAAAACAAATGTTTGGATCACGATCCATCTCAAACAGGATCATCCATCATCCAACATCATCCATCCCTCACAGGACACACTTCAAAATACCATCACGTTTCACGTTTTTTGCAGTTTCATAGTTCTCGTTGTACCTCTTCATTATATTTTGCGTCATTTTTACAGTGTTTAAGTAGCATAGTGTAAATTTGTTAATTATGTAATTGTGTGTCTGATGGAAATCACAAAGATACGAATAATTCTTTTACAATTTTCTGGTGGCTTTCATTCTTATCTTCCCTTTATCTTTGTCATCATAGATGCATATAAAATCAGTATATCACATTTTTCATGACAACTCATAATTTTATGCCATTTACAAATGGTCAAAATCATCGCGAACACGCTATAAGAGCAATATATCCTCCTCAGTCCTGATGTCACCTGAAGGCGACAAAAAAACATCTTTTTAATTAATTTAACTGCTTCTAGAATTGTGAAAATTACATCGAGACCGTTTTAATAAATGTATGCATGTTAGAAGCATCGATCTACAGACTGATGCATCTTTGGAGATATTTTATAAAAATTTTAAACTGATTTTTGTAGTCTCACGTAACATTTGTCTCAGGACTGCGGAGGATATTATTTCTTTCTTTTTATTACATACTCATCTAACAACGTATAATAAATAATTTAATAAACTTTAAAACAGTACATCCATTTTTTCTTACTTCGTTTAAAAAAAATAGTACATTAATAAGTAATAAGTACTTTTATGAATGAGTAAAAATTAAAATATATATATATATATATCCTGTCTTTTCCAGTGAGGTTATTCTGCTTCTATTTTTAATATCCTACAAATAAAACAATATCCTCACAAAAACGTTTTTACGTTTCATATTTCTTTATTTACTGCTTCCTTTGCGTTTATGTAAATGAAGCTAGTAAAAATGTTATCACTGCGAAATGCTTTTTTAAGCGAACCAGATCCCTTCAAATGCAAATGAGATTTTTTTTTTCTCTTGCTGATTGAAACACAGCGAAGGGTAGTTTTCTTTTAAAGGAAGGATTTCTTTTAAAGAGTTAGAGAAAGATAGTCCTTTTTTATTGCTATTTTTAAACGAATATTTAAACGACCTCTCTAAAGCTCGGGGGAAGATGTCATAAAACTTCGCTGTTATTGAATATATTTGAATTTCTAAATGACATTTTGATTAGATTTTGAAAATAACTAGAGATGCATTCAATATTTTTTAAATGAAAACTATTTTATAAATGCGTTTATTTTCACATGTATTTTTTTTTTTTTTTTTTTTTTTTTTTCAAAAATTACATTTTGCGTAAAATTTGACAGAAAATGATTTTTTTTTTTTTTTTTTTTTTTTTTTTTTTGTTAAAATGATAAATGAAATAAAAAGAGTTGTATAATAGATTATTTGTTATTAGAATATATTAATTTTATGATAACAAAAGTTGTTTGGATTTCGAGTTTAATTTTATTGACATTGTTCGAAGGATATTTAAACGCCATTTTTTAACATCAGAAAATGGTGTTATAAAACTTTAATCGTGTACAAAATTTCTGAAATTATAACAATTTTGATTATAATTTAAGTTACATTAGATATAAATTTATTCAATATCATTAGCTACCTCACTACACAGCTGAAAAATTATTTTTAATTCTTTATTATTAGAAATAGTCATTGTTTAAAGTTTATTTTCCATATAACTTTTGATGTGTGGGCGGAAGAGGTATGTAAAAGGAAAAGCTGACGGGTAATAAAATGTTTATTTTAATACATACTGTTGAATCAAATTATATAAAAATTTGCTTTTTGACATATAATAGTTAATTTTTTATACATTTAAAAATTTGTTTTAAACTTTTTTTCCATAATGAAAAGAAAAATTGACGGTTTGTGAAGTTATGCACTATATGGCCAGATGTGAACGACCACTTGTGATTTTAGATGTTTAGAACTAGAAAAATACACGAGGAATTATTTTGAATATCTAGGTATGTAAATACTCCAGGTCATATATTTCCATGAAAATTTTTTCTCTAAATTCCAACAGAGGACCGTGAACAAATTCAAAAAGAACAAAGATCTTTTCATAACCCTATCAAAACTGATATAACCAAAGCATCCAAACTACAGATTATGATTACCTGGCTTATTGTAATAAACAGTGTTCGTTTTTATGAGGATATCATATATATTCATAGATAAATTAAGATTTTTTATAAAAAACAGTCCCGAATATTTATCCATTTTTCCCAAAATAAAACAAAAAGATGAGGGGCTGTATCCACATATCCATTAATTAATGTCAATACATAATATTGCACTTAATTTTATTTTTAAATACAACCCCACACCTTTTTCCTTTATTGTGGGAATAACGGATTTTGAGTTTATTTTATCGACGATTATTCTCAGAATTTTAAAACCATGCTTTTTGAGACTTTTAAAAAATTTGCTCCTTACATTGAACAAACACATTATGCAAATTACGTTTTGATTGCGGTGACGCATGCGCAGTGAAACACTATTTAGTAAACATACATATTTTTTTGTAATTTTTATTATCTTTTAATTCTGATTATAGGGTATTATTTACAATATTATGTGTCACATTTTCGGAAAAGATTTTTTTTATATGAAGAACTCTTCAAATTATAAGCAAAAAATCTGAAAATTTTTGGGACTGTTTTTATAAAAACCTTAATTTCTCTACGAGTATACATTATATCCTCATAAAAATGAACGGAGTTTATTACAATAAGCCATGTAATCATAATATACAGTTTGGACGATTCTGCTACATTAGTTTCAACAAAGTTATGCAAAAGATTTTCGATTTTTTTTTAAAAATTAGTTGATGGTCTCCTATAAGACTTCAAGAAAAAATTTTCACGGAAATATATGATATGCACTATTCTGTTTAAGCACTTCGAGTTTCAGAATAATTCCTCATATATTTTTATAGATATTTAACAAAATGTCTAAAAAAGAAGTGGCGGCTCACTTTTGGCCATATAATGTACATGTAATTATAACAGACTGAACTAGATCTAAAAAATTGTGTTAAGTGTTACAACTAATTTTCTTTAATACAATCTCTACTTACTTTGCGAATGCGATAAATATATTACTCATACAGCAATATATCACTTTCTTTCTCTGGAAATATTTATATTTGTTAAATAAATTTTATTACATGAAAAAAATAATATGGTCGAATTTTTATTGCAAACATTTCTTGTATCCTCCATGATAAAAAAATTCTGCACAATCTATAATAATTTTTAAAGAAAAGTTTTGCTCTATCTGTCTGTGTGCGATGGCTAGTATAATCTACGGCCCGTACAAGGATGAGAAGTTTTGTAAGGCAGACTCAATATCTCTTCTGGTGCATCTGAAAGTCAAAATATTGAAATTCGAATAATATTTTAAGTTATTCATTAATAACTGCAACTCACTCTCATATGAAACGATCCTCCTCACTTTTCATCTCGATCCCTGCGAGAAGGAAAAAATGTCCCGAAGGCATTCTTACACATTTCTTGCAAATGAAGAACAACAAAAGATTTCGGCGAAATTTATCATTAATTTTATTTAAGTTATATATATATATATATATACATATATAGTGCATTTGTCTAATCCCCCCCCCCCACTATTGCATTTCATACGCTTTAAATGTCGCAATCAATTATAAAAAAAGCGCAGTTAACCCCTTGAAAAAAATTCAAAAAAAGTTTATTTTTTCCTAAAAATTTTTGCAACACCTCTCCTTCTCCAATCCAGGCTGTAATTTTCAAAGTAAAAACTAAACAAAAACATTTTCTTAAATCTTAAATCTACATTATTCAATGGTATAATTAGTTTTGAAATATATGAATTTTAATCTTTTCAAACACACTGGCTAACGCAAGTCACTTCGTGCCTAATGGAAACGATATTTTCTAACTTTAATGTAACTAAATGCAAGTATTTTAAAACAAACTTTTTAGAGCATCTCAGGGTTTTAAACCACCCACAAAAATTTTGGACCATACGAAAAGGTAAAGATGTTTTTTTATAAAATAAAACGCTTGAAATTTAAAAATATTTTATAAAAACCCGAGTATTTCAACGCGTTTTTGTTTAATTTCTGTAGGGATATTATTAAGTAGTTGCAGAATTAATGTAAAATTTGACGATTAATGTAAAGCTGGTGTAAACATTGGAATTCTTTATGATAAATATATTTTTAATAATCGTAAAACAAACCACAATGCGAAGTGGTCTCAAACCAACCTATTTTGCCAGTGTGAGCCGTAATTTGGAATTAACATATTTTAAATATCTGAAAATCAATAACTATAAAATTTTGTAAATGCACCAATTATTATTTTCAATTTTAATTTCATTATTTAATATTATAAAAATAATATAATGTAGAATGCTAATGCCTCTATTTATCAATAAATTTCTGTAGGCAGTGGTTCTCCCCTTTCTTTTAACTTATTCTATCTGATCTTTCTTGAAGAATAATGTGCATTCAATATCGCCATTACACATATTCATTTAAAAATATCCTTAATGAAAATAAGAGTAAACATCCATCTCGGAGCCATAAAATGTTTTATCTCTTCATTTCAACATTGCCAATCAGGAATTCTAAATTTATTTACGTTAACTTTTACAACTTTCCGTGCAAATAATTTGCATTCTTATAACGAGAGTTAAACCAGCTGCTTCATAATATGCGCATTAAAGATGTTAGTTACGCCAAAAGTTTTGTCAATAATGTAATTTAAGTAGATAAACTTTCAGAATAATTACATTTATGAACAAACTTTAGTTTAAGTTATAACTAAATATTTAACTAAATATGTGCGCATATATATGAACGAAACAGACTTTATGTTTTTTTTTTTTATTTATATTCTAATTTCAAAAGAAGTCTTCAGAATTTCAAGTCTTTATTTAAAAATAAAAATATAATTTTTGTTAAGAATATGTATATTTTCTAAGAGTGTTTTCAAGATATTAAAACTTATAATATACTATCAGCCAATCATTCTTACAAAAAAAAATCGTTTTTTATAGTCAGTTATAAACAGTTATTCGTCGTCTATATGTCTTAACTAAAATTACATTCATTTTAATTATATTTTTATATTATGTAGAATCATGAATGTTCTCCAGATACCATAAGTCTCTTAAATGGGGAAATAAAAAATTAATCATTCGTTTATTATGTAAAAAGAAAAAAAACAGTAGAAAAGGAAAAAAATAAACTAATCTCTTATTCATAAAAATATCTTTTCTTATATAAAATTACTCAAATTTGTTTAATTTTCAGAGATCGCGATCACACAAGCATTATGATAAATGTGATAACTCTCAAAGTAGGCTAAAATACTGTACTTAAATTATCGGAAAAGATAATTTCATAAAATTATTATTTCTAATCTTGCTGCTAGAAATAGTAATAGGTCATTTCTGTATCTAATTCAATCAGTTCCTATTGGAATAAAACAGAGACTTCTACTATTTGTGTTTACCACATTTACAAGTGGATAGTGTAATTGTCGTGCGTACAATCTTTAATACTACGGAATACATTTGTTGGCACTCGCCAAATGGTGGAACTCTTGTCAAATATTGGTCTCTCGCCAAAACAGAACTTTGTTCGAACTCAAAAAGAACGATGGGCAGTAGAGATGAGCAATATCGTTCCTTTTAAGGAATCGTTCCAGCCGGATTCGTTCACCAAAAGGAACGAGTTCTTCAGATTCGTTCCGATTGCAAGCGTTCTGAAAAAAGGAACGATTAGGAAAAAAGGGACGAAACCGAGAAAAAAAGGAACGAAACGAATCCAAGAAAAAAGGAATAAATCCGATAAAAGATTCTGAAAAAAAAAAAAAGATTCCAAGGAAAAAAACTCGTGAGAACGATTTTAAGAAAAAGGAAATGAATTCGGAGGCAGGGATGATCTCCGAATTCGGTCCTTTGCAATTTCAATGAACGATATGCAGTCCCTAAAGCTTATTACTAATTTTTTTTTCTTACACATCCATCTTTCTCCATAGCTTTTCTTACCATTCTCCTGAATTTTTTAATATTTTGAACAGATGATTTAAAAAAAAAATCGTAAAATTTCAATAAACAACAAAAAAGCCACTTCTAACTAATCTCTTATTTCACACTCCCATCCCTCTCAGCCCTCTCTCCACTTATATCATTACTATTGCGCCTCTTGTCGCTGTGGGTGAATTTCGCACGCAGCGCAGAGTATCGCAAATGCCCAATATATTTATTTAGGTTTGGACTTGAAGTTTGTGGAATGCTCTAACTCACGAAGTCATTGAACTTTTCGACTATGGTTTTAAACAAAATGATCAACGCTCCTTCAGATGATTCCAAAGTAGAATCATTAACGCTTGGCTATTGATATATAAGATATTATTGTGTATATAAAATAATTATTATATATAAGATTATTATAAGACATATATAAATATTATAATACATATAACATATAACATATGTGATATCATATATATAGTAAATATCATATCCGTAAAAAAAATAGTGATTCACTAAATTTCAAAGTTCTATTTCTTTAAATTTGAAATGCTTTCAACTGACAACGTTACCAACTTTCAACAAACCAAACGAATTAAAAGAATATTCATTTATATTACAGACTGTAGTAGTATTATATACAAAAAAAAAATATATATATATATATATATATATCCTCCTCCTTTTTTTTTTTTTTTTTTTTTTTTTTGGACGATATTTGGCAATTGAATGAAACACATCTGCTTTAAGCCTGTTATAGATAGCACCAACCTTATTGTTTGAGAATTTGACTTTTTTATAATTTGGAGTTAATCTATTGAAAATAGATTAAAAATTTTATTAAATTCAAACTTTTTTAGAAAACTTTGCGTAATTTAAAAAAAAAAAACAGGAAGAAAAGAAATAAATAAATGTTCTAGTTGAAAAAGAATAATAATACACAATGAAAATACATAATATTTAGTGTTGTATTTACAGTAATTTTTAGTTCAATAAAAACATCAGTTTGGTATTAGGCTTGAAACATCATATTTAGTTTGAGGTGAAGGGAGCCTCACTTTGATCGAAATTCAAATATATTCAGATATATATTATCCATTCTCAGAGTAATAGGCATTAATCCGGGTATGATTTGGGGATTTTCAAGTATCAATCTTGATCGCGGAATTGAAATTTTCATAATAATTTATTACGAGAAACGATTTTTTTCCCCTTTCATTGTACACTGAGTTAAAGCAAACTCATTATTATTATTTTGCAAGAAATTGGACTAAAATGTCAAAGAGAAAAAACATACAAAATCAATCTCAACTTTCATTCTTTGGAAATCAATAATTAAGAAAAAATAGGCGTAATAGTGCTCTTTATTTTTCATTTATAAAAAACGTTTACCTATCTGTACACACGTTCAAAATATTAGCATTAAAATCATTAATAAAACATATCATACAAAATAAGTGTCTTTACTGTAGATTACAATTGTTTTATTATGCCAATATTCGTATATCATAAAACTAGTTTAATGCATTCTTAAACCCTCCGCTTACCAGGAGTGTGCAATAGTCCCGATAGATACATTGTAATTGATTTTTCACATAAAAAGATATTGCAAATATGTGACTTATTCTAGAATGTTCAACTCAAAAGAATAGAATATCCCAGAAAAATCCCACATATTTTAAAAAAATTGTCCTTTTTTTTTTAATGAGACATATTACTACAAATGTACCTGCCGGGCAGTGGCGGCTGGTCAGGGAGTGCTGCATCAGATTTTTCACACCACTAAAATTTAACAGAATCTTTCATATTATTTATTTGACAAATTTTGCTGATTAAAAAAAATTGAAAGTACCATACAATTTTAGTGGTGTGAATAAATTGATGCAGCATCCCCTGATGAGCCGCTACTGCTGCCGGGACATTTGAACCCATCTGGTAGGCGGAAAATTAACATAAATCTATTAAAGAAAGATCTAATGAAGCATAAAGCATTATACTTTATATTTGTAAATCTAATTACAAGCATAAAGTATGCAGCTTTACATATATGTCGCAGAGTTGAAAAAGAAAAAAATCTATATGTAGGTCGTGATTTTTTTTTTTTTTTTAAATATTTAAAAAGGGGTACCTCATTAAGGGAGTGAACTGTGGTTAATTTATTTGAATCCCACCCAGCACTGTTGCTGTTATATTATTATTATTATCATTATTATTATTAGACATTATGTTTTCTGAAATAGTCAATATTTTAATAAAGAAATGTTCTACAAAAAATCCTTGTAGTCCAGGCAATCGAGGATTTTGCCAAGCAAAATTAATGTTAGTTCTTAGAAATCGACATACTTTGTGTTTTTTGGGTCGCTGAATCCGAATTTTTAACTTCTCACCAAAAATTTCTCCCGGCAACTCCCCCCCTCCCGCCCCACCAGTGGCCGAGAGGTACGGACCTCTCAACTGGTAGACGGCAGGTGCTGGGTTCGAACCCAATCGCGGCCGTCGGCCTAACCGTTCGGAGTTTTCGTGGTTTTCTTAGAACCTTGCGTAAATACGGGTTAGGTTCCCTTAGAAAGACCCCCACGAAGGGCACTCCCCCTGGTCCTATATCCCTAGCGCAGATAATCGGACGACAAAAATAAACCAAAATAACCCCCCCCCCCCTCCCAATTTTTAGTAAAATACACTCCAAAAAAAAATTTTTTAATTCAATTTTTTACTCTTTTAGAGAAAAAGTGTCTATAAATTTAGAAAGTAGACAAAATTTCCAACAAATACGATGCATAATATTATGACGTAGGATAAACGGGGAGAGGGGAGCCTTCCTCTTAACATGCGCTGCGGTGCTGCGGATACTAAGTTACGCGATTCCGTTTAACCACTCGCATCGTTTGCTTTTTCTCTCCTTCGAACTTTTCAATAATTCTTATTTTATCTTTTTGGGTCACTAAATCCGAATTTTTTACTTCTTAGCCCTCCCCCCCCCCCAAAAAAAAAATAAATAAAACAATCGTCAATATAGGTTTTTTTATATTTTTTTGAGGAAAAAATATCTAAAAATTCAGAAAGTACCCAAAATTTTCAAAAAAGTATGATGCATGACATTATGACTTAGGATGAATGGAGTGTTGGGGAGGGGGGGGGGACAGCCAGCCTCTCAGCACTAAGTTATGCAATTCCGCTTTTACCAAAATTTGTGTGCATGTGTTTGAGAGGGAGGAGTTGCCGGGAGAAATTTTCATTCAGCGATCCAGAAAACATAAAATAAGCCTTTTCTAGAGCTACCATGAATTTTGCTAGGTGGAGCCTCTTTATGGTCTCTGTTGCCTTGACTCAGGCTCAGACTCAGGCGATCAGGGTCTTGCGAAGAGAAAACTGTGCACGGGGCGCAGTTCAAAATCTGGTGCTCTCCTCCCCCCAACCCATCTTTTTCTTGTGACAGGCCAAAAATATCGTTGGTACTATATTTTGGCGCCCCCTAAGTTTTCGCGATCAGGGTGACCGCCCCCGTCGCACCCCCCCCTCCTTTTTTTTTACACGGAGCTGCAGACGACACAGTGCCGCAGAGCATGTTGAGAGGCAGACTCCCGCCTCCAAGTTCATGTTACGTCATGATGTCACATATCTTTTTTGTTGCAAATTTTGCCTACTTTCTGAATTTCCCTTTTTTCCAAAAACTATTAATTAAATATAGATATATATTAAAATTAGTAATTTTTTATAATAATACCCAAAATTAAACGTATTTTGGGCATCATTTTACCTTTTCTTTTTTTTTCTTTTTTTTTTTTTTTTTTTTTTTTTTGTTTTTTTGTTTTTTCCCTCTTGAGGGAGGATTTTAGTGAAAAGTTAAAAATTCGGATTCAGCGATCCCAAAACATAAAGTAAGTCTTACAGGAAAAATTCGGAGGGGCAATGGGAGAGCGAAGACAAATGATGCGATTGGTTAACCTCCTCAGTCCTGATGTCGCCTATAAGTGACACTAAAGAACATCCATTAAATTCATTTAATGTAATCTAATTTAATAAATCTGTTAATTTAATTTAAAATTGTTAAAATTATTTACTTCTAGAGCGTTTTACGAAATGCGTCCATATTAGAAGCATCAACACGCACTGATACATCTTTGAATATGTTTTACAATAATTTTAAACTAGTTTGTGTGGTCCGTCTTAATATTTGTCTCAAATTTGAGGAATTTAAGTGGAATTGCATAACTTATGTCATGCAGCGCCGCGGCGCATGTTGAGAGGCAGGCTCCCCTCTTCCCGTTCATATTACGTAACAGTCATGCATTGCATTTGTTGCAAAATTTGTATACTTTTAAAATTTCTACATACTTTTTAACTAAAACGATAAATTAATTGAATTTTTTCTTAAACAACGTTTTTGGGGGAGTAAGGGGGCATTGTACCAAATTTTGGGGGAGTTGCCGAGGAAAATTTTGGTGGGAAGTTGAAAATTCGGACACAGAAAATCAAAAAACATAAAGAAAGCCCTATTCCAAAACTACCACGAATTTTGCTAGGTAGAGACCCAATACCGTCTCTATTGCCGGGACTATTGTTCAAACAGATTTTCCACTGTGTAATAAACCTCAATGTAAGTTGATTAAAACAATCTTCGAGAGTTTCAAGATTTTTTTTAATCATCTTCTTCAGGAGAGAAAAACAAGACGCTAAAATAGGATATAATGTGGTATATGAGCACTATTAGTTGGTCTTATTTTTCTTTCGACAAAGATTTCTCAAATACAAACTATGCTTGAGGAAAAATAACATGAAACTGAAATATATATAAAAGTGCGTAACTATTAAAATAATCGAAAATCAGTTATTATCCCATTAAAGCGCAATTTTTATGACCGGATGATGTATTTTTTATGTTATGCAAAAGAGTTTCAAATCAGTTTTGTTTAACCTTGTTTTTTTTTTTAAATTCATTCAGAAAAAGAACATAATTTCGTATGATATATTATCCAATTTAAAAAAGTGTTCCTGCTTTTATCTAAGTCTATATGGTGTTCCATTACCTTCGGATCCTGGTACTCAATCGGTAAAACACGTCAAGTTTCTCTTTTCGAATCCCATCTGGGGCATTTTTTCACTCAGATAGAAAAAATAAACTTCATAAATTATTTCTTTTAGATTAATTTTGCACAAAAAGGTCAAATAGTATTGTAATTAAGTCACAGATGACAGTAAATAATTTGTAACAGACAGTATCTTAAATGAAGTAAAATAATATACTTCTATTCTTCTAAACACTAAATTTAAGATATTATAATGAGCAACGGTAGATTATTAAAAATTCACTCCCTCCCACAACTTCACGTTCTATTCTCTTTCTTTCGTTTTTCTTCCCTCCCTCTCTTTTTTTCATACACATTCGAAGGGCTTTTGGACAATACACTTTGCTTTAATAAAATCAATTTTCTCTTATTTTAAAATAAAATAGCGTATTTTAATTTATTAAAACTGGCAAGAACAAGAACCAGAACCGATTTTTTCGGAAACGATCCATTTCGGACCGAATCCAAGAAATCGGTCCTTTTCGGACCAAATCTGATGAATCTGTCTTTTTTGGACCGAATCTGAGGAATCGGTCCTTTTCGGAGTCGGTGCATTTCGGAACGAGTCCGAGGAATCTGTCCTTTTCGGAGTCGTTTCATTTCGGGAACGAGTCCGAGGATTCGGTCTTTTTCGGAATCGTTTCATTTCGGAACGAGTCCAAGGTTTCGGTTCCTTTTCAGAGTCGTTTCATTTCGGAACGAGTCCGAGGAATCGGTCTTTTTCGGAGGCGTTTCATTTCGGAACGAGTCCGAGGATTCGGTCCTTTTCATAGGCGTGTCATTTCCTAACGAATCCGAGGATTCGGTCCTTTTCGGAATCGTTTCATTTTGGAACGAGTCCGAGGATTCGGTCCTTTGTGGAATCGTTCCAAAAAGGAGCGATTCCGCGGAGTCGTTTCTTTTCGGTATCGTTCCGAAAAGGAACGAATCCTTTTTGCAGACAGAAATCGTTCCTTCAGTTCCACCGCCGGAATCGTTCCTCAACAAATGACAAATCTCTAATGGGCAGCAGAGATGGTGATTTGAAATGTTCAAGGGAAGTCCTTGCGCGTCACCCGGAATTATATAGAGAAATGAATCCATGTTATATTCTGTGGGTTCATCTAGTATCAAAAATCCTTGTGTATGTTATATGTCAGTGTGTTTTTGTGTGAGTTAAAGTTGTGTTTTCCCAGCAGGAGTGGTTTTTCTTTTTCCTGATTTCTCATCTTTAATGGTGGTACCTGATTTTAAGGATAGATGAAACGGGTGCGTAACTTCTACTAATGGGGCAAGATGACCTATGATGATTCATACACCAGTAATGATCCATTTAATATTCCAATGAACTAGAAGCAAATCTCTTAAAAATCGAACCTGGGTGATAAAATAGCCTTTCTATTATTATATGATTCCGTAGTTTGTAGAAAACATTGCTCATCCTATAAGCCTTTCATGTCTGGGAGGTGGGGGGGGGAGGATGAATATCTCCAAAATTCTGAAATGCCACATTGGTACCATTATTTTGTAAGAAAAAGATTCATTTTATAATATACAGGAAAAAATGAATCAATTTATTTTCAAATAAATTTGGTCGGATAGTCCGGTGTCAAGGTGACATTTGTAGATTAAAATTAAATGGAAAGAAATTCACCCAACAGAGATCAAAATTATAGCGCCTAGAAGATATAGCGTGGAAAACGGCTATTCCTATTATGCTTTAAAAAGTGCTAAAAATTCGTATCCCATAAAACTCTAACGATGCTTATACAATGGCAATATAAAGATACGAGCGTCATCTGGCATTAAATGTTTTCTAAAAATTTAAAATATAAATTAATCTTTCAATATTTTTCAGTTGAAGTTCTCTCTTTTTTTTCTAAGTTTTGTTTAAAACGTGCCATTTGATTTAAATAAAATTTCAATATTATGATGCAACGATTTCTGACTTCAACTCTCATACAATTTTTAAGTTGTAAAAAGCTACTAGGTGACGCTCGTATCAGCATATTGTCACAATATCATCGTATATTTATCGGATATAATTTTTAGTACTACTTTGTGGCCGTTTTACACACTATATTTTTTAAGCGCGGTACTCAAAGGGGTCAACTGGTCGTGAAAGCATGTTTTTTTCTCTTCTAGCGGAAAGATATGAAAAAGAAGAAAAAAATTAATATTAGATTTCACGAGGTGCGTAAAAGTGTTTAAAAAATATATTCAAAGAAAGAGAATGGGGCTTGTTTAACTTCCATAAAGTATAAGGAATATGTAATCATATTAATATTATCATAATATTCTTTTAATCCAGTTAGTGGGATTGATCATTTCTGGTGTCATATTTGCATGATCGCGGCAGTGATGCCCGTAACGTACACTCTATAATTCTATGCTATGTGTTGTCATTATTAGAAGTAACCTTATCTATTTCATCTGTTTCTTTCGTATACTTGATAAAATAACATTTGAGTACAATTTATATTATTCTATTCCTCTTGTTTATGTTCACATTATACTATACTTTATATATTAGCGACGTTGTTTTAGCAGACAAATGATACATTTGATTAGACCAGTGTCACATCTATTAATTATCATCTAATAGCACATCTATTTTATATTAGTGTCTCTACCCTGAATATTTAACTTCGGCTCATTAGCAGAATCTATAGAAAACATTTAAAATTTATAATACATTTCTAAGCTTCCTTGATTCAGTACAAAGTGGCTCAACAGTATGAAGAAGCTTATACAGGTGTTTTTATTCAGCCTACGAAAATTGTGAAGAAAATAAAAAACTTTTTATTTTATAATAAATTTAATAAAAGTTATAAAAATCGTTTAAAACAATATTAACGTTAATTCAGTTTTAAACGTTTTAGCCCCCGATATGCTATTTCTTTCGCCCAACAATCAGCAGAAGTCTCGTATCTCAAAAATAACGTTACGTTATCGAAGCCAGCTGTAAAACAATGATTAATTATGGATGATATACGGATAATCTCTATTGTATTTTTAAAAGCTTCTAAGCATTGCGCATTTTCAATTTTTACACTATCTTAAAACTAGTCGTTGGGAGCCACCGTAATACTTACCCATCATGGATACACATACTATAAAATATGAAAATAAAATGTTTGTAAAGTATTGTAAAATGCATTGCAATTCTAAAATAAAATTTAAACGTATATTAAAATATTTTTAATGCATATTAATGCTCTATTACGGAATTGTGGGGTATTGCTTGATTATCCCATCTACCTATTTCGACAAATTATGCAAATCGCCAAACTATTCATAAATTATAAAAATTGGCATATTTTTTATTTTAAATAACGAAAGAACAAATAAATTTGTAAAAGATTAATAAAAATACAAATAAAACGTCAAATTAAAAATCAGTTATAATTTACAAACACATGAACGTATCTAATGTCAAATGCATGTGAGATTTATGATAAGTCATTATTGACGTTTAATCTTATAGTTTAGCGATAGATTTTGGGGCGACGTAATATCAAGTAGTAAAAGAAACATCCTTATAACTCCGAAAATGATAAACCTATTAACTAACAATTTACTGACTCGTATGAAGTATATCATTTCGAATTACAATATATATTTGAATTAAAATTTGAATGAAATACAGGGTCATGAAAAATTTAAGATTGTAAAAAATAAAATTATAAATATCTCGACAACTAATTATCCGATCGATTTAATTTTTTATGCAAAATTTATATTTTTTATTGCATTTTACAGCCACTACTTAATATAAAAAAATAGAAAATTTTTGTATTATGCAATGTGTTGTATGTTTGTACTTTGTAATACCTTTCATCAGAACGAATATTTCGAGAGTCTGAAAAAATAGTTTCAGATAATCGAGGTTACTGATATTCAATAGCCTTATTTCCATTATTACATACTAATTACACACAAAATTTTAAGTTTCTATCTCAATTTGTTCGAGAGATTGAGAGTATACAGGCACAATGATAGACGAACGGCAAAAGATTGTTTCTAAAAATGTGTTTTTCGGAATCCAAAGTATCTGAAACAACTAAATCCGTCAAAAAAAAATCGGTTTTCGAAACGATGGCAAAACTTACCCCATACTACGTATGATGGGTAACTAAAATATAATTTGTTTTATTACAATTGTTTGTTACAATTTATTTTTGAAACATTAATTTTTTTCTTTTTTTTAACACTTTTTTTTTTTTAACTGGCAACTGATTTTGTATAAACACCTTTGAACTAAACAATCATTTCTGTAAAAAATGAAATAAAATATTTCGAAAATAACAGATTATTATATCTTTTTGTTGCATTTTCCCGAAATAATTGAAAAAAAAATTTTATTAAAATGTGTGCTATTTTTAAAAAATAATAAATGGTTTCTGATAAAACATGGAGCTATTATAAGCTATATTTAATTTTAAAAATCCATATTAATGTTACGAACAAATAATCGCATAAATAAATAAATAATCTTTTTTTTATTAATTGTTTGTTTGTTTGTTTGTTTGCCGGATTTGTGAATTTACAGTACTTTTATGACATCACAATAAATAAAATGGCAATTTTTATGGCATCGAACCAAAAGGAGGAATAGGGTTCATATGTTTGAGGTTTATTAACAAAAAATTAATAGTAAACTACTCGTGTTATTTTAAGTGTAAACGAAATTTTTTATAATTTTTTGCATGTGGTAAGTTATTTTATTAAAGCATATCATACGTAATCGATCCAGTGATATCCCATAATAGGTAATGATTTCAGGTTACCATGGTTATTGCGTAATATTTAAGATGGAGTCATATTATTTCCGTATAACTGAATTTAATATATGTAATCGTAATAAATTTATGTATCCAAGCATTTTTTCATAAGCTAAGTTAGCAAGAGTGATTAAAAGAGTTTCGATAAGCAAGAGGGCAACACCTATTGCGCCAAGATCTGAATCTTTATAAAGCTAGTTATAGTAGGAATGCACCTCATTTTCAACGTTTGATGCACGATTTCCAACTTCATTATGTTTATATGAATTTATTCATTAATATTTGGATTTTTTCCACAGAGAGAAAATTCGCCTTGCATACAATATTTCAAATGAAAATCAAATTTCACATTTTTAATTGCTTGAGAGTCGGAAATTCCTAATTAGTGAGAAAGATATCATGTTGGAACTCAAACCCGGGCCATAAAGATAGCGCACTGACTTCTACCGACTAAACACCATAGAACGACATCCAACCTGGAACTTATCACTATTACATGTTGGCAAGACTACAAACGCAGCTCAAATTAAAATATTATCCGTGAGTCACTGACTTGGGGCAATGAAAATCGAATTTCAAATTTTTAATTACTTGAGAGACGCAAATACCAAACTAGTGTTTGTTGTTTGTTTCTGTTTATGGCGGCCAATTATCTACATTTAGGATATGGGCCTAAAGGGGGAATGCCCTTCGTGGGGGTCTTACTAAGGGAACCCAACCCGTATTTACGCAAGGAAATCCAAGGTTCGAAGAAAACCACAGAAAACTACGAACAGTTAGGCCCAGTGTTGAATTCAGACACTTTTCTCCAAGGTGAACTTCCATGGCTCCGGGGAGGTACATTATAGAGTTCCGGGGAGTGCCTTTTTGTGCCTTGAAAACCCAAAATCACAAATTTTTCCGGAGGTAGGACATGTCATTGCTCTGGGAGGAACGTCCCCCCCCCCCGGGCCACCTCCTGGTTAGGCCGACGCCGCGATTTAGTTCGAACCCAGCACCTGCCGTCTGTCAATTTCGGCGGCCGAAAAATTTTCCCACTGGTGGGATACTAAACTAGTGAAAAAGACTCCATGCTGGGACTCGAACCTGGGCCGTCATAATAGCACACTGGCGTTCTACCGAGTAAATAGTTTAACCGGCACAAACACTTACCGGCCGTTTCGTTGGTAGAACATCAATGTGCTTTACTGGTGGTCCGGCATCGAGTCCAGGAATGGAATCTTTTTCACTAGTTTGGCGTTCGCGCCTTTTATGCAATTAGAAATGTGGAATTTGATTTTCATTTAAATGAATTTATTTATTTCGCAAACCTAAATTGATAAGTTTCCTAGTAACTCTCGAATATTTTTTTTATTCGAATCTACGGAAATAAATAATAATATCAAGAAAATTTATGTATATCTAAGTTTATATCCAATGATATTTATATTTATATCCAATCCTTTACAACCACAAATTTATGAACGCTTCATTAATGCAAAAAGTTCTCAAAGTTATGACGATCTAAAAAACTCATAAAAACTTTGAGATTTATGATATTTCACCTAATAAAAGCTGGCAACTTTTCAAGATGAATATGGGGACATTTATCACTTTCGATACTAAAATTCATATTTTACTTCTAAAAGTCCATCTTGTTTTTTAAATGAACATGCATTCAATTTTATATTCTGGTTTATTTTCGCATTTTATTTCTAAGTTAATTAAAACTAGTTCGAGGCTTCGTAGAAATGCTTTTACTATCAACAATTGTGTTTGATTTAAATAAAATTTACTTGTCATCCTTAAAAGAATATGATTATAAAATGCATCCGTAACACACATTTCATAGAAAAACAGATTACTCTAGAATCTTTATTTTCTATGGAAATGCCATATTTTTCCCAGTTGGAGGATATATTTTAGATTCTAAGGAAATTTTTTTTAACATTGAATAAACAATTGCGTATTCAGCAAGAAAGAACAAAATCATGCGTCAAGCATAGATTATGAAGCACCTTCCAACACATTTAGAGTAGTGTAAAAAACAGTACTATTTAAAAAATGAAAATATTGCGTCTCATTCGCTATATGAAAATGTATAATGTATTTCAAAAACCGAATTTCAGCTCTTCCCATCTAGAGTCGGAAAAATTTTCGAATTTTTTAGCAGCCTTATATATGATATAGAGATTTGTATTTATAAAAAACATGCTTTCCATGCACATGTACCATAATGTAATCGAACTATTTTGAGTGTCTCTGTAAATGACACTCAAATGACATTAATCGTACTTACTTCATATGCAATAGCAGACATGCTTTGGGATACCCTAAATAAGCTTATCAGTTGCATGAAAATCCGAATATGTTTACGGGAGTGACATATTCAGAATACGTGGAGAGACGGACAGACGAAGAGACAAACCGAATGCATAAGAATTTTTCAACTTTGTTAAACTGCTAATAATGTACCTTTCTTAAAGAATTTGTCAAACACCCTGCTGTCTCATCAAAGGCTGATAGTCTCTACTCTCAAAGCTGGTTGGCGGAAGGTGCACATTCTAAACTATTTGCGCATGTCGGCCTAAACGCTCGGAGTTTTCTTCGAATCATACTTAAATACGGGTTAGGACTTAGGATCTCTTATAAAGATTCCAACGGAAGTACTTCCTTCTCCGAGCCCATATCCCGTGTGAAGATAATATACCGTCTTAAGCAACAAAAACTCTATCAAATCATCTGTTCAACAAAGGGAATGTTTCTGACATATTTCCTGGCTCAATTTTAAACATACAAGCATAAACGTGGCGTACCTAACTATTGAAGTGATTTCAAGTCGAAATATTTTTTCCCATTTTTTTTATTAAAAAATTATTTATTGCGTTATCAGCAATTGTTCTTGGTTGACGACCAATTTTTCTATTTTATCGCGGTGTCCCGTTTAGGTATTCGGTTAAAAAGGCCATTTTCAAGAGTATTTTTGATCAATATTTTGCGTTTATCAAGAATGAGAAAACGTCTATTGATTTTACAGTTTCAAAAATAAGAACAACTGCGAATTTGATGCGTTTCCAAACAAAAATCAATTTTAAAATATGTCAGAAAATGCCTCTTTGGAATAAGAACATAATGAGCATATAAATAGGAATAAAACAGCGTTAAAAAATTTAAAACTGTACACTAAGGCAAAAATTAAACAAGAAAGAAAACTCCTGCTGCAGGCAATGTCTGAGAAATATTTTCGAAAAATATTGGAGTAATATTAAAAAACTTCATTATTTTCATATAATGAAATGAGGTATCTAATTTAGAAATTTAGATAAATTGCACCGCAAATCATTTTCTCCATAGAGTATAATAGTTTAATTTTGTGCTACAATTTAAAATATGTTAATAGATAATCTATAGCGCACAATCTATAGCGCCCAAAGTATAGTTTTAAATTGCCGTCTAAAATAGAAAACATCTTACGTATCCCAAAATTGTGGCAGAAAAAGGGGGAAAGCAGCCGTTAGATTACAAATCACATTTTTTACTATTTAATGTACAAAAAAAAATTATTGTAACTACATTTTATGATTCTTATATGATTTTTTGACAGATTTGAAAGTAAAGCGCGAAGTATATCAAGTTTTTAAATTAAAGTTGTTAATAAGATTTTTTTAAAAATTATTATGAGAAGCAATTCTTCCTAAATCTTTAAAAATTTCTGCAAAAACACCGAATGTAAAAGATACTCTCTGTAAATTTACGCTAGTTCTCGGTTAAATGCATTCGACCGAGTTTCTCAATTATCATTTTACACACATTTCCCTTATCTTATATCTAATTCCCTGTAGGGATTTCCATGTCATTGTTTAGAGATTTTTGCTAAATTTTGTAATTCAAAATGCACACTTTCAAAATACTTTTGAAGTTTTGTTAAAGATATTAAAGAAGAAAATTTAGTTAAGAATTATTGTTGTTCTTTATATATATATACATTAGAATAATTTATGAAAGAAAAAGTCCTCTAATCAGAGTTAGTGGAGATTTTTCCCCGCTGAATGATAAAAGACGTATTTTGTTCAAATTAACACCAGTTCAATTATGAAGTAAGATGTTCTTTCACTGTCAAGAGGTTTATTGGTTCAAAACTCAGGGCGGTTGGAAACAAACTGTGTAAAAATTAAATGACACAGCATTTCAAATTTACTCGTAAATTTCCAATTTTTTGAAATCCACTGAGGATTGATTAATTCCCTAAATTTAAAAACTTTATGAAATTATTATCATTAAAAATAAATTTACAGAGTCTTGTGTATTTTAAACAATGTAAATTTACAAGGTCTATTCTAAGTTTACCAAATAACTTCTCTATTATTTAACAAAACATTGGTTTTTCTAATTTCTGTAATTTTCCATAAGACTTAAAATAACGATCGAATATACCACACGACGATATAACAATATACGATATAACCATAGATAGGATTACCTAGATTCTCTGTAATTTTACAGAATTTTTTTAATAGTATAAACCTCATTCTTCTACGTAAATTACATTATTTTTTGTTTAATTTTAAAATACGCTAAAGAATCATCAGCCTATATATGAAATATTCATTTTGATAGATATAGTATTAATCGTTTTATTTCATCGATATTCTTTTAAAACAAATAAAAAAGCATGGCGTGATTTAAAGATACGAAAATCCCTCTTATTATGAAAACATCATTTTAAATTATGACAAATTTTGTTAATGATAACTTAAAGTACTTAAATTTAAAACATCTGATGACAGTTATAACAACAATAATCGTGTGCTTTGTAAAAGTATAATAAAGTTATTTGTTTACTGGTTTCCATAGTTGTGATAGGTTTTACCAAAATAAAAGTTTATTTCAAATACGAATTTTCTTAAAATGAGACAATTTTTCCATTTTTAAACAAAAGGGAATAAATGTGAGCCTTTTTACATCTGCTATAAATTTTACTATTGAATGATTTTTAACGTTAGCAGTTGAAAGGATTTTACAGATGAAAAGTAAAATCTAATTAGTTTTAAAATGTTTTCGTAACTTAAAAAATTTTTTGTAATTGTGCAAATCTGCAGAACAAAAATTATATATTCTTACCATGATTTATAGCTTTTTTTTCTTACTAATCGCTAGTTAAATATAAAAAATGGAAAATTGCTCCATACACCCACCAAAAATCAACTCTTAATACATTTATATAATTTTTATTATGTGTTATAAACTATGCTAAATTTTAAAAGTGTTCAGTTCTTTAGTTTTTCTTTTTATTTATCTTAGATCTTTGGAAGTATAATTTTTCTTATTAATCACTGGGCCCTTTCAACTTTAGACATTTTGTCGAATATTTAAAAATATACTTGTTAAATTCTTTTATAACTCCATGACTATAAAGAATATGCTTAACATCATATTTATGAATGTTGATTTCAAATGGAGGACAATTAGGAGGATAACAAAAAATCGACAAAAAATTAAAATATTTGGGATCTCTCTGTACATTAAAATGCACAGAATGATCTATTGCTGCTAAACAAGTATGTGGATAGTGTGTAACATGTTTATGGACTTGTGTACGAATAGCACATATATTGATGGGGACATTGCAACTTGTTTTAAATGTTTAAAAAATTATTGCATGTTTTTACTTTATATTATGAAGGCTTACATCATTAGCTTATGTCATTTCAACCAAATTTAACACTAGTTTCAGAGCAATTAGAAAAATATAGCTGAAATAACATAGGGCAGTATAAATGTATTAAAAGCTTTATGAAATATATACAGTTGTATAAAATAATTTTTTAAGCACATGCGTGAACAGTCGATCGTAAATAGTCAATCTATAGAGCAACTCACAAAAAACCCAGTTAAATATCGTGAAAGCAGAAAGATATTGGCTATAATGTTAACTGATTTTTAATTGCTCTCTAAAAGCAACGCGGAATGATAAGGGATTTTCCACAAATTCTCATTTTTTCCCTGACTTTCAAATAAAAAGCTAATATATAGTTAATATCAACGAGTGGAGTTTTAAAAAATACTTTGATTTTGATACTTCTTTTTATTGTGGGATAAGCTAGTTCTGGTGGTTATCCGAGAACAACTAAAGTATCAATAAAAAAAGAAAAATTAAAAAAATAAAATGAAAATTGACATATTGAAGAAAATCTGTGGATCTTTTATATATTAAATGACTACACCCTCTCTAAAACCCATTCTGCTATCGCTCAAAATTCTCGCATTAAAATTCATGTTACATTTTGTAAGAGTCGTGATTCAAAAGAAGTAAAACTTCATTGGATAGATTTATTAATTAACCAATCTACTGAAGTGGTAGTGGGAACCAAAGAATCAACTTTAATCTAGGAACTCATTTTATTTACACCGTAAAAAAAATTAAATGTGCTTTAATTTTACAACTAAAAATTTAAACCTGTGGCTGTACGATGCGTGAAAGTACAATCATGAAAGGTTTACAAACTTCAACCATATTTACTTGGAATGAGGTCCGGGGTGCTATTAGTATATACCTCGACCAGGCGGTCATTCTAATGCAAAATCTCTTCATTTAGTTACCAAGAAAGTTTGGTACGCATTTTATATGATTTTTAGATTTATAATTTGTACAATATAAAAAAATAGAAACTATTTTATCTCACTGTTTCGTGAACAATGAAATAATAAAGATTTGATTTCGGTTTTCATTTACCCTTCGACTAATTTTACTACTCAAATTTCTCAACATCATTCTTTCAGCACGTGTTCTTTCATTTGCTTGCCTCAAGTAATTAAGTGACGCCTTAGTGTGTATTAATGCGTCACCGTTCTTTAATGATGAATTTTTGGGGATGAATTACAAGGTTTTCTTCAATCCTTTAAAAGCATTTTTCGAATTTCCTTGTTTCCTCTGTACTATAAGAGACACGAGACACCCGACACAATATCATCGTCACTTAAAACTTTGCAGCATTGCAACTTCGAATCTTCTTTAATCAATTGTTTCAGTGCTTCTTCATCCATATTTGCAGAACAGTTTAACTTTTTCATACTTCCTATGATTTTTTTAGTGAAAATCAGTAACATTTCCGTCTTCTATAGAATTTTATTCTCTTCGACCGATAAAATTCATCTCCATGATTTCTTAAACATGGGGTCATTCCATGTAACTTACGTTCACATTTAAAACTGTTTTCAGTAATTTTAGTAATATAACACACACAGCAAATTATTCAAAATGTAAATTTGACTTGGTTTGCTAATTAAACTTATTCTAAGCCCATTTCAAATAAAAATTACTTAATTTTTTGTGTTATCTTAAAATTTGGTAGTTATATTCATTATGGTAATTGATATTATTGAAAAGGAATGTAAGTTATCATATAAAGTTCAATTTTCATTCACATTTTTTAGGCAATTTTAATCCAAATTGACCCTTTGATAGGTTATATTGACAAATCATGTTAATTTTAAATCTGAATATTTTTTAGTGTTATATTACTAAAATTACTGCAGTAAATTGTTCTTAATGTAACGTGAGTTACCATGGAATAAACCCATTGTATTTTTTACAAATTTCAATGCAGTAGCATCATAATAAATTTCATGGAAAACTGCAATATTTACCCTCCCGTTTAATCCACAATCCGGAAAATATGATTCTAATTAATCGAGAATCTAATTTACAAAAAAAAAAACTTTAGAATGTTTCTGAAAATCAATGGCTGCAAACGAAATTTATATTTGTTTCTGCGATTTCTGAGATAAGTAATGATTTTCGGAATAATGTATTAATCGGAAATGTTTATTATATATTTTTAAAGGATACGAAACATCTGACGGAACAGTATTCATTTGTTTTAAATTAGTGATATATTTTAAATTTTAATGTTATGTATACTTATGTTAGACTCGTATTTTGAAATAATAAACATCTTTGTGTGATATGTAGTCCACTCATATCAATATTCCTGCAAATTGTAGTGTAATAATAGTGGACGCATTATTCAAATATTTCGTCATTCCATCAAGCATTATTATTTATGCATATAAAATTCTTTTAATTTTGTATTATTTATTTTTTACTTTAAAAAGATATTTTCAAATGTTAAAATAATTTAAACGATTTTTTAAAAAATGGCGGAACATTTTAGCAATTTTCTTTATGTTTTAAAAACATGAAATTTTAACTTTTATACCGGGTCGGGCTGTGCCCGGGCCTGGAAATTTCGCCCGTGCAGACCTCTATTTCAAGACAACATTCCCATCTGAAATGTGGTTATCGAACACTTCAAGCTTAATCTAACTGGTTATTAACACAGGCGTCATTTTAGAAGCGTCTCTTTTTTGTGTGCATCCCGTACGCCGTCTCATAGTGTAAGGCGTCCATTATTAATGATATTTTTTATGCAAAAGTAAGTAAAAAGGAAACTGGTAAAAGGAAACATTTGTGATGCGTGTCTTTATTGTGAAATAGAATTAATCAGAAAATGATTGACTTTTAGCCTAAAAGTATGTAGTTCAAGAAGCTATTTGAGATCTCTGAAATTTCGAATCGTCAAGAAATAAAAGTATTATATTTAAGATTATACTCTTGCTTTAACTTAAAATTCATACTTAAAGAAATTATTTCAGCATACAGTATAAATCATTCTGATATGCTTTGTTGTACACTAAAATAGAAAACTTTATATCAAATTGCATGTAATTTCAATTATTAATACTAATACTATTGTGAATATAGTATTATCATTATGACTCTTATTTGTTTTTAGACAAAGGATTTTCAAAATAAGGCATAAATATAAAAGTATTATATTTAAGACTAGCAGACCCGCCCGGCGTTGCCCGGGTGCGTGATAATAATATCAAACGAACCAGAAATTTGTGATTTCATCTCTAATTCGAAATACGTGGCCACTGACTGTGAGAAAAATCGATTTAAAAAAATAAACAACTGAATTTAGAGTAACAAATATTTAAAACGACTTCAATGGGAAACGGAGGAATAAATATGTGTTCAACAATTGCGCAATTTTCGCGTTAAAATGCTGATTTTATCCGTAAATATCACTGTTCAGTCACGTAACTTTTTTTTTCACCTCGAAATCCTAAGTGTAACATTTTGATTTTCAAGCAAATTATATCTCTCCTAGATCCGACTATACCTTAATTAAAATCAATAATAAATGATTAGGTAAAAGGTTAATATATAGTAATGTAGTTTCAGAACCATAGAACAAAATTAAGTATATTTCAATTAAAACGTGTGTAATATTCAACTTGTGCATAAAATCCTAACCCTAACCTAATTGTAATGTAATCGCAACCTATCTGTAACCTAACTGCAACTTAGCCTGAGCCAAACTTAAACATATCATAAATGTAACCTAGTCGTCCCCTTATCATAACTTATCAATTTTCTGAGCGTAACCTAACTACAATTTACCTTAAACTAACTGTAACTTAATCATAACCTAACTATAACGTAACCGGAATTTAAATATAACGTAAGACTAACCGAAATATAATTGCAACCTATCTATAACCCAAATGTAACCTAACTGTTACCTAACCGCAGCCAAATTCTAAATTAATTAAAATTAACACTAACTATTAACTAACAATTCTAACCGCGTACGTGTTACAAAGTACTTTAGTTCCACTTTTCACCACTACGGGGCGCAGTATATTTTGTACGAAAATCTGATATGGATCACCGCCACCTGCGGTCGGATATAATAAGCTTGCAATGCACGATTTGCAGAGTGCTTTAGTTTCACTTGCCATCACCAGAATAGGCATTTTTTCGTAAACAAACCTAAATCCGATCGATAATCCGATTTTCATTCTTTCCGTAGATATATTACCCAACGGGATGGGGATATAAAAAGCAATTTATGAAATTTGTTGAAATTTCTATTCAGAAACAATGATAACCACCACGCAATTAAGAGTCCAATATTAAAAATTAGAATATCTTACACTGCTGCTGCATGCTCTGTAAAATATATTAGTTCTACTTTTCACCTCCAGGAGCTCACTAATTCCTTCATAAACCTATATCGGAAGGAAACTCCAGTATTAAGCGCATTCGTACATATATTAGTCGAGAGGGCGGTAAAATCCAATAAGAATTTAAGAAATTTAATGAAATTATTGTTCGGAAATAACCACTACTTATAAATTAAGGATGAAATATGGTCTGTGCAAATATCCTACACAGATTCCCACTACTTGCAGCACTGTATGGTAGCGGCAGGTGTGCGTTAAACTCGGAAAAATGTTTAGTATCTAAAAGCGAAAAAAAAGAACAATGAAAAAATGTGTTTAACACTAGAACAGCCGGATTTTGGACATACCTAAAACCGCCGTTTGGTGTCAATTTGACCCCCATGAGAAATTCAAGCCATATTAAAATAAATATATTTTTTAAATGATAGATGAGGTTTAAATTGAAAAATATAAAAGTTTTTAAAGGTTTTATATTTTTTTCTTTTTTATTTATTTAGATTTGAGAGATCCTTTATCCCAATTTTTACATTCTTTTGAAATGACTGTATATAAATTACAATGTATAATTCAAAATATTTTACTACACAATAGTATACAAATACAATAGATTTAATAATAATAATAATAATGATAATAATAATAATATATATATATATATATATATATATATATATATATATATATATATATAATATTACACAATAAAATTGATAAGAAAAGAAACAAATAATAAAAATACAAATAATAGAAATTAGCTCACAACATATTTCAAAGAGAGAAAATAAAAAACATAATTCCTGAATAAGCATATAAATGTGTTCGAAAGTTATTTAGACATTAGCACAAGTAATACAATATACGTGTTTGATGGTGACATCAACACACTTACCACAAATTGGTTTCTGACATCCCTCACAGCTTGCAGAAGTTTTATTTCGTCCCTTGCAATGTTGTAAAGCACATTTCTCTCGCTTCAGGGTCTGTGGTCGATCAATTGAGGGGCATCTGTTGCGCAACGCGCTACTTCTCAATTCTTCCACAAGGGCAAGAATAAATTCCCGACGTGAAATCGAGGTTTTTGAGCATTCCTTGAAAATTATCCAAGCATTTAGTGCAGCAATATCAAGGACGTTATAAAAGACGTGAAGAGGCCTTCTGCGAGTTCACATCTGGTAGAATATTTTCGTAGCACCTGATCTGCTACATCTACACCACATTTAGTTTTATTGTAGTAACCAACAGTGTTCGGCTTCTTTTTTGCAGTACTATTTGCAAACAAATTCGTGTGCATAGTGCTCAGAATCACGACGTTCTTTTTGTTCTTGCACCTGTATATCGTGAGTATTTTATTTCCATTTTTCAGTGCAGAAAATGAGTATCGTGGGGAAAATATGTCGCGGGCAATAGGAGGTAATTCTTTCTTGTTTAGCTACATCGTCCCAACGATTGTGGGTTTCTTTGCCGAAAGTTCATCGGCAAGCTTTACAGACGTGAAAAAATTGTCAGTAGTGACATTGAGATCGGAGTTTAGATATGGTTGTAGTAATTTCAGCACTACACTTTCTCCAAGCTGTAAATCAGTTAGCCGCTCTTCATCCTTACCTAAATAAGGATAGCCATTTAACACATATTTCCAATTTACATCAGTTGCTAGCCAGAACTTGATGCCGAATTTGTCCGGTTTATTTGCCATGTATTGGATGAATCTGCACCTTGACTTACAAGGCAACAACTGTTCATCGACGGTTATTTCTTCACTAGGATTATAACTTAAATAACAATTTTCAATCAGCTTCTTCCAAGAGTCTGAAGCGAGAGCAAATTTGTCCGTGGCCAGGCGTTCCGATCTGCTACTTTGCAGATCGAATCTGAGATATCGCATGATTTCACGGAAACGATTGCGTGGACATTGTCTCTTTGAACACAGGTGGTCCCCAACTTTTATTCCATAAGTCATCTGCACAAAGCTTTGAATGACCTAGTGCCCCACGGGCGTATAAGAGGGCAAAAAAAGCATCCAGTTCTACCAGGGTAACATACCAGTTGCTGTCATCTCCTAGCTGACGTCGTGCTTCAGCAACTGTGCATGTTTGAATGTGTTTCACCATTGTTTCAGTCACCATCAAATGCCAGGCTGAAGCTGGATTAGCCCCAATGTTGCGACGAGCATAAGGTGTAGGTCCACTAGCAATTTTTATAATATTTCGAGCTGGTGTGCGACCTGTAGTAGAAGTAGGGGTGCTAAGGTTCATCGGAGTCGAAAAAATACCGCTGGATGACGTGTACTTTTCGTTACTGCCGACAACAGAAAGATTAGATATCTTATTACCTCTTTTTTGAGCACGTCCACATGAGGTTCCTGATCCTCGAGAAACAGAGGAAATCTTATTGGTAATATATTCTACAGCATCACTGTCACTGCTTTTAGAAGACGATGCATTCTGTAAATTCCCATTATCTATGCGAAAATCTTCATCATTACTGTCATCACCACTCATATCTGAATCTAACTGCTCCAGGAGCGCAAGGCACTCCTTTGTACTCAATCTTCTCCGCATTTTTTTATAAAGAAAAAAGACTACACTTTTGTCGCAATCGAAATCTTTGAGAAAAATACTGCTGTGGAAAATGGTTTCAAATTTCGTTTTCGGCTGTAGCTCTAGAAGAACGATTTTCCCTCCAAAAATTCTGTAGTACGCCAGCGTTGCTAGGATGCGTGCGCATTTCAGAAAAGAGTCAGTATGCTTAGAACAACGCCTCCCCCCCCCTAATTGAAGGCGCGCGCGCAATAGAGAGAAGACTGCCCCCAACCCCCCCTCTCCTCGTCGCTATGCGTCATCGAAACAAAGTAAAACTGGAGTTTACTTTTCTCTTTTTTGTCATCGCGATAAGAAATGTGTGTTCCCCCATGTGCAGTAATCAAAACCGAGATATGGCGAATTCAAAAACAGACTTTGTCTTGAAAATTTATCATTTTTCTTATGGGGGTCAAAATGACACCTGTTGGCTGTTTTAGGTATTTCTTTGATTATTTTTTTTAATAATTAATATAGAAAGATGAAACATTGTCACAGTAGGCTTAATATAATTTTAGAAAAAGTAAAAAAAATATGAGCTGCGGTGTTCGCTTACATCTTGAAATAAAGCATTGGAAATTGAAAAAAAATGCGAAATGACCCCAACGGCGCTTCTAGTGTTAAAAATAAAAAGTCATGCATCAAGTACAGATTATTAAACACTATCCAACACATTCAGAATAATGTAAAAAACTGCACCGTTTAAAAATTTAAGATATTGTGTCTCATTTCACCATGTGAAAATATATTAAGCATTTCAAAACCAAATTTCAGCTGTTTCCATCTGCATTCGGAAAATGATCCGAAAATTTTAGAAGCCCTGTATATGATACATCGATAGGTACATGTTAACAACATGCATTCCAAAATTTAATTCATTTAAGAGATACACATATTTCAATTGAAAATTCCCCTTCAGCAATATCCTCTAATGAGGAGAATGGTAGGCAAATACTTTTGTGCTGCCCTGTATATGATATACAGAATTTATATGTAAAGTGTAATGTGGAAAAAAAAGTATTTACATTTAAAAGCGTATACCGAATTTTAAAACGTACTCTCCAGCAATTATTAAGCAAAGACAGTATTGTAACCATTTCTTTTGTCTGTCCCTGTAAATATATTTTTAAATGCTGTAAATGCTCTGTTTTAACGTAACCGTAGTTAAATTAATTGATTTATATTAGTTTGAATACATTAAAAATAGCGGAATGTCATTAAAGTACGCTCCAAACGATTTTTATCCATATATCTTAATGTAATCGAACTCTTTTGAATGTCCCTGTAAATGAATCATTAGTCATACATACTTTATAAGCAATACCAAACATGCTTTGGTGACCCTAAATAATCCTTATCAATTGCATGAAAATCCGACTATAAATATAGTAGGATTTTCATGCAATTGATATAAATCTTATTTAGGTCACCAAACACGGGAGTTAGAGCGTGGACAGACGGACCGACAAACCAAATGCATAAGCACTTTTCAATTTTCTTGGAAAGTGCTAAAAAGACAGATGTTTCTTAAACTACGATAGTTTACTATAATCACTATGTAAAAATATTCGATAACCGCTTCCAAGTCGCCAAAGCTCCTTTATCTTTAGAAACATCCGAAAACAATTTATTTTCCATTTACAGTTTATTTAATATATAAAGCATTTCAAAACCGAATTTCAGCTGTTCCCATTTACATTCGGAAAATTATCCGATTTTTTTAGGAACCTTGTATATGATATAGAGATTTGTAATGCAATATGCATTTCAAAATGTAATTCATTTAAGTGGTACATATATTTCTGAAAATTAGCCTTCAGCAATTTCCTCTAATAAAGAAAATGGTATGCGACTATTTTTGTGCAGCCCTGTATATCAAATACAGATTTTATATACAAAGAGTATTATGCAAAAAACTAATTAAATTTAAAAGTACATACCAAATTTTAAAACGTACTCTCCAGCAATTATTACGCAAATACAGTACTGTAGCTGATTTCTTTTGTATTTCCCTGTAAATCAATAAAAATGGCTATGATTTGTATGTTTAATTTAATCGTAGCGAAAGCAGGTGATTTATAGCCATTTCAACACATTGAAATAGCGAGATCTCATTAAAATACTCGTCAAACAATTTTTCCGTATATACGGAAATGTAATCGATTTCTTTTGAGTGTCTCTGTAAATGAACCAATATTCGTACATATTTCATATGAAATACCAAGCATGCTTTAGTGATCCTAAATAAGCTTTATCAATTGAGTATATTTACGGGATTTACAGTATGGACAGACGGACAGACAAACCGAATGCATAAGTACTTTTCAACTTTGTGATAAAAAACACTTCTGAGATTTAAAAAAAAATATATATATATATATATCATTAATATTATCGAAAATGAGAATTTAAATTATATTTAAAATGTTTTCAATATCTTATTTAATTTCAATATGAAATTGAATTATTTCTAATTTTCCAATTTCTTTATTTTAAAAGCGAACATTTATTTTAATACATAATAATAGAGCAAAGACAATTTTAAAAATTTGCTATTTCTTCTTAAAATATGCTTTTAGTTGTAAATCATTTCTTTTAATTCGTCTTATAATACAAAATCCCATGGAGGATTGAGATAGGTGGAGGTGAAGTAAGGATAAAGAAAGGTTTGCAATATGAATCCATTTATCGCTCAAATTTTAATGTTCCAAACAAAAGGACGTGGAAGGAATTTTGTATTATAATACGAATTGAAAGAAATGAATTATAACTGAAGCATATTTTAAGAAGAAATAGCAAAATTTTTGAATGATCTTTGCTCTATTAATATTTATTAAAAAAAATGTTCGCTTTTAAAATAAAAGAAATTGGAAAATTAGCAATAATTAAATGTCAAATTGAAATTAAATAAGTATTGAAAACATTTGATGCGAACTAAAAATTGTATAACTAAAAGTTTCCTAATTTAATATAATTTTAAATACTTTATAACGTAGATGAAAAATGTTTATGAATAATTGCATGTAAATAAATATTTAAAATATAATGATGAAAACATTCTTTTAAAATCATGTATGAAAACTTAAGTAATAACTATTAATCTAATGTATACATTTCTGACTGCAGACGATTTTAAGATATTAACAGAAGAATGTTATATTTTCAAGCAAAACTTTAAAAAAATATTCTATATTGATATTTAAAACACATATGATAAAATAATTAATAAATTCTTACCGGTGAAGCGATAGATTAGTTCTTTTAAAAAAATAATGGCAAAAATATACGGGTTTAAACCTGTTTCAATTGATAGGCGTGTCAAAGCACGTGGTTTTATTTGGACTTAATGTTACTTAATGTAGGGTTACATTTTTAGCATCATCCCCAGAGATAATACTTCCCCTCCACCTATCTCATTCCTCCATGACAAAATCCCTTCCATGTCCTTTTGTTTGGAATATTAAAATTTGAGCAATAAATGGTTTCACATTCAAACCTTTTTTCAGACTTACTTCACCTCCACCTACCTTATTCCTCTATGGTCATCGTCTTGAAACATCAAATACTCCAATGTCATTGTTACACTGGCTTATCTGATTACTTTTGCGAAAATTTTTACACAACCAACCAACCATAAAAGAATGAAAGAGAAAAAAATGGAAAAAAGATGATTTTTTATGAGAGTGACCCCTCGATTTTAATTAATTACTCAGTTAATAATTGGAATTTCGAAATTCTGAGCATCAGGTGCATCAGGAGAGATATTGGGCTACTCTCAGAAAAATTTTGAGCTTCGTACATACCGTAGTTTTCGCTAACTATCGCAGACACACACACACACACACACAGAGCGATTTGTTATTTTATTAATATAGATTATACTCTTGCTTTAACTTAAACTTAAAATTCATACTTAAAGAAATTATTTCAGCACACAGTATAAATTATTCTGATATGCTTTGTTGTACACTAAAATAGAAAACTTTATATCAAATTGCATGTAATTTCAATTATTCTTACTAATACTATTAGAAATACTACATTATCATTATGACTGTTGTTTTTTAAACAAAGGGTTTTGAAAATAAGACAAAAGTATGTATATTTTTAACTGCAGTTTAAAAAAAAAGTTTATTATTGCATCTATAAATATCTCAAATATTTTTATTTATTTATTTATTTTGAAATCATAATACTTTTTTTAAATTCCACGTCATTTAAAGCACAAACAAAATGTTATATAATTATTACATGTAATTTACGCAGCAAAACAACTACAACGTACAATTCCGTTTTTTATTTTAGTCTAACAGCTTTCGTTTATTTCAAAACTTTTATAATGTTTATTCATTTAAAAAATAGTCAAATCAGTTTTGGAATATAATAGTACTTACCAAACAAACATTCAAAATTCTCTTAGTACAAAAAACAAACATACGTATTTTTTTTTTTTTTTTTTTTTTTTTTTTTTTTTGTTCTCATTTAGCAGTTTTCAAAATATTGCAAAACAAACTCATATTATGAATGTATTTTTCTGGAAATGTTTTTATTTATCTCACGCAATACAATAATAATGCTTATAGATAACTTATTTTCTTACAAGCATGTGATAAAATATAAATTTTGCAATTGGTTTGCAAGGAACAGAGACATTTATTAGCTGATGTCCTTTGTAGATTTTTTGTAACGATGGGTTATGTGTATAATCGCGACATTTTACTAAAGTGGTGACATCTGAATCAATAAGCAAGGTACTTAAATTATATCAAGAACATTGAAATAAAATTTTAAACAAAAGAACTGAAAAATGTGCTTTTATATTTATGTCTTGTTACTGACTTCAGCCCTCTCTCTGTGCGTCAGACTACACCTCGCGAATTATTTTATCACACAGTACAATTAATTGGTTGGAAGTAATTAAAGTATTATATACCTATTAAAAGTAATACATGCAATATTTTTTTTATTCGAATTTCATAAAATAATATAAATACACTTATAAGTAGCTTAATTATTATTTTAAATACGTTTTAATAAAGTTAGATAATTTTCAAGATAAATGAAAATTTAGTATTTTTAAAGAGACTCAATATTTAAAATTATTAAAATTTCCTTTTTACAAAGAAATGCTGTTAAAGTACATTTTCACTGGAAAGTGTTTTTAATTTAAGTTGAAGTTTAATTATTCTAAATTTTTTCTACAGACGATATACATAAAACAATACACCCTTGTCCATTTTCATCATAATGGTTCCCAATGGATTTATGGATCCCACACATATTACCAAAAAAAAAACTTGATAAAAAAACTATGAAATTATAAAACTTGATAAGTCAAAATTTATACTATATTATAAAACTTAATAAAAAAATGGATACCAATCCACATAAACCGAGAAAAAAGTGGGAGAAAGCATTCAGGTTAAAATGTAATACAAGATAAAATTAGATAGAAAAAAGTCTTACCAATCGGTAAAGATCCACTTTAAAAAATGCATAAAAAAAAAGCTTTTTGGCGTGATTATACGCAACTGTTGCCAAAAGAAAAGGTTAAAAATGGAATATCAGTAACTTTTATGTTAAAAAGTAATTTCTGAACTGAAAATAAGAACAGAATATTTTCTGCGTAAATCTTTCGATGAAAAGATTAATTATAACGTCTAATTAGTTTCAAGTAGTTTTTAAAATATTTGAACAGCAAAATATCTATAATTTTTTTAAAAAACATTCCGCTTGCAATATTTTTATTTCTTTCAAATTATATAAATTTCCCCGGGACACTGTAGGGACCTTTTGAAGTTTAGGGAGATATTTTAAGGCTCCTAAGCAGGTTAACTTTAAATTAACTCTAACGTAAAATTAACATTGACATTGGGTTCAAAATTTATAAGACATTAATATTTATCGCATCAAATAGAAAACATATTTTATTAATATAATGTTTAAACATAACTATGGCAATATTTTGAAACAATATGTTTACCCTTAATAGTTGCTCGAAATTAATTACATCATTAGAAGTTTAAAGGGAAAACATGCTACTCTCAATGTGCATTTTTAAAAAATAACGTTATTATTCTAAACAATAGAAGTTTATTATTCTAAACAAAATTGTCTGTTTTTGATAATTCATTCATTATGATTTTTGTCTTGTGAAACTGTTATTTCTACTATATCCCCAGAACCGTTTTCCTAAAATATACAATCAAGCAAAACAACAAAGAAAGAGCTTTTTATTCTAAACATTAAGAGTTTTCACATTTATATAATTTTGTAAATGCTTTTTTCCTGTTGTGCTAACATGTTCGTGTTATTTTCAAGCGAATTTGTTTTTTTTGTTTTTAGACTCTTTGTTTTTAAGAATTTTACAAAAGCTTAAAAAATTCCATTCAAAGAAATCGATCAATAAATTTTACGAAAGCTTTTGTGCAGCTACTTTGATGTCATATGTTATGACGTTTTCTGATATTTAAGGAAAATATTATTGTAGTTGGCCGGAGAAATGAAAAGTTCCATTTCCTTTCAATTATGTTTATCAGCATGATTTTCTTGTTTTTAATTTGCATACAACACGTAGTTATACAGGGTGTCCCGGATTCGTTTGTCAAATTGTAAGGGAAAATAAAGTATATATAATGAAGCAATTTTCGTGTATAAATGTGGGGCCGGAAATGAACAATTTTGATGAAAAACAAGAAATTCAAATGAAATTAAAACGAGTGCTATATTGACATAACAATTACACTAAATCTCAAGTTTGATAGCACATGTTAGACGTTATCTTTTGTTTTTATTTTCGAAAGAGTTTGATACATAATTAAATTAAAATTTACTGATATTCCTCAAGTATTGATATTTTCTTTTAATGGCTATTTTATAGCTTTTTTGTTTTTTTATTAGAAATATTGATAAATGGTAACAGAAATGATCAGGAAAGGTCAGATACTAGAAAAGCACTTCATTGAATGAATGGCTGTAATAATTGAATCAATGGTTGCAATAATTGTATCAATATTTTGATTACAAGGGTTTTTTTATTTTGTGCTAAAAATGCTATTTATTATTAAGCTTATAAAATCTAAAATAGCCTCCGACTGCCTATCTCACACCTTCTTACAGCTGTAGGGAAAATTTTATTACGGAGAACATGTTTGTTCGTAATGAGAAAATTTTTACTACATATGTTTACCCTTAAAAATCTATAAATTATTAGTGGTATGAAAGATGTATTTCCTTCCTACACACGAAAATAAAATACGTAACTTACATACACGAAAAATATTTTCATTAGAAAGAAATAAATAAGAATTTCATATTTAAAAATACGCAATACTAAAAGTACTTTAATATATACTACTATTCTAAAAATAAGTAATTCTGTAAATTCGTTATCGTATACAATAATTAAAATTATTATTACTAAAATTGTGGCAATTTTTTTTTTACTTTCTAACGAATTATCGTATCGTTTTGCTGATGCTGTTCTTCTATTTTGAATTTAAAAATGCATAATAAGCAACATTCCTCTTTACCTGTTTTATAATCATGCAGTTTTTCATTCAGAGTTAAAATACCCCCTTTCCTCTTCCCCTCCAAAAAAGAAATGGCAAAACACCTTTATTTTAGAAGACATTTCTCTCTTATGCCAAAGCAAAGTTCTCCCCAAATTTTTGCGAATTTTCTCTTAATGTTGCTGTAATTTTTTTTTTTTTTTTTTTTTTTTTTTTGTATCATGAAAGAGATATATAGGTTTGTAAAGAATGATCGTGCGGATAATATCGTTCCACTCAAAGTTTAAAAAATACATAATAAAAGATAGTCTATTTAAACTACCTAAAAACAACTTGAGTTGCTCTCTTCCGTATGTTAAAGTACCTCTACAATAAAGTACTATGGTACTATGATAAAGTACCCTTTTCTTCCCTCTTCCAAAAGAAAGTGTAAAAACTTTATTTTGGCTCGGTTCATCGTATCTTTAGTATCATCGTATCGTTTTTGCGAAAAAGAAATTCTAAATATTATAAGCAAGTTAAAATTTAATTAATCAAAATATATCTTTAATCTTGAAAAAGAAATAATATTTATAAAAGTTATAATGTTCATGAATAAATAGATCGGTCAGTGAATGGATATTTCATTTTAAGCATTCGAAGAAATTGTGAATATTTTAAAGTCTACGAATATCACAATATTCATCTACATTTCAACTATAATCAAAGTTTTAATTTTAGCACTAAACCGTTAATTTTAGCACGTTAATTCTTGTACGTTCAATTCATTTTTTTAATTAGACTTTTTAAAATAAAGTTATTAAGTTGTTTGATAATTTTTCCTGTCATTTTCTCTTTTTATAATAATAATAATAATCTAAGTAAAAGAAATAAAGAATCTAAATCAGTTTCATATTAGCTTCCTATTTCATATTAGAGACCCCTCAAACTGTCTAACTAAAAAACTACAAGAACTGATTTGGAAAGTCGAAAGGCAATTGGTAAGATCTTTAAAAACATTTTAGCAATTTTGATACTTGTAAAAAATAACAAATAGAATAAATTTAGCTATAATAAAAAATAACAAAAATAAATAAGCAAAAATAACTGTAATCAAAAACAAAAAAGCTATAGTAAAAAAAAAAAAAAAAGTAATACATTTAGAATATAGCTTTAAAATAATTACACATTATGCGAATGTGTTATGCGAATTAAATAACATCGGTAAAAATGGTGTTCTGTTGAATTTTCAATAAAAAAGTACTTCAAAATAAAATTAAACTACCAAGTTTTAATCCAAATTTAGAGCGTCATATTCAGACAAAATCGCATTGACTTTTAAGCGATATCCATTTATTATAAATATCATTTTTTCTCACGCTGTAAAATAAGGTTCGTAAAGTTAGTATTAGCGGCTTTACATACTGGGCGATCCAAAAGTCAAGACGAAATTTAAAAATGAATAGTTCAAAAACGAATCAAGATACAAAGATACGGTTTGCACCAAACGGATGGAAAAGAAACCGGGTTTTGTGTAGCAAGGAAAAAATATAATTCTGTTGGCGACAAATGGCATCACTAAAAGATGCCATCCGCCAAAATGTGTCTGTCATAACGCTACTAAATGCTGTGAATGGGGTGGTGCCTAGTCTCACAGCTGCACTTATGAATGATGGACAGCTCATTGAACATTTACTGTAGTACCAATCAACTGTAATTAAGCTGACTTAGAAATTGTCAACATTTTTTCATTTGTAAATCATCTTTTGGTTCAATAAAATACTATAGTGCCTTTTGTTGTTCGCCAACAAAACTTTTTTTTTCGTTGTTACACAAAACCCGGTTTCTTCTTCATCCGTTTAGTGCAAACCTGTCTTTGTATCTTGATTCGTTTTCGAATTATTGATTTTTAAAGTTCGTCCTGACTTTTGTATCACCCGGTATATGCATGTATGTTTTACAGGAAATTTCGTCTTTACCGTTGGATAATTATAAAAATAAAACTCTGTTTATCGCTAACCGACATGAGTCGCGAAATACTTTCGAACTCCAAGACAGATCGCGTAATAATAATTTTCAAGTCGCTGTTTTATACAGGAGTAATTTTTACTTTTCTTCAAAACTAAATTTTTTAGAACATTCTTGCTACCAGCATTTTCGCAATGTAATCAATACCTTTTATTAATTTTCATGAACAAACGGTTACACTGTATTTTCAAAAGGGAAAACAATAAAAATTTTCAGGTATAAGCATTGTCATAAAATATAACTTTTCAAATAGCAAATTATTTCTTTAAATATCTTCACCTACGTTAAGGTTCGCGCGATTTTTAAATCTTAATGCTTAATATTTCTAAAAGTTGGTGAGAAAGTGCGAAAAGTTTTTTAGCTATCCATATAAAACAATTTTAATTTAAGGCAACACACGCAAATCGCTTCCAGAATTCTCTACAGTATTTTTTTTTAAACATAGTGCTTGAGTTTGAATTTATGGAAATAAAACATCTTTTAGGTAGCTTTCATTACAAAAAGTAAAAAGCTACCTATTGCAGCCGTCCGGAGGAATGCACTTCCAAAAAATTTTGGTATATTTTCACCGATCATGACCCCCAGACCCCAAAACCACCCTCCGTTCAAATATTGACATATATATATATATATATAACCATATATATATATATATATATATATCTGATATTTGTCATGCGATAACTAACATATTTATGAACCGATTTGAATGAAACTTGATATGTAAATAGTAGATACAAATATCTAGACCGAGTTCGTTGGCCAGCATCATTCGCTATCTTGTTTCAAATAGACGGCCATTTAAAATTTAAAAAATATATAAAATTTAAAATTAAATACGAAAAAATTAAAAGTTTAAAAATATTTTTATTTTATGTGTTACATCTTAAAACACCAATTCCAGAACACTTTTTATTTTGTCTATATTTTAAAAAATGACTGAGTTATAGCACTTTGAATTTTTCTTATGGCTGACATTTTGAAACGATCTGATTTTTGTCATGCTATAACTAACGAATTTATGAACCGATTTGAATGAAACTTGATATATACATAGTGCATACAAATATCTCGACCGAGTTCGTTGGCCAGCACCGTCCAACATTTTGTTTCAAAATGGCGGCCATTTAAAAAATTTAAAATTTAAAACTAAATGCGAAAACATTAAAAGTTCAAAAGTATTTTTATTTTATGTGTTAGATCTTAAAACACCAATTCCAGAACACTTTTTATTTTGTCGATATTTTAAAAAATGACTGAGTTATAGCACTTTGAATTTTTCTTATGGCTGACATTTTGAAACGATCTGATTTTTGTCATGCTATAACTAACGTATTTATGAACCGATTTGAATGAAACTTAGTATGTACATAGTACATATAAATATCTCGGCCGAGTTCGTTAGCCAGCATCATCCGCCATCTCGTTTCAAAATGGCAGCCATTTAAAAAAAATTTAAATTTTAAATTTAAAAATTAATTCAAAAAATTAAAAGTTGAAAAATATTTTTATTTTATGTGTTAGATCCTAAAACACCGATTCTAGAACACTTTTTATTTTGTCTATATCTTACAAAATGATTGAGTTATAGCACTTTGAATTTTTCTTATGGTTGGCATTTTAAAACGATCTGATTTTGTCACGCGATAACACTCGTATTTATAAATCGATTTGGATGTAATTTGGTGTGTACATAGTACTTAATAAGGCCTGAACCGAGTTCGTTAACCAGTTTCATCCGCCATCATGTTTAAAAATTGCGGCCATTTAAATTAAAAAAAATTAAAATTTGAAATTAGGTACAAAAATTGAGAAATTGAAAAGTATTTTTCTTTTGTGCATTTGACCTTGATACAAAGATTCCAAAGCACTTTTTGTTTCGTCTATATCTTAAAAAATGTCTGAGTTATAGTACTTTTAATTGCTAGTGTTGCTCACATTTTGAAATGATCTGGTTTTCGACACGTGATAACACACGTATTTATACACTGATTTGGATCAAACTTTGTGCGTATATAGGACATACTGATGCCTGGACCGAATTTGTTACCAGTTCCAACCGCCGTCTTGTTTCAAAATGGTGGAATATTATTTTTTTTATTTATATTTTAAAATTAGGTGCAAAAAAGTAAGAAATGGAAAAAGATTTTTCTTTTGTGTTTTGACCTTGATACAAAGATTCCAGAGCATTTTTTTGTTTCATCTATATCTTGAAAAATGGCTGAGTTTTAGCACTTTCAATTTTCAGTGAGATTGACATTTTGAAACGGTCTGAAATTGTCACAGATTAATACGCATATTTATAGACTGATTTCAATATAACTCTGTGTGATCATGGTACATACCAATGTCTTGACCGAATTCACGGTCCAAGTTTATCCGCCATCTTATTTCAAAAGGGCGGCCGATTAAAAATATCAAAAATCTATTAAATATATAATGATGTATAAACAAAAAATTAGAAATTGAAAAAAGGTTCTTTCTAAACTATTTATCTTAATAATGAATTCCGGAGTATTTTTTGCTTTGTCTTTACCTTGAAAAACGCCTGAGATATAAAGCAGTTTGAATTTCTAATGTGGGTGACCTTTTTTTTTAAGTCAATTTGCCCACGGCAGCACTCGTACATATTAATCGATGTCGATGTGAGTGTGCATGTTCACATGAATTAAAATTTCGATCAAGCTCATTGGTTTTTTTTTTTTTTTTATCCATTATGCTGCTTTAAAATGGATATCGTGGAATTTGGCGACCCTATAAATCGCTTAAAATAAAACCAGTTTGAATAAAAGATGACTAATTTTTAAAAATTCCTATTAATATTCGGTATCGACAAAAACTAGTATTCAATCTTACATAACCGTGTTCCACTATTTTGAGCTTCGTATATTTGATTTATATAACTGAATTTAAAATAAATAAATAAGTATATGAAAGCTACCTCTTCCTCCCGGCATTGCCGGAAGGACTTTTTTCTTTTCTTTTTAGACAAGTATTTGTATTTAGCATATTTTGAGACTATTTATATTCTAAATCCAATTCAAAAGTAAAAACTGATGATTGTTTGCGATTTTTTAACAATCATTTCTTTGAAAACTATATCTAATTTTGTTTTTCGCCATCTATAATCAATAATAAGCAGAAGTTCAATAATATTCTTATTACAAGTTTCTCAATGGTTCTCTTCACTTTAAAAAAAGTTGTTCTCTTGGGTATTTTAAGTTGATTGAGTTCTCTTCAAATTTTATGAGTCTAATAATTACTAAAACAGTACTAAGATTATTAAAATCCGAAAATTTCTTTTCTTTTTTAAAATGATTTACACCGAAGAAAATACTATAATTCGTTTTACATAATTATATATTTTTTATGTATATCTGCGCATATTTTTTCAACATATTGTCCGAATATAAATATAATGTCGCTTCATTATCATTAAGATTTAAAACTGATTTTTGTATTCCAATTTCATGTCTTTGTTTCATTATTGTTTTATAGGTTTTAATTCTCGTAAAATTTGACCAATCGTCAGAAAATTTTAATGTAACGCTAAGGTACGCAGAACTATTTCATTATTTTCAGTAGTCAAAATAACTTTACAAGATATAACAATATCAGGTATACAGAGGCACCTCAAATATTTTAGCATACGAGGGTCATCCAGCAAGTAAGTTTTCCACGGGCCATAAAAATAAAAATTAACATAATTACCTAAAGCAAAATTTTGTAAAATATACAACAATGTTTCAGTTTCTTCTCAGCATAAGAATCACCAGAATTATAACTCTTGTGATAGCGTAGAATGAGTTTTTGCAGTCCAGTGTCATAGAAGTCAGCCGACGGTGAATGGAGTCAGTTTGTCACCGTTGTCAACACACGTCTCATCACCCGCAACTATCAAGTCCTTGTCCTCGTCATAGTATAGTTACAAAAACTTTACTGATGTTTTCATGCGTATGCTTTTGTGCTCAGGTGCAACATTCTTTGGCACCCACCTGACGCACAGTTTCCAGAACAACAGGTGTTTCGAAGTAATTTCATGCATCGTCGATCTTCTCTACAAATTTATGTTGCGATACGACGATGAAGGATTGATTCATGAGCGATGGTTTCATCAGAATCGTTACGTGTGATGGGTTAGCAACGGTGACAAGGTAGCTCCATTCTCAGGCAGCAGATTTCTGCGACACTGGACTACAAAAACGTATCCTACACTATGAAAAGGGTTACAGCTTCGATAGTAAGGTGGTCTGGTGTAATAAGGCCAAGTGCTAATATTATGCATAATTATGAAATAATCTGGTAAATGACACCCATGTGCTCTGCGCAGAAGGGTTTTGAGTCATATAAATCGCAAGCTTCAAAATAATTTGTTCCGTTTGTAAGTCTTATTGCTTTTACAAGCAACTAAAATTAATGCTTGATCTAAAATTTGCAAGATACGTTTTGTGATGTGAAGACTGTTTTTTTATCCGGAAATACTTTGTTAATTACATAAATTTGTAGTACATTTCATGGACTTTCAAAATGTTGCTAAAGATTTTGGATACCTTCTCGAGATAATTTTTAATTTAAAATGTACAGCGCAATAATTATAACGGGGTAATAACGCAAACCCTTGGCATCAATACCCCGGTTGATTCCCTACAGTGGCCGAGCTACATCGTAAATACTGATTCAAATAAACACAGTTAAAACTGTGCAATGTTTCTAATAATTCTATTTAAGCGGTCCTTTTTAAGCAAAAAGAAAGCTCACGGTCTGATATTCTTTTGCCTCATCCTTCCCTCCCACACCACACCTTTATTTTTCGTATACTTTCACAAAAAATTGAACATTTTCAATAGCTTAGAATGCAATTTGTCAATTTCTAAGTTTGTAGAGTTTGTATTTTTAGAATTGGGCAATCTACATACAGTTATTCCATCTTATTTCATAGTTTTGTTTGCAAGGCGTTATTACCCATATAGGTGGGTAATAACGCCAAATAGCATTGGTCAAGAAATCACGCCATTACATTTTATGAATACATATCTGTTAAATTATTTTTTTATATAGATAGTCAATGAGTTGATGTATCAAATCATATATTTGTTTGAAAAATACAATCTAAAACTAAACCGTGAAAATTGGTAGAACCTTAACGTGGCGTTATTACCCCAGGGTACCTTACTTATGTTAAAAAATAGCTGAAACATTGCTGTACCTTTGGAATATTTCTTTTAGTTAACTACGTGTTATTTACTTTAACGGTCGTGAAAAATATACTTTCAGAATGACTCTCATATATTAAAACTTTGAGGTGTCCCTCTAACAAACCTATGCAGTGGCGCCAACTTTTGAAAAACATTGGGTTGGCTCAAAAATATTGGGTGGGCTCACAAATATTTTGATAAAATGGTATGACCAGTTTGTTTTTCTTTGAACAGTGAACACATGGTGAAAAATGTAAATTTTACATCAGGATAACATGTTTTAACCCTTGGCACTCTGTTGTCTCCGCTGCGGACACACCATCTTTCCTTCCAAAATTTGTTTTTGGCACCAACAATAAGGGAAAATAAAATTTTCCTTAGCTAATCAGAGAATTTTTGTAATTGTAAGGAAAGTTCTTTTAAAAGAGTGCTGCTAATCGAATAAAATTTGTATAAGAGGCATCGGAGTCCGAAGGGTTGATAAAGTTTCAGTCATTAAATTATATTTTCATGCATTTTTCCTTATAAAGACACTGATATGTATTGTAATATAATCATATCATGAACATGACTGCAAACTGAAACAACAGAATGTTAAACATAGAATTAACTTGCACAGAAAGTTAAACATTTCAGTCATTCGGTATTTATGGGTGTCAGTCGATTATTAAAATGCATGTTCATTGGTAAAATAAATTTTTAATAATAAAATAATAACGAAATAGAACAATGAAAATTGGGCACGCTAGTATTTAAAATTATTGGGTGGGTTCGAGCCTCAGCGGATCATATAAGTTGGCGCCGCTGAACCTATACGTGATTTGTTATGAGCGTTAAAAACATGAAGTAGTTCTGTTTACCTTATGAAATTTTGTGATGATTGGTCAATTTTTACGACATTTAAAGTCTATAAATTAGAAAAAAGCACGTTTCATCATCAATAACGATCCTGTTGAGGTACTTGTTGTCCTCATTATGGTATCGTTTCAGAAATGTGCAGAAAAGATCGGCGATGCATAAAATCAACAATAAACACCTGTTGTTCTAGAAATCGTGCACCAGGTAAAAGCCGAAAAATGTTACACCTTAACACAAAAACAAACGATTGAAAACTACATTAACATTTTTGTAGCTGTACCACGATGGGGACAACAAGTACTTCAGGATAATTATGGGTGATGTGACATGATTTGACAACGTTGAGAAGGTGGTTTCATTGCCCGATGGTAGATTCCTATGTCAGTGGGCTAAAAAACGAAATAAAGGATATAACAATTGTTAAATTAACTGTTATTGTTATGTTGAGATCTAGTTGAAACATTGCTTTCGACAGTAAACATTTTAAAGCACATTTAGTTTCTGCACATTTAATTTTTTTTTATGGATCGTAAATGGGAAATTTACTTGACAGATGTCCGTGGTACAAATTTTGATGATAAATATTTTAAATTTTGAATGAGTCTTAATATAAAGAAGTTGAATATCTTTCTATTTAATTTTTAGTTAATTAATTCAAAAACTTTTTGAAATATATCTTTCAGTGGAAATATACCTTTGAAATACACTTTTGAATGGGTCGGGTATTTATTTCTTTTATTACTTTAATTTAATACTTGACTAATTAAAGTTTTTATATTTGAATATTTTTATTTGGAGTTAAAAATCTGCTAAAAACATCCCAAATTACAGGTTTCGTCAGAAATACTATGCTCAACAAGCACAAAATATTTTGACGTATTTATAAATTCATTTTTTAGCGGAAAGATATAAAAAGACTGACTATGGAAGTGAATTGGGATCGAACTGTGTTTTCCTTGTTTTGACAAATAAATTACCTATTGAGTAATAAACAATTTTGATCACGTGAAAATACGCTTTTCACCCTTTCTTGAACGGTTATTCTTTTTTCGCGCGGAAATTTGGTTCAAAATGCCCACTTCGACAGTATTTTCTAAAATATCTGTCGTATTTGTGAGCAATAACGACTGCTAGTTTCATGCATTTCTGTAGAAAAAAAAAACTTCTAAAAGTTGCCCTTTTGAACCCTTTGAACAGTTGAGAACATCCTTCAAGCGGTATTAATTTCAAAAGAGGATTTGTCTCTAAAATGCTAAAAGAAAGTGTATTTTAGCATTTTTTCACGAAAAAGAAATACCGATTTAAACTTCGCGCTTTTTGCATGTTATTTGTTATTAAGAATAGTTAATAAAAATTACAAAATGTTGATGTGGATCGAGTTGCGTGCCGTGCACTTCCAATCGGTCGGGATCCGCTAGATCGCCAGTGTCGTTTGCAATCAATTTTCCTTAAGGCTTTTGATAGTAAATATTATCGTCTAGAGCTTCTAGTATTTCAAAGAAAAAATTTTTTAAACCAACCTAGCGCCAATGATTTGAGTAAAAAAATGTCTTTTTCTAAAACATTTTTCTGCCTTTCTTCGTGCTTCTAAAAACATGTATATTTTTGTACGATTTTCTAAAAATGGTCCAAGCTCCAATAAATGATTTTTCCTTTAACAAACAAAAAATAATAATAAGCATAAAAATAACAAAATTTTAATTTAACAAATTACAACGACTATTTGGAAGATGATATTTTCAAGGACTAAAATTTTAATGTCTTATAAATAAATTTTAAATTAATAATAATAATAAACATTATTCTCATGATGATCACAACGAGTTATATATTACGCACGCCATGCATTAAACATTAATATTCCTAGACCGATGATTAAGAAAAACAGTAGTTTATAGATATACAACTTTAACTGTTTAAAATGTGCATTTTCATTTGACTGAGTTAATCAGGCTGACTTCCGAACGCCTCATATTACGTACGAGATGGATTAAACATTATTATTTCTGGACCCAACATAATCAAATTTTAAATAAAATTTCAGTTTTACAATTTTCAGAAATGCAAATTTTTAAACTACTAAACATCGAACATTTAAAATTTTTACATTGTTGCGTAGAGAAAAAAAAAGCACTTTTAAATGAAATTTGTTTGAAATCTTTATCCCAATTTGTTTTCAAATTATTCTTGGGCCATTCCACTGTCACGTGCGGGACAATCAGACACCATAACTCCACCAAAATTGTGTTATAGGGCTTAAAATTCTTCAGAAACAGGAATAAACACATTTTTGTAAGCTTATATTTGGTATAACAATATCTCAGGCAGGGACAGATTTTTCCTAAATGGTCTTATGATTTAGTTATTAATTAATTTGCATGCGTCACGTGCAGGACATCTGAAGTCAACCACTTGTAATTTGCTCTATGATCCAGCTAACATTTCTGCTCTACTAGTTTTGCAATTTCAAAAGAAAAAATATATATTAGAAGCTAAAGGTCTAATGTTCATGAAATAAACATCATTTTTTGAAAAATAAATTTTAAACTGCTAAAAAAAAATATAACGTATAGTGTCACGTGCGGGACATGGTTGTCACGTGTGGGACATTTGCAAATATCATTCAAGTAACCTTTTCGAAAATCAGAAAATAAAGGAATACAAAAAAGAAAATACATATTATACATTTTACAATACAAAAATATTTATTTTAACTTTTTTGGTACAAAATAAATGTTCAAATTGACATTTTTACACATAAAATAAAGTAAATGTATAAACAGAAACTCAAAAGTTTTCCATAAATTTGAAACAATTTCTATTTTTAGCTACAGTGGGAGTTGATATTTTCTTTACCACATCTTTAAATGAATATAGAATATATCTGTATACTGGGGCCACTTGTAGAATTTACCACTTTTTATGATGACAGACACTTCAATACTATCATGATTGATGCTTGTAATAATTTCACCAGGATAATTAGTGCCATCATATTTTACAACTACCCATTCACCCATCTTAAAAGAAGTTGCTGTTTCTGAAGAGATGTTTGATATAATTGCTCCTGGAGGATTCATAGCACCATTTTCTACCTTATCTTTTTCATTCTTCTAGCACTAGTAGACTTAGATCTTTCCATTTCTGCTAAATAAATAACAAATTTTACCAATTATAAATGTTTTTGTCTAAATTTACTTAATTTCAGAGAAACATTGAACTTTAATTCTATTTTAACTTAAAAAAACAGAATATAAAAAAAGCAGTTTTATTATTTATTTTCAGCAGAATAATAACAAGTTCTTAAACACATGACTCTTCTTATTATATAGAAAAAAACCCTATAAATTAAGTAGATCAATTCTTACTAGAAAACAATATGTTCTTATAATAAAAATAACCATCAAAGTGTTCAAATTTTATTAAAATAAATTTATAAAAAAAATAGAAAAAAAATATTAGCATCACATAAAAAAAGAAAAAAAAATGGAACTATCATAAAAAATGTTTAAACAAGTAAGAAAAATCATGCGTTAAGCATAGATTATGAAGCACTTTCCAACACTTAATGAAATCTTTAACAAAACTTTGTTATTTAGGGAAATAATAGTGTATAGCCAAATATACCCAAATATGTATTCCAGTACATTAGAACAGCCCTGTATTTCATATGTCAGTTCATATAATGCGAAAATTTAGCTCAGCAAGAAAATACCTAGTAGCTTGAAATTTCTTTTTCAGCAATTCATACTATTAGATGGAAACATACTTGAATACTTTTGTTCAGCCTATAGTTTACATTCTACCTTTATTACACGTCAGCATTAGGCTAAAATTTATTGTAAACTAAAACACTTTTAAAGCAACTGAAATCACATTCTCATAAATTATCATTCATAGGCGTCCATGTACCGAGTTCTTTGCGTGCCCTGTATATCCCTTTATCTATATTCTACAAACATTTCTCAGTAAATTGAATGCAGCTCAACTAAAAATGCATAGCTTATTTAAGAACCACGTTTAAATAATTTACGCTCATATTCAGTAACGATGGTGAGCTCTTTTGGGTAGCCCTGTATATCAACTATAACATTTATACACACCATATAATGTGCATATATTTAGCGAAATACAAACGCGAATATCATAATTAAAATGCATTTCATCCCTCCATCCGCCATCATCGGACACATATACGGTACTTCGGAAAGAATATACTATTTGAAATTTTTGAGTGGCCCTGTAAATGCTATGTACTTCATATTATGCAAGACAGTAGCGTATAATTTATATTAAGCTTCAGTGACATATATCAATTTTATTATACAAAAAGCTCAATATATTTAAAATATGTCACACACAATTCCCCCTTTTACCATTATCTAATGGAATTCTTTTGTGTGGCCCTGTAAATGAATAATAGCCACATTTTCACCTTATATTTTATAGAATGCATATTTTAATACCTTTACAGGGTATAACATTCCCTTAAAATTCCTTTGAAACGATTTTTCCCCATAGGCCGTAATGTAATAGGAAACTTTTGATTCGCCCTGTAGATAAACTAATCATGATAGAAACTTCATTTTCGATAGGACTTGTGCTAGGGTAAACGTCAATAACGTCCTAAAATTTCATGACAATCCAAGTATATTAACGATTTTTCCCCATGGGCCGTAATGTAATGGAAAATTTTGATTCGCCCTGTAGATAAACTTATCATAATAGAAACTTCATTTTCAATAGGGTTCGTGTTAGGGTAAACGTCAATAACGTCCTAAAATTTCATGGCAGTCCGAGTATATTAACGATTTTTCCCCATAGGCCGTAATGTAATGGGAAACTTTTGAATATCTCTGTAGATAACCTAATCATGGTAGATACTTCATTTTCAGTAGAGTTCGTTCTAGGGTAAACCTCAATAATGTCCTAAAATTTCATGGCAATCCGAGTATATTAACGATTTTTCCCCATAGGCCGTAATGTAATGGGAAACTTTTGATTATCTCTGTAGATAAACTAATCATGGTAGATACTTCATTTTCAATAGGGTTCGTGCTAGGGTAAACGTCAATAACGTCCTAAAATTTCATGGCAATCCGAGTATATTAACGATTTTTCCCCATAGGCCGTAATGTAATGGGTTTGGTTTGGTTTATTTTTGTCGTCCGATTATCTACACTAGGGATATAGGACCATGATAATGTAATGGGAAACTTTTGAATATCTCTGTAGATAAACTAATCATGGTAGATACTTCATTTTCAGTAGAGTTCGTTGTAGGGTAAACCTCAATAACGTCTTAAAATTTCATGGCAATCCGAGTATATTAACAATTTTTCCCCATAGGCCGTAATTTAATGGGAAACTTTTGATTCTCTCTGTAGATAAACTAATCATGGTAGATATTTCATTTTCAATAGGGTTCGTGCTAGGGTAAACCTTAATAACGTATAAAAATTTCATAGCAATCCGAGTGTATTTACGGGAGTTAGAGCACGGACAGACAAACCGAATGCACGATAAGCACTTTTCAACTTTGTTGGAAAGTGCTAAAAAGATCTTAATTTCGTTTTAGTTACATAGAATATGTTCTTAGGACAAAATAATCATTAAACTGTTAAACCTATGCTATAATAAATCTCCATTTAGCATTCAGAAAACAAAAATAATCGTCTTGCTCATAAGGTGTCACGTGCAGGACAATTTTGTTTTTATATTTTTCTCCAAATAAAAATTTGGCCCAAATTTTTAACTAGCATAGGATAAGTGTACTACACTAAACTGCTTTAGAAATGCCAATTAAACAAAATAAATGAGTTCCTTTTTTTCTCCTAATTTAAAAAGTTCATCTTTTGTGTCACGTGTGGGACACAGAAACAAAGCTTTTTATGTGTGCTGTAATATTTATTTGAAATTATCCTAGATTTTTAAGTTTAGCGAAGTAAAAAGAATGAATATTAGACTTACCTAAAATGTTGATTTCAAAAGTTTCATTGGATTTTCTTTATTAAAAAAACTCACTCAAAATGCATTATAAAACTCAATATACTTGCTTGCACATGCACGCCATCTTAAAACTGTTGTATTGCCAATCCACAAAAGAAAAACTTTAAATTCTTACTCAAAACATAAAATTTGACATGTTGCCATTCAGTAACTACCAAACATATTTATTTACACAAACTTTTTAAAATGACTATCAATTTACCTTTTTTCATGGAATGGCCTTCTTATTTTTTTAAGTTTCGATTACTTTTTTGTCATTATGGTAACAGAAGTACTCCATTTTTGGGCATTAAACATTGACCAATCAGGAAACGAATAAAATGCGGAATTCAACCATAATAAAAACTTTTAGATATACTTCAGATTTCTCAATTCTCTATTGAGGACAACAACTATTTTCCAAATTGTTTTTTTTTTTTTTTTTTTTTTTTTTTTTTTTTTTTTTTTTTTAATGGAAAGATCGATTCAATAGTCATTTTTCGTAAAATGCGTTGATAGTGTGATTTTATAGTGTAAGTTTACAGAGACATAGCGCTAAATAACTGTGGATGGAATTCAAATTGTGTAGATTGTTTTACAAGAATAATCTATGTATCATAAGAAATAGATAATTGTAAAAAGAATTTTATTTTTTAGACACTCTTCCCGCCTCTCTCAAAAAAATGTAATATATTGATTAAAAATAATTCATATTTTAATTTAATTTTAAAAAATTAATTTCAATTGATTTGTTACAATTTAAAATTACTTACTTAATATGAAATATTTATATACAGGAACAACCTGTCTCTCAGTAAATTAATTCGCATTTATTTCATATATTTATAACCATTTGCTAATATTAAATCTTCCCGTGAATTGCTATTGTTTCTAAATAAATCTAGGCATAAATTCCCCAATTAAGATTTATGATCGCTTATCTCAGTTTTATACATATTTATAACATATTACTTTTGAAATGAATCTAATAAATTCACCATAATAAGATTCTATTAAATAATGAATGAATATGAAACCGCATTAGTCTGTTAACTTTATGGTGATTGGAGAATACTAATTTTAATCTTTGTTGGTTTAAAAGCTGTTAGAAAGTTTTAAGTAACTATACATATTACTGACGCTGTATGGTAAGGACTAAATGCATAATTTATTGTTTAACATACGTTTTTAAACAGCAATTATTACTACATAAAATAAGTTTTTTTTTTAAATATGCATAGTATTCTATTCTTGTAGCTGTTAATATACTTTTTTTCATATATTTTTCTCTTTATTTATAATTATGGTGTTAAAAAAATAGAAATAGAAATATTTTTTAAACATGCAGATTTGCATACTTTTCTTCATTTTAAAATAATTTTAGTAATGGCATGATTGTTTACGTTTATGTATTGAAGGACAATGATTTGGCTAAATGCCAATTCACTGTCTTTCGCAGTACCTCCCCCCCCCATCCCTCTGAATGCTATGCCTGAACGCTAACGCAGAAATGGCGGCTGTCGAAAAGGGAATTTCTTTTTAAAAAAACGCAAGTACAGCTCCTTAAATTAGACATCAGTATTTCGTAAAAGATTTCTTTGACTATTTTAATCTTATAAAAATGAAGCGGAGAAACTTTAAAAAGTATTTGTACCAAAATTCAAGAGACCATACACAACACAACCTAAAAAACTGCCACGTTTGTATCTGAGCTCAGACCTAGTATTCGAGGTGTGTGTGTGGGGGGGGGGGGGAGGAGTACTGCGAAAAATACTGCATCGACATTCAGCCAAGTTATTGTCATCCAATACATAAACGCAAAAAATAGAATGAACAAACGTATGTTAATGTTCTAAAAAAATTCTATTTTTTGGATAAGACCGCATAATATATTTACATTTCAGTTTCATCTACTAATGTTGTTGCTCCCTTGTCTAGAAAAAGGAAAGAGTTCCAGATTCTTTTATTATTATTATTATTATTATTATTATTATTATTATTATTATTATTATTAAATGAATCTATGTGGTTGCTGTCTCCAGCTTTTTGAGGTTGCTTTGTCATTACTGGAACGGACTTTATTCGTTTATTTTTCATATATTTTTTACATTTAGCATATTTCTTCGGAAAAGTTTATAGCATTTGCTTTAATTTGATATACATATAAAATATATGAAATTTATAAAATATATAAATAAATAAATTATATTTATTTATAGCTGTACCTATAATCTATTTATATATGGGTGATTCTCAAAATAGGGGACAATTTATGTCTTTCGGCATACAAAAAAAATTGAGAGGTTTTCTGTCATGTTTTTATATTTAGATATGTTTGTCTTAATATTATTCATTATTTGCACTCAAGAATTGCTCACTTTTTAGTTAAAAACATCTTAAAATAACAGAATAAATGTTCAAAATGTCATTAGCATGGATATCCACAGCAGCTGTGCCTTGTATATACTAGCTTTTTAAAGAGTTACTATCATGTTTATAAAATAAAACAAATGTTATTCGTTCTTTAAATTAATCAAGGAGAGGATTTATCCAATAAGTTTCTTTTTAAAAATAAAATTATAGTATATAAAAAAAGAATTAAAGTTTGTCCTCCATATTCTATTTTCAAAACAAGGTCATACTATAACAGCTGGTTAATAATCAAAATTTCATTTTCACATATGACAATAGTTTGAAAATATAAAGTTTCTCCATGGCAACAAGTAGCCATTTTATCCCAGCCTGAAAATAGAAGCATGTATTGTATTTTAAGAATAGAAGTTGAATATTAGGGGCGTACATCAATTGTATGTCATTAGAATGGATAATAATTTTCATGTTTATTTTATAATTAAAATTTTTATTTTACTTATTTGCATAAGACTTTTGTGTTTTAAAAAGCCCTAAAAAGGACTATTGCATTGTGATTATACTATGGCTCATAATCTTATTTAAATTAAAATTTGTCATTAGCATGGACAAATATCAGTGTCATTAGCATGGTTTTTTTGTCCATGCTAAAGACTCCTATGTGCATAAATGTAACCATTGCTTATATTGTATCTTTTACAAAGTTTAATTTTACAGATAAATTTAGGTATTACATTTATTATCCCTAAAATATGCATTAAATCTGTCAGAAAATCACTAAGACATCTTCTTACATTGTTAGTGTCAGAATGTTGCTCATGTAAACAAAGTTTGCTCTTTGGTAATGTTTTTATTCTCCTTAGATGTATATATGTAAAAATGGAAACCATTTGCTGAAAAGGAAGGCTAATAAATATAGAAAAAAATATTTAAACAGGAAGAAAATAAAAATTTCTTAATATATTTATTCCATGCAATTTGTTTTGTCATTAGCATGGCTCAAAAAATACTAATTATTTTTTTAAGTTAATTTTTAAATATTTAGCTCTGCTGACTACATGTAAAGTATACCTAATACTATATTAACAACACCTATTTTTTTCAGAAATTTTGCTAACAGTAATTTTTTTAGGATTTCACTTTTGAAATTGTCCCCTATTTTGAGAATCACCCATATGTATATCTCTATGTATAATTACAAACATATAGATAGATAGCTAAAATGTATATTACATAAAAATATTTATATAAACGTCGTATATTTTTTACATGTGACATGTATAACATTTATTAAATAAATATAATGTTTATAAATTATTGAAAAATCATGTTTTTCTGCCATTTTGAGAAATCTGATAAAGCTGCTAAAATAATTTTTTGTTGCCATGTTCCATTTTTTCGCCAATGGTACCAATGAGAACAGGATATGGATTTCATTCCGTAGAGAGAAGTAAAAGTTCAAATTTTTCGTTAAATGTCCTGCTGTTGGACCATCATCCGTCAAAATTATCACCGCTTGTTATTTTAAAGTAATCATCATTAAAAGTGGTCGACATAATTAAGGCAATCTCTGATCTGCTTTATATTTATACAATCAATGAAACGCGGAGAAGCCGAAGTCTGTGTCCACAATCGCAGGTATTAAACATGAAGGTTGTTACTTTTGATTGTTTTTTGTCAATTTCGATATTTATAGAGTAAAACATTCATTTTTGCTATTATAAAAATGTTTAAAATCATTATAAGAAAAATATTTAAAAAGTTTTACACTTAAAGTAAAAAAAACTTAAATAAATCCATAAATTATATGTATATATATATATATATATATACCGGGTGTCCCAAAAATTACTGATGGATTTTAAAATTCAGTAACTTGCAAACGGTGACAGCTATTTGAAAAATTTTTGCAGAAGGCCATTTATAATGCCTGGAGTTTTTATACCGTAATTTTTTATTTTAGTTCGCATCTCAAACAATAGGTGGCGCTTACGGCGATTGAAGGCCAGGTGATCAGTGCTAAGTGAAGCGTCGACCTGGCCTCCAATCGCCGTCAGCGCCACCTATTGTTTGAGATGCGAACGAATATAAAAATTTACGGTAAAAAAACTCCTGACGTTATACATAACTTTCCTGCAAAAATTTTTTAAATAGCTGTCACCGTTTGCAAGTTATTGAATTTTAAAATCCATCAGTCATTTTTGGGACACTCGGTATATATATATATATATATATATAAGTAATGTTTAAACCTCTGATATATGTATACAGTGGCGGTCAAAAGTTTCCAGACAGTTAGTTTCTTGATTTATTTATCAGAAATTTCAGCGAAGATGAAATGCAATTACTTGAAAAATTAGAAATATGTGAATGGCCTCTGACCACATCATCATCTTGATTGGATATTCAAGACACTTTATGCATGGAGGCAGAATTCGAAATTCACGCGTGCAAAAGTTTCCGGCCATTCGTCATTTCTTGTTTTTTTTTAGTAAAAATAAGTAATTTATGGCCGTGTTTGTAAATGAATCAACTTAAATAGCACAGTTTAAATTGAAAAATGAAAAGTTCAACAATTATTGTTTGTAAATGAGGGATTAGTTTGTCACTAAAGGACCAATCTTCTCGTAGATTACAGAAAAGTTATCAATCAGAAAATCTACTGTGAACGATATTTAAAATTATACGAAGATTTCCATAGCCTCCAAGATTTTCTGGGGTTCCTGAGAGACCCTGGAAAATTACTATTCTTGTGGGAAAAGTTATCAGGAGAAAAGCAGTTGTTGACCCGCATAAAAATGACGTTGCAATAACCCGCGATTTACGGAATGAAAATATTGCTGAAATAAGTCGTTCTACCGTGTCAAGATGCAGAACTTTATGGAAGAACCAGTGTTATAAACTTTCATAAATAGAAAAATATCAACATGTCCGATTGACGTTTTCCAAGGATCACAAAGTCTGATTGAGTGAAAACTGGAAGTAAAATACTATTTTCCCATAAATCGAAGTTCAAAATTTTTGGGAGTGATGGCAGACAGTGCGTTCCATAACCTAACACAAAATATATTATCTTACATATGTTATTCCTTCAATGAAGCATGGTGGTGGAAATAGTATTCTGAGGGGAGCATTTTCTACAAAAAATGCCAGTTCATTATTTGAAATCCGTAGTAATATGAAAACTGTAATATATAAGGATATCTTGAAAAATTATCTTCTGCCCTATTAGAGGAAAAATTGTGATCATAACTATTTGTTTCAATATGATAACGATCCAAAGAATGTACTCAAGTTCACCAAGCAATGGCCTTTGCTCAGAACAATTTCACTTTTGAAATGTCGAGCTGCATTGTCCCATATAAATACAATAGAAAATCTTTGTAAAGAATTTGGCAAACGTGTGCAGAATTATAACCTGTCCAATTCAACAGAAATTCCAAAAAACTTACAAGAAGTGTGGAAAAACTTACCATAGACAATCTTCAACTGTTGATTGAATCGATGTCACGTTTCTGCACCGCAGTACTTATAACTAAAGATATGTCGATAAAACGCTGTAAATGTTGTTGATTACTTTTATTTTCTATTATAATACAATTTTTATCCAAAATTGAGAGGGTGGCCGGAAATTTTGAAAACGAGCATTTCCCTTTGTACTTAATTTTGCCAACTAAATTTATCGATATTTATTTGTTATTGTAAAAATAAACTCCTAACTATTGTATCAATAAAATGTATAAGCATCACTTTGAGATTACTCTTCATATGGGTATACTTACAAATTAACTAAAACACTTTGCTGGTCGGAGACTTTTGATAGCCACTGTAATTACCGAGTGTCCCAAAAATGACTGATGGATTTTAAAATTCAATGACTTACAAACGGTGACAGATGTTTAAAAACTTCTTGTACGTTGGTTATGTATGATGTCAGAAGTTTTTTTTACTGCGATTCTTGTTTTCAATTCAAATTTCAGACAATAAATGATGCTGAGAGCAATAAGTGCTCAATCGAGACAAAATATTTGGTATTTTAGGGTCCATTCAATATAATTTAATCTCCTTTTTTCGCATGGAAGAAGAGAGAGGCAGAAACATCGAACCTGGGTTTAGCGGTTACTACTTGCAGCGTCATCTATAGCTTCTATTTGTAACTAAAACTGAAAATCGCAGCATAAAAATTCTTTAAATCTTACGTAACACTCCTGCAAGATTTTTTTTAATTCTGTCACCGTTTCCAAATTATTGAATTTTAAAATCCATCAGTCATTTTTGGGAACTCTAGCAAATCAGACTATTTTATTTTCCATCTAGTGTTCTCGCTGTCTCTCGCCAATGCGCCAAATTGCGACTAAATTCTTCATTTGGCGAGTAAACAAGCTATTAGATTCGCCAAATTGCTAGTGCTCAATTTTTTCTTTTTCTTTTTTTCTTTTTCGTTTTTATACACATGCATATATATATTTAATGTACACTGCTCAAAACAATTAAAGGATATTGCAGTTTTAGGTGGATTTTGTATCTGGTAAACTTTTTAGCTGATTGATACATGGTCGACAGACATAGTAGGTTATATGAGAATAAATTAAGCATGTTTGGCAGAAAAAAATACATTTTATTGCGTATTTGTGTACAAAAGGAAAAAAACACAATTTGTGCATAAGAGAAAAAAAGAATAAGAAAAGGTGTTTTCTTCAAAGAAAATAATTTTCAGTAGAGGGTATGGTTTCCGCGGGCGGCCAGCAACGTTGAACACCTTTGAGGCATGGACTCAATGAGGCTATTAATGACGAGTTGGGGTATTCTGCCCCACTCTTCCAGAAGAGCTCTTTCCAGTTCTTGGAGAGTTTGTGGGGGTTGTTGGCGGCCAGAAACTCGTTTTCCTAGAGCGTCACAAACGTGCTCGATTGGATTCATGTCTGGAGAACACGCTGGCCATTCCATTCGAACGATTCCTTCTTCGAAAAGGAAATCCTCCACCAGGCTTGCACGATGGGGCCTGCAGTTATCGTCCATTAAAATGAAGTTATCTCCAATTGCTGCAGCATAAGGGACTACAATAGGTCTGAGGATCTCATCCCTATATCGGCGACCAGTCAGAGCTCCATCTCGAATAATGTAGAGGTCAGTGCGCCCGTCAATGGAGAAGCCACCATACACCAACACTCCTCCACCGACAAATCTGACACTTTCGTGCACGAACGCAGGATTATTCCTACTGCCACGGTCCCTCCAGATGAAAATACGCCTATTATCCGGATGCACAGAAAAACGGGACTCGTCAGAAAACAGAATATTGCTCCATTCATTTCTCCTCCAGTTGACAAGCTCGGTTGCCCACTCCCTGCGGTCGCGACGATGCCTTGATGTTAAACTAACACATACCATCGGTCGGCGAGCATACAGACCTACAGCATTGAGCCGGTTTCGGACAGTCTGAGTTGAAATCGTGGTGCCTGTAGCCGAGCGAAGGTGTTGTTGGAGAAGAGTGGCGTTCATGTTTCGGTGTCTCCGAGCTGTTAACGCTAAATACCGATCTTCATTGGGCGTTGTTGCCCGTCTACGACCTTGCCCTGGTCTTCGGCCTGCACATCCACTCTCCAAAAAACGGTTCCAGATCCTGGAAATGACACTTTGTGACACTTCAATGGCTTGCGCTACTTCAGCTTGAGTTTGGGCCCCTTCTAACCTACCAACAATTCTCCAAGCTTCTGAATCTGTCAAATGACTTTGCTGAGACATCGTACTCATTGAAACAAAGCAATCACTGAATGCCGATCATCCTTGTCTTCATTCTCTTTTATCCAGTTGAAAGTCAAATTTCATTCGCTGCCGCTGAGTCGACGTTTTTGACATCGAACTCAAAATTTGCATACTCCACAGTTTGAAAACCAGAAAAATTTGCATTTGTAATTCTCTTCTATTTTCGACAAAAAAAATTCGTTTATATCTTTATTTTATATAAAACTTCAAATATCCTTTAATTGTTTTGAACAGTGTATATTATAATTTTATATTTGTAGCGGGTAGTAGAAAATAAATTATCAACAAGTCACATAAAAACTTAGATTATTTTATTGAATTATTATATTGAAATATATATTTAGAACATATATCTACTTTGCTAATACCTTTTTCATTTGGCGAATGTTTTTTATTTTTAATTAGCCAAATTACTAACGTTGGTCAAATGCCAGCGAGAACACTGTTTCCATCCCACCACTATACATCCAACATTAAAGAGGTTGGACAACTTTAAGCTTGTCCTCTTATTGTCAATTATATCCAGTCGGGAAAGCATTACGTAAAATATGTTTTCGAAATATACCTTTAATTTTTGGCAGATGTTTAAGTGAACTATTTTTTCTCATAAATAATCATTTTCATGCATCTTTGACACTTAGGCTGTTACTTATTGACCACTGTAGTTTCGAACTTTTCTAAAAATATTTCCATAAATTTAAATTTGAGCTTTTTTCTGAATGTAAATGCAGTAGCAGATTTTTTAAAAATAAACCATATCTTTCATCATTAACACTTAATCTGTTATTTATTGAACATTATAATTTCAAACTTTTCTAACAATTTTAAATACGCTAACACATTGATAATTTCGGAGTTGTTCTGAATGTAAATGAAGTAGTACATTTTTTTTTAATTAATGCATGTCTTCCAAGCTAATTTTTCTGCCTTTTCTGTGAAATCAGAAATGATATCACAGCCTGTGAAAGCATGAAATTTTAATAAAACTTTTATAGTAATACAATTACATCATGCACAAAACTAAATCTATTTATTTCCTGTTCCAAAAGAAATTCAAACAGATTACAGGTTTTTATATCTGACAGAGTAAAGAATTATTAAAACTAATGCATCAGTACCTACAGAGCGTATGATTTTTTTTTCTCGATCCTTTTTTTTTAATCATTTTATTGGAGATACAGTTTTATCTTTCTATTTCCTTCTTCAGCCTAGAACAAGTCACTCCAATAATGGAATTTGGAGCACTAATATTTCATTTAATTCTTTCATGTACACTGTTAAAATAAAGGTGACAAACAAGTTGCATTTGACGCCCAGGAGGGAAAAGGTGTTATCATTTGATACTCGCAGACTTGAAAATGTGTTTGGGGTGCCATTTGATCCCTTACTGGTTAATTAACGCTAAATAGGGTGTCACGCAATACATACACTGTTAAAACTAATGGTGACACATTGCACCTTTTAGGGGTGAAAGGCTTGTCTCACTGGTGACACCCCTAGAGGAGCTAAAATGGCACCCTTAACTAGGGTGAAAGGATGGCACCCCTAAACCAGGGTGTTTCAGGGGGTGAAAGGACGGCACCTCAGGGAAGAATAATGGCACCCCTTATCCACAGTGTTCAATAGGGTGAAACAATGGCACCACAGGGGAGAATAATCTCATCCCTTATCCAGGGTGCCCCAGGAGGTGAAAGGAGGGCATCTCAGGGGAGAGTAATGGTACCCCTTAACCAGGGTGCCCCAGGGGGTGAAAAGATGGCGCCCCAGGGGAGAGTAATGGCACCCCTTATCCAGGGTGCCCCAGAGGGTGAAAGGATCGCATCTGAAGGGAGAGCAATGACACCCCTCACCCAGGGTACCTTAAGGGGTGAAAGAATGGATCTCAGGGGAGAATAATGATACTACTTATACAGGGTGCCCCAGAGGGTGAACGGATGAAACACATAATCCAGTGTGCCCTGTGGCATCCTACAAGAAATAGCACTCACAATCTATGGCCCACAGTCGCAACCCCCCCTCCCCCACCCTGCTTGTCAAGAAATTGTATTGGTTTGAATCATGAAATAGAAAGTGTTTACCCATTTTACTTACCCATCATACGTAGTATAGGGTAAGTCTTGCAATCGTTTTGAAAATCGAAAAAAAATTTTTGACGGATTTACACGTTTTAGATAGTGGAGATTCTGAAAAACATATTTTTAGAAAAAAATTTTGCCGTCCGTCTGTCTGTCTGTCTGTCTGTCTGTCTGTCTGTAAACGCTCTATCTCCCGAACAAATTGAGATAGAGACTTGAAATTTTGTATGTAGTTAGTATGTAAGAATAGGACGAACCCTTTTTAATATCAGCAACCTCGATTATCCGGAACTATTTTTTTCGACCTCTCGAAAAATTCGTTCTGATGAAAGGTATATAAAATTTTTCGAATTTTTTTGTTCTAAGGAATGGACGTAAAAGGTAATAAAATAACACACATTTTGCATATAGAACAAAGTCGATCGGATTATTAGTTGCCGAGATATTTGTAATCTTGTTTTCCACATTCGTCGATTTTTCAAGACCCTGTATTTCATTCAAATTTCAATTCAGAAGTATATTTTAATTGGAAATGAGACGCTTAATCCGACGCAGTTAATTGTTAGTTAATAGAATTATTATTTTCGGAGTTATAAGGATGTTTCTTTTACGCAGTTTGGTACTACTTGAGTAGTTTGGCGTTTTATATAATTTGTCGAAATTGGTACATCAGCAGTTCTTTAATATAGCATTACTATGTATATTAACAATATTTAAATTTTGTTTATGAATTGCAATGCATTGTATAAATAGTTTCACATGTTTTATTTTCATATACATATCCATGATGGGTAAGTATTACGGTGGCCCCCAACGACTAGTTTAAATTGCATTCTGCAGAGAAAATTATCAAGATCAGTCAATATTTTGAGTCTTTTTTTTTCTTTTAGATTGATGGAATATTATATTTTTAAACTCATTATCAGGTGTCCAAAGAAAAATTGTAGCATATTTTTGTAACTCAGAGAGGGATAATATGAACTACAAAAATAATCATAGTAAGACAGAGAATTCAAATTGTACTTTCATTTACATGGAGAGTATTTTAAGAAAAATTCAAAATTTTAACTTTTATACAGTCTTTGCATTTCAAAATCACCAATCATAAGTCATCACTATTGCATTGTTAGTCATACCCAAAAGGTTTTGTTAGAATAAATCAGAAAATTTACACAACCTCTACACCTATTTTCTGCCTCTAAAAATCACTGAGTTAGAGTCAAATATTGTGACTTTGTCATGCAATTTGAAGCCTGATTTTCAATTTTAAGTTTTGAAGTTCTTGTAAAATGAAATAAATCATGATTTTTGACTGTCTCTAACTCATATGTTTGGATGAAACTTTTTGGGTATGTTTAAGAAAGGGCCAGTAACTATTTTTGTGATTGGGCATTTTTAGATGCAAGAACATTATAAAAATTTGATGTTTTTTGACTCCAAAATAAGAGAAAGTACAAATTGAATTATCTATCTTCATATGAATATTTTTATAATTTTCTTATAGTTTCAGAAGTAATAAGTAACCATCTTTTTTGACACATAGCATATTGCTTGACATGTATTTTCATTATTTTATATACAGGGCAACTGAAAAGTATGGGGACACCGAAAAATGCTATATCCTGTAAAATATATGACATAATTTAATAATAAAATATAAAAGAAATAACAATATTTTAACAAATTGTTCACTGGCTTGATATTTATTTTTCACACAAGTTTGAAAACGAAAGATCACAGAATTGACAGTCCGCTGCAGAGAATTCTGATTTAAATCATTCTATGCCTTGATAATTTCGCATCACATACAAAGCAAACTGGGGATTTTCTATTTCTAGCTTTTCTACAGAAGTCAAGTAAGTTAAGATCTGATTGTTCGAAGGCAATACACCTGTTATTAAATATCCACGCAGATGGTCAATGTTGTTTTTGGCCCCAATACTGCTGGAAGTTCCATTAAAGTTATTTTGCTTCCATGAGGCGAATACTTTGTTGAACATATTAGTTGCTGATCATTTTGACGGTTGTGAACTTTTCGGAGGATTAAGATTTTGATATAGTAGAAGAAATGCTACAAAATTTTAAAATAAGCATTTCTCAGATTTTAGTTGTGAAATATTAATATCAAACAATGCACCAATATTTTTTCAGCTACCCTGCTAAAAAAAATGTAAAACACAAATTAGAAAAGAATATGTAATAAATGCTGTGTAACTTTTAAATTAATAAGAATTTTTCATATTCTTTAAAATTCTTCCAGAAGTTAGCCATCAAGCTATGAAATGAATTATAGAAAATAAATTCATTTTATAGTTGTGGTAAAATCACAGATGAAATTGAGTAAAAAAAATCATTTTTACAATATATGTAGTACTTACCTTTATAGTGAACTTATGGAAATCCATATTTTATAGCATATATCTACACAGGATTAGAAATTAAGAACTGTATGTAAGGTGTCAAAATAATGCCTACAATTTTTTTTTCGATGTGCCAACTGCATTTCATATTTACTTATTTCTTTTCACAACCATGTTAATAGTAATAATACTGCATTGCATATTTAATTTTAATGTATTGAAGGGAAGTGGGGAGGAAACTTTATATATTAAATACTTTTTCTTACTAAACAAAATAAAAACTGACTCTCCATAAGTATGAAACCTGATTAAACTACAATATTTGGATTCTGGAAAAACTTATTCTTTTTATAAAGCTAATATGCATACAAAACAGATAATCAAGCAAATATGTCCACAGAGAGAAAATATGAGCTTTAGATATAACTAAGGATAAGCTAGTTTTTAAAAAATCTGAGACTAACAGTACATCAGAAAATAAAAAGTTAGCAAATAAATGAATCTTTGGTTGCCAATTATGGTGGGGCATTTAAAACATTTCCAAATCACACATATTTTTTTTTATTGTTTGAGGAAGGGAATACAAAAATTTTAAAACAATTTTAATACAGTTTCTTATTTTAGGAACATATAAGGATGCAGAAATATCTCATAATAAAAGAAAATCTTGTTTACAGGGATGTAATATACAAGGACCAGTTTTATCAGTCATATGTGAAAGGGAAGTTAACTTAGAGGTTATTGAAAGGTTCAAAATTCTTAAGACACGTGCTGATGTCATGGTGCAGAGGGGGGGATGTATGCTAAAATACAAATGAAAGCATTTGCTAAACAAAAATTAAAGAAAGCTAGCTATCAAGATTTGACGACTAGGAATAATCTTTCTATAATTTAGTTTCATTTGACGACTAACGACTGCTGGTTTCTAGTCCTGTATCCACATCAAAACACTTTCTGCCTAATTGTTTTTGTGTTTTGACTTATTGCATCTGAAATTTTAATCCACTGAGTAAATATAATGAAATGAATAAAACATTGAATTAAAAAAAAAAAAAAAAAAAAAAAAAAAAAAAAAAAAAACCTTTTAGTTTAAATAATCTTTTCATTGTAAACACGAAGAATGTATTAAATATTCTTAAACAAAGACGTAAAACTATGTGGAACTGATGCCACTGAGAAAATTTTGAAGACATAAGTATTTAATAAAAATGATAAATATTTAAATTGGCTTTTACTATAGTTAACGTTAAACAACCATAACAATGCATACCACAAAGTAACTAAGCTTATAAAATTATCAGTTTTTATAATTAACTGTTTATATAAAATTAATACATAGCATGAGTAATTTAACAAGTTGCTTGAGTTGCGGAGCACAGTAACAGGTTGAAACACAGAAATTTCTGCACCTTCTTCATGATAAAAAGACGGAAACTTTTCTTGTATCAAGCATGGTAATGTAAGTACTATAAATTTAAGTTCACTATCTGAAAAAATAATAATAACACATTAAGGAAAACACACAACAAGACAGTCCAATTAAAATCTATCATCAAAGTACAGCAAAAATTGTAGATGAACAAAAAAAGAAAGAATAAAATTTAAATAAAATTTAAATTATAGCTCACAAGGCTTTCAAAGCCTTACAGCTAATGTGCCCGCAGGTTCTATATGTAACGTGATAACTCTTTATATAAATATCAGATTTGCTTCAAATTTTATATGTAGGTTCATTCTGATAAGGTACTTCACTGATTAGCATTGGAGGTTCACTGGTTAAATATGAAGGGGGGGGGGAGAAGAGAGTGCTACCCTCCTTAATTTATATAAATATGCAGAAATCATGCAGAATTATCACATTTTCTTCAAATTTTGTTAATAATTTCACTCTGATAAGGCACTTTCCTTATTAGTTTTAGGGGTTCATTGATTAAGTATAAAGAGGGATGGCAGTTAATCCACTGTCCAATAACTTACAGTTAGTTGATTTCTTTTTTTTAATTTTTGGAAGGGCATTTTTTTCTGAAATAAGAGTATAATATACAGTTGTATGTATAGCCTGCGAGCTCAATGTCATCCGTTTAACCGGGCACTTTCTTCTTTATTGCCTATGTTGTGTCGATATATTTTAATGAAAGCAGTGGACTGTATAATCACTTTTCACATAATTTAATAACACATTTCACAAATAAAATCCGCTGAGGGAACACAATGCACACATCGTCGAGATTCACAGACTCAACTATAAAGTAAACATAAAAGAACAATAATATCCCTGCGCAGAGGGAAAAACACATATTATCCCTACGCAGAGGGAAAAGCACTGGGATAAAAGGCAGACGATTTTTTAATTAAACATACTCCCGGCCTTGAAAGCCGAAAGGGTTTCAAAAATTTACTCTAAAGGTAATTTACACAACTTAGTTATTGGCCTTTTTAATTCACTATTTTCAGCTTTCAGGGTAACTACAGGATCCTTTTTATCAGATCCAGGGTGAGTTTCGATCACTCTAGCTAATTTCCACTGTAAAGGGGAGAGACCTTCATTTTTTATAATAACTAAATCACCTATTTTAATATTAGGCTCTTCTTTAAACCATTTTACTCTCTGTTGTAGGGTCGAAAGGTACTCATTGCTCCATCTTTTCCAAAAGTGTTGTTGTATTTTCTGCACTAATTGCCACCTGGTCAATCTTGATGCAGGTACCTCTGAAATATATACTTCTGGTACTGAAGTAAGAGGAGCACCAATTAAAAAATGACCAGGGGTTAAGGCCTGTAAATCATTAGGATCTGAACTTAAAGGACAAAGGGGTCTAGAATTTAAACATGCTTCGATTTGAGCTAAAAGAGTTGAAAGTTCTTCAAATGTCAAAACTAAATTGCCAACGGTTCTTTTTAAATGAAATTTCATCGATTTAACGCCAGCCTCCCAAAGTCCTCCAAAGTGAGGGGCTGAGGGTGGATTGAAATGCCAATTTATTTCTTCTGAATTTAAGTATTTTGTCACTTCTTCATTATGCTGAGAAGAAGCCACAAATTTATACAATTCTTTCAACTCCTTGCTCGCACCGACAAAATTTTTGGCACAATCACTTACAATTTCTTTTGGTTTTCCTCGTCTGGATATAAATCGCTTCAGACAAGCTAAAAAAGCCTGAGTAGATAAATCAGTCACTAATTCAATGTGAATTGCATGAGTAGAAAAACATATAAATAATGAAATATAACACTTAAAAGATTTTGAACCTCTACCTTTTTTAAATTTACACAATATAGGTCCTGCATAGTCAATTCCTGTAATAAGGAACGGACGGGTAGGTTGCACTCTAGTTGAAGGTAAATCAGCCATGATTTGTTTAGCTGTAGTAGCAGAAGCACGAGCACAGATTACACAATTCCTTACGAACTTTCTTACAGCACTTCGTCCACTTAATATCCAAAACTTCTGTCTGATAACACACAATAATAGCTGAGGGGCAGCATGAAAATGAGATAAGTGAAAATATCTGATAATCAACACTGTCACTGGATGATTTTTTGGTAACAATATTGGATGGATTTGTTCTTGTGTGAGATTTGAATGACGAAGACGTCCTCCAACTCTGAGTATTCCTTCTTTATCAAGGAATGGAGAAAGATTAATCAGTTTGCTATTGCGAGGTAAACACTTACCAGAAGTCATACATTTAATGTCGTCAGGAAATGATGACTCTTGCACTTGTTTAATTATCACCTTTAAGGCACTCTGAATTTCTGTATGTGTAAGAAAGCCGAAGTTTCTTTTTGAAACAGGTAAACGAGAATTCGTAAGAAATCTCAAACACCAAGCAATAACACGTTTTAGCTTAGTAAATGATGATATATTTGAGAGAATAGGCATTTCCACACTTAATTGGGCTGTAGCACAAAAATAATTTTTCCTTTGCTCTAATAAAGCTTCGTCACAGAAAACACTCCCTAATTGTGATTTTGGAGAAGTGAAAGATGGATCAATTAGCCAACTGGGGCCATTCCACCACAGATCATGCAATGATAATTCCGAGGGTGATAGACCTCTTGATGCACAATCTGCTGGATTCTCCTTTCCCTTTATATGATGCCAGCACTCAGAAGGAACAAGTTGCTGTATTTCAGAAACACGATTTGCAACAAAAGTTTGCCATCTTCTTGATTCGGTTGATAGCCAAGAAAGAACTATTGTTGAATCCGTCCAACAATTAATTTTAGAGATGTCCAAACACAATGAATCTAGAACAGTTTTTACCAAACGGGCTGACAGCAGGGCGGCACTCAATTCTAATTTAGGTAAAGTTATTGTTTTTAAAGGTGCAACTCTTGTTTTTGCAGCTAATATTCTAACTGATACAGCCGAATCATTTGATAAGGATCTTAAGTAAACAACTGCACCATATGCCACTAAGGAAGCGTCACTAAATGAATGAATTTCAAATGTGTTAGCTGAAGGAATAATTGCTAAACGAGGCACAGTAATTGATGTTAAACATGCGAGTTCTTCCCGAATTTTTATCCACTTATTTTTAATTAGAAGTGGAACAGGATCGTCCCATGCCAGATTACTTTTCCATAATTCCTGAAGTAGAATTTTTGCAGAAATTATAAAGGGGGAGATCCAACCAAGTGGATCGAAAAATTTTGTTATATCTGACAATATGGATCTCTTTGTGACTTCTTTTAATGTTGGTTCTATGGTGACACTAATTTTAAAGACATCGAGATTTGAGTCCCATTTTAATCCTAACACCTTTATTGTGTTATCGTTTTCAATTGATAAATCTGATTTAGACTGAATTAAATTTTCAGGAATGTTTTTTAGTACACTAATGTCATTCGAGGCCCACTTGCGTAACTCAAATCCGCCTCTTTTCATTAATTTTTGTAACTCTGATATTAATTTTATAGCTTCTTCGGGAGATGATGCACCTGTAAGTAAGTCGTCTACGTAAAAATCACGTAATACAACATTTGACGCTAATGGAAAATTTAATTTTTCATCCAACGCTAATTTCTGTAGAGTTTTAGTAGCTAAATATGGGCTAGACGTTAGTCCGTATGTAACTGTAGTAAGACGATAATCACTTACATCGTCGGAAAATTTATCCTTCCAGAGAATTCTTTGAAAATTTTGATCTTCAGGAAATATTTTAATTTGACGAAACATTTTTTCAATGTCAGCATTAATAGCTATAGCGTGTGTGCGGAATCTTAACAAAATAAAAAATAACTCTTGTTGAACCCTAGGACCTACAATTAAATTTTCATTAAGAGAAACATTATTTGTAGTTTTTGCGCTACCGTCAAACACAACTCTAAGACGGGTTGTTGTACTAGATTCCTTGATTACTGGATGATGTGGCAGATAATAGATTTCATTAACGGGTTTTTGAATTTCACTCTTTGGTATTTTCTCCATGTGTCCCATTTCAAGATATTCATTCATAAATATACAATAATTTTCATACAAATCGGGCTCTCTATTAAATCGTTTTTCTAAATTTAGAAATCTTTTCATAGCTAACGATTTTGATTCCCCTAATTCTTTACATTGCTTTTTAAATGGCAAACGCACAATATATCTTCCATTAGTATCGCGTGAATGAGTTGAATCAAAAATTTCCTCACAATATTTTTCTTCATTTGTGTATATTTCTTTTGAGGGGATGTTTTCTAACTCCCAGAACCTTTTAACATAATCTGTTTCAACATTTGCAAAATTAAGAATAATATTTGGTTTATTTTCTGAAAAAGTATCACTATCTCCTGTTATTAACCACCCATAATCTGAATTTACTGCAAAAGGAAGTCCTGGTTTCCCAAATATTTTTTCTCCTCTAATTATAGATAATGATAATGACACGCCAAATAATAAGTCTATTGGTCCCGGTTCATTCCACTTAGGGTCAGCTAGTGTTATGTTCTTTAAATGACTGAATGCATTAATATCATATGATATAACTGGTTGATTACTCGTTATCTTTTTCAAAATATAAAAAGTACCTAATCGTGTGTTTTGTTTATCAAAATGTGGAGAAAATTCCAATCTTACAACACCACGTGTCTCTTCGGAGTATCCCATTCCCAAGCATTTAATCTGTAAATTAGCAGAATTTCTTTTTATACCTAATAATTGTATTGCACGCTCACTTATAAAATTGTTAGTACTTCCGACATCTATTATACATCTCAATAATTTATTGCCTCCATAATTATCTTTCACATTAATTAGCGCAGTTGCAAGTATGCCAAATGATTTTGAGTTTATTTCCCCAAGACATGAATTTATGGACATATTTACATTATTAGATGATTCAGAAGAAGTCTCACTAGTATGATATGAGGACTGAGGCGTTACTTGGTTTTTTATATCTGGATAGTTAGTTACTCGTCTTTCATAGTGTAATAAGCTATTATGACTCTTCAAATTACATTTTGAACAAACTCTTTTTGACTGACAATTGGTTAATTTATGGTCAGCAGATAAACATGCAAAACAAAGATTTTTATTTTTTACAAATTGCACTCTTTCACGAACAGATAATTTTAGAAACTCACTACACTTAGGTATTTTATGACTAGGTGAAGAACAATATTTACACTCACTAATTTTAATAGAAACATTCATCGCAGTTAATTTAGGATAACTGTTTTTCTTATAAACACTATTTCCTTTAGCAGATTGTAATGAACGAGCATAATCTTTCAGAAAATTTATTAATTGATCTAAAGTTGGAAGTTCGTCATTTTTTAACTGCCGTTCCCACCACAGTTTAACATTAGAGTCAAGTTTTTGCAAAAGTAAATAAATCAACAAAGTTTCTGAAAAGCCACTTACCTTCTGATCCAAGATTTCGAAAGATCGAACACATTCATTCGTCACATCCACTAAATTAAGTATTGCTGCCGGTGAATCGCCTTGCACGAATGGAAAATTTAATAATCTTCTTATATGAGAATATATTAATTCTCTTTTATTTGAAAACCGTTCCGTTAATAATTGCCATGCTACATTATATTTCGAATCTTCAATAGGAATTGATTTTATTATTTTTAACGCGTCTCCATGACACGATAATTTTAAATATTGCAGTTTCTGAGCAGGCGATAAATTTTCATTTTCATGTATACTTGCTGTAAACAAATCCTTGAAACTTAACCATTCATGAATATTTCCACTGAAAGTTGGTAAAGAAAGTTTAGGTAATTTCATTTCACTCACCTCCTTTTTTGGATTGTCCGTATTTATTTTTCTAGCATTAATTTCACGTTCAATTTTTAGAGTTAATTCATCTAAGATGTCTTGTTGTTCATCCTTTTCTTCTATAAATAAATTTATGTCTTTTTCTTCACATGCATAAAAAATCGATTTAAATAAATTCTTTAACTCTTCATTTAATTTTTCAATTTCTTTTTTAAATAACTGAATTTGTTCTAAGTCACACACACTCAAATCAGTTTTGAAGAATTTATTTTTCACTCTTGTAATTGAAGATTTTAAAACTTTTTTATCAGTCAATATTTTCTTATCCATTTTTTTTTCTTGCGTTATTCTATTTGGCACTATTCCAATTAGCTCATTTTACTTTAGAATGAATTTCACTCACGAATTATTCTATTAACTTTTTACTTAAATTTCGCAATACTCCGGCTCGACGGACCAAAATGTTGTGTCGATATATTTTAATGAAAGCAGTGGACTGTATAATCACTTTTCACATAATTTAATAACACATTTCACAAATAAAATCCGCTGAGGGAACACAATGCACACATCGTCGAGATTCACAGACTCAACTATAAAGTAAACATAAAAGAACAATAATATCCCTGCGCAGAGGGAAAAACACATATTATCCCTACGCAGAGGGAAAAGCACTGGGATAAAAGGCAGACGATTTTTTAATTAAACAGCCTATTTTCGGACAGCACGAGAAAATTACATGACCAACTCATACTTGTCATTCAGATATTCTTTTCCTGTATTATCATTAAGAGTTACAAACTATTTACATTATTAACTATATTTACAAAACATATCTTGGAACAAAGTGTCTATTCCAGATTAGCAACGAATTTCCCTAACATGTACAGGTATTCCATACCAGTAATAATAATAAAAAAATGAGGAATTTTATTCAAATTTATTAGTAAGCCCCTATTATGTATCCTATATTGACACTAATCAATGAATATATGGATACAACCCCCCGTGTTTTTCCTTCATTTTGGGAATAACGAATTTTCAACGTATTCTATTGACGATTATTTTCAAAATTTTAAAGATGTGATCTTGCAACTTTCACAAAAGTTGCTCTATACATTTGGCTAACATAATATGCAAATGAAATTTTGATATCTTTGATGCATGCGCAGTGAAAAAATTTTTAGTAAACCTACTCAATATTCGAACAATTTTTATTCTTTTTTAATTCTGATTACAGGGTATTGTGTGCAATGTTGTTTGTCACATTTTCTGAAAAGAATGTTATTTTATATTAAGAACTCTTCAAATTATAAGCAAAAATCTTAGGTAAATTTGAGACTGTTTTTCGGATTCGTAGAAAACCTTAATTTTTCTACGAGTATACATGCTATTGACATAAAAATGAACACAGTTTATTACAATAAGCCACTTAATCATAATCTACAGTTTGAGCGCTTTTGCTACGTTAGTTTTGACAGGGTTATCCAAAAGATATCCAAAAGGTATTCATTCTTTTTTAATGGTTGATGGTCTTGTTGATGGTCCCCTATTGGAGTTTCGGAATAAAACCTTCAGGGAAATATACGACTTGTGCTACACTACCTGGCCATTGATTATCGTCCACTTGCGATTTTAGACATTTTGTTAAATATCTAGAAAAATACATGAGAAATTATCCTGAAACTCTCAGTGTATACATAATAGTACAGGTCATATATTTCCGTGAAGATTTTTTCCAGAAACCTTATCGGAGACCGTCAACAAATTAAAAAATAATGAATATCGTTTGGATAACCCTGTCAAAACTAATGCAGCAGAAGCGCTCAAACTGTAGATTGCGATTAAGTAGCTTATTGTTATAAACTGTGTTCATTTTTATGTCGCTAGCATGTATACTCGTAGAGAAATAAAGGGTTTTATAAAAATATTCCAAAATTTTTCCAAGATTTTTGCTTATAATTTGCAGAGTTCTTAATATAAAATAATAATATTTTCTGAAAATCTGACAAACAACATTGCACATAATATTCTGTAATCAAAATTAAAAAATAATAAAAATTGTATGAAAGATGAGTAGGTTTACTAAATATTTTTTTACTGCGCATGCGTCAACGATATCAAAATTTCATTTGCATATTATGTTAGCTAAATGTATAGAGCAACTTTTGTGAAAGTCGCAAAATCATAGCTTGAAAATTCTAAAAATAATCGTCAATATAATAAGTGGAAAATTCATTGTTCCCAAAATGAAGCAAAAAAAATGAGGGATTGTATCCAAATGTACTAGTAAGTTCCGTATTGTGTATTCTATATTGACACTAATTAATGAATATATGGATACAACCCTTCTTGTTTTTGCTTCATTTTGGAAATAACGGATTTTTAAGTGATGCTATTGACGATTATTTTCAGAATTTTCAAGCTATGATTTTGCAACTTTCACAAAAGTTGCTCTATACATTTAGTTAACATAATATGCAAATGAAATTTTGATATCGTTCACGCATGAGCAGTGAAAAATTATTTAGTAAACCTACTCATTTTTCATACCATTTTTATTATTTTTTAATTCTGATTACAGGGTATTATGTGCAATGTTGTTTGTCACATTTTCAGAAAATATTATTATTTTATATTAAGAACTCTGCAAATTATAAGCAAAAATCTTGGAAAAATTTGGGAGTATTTTTATAAAAACCTTCATTTCTCTACGAGTATACATGCTATGGTCATAAAAATGAACACAGTTTATAACAATAAGCCACTTAATCACAATCTACAGTTTAAGCGCTTTTGTTGCATTAGGTTTGACAGGGTTATCTAAAAGATATTCATACATTTTTTAATTTGTTGCCGGTCCCCTATAAAGTTTCTGGAACAAAACTTCACGGAAATAGATGACCTGTACTATATTGTTTATACACTGAGAGTTTCAGGATAATTCCTCATGTATTTTTCTAGATATTTTGCAAAATGTCTAAAATCGCAAGTGGACGATAATCAATGGCCAGGTAGTGTATTATATTTATACACTAAGATTTTCAGGATAATTCTACATACATTTTTCTAGATATTTAACAAAATTTCTAAAATCGCAAGTGGACGGTCATCTCTGGCCATATAGTGTATATCAGGAGCTTTAGGGAACTGGCTAATTCTTTATTTCCCCTTTTGCTATATGGGGGAAAGTCGGGTGGAATGGGACTGTAGGTTTTTCTCTTTGTGCATTATTCTAAACATTTCATCGATCGCATACAAGATGAAGCAATGGTAATCCATTCTTCATTTTACAAAAAAATATTGATATGCATAGACTTGCAAATGTTTGAAAGAAAATTTTTTTTCAAAAATCCAATTTAAATTTGATTTATTTGCTCTCAATATATTAAAGGCTTGTTTATGTATAAATGTAATAGTTTCCCTATTTATGGAACATTATACTGTATATTATCCATAATTTAAACTAAGCCTAAAGCAGCATTTTTGTTTGAACAAGAAGTTTAACACAAACAAGGAAGCGGCGAGGAACGGGACATGCCAGAAAAGGGATGAATGGGACGCGTCCAGTTCCTTTTTTTAATTAATAATAATGCGAATTGCTAACATGCAATTTTTTTAGAGGATAATATATTAATTATGACATTGATAATATATGCATTCATACTTCAAAATGCAAATAAATTGATGATTATTTAAGGCGCAACGCTAGGCACAGAAAAAAACCCGGATGATAATGCAAAGTCTATGGGGGCGTTCTTTTCAAATATTTCGCCGAAATTTTAATATTTTTACGTGATTGTTTTGCACAAGATTGCTGAGGGCGATCCGCAACCGGCGTAGTTTTTACTTTTTCAGTTTTTGTTTCAGAATTTTTTTTTTTTTAAATTACTTTAACTTACGAAATTGGTTTGAACCGGTTCTGAAATTGAAACTATCGTTATACAAAAAATATAAAAGCAAAATTGAAAAAATAAAAACTAGGCCGGTTATGGATCATCCTTAGCTATCTTGTTCAAAAGAATCATGTAAAAATATTAAAATTTGAGTTAGGTATTTCAAAAGAACTCTCCTATAGACTTTTACAATATCACCTTTACATTCTGAGCCTAGAGTGGGGCCTTGATGACACCTATGACAGAGAATCCTGAATTTTCATTCCAGTCATGAAGATACTGGAATTTTATATTGTGGCATATACATTATCAACTTAGAACCTTTGTTTGATTGTTTATCTTACCGACCCTATAGGTTATTTTGCGCCTTATAGCTTTTTTTTATTATTATTGCTGTCCCATAACTCTTAATGAGGAGGTATGAGACACATTTTGAAACTTACGTTCTCTTTAAAATAAAATAGTATTTGCACGTTATGTTTCTATATTGTTCAGGGGGATTAAAAAGTGTTTTACCTTGCATGCTATAATTTGAATTTTTTCTTTTTGTGTATATATATAAAAAAAAATTCTTACTTTTGTAAAAAAAAAGTCCCACACCACCCCACTCTCCCCTATATAGATATTATATATTAATACACCAATTACATGAAAATAGAATTTTTATCAATAGTATTAAAATGCAGTTTAAGGGCTAACAGTTTATTGTATATCCTTAAGTTTTTACCACCTTCTCCCCAGGTTTTTACCGGTAAAAAGCCAACCCTGTTTATTGGTCTTGTTCCAGAACGGGTGGAATTAAAGATTGTTAAAAATTATGTCATTAGAAAAATGTTTAAGATTTATAAATGACAGTGCAAAAATCACCTTTAAAACACGATATCTTCATCACCTGCGGAAAATTTTCACATTTGTGTAAAATTACGATATAAGTTTTTATTCATTGTTATATTTTTTGAACACACACTATTTCTGTAAACTATTCTGAAAGTTCAGTGGAGTAAATACAGATTGTTTTCCTTTTATAATTTGAATGTTCATGACTACGGATGATGTTGATGATTGAGAAAGGGGGGGGGGGGACTGATTACGATCTAATCAAACTTAAATTACTATTATTGAAAAAATATATTTTATTTTATTTAACCATAAAATTCTGCTACTAAATAAGGTTTAATGCGAAAGAATACTTTCGAAAAAAAAAATGGGTGTAAATCTGCATAGCCGATAATCAGATCATAAGGTTTATTCAATGCAATAGCCTAACATTTTCTCACCTTTTTGAAAGAAAATGAAGCCAAAAGTATGAAAATATGAAGAATTGGGAGTAAGAAAACATAATGGTAAACCCAAGATACCGCTAAATTCGGGTTTTTAGGCATTTCCCACCAAGGTATGACTTGGCTGACTAATAACGTTTTAATATGCAAATCGAGGTTTTATCCGTGATTTTTATCCTTAAGTGAGACTAAAGGATTGTCCGTGCTACCGCCTCCCGATCTAATCTTATTATGAAGATTATTTTGGAAATAATGTTGGTTAATAAGGAAAAATATTAATAATGAAAACCCTGTAAATAAGTTTTGATTACTTTAAGATTTGCAAGTATTCAATTGAGTTAAATGAAAAAGTCCCCCCCCCTCTCAAATAAAGACAAATTAGGTATACTGAAACAATATTATAGAAGTTACGCGAGGCTGCAATATGGGGTGAATTAGCCTTTACAGGAGGGGTTCGGATAGCATCTATCCGACAATATATGCAAAGCCGGCCAGATGCTGTCCGAGATCCCGTGTAAAGGTTAAAATTAAAACTTCGCGAATAAAATTAACTGCTTTTAACTGTATATAGACGCAGAAATATATTTTAACCTTAACTGCTCTGACAAAAATTGTTACATAACTACTTTGAGCTGTCTGTCAGACCATTTAATCTGAAGATGAATAAAATGTTACATTAATTCTCAGAATACTATTTATGTATTAAACTTTATGTACAAGAATATTATAAATAAATTCAGCTATTCAAAAGTATTTAGAGATAGTAATAAGACTCCAAACTAAAAAACTTTGACCAGTATCTATAGTTAAACTAAAAATTACAAGTTAAACTGTGAAACTTGAAAAACTCACGGTGTCTGAGACCACTAACAGCAGTTAAGAGTTAAATCTAAACAGCTGAGTTTAAACACAAGGTAAAATGGTCATAGAATATTCCGATTGCAACAAGATTCGTCTATAATAACTGATTTGTAATGAAAAAATATGTAAATATTTTTACAATCTTTCATTACGCTCTTTCTAATTGTGCGCCCTTAGTATTCCCGTGCCTAGAGCAGTTTGCTCCAATTGCTCCTCGGTAGCTAAGGCCTCGATAAATCATTTAAAAATATTGACATGTAAAGGAGAAATTGTAAAATAACTACCTCATAGGTTTAACATTAGTAAGCGGGTATTTTGGTGAGAGTGTATCTTGTAGCTTCACATAATAAACTTAACAATCAATCATACTAACAAAAAATCTAATTTACTGTTTTTTTATGACATTATTTATAGGGATGTACGATAAATTAACGTTATAATAAAATAAAATAAAATAAAGTTAAACCTTACCTTTAATCAGACTTTGCCCGGTTCACTGGTCACGCAAATCGGATCGTTAAGTCCTCATTGTTGTTTCATTGTAATTCAGTGGTTAGTCCTCAATTAATATCGCCAATTTACACACTGCCATGTTTTGATTTGCTCACACCCGTAAACTTTACTTGCTGACACCGAAAGCAGAAAGACACGCGTCATAGCGCATGCGCAAGTTGCCAGTCACCCGATGAGGTGCTTACGAAGTGCATGGCACCTTATTTAGCTCCCATCATCCAGTAACAGATCTGTTGTCACCACAACCGCATATTCAAGCTCCTATGACACCCTATGGTTCCAAATGGCACCGCCTTTTCACCTCCGGGTCCCAAATGGCCCCGGTTTGTCACCTTTATTTTTAACAGTGTACCTTTGGAAGATTTTGACCCCCTAGTCTTTTGCGCATGCTCTGTGATGTGTGTTCTTCCCTTTCGACTCGCCGTCACTGGTGGATCAAAACAACAGTTTCTCCCTACGAAGACTATCACAGTGCATACGCTATCCCAATTTCGTTTAGAACTTCGGATGATTAACTTTTGGCGAGCTTTATATATAAAGCAATCTTTGAATTTCAGGATATTTTAACATTTCAGTGAGACTTTGAAGGTGAGTCGATGGACGAACGGTTAGAGCGTTGAGCTTGCAATCAGATGTTGTAGGTTCGAATCCTTCGTGGGCTGAGAGTCGGTTTATGATTTCTTATTATTATTGGGTACTCTGGATTAGGGGTGCCATCTTTTCACCCTAATTAAGGATGCCATCCCGGCTCCTCTAGGGTGTCACCAGTGAGACAAGCCTTTCACCCCCTAAAAGGTGCAATGTGTCACCTGTTTTTTTAACAGTGTATGACTGGGACAAGATCGCTCCAATTATGGAACATAGAGCACCAATGATTCGTTTAACTCTTTAATTTAAAGTAGTTATAATTTGTAATTTTTCATAGAATTTATTGTTCCTATTGTATTGAATATTCTAAGCACATAGCAGAGCTCTTCTTTCTAATTAAAAAGCATAATACCTAGAAATTGTTACTTAAAAATTTTCTTGCCAATTTCAGGGCAGTTTGGCATGTGATAATTATTGTTCTGTGGTTCTTGAACACGCTTTTCTTTCTAGTTTCACCTTTGATGACTGGTGTAATATATGAGACTTTAAAATATCCGTAAGAACAGGGCATAAATTAAAGCATGACAGGTACATAGAAAGACTTTGGCATTGTTTTTTTTTTTTAAACATTTGCTAGATCATATTCATGGCTGGCTCAAAATTCCCCATTTTTGAAAATACAGGCGAAAATGATGGATTTCCTCGTTTGAAAAAATATGTACATTTAACTGACGTTTTTGTGTTACTCTTACGTATCTGGTAAAAGTAGGACGTCTTAGCGATTTTTAAGTTTTCAGGCTACCGTATTTCTTGCACTTGATTTTCACCGGAAAATCATAAAAGTAAAGTAGATTGTGTCAAAATTCACAACTTCTGAAATAATCCTTACGCTTCCTAATCAATTATGTGTTGCATATTGAAATAAGAATCTTATCCAATGAAAGGATTTTTGGAGAGCAAACTGCTGTTGTTATGGTTTATGTTATTAAATGTTATAGTCGTGGAAGTCTTAACACGTTCGCTGCCGCTCACGTGAAAGCGCGTGATATGGCGCCAACGTTAAAGGACCACTCACGAGCCAGCACGTGATGTGGGGTGATGCCCAATGGCCAGTCACGCGCTGGCGCGGGAAAATCTTTCACTGATTCTTTGTTATAAAAAGTAAATCGGCTTCCTGGAAAGCCCCACTTCTACAGTGCGGCATTAACTATAAGCACATCTTCATGTAAGCGGCAGTGAACGTGTTAACACATTTTTTGAAAATGCAATGATTGGAGCTACTCAAAGGTTTCATTTTCGTGCCATATAAAATAGGGAAAAATCATATAACTGGCCAGAAAATTTCCTGTCAGTTTGATGCTTTAATATAATCACAGTTGGTTTACACGATTGCACATTAAAATAAAACTGTTGTGATATTGCAAGAGATGACTGAGTAAAAAAAAAGCATTAGCTACAAAATTTGCTCTATCTTAAAAGCAGATTGACGATAGAGTTCAGGGAACGCAGAACACACTTATACTGGTGTTTATTATCAAAACGATTTTTGAAGGAGTTTGTGTGTTCAACAATGTATTTTTAGTCTTTTTAAAACATGCATTAATGCAAATTCATCTTTATTGAGACCACCTTTGCATGCTTTAAACATGTTTTTACAAACAGTTTTGTTTTGCGATAAAATATACACTCTACTAGACATATTACTCAAGTGTAATCTTTCAAGTGTAGAAAGTGTTTAAATATCCTCTGTCATAAACCAGAAGTGTGTAAATCAGGCAAACATAATTGTTCATATGCTCGGTAGCTTGGTTAATCTCTTTATACACATTTTTCTTAGGAAGCAGATCTTAAAAACGGGTTGATTTACCATTGGAATCTCTTATACGACTTTCCCTGAAACTTATTAATTTTGCGAAAGTGTCCTAATGAGCATTTTCTGTGATATTTTTCAGTCTTCAAAAACCATATCAACGTTTCTCAATTTCGAAATTTCCAAATATTTCCAATTTCAATGGCGCACTCTCTCATCTTTTCGTCTACATGCAGCGAGTCACGGTTACATTAAACAGACGATCTTTTTTTGTTGCACAACCATCTCAAAAGAAAGACTCACCAGTAAAAGTTCATAATGTATTACGAAGTCCATGCGATTTTGATGACATATTTTCCTTCTTGTCTTCAGAATATTTTCGTTTATGGCTCTTTCAAACATTGTGTCATTATATTTTTCAACACATTTTTGTGCTACTTAGTTTTTTTCTAAATCTGTTGGACCAAAACAATTTTTATTTAACATAGTTGTAAAAATATCCATGCATAAGGCATTGATACTGTCAAAATTGCGTAGTTGCATGTTTCATGTTTTTTTTTTTTTTTTTTTTTTTTTTTTTAATAATTTCGATTGTTTTGTACCTCAAATGAAACACCACAGCTGATTAGTTTTACACAGATTCAAAATCTACTAAACTGTGACTTTATCGAGTTAATATCGGGTAGTTATTGAAACAAAATGAAATAATATCAAGAGAAAAATTAGTTTCTTGATTCACGAGGTCCGGTCGGGAGTAACACATTATTAAGCGAACTGTATTCCCTATTCTCAATTCAATAATATAGGAATATTTTATAACAGTAAAGCTCATTTTATTAATTCTTACTTACATTTTATTTTTTCGTGTAGGTATGTTTTTAATGTTTAACTAATAAAAAAAATTACAATTATATCTACTGTAGAACTTTTTAACTTAATAAAAATTTGAGCACTAAGTAAATTAAACTCCGCATCCTGTGAAATAATAAAGTCTAATAATTCAGATTTCTCAAACCTGTCATTCAGATTGAATAATTTAAATTGAAATATTATAAAGTACATTGCATCCAGCTCAATATAAATGACCATAATTCAATTATTTTTACTTTATTGTATATAAATGTTCGAATAAATCAGCCCTAAACAGATCACTGCTCGATAAATATGGAATACTATCCGTGCTTTTGAAATTAACTTTTGGCAACAATAATCACATTTTGTACCTCTAATAGCGAACCGAAACATAATACGTGATTTAAAAGTTTCAAACCGGACAATAACTAGATAAATTATCCTTAAATAAAATTCTACTTATACGTTACGCCCTAAGCTACGACTTTTTCAAATTATTTCATATTTATGAGGCCTTGTTTTTTTATTTATTATGTGGTTCAAGAAAAAAACTACCATATAATGAATGTATTTGGAAATAAAATGCCCGAAATAATATGCCTACTCCAAAAGTTATTTTCATATTGATCAAACTTTTTTGCTTAAATATTTATTCGGAATCTCATATCCAGTTTTACATTATTCATTCCATATCGTGTTATGTATTCCTTTAGAGCCATGTTCATTTAGTTAAAAATCGAGATATATACGATAGAGTAAACCTCCATAACGGACACTCCCGAATAGCGGACACCTCTATTTAACGGACAATTTTCCAATCCCGACTGCTAAAACCAACATTTTTGTATGCTTAACCTCTGAATAACGGACATTCCGAATAGCGGACACTTTATCCGGCGTTAAACAGTGAAAAAGTATTTTTAAAGAGGAAAAAATAGCAAAAAAGGCCTCTGAATTTATCAAGACAATGTATCACAAATTTTGTAATCACAGATAAATGTAGATAAAGAGTTGGGGAAAATTCCCCTCCCCCCCCCACTAAATTCAGGGGATTGCCCGGGAGGAATATTTCCCAGAGCATTGAAATGTCATCCAAGAATATTTTGAGATTTTATGCTTTTAGAGGTCAAAAACGCAATCCCCCCCCCAGAACTCTGTAATGCAAAATAACGTCACATTGGAAAAAAATTACATGTAATCGCAAGCAAAATTAAACTTTTGTAATAGATTTTTTTCACGAGAATATAATAAACAGTGGATAAAAGTGAGCACAATTTTATTGCTTAAAAATAGTTTTAATTTCTGATAATTATATAATAGAGGTTTTAGGACATATAGAAGTAAATTAATAAAACATTAAGCATTTCATAATGATTTTTGAATCTCTGAGGTTTTCCCAATAGCGAACACCTCCGAATAGCGGACAATTTCTACGTTCCCGAGGTGTCCGTTATTTAGAGGTTTTACTGTATACGATTTATCCTTTATTGCGTGTCTTATAATGTAAAAAAATATACGGGTATGTTTTATAATAACAAATTCATTCTATAAGTCATTAGTTATTAATAATCCTTTATAATACATTTACATCTAGATACAGAAGCTAACTTTTCATTTTTTCAAATAGACTAATTCCAATTATTGAATGTATAAAATTCTTCTGCCTTACGAGACTTAACCATATATAATAAAATTAAATTTAGCTAAAAGTAAGCCATCATAATTGCATTATTTTTGTATTAGCTACAAATAAATTCTGAAATAAAGCAATACAAAACAGATGACTGTATCCTAAATATGTGGGATCGAAATTTTTCTTTCTTTTGAAATCATTATTGGTGGCGATAATTAAATTATTCATCTATAAAAAGCAAACTAGACATCATACAGGCTATAAAAATGTTTGAAGAAATAAATAAACGAGAAAAAAATTCTTAAACAATATCCTATTTATACATTAAGCCTGGAGATTTAAGAATCATTTTATATTTATGAAGGCAATGTTTTTGTTCTTCTCAAGTATATAAAGAATAAGAAAATGCGCATAATAAATATATTATTAGATGTTTCTTAGTACTGAAAAAGTTTATTTCTTATTGATTGATAAAAGAAATGAAAAATGTTTACTTAAATAATTATTCGAAATCACATATTTCATACTGAATTATTCATTCAGAATTAAATGTAGTTTGTTGATTAAAGGGCACTCGGTTTCCTTTGAATTTTTTTTTAATTTAAGCATTTTAAAGTATATTTAAGTATAATAATAATAAACTAAATGAAAAAAAATATTTCTGTCATGAAATTGGCCGATTTTATTGGCAAAATTTGAAAAAAATTATTTTTTTTTCAAGTTAATATTAAAATAACTATAAGAATAACCAAGAAAGAATTCAAGTCAGTTGAAAAATATACATAAAAATTTTATAAATTTGTACATGCTTATCAGTCTGAAAAACACAAAGTGAAAAAAAACCTTTTAAGTGAAATGGATGTGGTATTTAAAGGGGCAGCGATGCGATAAAATCGCTTTAAACTGCATTTATAATATTCGAGCCCTTAAGAAAGTCCATCAAAATGTACAAGAGATAATAAGGTATAATTTAAGCAAAAAATAAGAAAATCGATATTTCCGACTTTTTTCGCCGAATGAGGAGTACGGAGTACCCTTAAGTTTATCCATACTAATATTATAAATGGGAAAGTGTATGTGTGTGTGTGTGTTTGTTTGTCCGTCTTTCACGGCAAAACGGAGCGAAGAATTGACGCGTTTTTTTAAGTGGAGATGTTTGAAGGGATGGAGAGTGACATGGGCTGCTTTTTGTCTCTTTCTAACCCCCCACTTCCCTGAAATGGGGAGGGGGTGGAAGTTTGTCTGGAACATTCCGCAACTTCAAGGTAGAAAGTTAAAGTGTTACTCCTGAATTCTGATAGATGGCACTGATAGGTTTCTGAAACAAGGTAACGTTGTGTGCTCTCTATCTGTACTTAAGTGTGGGCATCGGCCCGCGCTTCACACTATAGTGCATACTGTACGTATACTCTGTTATTTGACGATTGATTCACATTGATTTACGAATTGGTATCGTTGTCTTGGTCTTCTTTCTCTTTTTCGATTTCCGAAAACAAACTCGGTTTTGGATTTGGTTTTACCGTTGTTGTTTTTTTCGGATTGGATTAATTCGTTTAATTTAGATTTATAATATTCCTGAATTTTTAAGGGATAAGACAATCGGTTTGGTTTTGGATTTAGTTTCGCTTCGTGAATTGGTTTTGTTGTTCTTGGTTTAAAGTAAATATACCTAAAAATAATAAGTAAAATTTATTTTCCACTTATCCCTCTATAGGTCGATTACATATTTTTTGTATTTAACGAGTGCAAAGCCGCGGGTAAAAGCTAATGTTTATATATTTACAAACTGAGCTGAAGTACTATAACTTAATTTTTATCTGATACTTCCTTTCATGCATATTTTAATCTTGCAATTTAAAAATATATATGGATATTTTATAATATTGAAAATAATTTTTAAACGATTATTTATTAAGCAAAAGAAGGCGAACTATTTTCGTGAGTTATACTTTTGGTGTGGCATTTATAAGAATTCTAAACCAAGATGCAATAATAATACACAAAATATACGTATTGAGATAAGCTGATCTTGACTAAATTTGAATGATTGGAAATATCAAAATTTTTAATTCTGCCTACTAAATTACAATCTAATTCAGTATATGTTCAGAAATTTACCAATAAAATAGTACATTTAAATCATCATAAAAGAGAAATTAATAAATATTAGTAAAAGTTCGGAAGATGAAATCATAAAAACTTTGAAATCATGAAACCGTGGAAATTTAATTTAAGATATATTTCAAGAGCCTGGCTTAAAGAATTTTGGCAGTTTTTCTGTATCTCTACAAATGCGAATCATTTTTTTTTTCAAATAAATAATAAAAAAAAACTTGCACAGAAATAAATTGTCAGGTATCTCTGTACATTCTATAAGATTTCCATTCTGATAAAATTAAAGAGTAAGAGTTTGATTGAAACGAGCGAAACAAATTCGAGCCAACCTTGTTATGTATATACCCTAATCTGATAAACACAAATATTTGACTATGGATTAATATATAATAATCTATCTTCTTTAAAAGATGATAACATTACTCAGTTTTGAAATTCAATTTATGGAGTATATCTTACTATTTACGTCACCTTTTACTTTCTGCTGAGAATCGCCCGCATATATAAGGAAATTTCCAATATTTTTATAATTTATTCAAAATGTCACCACCCTCTTCCTTCTCTGATCTCAAAAAAAATTTTTAATTATCGGTAGCCCATAAAGTGATCAATCACTAGACTCCCACTCTCCTCCGTCCCTCATCTTTACTGATATCACGAGTTCCCTTTTTGTTGGCTCCATTAGCAATGAACAAATAAAACTTTAAATCTTTAACACTTTTTAAACATATTTTTTTTTCGCGCAATTCTCTTCAGCAATATACTTGAACCTGCGACTGATAATAGTAACATAAGAAGTTGTGATGATGAAACCTATCTATACTATGATAATAAAGAGAGATACTCCTGACTGACCACTTAATAATTCTTCAACGCAAAACTGAAACAATTAAAATTAGGATCATGAAATTTGACAAAATATTGTTGTTATGATCTCGATATAATAAGAAAGGGTTTTTGAAAATTTTCCCTCTAACAAGGAGAGGGTCCGAGGTCGGTGTCTCGGAATCTAGTGACTCTTTGTGCATTGTTAGAGTATGGTTAATAGATGAACATATAGAAAAGATAAAGTGCAATATTTAGAGGTGTCGTAAAAAACGAACACCAAAGCTCACTCATTATTGATTCTTTATTATGTAATCCGATAAATTTCACTCAATTGCGAGTGATGATATAGCACAGTTGGCAGCGCTCCAAATTTCTAATTTTCTCTATGTGGGATCTCTGCGTGTTCATAGGCAAAATAATTTTTAGTTATTTTTGAGCCACTATTCAAAAAATATATCTAAGATTAAATTTATGAGAAATATAAATAAGAATATATTTCTAAGATCATTTTCAGGGTTTTAAGTTCATTTAATTACAGAGAGGGAGATATTTATTGCAACTTCATGAATAATTTAAAAAAAACTCTTATGCAATGTATATGTGTTTTTACATTCAATATTTTTGATTTTTTGTAACTTTTATATTCAGTATTTACAGTTATTTATATTTTGCAATTACTCACGTATATTTTATATGCCGAACACTTATTTTACGCTTATTTACATTCATTTTGCAATTATTTGAATTTATTTCTTTTACATTTATGTCTATACCATGTGCTTAAATGTTTTTATTAAAATTGAAGTTTCGATTATGGGCAAGAACCTAAATAATTTTTTTTCATTTTAAAATAAATAACAACATGTAATCTCCTCAAAACTTTGAAAAAAGTTTCATTTGAAAGTTCATTTGCTCTGCAGCAAATGATTGCTGGAGCTTACACGAAAGACGATTACACATTTTAAACGTATCCTGTTCACTTTCTGTAGTGTACTTGTTTCGCCACTTGAAAATTTACGTAACAAAATATCCCTAAAAAAATTCTTAGCCGAAAACAGTTCAATTTTAATTCCAAGCACAAGATCACATAATAAAAATATATTGTATTTTCAAAATTTAATTTAAAAAAATCCAAAAATTCTAAAACTTTAAATCGATAGGTATTATACAACTTAAAAATAAAATAGAATATTTAATTTTATGTAGCGTATTTTAATTTACTTCGCTGAGAAGAACGGAAATCTATTCATAGAAAAATCTATAAATAAATATGAATAAAATTAGAATTTTGTCGGCTGAATAATTCGGTTCTAATTTTATTATTCTTTATTCTTTAGATTCAAAAAATGCAATCACTTTGTAAATAAATAAGTATATATGTATGTGTGTGTATGTGCGTGCGTGCAAAATAATGTTCTTGGTTATATTTGTCTAAGATATAAATAATTAGAAGTATTTTTTTAATTATGGTTCGAAAATAAATAATCACTATTTTGTCTGGGAAAAAAATTTCATAGCCGGAGAATCGAACCTGCGAAGATCTCGGAGAGAGAAAATTAAACGTCTAGCGTGCTGCCAACTGTACTATCCAAAAAATGACTGTAACTTATCTGATTACGTACTAAAGAGTCAATAATAGGTGAACTTTGGGATTCAGTTTTTATGGCCTCCCTCAATATTGTCCTTTATCGTTTTTATATGTTTATCCATTGACTATACTCTATCAATGCACAAAGTCTCTTTGAATTCCATGACACCAACCTCGGGCCATCTTCATGTAAGTTAGATTAAAATACATCTTAGCAGACGTTTCAGGTAACAACGTAAAAAATTCATTCAAAAAAAAATCTATTAAAAGAACAATTAAACATTGTATTTCAACATTATATTTCAGAAACCGTCCCCTAAGAGGGTAAAGGGGGATGTGTCGAAATTTTAGAACATTTAGCAATAACTCAGAAACTATTTAGCAGCTTGAAATTGCAAAAAAATAAATCTATTAAAAAATAATTAATTACATTATATGCGACTTTTTAAACTCCCTGCCTTAATGGGTGGAAGGTGAAATGGGACGTCCCAAATTTAAAACATTAGGCCATACCTCAACAGCCGTTTTAGGCAAGAGTGTAAAATTGCAAGAAATAAATATACTATAAAAATAATTAAACATGTATTTCAAAAGAATCCCTCTTTAAAGAAATCCTTCCTTAAATATTGAAAATCCCTCCTTAAGGGGCATAACAGGGAATCGAACCGTTTAAGACATTAAGTTAAATCTAAGCAGCTGTTTTAAATAGCAGCGTGAATGTCCATAAAATAACCCTACTAAATTATTACACATGTATTTCAGCGATTTTACAAAAACTCCCCCAGCCGATCTAAGCGGGTTAAAAAGAAGGTCGAAATTTTTAGAACATTTGGATCATTTTATGTTCCAGCAATCATTTTCGATAGGTGCATGAAATTTCAGAAAATAAATCTACTAAAAATAATTACCTCAGTATACCAGGTACTCAGAGGAAGACACTATTGCATTTTGCAATCATATCACTGGTCAAAACTCTATAAATTGTCTCTCGCAAGGAAACCTTTATCTGTGTTATTTTGTCATTGATTACATTTAACATGAATAATGGTAGCTGTTCCCCTTTCTTACAGTGAGTGAATTTTATTACATTTTTCATCTGAAAAATGTTATAATCCGGACATTTTACAAGATATAAAAACTACTGGTTAATTTACAGCTGATATTTAATTACTTTTATAATGATACGCTTTTATGAGAATGCTTTAGAAATATTACGAATAAAATAAAATCAAAAATAAATTCTATCTATATCCTTATTATTTCATTTCTTTAACTAGAAAAGTTTTCAAAAACTATCGATAGTCTAAACAGCAGTTTCTTTAACAGTCTGAAAAGAATTTTTTTTCTTTCTCAGAGAAATAGAGAAAAGAGGTGGGGAGCATTATTTTGAACATTCTTTCTTTTATAAATGAAATGGTGTCTATAAATTTATTTGTTATGTAAAGATAATTTACTGAAAAAATAAATATTTTATTCATTTGGAATTTATTTTGATGTTTCAGGAACGTCGCTTTTCCCATTTTTATTATTTTGGGGGAAATTATAATAATTTATAAAATAAGAATTTTTTTTTTCAAATCAGCTGTAAATGATTTCTATAATAATCATACTCTATATTCAAATAAATTGTACATATAAAAACAAAACATTTAAGTTTGTTTCATTGTACTAAGTTATTTTGTCTTTTTTTTTCTTTACTTAAATAAAACATTGTCAATTCAAAATTTATTAATTTGTAAATGAAAATGGTATTGCTAACTATATGTATACACATATATTTAATATGCTTATTAAGTTTTTTCTTTGAGAAATGTAACCGTTTTTAAAAATGCTCATTCATTTGTTTGAAAAAAAAAATTGCTAATGAGGAATTGTTTTTTAATTAAATTATTAATGGTATGTGATATTTTATTGTATAATTACATTGCTTTACTTGTAATTAGAAATGAAGCAATTTCTATTTAATTGTTTAAGATACGAATTCTTAAAAAATCATGCAAAAACTTGTATGATTTTTTAAATTTAATTAAGTTACTTTAATAAATAACAATGTCATAAATATCAAAAGAATTTTTAGGAGCTACAGTGTAAATTATTACAGATAAATAAAAAATACTTTGAAAAAATATTGACCTAGTTTTTTAATTTAAATATCAATACATTCATTTGCACTTTTGAATCCGCTTCAGTTTTAATGCATTTTGAATTCAAAATTAAATTTACATGCTAAAAAAATACATACTTTTTGTTATAAATCATATTTCAAGTTTAATTTTTTTATTTTAACTGTCTGTTTTAATGACTTTTGTGAAAATTACAATAAAATGATTTGTGTACTTATTTTTTATGAAATAAGATTAAGGTTTACAAGAAAATTCATAATTATTATACAGTAGTAATACAATACTAATATGAAAGAGCAATTGGAAATAGTAGTATTTTAGAATGTGAAATTGAATTTAACAGTATATTTGGCTTTAAATTTTATCTTCTTTTATGAACATAAAATGCTTTAATTTCAAAATAACTTTAAAATTTAATCTGCTGATTCTTGATGTTTGTATGTTAACCAAAATCTGTGATAACACATTTTTTTTACCCCTTGTCACAAACTATCACAATTTCATGAACCGCCCTCCATTTTACAAGCGTGATACCATTTATGGAAGACCCCTAGTAATAGAATTCATGAGATTAATTATTTTAATTTTCAAACACCTAGTGATTTGTATCAAAAACAGAAAAAAATGCATTAATATATAAGATAAAATTAATGATGTTGAGAACATCAAGTCGCTCTTCCTGACACAGTCAACTCTTTTTCTGTTCTTTGTAAAGCATCTAGGTAATTAAAGTTTTTGAATTGTTTAATGTTTAAAGTCTTTTATATTACATATTTATTTAATTATGAGTTTTGAGAGATGATGTAAGCATTTTAATTATTTAAGTTTTTATCAGTCATAGAAAAAATGTAATGATAATAACGACAGTTTTCCTAACGTTCTGCTTCTGATGTTATTTTCTAAACAATCTCAAATTACCTTAATTAGTTTTGAACTGAAAATCTCTTATCACATGTATTAAGCTAATATATATATCGTGGTAATCATTTTTATTTCGATCTAATAATTAATACCCATTAGTAAAAGTTTCAAACAAAATATATTTCTAACTTAAAGGTAATTAACTTCATTTAAATTATGAGATACAGGATGTCGATTAAAGCCAAGTTCAGCAAGAATAAATTCAGAAAAGCTGCAACTATAGCCAAAAATGGAGTTTCTATTAGTACCCATTAGTAAAAGTTTCGAAAAAAATATATTTCTAACTTAAAGATAATTAACTTCATTTAAATTATAAGATACAGTATATCGATTAAAGCCAAGTTCAGCCAGAATAAATTCAGAAAAGCTGTAACTATAGCCAAAAACGAAGTTACTATGTGTAAAAAAATAGTTACTTGCTACCCCATGTGGCCTCTTTTACAGCGGCACTTATCTACGAACTGTAGACTTGGCGTTCATATCTCAAAAATGGTAGTCGATATGGATGATTACAAAGTTGTGAAGCGTCATCAATTTCGTTTAAAATTGTGTCCTACATGTAATACTAATCTTATGAGAATACCCGAAATATATTTTCCTTAATCCAATCTCCAGCAATGCTTGCAGAAGTATGGTAATACAATGCAGACTCACATTTATTAATAAAACTAACACATGTAAACATTGTATACCTTATTTAATTTTAAAATAAAGTTAAACTAAAGTGTTTCATCATTCAAACGCATGCATCTGCCATTGGTGGCTACGTTAAACATATCTAACTTGATTTTTAAATTAAAATATACCTAATGAAAGTAGCTAATAAAGGTGGAAATCTAAAATTTCTTGATACCTGTAACACAAATTTAGGATAAGTTGTTCAATTGCGCCATACATTACAAAGTTATTCTAGAAAGTTAGATCTAGATATAACTTTCTACTTCCAGTAGCAAATGATCTTAAGCATAACAGTGATTTCACAATAAAAGGTTGTTTTACCGTTCTGCAACATGGCTTACCACAATCTACAGAGATCAATTCACAAAACTACTATAAATATTATTGGATGGTGAAATTCAAAATAACTTGTAAATTCCTAGTAAAAATAATATAAAATTATCTTCCATAAAAGCATGGGAAACAAAATAGTAATGTATTATAAATAATACATATTAATAAAAATAGTCCAATTTATCTCACAGAGCTTTGAAATAGTTATTAAGAAACAAAATAATAACTTGTTTATAATAATTAAATCGCATATTAAAATCACATAAAAAATTATATCATATTAAGAAAGCGTAAAAATATTCTTTTTTTCATTAGTTTCATAACTTTATCTGCTAGAATACTAAAAACTAAGTCTTTAATTTTATTTTGGTATTCACAATAAAAAATACATTAAAATAATGCAACACAAATCCTGAACGTTAACTCTCATTAACTCTTAATTTTGTAAGAAATTTTAAGAATAAGAAATTTTACAAATAGACATTTTGCCTACTATATAGTATATTTGTAATATAAAGTTTCTAAAATTGATGTTTCATATTAAATAAATAAATGTAAAACAAATAATAACAAAGTACATTTTTCTGTCGCAAAAACTGTCATGAACAAAATTGGAATTTTTTTCTTACTACATGTTTGATGCGTTAAAATAATTTTTATTTAAATAATTTTTTTTCCAAAAGCGTTCCAGATTTTTGAAGACATCATATTGTTGCTCGTTAAAAAGCCATTACTTTCATGTCGTTACTTAAAAAACTCTGTAAAAGATCAGAATTTTCTTAAATAACTCTTTGTAAATTTAATCGCATCACACTACATTAGCAGTTTTTCTGACTAACAATCAAGTGTCTCATTTCATATTTTTTTTTATGTGTGCAATAAAATATAGATCTTTTCATGCACATGTACTAAAAATGTGTCGATACTTACAGTGGATACTTACAGAAATACTCACTATGGTAATAGGAAATTGAATTATTAGAACTTCGTCATTATATTTTTTTTAATTTGAAGTAATCATAATAAGAAGTGATAATAGCTGTAAATAATATTAAACATTTTAATATGCTGTTAATTATAATTAAACTAGCAGCCTTCAACCGCTGCCCTGGTCGGTTTCTCTAAGAAAATTTTGAATCAAACAAAATACATTTAGTAAAGGTTAAAAAAAAAAGAATAGTATCGAATTAAATATTAACAATTGTTATCTTATTCATATAATTTTACATTATCCAGCTAAAAGATGATATTGATGACATAACAGATAAAATAGCTCTAAAATCCCTAAAGCATTTATGTTTAACTATTTTTTTAGTAAATTTGTAATCTTAAATTTCCCGTATCTACCAAAAACACATGCAAAGATATGGCCCGAAATCTCCTAAAAATACAACCACCGATTTAAACCCTCTTAGCCGAGAATTTCAATAATAGATAAAATGCATGTTTAAGTTTTGTTCTAATAGATTAGTTATCCTCAAATTCCATGCCTCTACGAGCTTAAAACTGCTGCTGGGGATAGCGGAATGACTAAAAGGTTCGTACCTCTTTTTAATCCTTTTGGAGGGGGGAGAGGGATTTTTAAAATCGCTGAAATAAATGTGTAACATATATTTTTTTAATAGATTTGTTATCTTGAATGTTACACTTCTACCTAAAGCTGCAGAAGGGATTTGGCTAGTGGTGGGTGGTTCTCGGAAACTTACCATTCGAAAAAATTCGCCATCGTAACTAATGCAATCGATACAGTCATCTATTACTTCGAACAGCAAAAGTGTTCAATTTTTTGAAGACATAATATTGTTTAAAAAGCTCTTACTATCATGTCGTTACTTAAAAAACTTTTTAAAAGATCAGAATTTACTTAAATAACTTTTTGTAAATTAAATCACATCACGTTACATTAGCAGAGTTTCTGATTAACAATGAAGTGTCTCATTTCATATTTTTTTATATGCGTACCATAAAATATACATCTACCCATGCAAATATACTAAAAAAGGTTGAATACTTACAGAAATACTCAGTGTAATAATGGGAAATTGAACTTTGTCATTATATTAAAAGCATATTTAATTAAAATTATATTTAATTTGAAGTAATCAAAGGAAGAAGTAGTAATAGCAATAAAAAAAATTTAAAGTTTTATTTTATTTCAAATTATAATTAAATGCCAAAATTTATTTAAAAATGTATTTGGAAAATGTAAAATAGTAGATGAATCATTATAATATATAGGATTTTCTAAAATAGACTGACTTATTTTAAAATTCAATAACTTCAAACTGTGACAACTGAAAAAATTCTTTAATATAATAATATATGATGTCAGGAGGTTTCTTTGACTGATATTCTTGTTTTAGTTTCAAATATGAACGATAGGTGGCGTTGCAAGCACTAGGTGCTGCTATAAATAGAAATAATCTAGCAATGACGAGGATAATGAAGGTCAAATATATGGAGTAAGTCTCATTCACCTATATGGCCTTGTTATTAGAATCCAATTTTGAATTCATTCTGTATCAATTAGATACCGTTGGTGTTGGGTAAAAATCTGTTTTTGTTTTTGTTTTCTTTTTCGTTGTTGTTATTGTTATTATTTTTTTAGATCATACAGCATTATACAAATTAAGTTCAGAATCGAGACCATACGAACAAAATTTTATCGAAGAATACGACCCACTTCGTAAGTTTGATCTCCTTAATTGGCACCTGAGTGAGTTTTGCTTCTGGCATGATGAACACTCTTGGCAGCACCATCTATTCTTGGCAATCGGAACTAAAACCAGGTATCAAAATAGTACTTTTATTAGCTCCTAGAACCATACATAATTCTCCAGAAAAAAATGTCTTTAACATCTGTAACCGTTTGCAAGTTACTGATTTTTAAAATCTGTTAGTATGTTTTAGAAACTCAGTTAGTTTCTTATTAATTTTTACAAGTGAAATGAAGGCCGCAAGTGGTAATACGATGCAGAGCTGTTGTGTTTAGTGCAACAATGCAGAAATCATCATACAAAAATAAACACATTAATAGAATTTATGAATAGACTTTGTTTTAAATTTCTGTTATTGAAAATCAAGAAACTTAAGATATTCAGAGTAACGCTTCATTATTAAGAGAACATTATCATAGCAAAAAAAAAAACCGCGTGAAGTAAATAGTAACCACTATGAGCAGATTTTCTGACACTTTCCAAAACATATGCCAACTTGTCGTAAATAATTCTTCATATGTTTTTAAAGGGAAAGGAATTTGTTTTTTATAACTTAATTTTGGCATCATTTTATAACGAATTTTAGCTGATAAAAGATTTTCAACATATAATTAATTTCAATAAATATCTATAATATTTAAAGAGAAAGAAATTAATCTTTTATAATATAATTTTGGCATCGTTTAATAGCAAATATCAGTGATTAAAGAATTTTCAATATATCAGTATCCTTGATAATTTTCTGTGATATTTTGTTTATGTCTCTTTATTTTTTATATTTCATGAATCTCACACACAGTAAAATTTACGTTATTTAAATAAATAATTATCTGGAAAAAAGTTACAAATTATTTTTATTATTAACACTATGCATGATTTTATCATTCGATAGATTTTTTAATTTTTTTAATAATATATTAGTCTTATATATTCATTAAAATAGCATAATTGCCTACTTATATTATTTCGGCTCAAAACTGCAATTTATTATGACATCATAGACTATTTTAATATTTTTATTCATAAAAAGTTCTGTATTTTGTTAGAAGAAATACTGTTTTTTAACTAATATTTTAAATAAATTTCAAATAAGTAGAAATTTAAGAAAAATATTTGAATTTGCAATATATATATATTTTTTTTTTACTTTATTGTGCAATAATATACGATTTTTGCTATTTTTGAATTGTTATATTTAATAGATTCGAAATTCAAGAGTAGTAAAAACTTCAATGACCTAAAATATAAGAAAGAGAAATAAATCGGAGCGAATAAGCTTAGAAAAATAAATTTTTACTCAAACTTATCGCAAATGAGTATATTTTGCTCGTGGCGCAAACTGCTCATAAGAGGCACCTGGAAGCGAAAATATGTTCCAGATTGTCAAGAAAATTGCTTCCTCGTAACTCACGTGAAATGCCAGCCAAGGATTTTTATGTAATCTGGAATATTCCGCATCCATTTTCATAAGCTCTTGTTTCTAGGGGAACATATAATGATTTTATGTATGGATGTAAATTTATTATAAAAAAAATATTTTTTATTTATTCCTTTTATGTCTGGTGTACTATTAATAGTACGTGTCATTTAATTGAGTATTTTCTAACAAATATTGTTGTTACTATTTGCATGCAGTAATGTTAGTATATATGTCTATGCATTTACAATACGACTTCATTAATGTTTAGGCATTTATAATAATAATAAATATTTGCTAATTTGTCTTTGTAGTGTTTGAGATTATTTTATTTTAAAGATATATTTTACGCTTTAAATTAAAAAAAAAAGGTTATTTTTCTGAAAGAAACGTAGGCGTAAAATGCATTAGAAAATTGTACTTTTAATTAAATCTTGTTGTAATATAATATTTTCTAAACATTTCCAACAATTCTTATTTAGCCTTTTCTCATATGAATATGAATTGAACAGTTCACAAAGCAACAACACTCGATATGTTTCAGGCAATGAAATATTCGTTAAAATCTAATTAATCTATTTGGATTGATAGTGTTAATGTTATTAACGTATGAGTAATTTTTTCTAAAAATAGAACTAGGAGAGATTAATGTAATTTGAAATGAAAGAGTAAATTTTTCTAACAATTTTGTTGCTAAATTTCTGAAATAATACAATAGTTGTTTAACACTAAATATAAAATTCGAAAATATTTGATTTTAGCAAAAAATATTTAAGTATGCATTTTCTATACAAAGATTAAAATGATTCAAAGTTTAGGAAATTTAAAAAAAAAAAAACAGAAATTTGTAGGCAGCACCGTTATAGAAAGATACTTCGAAAAACATATATATTATTTAAATGGTTACTTAATGCAATTGTACAAAATAATTTAATTTATAATTAACATTTAATTTTGTTAAATACATTAAAAAGTTAAAATAAACTAAAATACTTTGTTAAATCACCATAAAATGAAAAAAATAAACAGGACGCGTTTCGAGCTACAACAGTAACAGCTCGTCATCAGCTAAAACCCAACACGTGTCCGTAAAGCACAGAGTCGAGATAAACACTTTATCTCGACTCTGTGCCTTACGGACACGTGTTAGGTTTTAGCTGATGACGAGCTGTTTCTGTTGTAGCTCGAAACGCGTCTTGTTTATTTTTTTCATTTTATGGTGATTTAACAAAGTATTTTAGTTTATTTATCAATTTGATCGCCAGTTATTACGGTGTTTTATTACATGTGAGCCTAACTAACTTAGTTTTTGTGTATTCTGTCCACTATGACTACTTTGGGCTACTTTTTTCCTGGTTCCACTCACATTTCTTTTATTAAAAAATATTATATATGATTTTTTAGCTTCTAAATCGAGTTAAAAACAATTTACATGAAACAGTGAAGCAAACTGTAGGTTTTAAAGAGGAAATATATATATATATATATATATTAAGTTTTGGAACAAAGTAGCGTTTGCTAGAGGCTTCTTTGGTTCATTTACTTAGTTTCGTAAAAAATGAATGCATTTCACACGTAAATTAATACATTTTTATTAAAATTTCATTGCAATAGCAACTGCTAATGAATTAAAATTTCAAACTTGATAACTAAATAAGTTTTTTAAACATTTAACCTTTATCTACCGAATTATTTATCAAGAAATTTTTTCACCTCAATAACTATGTTCTTTAAAATCTGAACATATACGGGAGTTTTCAAATTATAATAATGTGAAATTTAGAATGTTTTTTAACTGATTAAATAAATCGATAGTTTTTATGTAAAATATTTACAAAAATAGTCTTATTAATTTACCAATAATACTCTTATGGAAATATCCCAAATCTTAAAAAAGCTATGTATTTATATGTATTATGATCGTATCTGTAAATTTAAAGGCTTTTATAGTTTAAGATTTTCCATGTAACTGTTTTCTTAAAAAGAAAAGTTATACCTATGCATATGATAAAGAATATCACCACGTTTTGAAAGTATTTAGCTTTGACTGTTTCTATACGCTACACTGTTAAAAATAAATCTGTGAATTCACGGTGAAACTACTGGCAGCAAAGTAGCCGAACTTTTACCGTTCCGTTAGTAGATTCTCCGTTTTGGGAAATAAAAGAAAGGAAAACTCCGTTTGAAGAAGCGGTAATTTTCCGTTACAAAGTTTGATTTTTAATGATAATAATTTAATATAATTTTTAAAATTAAAGAATCGATTAATCATCAAAGAATTCGAAAGTTCCGAGTGATTTTAAACTGAGATATTATTTTACTTAATTATTATTATTATTATTTTTATAATTTACTTCAAGCCGTCCTGAGGATCGAACTCGAGACCTTTTGATAGCAGAACAAATCCTTACTGACTGAGCCAAAGTTGCTAATGCCGGATTGTACAAAATATGTCTTTTATGAGTTAATAAGGAAATCTGTTGTACTTTTCCAAGATTTCCTTTCAAATATATTTGTCAGAATATTTGTAAACGGTTTATTTTATTTTATTTTATTTTATTTTAGACTGATGCATAATACTTATTATTTTTTAAAATCAATTTTAATTTTTTTAACTACTTTAAATTAAAAAAAATTACTATTTAAAATCTCTGTTTTTTTTATTATTTATTTATTTATTTATTACAAAAATAATGTTATAGACAATCTTTTGAAGTTGTCTTACATTATTTATTTATTTATTTTTTGGCTAATTAGTTAAAAGATTTTTTTAATAAGAAATAAGAGAAAAATAAAAAAAAAAAAATTAATTTAAAAGGGATTTTATGCTTTCATTATTTCATGGCACCTGTGTGATTCGAACCCACAATCTGTGATCTTAGGCTATTAACGGTGTGGTACCTTGACCACTCGGCCACGGAACTCCCAACATAACGGACTGTCTCAGTTTTTTGTTTCTATTTCCATTCGTTTCGTTATTATCAGGAAATATGGTGGAGTTTTCTGATTTTTAAAGGAAAATGCCCTTTTGTTGTGAAAAAGGAATTTTTCTGTGAAATTAATAAAAAAAATATACGTGAATTTCAGAATTTTTTTAACAGTGTATCTAAACTGGATCGTGAAAATTTTATTGTGCGGCAAGAACATTAAACTTTCATAATAGATTAAATAAATAAATTTTATATTAAATTTTCTTCATGGGTACTTAAAAGTACCGTCGGTAGATAAAGGATTAAACATAATAAACCAATCTTAATATTAAAAAATACAGGAGAAACAGTTTTCGTTATGTTATCCTCAGTAATTGGAAGAAAAGCGATTACGGTAAAATTTTTCTACAGTAATATTTGAAAAAAGCGTTACTTAAAACATTTTTTTAAGAGATTCGGTAGTATAAAAGGCATTTCTAAGTAATTGGTATTGTTTTCGGATCAAAAAAAGTCCGGCACAAAGTAACCCCGAAATACTGGTTTTCATATTATATTTATGAAATAGTAAACATTTCCTGTAAAAATAAAAAAGTTAAAGGAAAATTATTTCAATAATTTTCCAGAATAATACACTTTGTATAATTTATTAAGCTATTAAAAATAGTAAAATTCGTTAGCTTTTTAAATATATACTGTACGACAAACGAATAATTTTTATTGAAGAAAACATCAAAAGTTTATTTCTTACATCATTGAATGAATATTTACTTTTTTGCCGGCAGTTAGAAATTTAGCAAATGCATATTTTTGAGTATTTTAGAAATATGTACGACACAGTTATTATATTAAAAAGTAACGTGCACCGTAAAAACATGTTAAAATTTCGCGGCGATCGATCAATTTTTTGAAAATTACAATCCAGAATCAAAATATGAAGAAAATAGAAAAGCAAAAATATTCATCTTTCTTCGATAATGCTGACTTTTATAATGAAACCCCCCCCCCCAAAAAAAAATAATAATAAATAAATAAATAAACAAATGAATAAACCCTTTCTAGAAATCTGAAATATTGTGAAAATGAATGCAGTGAGTCACAATTTATGTCGAAGCGTATTTAACCCGGGAGAACGCGCGCTTAGCCAGGGTATAAATGGTTTTAACTTAGTCACCAATAAAATCATATTATAACTGTCAATTTATTTAGATAGAAACAATCCTTACAAATTCTGGGATAAAATAAGTTGAAGATTACTTTTAAAAATTGGTGGTTACAATTGAAAAAAACCTTACGCTCCCCGGGTCTAAAAGGACCGGCACTCGTCCTCCCGGGTTAAGAATATATATGAACATATATAAACGAATTAAACAACCTAGTTTGTCAGAAATCGGTTAACAACCTAATGAATTTCCATGCTTAATACCTCTATTTTTTGCATTTAAAAAGATTAGACGTAAATATGAAAATACGTGATTTAGAAATAGCATTTTTGTTTATATCCTGTTCGAGCAAAAATACCCTAAATCATATTTTTACACAAGTTTATAAACAACGCCATTCGTTTAAAACTAGAAATTTATGACTGCTTCATTAACGGAAGAAATCTTTCAAAGTTAAAAAGAAGCTATAAAAGTCATAAACTTTTTTATATTTATGATATTTATTTTAATAAAAAAGTGACACTTTTTCCAAGCAAAGAAGATGCAATTTATTATCCCCAGTACTATTTGCCTCTAAATACTCATATTGATTTCTGAATCTATATCCGCATGTATTTTGTATTTATTTTTAGCTATAATATTTCTTTGTTCGGTTGTTGTTGTTTTGTTTGTTTGTTTCCTTTTTTTATTCGAACAAAAATAAAAGCGGCTTAGCGTTAGAAATTATTTTAATCTAACAGTTCTTACGTAAACACTTTCCTTTTACATCGGCTTTCAATGCCATAAATTCTTCTCTTACTTATCATGTTGTAAATTTGTTGTGTATAAGTAGAATCATGTCGTAGGGCTTTTTACGTACACTGACGGAAAAATTCGTCTTTATACACTAAATTATCCCGCAATTTTAAGCAAGTAATTTCCGCATTCCTAGAAAGTATGCTCTTTTCTTCGACTTTCATTCCTTCCTGGACTTTCATTAAATTTGAAGTAATTGATGTATTGTCATATGTAAATTTTCGCACACAAGGTTTCCTGATGAATAATAAAATGCGACTTCTCAGAAAATCAACTTCTTTATATTAAATAGCAAATATACTGGTTAGAAAGCTGTTAAAATGGGAGATGTACGTCTTACGGCAATTCTCTTTAGCGGAAAAACAATATCAAATCTGATCCGCAAAATCTGATTATCCTAAAAATTTTGTAATAAAAACGCTATGAATTTGGGATGCAGACGATGAAGACAATGTAATGGGTTCGTTTAATAAATAGGCCCAACGTTATGCGTGAATATGCGCACGCGCTCGCGCGTGAATTTGTATATTTACCTGTATATTACCATCAAATATTTTAACCTATTGGTCAAGGTACAGTTAAATAAAATGTTTACGTTATATCAGAAAAAATATCATACATGTGCCTAAAAAGGAAAAAACTTGTTTTTTTCTTAATGCAATTTTTCTAATTGAACAGTTTAGATTCAAATCTATTGATTAAAATGCTTTTTATAAACAGTTTTTATTTAAAAAATAATTTATATGGTAGATAATATTAAAAATTGACAGTGAGATAACCCTTTATGCCATAAAATACCGTTAAAATAAATTGTCTTAAAATTCATTTAATACGTCGACTTTCTCATTCCAAAAGCGTTATTAGTTTTACAAAGTAAAAATTTTCTTTACAAAGTAAAATTTTTCTTTAGTGTCGGTGAAAGACTGGGGCAGGGAGGGAAGAGGTTCTGTTCGAAAATATTTCTATATTTCTATTATAAGAGAATTATATTTGTACATTATAAATATATAATACAATCCCTATGAATTCAAATTTATTTAATAAATTTTAATTATCAAAATCCTTTGAAAATTTATTGAATGACTGAGTCTTCTAATATTGATTTAAAAAATCACGAAAAATACTTCAGAAGATGAAATTTTCCTGAATTTCTAATTTAAGACATAAATAATTTAAGCTGCCAACTAAAAAATTTTTTTATTAAAAAAGTCATGTACCATCTATTTTGGGCCACTTTTACATGGTTCCATTGACATTTTAACTATTAAAATATATTTACATGATTTTTCAACGTCGAAATTGAGTTGTAAACAATTAACACGAAACAATGAAGCAAACTATATGGTTTCAAAGTGACAGTTTCTTCTTTTATTTTTTAATCATATTTAGCATTTTCGAACAAAGTAGTCCCAGCTTGGGGCTTCTGTGGTTCATTTACTAAGTTTCATATAAATTGAATACATTTCATATGTTCGACTATTGAAACCTCTGGTAACAGGATCAGTAATGAATTGACACTGCAGACTCGATTAACAAATATTTTTTAAATCTGCATTTCTAGGAAGCTGGGCCTACAGAAGACCAAACCAGACCTGGCATAAAATATCCCCGAAAATTAGTTTTCATGTTAGCTTTATTAAAACATAAACATTTCTAACCTAAATAAAAAGTTAAACAAAAAACTATGATCACACATACGTTACAAGATAATTAAGGTAATATTTTGACACTTACCTCACTTGCAGAAGATTAAACTTTTTTTTTTTAATTTAAAGAACTAAAGTAACCTCGCAAGGACCTAAGTACCGGTTGACAGTATGTAATTGGTCTAGTAAGAGCAATCGATCAGCAAAATTCATAGCCACTTTTATGCATTGGTAATACATATTTTGTGCTTTCTAAACAAGCGAGACATTTTCTAACTTATAAGCAGTATTATTAGATTAAAGTCAGGATATGAAATGTGGTTATTTTACTCTCTTTTCCTTCCTCGGCCATAAGAGCGAATCTGCTGTGCCCTAACTGCAAAAGATAAGCGTCAATATTCATAAATTCGTAAATATAAAACAATGCTTTAAAATTTTACTAGAAATTGAATTTTAGTCGGTGCTATTAGGAATATATTTTAAACGGTTTTCTTAAAAAACAGCTTAATAACAACATGGTTATGTGCAGAGTCTGTGTAACGCGCGCGCTCGCGTATAAGTGTGGACGAGTATGTATTTATCTGTATATTACCATCTGATATTAGAGCCTAATGGCTAATATATAATTAAATAAAACGTTTACCTTCTATTAGGAATAAATGTCGTATGTATTCCTATAAAAAAGTAAGGAAAAAAACTTAGCTTTGAAAAAAGTTTTTGATGCAATTTTCTGACTATGCTGTTTAAGTTCAAATTATTAAAATGCATTCTATAAATAGTATTTACGTTAAAATATAAATACTATGATCAATAATAATGATAATTAACAATGATATTAAAACAGCCTACAAAACCAATCGATTAGCAAAGCTCATAACCACATTTGTACATTGATAATCAATATTTTGTATTTTCTATACAAACAAGATATTTTCTAAATTATAAACACTATTATTGGATTAAAGCCAAGAGATGAAACATAGTTATTTGACTTTCTTTTCCCTCTTTACTATCAGAGCAATTCTATTGGGCCGTAACTGCAAAAGGTAAGAGTGAATATTCATAAATTCATAAATATAAAACAACCCTTTAAAATTTTACTTGAAACTGTATGTTTAGTCGACGGTACTACGAACTTATTCGTTAAAAACAGCCGAACATTTTTTTCCTTAAAAACAGCTGAATAATAATGTAAGTTGTGCGTGTGTGTGTGCGCGTGCGCTAGTGTATGAGCGTGAGTATTTTTCTGTATGTTACCATTTGACATTAAAGCCGAATGGTCAATATATAATTAAGTAAAACGTTTATATTCTATTAGAAATATATGTCATTATTATCCCAATAAATAAAAAATAAATAAATAAATAGATTTAAATAAAAAGTCCTTGATGCAATTTTTCTAATTATGCAGTTGAGGTTCAAATGATTAAAATGCATTTTACAAATTCTCTTTACGTTAAAAAATAAATGCTATGATAAATAGTAATAATAACTGACAATGATATCAAAACAGCCTACTAAACCAATCGATTAGCAAAGTTCATAACCACATTTGTACATTGGTAATCAATATTTTGTGTTTTCTATACAAACGAGACATTTTCTAATTTATAAGCAGTGTTATTGGAGCCAGGCCAGGAGATGAAACGTAGTTATTCGACTCTCTTTTCAATTCTCACCATAAGCGCAATTCTGTTATGCCCTAACTGCAAAAGGTAAGAGTGAATATTATTGAATTTGTAAATGTAAAAACACGCATTAAAATTTAACTTGAAACCGTATTTTTAGTCGGAGGAATTCGAAATTTATTGTTTAAAATAAAATATAGTGGTTTAATTCATACCTAGAAAGTTTAAAAGTTTTTTTTAGGGTTTTGAGTTTTTCAACACAGTGAAAATCGCTAGATACATTCACGTTTTGAATTAGAGTATCTTTAATTATTTTTATTACTAACACAAAATTTTCTCTATAATTAAAATATATTATTCTTTTAAACATATTAACATTAATTATTGACTACTTTTTTCGGAATTTGCGTATTATTAATATTATAATACGGTTTTTTTTCTACGCCATACACTGTTTGCAGAAAGGCTATATATATTAGGATTTCTGCATATATATTTTTTCTATAATAAACAGCGTATTTTTAAAATCTCTTAAATCGAAATTATTTCATTAATCATTTAAAAAATATATACTTAAAGAAATTTCATGAAAATGAAATTATATGTGATTTGAATTTAATAAAATTTTACATGATCAATGAAATTACAATTTTTAATACATGAAATTACCATAATTTAAAATATTGTCACTGAAAACACATAAAAATACATCGTTTCAAACACAAATAAATACTTATCATCTGTACCAAATTTTATAATCATCCATGCACACATAACATACTTACCATACAAGAAATGCACTTTATTTTTATGATAAATTCAATTCTAACAAGAATTTTTGCAAGTGGATTTTGTCTTAGAATGCTTTTAAGGAATTCTTTTATAATAACAAATTAAAATATCAATTTTTAAAAGATTTACAAAGTATGTAACATCTTGAATCAAATTGTTTTTAGAAACCATTTCTCAAACAAATCGACTTATGCACATCCACTTAACACATTTTATGAGTAAAACTTTTCTACCAAAAATTGAACCGACTTCAAAAACTACTGCAAAGTGAAAAATAATTTTTTTACATAATAGTAACAAGATATTAAATTAAGAGCGTAGTATTTACCATGCGTATTATTATATTTATGTACATTAATTTCATTTTTTGGAGTCGGTGCCAGCCAAGCCTTTATTCTTTTAGGATTTGCATTGGATATTTAATTTTAATTTTGAAATTGGCTTGGCTGGCACCGACTTCAAAAAATCAAATTAATGTACATAAATATAATAATACGCATAATAAATACTACGCTCTTAATTTAATATCTTATTACTATTATGTAAAAAAAATATTTTTCACTTTGCAGTAGTTTTTGAAGTCGGTTCAATTTTTGGTAGAAAAGTTTATTTTTCTCTTTTTAGTTAAAAGTTAACGATTTTTTGAAGTCAGTTAATAAAAATTATAATACGTAAAAACATATTGCAAAATATACATGGATGTAAATTTTGTCAGAAGTATGGTTCGAACGCACGCTCTCTTTCCAGCATCAGAGCTTAAATCTGGCTTTTTAAATCGCTGGGTCATCCTGACTGCACTCCAATCGGCGAGTTTATTTAAAGTCCATGTTATTTTTAATTTGCGAAAAATCACCAATTTTATTTACTTTTGCCTAGTTACTAAAAAAAGTACTGAACCAATTTCCATGAAATGGAAGTGGTACCAAGCCGAAAGTAGCCTCTTTTATTTAACACAAAAACAAAATTAATCGGTTGGATAGTTTCGGAGTAATCAATGAACATAGATGTAAAAAAATACATACGCGTCGAATTGATAACTTCCTCTTCCTTTTCTGAAGTCAGTTAATAATAAAAATTATAATACGGAAAAAATATTATAAATTATACATGGATGTAAATCATGTCAGGAGTGGGGTTTGAACCTTTGCTTTCTTGCGAGAACCAGTGTTTAAGTCTGGCGCCTTAGACCGATCGGCCATTCTGATAACGCAACAGCCGGCGAGCTTATTCAAAGTTCATGTTACTTTTAATTTGCGAGCAATCACAAATTTTATTAAATTTTGCCTAATTACTAAAAAGGCCCCACCAGTGGTCGAGAGGTTCTGACCTCAAACTGGTAGACGGTAGGTGCTAGGTTCGAACCCAATCGCGACCGTCGGCCTAACCGTTCGGAGTTTTCCGTGGTTTTCTTCGAACATTGCGTAAATACGGGTTAGGTTCCCTTAGAAAGACCCCCACGGAGGGCATCCCACCCCTTAGGGCCTATATCCCATAGTGCAGATAATTGGCCGACATGCATACAACTACAACAACTAATTACTAAAAAAGTAGTGAACCAATTTCAATGAAATGGAAGTGGTAGCAATTGGAGAGTAGCTTCTTTTATTTAACACAAAAACCAAATTAATCGATTGGATAGTTTCAGAGTAATTGGTGAACATACATAGAAAAAAAATACATACGCGTCGAATTGATAACTTCCTCTTCCTTTTCTGAAGCCAGTTAAAAATAAAAATTGTAATACGGGAAAAAAATTGTAAATTTTACATAGATGTAAATTATGTCAGGGGTGGGGTTCGAACCCAGCTAAGCCAATTTCAAAAATTAAATTAAGTATCCAATGCAAATCCTAAAAGAATAAAGGCTTGGCTGGCACCGACTCCAAAAAATCAAATTAATGTACATAAATATAATAATACGCATGGTAAATACTATGCTCTTAATTTAATTTCTTATTACTATTATGTAAAAAAATTATTTTTCACTTTGTAGTAGTTTGTGAAGTCGGTTCAATTTTTGGTAGAAAAGTTTATTTTTCTCTTTTTAGTTAAAAGTTAACGATTTTTTGAAGTCAGTTAATAAAAATTATAATACGGAAAAAATATTGTAAATTATCCATGGGTCTAAATTTTACCAGGTGTGGGGTTCGAAGCACGCTCTCTTTCCAGCACCAGAGCTTAAATCTGGCTCGATAAACCGCTGAGTCGTCCTGACTGCGCTCCAATCGGCGAACTTATTCATAGTCCATGTTATTTTTTATTTGCGAAAAATCACCAATTTTATTAAAATTTGCCGAATTACTAAAAAAGTACTGAACCAATTTTAATAAAATGGAAGTGGTACCAATTCGAGAGTCGCCTCTTTTATTTAACACAAAAAACAAATTAATCGGTTGGATAGTTTCAGAGTAATCGGTGAACATACATAGAAAAAAAAATACATACGCATCGAATTGATAACTTCTTCTTCCTTTTCTGAAGCCGGTTAATAATAAAAATTGTAATACGAAAAATAAAGTTGTAAATTTTACATGGATGTAAATTATGTCGGAAGTGGGGTTCGAACCCACGCTCTCTTTCGAGAAACCGAACTTCAATCAGACGCCTTAGACCGCTCGGCCATGCTGTCTACACTCCATTCAAAGAATGTATTCAACACTTTTAATTAGCGAAAAATCACTAATTTTATTAATTTTTGCCTAATTACTAAAAAAAGAATTACTGAACCAATTACTGATTGCCTAATTACTGAACTACCTAATTACTGAACCAATTTCGATGAAACGGAAGTGGTACCAGTTCGAGAGCATCGTCTTTCATTTAAAATAAAAATAACAGAAATCGGTTAAATAGTTTTGGAGTAATCGGTGAATATACATAAAAAATATATACATACGCGTTGAATTGATAACTTCCTCTCCTTTTTGGAAGTCGGTTAAAAAAATACATACGCGTCGAATTGATAACTTCTTCCTTTTCTGAAGCCGGTTAATAATAAAAATTGTAATACGAAAAAATGTTGTAAATTTTACTTGGATGCAAATTATGTCATGAGTGGGGTTCGAACCCAAGCTCTCTTTAGAGAAACAGAATTTCAATCGGGCGCCTTAGACCGCTCGGCCATGCTGTCGACACTTCATTCAGCGAACGTATTCAACACTTTTAATTAGCGAAAAATCACTAATTTTATTAGTTTTTGCCTAATTGCTCTAAAAAAGTACTGAACCAATTTCGATGAAACGGAAGTGGTACCGATCCGAGAGCATCGTCTTTCATTTAAAACAAAAATAACAGAAATTGGTTGAATAGTTTCGGAGTAATCGGTGAACATACATAAAAAAAAAATACATACGCGTCGAATTGATAACCTCCTCTCCTTTTTTGAAGTCGGTTAAAAATACACACTGAATGTACTTTTTTATTAAAACGTTTATAATATATAGAATGATAAACTTTAAATTGTCTTGAAAAAGAAATTCTAACAATTAGCTAACATTGCAGCAATAACAAAGTAATTTCCTTGCATTTTAAAAATTTTCTATTGTAAATAATAAATTTTTTTAAAAAAACCTGAAATATGTCTAAATTTATCACGTATCTCCAACTTTCAAAGTGCTTAGAATTACATTGAAAAAGTAATGTAAATTAAATACAATTTAAATTAAATGATAAATATAATTTAAAAAAAGTTTGGGCTCTGTTTTTGTTGTTGTTGTTGCTTATTTATTTGTTTGTTTGTTTGATTGATTGGGTTTTTTTGTTTGTTTGTTTGTTTTTAAGAAAAGTAAGTATTTTAAAGTAGTATAACTTAGCCTCTTCAGTCCCTGAGTACCCAAATGGGTACATCAGTTTTGTCCTATTTTATTAATGATACTCAAATATAAATGAAATTTCGATATAAGAATAATATGTTTCGAATTCTAAGATTCGAGCTAATGAAAATAAAACAAAAATCTCGCTTTGAAGTCAAACGAGAGAAGAAATAATTCAGTAATAATTAAAAATACTGTAATAATCGCCAGTAGCGAAGAGGTTAATGATACCTTAAATATTATTACTTATACAGATTGCAAGGATCAAAAAATCAAGCCTTCATCTATAGCTCATGTCAGAAAGAAGAACCAAAATTAAAAGAAAAAATCTTACAAATTGGATTAATTAAAAAATATAACAATTCAACAATTTTTAGAATTAATTTTTTTTAAATTTCGAAATTCCAAAAATTTAATACCAAAAATCTTTAAAATATGGCCCTGTACGGCAAAAAAACTCGTTCTTTGCAAGCTATCTAAAATAAGAAAAATGACAAAACATGTATTCTTTGCAAACAGAACACAATCTTTTAAAAAGATTCACCATTTAAAACTTTTGTATAACATTTTTACGGCTTAGTTAAACGGCTTAACAAAACGTTTAGCGCACAACTCTTTCGATCTTTGTACTTGAAAAATTTAATTTTGAGGTCAAGGTCTTAATTGCTAGTCTTTTTTATGGACACGATAACTTCTATAATTCTGCTCAAATCTCTTCCAAACTGATACATAAAATCCAGGAGCATAAAATCTCGGTCAAATTCGTTAAGCAAAATCCGACCAAGGGGATGGAATAGGGAGGGTTTTTGTGAAAACCGAAAAAAACCTCATAACATCTTAATTGAAATAGATATCGAATCATTTTAAAGTTTGGACTACTTTGAAAAAGTGGTTCAAAAATTTATGCAGAACAGATTTTTGATAAAATTAAAAATGAGCTCAAGGGACGAAAAAAATAGGATTTTTGGGAGAAAAAAAAATTAATAACTTCGTCAAATATCAAGATATCAAATCCAATTAAATTTATTACAAATTTTCTTAATATTATTTTAAACTTTTGTTTTTTAAATTTTTTCATAGAAGTAAGTCTTATTGAAAAAAATTAAAAACGAAAACAAAAAGGGGGGAGAAGAAGAAATAAATCCATAACTTCGTGCGTTCATAAGATATTAAAACCAATTAAATTTATTATACATCTTCTCAATACAAACTCTTCTACAACTTTTATGCTGAGACGATTTTAATAGGACCAATACTTACAGCAAAAACAAATTTAAAAAAATAGGAATTGAAGGAAAAATCGTTAAGGGTGTACTCAAATCCAAAAGGCTTATAGTGTGGTTCATTTCTTAATTAATTTTGCTCTCAAACGCATCCAATTGGCAGGATCTCTTATTTAGGAACTATATAATGTGAAGTATTGAACAGTTTTTTCATAAAAACAGAATACATTTAAAAAATGCATGCAAACTACCTTCCGCATACTAGCATTAGAGCGTTCTGAAATTTTCCGATTCTCGTACCGTTAATTCTGTCTAAAAAATTAATGGCCAAACCTTGTATGTTTCCAGATATAGAAAAATAGCATTTCAGTTTTTGAAACATGTTAGATTCTTACACCTCTTTATAAACGTATCGATTCACCAGTGGCTATTCAATGTTAACAATACGATTTGCTAACTGTTTTCGTATTATTTTTTAATGTACGAAAACTAAACTATTCACAAATATAAACACTTCTTAATGTCTTATTTTCTCTCAATAAATATTAATCACGTTCACTTAAAATACTTGCGATTAATTACATTCTATTGAATTATTAAATAAACGAGAGATTCAATAAAGTTTCATGAATTGATATTATTAATAAAGAAAACTGTTTATACATACTTCTAAATAGGATTTACGATCATTTATCTTATATTTTATTGACAGTAATAGGCTGTTTAGAAATACATCTAAATAAATCTAATTCAGTCAGTAGTCCCTAAATAAATAATAAACTATGAATAGTGGAAACGTTGCTTTATTGAATTTATGGTGATTAGTGAATATTAATTTCAGCCTTGAGTGTTTAAAAGCTTTTAGAAACTTTTGAAGAATATGTCCATTGTCGTGCGGCTCGTATAAACTAAATGCATAAATGATTGTTATGCGCGCGTTTTAAATCACTAATTTATCGCACTATAAAACATGTTCTAAATTTCTCAATTTATATTTGTAATGAAATTCATGCTGTCAGGTTCTGAGACCACCTCTGCTAAAGCTTGGAATTTCCGCTATTTCTCTATCTTAATATTTTGTATTGTCCTGGCTGTGTACTAGAATTTTCAAGGTGACATTCTTTCTTTGTTGAAGGGAGAATTGACAGGTAATCCTGTACAGGTGGTGTGTTAGAAAAATGAGATTACTGAGAGGCGTGTTCATCCGTCAGTGATGTATGTGGATGATGACAAACAAGGGACATGTCCCTAATCAAGAAAGGAATGGGGAATGTGTCCAATGAATAAGATCCAAAAAGGGTTGACATTGAGGAAACACAGTGATTTGAGAAGAGCAAGTCTTGTCTCAGATTAGTTCAGTTGGTATCTGGGTTTCGTACCTGAAGAGTGCTTTGTGTTGTAGAACGTGAGCAGTGTGTATCTGGAGAGCAAGGGACACAGACGTCCTGGTGTTTAGTGCTCTGGGCCTAGAAGTGCAGGCCGAGTATCCTTGTGTTGGGAGATTCGAAGTTGATCTCCGATAAAGTGAATCTAACGTGCATTGAGTGTGAGGTGGAAGGTGTAATTTGAATAGTACGCAGCCAACCTTTACTATATCTAATTTAATGTTGAACCGGATCACCTATATCCGAGTTGTAATTGTATATAATTGTAAATAGCGTGTTTATTGTGTACATATGTTCTAAATAAACTGTTAATTCAGTTAATTGACAGCGTCAGTGTTCATTTACACAATCCTCACAGTGGGTGGCCGATATCACCTAATAATATCGGTGGTGGCAGCTATAACTACCACGGACTTTCTTCAAAGTTGTGCGGACTGAGAGGAACGTCCGACACATGCGGCCATCATTTATTTCATTTATCAAATGCAGTTATTTTAAACTTTAATTTGATCTAACATTTTTTTTACAATCTGATCTAAAAGTGTAATAAATTTGTTTATTTTATAATTATGTGAAAGTGACTTAAATAAAACATTGCCTATTAAGACATGAATATTTTCATTATTATCATATGGACAAATATTGAATTGAAAAATAGTGAACTATATCATATTCATTTATTTATCTTAAGTAAGAACATTTTACATTTGATTCCTGTTTGATAATTCAATATTCAATGTAAATTAACACTTAAGGACCTAGAGTATTTATAATTCGACATCTTTACGTTGACTATTATTTTGTCTTCATAATTTATATTTTTGTCATTACATACATGGACACTGTAAGAAAAGAGAAATACTGAATGAAAATAATATATAACCGCTTACGAAAATATAAAATAAACTCTTTGGAATTTCCCATGATTCCAAAAAAAAATTTTCAATAAAAACCTCAAAAAATAATGTGTTTCTTAGATTCAAAAAAGCATTCATACAAAAAACAAAGTTTTTTTCCCTGTCACTGATTTTCGGAAAATTTTCAGAGTGTCTTTTATAGTGTATTAATCAGTTTTCTCAAACCAGAATATCGATTTTGAGGATGACATCAATTTTAAATAAAAAATTTATCAGCTTCTTAGTTTTCGTATTAGTTTTCAATGTAATAAACTGTTCGCAAATATAAAGACTTCTTAATGTCTTATTTTCTCTTAATAAACGTTAATCACGTTCACTTAAAATACTTGCGATTCATTCAATTCTATTAAACTATTAAATAAATGAGAGATTTACTAAACTTTCATGAATTGATATTATTAATAAAGAATAACTGTTTATAAATGCTTCTAAGCAGGATTTGTGATCATTTATGTTATATTTTATTGATAGTAATATGCTGCTTTAGGAATACATCTAAATAAACCTAATCGTGTTAGTAGTCCCATTAAATAATCTATGAATAGTAGAAACGTTACTTTATAGAATTTATGGTGATTAGTGAATATTAATTTCAGCCTTGAGTGTTTAAAAGCTTTTAGAAACTTTTGAAGAATATGTCCATTACCGTGCTCGTGTCATATGAACTAAATGCATAAATGATTGTTCGCCTTGCGTTTTAAATCAGTAATTTATCGCACTATAAACGTGCTCTAAATCACTCAATTTACATTTGTAATGATATCATCATCATCATCATCATCATCAACCGTTTTCGATCCACTGCTGGATGTAGGTCTCCCCCAGATTTTTCCAATGTTTTCTGTCTAATGCTTTCGTCATCCAATTTACACCAGCCACTTTTCTAATTTCGTCACTCCATCTTACTTGTGGTCGTCTTCTTGGTCGTTTTACATCTCTAGGGTACCACTGTAGTATATTTGTGCTCCATCCATTGTCTTGTCTTCTTGCAATGTGACCAGCCCATTTCCATTTTAGCTGCTTGATTCTTTCAAGGATGTCAAAAACTTTTGTTTGATTTCTTATCCAGGTTATCCTCTTTCTGTCTCTTCTAGTTATGCCTAGCATACATCTTTCCATGCTTCTCTGTGCTGTTTGTAATCTTTGTATCATCCGTTTTGTTAGTGTCCATGTTTCTGCTCCGTAGGTTAATGCAGGTAAAATACATTGATTAAAAACTTTTCTTTTCAAACAAAGAGGCATATTACTCTTCAGAATAATACTGTTCTTTCCGAAAGCACTCCACCCATTTCTTATTCTTCTATTGATATCATTCATGATACTATTATCTGATGATATTTCCTGTCCCAGGTACACATAACTTTGCACTTCTTTAATCTCAGTGTTCTTGTAGACAATTTTCTTTTTTGGTGTAAATGAATTAAACATCACCTTAGTCTTTTCTAAATTTATTTTTAATCCCACATTGATGCTAGCTTCTGCAAGATCTTTTAGCATAATTTCCAATTCTTCAGGACTGTTACTGAAAATTACAATGTCGTCAGCGAAGCGGAGATGACTTAAAAATTCTCCATTTATTCTAATCCCTTTGTTATCCCAATCCAGCTTCTTGAAGATATTTTCTAAGACAGCATTAAAAAGCTTGGGTGAAATGGTGTCTCCTTGTCTTACTCCTCTTCCGAGCTTGATCTTCGCTTTTCCTTTATCTAAACGGATGGTTGCTGTTGCTTTCTTGTAAATCTTCTTTATGATATTGATGTAAGGTTTGTCTATACCAATGTCCTCCAGAGAATCTACTACTGCTGATGTGTAGACGGAATCAAAAGCTTTTTCGTAATCAATAAAGGCAAGGCAGAGAGGTAAATTATATTCTTTATGCTTTTCTATGAGTTCCCTTACTGTTTGGATATGATCCATTGTGCTGAATCCACTTCGGAATCCTGCTTGTTCTCTAGGTTGAGCCGAGTCCAGAGCTGATTCAAGTCTTGTCGTTAAAACTTTGGTGAAAATTTTATAAATCACGGACAATAAGCTGATCGGACGGTAATTTTTAATGTTTTCCTTCTCTCCTTTCTTGTAAAGTAGTATCATCACAGCATTATTCCAATCTTCTGGTACATCTGAGTTTTTGAGACATTTGGAAAATAGTAAAGATAGCCTTTTTGCAAATTCTTCTCCTGCTTCTTTGATAAGGTCAATTGTAATTCCATCTTCTCCAGGGCATTTACCTTTTTTCATAAATCTAATAGCTTGTAAAACTTCATCTGTCATCACTGGGATTATCTCTTCAGTTTCTGTTAAGATTTCTCGTTGATCGTGTACGTTGATAACCCTCTGATCTTCACATTTATATAGATCATTATAGAATTTCTCAACAATGTGTACTATTTCGTTGCTGATTTTGGTGATTGTTCCATCTGCTCTCTTCAGTGCAAAAATGCCTTTTCTTCCAACACATAACTTGCGCTTAGCTGATTTTAAACTTTTGTTATCTTCCAGAACTTTTTTAACAAGGTCACAGTTAAATTTTCTGATATCTTCTGTAATGCATTTTCTTACTGTTTTACATAATTCAGCATATTCAACTCTTGATTTAGGATCATTTTTCTTCATTTTAAATTCTCTGCGTTTTTTCATTAATCTTCTTGTTTCTTCTGTTATTTTCTTTGTTTGTTTTACTTGTGCATCACCGGCTATCTTCTTAGCAATTTCTTGTAGAGTATTGGTTAGCTTCTTGTTCACTATTGTAACATCTTGCTCTTCTTCTAAAGTTGATTGAAGTACTTGGAAACGGTTTTGAAGTTCCAAATGAAATTCTTCTTTATGTTTCTGGAGGTTTATAATATCGATTGATTTCTTTGAGTGTAGCAAAAGCTTCATTCTTTCCACTTTAGTATTTAACAGCAGTTTGCATCTAACCAATCTGTGATCGCTTCCTGTATTGAAGTTATTGAGAACGCTGCAGTCCTGAATAAGATACTTTTTATTGGTCAAGATGTAGTCGATTTCACTTGTTGAGCCATTTGCACAACGCCATGTCCATTTTCTTTGTGGCTTTTTCTTGAAAAATGAATTCATGATATACATCTGTTCACATTCTGCAAACTCAATCAATCTGTTTCCTCTTTCATCTCGCATACCATATCCATGATTTCCTACAGATAATTCACCTTTCTTCTTCTCTCCAATTCTAGCATTCCAATCTCCCATTATTAATTTTATGTAGCAATTTCCCTTTTGATGCATTGAAGCTACTTCTTCATAAAAATCTTCAATTTCTTCATCAGAATAACTTATTGTTGGTGCATAAACTTGGGTAATTTGCAGCTTGTATCTTTTGGACACTTGTATTACTAATCTTGCAACTCTATCTGATGCACTATCATATTCTACAATGTGATTCTTCCACCTTTTATGAATCAGAAATCCTACACCACTTGTTCTTCCATCTTCTGTACCTCTGTAGTATAAAACATGTCCGCTGGAAAGATCAATCTTTTCTTCGCCTTTTCTTCTTACTTCACATAATCCTAAAATGTCCCAGTTGATCATATCTAACTCTTCTTCAAGTTCCTGTAAACGGTTTTTGTAATGATATATATATATATATATATATACGTCCACCATTTATTTCATTTGCCAAAGACAGTCATTTTAAACTTTAGTTTGCTCTAACATTCTTTACAATATGGTCTAAAAGGTCTAGTAAAATTATCTGTTCTATAATTTTCTGAAACTGACTTAAGGGAGTCAGGGGCGCATTTTAAAATAAATTTTATTATCGAGTTAACTTTTTTAACTCTTTTATGATAGTTAATTGTAGTAATTGTAAACAAAATCACACATTTAAACATCTTATAATCTTTTTAGGGTTTCGTTCATCTGACGAAAACCTATTCGTCTCTGTCCTCTATCTATCTGTCAGAGAGTCCGTATACAAAAAATGTATATGCCAGAGAGTTTACATTTTGTGTACTTACTGCTGAATACCTCTTGTCACACAACGAATCATAAAATTTTGAAAAAAAAAACTATTATTTTAATTTAAATAACCGAAGAAATAACAAAATAGCGCCGAAAACCAATTTTTCATTTGTTAATTTAATGAAAAAATGTTTTTTGAAGGCGATATTAAACGAAACCATCTGTGTCTGAATCTTCGATTACACTTAACCCACTTGTTTTTTAAATTTAAATTTTAAAACTATTAAAAAAGTGGGGTAATTTAAAATCCTTATAACTCGAAATATTATTTGTAGAATTTTAATTTATTTTCATTTCAATAAGCAGAAATGTACAAGCTTTAATTTTGATTGCACTTTTTAAAATTTAAATTTGAATAAAAATTAAAAAAAAATTAAGTAAAAATTCGAAAAAAAAAAGTTGTAACTTAAAAAAAATCATATCTTCAAGCATTAATATTTTTTATTTGCTGAATCAAAATTAAAGTAAAGTAATTGAAAAAGACATGCTTCAAGCTTGAAAAGGCTATCTTTAACGGTTCTTGAGTTATAACAATTTAAACACAAGAAATAGTAAAAAACACATCATAAAGAAAAGAGAATTTTCCAAGAAGTCATTTTCATCACAACCATTGAAAGCTAGATTTTGAACCTAAACCAAAACGAAAATAATACAGGGTGTTTATAAAGTCCTGGACCCATTTTGATACTTAATAATTCATAAAATAATAAAGATAGATTAAAATTAATAACATAAATGGTTAGATAGACTCAAAAAGTTTCATGACCCTTGTCAATGAACTTCTACGTGTGCCCCCTTCGTCGCACGGAGAATATCAAGTCGATAGTCAATTTCACGCCAGGTAGCGGCAAGCATGTAAGCATCCACAGAGGCTATTGCGGTTGTAATTCTGGCTTTTAAGTCATCAGTGTTCGACACTCTCCTACTGTAAACATTGTCCTTTACAAATCCCCAAAGGAAAAAGTCCAGCGGCGTTGTATCAGGTGATCTGGGTGGCCAAGGAATTAAACATCCTCGCCCAATCCATCTTTCTGGAAAATGGTCATTCAAAGAAGTACGAACGATGGTACCCCAATGAGGTGGTGCACCATCTTGTTGCAAAAAGACATGTAGCTGAAGCTCTTCTAGTTGTGGAAATACAAAGTTTTCCAACATGTCTAAGTATCCGACTGGTGAGACCGTCTTTTCTGTAAAAAATAAAGGCCCGATGACTCGGCCTTGCATTAGGCCACACCACACGTTAATCTTTGGGGCATACCTTTCTGCCTCATGGTATTCTATGGGGTTTTCAGGTCCCCATATGTGCACATTATGGCGAGTAACAATGCCAAAAACATGAGAAAAGTACAGATATTTAGACTGGAAAATGAAATTATCTGAAATTAACCACACGTGCAGATGATACTTACAAAAGTAAAGATATTCAAAGCTGTAAAAGAAAATAAGGTACCCTGGGGTAATAACGCCACGTTAAGATTCTACCAATTTTCACGGCTCAGTTTTAGATTTTATTTTCCAAACAAATATATGATTTGATACAGCAACTCATTGACTATCTATTTAAAAAAAATAATTTAACAGATATGTATTCATAAAATGTAATGGCGTGATTTCTTGACCAATGCTATTTGGCATTATTACCCACCTATATGGATAATAACGCCATGCAAACAAAACTATGAAATAAGATGGAATAATTGCATGTAGATTACCCAATTCTAAAAATACAAAATCTACAAACTTAGAAATTGACAAATTGCATTCTAAGCTATTGAAAATGTTCTTTTTTTTGTGAACGTGTAAGAAAAATAAAGGTGTGGTATGGGGGGGGGATGAGGCAAAGGAATGTCAGACCGTGAGCTTCTATTTGCTTAAAAATAACCGCTTAAATAGAATTATTAGAAACATTGCACAGTTTTAACTGTATTTATTTGAATCAGTATTTAGGATGTAGCTCGGCTAATGTAGGGAATCAACCGGGGTATTAATGCCAAGGATTGGCGTTATTACCCCGTTATAGTTATTGCGCTGTACAGTTTAAATTACAAATTATCTCGAGAAGATATCCAAAATCTTCAACAACATTTTGAAAGTCCATGAAATGTACTACAAATTTATGTAATTAACAAAGTTTTTCCGGATAAAAAAAATAGTCTTCACATCACAAAACGTATCATGCAAATTTTAGATCAAGCGTTAATTTTAGTTGCTTGTAAAAACAATAAGACCTAAAAGTGAAACAAATTAACTTGAATCTGTTTTTTGCAATTTATATGACTCAAAACCCTTCTGCGCAGAGCACATGTGTGTCATTTACCGGTTTATTTTATAATTATGCATAATATTAGCACTTGGCGTTATTACCCCGCCTGGCGTTATTACACCAGACCACCTTATATGAGTTATTCCATCAATAAATGCCATAAGTTTGTTTATATCTTCATTATTTTATGAGTTATTAAACATCAAAATGGGTCCGGGATTTTATAAACACCCTATATTTTCTGTTCCATTTAAAATAGAAATATGATTTAAACATCATTTTAAACAGAAAAAAAAATTAGAAAAATTCAACATTTTTGTGTCCCGAACATCCTTAAATAAAACATTACTTATTAAAAAATCAATATTTTCATTATTATCATATGGACAAATATTAAATCACAAATGATAGAACTAAATCACATTCATTTCTTGATCTTACATAAGAACATGTTCCATTTGATTCCGCTTTTCTATTCAATATTCAATGCAAATTAACACTTTAGGATCTGGCGCATTTATAATAGGACATCTTTACATTGACTTTATTTTGTCTTCGTAATTTCTATTTTTGTCATTATATTCATGCACACTGTAAGAAAAGACAAATGTTGAATGAAAATAATATATAACCGCTTTCGAAAATATACAATAAACTCTTTCGAATCACCCATAATTCCGCAAAAAAAATTTGTCATTAAAAATCTCAAAAAACAATATATATTTTTAGATTTAAAAAAAGCATTCATACAAAAACAAAGTTTTTTTTCCCTGCCACTGCCTTTCGGAAACATTTCAGAATACCTTTTATAGTGTATTAATCAGTTTTTTCAAACTGTAATATCAAATTTTAGTATGATATCAAATCTCAATTAAAAAGTTTTCAGCATCCTAGTTGAAGTTCGGCATGCAAGAGTAGCAAAATAATATTAATTTCATTGTTAATGTTACCAATTTGTCATGTTTTGCTGTAAAATATGTTTTTTTATTATACATGAAAATGCTTATTTGAAAATTGATGGCATCTAAAAATTCTATAGTAGAGGTTGAAAAAACTAACGAAAATTATCTATACTATAAAAAACAAGTCGGAAATTGCATATTAAGCGTAGAAAATGAGATGCGTTCATACTTTAGCAAAGTTTTGAAAATATCCAGATCTTGGTGTAATAGTATACAATACTTCGGATACAGTACAAAAAGCGGAACTTTTTGTGTGTCTCTATAAATACTATCTGCTTTCTATTACACACGAAGTAACTTGCAGTAAACATGAGCAACGTAACCATTTCATAAAATGCGAAATATTTTAATGTAATTAAAACGCGTTCCAAACAATGCTTCCCCCTATACAATTATATGCTGGTTTATTTTTGTGTGGCCCTGTAAATTAATAAAAAAAAATTCTTTGCGCTAAAGATTGTAAAGAATGTATATTTTAGTAAATACATCATAAATGCATATAAATTTTATTATTTCCGAAAGAGTGTAACACCATAAAAATGCATTTGGAACTAATTTATCCCATTGGCCGTTATGCAACAGAATACTTTTGACTGTCCCTGTAGTTAAACTATGCATCCGATTTTCATAAAATTTAAAATGACTCGACAAATTTATGCAACAAATATATATATTTTTTTAATTTAAAGCGATTCAGTTGAGTAGTATTGGCTCAGTTATATGTGGAGAGACGGACGGGTGGACGGATTGAACGACGACTGTAATTGCTAGGTATTTAAATGACTACGAATGCACCTAAAGCTATTCGGAAACTATTATAAAAATGTGTGGTAGTAAAAAAAAACTTTGTTTTTATGTAAATGTTTTTATATAAATTTGAGAAATCTGCGTATTTAAAATGCAAGACTGTTGCAAACCTATTATTTTTGTTTCTTGTTTTCTTCCTTTGATCTGTTATAATAATAACTGGAAAATAATATAATCTATAATATTACATTTCTAATGAAACCTTGCGAGTAAGATCTCATATATTGCAGAGCTTAGGACAAAGCTGTATAAGGAAGCGTCTTAAGATTGATGGGAGAGATGTTCGGTAGATTAAAGGTGGGGAACCTAGCGGAACGGGTGAACTACACGAAAATTATTAAGTAGATTGTAATTTCTTTTGTGTGAATGGCAACGTGATTGTTTCGTTGCTATAAAATATTACTTTAAAAAGTTGCATAGTATTACGTAAGCATTAGCACCTTAGTATTAGTTGCGCAGTTTATGTTGCGCAATTATGTAAATAAAGTATTTAATTTTAGATCCTTTTTTTTATTGTTTATCCAGAACATACGATAAAAATCAACAATATTTTCTTGGTCGTAATGCATTTATGTTATTTAACTTACAAACATTTCATTCTTCATTCTTTTAATTTAAAATTCACTTCATCATATATTCGGAATAAGTTTAATTTTAAATGCATGCATAAAATGTTGTTTTATTAAGCAAACAAATATTGATCATATGTTTGTTTAAATATTCCTGCGATTCTAGGCAATAATTTTCATAAAATTGCAGATTAGAAATTTTTTTTTTTTTTTTTTTTTTGTCGAAGTCATTCAGAGAATCACTATTAAAATTTCAATCATAAATTTCAAGTTATTCTCTCGTGAAAGATGTATCTTGTTTAACAGGTTTATTGTAACAAAATATTTTGTTATAGATTTTTTTTAATATACATAAAAGTATGTGTGTTATAAAAAAAGTCGCATTGCCATTTTAATTTTAGGGCAAAAGACAACATGTTATCATAGCATTTGTGCTTTTTCTCCCGAAATTAAAATGATATTCTCACTACTTTTTTTTAATGTACATAATTTTATCAATAGTTTTTGCGTTGTTATATGTAGACAGATGGATGGACTGAATGACGAATATAGGTTGTAGAAACATTTACATAATTATGAACAGACCTAAAAATAGACTTATTTTTTATTTGATGTCCGTAATTTTCGGAAATATTTTCCCGTAGCTTTTACAGTGCATTAATCAGTTATCTGTACCCAGAAAATCAGCTTTTCTGATGCTTTTATCTCTCAAGTAAAAATTATAATGTTCAGCAAGCAAAACTCTTTAAACGACAACCATACAGAGTTTAACAGCATTAATAGTAACAATAAAATTAACATTGTTAAGTTACAATTACGTGTACAATTTCAGTTATGCAAAGATGAAAGTGTTGGAAAATTGTTTTCTGAGGTTTAAAAAGATAAAGAAAAGTTTTTCAGAATATTGGATTACTTGGAAGCGGTTGTCAGATACCTTCCTCCGTGATTGCAGTAAATTTTCCTACATTGTAAAAAGAAAAAAAATCAGAAAAATTACTAAACTTTTTGTAGGAAACTGGGATTCCAAGAACTTTTTATGTAACGGTAACAAGAAAAATTTAAGTAAAAGAACCGATTACATGAAAATTTCCTGCAATCCCAGTTTTCTAGAAAAAGTTTAATAACTTTACAAATTTTTTTTTACAGTGCAGATTAAGAAATATGTGTCTTTTTTTGCAGTGTAAGATGCTTCATTTGCAAATAATCAAAGTTAAGAATAAATTGATTTTTACACGCTATATAAAATTTATTTCGTTTCTTTTTATAAAATTGCCATTTATATTATTTTTTACTAACATATTTCTTTATAAGTACTGCAATAAAGCTTAAAGAATTATTCGGACATTTATTCAAAATCCTTTCCATAAAAGCTTGAAGGTAGAATGATATTTCTCTTTAATTTTCAAAATCCGGGATGAGAAGTCATTTTCCGATAATCAATAAAAACTTTTATAATCCTTTTTTCTAAAAGGAATTATTGTTTTCTTTTATCTGTTATATCTTTGAGCTTGTGATTAAATCTCTTTAATGTATTAAAAATCGTCGGAAACAAGAAAAATCATTCGATAAGCATTGATTATGAATCAGTTTCCAACGCTTCCAAAGCTTTAACAAAATTTTGTTATCCAGGGAAGTAAGCTATCAATGTCCATAGCCAAATATTTTTTCCGATATTTTTGAACAGCCCTGTATTTGATCTGTCGGTTGATATATAGACTATGTAATGGGAAAATTTACTTTAGCAAGAAAACGCTTACCTGGTTGAAATTTTCCTTTCTGCAGTTTATAGTAATAGATGGAATCATAATTTATTTTTGTTCAGCCCTGTAGTTTAGCTAGTACCTTTAATACACGAAAGTATTTTGTTAAAATTTAGTTCAAGCAAAAATACTCTTTAAACTACTTAAATCATATTTCCAGAAATTATCATCCAAAAGCGACCATGTATCCTGTTTTTTACGTGAACCTGTATATCATTTTGTCTATATTATGCAAACATTCCTTTGTAAACTGAATGCAGTTCATTATAAAAATGCATAACTTATTTTTAAAAAAATTTTAAGTAGATTACGCTCATATTCAGTAACCTTTGCCAGATCTTTTATATAACCCTGTATATCTAAATTGTGTAACTATTAGCATTTATATAAACTATATAATATGCATACATTTAATGAAACTTAAAAGCGCATATCATAATTAAAATTTTATTTCATCCATCCAACAACCATCATCTATAACATACAGGTCTTCGGATAGAAAACACTATTTGAAATCTTTTGTGTGTCCTTGTAAATGTTATGCACTTCGCACTATCCATGAAGTAACTCATTGTTGTGTTTGGTAAGTGGATGGAAACGCTTTTTTGTTTCGTTCCATCTAAGAGGCCAGAAGTATAGTGGGAATAAATACATCGTGTTGAATGCGGGCCAGCAAAACTCCCACAAAGACATGACAAAAAAATATCTTGATTGCACTTCACTAAGATTTCTTAATAATAAAAATAAATCAAATAACTTGAGAAAAATGAAATAAAATAGAAAGATGTTACCTGTAACTTGAAGATTGAAGACTGAGACAAAATGAAGAATAATCACTGGACACGATATTAAAATTTAAAGAATGAACTTTATTTATTTATTTTATTTTTATGAAAAAAAATGAAGATATGGTTGCTTTTCTTATAATTTTTTTTTTTATGAATCACTTGGTAAATGAGATCTATCTTAAAATTATAGATCATACAAAACATATGTGACATCTTCATCATAAAAAGGAACATTGAATTTGATGAGCACTCTCTCTTCTTGTGGGGATGCCGTCACAATGAGATTACATTTTTTAAAAATCTTCAAAAATCGAAAAAAACGTCTCTTTTTTTTGCGAGAACAATATTCTAGAATAGCTCCATACGATACTTTCGAATAAAATACCTGGATCCATTAGCTACAACTCCACGAAAGAGGGCGGTCGTCTAATAGTCAAAAAATATTGATAAGTATAAATAAATCAATACATTTTTCTTCATAAAGTTTTCAAGAAATAATCTTCGTAAAAAAATAAAATGGCAAACAAAATTTGAAGAACCGTAGTTAAAACTGATAAACCACCAGAAGGATTAGGTCGTGGCGGTAGAGGTGCCTTACTCACTCCCCAAACAGTCAACTGACTACCGGCCGTCTCTGAGGGCAGGGCAAAGAGAAAGGGTTGCTGTAATATCGCAACTCGCCAAGTTGGCAAAGTTAGAATGGGCGAAGCGAGAGGGAAAAGCCAAGCTACGTACAAATACATGGGGAAACATGAATTTAATAGCATAAATATGATAGTACTTTTAAAGAAGCAAAGCCAAAAAGGTGGCCAGGAATTTAACTGCTTAAATCACGTCATCAGTAGAATTTAATTTCATAGGCCAAGGGGAGGGTTTATTTTAACGGAAGTAACCGCCTCAGAGAATTTTGGCGAACCTTCTAGAAGAATTTAAACCGGAAGGAATGAATTCGAAAAACATTTTACCGCTTTAGAATATTCGAAATGTTACGTACGGAAGAAATATTTACAGGAGAAGGCATCAAAAGAGACGAAATCGAAATAATATTTAAAATGAGAACATTAATGAAAACTGAATGATGGCTAATAAAATAGTTGATACAATTAAATTAAAATAAAATATGGCAGGGGTTTACGAGTAACCACCACACTCATATTAAGCTTCAGCGAAGTATATCAATTTGATTACACGTGAAAACGCTTACCATAATTAAAATATGTCGCAAACTATTCCCCCCCCCCCCTTTATTACTATGTAATGGAATTATTTTGGGTTTCCCTGTAAATGAATAATAATTCTTTTCACTGCATGCTTTACTAAATGCATATTTTAGTGCACTTAGTAGATGCATATAAATTTGAATATATTTGACAGGATGTAACATCTTTAGAATTCACTTGAAACGTTTTTTTTCCCCATAGGCCGTAATGTAAGGGAAAAATTTTAACTGTCCCTGTAAATAAGCTAATCATGGTAGAAACTTCATTTTCAATAGGATTCGTGCTATGATAAACCTGAATAACGTCCAAAACTTTAAAGGCAGTCCGAGTATATTTACGAGAGTTAGAGAGCAGACAGACGGACATACAAACCAAAAGCATAAAAACTTTTAAACTTTGTTGGAAAACGTTAAAAATGTATTTCATCCATCCAACAACCATCATCCATAATATACAGTATTTCGAATAGAATATGCCATTTGAAATCTTTTGTGTATCCCTGTAAGTGTTATGCACTTCGTATTATGCATGAAATAACTCATATTTAGCCTCAGTGACGTATATCAATTTGATTATACATGAAATCGCTTACCATAATTAAAATATGTCGCAAACAATTCTCCCATTTATTATCACGTAATGGAATTCTTTTGTGTGGCCCTGTAAATTAATTAAAACAATTCCTTTCACTGTATACTTTACAAAATGCATATTTTAGCTCACTTCGTAGATGTATATAAATTTGAATATGTTTGACAGTGTGTAACATCCTTAAAATTCATTTGAAACGACTTTTCCGCATAGGCCGTAATGTAAAACTTTTGATTGTCCCTGTAAATAAGCTATTCTTGATAGAAACTTCATTATTAAAAGGATTCGTGCTAGGATAAACCTCAATAACGTCCAAAATTTTCATAAGAATCCGAGTGTATTTACGAGAGTTAGAGCGCGGAGAGACGACCATCCGGATAGATGGACAGACGGACAGGCAAACCGAAAGCATAAACAATTTTCAACTTTGTTGAAAAGTGTTAATAATTGAAAAAAGATAAAAAGTTGGTGTAAATTGTTCCAGTTAGAATTTAGCTTAGTCTTTTGCAGAATTGGATTTCAGTTATGTAGTGAAATAACAGAATTTTTTACTAATTAAACAAAAATTAATATTTTTTTATTGGCAAAAAGTACATCAATAAAAACAATAAAAAACTATTTTGGGACCACCGAAATACTTAAGTATCATAGAAATTTATAGTATAAAATATGAAAATAAAACATGTTTAAAATATTTATAAAATGCAATGCAATTTTAAATTAAGCTTACTGTTAAAATTCCAATTAAATGAAATTTAATCTAAATTAAATTTTTTAACTTTACAGATTTTTTACAGTGTATATTAATGTACAATAATGTGTAAAATAATGTACAATTTAATGTACAATATTGAATAAATATATTTTTAGTTCAATTATATACAGAAGGTGAAAAGTCCCGAAATCTTAGCAATGAGTTCGTAACTTTTTTTAAATTGAGATTTCGTTGCCTTTTTTTAACAAAATTTCATACGACAGGCAGGGTTCTCATACTTAACAAAATATATTTTAATTTTCTTTATACTATATACTACTGTTACACTTACCTGTGCGCTAAAATAGAAATTTTAAAATATCTTCGAAATTACAGAAATAATTCAAAATATGTATATATATATATATATATATATACAGGGTGAGTCATAAATATCAAAACAATAGGTTATCTTCTTAAATATTGCACCTATACCCATACTTCCAATCGCAAAAATTCATAAAAAAGGTGAAATTTTTGATAAGTTGCAACTCCATGGGGAGTCTATTTGAAAAAGTACGAAAGTTAACTTTTATACGGCCCCCGTAGAATAAAAATTCCAAATAGGAAAACTTTCCTTATCCAATCCTGAATAAGACACAAAAAGTTGCATCTTCATATCTTCAAAATTCGAAGAGTTATAGCCGTTTGAATTATTCATCAAGTTTTATGAGATTAGACACAAATTATAAAGCGCGCAATACAAAAGACGATGCTACTTCTAGGAAACGTGTAAAAAATCTATCTTTTGAGTTAGAATTTTGATTTTTTTTTTTTTTTTTTTTTTTTTGTAATGGTTAGCCTTATAATTTGCTAAGAAAATCACATCCTAAAATTTATAAAAATTGCATGTGGTTAATACTGGTTTAAATGGGAAAGCAAAAATCGTTATAAATCGAAACATTATTTATCGGATTTCAGTTTCTTTCCATTTAATTAAAGACGAAAATCTGATTTTAGTTTTGTTTCAGAGGTTTTGTTTTACAATATTAATTTTAAAACTATTAAAAACATTTATTGAAAAAACAATATAAATTTAAAAAATCATATTTTCAAAAGTAAACATTTTTTCAATTTCGCCCAGAACAAAACTAATGTAAAATAATTAAAAATGGCATGTTTTAAATTTGTACTTTTTTCTTTAACTATTCTCAACTTTTAATAATTTAAAGACAAGAAATAATCGGGAAAGAAATTCATTATGCAGAAAAACGAAATGTATTGTTTTATACGAATTGATTATTTCCAGCTGAGCGAAAAATTGCCCAGGCCGGGAATCGAACCCGGCTACTTGGCTTACAAGGCCAATGCTTTACCTGTTTAGCTATCTGGGCGATAGCCGGCTGGGATTTTTCGCTCAGATAACCTTATTGGTCGTAACATCTGGTCTGTCATTTAAAACAGCTCGCAGAATAAACCGCAGGTAATGGAACTCCATATAACGTTACTCGTTATATGGAGTTATTTATTCGTTTAGTTAGTTATTAGTCTGTTATTTACTCGTTGTATGGAGTCCCTGTTTAAAAGCATGGTAAAGTGGTGTGTCACGAATTTTGGAGAATTTTAGATTTTAATATCTCTGTGAGATTTTTAGACACGGAGATGATTTTTTTTTGTTCAATTTAGGAATGGATAAGAAATAATTTCCTAATTGGGAATTTTGCTCTACGTGGTCCGTATAAAAATTTAATTTTCGTATTTTTTCAAATAAACCCCCCATGGAGTTGCAACTTATCTTATCAGAAAGTTCACCTTTTTTATGAATTTTTGCATTTGGAAGTATGCGTCTAAAGGCAATATTTAAGGAAATATTCTATTGTTTTGATATTTATGACTCACCCTGTATATACATATAATTTTATGAAAAATAGCTAATATTTGTATTGAAGTAAAAACAAGTAGATTGTTTCACAGAGCTTACGTTCTAGTTCGGAGCTTAATGAATTATAAGGATAGCATTCTGACAAAATTTCACTGAAATATGTTTAAAAATTTTGAAATGAAGTTTATCACACATGGAAATAATCCTTATCTATATTATTTAGTTTCTATTCTAAAAGTATCAATGATGATCAATTAGTAGTTTTATGTAAAACATGTAAGAAAATAAACACTGTTTACACTGTTACACGTAGAAACACTGTTTACATTTTTCCTGGCCACATATTCACTTCTGATATTTTGCTCATTACTTCCTGTTTATTTGACTGGACATAACTCCTCTTCTGGTATTCCTAGGAATAAAATTAAAACAGAATTGTAATTGTAAAGGATTGCGCTTTTAAGTAAAACAATCGGCTACGGAAGAATTTGTGGAGATGTTTAGAAAATGTTGTATTACAATAAGATTTAAATTATATTACAACTTTTTAATACTTTTGCGCTATTATTACTTATTGCGCTTTATAACTCTTTCAGGAAAGTAACTTTTATTTTAAATTTAAAGAGTGAAATATTTGTTTAAAATAAAAGAATCGCAAACAGCGCACAGAGAATTACGCAAATCATAATTATTATTTTTATTCAGAAAAGCCTAAACATAAATAAAATTATAAAGTAAATGCATAGACATAGACTGTTAGAAAATTGAAACTTTTGCTGAATCGTCCTCCATCGCTTTTGTAGAAAAAGATTACTTCACTGTATTATGGAGCATTCACATTTGTCAAAATAGCGGTATTCTATTAAAGATGTAGAGTGACGATGCAGCAAAAGTTTCAAATTTTTAACAGTGTATACTTACATGATAACATGAAAATAGTAGCAAAAGTATTTCTTAAAACAAAATAATACCCTACTAAAATACATGTACTATTAATAATACACAAAATCTGAAAGGGCTTAATGTAGCCAGATACCTTAAATGTATTTATTAGAACAATAAAAAACTATTAAATATTACATTCAGAAGAAGGCCATTGGTTTTGTAGCTTCTACAAATTAGCATACAAATAAGAAATATATGTTGCATGATGTTGGCCTGAAATGCATGATCCCCCCCCCCCCCACACACACACACCTCCTTAAGTTTAATCTAATTTCTTTCATAATAACAAAAAGATTTTATTATCCTACTTTATCTTCATAACTTAAAAGAAAAATTCAAATTAGTTTTAAATAGAAATGAGATCGAAATAGAATATCGCATTCAAAATTTTAAAATTATGCCAAAACTGTATAACAAATAAAACTGAATTAAACAACAATTCAATTCATCAATAACACAAGTACATAAGTGTGTGATCGATAGTGTCGAGAAAAACATGTTTTAATGAGAAAGTTTATATATATATATATATATATATATATATATATATATATATATATATATATATAAACTATTTGGATTTTTTAATTCCAAATTCAAAGTAACAACTATTATTTTTACTAGAATCATAGATACTGAATATTTTAAATAAATATTCTTTGTATTAAAAAGTTTAAATATTATAAATCAATTAGCTTTTTAAAAACACTTCAAAAAATGCTGATTTATTAAAATATGTTATTAAATAGCTTTCACATGTATTTACTTACAGAAAGAGATACTGTATTTCCTGTGTTTTTGTTATTATATCCATACCATGCTAATAAAATAAAAAAAATAATACATAAAATATTTTTTTTAATCGGATTCGGCTACATTTTCTGTGGGAGAAAAATATATCAAAATCTTTTTGTAAATCATGAATAGCTTTAATATCAACACTTTAGATAATATTTAATACCAGGAAGTCCAAGCTATTTACAGAAATGCTCCAAAATTAAATTCAGAAACATTCATAAAACATTTATTAAGAATTAGCTAAATGCTATTGTTATGTACATTGAAGAAATTCTTTAACATGAAAGGTATAAATCAACCAAAATTTCTAAGAAATGGTAGGCGGTATTTATTCAGTAATTGTGTGTACGTGTGTGCATTATGTACAACGTTTAATAGTAACTACTAACAACTAAGAAATTTTAAAAAATATATTATTTTCATCATGTTCAGGTTTTTATTTGTTTATCCCACGATTGACAGAAGCATATTTAGTAATTTTATTTAGAATACGGGGACACAAAAGTTCAAATTTAAAATGTAAATCCGTAATAAAATACATGTAATATTGCCCAACGAAAAAAAAATATATGTGCTTTTTGTACGCTGTAAGACATACCACTTTTTTACCATTAACATAAATCAATATGAAATGATTAGTCACATTTTATAAGCCTAATATAAACATCAAGAATGGTATTTTATAAACTAGAACCATTTTAAATTTTTCATATAGTGTAAAATTCATCTTTAGTTCATATCTTTTTCAAATTATCGCAGAAAAAATTACTTTCGATCACATCAGAATTCGATTATATCATTAACATTTTACAAAGTCATTGACCAGTCACATCAGGTTGGAAGTTCAAAATTTGCTTAATTTTGACACGCTACATTCAGTTTTTGCACACAATATTATTATTAACACGTATTCAGATCTAAATGGAATATGCATAACACATAAATATTTTCAAGCCTTTTCGCAGTTTCAAAGTTTTTAAGAAACTGTGTGACCAAATCACAGCAACTAAATAAGTGCATTAGTACAAATGTATTAGTCCCTTTCAAGGGCGGCGCCAGAGGGGGTAAGTCGTATTGACTAAATTAATTCTTTTGGTTACGAGTCGGTTTCTGATTCTTGCAGGTTAGGTTGAAATCAATCCGATCTTTCGGTGGAAAAAACCCCGAATTTCTTAAAATAAAAATCTAAACGGATGATCTACATTCACAGGAGGATATATGAATGACTCTGTACATGTTTATTTTTCAACAAAAAAAGGTAAAATATATTCTAAAGCTTTAATCATATACTTTTTTTTAACTACATTAAATTGTGGATCAATCTGATTTTGGATTTAGTCGACGACGACTTGGTATGAAGAATTTCTGGTTCGGTTAAGAATATGTAAACGAAAATTATTTTCTCGGGGGGGGGGGGGAGGCGGGATGTCTTGGATGACAAGTAGAATGTTGCATCTTGTCGGGCAAAATGAACCTGAACCGATTCGCAGTCTGGATCAGATCGGGTTGAGCTTAATCTTTTGTCGTTGCGAGTCGGATTTCAGCTAGATTAACTTTAATTGTTTCAGATTCGGGTTGGATGTTAACACATATAGTTACTGATTTACGAGATGAAACGATCTCTCAAAAGAGTTTACAAAATTTATTTTAAGATGAAAAACTATGTATTTGAATGTTAATGAGTTTGTGAATGTTGGTTTTTTTATTTAAAAGTCAAAACTGATACTAGAGGTTTTATTTTTAGATAACTGCTTTGCAGTATGGATATATATTATCATTAGTTAGGGTTGGGGTCCGGTTGAGGTTAAAATATTTCGGGTTCAGGTCGAAATGTGGAGATGTCGGCCTCAGATTGCATTTCAGGTATAGAGTCGTGCATCACTTTGGAAATTAAACCCAATTCGACTGGCGATTTGAGTCGAATCTGGCTAAAGTAAAAATTTTTTGGAGAGGTCCGGATTGACTTCGAATCATTTTAATTTTAATTGTTTTAGCATATGGATTCGAGCCTACCTAATTTCTCAAAAGTATCTCCGAAATATATTTTAAAATGGAAAATTATGTTATTTGAATGTCAACAAGTGCATACACAGATATATTGATTTTTCTATGTGAAAAATATAATTGATACTAGGGGTATTATTGTAGACTACTTTTCCTAAATTGCGATACAAGACGGCATTTTGTTTGTATCGCTCAACAGATAGTGCTGTTTTGCTATGGTTTTCATGATTCCGGAATAACTATATCTAAAAAACTAACGGACAAAATTTAATCCAATTTCATATTTTGTTTAGACTTTCAAATAAATTAATGCTGATAAAATTTGTTATGCATCACTGAACAATGTTGTTGTTATGCTGTGTTTTTAATAATTACCGTGACATACATGAAAAGCTCTCCCCCCCCCCCAAAAAAAAAAGACAAAATTATTAAAGGTACTTCTAGGTTTTCCCGTCGACCAAAAAATTATCGCCAAACTATAAGATTAAATGCCAATAATGAATGATCGTGAATGTCACATTCAATGACATTAAATGCGTTTCACGTGTTTAAAATGTCATTAAGTTATTTTTATTTCAACTTTTTATTAATATTCTACTAAATATTTGTTTTTTAGCTCACAGGCTATCATAGCCTGAGAGCTTATGTGCCCGTCCGTTCTGTATGTATGTGCGTATGTGCGTAACGCGATAACTCATGATAAAAATATCGGATCCACTTGAAATTTTGTATATAGGTATATCCTGATAAGGCGCTTCCCTGATTAGTTTTTGGAGTTCATTCGATATGTATAAGAGGGGGAACGGGGGGCTCATGCCCCCCGTTAGTTGATATAAATGGGATTTTCATGCAGAATTAAGTTTTCAAAATTTAGATTAGGATCATTCTGATGAGGCGATTCCGTGACTGTTATTAGGTGTTCATTGAATAAGTATAAATCGGGGGAACAGGGGTTCTAATCCCCCCCCGTTAGTTGATATAAATGGGATTTTCATGCAGAATTAAGTTTTCGTTCAAAATTTAGATTAGGATCATTCTGATGAGGCGATTCCGTGGCTGTTATTAGGTGTTCATTGAATAAGTATAAATAGGGGGAACAGGGGTTCTAATGCCCCCCCCCCGTTAGTTGATATAAATGGGATTTTCATGCAGAATTAAGTTTTCGTTCAAAATTTAGATTAGGATCATTCTGATGAGGCGATTCCGTGACTGCTATTAGGTGTTCACTGAATAAGTATAAATAGGGGCAACAGGGGTTCTAATGCCTCCCCCCCCCCTCTTAATTTATATAAATAGGTTTTTCAAGCAGAATTTTCAGATTTCGTTCAAATCTCTGAATCGTTTTGGAAGTTTAATGGTTAAGTATAAAAGAAGGGGATAACTCCTTTTAAATTATATAAATGCTAAATGGGTTTTTATTAAGAATTATCTAATTTGCTCTGAATTTTGGATATAGATTTTTTATATGATAAAGCATGTCTTTGATAGTATAGGAGGTTCAATGATTAAGTATAAAAAAAGAGGAAAGGGGAGAGCTGTTTCCCCTTCTTAATTTTTTTTTCGAACGGAATTAACCCTTGAAAATATAAGGCTTTAATGTACAATTAGTATTTGTAGCCTGTGAGCTCAATGCCATCAGTTTAACTGGGCAGTATTCTTTATTGTTATTTAAAATAAAAATTATGTCAACATGTATAAGTTGGCTATTAGTTTGGCGATTTGTATAATTTGGCGAAATTGGTCGACGGGATAACCTAGAAGTACCTTATTAAATTTGTAAATAGAATTGAAATGAAATAAGTATCACGTAAAAGGTAGGCAGGCACCTTTTTAAATAATTTTCTGTTTCATAGTACATTTATTTTATTGTTAAAAATCTGAAGTTGGTAGGTGTGCCAGGAGACCGTGAGAGCTATTTTTCAAAAAATTAAACACGTAATTTTATCAAACTTTATCATATTCAGTTAGTATGACTTAGAGATGAGATGGACTCAGCTCTACTTTCATTTTAGACTTCGGGCCCCGCGGGCTCGGGCCCATTCTTTCTGAAATCTGAAAAATATTTATTCATGCATAGATGATGAAGATACTCCCTCCCCCTCTTAAAATTATTTATTGTTTTACAAGCCATTTCAACGCTATTAATCAAAATGAAAGGGGGACACAAATCGTGTTTTTGTATTTTAATAGTTGATTACAGTTTCAAAAGAAAATTAGTGATGCTTGGTGATTTATATCTACTGCATTTCCGGTGACGATCTATTGATGAGGCGCCAATTAAAACGAGCAGAAACAATAAATTAATTTCTAATTGGATTTTTCTTTGTGATAGAAGATATTTTTTAATACGATCGTTTTGTTTATTTAGTTAGTTATATACTTATGTATAACACTTGGAGAATGATTTCTGTTTTTTTTTTTTTTTTTTTTTTTTTTGACTGGAAAATTGAACTTTGCAAATTATTTAATTGTGCACTAATCTTTTGAAAATAGCATAGTGATTATTTTTTCTGTTTGTCATCGTGAACTCTGATTATGCTAAGGATTTCCCTTCGTAAGTAAACATATCTTTTATGTTATTCTTATAGAAAACAATGGATCAGTGTTTTTCTTTCCTCTAAAAGCATCGGACCTTTAAGATAGGTGTATCAACGTTTTATTTTTTGTTGATTTTCAGGTTCACGTTAATCACATGGAATTGTTATGAGAGATGAATTAATTATAGTTAAAAATGTACACATTTTATAGGAAATTGAAATTTTTCTTCAATTTTCAGCATACACATAGTAATTTCTGCAAACTTTATCCATTTATTCATTACACTTCTTTAATGTGTCCATCAAATTTTCTTGTTAAAGGACAAAAATTCGGGAATCCTTTCAAGGGTGTTTTCAACTGCTCTGCTCAACAAACGCAAAAAGTTTTGACACATTTAGAAATTCATTTTTTAGCGAAAAGATATAATATTCGAAGGCCTGACTATGGAAGCGGTTTCAAATCGAACTCAGTTTTCCATTTTATGATAACAAAATTATTTATCGAATTATAAGCTATTTTGATCACGTGATCACGCGATTTTCTCCCTTTTGTCTTCCGGTTTTTCAGCTTTCGTCGTAAAATGCAGCTCGAAACGTCAACTTTGATGGCTTGTTCAAAAATATCTGTTGCGTATTTCAAAAAACAAAAAATTGAGTGTGATTAGATTCTGAATAACAACATCTGCTAGTTTCACGCAATTCTGAACAAAAATAAACTAAAGCTTACATCATAAAGTTACCCTTTTTTATTTAAGAACATCCTTAAATATGAAGTACATTTTTATTTGATACCAAAGTACTCTTTTCATAAGATTGGATTAATTTTTTTATTTAACATTAACTTTTGTGTAAGAAGCTTTTGAAAATGAGGTGTCATATTTGAAACATCAGGAACTTTTTTTTTTCTTTTGGTATTGCACTCGGGCTCTGATCACAAAAATTCTTTCGGACTCGGGCTCCAAAAAAAAAAAAAAAAAAAAGAGCCCGAACTTATCTCTAATATGACTGATATTTTAATGTATATCGCTTTACATTTTGGTGTTTTTTTTATGCTGTATTTTTTTTTTTCGAAAATTTTGTATCTCTGCACCTTTCTTTAAGTTGTAAAACTAGTTAGTGCATTTTGTATCGAAAATGTTTTTTCGATCTATTTTGTTTTGCTCAACTCTTGTTTTAGTGTTGTGCTTAAGATGTCCCAATTTTGATAAGCAGCGTCAAGTCTTTTCTCTCTCTTTTTTTCCTCTTTTTACAGTATTAGACCTGGCGATTTTATTTATTCGCAGTCGCTCGTTAAAACATTCTTCCCAAGCACATTCCGCCTTTATTTAAAAAACATACACACACACACAAAAAGAAAATAAAAGAAAGAAAGAACCAGTGAAATGTTGTTTGGCCCTTTTTATTATTATTATTATTATTATTATTATTATTATTATTATTATTATTAAACGTGGAATGTTACAACGACATAACCCACGGAAAAAAAAGATTCTTACCCTACACAGACTGAAATAAATAAAACAGACTCCGGGTTCGGCAAAAAGCTGTAGAAAAAACCTTTAATGTATATCCTGCGAAGAATAAATTTCAGGGCCGGCAGATCTTTCAAAAAATAAAATTTAGTCCGAAACTTCAGATAAAATTAAGTCCGACCCGAGTTTAAAGAAAGAAAAATTCACCGAGCTCCTGCTTCTAGATAACTCACGATAGAGATCTGCATTGTTCGGATCGGGCCTGTTTTCTTTTAGGACACTCAGGCTGAGCCATGACTGATTTTCACTCTTTTCATGGCTTTACTACTTTTTCGATATCGAGCTAAGATTTGCTTCATTCTTCATAGGACTGCGCGGGTTTAGATTTTCAGCCCGGTTTCGATCCAGCCAGTATGATAACCATTCTCTCGGATCTAACTGGTCCGTTCAAAAGTGAGTAAAATTTGGACCGTTTCAAACATTTTTTGCAAAAAATGTATATATTTTTTATAAGTTTAACTCGTCATTATTCTACAATTAAACTTTAAAATTTATTATTTAAAAAAATAGCAGATTTTTGGGTAATAAAATTTACATACAGTAAAATCTGTAAAATAGAACCAGTCTATGACGTATTCCTGTCATAAGGGGACTCTTCACTCACTTGAAAATACCCATTCCTTAATGTTAAACCAATGGGGGGGGGCTGTTTTCAAATTTCACGTTTAATTTCAATATTTTTAAACGATTTTTTTGCATTAGATAGCTGAGCTCAATCTTCAATGTGACTACTTTTTCCTTTTTCAATTTTTTTTCAAAAATACTTCCAGTTTCAAAACCGGTTCCGAAAGTGAAAATAACTTTTTAAAAAAATTCAACCGAAATCGAAAAATTAAAAAATAGCCACATGTTAAAGAGCAAGCCCAGCTATGCTACGCAAGAAAAAGACGTGTTTAAAAATATTCAAATTTAAACGAGAACTTTGAAAATAACAGGTCCATTGGTTTAATAATTCGAAGTGGGTGCTTTCAGGTAAGTTAAGAGTCCCCTTAAACGCAAAATATGTTGATTCAAAATTAATATAATAATACATGAAAAAAGAATACAATACCTGAACACCTGCTAAGAGGGCAATTTGACCGTAACGCATTTTTTTCCTTTCGCTTCTATGCGATTTCGTTTTAGAAGATTTTACTGTGTAGCTTTTTTTCAGGGGCGTGCGAAAAAAAAGTGCGCTAGAGGAAAAGTCTAAATTTGGCGCCCCCCACCCGAACTTTTACTTGTAACAGGATAAAAATGACGTTGGTAGTATACATTTGGCGCCCCCTAAATTTTCGCGCCCGAGGCGACCGCTGCCTTCGCCCCCCCCCCCCTTTCGCACGGCGGTGCTTTTAAGACTCCGTTACATGAAAATGGTCCGGCCGGTATAATGGTTACGGTGGTCGGTATAATGAAATAAGCATTAACGATAACTGAATGATAACTGAAATATTTACATACAATATTTCATTAAAAATAAAGCTGCCTACAGCACTTCTAAAAAAAATAATAATAAATAAATAAAGTTTCATTATTTTCGATCAGAACTCCTTGTGCAATACAGTTTACTACCATATTGAAGTAAAAATTCATGTTTTGTAGAAATATAGTCGGGTCAGACCGATAGTTAAACTTTTTTAAGGGGGGGGGGGGGCGGAGGTACTTGCCAGAACGTATAATCAGGGCAATTTTTTTAACTTTTATACCGACTGGACCATTAATTTATTTTTTTATGAATCGAGTCGGCTCTGGGCCAGAAATTTTTGTCCATGCAGTATTTTAGACCCCGGTTCAGCACATGGGAACCTCTAAATTATACTATGAACTTGCCCCCCCCCCCCTGTCGGGGATACAGTGCCCCCCCCGGTCGGGCAAATTCTTGCGCCGCCCTTAGTCCCTTTGTTCTCATAATAAGTGCTGTCATATTAGATTGGTGAAGAAAAAATTTGTACTTCGTTTATTGTCGAAATTTAAAAGCAAATTCATGTCATATGATGAAATTACATCGTTATAAGCTCCTTAAATTTCGGTCAATGAAAATTCTTGATTTAATTCATCATTCAATCATGAAAAGTCATAATTTTTTTTTAATTAGCATTATTTTTCCTTAATGCTGCCCTGCTTCTGGATTCCCGATATAAATCAATTAAAATAATTATAGCCAAATACATTTTGGAACAAAACAGAAATAACTCTATTAAAAAAAAGTTTTATTCAAAATTATTTTATTATAACATTTAATGTATGCGGCAAACATAGGTCAAAAATGATTTCAGAATTGAAAGTGGTACGTGATTTTGCTATGTTTAATCGTAAATTAAAAAATCACCTGTGCCTAACACATGTTTTCTTTTTTTCTGTGTTCATTTATTATATTCGTATTTATACATTGAGCTATGTATAATGATAGATTGCAACATCTTTTAATAATTTCGGAGTCTGATCCAAGATATGCATGTTTCAAACTGGAAAATATATATATAAGAGAATGTATCTTCTTTCTGTATATTAGGTATATTTTCGATTAAACAAAATTTCCGGCATCAAAACATGTTCAACTTAGATCGGACTCAGGAATAATTAAGATATGTTGGTATGTATGCTATAATGTACGCATACAGAATCAATATACATTCAGGATGCATTCATCTCATGATCTACATACTTTCTTACACTATACTCTTACTATAACAAATATTTATTTATTTTTATTTTATTATTATTATTATTATTATTATTTTTACTTTGAAAACATTTAATTGCTGGAGAATATTCAGCTACATTACATTAACCCTTTATCTATGGAAGGTACTTATAAGTATCATTAAAATTACTTATCATAAAATTCTTTTAATCCGTCGATTAGTTGCAATACTGCTTAGAATGAGTTACAGATACATTACTTTATTTTGTTCCAAAAGCATTATTGGTTATACAAAGCAAAAATATTTTTAAAAGGATGATTTATTTTTCATTTGTATCTTTTCAGCTTTCTTGACGTTGAGGGGGAGAAATGGGGATTCTTCAATTCAGAAATATTTCTATATTAATAATGTAAGAACATCACATTTGTCCTTTTTATAATTCAACAAAATATTATGGAAACAATAAAAAAAGGTTTGAGTGGGGTGATAAATATTGCACCAAATCCCTGTAAATTCAAATTTAATTAATCCTTCAAATCTTTTAAAATTATTCAAAAATTGATTAAATGATTATGTAAATCTTTTAATTGAGTATAAACAATTTACGTAAAATACTTTAGAATGTAAAATTTTTATGAATTCATAATTAAGGGGTAGGGGTAAATGTAGATAAAGGATTAAATGTAGTTAAACATTAGTTCCATTTATTATATTTTAAATAAGTGCGTTGTATAATAGAGTTCTAAAAGCATTTATTGCTATTTCATTTACCGTAGCGAATAAATGCCTCAAAGAAATCCTAGATAATATACTATAGATAACTTTCATCCCTAGATTGAGTTTCTTACTGTAGGATGCGTGGTCATTAACCGAGTCGCCCATTCACCTTCCCATATAATGATCATCAATAAATGAGATTTAATGGGAGTTCATCATCTTGATGCCCTGGATGACGTTTCTTGAAAAATAAAGAAAGAAAATAAATATATTACAGACATTATAGATATCTATTGATAATGGTTATAAAATATCATGTCTGAAAAAAGAATTTACGCTATAGAAATCCTTTGGTTTAGTACTGAGTTCTTTGATTAATTATTAACAATTATTAACTTTGATTAACATCATAGAATGGAAGAGTGTCTTGTTATGTACATTCACATGAAATTGTTCTTTATTTAAAAAGGATCTAAATTTCAAAAATTCCCGAAGTGATAAATAAATTGTCTGAAAATACACAAAAGACGTGAAATATAAAATTTGAAAAACATTAAAAGATATTAAAAATATCAAAATACCAAAAAATATGAAAAATCATATGAAAAATAACACACATGCTCATAAATTAACGATAATCATCATGTACTTACGATACCAGACGTTTTCTAAGAAGTCTATATATATATATATATATATATATATATATATATATATATATATATATATATATATATATATATATATATATATATATATTACGCTAACGTATGTGGCACAAAAATCACGATTATTCGTTAGTTGTTTAATGGCAACATCCAAATGAAACACATCTTATAGGTTACTATGCAAAAGTCCTTTGGTAAGATTTATGCTGTGGTAAATTGGATTTATTTATGTTTTGTTCTTTCGCTGCAACTATGGAGCTTCAAAATATAGTTATTTTTACTTTTTCTGATATTTTTACCAGAAAAAAAAATAAATAAAAGTCATGATTTTTAAACTTTTCAGTTTCATATTAAAGTTATGTATTATAAATGAAATGAATAAAAGAATTATATTATTATATTTTAAATAATTAATAAAATACGAAAAAATGCCACGGGTACAATATTTGGCGATTATTATCTGCGCCGAGCTTGCATAAAAATACTGAGTTCTTGATTTATCAGCACAGATGTCATATATGCACCACATTGGCGCTTTATTTTTCTGACGCCAATTTGGCAAAAATTCCTTTTTCAAATACCAGTTACATACATATCTTTTAACTAATTTATATTATTTTAAAAAAGAAATAATAATTTAAAAAGTTTAGTTAATATTTATAGAATAAAACCATTTATATCATTTAAAAAAAGAAAATAAAAGCAAACAAACAGATTATTAATAAATAAATAACAATAGCCGGATTATCATATGAGGCTCATATAATTCCCAATTTGTTGCAATCGCGCCAATGAGATAAGCATATGGCATCTGTATCTATTTTTTTAGAAGGATCTTCTAATTTGGCAGAAAAAAATAACAATTAAAATAAATTATGAATACAAGCAATATGATTTAATGCTTAGTATACATTCAAGGATACCAAACTGGTCACAAAAGGCGTTTAGTATTTCGAAACTTAGTTGCACTTTGAAATTCTCTATTTCTCTTTCATTCATATTTATGTATGTTTTAACCACTGCTGTGAATTCATTTTAAATTTATTTAATTACTTATTAAGTGATGTTGTCAACTGTTTTAGATTGTATTACTTGCAGTCAACAGATGATCGTGTTTATATGCTTTGCACTGTTATGAAATGAGCTCAAATGCATTAAAAAAAGTTATCTATGTTTATTTTGAATTTATTTTAAAGGAGCCATTGTTACTTATTTTTGTCACTAATTTGTATTATTGGTTGTCTGTAATCGATTCCATTATGTATTTTCCAGTTAACCGCAACCTATTAAAAACGTACAGTTCAGAGTCTTTTGTTCAATAAGTTTTATCAGAACATATGGAAAATTTTTGGCTAATTTCATTAATTTTGAAATATTTTTTATATGAAAGAATCAGCATAAAAAATGATTCGATATATAATTTCTCTGGCGAGAAAAACATTCAAGAAACTTGTGATGTACAGGCTGTTCCAAAAATAACGATCCATTTCTGTGAAAACATTAATCTATTTATTTATTTCACAGATGTTTGAAGAAATGCTGACCTCAGAAGAAAGGATAGCCATCCTTTCCTGGAAACTGAGTGATAAAACATATGAACAAGTGCTAGCCATCCTTTCCTGGAAACCGAGTGATAAAACATATGAACAGATGCGTCAACTGTACCATCGAAAATACGAAATACAGCCACTATATTCTTAAAATTTTTGCTCCAGTCGGAACCAAATTTTGGTACTCAGTAGCTGCCACCATACGCTGGTGAAATTTCGTACCAACATTTGGAGCTTCTTATTCCAACTTCGTTCCAATTATTGGAGCTATTCTTCAACAGGAGCTCAGAATATTAGTTCAAGATTTCACCATCTCACAGTTTCAGCTATTGAGCACCAAAATTTGGATCAAACAAGGAGAAGACTTTTAACAGTGTATAAGGGCCAATATCAGGTTAATTGTGAACAAATTCAAACGAATAGGTAGCGTGGAGGATGAAAAACGTCCTGGATGACTGTCAACATCTGACGATATCGCCAAGAGCATTCGTGAGGCAGTTGACAGGAGCCCACGTTCACAAGTAGCTTGATAATGCACTGCTAAAAATTTTCCCCTAGTTTAAATCAAATTTTGGTGCTCAGTAGCTGCCACCATAAGATGATGAAGTCTCCTACCAATATTTGGAGCTTCCTATTTAAACCTCGCTCCAACTATTGGAACTAAGCTTCAATAGTGCCTCAAATGTAGGTTCAAGATTTCACCATCTTACAGTGGCAGCTATTGAGAAACAAAATTTGGTTCAAACCAGGACAAGACTTTTAACAGTGTGGAACTTGTTGGTGGCTGTTTTCCGTATTTTCGGTGGTATAGCTGAAGCCTCTTTTCATATGTTTTGTCATCCAGTTTCTAGGAAATGATTGCTGTTTTTCGTCTAAGGGGGGCATTTGTTCAAACATATGTGAAAGAAATCAATAGTTTTCAATAGGGTTTTCATTAAAATGGACCGTAATTTTTGGAATAACCTGTATATTTTTCAAGATATACCCCTCGAAAATGTGATGAAAAATACACATCTAAACGTATAATTTATTATTACAGAGAATAAATTTCAAATCACTACATGCACTTTTCTTTGCGTCATAAAAAGATTGGCGAAGTGAAAAACCATAATTAACATTTAATTATAGGAATACCTTTAGCACACAGAATGGCGAATTAAGAAATGGACAAAAAAAAAGAAACGGACATGAAAATTTCCAAATGACTATTTTTGCAGACAATGAAAAGATGATGGCAAAAATAAAGCATTTATTATTTCAAAAGAAATCTCTTAAGTCAGATACAGCATATGTATTTGCATTTGTAACCTTGCATTTTAAATTCATATTTTAAATGACTTAATTTTTTTTCCTTTGCGAAAAATTCTTACACCGATCTTGAAGAGATATGTGAGTGTGCGTGCATGTATATATGAGTCCGCGCATGTACAGGAGGGGAAGGGTTTATTATAAAGATAAGGATCATTACATGATGTAGTTAGATATTATTATTACCACATGAATAAGGAAAATAATAAAGAAGATTCAAATACAAGATCAAAACACCGATAATATGAATAAATTTGTTTTTAAATAACTAATGTTTTTTAAGAATATATTTACTGACTAGTTGCTTAAAATATTTAAATACAATACATCTATATTTTTTTCACATATAGAAAGACTTCTCAATACCTATAAAGACGTACTAGAGAGTAATAAACCTTCATTGATTCAAATAAATTGATTATTGCAATAATTATACTGCCTTAGAAATTCAAAACAAAGTCATGAAATATTAATACCTGTTCGTGCTATGTTTGCAAAATTACTCAACATATGAAATTTCTTCTCTTTTTCTTCCTTTTGTCTGGTGTATTACAAATATATTATATTTTCGCGTGTTTAATACATTAACTGCTTATTTTGGTCATGAAAATAACGAGTTTGCTTGTAAATAACAATAATAAAAATACATTTAAAATATGGAAACACGTTCTTTTTCTGTCACTAGTGTTTTTGTCTGCATTTTTCCTTGTTTATAGGTAATTTATGTTTATCAGGAATGTTTTTTTATTTGTGTAACAAGAACAAATATTCCATTTAGTGTTAAATATTTAAAAAAAATTTATTGCTTAAAAATATCTTTTATTATCATTGTAATGGGAATTTTAGGAATATTCTGTGGTGATTATTAAAATTATTACTGACTGTCTCTAACTTGACATTAAGTACTTAAAAATGTTAAATCAATATCCAAATTTACATTTGGCATAAAATCGTACTAGCATATAGCAGGACATTGCACTAAATTTGCTTGTTGCTTTCCATCCATGTAAATTTGTTTTATAATTATAACAAGATGTAATTCTTAAAAATAAAAATATATTTTAAAAATGCCTATTGCAATTCTAATGCAGGTCATATTTATGATTATTTTGTAATATAGTTTGTAATTATTTAGCCATATATTTTAAATATTATTGTGTAATGAATAGAAAATAACTCAGATTAATCAGGATTTTGCAAGTTCTCTATAAGACTATTTGCTTATGAAATTAACCCATTTAATCCTCGTACTCATTTGAGCACAGTAATTGTTATTACGCACTTTACAAAAACAATTCGAAATAAAATCTTTCTAAGATTCTTTGATTTTCGATGTGAGTATACTAATAATTTTAAATTAAAAAAAAAATGTGGGTAGTCATATTTTTTTATGATTTAGTATCAGTTGTAAATTATTTATCAACAGATCCTGAAAGTAAGTACATTATTATCATTTTTTTAAATCTGTTTGAGAAAGTAGAGTTTTAAACAGTGATTTTTTATTAAGTATACTATAATAGATAATATAAGCTAAAATTTATGCATAAAATATTGAGTACTAAAATTTTACACTTAGTTTTATCTTCCTTAAAAATTTCGTATCTATGTATATATATATATATATATATATATATATATATATATACAGGGTGTCCAGTAAATGACTGACCCTCTTTGAATGTAAATAACAAAAAAAACGGTTTGAGATAAAAATGTGCGGCTTGCTGCACTGTTATTAGAATATCAATAAATTTTAAAACATGCACTTTGTTAACATAGTATAATAATATTTAAAATAATATCTCAGTCTCACGACAGTTAAGTATAATACAGATTGTTCAATCATAAATATTATATTAAATTTCTTTCCAACCAACCTATCAACTATTTCTAAAGATGAGTCGAGGGTCGATTCAACATATAGATTCAGATTCGACAACATATAGATTCAGATTCGGCCGAAAAGCTCATACCTATGAAAAGTCATTTCTGTATTTATAGCCTGTTGCCGTCAGCGCCATATTTTGGCCGAAATTCCAACTATATTAACAAAGTGCATGGTTAAAAATTTATTGATTTTCTAATAACAATACAGCAAACCGCGCATTTTTATCTCAAACCGTTTGCTTGTTATTGAGGTTCCAAATTGGTCAGTTATTTACTGGACACTCTGTATATATATTTTTTTTTCACTTATATCCTTGTTTGTCTTATTTTTAATACCATAATACAGAAAAATACATTTTTGAGATTTTTTCATTTCCCTTGGGCCTTGAATGAGTTAAAAAGAGACATTTAATAAGTATAAGACATTTAATAAGTATAAGACATTTAATAAGTATAAAGTACATTAATATTACAAATAAAATATAAAAGTACCGCAGATGTTCCAAGCTTTAAATAAACTTCTCATCAGTGCTTTACTAATCAAAAACAAAACCTGAAACATCAACAATATTTATTTATTTATTTGTAATATTAATATACTTTTTTACTTATTAAACGCCCTACGTTAAATTTATCTGTCCTCCTCCCCCCCCCCCCCCGTCATTTTAAATTCTGATCTAATGGAATAAGTTTAGATTTATGAAATATTTGCTTGCCATTCATTTAAAGTAATGTCATTGTTTTATAATGGTAACAGAAATAAATATAATAATAAACGAGCTTTTAGTTGTAATATGTTTTATTATTTTCCTTCAGTTTTTCATATAAATTTTACGTTATAAGGAAAATACAATATAATCTGTTCAATAAAAGCTATAAAAATCTTATGAGATTAAAATTGCGTCAAATACATGAGTTACTTTCTTCTTAAAATCTGAATAATGGTAAATAAGAGATTTTTGTCAAAGAAACTAATGTACTAATGCTTGTGTATATAGCTGTATAAATTTATATGTTTACATATGTATGTATAAAAAATATAACAATGGATAAATCAATTCATACACAAGGATAATTATATCAACTTTCCAGATACAAATTATATAAAAAAACATAACTGGGATGAACTTATACAGGGTGTCCGAGAACTTCGTGTACAAACTTTGAGGAGTGATAAAGAATATCGTTTGGAACCACAATTACATAGGAACGCATAGGCGGAAACGTCATCCTAATTTTTAACCCTTTCACAAACAATGGTATGCCTATGAAACTACAAAAATTTTAATACAAATTGAACATTGACACCAGAATTTTAATATGATTTTTCCAATTATTATATATGTGAAATGTATTTTTTTTCTTCTTTGCAAATATATTTTTCCGCGATTTCTGATGTCATTCATATTTTTCCACATATTAGCAATTTCTAATAGCTACTAAAATACATGATTTTAAAGAAACATAATTTTAAATTTAATTAAAAATTAAATCATTTCTTGTACCTTTTTTTATGTTTAATAAAGCGTTCTACCGTGTTTTCCGCATTGTGTCAAAACTATGTCTTAGTGTTTCTTTGAGCTTTTCACGGACAAAGCACTTCCATTGCTAAAATGTGGAAAAATATGAATAACATCAGAAATTGTGGAAAAATGCATTTCCAAAGAAGAAAAGCCAGACATTTCACATATATAATAAATGGAAAAATCGGATTAAAATTATGGTGTCAATGTTCATTTTGTATTAAAATTTTTGTAGTTTCATATACAAACCACTGTCCGTGAAAGGGTTAACAAGACGTTTCCGCCCATGCTTTCCTATGCAATTATGGTTCCAAACGATGTTTCCTACCACCCCTCAAAGTTTGTACACGAAGTTCTGGAACACCCTGTATATGATGCTTATTTAAGAACATGAGCAAATGCTTCTATAGCAATACGACAAATAAATTCTAATAACTAAACATATTTGCCTATTGCAAATTTACACCATAGAAATAAAAATAACGAATAAGATTTTTTTATCTCTTTGGTCCTGACGTTCTATTAATAGGACACGTTTTTCATTCAGTATTATTTTATCTTAAAAATTATTTTTGATAATTCCAGCACCTATTAGTGATATCAATATAGGTATGTCTATACTTACTATTATAACTTCACTTATGCTTCTGCATTTAGTAATAATAATTCTTCCTTAGACTATTGCTATATGAAAAACATGCACAATAACTACATTTGTCAGATTTCGGTAAAAAACACATTCGTTAAATTTGAGTAAACTGTAAAAATGTAACGTCTTTCTGTGATTTTGATAGCTACTTTAAATTTTGCTAGCGTAGAAGTAATTTTTTCAAAATTTGGAAGAAAAAAAAATGAGGCCCAAAAGTGTTAATCTGATAAAATGGTATGAAGTGACATTTCCATTAAGATAAGAAATGAATACAGAACTCTATAAAAAAAAATCAGGGTGACCAATCCTTAAAGTCCCATAAGCTGTCCATGAGCTGTAAGTATTTTATCAAACTTCTTTTAAAAGGTTTCTAAAAGGATTTTTATTATTTGTCTTTTTTTTGGGGGGGGAGGGAGGGGGGAATTGATACCTTCCAAAAAATATGAAGTCAAAGGGGAAAGAAGGTGAAGTCAAAGAAGATGTTCGTTTAATGAAAGTTTCAATTTTCTACACTGAATACACTATAAAAAAAAATTATAAACTTATTCCAAGGAGGAGAGGGGAGGAGGGAGATGTTACGAGTTGCGTGTGTTACTGTATGTGAATGTTCAATATTATGTACAGTTTACGAATGAAGCTATGCTGTTACGAATGAAGCTATGCTGTTACGAATGAAGCTATGCTGTTTAAACTTACATATTCCTTTACAGCGAGGAAGATAGATTTCTAATTGTTTTCTAAAAACAGTGAAAATAATCAATATTATTTCTTTTTTTTAGATAAAAAAATATATTTTGTAGTTAAAAATAACAATGAACAATGAATTCAATGATTGATATATTCTGCAATATTCTATGCACTCTGTGATGACTTGAAACTACAATCAAATGCACTTGATTTATAAATAAATGTGAGATTGGTGCGAAACACTCCCCTCCCTCCCCTCGGAATATGTTTTTAATTTTTTTTTACATGTTGCACCACACGTAAGAAGTTGAAACTTCTTCAAAATATGAATCACATCTTGTAGTATTTAAAGTGGTCACTCAAATATTTTCATTGATTCTTAGTTAAAATGTTCAATTAAAAAGAAGAAAAATTTTATAGAACTCTTATTTTTGTTGAAAAATTCCTGAAAACATTATCCAGTATTCGTATAATAATATTATAGATCCTTTTTTCCCTTGAAATCCGACTTGTAGTTTCGGTAAAATGCGCCCTTTTTCAATAGGGGCATTAATGGTCATAACCCCCCGTGGACTTGAGGTATAAGCTTGAAACTGGGGAGAAAATCATTTATTTTTAAGAGCTATTGATTCATGTAGATCTCAACATGGTTGACTCAAGGACATATTTTACAAAGAAACCCGACTATACCCTTTGATTTTAAATATATAATTTATATTAAAACCAATTTGAATATTATTTTTGACAATATAGCATGTAATTGTTACTTTTCGATTTGTATTTTCAGAAAATAAGTTAAATTTCATTCCATCCAAGCGTAGAAAATTATGTACATGAAACTTAAAACAATTTATTCTAATGCTATTATTATTCTCAAGCTAACTATTCAAAGTAAATTATAAGGCATTTTACGCAATTTTTGGAAATATTTCTTTAAAATGGCATTTGGTATTTAATATAGATTCATCTTAAATAGATAGCGAGTTATAAGTATTTATATTTTGACATACATACTTTTCCTCTTTTGATAAATTTGGTAATGGATTACCAGCAAATAATCAAACTTTTATCAACACAATAATACCCGCATAAGGGATAATAGTGATAACCATGGTAATAATCATTATCCTTCCAGGGAGTACTAGAAAGAAACCCAGTATTTTGATGGCCTATTATAATAGAATTGATTCTTGAAAGAAAATAGCTATTTGATTATCAGTACTGTAATACATAAAGTTTTAAAAGAATTTTAAAGACTTCTGATATATTTTATTTATTATATGATGCCTTACTGTACATATTGTCATATCGTCATCTGAAAATAATAAGGTTCTGCCTGTGTTTTCGAAAAAAATGCCTTATCGATGTAGAAAGGTTCAATTTGTATCTATGAGGGCATTTTTGCATCAAAATGATGCTATATGAGGACCCCAGAAGCCAAGGGGTACAAGTGACAAAATTTCGATTCGGAGTAAATTGAGTTTAAAGATAATTGATGTTGAATTGAAACATCAATAACAATTAAGTGAATTGAAATAGGAAATTTCTGCTTGTTGCATTCTGGTCTTTGAACTCTTATTTCAATAACTGTTAAAAAACAAAGTACAATTTTCTTTAAATGTATAATTAATCAATATTGTTTGTTTTTCGAAAAAAGTGGTTTGCCTCTATAACTCAGCAAATAATAAGAAAATCACTTATATTTCTTTACCTGAAATGAAAAAAGCATATTTTTAGGTCGTCTCTGTATTTAGTTTATTTTTTTCAATTTTGTCACTTATACCCCTTGTCTTCTGGGGTCCTTATATATAGTTCACATATGATATTACAAATATATTATGACGCTATTTTAATCCAGAAATGCCTTCATAGATTAAAATAGAGCATTTCTATAGCGATAAGTCATTTTTTTCAAAAACACAGATAGAACCTTATTATTCTCAGGTGACGATATGTAGTGACAGTAATTAGCTTCAAACTTAGTTAGTTCTAAAATATTAATTTTGATTTATTCAAAGTAAACATGCTGTTGCACCAATGCACGAAATTTTAGCAGGCAATTTTTAATAATCTAAAAAAAAAAAAAAAAAAAAAAAAAGATTATGCAACAACAAATCTGATCATTTCATTCAAAATCAGAATATTGAGGCTGAAATTCCTTAACTATTGAATAATATTTCTAACATAAGTGGGCAATGTTTGTGAGGTTAAAAGCAATATTTGAGAATAACAGCAATATTTGAATGTTCTCAATTTAAAATACTATAAACCTCATAATGAAAATGAACCATTTCTAGTTATATCAATTATGAATACAAGACACTATAGAAGAAGGTTAGGGTGACTAATCCTTAAAGTCGCATAAACTGTCATGAGCTTGAACAGTAAATATTTTATCATTTTTTTTAAGAAGTTTTATTTTCTTTCTTTTTTTTTCGGGGGGGGAGGAGGAAGAGGATGGCGGAGAGAATTTATGCCTTTTGAATACATGAAATCAAAGGGAAAATGTTAAGTTAAATTCCTCTCTATCCAAACGTAAAAAAATATGTACTTGTAACTTAAAACTCTTTATTCTAATGCTGATACTGTTATTATTCTCAAATTAACAAGTCAATTAAATTATAATTCATCGTAAGTAATTTTTAGAAATAGTTCTTTGAAATGATATTTTGTTATTTAATATAGATTCATTTTAAATAGATATCGTGTTATACATGTTTATATTTTGATATATATTCTTTTTCTCTCTTGATAAATTTGATAATGGATTACCAGCAAATAATCAAACTTTTATCAACGCAATAATACCCGCATAAGGGATAATAGTGATAACCATGGTAATAATCATTATCCTTCCAGGGAATACTAGAAAGAAACCCATTATTTTGATGGCCTATTATAATGGAATTGATTCTTGAAAGAAAATTGCTATTTGATTATCTTTACTGTAATAAATAAAGTTTTAAAAGAATTTTCAAGACTTCTGATATATTTTTTTTATTATATGATGTCTTACTGGACATATGCAGTAACAGTAATTAACTTTAAACTTTATTTTAAAATATTATTTTTGATTTATTCAAAGTAAAGGGGCTCTTACATATATGCATGAAATTTTAGCCGATAAGTAATTATTATTACCATTATTATTAGTAGTAGTAGTAAATAATCTACAAAAATGATTCAATACTATGCAATAAAAAATCTAATCATTTCATTGATAATCAGAATATCTAGGCTGAAATTTCATTACAAATGAATAATATTTGTAACACGGGGGCAATGTTTTTGTGGTTAAAAGTAGGTTGAATTTGAAAATTAAATTGGACAAAAATTATGACTATCCTTTATTGTTAATTCAATTTGAAAATAAAAAGCTCATAATAAAAAGGGAACCATTAATAGTTTTAACATTCCTGAAAAATTATTAAAGGAATCTCTAACAAGCTATACATTGTTAATATAAAATGTCATCAGAAATGCTGAAAATTATATCTTGTGTTGGCAACATGGAAATCTGGAATTCAGTATTGTTCGGACGCGGTTACTAGCTGATAACAGTATTTGCCATATTCTCATAATATTTAACATAAAGTTAGATAATTTAACCTTATGCTCGTCTGTTAAAAGAACATTCGATTTATTGTCAATATATTCACAATTCCAAATAATGCCTTAAATATCATTCACGTTATGAAGTCTTGCTAAAGATTAATTCAATCTAAATAAATACAGTATATAAAAGATCTCACACATTTTAATTTTTAAGAATTCTTAAAACAATAAAGATATAAACAAACAAGTACAACTGATGTGTACATAATAATTCAATATTTTCTCTTATAGTGAAAACGTTTCAATAGATAATTTCCTTTTCCTGTTCGAATATTTTTTACTGGTTTTCAGAAACTGTTTAATGTAAGGTAGCGAATAAATTGGCAAAAAAAAATTGTATTTCCATTATAGGTGCAGATTCACGGTCACCAGTCGCCATATGGTGACTAAATGTTTTGACTTGGCGACTAATTTTCGGCGTCTAAGTCGCAATTCATTGGCGAATTTTGTGTTTTTCTCTCGATTATTTACAGAAAATCGCGTTTTTTTCGCAATCTTTTGACGAAAATCGCGTTTTTCAGTGATCTTTTTTAACAAAAGTTGCGCTTTTTCAGCGATTGTTTGAAGGAAGTCACATGGTTTTTTGTGATCCTTTGATAAAATTAGCTTTTCTTCTGCGATCTTTTGACGGAATTCGCGTTGTTTCTTAATTTTTGTGAGAAATTACGCCTTAGTGGCGACTGGAAACTTTGGGTTTAGGGGAACTGGCTCTTTAAAAATTTTAGGAATCTGCATCGATAATTTCCACGATTCGAAGAGCTTCAGTTACCTGTCATTTGGCAGAAAGATTGTGCATCATTTCATTGGAGGACCATCGTCCGTACTTTTTTGCATGGCCATTTCGCAGGAAGAAATATGTTCTACCATTTCTCAGAAGTATGTTCTACCATTACTCAAATATTGGCAAATTTTAAATACACCAATTGCTATAGCAATTAGTGATACCGATATTACCAATAGTCAACAATCAGCTAATACAAACAATATTGGACTGTGATTATTTTAATATAAGAATAGTTTTAGTATTTCTGTATTATTATATAAATGTCTTGTTATTAGAATTTCCTTTTTATACATATTAACAGAGCATGGGGATAAAATTATGTATAACCATATATGGAAAATAGATCTTTAATAATTTGTTTAAAATATTCGTTAATTCCTTAAAAACGATCTGCAGTATATTTGAAAAACTAACACAGGCAGAATAGTTGAAAATGCTTTCTTTTCTTGAAAACACACGTGTGCTTTGGCGCCATCCTTAATGTATTTCCCTTTAATGAAAGGAATGTATAAACAACATCTATAATACACATTATTTTCAGAATTCAGTTCTAAAGGTAATTTAAAAACTTCAAAAATAAAGTACAAGAGAAAAAGAAACTGAATTAAGGAAATGTATTTTGACCTCCAACATCATGAAGATCATAAATTATTTTCAAGTATTCTTTGATTTTGAAAAGAAACTACATTTTAATTTAAAATTGGAATATTGTTATTCATATTTCTAATATTTTATTTGAAATAGCAAATGAGAATGCTTTTTTAAAGGTGAAAGGAAGGAGATAATAACTGTAAGTAAAATATGAAAATTTAGTTATTCTAATTCAATAAAAGATAGTTTTAGTTATTTAAAACCCTCTAAGCATCTTGTAAGAGTCAAGGAACTTTGCGGGCAAACTCTACTGCCCTGAACTGACTCTGTCATGAACATGTTCGGCTGTGGACAAACTCTATTGCCTAGTACAGACCCCATTGTTTTTCGTGAACGGTCGCGGACAGAATATTTTTCTAAATTTAAGTTTCTTTGGAGTTCGAAAAAATGGCAACGGCAGAACTGAAGAATAAGATTCTAGAACTTTCGACGACATTAAGTGTGAACAGTAAACTGTAGTGTGATACATATAGATATGTAACAGTGATTTTTTTTTTTTTGTTAAATAGTAAAAGTACGCGTTTTGCTTTGTGATTTTGTGTCGCGATAAATAAAGATGGAAAATGTATACTGTGTTGTTCAGTTCAAGACTTCATGTGTGAATAATCTTCTACAGATTATTGTGTTTTTAAATGAATTAATCTACGGACCTATACAGCGGGAAGTTAATTCATCTTAATCGCCTTTTTTCTGTCACACAATTTTTCAATTAACCTTTTATCTACGGAATTATTTATCAAGAAATTGCTTCCCCTCAATAATTATCTTTTTTTAATATATGAATACAGGAACTTTTCAATATTATAAAAATGTGAAATTTAGACATGTGTTTAGATGCGTTCGTAAATATGTAAATGCGTAGCACCTATAGTCGTCGTTCAATCCATCCATCTGTCCGTTCGTCTGTCCCTCCGCAAATAACAACACAAAAACTATCAACCTGATTGTTTGAAATTTAAAATGTATCATTTTTATGTAATTTTATCGAGTCATTTTACATTTTATGAAAATCGGATAGTCCATATGTTTAGTTCAGTTATAGTGACATTTAAAAATAATCCGTCCGTCACATTACGGTCAATGGTAAAAAATAGTTTCAAGTGAATTGTAATGATGTTACATTCTTTTGAACATCATACCATTCATATGCATCTATGAAAGAAATATATACCAAAATACAAATTCTGTACAACCTGTGGTGCAAAGAATATTTTCTATTAATATACAGGGCCACACAAAAGTATTCTATTACATAATGGTATAGGGAGAAACATTGTTTTGAGTGCATTTTAATTATATTAAACTATTTCAGATTTTATGAAATTGATATATGTTGCTGAGGTTTACTAAAAGTTAATTCCTGTACGACAAAAAACATTTAGTATTTACAGGGACACACAGAAGATTTCGGATACTGTATTGTATCCGAAGAACTGTATATTTTAAAAACTTCGTTATAGTACGAATGCATTTCATTTGCCCCATCTGACGCTCAATTTCGGACTTGCTTCTTTAAAACTAATTAAATATATCACTAGTATAAATTTGTAAAATATTTATAAAATTAGTCAGATTAATTATTCTAAAATATTCTTCTAACAATATCACAAATCTTATAAAACCAATTTTTTTAATGTATTATCTTAAAATGAAAAACTTTTGCAGTTAAAAATGTTCCTGGGACAAGAAAAAATCTATTTCGGAAACATAAAGATCGGTATGGAAAGTTGGTAAACCAAGTAATAAACATATAAATATACTGTATACCGAAGGTGGTTATTAATTTAAAGACTCAGCGATACATATAGTATGTATATTAATCGACCAATTAATTTAAATTATTTATATTTGTATGCTTATTAATTGGTATATCAACTTTCAGTAACAATATTCATGTTTCCAACGATTTTTTTTATTTCTTTGCTCGGGTTATGACGTTGTACTTTGCTTTTGCGTTTATCTTGAAAACTATAAGTCGTACACATACATATACAGTGCGTGAAAAAACTATAAGTACAGCAAAAAATATTAACTTTTTGATAAATTTCGAAACAAATGAAACTTTTTTTATATAATATGCAACATCAAGCTGAAAAGGTAATAAAAAAAATCAACAAAATTCCGCTGTCAGTATTTTATTATAAAACAAAATAATTTTGCTATTTTTGCTTATGTAAAAACTATAAGAACACCAAAGAAAATTCAATATTGTAAACAAATAAACAGATATATAATGTGGTATGCACTGACCTATGAGTTTCATGATTGCAAATATTCCATCAGTCCTCGACATCATTGATTTTTAGTACAGTTTGGGATTGTTTTTGTACTATTCATCTTCAATTGTTGATATGAATTCCGATTCTGAAGAAAAATAGTTTCCATTTTTATAAGCTCACCTTACTAGATATCCCTAAGAGTTATCGATAGGATGTAAATCAGGATTTATCAGGGCCATTGCAAAGCTTCAATATTTTTCTAATAAAACTAATTTTTTTCTCACAATTTGTGTCGGTAGGTGTATTATCTCGCTGTTATATCCATTTTTTATCCTGTCAGAAGTGTTGCAACAGATGAAAAATGGCCACAAAGAGTTTGTATATGCGTCTTTGAATTAAATTTTCCTGAAAGATACATAAATGACACCACATCGTTGAACGAAAAGCAGCTTCATGTTGCAATGAATCCGCCATCTAACTGATATTTTAATAAAATCTCTTTTTCTCTATTTAATTGATTTTTTCCGATGAAAAGAAATGAAACTTAAATGGTCCTGATGACTAGAAATATCATTGGAATGATTTAAGAAAAGAAAAGAAGATTTTATTAAAATATAAGTTAGATGGCGCATTCTTTGAACGATGTAGCGTCACTTTTATATCTTTCAGGAAAGTTTAATTCAAAGACACATATACAAACTCTTTTTGACCATCTTACATCTTTTGCAACACTTCTGACAGGACCAAAAACGGATATAACAGCGAGATAATACACCTAACCACACAAATCCAGAGAAAATATTTAGTTCTATTAGAAAAATATTGAAGCTTTGCAATGGCCGCTCGTAAATCCTGATTTGCATCCTATCGATAACTTATAGGGATATCTAGTAAAGTGAGTTTATAAAAATGGAAACCATTTTTCTTCAGAATTGGAATTCAGATCAATAATTGAAGATGAATAGTGCAAAAACAATCCCGAACTGTATTAAAAATTAATAATGTCAAGGACTGATGGAATATTTGCAATCATGAAACTCATAGGTCAGTCCATAACACATTAAATATCTGTTTATTTGTTTACAATATTGAATTTTCTTTGGTGTTCTCATAGTTTTTACATAAGCAAAAATAGCAAAATTATTTTGTTTTCATAATAAAATACTGACAGTTGAATTTTGTCGACATTTTTATTAGCTTTTCAGCTTGATAATAGATATTATAAGGAAAAACGTTTCATTTGTTTTGAAATTTATCAAAAAAGTTAATATTTTTTGCTATCCTTATAGTTTTTACACGCACTGCAGTTCTCCGGGTATTTTCTAAGTACTCCGATAGAGGAATCTTTCTATGCAGAATTTGGATGGGTTTCATGGGGCTTCTACTTAACGTATTGCAACTGATTTTTTTTAACTACTAGAATTGCAAATATGCAATTATACGCATTTTTTTTTAGATAAACATTGAATTTATAAAAATGTTTTTTTTAATATATTTTATTTTTATTTGTTCGTGTTGTCTTGTCTTTTCATAAACTAACTTTTTTTAATTTTTATTTTAGCCAACCTTCACTAGACGCCTTTTGCAATGAATTTTTGCCTGACGATTACAAAATATATCAACCACCAGAAAATTTCGGTAAGTTCGTATCCACTTTTTTTAAACAAACATAAGAAGTCATAAAATTTTAGTTCTACCAGAACGTTTATACTTTTAAATGAATTAACTGTCGACATTTTGCTTAAAAATAATTTGTATTTTGGCGATCCTCAAAGAAAGTTTTTGATATTTTGGGAAAATAAATGCATGAAAACTTTTTTTTTTAATTTTATACAATTTAAAATAAGCCTCATAAAAAATTATTATTATTTACTGAGTTAAATAATAAAATTTGTCGATTGATAATTTAAAACATAGTAAATATGTTTAAAAGTTTTGCTTAAAACATTATTTTGCTTTAAGAACAATAACTTTCAGATTTATAAGAATTCATACCGTCAGTTTTCGTAACAGCTTGCGTTCTATTAATTATGTTCGCTTTTTTTCCAATGGCACAAATTACATATTGCAGGAAAATATAAAGTTTGTCTTAAAAATGTCTCTAATGATTCAGAATAAGATTGTGAATTCATAAAATTCTATTTCTGACTAAATTTTGTCTGTAGCTATTTAAGCTTAGAACTAATCGTAGAAGTGAACTCGTCTGCCATATTTAAAAACCGAAAATATGGATAGTTAAACAACTTTTCTACTTTAAATTCTAAGATACAGCTTGCCCATAAAACACGTATTTATTATTATGTATTTCGTATTACATTGAAATTACATTCGTATTACATTATTTACGCCACGTAACATAATGTGCAGCCAGTTTTGTATGTTACTGGTATAAATAATATTATTATAATAACAACAATAATGAAAAAAATGAGTTAATAGCAAACCATGAAGTAAAGCACCAGTTCCTATCCGAAAACCTGATTGAAGCAGCATTATGCTTGATCGGTACTTTATATGCTCTAAGATACTTTATATTCTAACGTATTTACCCGCTAAAGTTTTGAGGATGATCAACAGGAGATGCATTACTGATTTTAGATCCGTATGGATGTCACATATTTGCACATAAAATCAGTGTATCTTTGCTGAGTTCAGTAAATAGGAGAAATGCGCCGAGCCGTTTGATTTTTCGTTTAGCATAAATATAAAAATTGGCAGTAAAAAGACTCACACGGAGTCAATTGTCTGCCGCTATGAAATAGAATTTTGTTAATAATATAAAAAACTTTGTAGTTTTATTTCTATCTATTCTTTTTTCTAAGAAGTGATATGTTAAAGCAGCTCGACCAAAAACTTTACCTTCACGACCAAATACTGACAAAGCTCCCAATACTGCGGTAGTTTCATTTAAAAAATATCGAAATCGAAGCAAGAATCGGAAGGATGGTATCTGATGGAAGTTCCGACCTTTCATAGTTAAAATCAAAGTTTCGTTACATCGCTAAACATATGCTACAGTCTCTTTCTATAACTTAGAGAAGAATCCTATGCAGTGACACTGTGTATGCAATGAAACAAGGTCTCTTTTAAAATGACGTTTACATCTGTTTTACTAGATATTAAATTGTTCGGTGATATTTTGTTTGGAGTATTCTCCGACCATATTTCAATTGTAACTATTGTTTTTCTAGGAATTTAAGAAAATAAAATATACTTTGAACCTAAAAGTTACTTATTCAACTGTGTTGCAGATCGTATATCCAAAATGAAGTATTTCAGTTCAATAAGCATATATATGAAGCGCTACTTCTGCAGTTAATGCCAAAGACTGCATTCTAACAATGCCGAATGAAGAAGTACATAATCAATGTTATTTTCATCAAATCAACGTAGTACATAGTGAAAAAATGTCTAGCTATGTAGTTAGGCTTTGTTTCAATAAGGTTCAAATTTTCATTAGAATTATATTCACTCTATAATGAAAAAAATGACTTATATTATACTTTAACATGATTTTATGTCTCCGAGACATGAGTCTTCATATATTGGGGGCATGTTTTCACCATACCACCACATAGACATAGAAGCTTAAAGCTACAATTCCTCGATTTATCAATGTTTGCTTGTTTTAAAGCATTTCAAATGTAGCATTTGCTACATAAATGCCCAGAAACCCGAGCACAAATACATTACATATCTGATTGATAAATATGTTGGTAAAACGCATAAAAAAACAATGCTGTCTCAATACGAATCAGGCATTGTCTTATTATGTACTCACTGTGTCAAATTCTTCTCTATTAAAATATTGACACTTTTCACCATTATTTCAAAAAAAATGAGAAACGCATAGAAGAACGTACAGACTAAAATGGAAAAACAATTTCTTATAAGAGGCCTATAAAATATCCCATTGTTATCATGAATCTATACATTAAGACTTCGAAATAAATTGGTTCTTATTAAGGCATAAAAATAATATTTCCAAAATTTGCTGAAGTTTCAAAACATTCTAAATGTGGCCTTCTGTATATAGATTTTCAGAAATCCAAGCACAAACATATTATATACTGAATTTATAAATTTGTCAGTAAAACACATAAATAAAAAAAAAATATTACCCAGTTAAACTGATGGCATTGAGCTCACAGGCTACGTATAAAAATTGTATATTACAGCCGCATATTTTCAAGGGTTAGTTCCGTTCGAAAAACAGATTAAAGGGGGAATCAGCTCCCTCCATTTTCCCGTTTTATACTTAATCCTTGAACCCCTTAAACTAATCAGGGATATGATTTATCCTATAAAAAATCTGCATTAATAATATTAATCACGGAAGCGCCTCATCAGAATGGTTCTGTATCTAAATTTTGAACAAAAGCTAATAATTCTGCATGAAAAACCCATTTATATCAATTAAGGGGAGGGGCATTAGCCCCCCGTTCCCCCTCTTAATACTTATCCAATGAACACCTAATACTAATCACGGAAGTCCTTATCAGAATGATCATACATCTAAATTTTGAACGAAAACTGATAATTCTGCATGAAACACCCATTTACATAAATTAAGGGGAAGGACATTAGCCCCCGTTCCCCATGTTATACATATCGAATGAACTCCAAAAATTAATCAGAGAATCACCTTATAAAAATATACTTATATCCAAAATTTCAAGTGAATCGGATATTTTTATCGTGAGTTATCGCGTTACGCACATACGCACACACAGAACGGACGGGCACATAAGCTCCCAGGCTCTTATAGCCTGTGAACTAAAAACCAATGCTGTCCCATTACGTACATACTATGTAAGATTCTTAACAGATTGATTCCCATTGAGCTTTAAAATAATAATATCTCTAGTTTTACAGAGTTAATAAAATGAAAACACATCGTTGTAGAAAGCTGATATTTTCCCACCACTCAAAATAAATAAATATATAAATAATCTTGGAGAAAATATCCCTTATCAAAAAATAAATTTAATTGTAATTTTGTTTTCCGGAGCTTGCGTAACATTAAATTTCATTTATTAGAAATTGTAAATGATAATAAATCTGTTAAAAGGAAAAAATATTTCAAAATTATTAAATTGATTTTTAATTGTTTAAATGGAGTCTTGATAGATTCTTTTACCTCTATATCCGAAAATCTGATCGATCAAATAATTGAATTTGTGTGTAATTTAGTTATCAGGGTAAAAAGTAATATCATAACAAAATCCTTCTTTTATCTTCTAAAAAATGTATGGGGAAACACAACTATGGTAATCAACTAGTAAATCTACAAATTAAAGGCTTCAACGTTAGTTCAGGCACTTTTATTTTAATCTCATTTTACATAATATGTAATAATCTATAATCTTCAATCGATTTTCTTAGATAATATATCATCGATGTGGAGCCATTAAATAATCGGACTGACATCATAAAATTTTTATTCATCACCAATTACATCAGAAACATTATCGCCTTCAATATATATTGTCCTTGGTTATCGCACATCTGAATTTTCCACTATGCAAATCACTTGCTCTGTCAGCTTGTTGAAAGTCACTGCCAATTTTTTTTCGACCGATTTCATGCTGAGAAAGTTTGCTTCCTTCATCTCCGATGTAAAGTTTTGAAATAATATAGAAGTCGCATTAATCCAAGAGCCGACAGCACAAAAACTTAAGGTATCAAGCACAGGAAAAATACCTTTATTTTATGGAAGAATAGAAATAGGGTAATCTAAAAATCAATGTCAAGGTGAAATGATGCATAAGCCAAAAATTTACACTACCAGTGATTGACTCGTAGGTTTATTATTGTGTTTGTTTCGCAATCAAAGATATGAAAACATGGAGGACTTAGAGCAGGAAAACACAATGATAAACTTACGATTCAACCACTAGTGGTAATAATTTTTAACTTATGCATCACTTCACTTCACACAGACATGGGTCATTATATTCCCCTGTTTCGATTATTTCATAAAATAAAGGGTTTTTTTTTTCTTATGCTTCATACCTTAGATTTTTGTGCTGTCGGCTTGTGGACTACACAGGGTTACTTTGAGTGATACAGTGGATTATACAACTCGGGGATGGTATTCTTTTCCCAGAACGATTTCTCAGCCAAATGGGAATAAGCTAGTAGATTGTGCTGGTAGTATTTTAAATATTAAATATTTCATTCACAATCTGACAAATACTTTTTTTATCGATTCCTGTCTACTCAGCTTTAGCTCGTGTAATCATATGACTATTTTTTCGGACCAATTGAGCATACTTTTTTCGTCCGCATTTGAGTTTTAGGGTCGTCAAAGACACGTATCGTGTTCGGTCCCTCTTTGAAACTTTTAAACCACTCAAGAACATGAGTGTGTTACAAATATTCATATCTATACACTTCCATAACCTTTTGACATACGATAAACGTGAGAAACTTCACAAGAAACTCGAGGACGAAACACTTAATCCTTCAGAACACTTATTGTTTTTCCGGCTCATTTTTCACTGGCTCACGATTCACTCAGCATAAATGCCATAGTCATATGCCGTAGCCGTTTGGGTGCGTCTTGTTATGTGCCAAAAGTGCGGAAAGAGCGATAGCATTCATCTTGTTTTATGCTAAAATTACGGAGAGGGTGATAGCGCTTCTATGTTTCGTCTTACTTTGGTGCATTTAACACGTTCGCTGCCGCTTACGCGAAGATATGATAATAGTTAATGCCGCACTGTTGAAGTAGGTTTTTCCCAGAAGCCTATACTTTTTATAACAAAGAATCAGTGAAAGATTTCCCCGTGCCAGCACGTGACTGGCTATTGGACATCACCCCACATCACGTGCTGGCGTGTGACTGGCTTCTTAATGTAGACGCCATATCAGGCACTTGTGCGTGAGCGGCAGCGAACATGTTAAGCTGGTTGCACTAGCAAAGCGTACTATTTCTGTGTCATCGGCTTACAAATACTGTTTGTTTTCGAAATTAAAACACGATCGCATTTTGGCATATAGCCATGAGATATTTACCTCACTCAAACGGTTAGGCGACAGGTGACACTGGCAATCAAGTAAGAGATGAGAAAGATACAACTTAACCCTTTGAACGGGGAGCTGACACAATGTCCAAGCGAGCTAGCAGATCCCTCACAGGAGATACTGCCGCGATGAAATGGTTAAAACCTTCACAAAAAACTCGACTGCACCACGCTTTCTGCTTGCTGATGACAGCATGAGTCCAATTATTTATTAGCCACATTTCTTATGTTAATCATTATTAAATATTTATTAATGTTCTATATTCAGCTAAAATATTTATCTTAATGGTTATTTCGCTATGCAGGTGTAATAATTGCAACCTATTATCTCTTGATTTATAAACATTCCATATTATTGTAACACTCCTTTTACTATTTCATTTGATTCGAATAATATTGATAAGTGGTGTTTTTATGTTGTTTCATTTCTTGTAATGTTTTTTTTTTTTTTTTACTTCTTTTTTTTCTATAATTATAATCTATATTTTTTTAATACTCTGTATTTATTATGAATTTTTTATTGGCATTCCATTAGTATTTTAATGATGTGAAATTCGAGAGCAATCCATTACTAATTCCATTTATTTTCATATGTGTTGTCGCTATTGATTTTCAATTTGAATATAGAAATTTCTGCTTCATCGTTTTCTTTATCCGAGCAGAGATCATTTGCAAATTTCTTACATTCAGGAGTACTGAGTTTGATAATGATTTTTCACAATATAATTTTCGATTTTTTATTATGTTGTATTTTCCTCATGTTTTTAGAGTATGTGTGGTTTCCTCCTTTATATGTATGTGTACCAATGTGTATAACAGTATCGGATAGGAGTTATTTTCTAACGCATTCTGGTAATTTTTTGTAGTGTCGGTTTTAACTTGTGCTTCAATGGCTTATTTTATTTACATATAAAGCTACCAAAACTTCAAAAAATCGAACTTTTAAGGAATTTAATATATTATACTTTATTTCTTGCAATGATGTTCTTGATTTACATATTCTATTAATTAGAACTGTTCTTTATTGTATTTAATCTATAAGAAGAAAAACAAACAAACCAAATTAAAATTTCTGAAAACAAAATAGTAACAAATCATATTATTATCGTGAATTTACATGAAAAGGAATTTGGAAAATAATTAGTGAAGAAAAGGGGTAGTTCTAACATTTGAATATCAAGAGAAACCTATTTCGATAAAATCATTTAAAAACCCTATAAATTACTTTTAAATTCAAACGTTTTCTCCAATATTTATTGGATAAGCTATGACAGACATTTCAATCTCCACCATGATAGTTAACTTATTGATTTCCACTCTGCTTAATAATGGCATCTCTAGCTCTAAAAAGTCGATAAGTTGGAAAAATCGTATCGTAGCGAGTTGATTTTACTTCCCCTACTTCCCCAAGACAAAGATGAAAAAAATCGACAAAAAAAATTCCTTTACAGAAAAATTAATTGTATTTGTGAATTTTTTGTCTAAACTTTTGTAATATCAATAGCCCATTTTTATAAATAATTTAAAGTAATTATAAGTAATTTCCAATTTTTTCAAAGAAAAAAATGTTTGTACCTTATTTAAATAAATTTTAACAAATTTTAATTGAACACTCAGTGTTTAGTTTCCTCTATATTAATAAGTCAGAAATTGTGTGTCAAACGTGACAAACGAGGGGGCATTCGTACTATAGCTAATTTTAAAAATATTCAGAATTTGGTGCAATAGCTGTTGCATTCTTAAAGAAAAATTGCATAAATAAAAAAATTATTACCATTATATGTATTAAAATCAGTAATACTGAAATATTATAACTCTATCTTTAAAAAGACGTCATCAACATGGCAGCCGAGAATCATTACCTAGCGTGAGATATTATTGAATTAATAACATATGATATGGTTTAATAAAGTGAAGAAAGCTTTTATTTTATTTTATTTATTATTATTATTTTTTTACATTTTAATTCGATTTTTATATATTAAACTATACTTTGACTCTACAAAATTCTTATAACGATTATATATATTAAAATTTAAACCATTCGCTTGGTTGGATTTTGTGTTGTTATATGTGAATAGATGGACAGAAAATTGGATCAAACGACGACTATAGATGCTATGTATTTATATAATGACGAACACATCTAAAAATGAGAGTAATTGAAATATTTTTTATGTAAACAAAAGTAGCTTGGAGGTTGAAAAGCGATATTACAGGATCTTTCTTCCATCGTCTTAAAAACGAGTGTGGAAATGAACAGGCACAATGTTAAAAATTATTTGTAATATATCTACAAATTATAGACTTCTACATAAATGTACACTTTTATTTTAATCAGTCTTTATACTATACGTAATATTCTATAATCCACAATTCGTTTTCAGTTTAGATATATATGTATACATATATAATTACATAAAATTTCACGATTTTTAAGCTATTGCATAGCTTTTATCGCGGGTTTTGAGCGCGGCGACCGAATGTAGAAATTCCATAACGAAAAAAAACCTAACACTCGGTTAACCATCATTTCAGTTCGGCAGACTTCGGCATGGTATTCTTCGGTAAACTTCGGCAGACATTGACGCGGTATTTTTCAGATATTTAGAGGATATCAAGTCTCAAACTTATATTTCTTATTTCAGTTACTATAGATCTATTTAATCTATAAGAAGAAAAACAAACAAACCTACAAAAACAAACAAAATAAACATTCCTGATAGAATGTGTATAGAAAAGAATCGTCTTAAGATAAAACAAGGTAGGATAATGTAGCTTTTGGTAATTGGAGACCCGCCCAATGGTGAGGATCGAAAAATTTAAAATGCTTATAACTCGCGATCTAATTTTCGTAGCGCGGCCAAATTTTGTTTGAAAATTTACTATGAGACAGTGTTAATTTTTGGTGACAGGAGACCCCCACAGTGAGGGTCGAAAAAGTTAAAATGCCAAAAACTATATGTATATTATAAAACTATATGTATAATATATGTATACATTTATAATTACATAAAATTTCACGATTTTTAAGCTATTGCATAGCTTTTATCGCGGGTTTTGAGGGCGGCGACCGAATGTAGAAATTCCATAACGAAAAAAAACCTAACATTCGGCTAACCATCATTTCAGTTCGGCAGATTTCGGTATGGTATCCTTCGGTAAATTTCGGCAGACATTGACGCGGTATTTTTCAGATATTTAGAGGATATCAAGTCTCAAACTTATATTTCTTATTTCAGTTACTATAGATCTATAGTTTCAAAATAAACATTCCTGATAGAATGTGTATAGAAAAGAATCGTCTTAAGATAAAACAAGGTAGGATAATGTAGCTTTTGGTAATTGGAGACCCACCCAATGGTGAGGATCGAAAAATTTAAAATGCTTATAACTCGTGATCTAATTTTCGTAGCGCGGCCAAATTTTGTTTGAAAATTTACTATGAGACAGTGTTAATTTTTGGTAACAGGAGACCCCCACGGTGAGGGTCGAAAAAGTTAAAATGCCAAAAACTCGAGGTCTAATTTTCGTAGCGCGGCCAAATTTTGTTTGGTAATTTATTATGAAACAGTGTTAATTTTTGGTGACAGGAGAACCCCCACGGTGAGGGTCGAAAAATTTAAAATGCTTATAACTCGCGATCTAATTTTCGTAGCGCGGCGATTTTGTTTGGTAATTTATTATGAGACAGTGTTAATTTTTGGTGATAGGAGACCCCCCCCCCCATGATGAGGGTCGAAAAATTTAAAATGCTTATAACTCGCTATCTAATTTTCGTAGCGCGGCGATTTTGTTTGGTAATTTATTATGAGACTGTGTTAATTTTTGGTGATAGGAGACCCCCCCCCCATGATGAGGGTCGAAAAATTTAAAATGCTTATAACTCGCTATCTAATTTTCGTAGCGCGGCCAAATTTTGTTTGGTAATTTATTATGAGACCGTGTTAATTTATGGTGACAGAAGACCCCCACGGCGAGGGTCGAAAAAGTTAAAATGCTTATAATTCACGGTCTAATTTTCGTAGCGCGGTCAAATTTTGTTTGGTAATTTATTATGAGACGGTGTTAATTTTTGGTGACAGGAGATCCCCCATGGGGAGGGTCAAAAAATGTAAAATGCTTATAACTCGCGATCTAATTTTCGTACTGAGGCCAAATTTTCTTTGGTAATTTATTATTAGACAGTGTTACTTTTGGTGACAGGAGACCCCCCCCCCCCCCACGTTGAGGGTCGAAAAATTTAAAATGCTTATAACTCGCGATCTAATTTTCGTAGCGCGGCCAAATTTTGTTTGGTAATTTATTATGAGACAATATTAATTTTTGGTGACAGGAGACCCCCCCTCCCCATGGTGAGGGTCGAAAAATTTAAAATGCTTATAACTCGCGATCTAATTTTAGTAGCGCGGACAACTTTGTTTGGTGATTTATTATGAAACAGTGTTAATTTTTGGTGACAGGAGACCCCTACGGTGAAGTTCGGAAAATTTAAAATGCTTATAACTCGCGATCTAATTTTCGTAGCTCGGCCAAATTTTGTTTGGTAATTTATTAAGGCATTGCATAGCTTTTATCGCGGGCTTTGAGCGCGGCGAAAGAATCTAGAAATTCGGTAACGAGAAAAAAAACCTAACACACCGGCTAACGTCGCTTCGGCACGGTATCCTTCGGTAGACTTCGGCAGACATTGACGCGATATTTTTGAGATATTTTGAGAATATCAAGTCTCAAACTTATGTTTTTTATTTCAGCTACCATAAATGTATAGTTTCAATGATAAAAATTCCTGATTAATCTACATGTATTGTAAGATAATAAAAATATTTTAAACGATATTAACTTCTCATTTATTCAATAAAAGAAAAAAAATTGTCATCGGTCATCACGCTCAAAAAGTGTAACTTGAATTAATATCAAAGACAAAAAAAAACTGCATAAATAAAAAATAAATAAATAATTATAATTGCATAAGTTGATAAAAATGTATGCAATAGCTTTACCGCGGCAGTCCCCGAGTGCCACACGTATTTTATTTTTTTAATCCAGTTTTTAAGACTGATATTACACACGAATTCTGAATACGGAATGAATGTATATTCTTGATAATATGTGTTCTTGAAATATGTAAACTTGAAATCTGTATCCTTGTCATCTAAAAATCATAGACTTCAACATGAATTTAATCACTTTATATAATATGTAATAAGATGTAATACACAACTTAATTATTTTCAAAATTACGTATATGCATATATACATATATGTGTGTATATATATAAAGTTTTCCATTTTAGGTAGATTTCGTAAGAAATACTACCTATTGCAATCGCACCAGTTTATATATCTATCTATCTATATATATATATATATATATGTATATATATATCACCTTTTTATGGACACGATAACTTCCATAATTCTTCACCAATTTTCCACCAAACTGGTACATAAACTCAAAGGGGATAAAATCTTGGCTAAGTTCGTTAATGGGCAAAATCGGACCAAGGGGGTCGGAATAGGGGGCGTTTTTGTGAAAACCGATAAAACGCCATAACTTCTTAATTAAAGTAGATATCGAATCGGTTTAAAGTTTATATTAATTCTTAAAAATGGGCCAAAAGTATATGCATGACAGATTTTTGATAAATTTAGAAGTGGGCTCAAGGGGCGAAAAAAACAGGGATTTTGAGAGAAAAAAGAATCATAACTTCGTCAATTTTCAAGATATCAAGTCCAACTAAATTTTTTGTAAATGTTCTTAAAATTATCTAAAACTTTTGTATTTGCAAGTTTTTGCTAGGACCAACTTTTACGAATGAAAAAAATTAAAAAGAAAAAGAAAAAGGGCGCTGAAAGAAGAGAAAAATCCATAACTCCGTCAATTTTTAAGATATCAAATCTGATTAAATATATTTTACATCTTCTCAAAAATATCTACAACTTTTATACTGACAAGTTTTTCATAGGACCAATTCGTATAGCAAAAAGAAATTAAACAAAAATAGGAGTTGGAGGAAAAACCTCAAATCCAAACTGCTTATATTCTGACTCATTTTTAAATTCATTTTTGATTTTAAACGCATCCAAATGGTAGATCCTCTTATTTAGAAACTGTATAAATTGACGCATTGGTCAATTTTCTGATAAAGACAGAATATATTTCAAAAAAGGCTACCAAAAAGGGTATTTTGAACAGAATTTCCGAAAGTCATCGGAACTGAAAATTGAAAGAAGTATTCAAATAAGAAATTGCGTTTTTTTCTGACTCGTTTTTAAATCCATTTTTGCTCTCAAATGCATCCAATTTACAGATCCTCTTATTTAGGAACTATATAGTGTGATGCATTGATCGGTTTTTTGATAAAGACAGAATTTATTTTGAAAAAGGCTACCAAAAAGGGTATTTTGAACAGAATTTCCCGACAGAATTCTTCGTGATTTGAAAATTTAAGGAAGTTTTCACATAGCAAATTGCATTTTTTATGACTCGTTTCAAAATCCATTTTCGCTCTCAAACGCATCCAATTTACAGATCCTCTTATTTAGGAGCTATATACTGTGACGCATTGGCCAGTTTTTTGATAAATATAGAATATATTTTTTAAAATGCTGTCAAAGTGAGTATTTCGCACAAAATTTTTCGAAGCAATCATGATTAAAGAATTAAGGATGTATTCAAACAACAAATCGGTTATTTTATGACTCATTTTTAAATTCAATTTTTTTTTCTCAAATGCATTCAACTGACAGTTTTTTGTTATTTAGGAACTGTATAATGTACTGTTTTGGTCGATTGTTTAATAAATTCAGAATCTATTTCAAAATATGTTGCCAAAATGGGCATTTGAGCTTAAGATGATTCTGATAAAACCAGTTTTTGCAGAAAAATGAAATTAAAAATTTTTCATAAACGGCCAAATGAAGTTATTAAACTGGGTTTATCTCTAATCATTTATATATATATATATATTGTTGAAATGAGCACTCTTCGAAATCTACCTCCGCCTTTAGGCCCAGCCAACAGGGATTTTTTTTATTTAGTTTTTAAAACTGACATTACACACGAACCCACGTAATGGTCTTCTTCAAATGTATATTCTTGTCATTAGAACTACTTGTTCTTGTGTAGTTAGTTCATAAAAAGAAAAACAGACCAGATAAATCACATACAGACATTGGTGCAGGGCAAAAAACCAATAAAATATCCCTTCTTCATCGTGAATTTATGTGCGAAGATTTCTAAATAAATGTGTTCCCAATTAAGGGATAAACAGAATATTTCAAACATTGGAATATTAAGTAAGATCGAGTTCAATAAAGTCATTTAAAAATCCTACAATTTGTTTCTTAGTTCAAAAGAAAGCATCAATATTTATTGGATAAACTATGAGAGGTATTTTAGCATGCACGATGCTAGTTAAATTATCGATTTCCTTTGTACGTAAAAATATCTCTAATTATAAAAATTAAGTAAGCAGAAAAAAAACCTTATTGAAGTAAGTTAAATGTTTGCGAAAAAAAATCCAATAGAAAAAAATCCTTCATCGAAAAATAAAATAGATTTATGATTTTTTTTTAATTTAACATCAAAGTTCTGTTTATATATATATATGTGTGTGTGCATTATAACACATTTATTAAAAACAAAAATTAATTAAAATTTTTCTAAACTAACATTCATAATTGAGCCTTCAGGGTCTAGTCTCTCATTATTTAGGTCTCTCATCATTTCAAAGATTGATCAATCAGCAATTTTTGCTGCTGAATAAAAAAAAGAAAACTGAGAGATAAAAAGAGACGTTAGGAAAAAAAATCATTTATCTTTATAAAAACAAAGGTGAAAACGCGACAATAGTAATTAATTAGTCTCTGACGCTTCATTAGGCGCAGATCTTTACTTATATTTACAAGAATAGAATCAACTTAAGTATTTTACAAGAGTAAAAGCACAGAATATAGAAGTTTAGAAGTTTAAACAAAGAAAATGTAGATTGCAAATTATATGATATTAAAGGAACAAGACTTAAGACGCTACACTAGCCACAGAAAAAGGCCCCGATGATAATGTTAAGTCTATGGGGGCGTTATTTTCAAATATCTCGCTCAAATTTTAATATTTTTACATGATTTTTTTTTCCATAGGAGAGCTGAGAACCATCTACAACCGGGCTAGTTTTTATTTCTTCGATTTTGATTTCAAATTTTTTTTAAATACTTTAACTTTCATAACCGGTTTGACCCGGTTATGAAATTGAAAATATTCTAATATTAAAGAAATATAACCGTGAATGGACTGTTATTTCGGTGACAGTGAGTTGCGTCTTATGACCGAATACTAGTCACAGAGAAAGACCGGCATGAAAATTTTAAAACTATGGGGACGTTCTTTTCCAATATCTCGCTCAAATTTTAATATTTTTACGCGATTTTTTTCCATAGGATAGTTGAGGATGAGTTACAACTGGGCTAGTTTTTGCTTTTTCGAATTTGGTTACATATTTTTTTATATTATGATAGTTTCAATTTCAGAACCGGTTCAGGCCGGTTTTGAAAGACAAAGTTTTTTTTTTTTTTTATCTTAAACCAAAATTGAAAGAGTAAAAACTAGTTCGGTTGTAAATCATCCTCAGCTATCCTATGCAAAAAAATCATTTAAAAATATTAAAATTTTAACGAGATATTTGGAAAGAACGCCCCCATAGACTTAACATTATCATCCGGGTCTTTTTCAATGACTAATGAAAGGGTGAAAGAAAAGGTTTGAATTGATGAAAATTGACTATCGTTTATTTGTGGAATAAGAACCTTGTAAACAATTTAATATTGTTATTTATTTTTGCACTTATTTTTGTAATTTTTTAAGAGAAATAAACAATAGTTGTTAAACTGTCAAAAAGAATACCACAAGCAGAAAACAAGAATTCTCTTTTTTATAATTTAGTATCATTACCGATGACGGGAAAAAGTCATTATTATTAATACGAGTTGTAACCCGACAAACTTTGACGAAAGAAAATGTGTAAGAAAGAACTATTTCATTAATTTATGATAAACCTACAAAATTAGAAGCAATGCAAAATGCATCCTATATTAGTCCAACTCTCTGACAAATATTATTTTAAGCTGAGTGTCACTGCTCTTCTATAAAGACACTCTAATTTTTGTAAATTTTTGCATTTTATTAATGTTTGACTTTATTTGCATAATTTTTAAAATGGTTGCATTTCTATCTCTGAATTTCAAAGATGCTGGCATGAATATGGTGCCCTTCTGCAACACTTAATCAATTTTAAGACTTAAAATAAAAACGTGTGATACTTAAAAGATTTCAGTAGAGATTATCAGTATTTAAGGGACTATTTCAGTCATTTGGAAAGACTCGCTCGCTAATTCTAATCCTACGGAAGAATTCTTTTTAAATATTTTGTTTTCATTTCAATTTTTTTAACTATTATTTTTGCTTTGCGTAGCTAAGATTCATCTCTACATCTATTTTTTCATTTTTTCTATTTTGCTTGAAGATGTTTTTCAAGAGCATTCTTTTATTTTCAAAACCAGCCTGAAAGATAAAAGTATACTATTTTAAAATATCTGTAAGCAAAATCGAAAAAGTAAAAAACGCTCTTTGCATAGATATGTCTCCTCTAGAAATTTCAAAAAGAATTGTTTAAAAATCAGGTGCGAGGCAAACGATCACCATCCTTCTTAGACGTATCAGTCAAACGAGATAGCTTTGAAAATTTCTTTCTTAAATTAGCATTAGTGAACAGATCTTTTTAGGTGTTTGAGGTCTCTTAGCAGTACAATGATGCATCTGTTTTGTTTTACCGCTAACTTATATAACTTATCATCATTTTTTTAGTGACGACATTTTAATTATTGAATGAAAGTAATAGCATATCGATGCTGAAAAGTATCAGTAACAAAAAATACAACTTTTTATTTTATGTTTATAAAAACAAAAGAAGAAACGCACCAATAACAGTTTATCATTCACTCCCTTCATTAGGTGCAGAGCACATGCACACGGTGTCCACTGGCTAATTCCTAAACCTTTAGTCATAAACATATACTTCCAATTGCGAAAATGTTTCAAATGAGATTAAGAAGTATTTTAAAAACAATTTAGGTCAATAAAAACATCTTTTAAAAAAATTACGAAATTAAAACTTTTATACGGCCCTCCGGTCCTATAAATTATATTTAATAAATTTTCCCTATTATGCTAACAAGTAAGACTAAACATGTCCCGTGATAAAACACTAAAATTGGCCGAGTTATGAAACTTTAAAAACATACGACTTGTATCACTTTTCTGCATCTGAACACAAATGAGTTTCGCCATGCTTTGAGAGGTCATACATATGCTTAAAGTATCGAAAAACTTATTTCATGTGTATCTGCACTTTGAACACTATCGAAGTATTACGATTCAGTCAACTTCTATTAAGTTTTAGATTGACTTTTAAAAAAGTGTTCTTTAACTTATGTTTTATTCTGTAAATAATCTAAACTGTTTCTTTTTATGCTTTTTTTAGCAAAAAGTATTTTATTTTTATAAGTATTTGTTTAACTTTAACGATTGTATGTATGGTTTTCCAGTTTAAACTTTTTACTCGAACATTAACTCAATTTCAGATATAAGGTATTCAGATTAAAGTTGTTCAATAACTTCAGTTTTATATATAACCTATTTGAAACAAATATTTAAGCTCCTGGTTTAATAAAAAAAAATATTGCTTGATCATGTGGAAATTTTTAATTTATTGACTCAAGAAAGCTTTATAAAATACTATTTCTGCTCTAAACATAATTTTAATAGTATAATATATTAAACTATCACATAAAGATAACATATATTAATAAATCTCGTAAAAGTATCTGCGCATATGAGAGATTCTGTACTTCGCTAATAGACCTTTGAGAAAAATTGTCCTCAAAATGCGTAACATATTTTAGAACTCTAATATGGAAACCGCCTTTTAACAAAATTCCCCTTCAGGTAAATGCAACAGACGTTCAAGAATTTGATGTTAATACAATTATTTGATATTCAAAGCTAAAACAAGCGAATTTTTTTATTTCTTTTCTGAATTTTTCAACGCATTTAGGAAGTTACGGGGGTGATGAATAATGAACAATGTGTATTGGAATAAGAATATTTAAGCAAACATTTTTGATGTAGCGTAATGTTTCTCATTTTGTACGTGATGTTCGGATATTTCATTATATACTATTTATCTACTTTTTCCATTAATATTTTAATTAAAGAACATTGTCGCATTTATGAGTCGTCACATTTAAGAAACATATTTTTGTCCTTACATGTTTGAATAAACTGTTATTCTCAAAATCGAACTTTAGTCATTTTTTTTATTTATCTATTTATTTTTTTATTATATTTTATTTATTTATTTTATTTTTTCCCTTTATTAAATATATTACATTTTATAAATTTTCTTAGAAAAATATAAACAATATGTAGAAATAGTGAATCAAGTCCCCTAGTGTACGAGCAAGGGTCAAAGTTGCAAAACTTTAATAACAATATACCCCTTGAGTACTTTGGAAAATAATATTGTTTCTAAAATTTTAAAATACCTTAAATACCGTGTGTTGCCTTTCTACAGCATATCCAATTTAGTCTTCTGAAATATTATTAGAATAATATTAAAGATTGAATTCCTAATGTTGAAAATAAAATAGATACTGGAAATATTATTAACTCTTTCGGATGTGATGTCCTATTAATATTACATGACTTTTCATCGAGTATCATTTTGTCCTAACAATCACTTAGTTACCTGCTACATTTAGAAATGATAGTATATAGCTATGCCTTTCATATTAAGTTTTCATTTATATTTTGACATTTAGTAATCATAATAATTATAAATGTTTACTTAATTCTCTTTGCAGAGTTAACAATTCCTTTATTTTAAGCATATATTTCTCATTTTAAATTAAAAATATAAGTTATTTTTCTGAACGAATAATGTAGGATAAAACGCAAAAAAACATTAGGAAGTTGTAATACCCTCTCAAATTCTGTTGTAAACGTCATTTTCCAAACGTCTCCGAAAGCTCTTTCTTAGCCGATTTTCATATTGAAATGCATTGAATAATACACAAAATCAGTACATTCATTAGATTTCATGCAATGAGATAATCTTTAAACTTCAGTAAGTCAATTTGGATAGTTATGATTAACGTTATTAAAATAAAAGCTATTTTATTCTCAAAATTCGAAAAAAATCGGACCCAAAGGGTTAAATCAATTTTCAACTTACAGAGGGCATCAATAATGCTGTTTAGAAATAAACATAGTTTTATTTTTTCAATTGTTGCGTGTGCTTTTTATTTTGTTTGGAAGCTTGTGAAATACCCTATTTTGTTCTGCAATGAGCAAATAAAATGTATTTCTATGTTAGTTCTTAAAATACATGTGTGTTAATATTATACGATTTTATCACAGAAAATTATTTTTCAATTAAAGCCAGTGTTGCCGTTTGGCAGCAGCTTGTTTTTGAGCCGTAAATCTTACTTAAAACAAAATATGATTTAAAAAAAAATACAGTGAAACTTTCATTTAAAGAAGTCTTGTCATGACACTCAAATACTTCGTTATAAAGAAAATTTGTTAAGTAGAAATCAACTGAAATTCATGAAATTTTTTATAATAAAATGCACATGTATAAAATGAAAAACACACATAAAGTGTAAATATTGAAAAAACATATTTTTAATCGGAGAGTAACTTTTTTCATGCAGTGTAAACATATGAGAAAAATTTAATTAGAATAATGTAAAAAAAAAAGATTATTAATATTAAAGAAAAATAAACAAAAACTGAAGCGTAGAACACCTTTTCTCTTTTCTCGCGGTATTCCAAATCCTTAACATTAAATTTCTTTGTGCAGGTTTCAAGGTTCATAAAAAGTACACTATTCATAAAAAATTTGACACTTTTTTAAGTATACCAATGATTCATTTATAACAGTTTCGTAAAACTGGATTCCTTTCTTATTGCATCGAAGCGTTTTTTTTATTATTATTATTATTACAACTTCCTTTGAATAGAAATGAAATAAATAATTTCATTTTCTTACAATTAGACCAGAAGACAGCAACACCAACAATCATCTCATCAAGTTCACGGATAAAAATCTACGATCAATTCGTATATTAAAACGCAATCGGTCTGCCACGTCATATCTTGCTGGAAAGCACCTAAAAACCCAATTTTAGCAGTTTACTCATTAGGTTTACCATTATGTTTTCCTGCTCCCAATCCTCCTCAGTTTCATACTTTTGGGTGCAGGAAAGCGCAATGGTAAACCTACGTGTCAAACGCTGAAATTCATTTTTTAGGAATTTTTCAGCAAGATGTGATTTGACAGACCGATTGCGCTTTAATATGTGAATCAAGATTTAACTTATCCTAAATTTTCATCCGTGAACTCGATGAGTTGATTGTCTGTGCTTCAGCCTCCTGGTCTAAATCCGCGGAAATACATTCATACATCTATCAGTAAAATTGATTTTTTAGGTGTTTTCAGCAAAATGTGACTTGACAGAACGATTGCGTTTTAATATGTGAATAAAGATTTAATTTATTCTAAATTTTCATCCGTGAACTCCATGAGATGATTGTCTGTGCTGCAGTTTGCTGGTATAAATCCGCGGAAATGCATTCATACATCTATCGATACGGCAAGATCCCCATTTGAATGTTGTACACGCACTAAAGTGTAATAAATTTCATTACATCGAATATATTTTTCGTAATAGGGAGATTAATTTTATGTTAATTGTGTTCAAAGTGAAAGTTCGATAGAAAATTTCGTTTAATAGAACACTTCGTGAAAGGGAAGTTCGACTGTATTTTTCTCATATTTTATTTAGGAAATAAAAGCCGATTTTATTTAATTGATTTTTTAAAAATCAGGCATTTGAGCATTAAAATATGAGTTCTTAATGCTAATACCTACATATTTCTACTTCGTTGTTGCAATTTTATAACATCTTTTTACTTTTTAACCCGAAAAACTCCTACGTGCATTCTATCTTTAAGAGAACTGGTAGATGTCATTAATCTTTCCAACGGACCTCTAATTCGACGAAAGCAAATCTAAATTAATCAAGTAATCTGTCTTATTTCTTGTTAGGTTTCTGTGAAATTCTTTTTTACATTCTCTAGTAACTGAAAGGTATTTTCTGTCTGATTTATAAAAATAATATTCAAATTAGGGTAATTCGACCATAAAATATAAGATTAATTACATCGGAGGGAAATGTTCTTCGATCTTTGTGTACCTTGCAAGCTGTACATGTTGAAACAAAAAAGCAATTCAGCGTGGTGAATGAAGTACTCAGCTGTTTAATCCGAGAGACGCATCTCGTGAGCACGCGATGCAGGAAGCATTAATGCTTCATTTTATCACGCGAGATAAGTGTGTTTTGTAAGCCTAATACATTGATATTAGAATTTATTAGGATGAGCGAAGCGAATTCTCTAATAAGCTACACAAATTGCATTTTGTCGTACACTTTACTAAAAAACTATTCAGTATTTTGACTTGAAATTAAACATAAAAATAAATATTATGATATGTAAATTTGCACAATATTATTATTATTATTACTTACTAAAAAAAATTATTATTTTATTTATTTGGCAAGTTTTTCCATTGTGGACGCATTTTTGCAAATAAAAAAATTAAACACGCATATTTTCAGAAGAAAAAATAAATTATGGAATTAATAACTATAGAAAGAGTCATGATTGATTAAATAAATAAGATATATTTTCATTATTCCGCAAAATATCACAAAAACTGTTTTTTATTAAGGAATATATATATACAGGGTGTCCCAGAACTTCGTGTACATTCTTTGAGGGGTGGTAGAGAACATCGTTTGGAACCATAATTATATAGAAAAGCATGGGCGGAAACGTCTTGTTAACCCTTTCACAGTCAGTGAAAATGCATATGAAACTACAAAATTTTTAATACAAAATGAACATTGATACCAGATTTTTAATATGATTTTTCCATTTATTGTGTATGTGCAATGTCTGGCTTATCTTCTTTTCAAATACATTTTTTCCGCAATATCTGATGTCATTCATATTTTTCCACATTTTATCAATAGAAATGCTTTGTCCGTGAAAAGCTCAAAGAAACACAAAGACACAGTTATGACACAGTGCGAAAAACAGTTTAGAACACTTTATTACATAGAAAAAATTACAAGAAATAAGTTAAATTTAAAATTATGTTTCTTTAAAATCAAGTATCTTAGTAGCTATTAAAAATTGCTAAAACAATGAAAAATATGAATGACGTCAGAAATCGCAGAAAAATGTATTTGCAAAGAAGAGAATAAAAAGAAAAGAATACATTTCACATACATAATAATTGGAAAAATCATATTAAAATTTTGGTGTTAGTATTGATTTTGTATTAAAAATTTTGTAGTTTCATATACTATTTGACCTGGCTGTGAAAGGGTTAACAAGACGTTTCCGCCCATGCTTTCCTATGTAATTGTGGTTCCAGTCGATGTTCTCTACCACCCCTCAAAGTTTGTACACGAAGTTCCGGGACACCTTGTATATATATATATATATATATAAACCACACACTCCATTTGTAGTTCCAAAGTATTTGGGACCTGAAGATTCTGCTTTGGTTCTACAAATTTCAATTGTATTCATATTATTCTTTTTTTCCTTCCATGTTCAATGTGCTATAAGTTATTAAATTCAATGGTTAATTTCAAATGGTTAATATTGTTTACTATAATTCAATTTAATTCTTCGTTTTGGTTTATTGTTTTATTGATAAAATCCGTTGGTGAATCTTGTCTACTTTTAATGGTATTATATATATATATATATATATATATATATATATATATATATATATTTATTTATTTATTTATTTATTTATTTATTTATTTAAGTGGCATAAAAAATGTAAACGAATAAAAATAATTGTTATAAATAAAAAAATCTGGGGAAATTAGCAGTTATTTGGCCAAATTTACATTTCTAGAATTAAAATGCGCCAAATAATAAAATAACATTTTAGTTTAATAAAGATGCAAAAATAATTTAAAAAAAAATATTACAAAATATCATAAAAACTGTTTCTTATTAAGGACTATATATATATATATATATATAGATATAGATATAGATATATATGTATTTATTTATTTATTTAAGTGGCATAAAAAATGTAAACGAATAAAAATAATTGTTATAAATAAAAAAATCCGAGGAAATTAGTTGTTATTTGGCCGAATTTACATTTCTAAAATTAAAATGCGCCAAATAATAAAATAACATTTTAGTTTAATAAAGATACAAAAATATATTTTTTTTAATATTGTTACTTTCAAATATTTATCTTATAAAATAATGCTTCGCGAATCCAAACAAAACATGATTTTTGCTAGTAAATAATTATTTTACCTAAATTAATTCTAACATGAAAGAAAAACCATGCCTCAAGCATAGATCATGAAACATTTTCCAATGCTTCTAGAATACTTTAATAATTTTTAAATGATTTAATAGATATCATTTTACAGAAGATACCTAAGTACCGTAAGATACCCTATAGTAAGCTCTCTCCCTCTTTAGAAAACAGTAAACTGTAATGATTTTAACCCTCTAATGCCCATCGCAGCATATTTTCTACCATATGTTCAGCTTTAATTTTTAGCACGAAATTTCATTAATAATGTATAATTTAAGTCATAGCAATAATAATGGGACCTTTATCTAATAATAATAATTTTTCAATTCAGATGAAGCACTAAATAAGGAGAAAAATAGTTTGAAGCAACATGTTTAACATACAGGACAAAATTGCATTGACAGTGGTACGTTTTTGCTCAAGTTTTCAAATATTTTGTTGAAATAAATCCTAATACTTGTGATATATAGGTATAAAAAGAGTTATTTTTATTCTCTGCATAAAAGGGTTCAATATAAGTTTGTTTCTTAATGATAAACTAAGTAACTAAAATAAAATTAGCAGATCTGCTACCACAACATGACAGTTTTCTTGTTTTAAATCGCTTGCAGAGAACGTGTTTTTCGGCGTACAGTGCCATTTTTTACGATTTTTTGAATTTTAATTTCTGAAATTTTGAAATTCCAAAAATTTAGTTCGAAAACCCGTTAAATATAGCACTTTAATTCAAAAAACCCGTTCTCCGCAAACAATCTGAAACAAGAAAAATGTCAAATCAAGCATTCTTTGCAATCAGAACAGAATCTTTTCAAAATATTCACCATTTAAAACTTCTATATAATTTTTTTACAGCTTACCTAATAAACAAACCGTTTACTGCATAATTCTATCGATCTTTGTTTTCGAGTAATTTAATTTTGAAATCGTGGTCTTATTTGCTGTACTCCCTGTATGTACTGCAGTTATAGGTATAATTAATGCATGTCATCAAAAACTATATAAATCGGGAAAATCTTCAACGGTTTGCAGAATTTTAAAACTACTATATAAACTTTATTTGCTAATTACTCCATTTCATATAAATATTATTAAACAGATTACCTGATTAAAACATTTTATTTCTAAGGTTGCTTCATCAGTAAAATGTAATTATAATTGATGAAAATGTGACAAGTGCCAGATGGCCGCGTAGTTTAGAAAATTTAATTAAATTGTTTCTTTACTACACAGATATTTCCAGTAATATAGTTAAAAGACTCAATACTTATAACGATTCGTCGTTGGTAAAATAAGTGCCTGGGAATCGTTTGTTCAGCTGGGTTTTCTTTTTTAAGAAAAATTTATTGAAGACTAACACATATAAGAATTACGAATATGTAGCTTATTGTCTCATCCATTTATATTGAATGACATATGAGCGTATAATCTTTTTTATCCTCTCCCACAATAAAAAAATTAAAGTCTTAACTTCTTCAGACCTGAGGTACACAAATATGTACCGCCATTCTTTTACTCATAAAATCTACACTGTTCGATTTTTTTTAATACAGCTGAATGTTTTTTGCTTTAAAATAGAACCAATAAATCTCAACACTGATTCACATTACCTCACAAAATAAATATTATTTTCATCAGAGTTTCGAAAATACTTCAAGACATTGTGACCAAGAAAGTTAGAATTATTCATGATTATTTAACTTAAATGCTTTACTATAAAAACAAAATGAGGATTTGCTGATCATTTACTTGTATAAAGACCTTAATTTTGTCACTGCGTAAATTTATATTACTGACAGTTAAACTGTTTTAAGAGGATTAATACTTTCATATCCATGTTTGTAAACCTAAATTACCAGTCCCTTAAAGTACTGATTTTATAAAAATTACTCTTTCTGTCATCTATGGTGTCATTTCGATCATGCAAAAGCAATAAATACATATTTGTAGAGTTATTTTATGCTCAGGTCTGAAGAGGTTAAACAGATGCGATACATGATGAAATATGCAAATGTGTAACCAGCCTTTTGAACGAAAGGATGCCCAAATTCTGTAACCTGAACATGTTAGGTACAAACAATATCTTATGTAGTAAAACCTAATAAAACGGAACCCCATAAAACCTATCGACTATCCGTTTTTGACAGGTTTTTATTTGCGGAAGGTATAATTGTATGGTACTTCTTTTAAAAAGGACACAAACACAATTTTTTTATTACGTGAAGAAGGATGAGAAGTTGCTCAAAACTAAATCTAATGGATAAGAAAAAGATATATAAACATAGTTAAAACATGATAAATATAAACCAAAGATATCCGTAAGCATAAATCTGTAATAATCAAAAATTTTCATTTCAAACAGCAATGAAATACTAAAATAAATAAACACGACTTTAGTTCCCCCGTCATTTTGATTAAAGTAGCATTAAAGTAACTTGTAGTACGCAATTTAAAGTGGAAAAGAGTTCTTTCAATATTTTCTACACATGAATAAATAAAATAAATAAGCACGACTTTAGTACCCCCATCAATTTGATTAAAGTAGCATTAAAATAACTTGCAGTACGCAATTTAAAGTGGAAAAAATTTCTTTCAATATTTTCTGCACATAAATATATAAAATTTTCCAGTTTAAAAAAATGAGCCCGTACGAATGTCAAAATATGGCCACAAAAAACGAAATTTAACAAATCAACCAACCAACCTCCATATTAATTTGAATTTTGCGTAGCATCATTTCCCATTTTCAAAGAAAGCAGATTTGTACAACACCCCCCCCCCCCCTCCATTCTCCAGGCTAATCACATGGTGGAATTATCGTTTCACAACTGTATTTCCTTTCAATTTTTTTTTTTTTTTTTTTAATACTCCTATCTAGACTTTAGATTACAAAAGCAAAGGTATAAATAGTTTCAATCCTTGTCGAGAATTTACGCTATTTTTTTTATGGAATTGCAAAAATATACCGTAATTTCGGGTGTATAAGCCGCGGTTCAAACAATCCTTTTTGAACCAAGAAATCTTATTTAGTGATTGAAGACAAATATTTACGGCAATCTAAGTAGTTACATTTATTTCTTAAAAAATTCTGGGTTGAAAAAGAATTGTTTGAAGAGCGGCTTATACACCCGAAATCACGGTACATGAAAAAGAATGGCGTTAAAAAAAAAACATCCATAAACAAAAGACATCAAATCGGGATTATAAAACCAATTTTTTGACTTACTGTGATTAATACAGATTCTAGTAAGTATTTTAGTTTTAAAAAAGATAAACAAAATAATGTTCGTAAAAAAAAAAAAAAAAAAAAAAAAAAAAAAAAAAAAATAAGAATATGGGTCTCTTTTTTTATTACATTTCAAAACATAGACTGTTAGTTTTGATTAATTAATTGAACTAACTTTGCTTTCATTTTTCTTCTTTGTTCTTTTATAAAATTTGATTTTTTTTTAAATAATCAATCTTTGATCTGCGCGAGCGGGAGTGTGCCCGGGCACCCTGGTTACGCGCATGATATGTGAAAAAAAGCTCTGTGGATAAACAGATTTTATGCATCTTCTAAATGGACTACATACATATTTTTTTTCAAAATGAATTCGAACTACTATGCTTGTAAATCCTTCATATAAGTGTTAATGTTTAACTACATACATGGCTGGTTTTTTTTTTTTTTTTTTTTTTTTTTTTTTTTTTTTTTTTTTTTTTCATTAGCGCATATTTTTAATTTTTAATTATGATTTAGGTAAATCAATCTTATATCATCCAACTGTTTATCTATAAAAATATAAATACAAGAAAAACCGGTATCTGAGAAATATAGAAGTGGTCTATAAAGCTAATATCAATGATACCATTTATAAGGTAATCTTTTTCAGACTTCAGGCGGTATTCGGAAATACAATGTAAAAGCAAAGGACTGGTATATTTTTAAAGCAATAGGTTCAACGTATGTGTAATACACCATTATGCTATCGTAAAGAATATCTAAAAACTTCAAGGAATTCATAATTTTAAAAAATGAAAAATCTTCAATATTAAGAAGAAAAGTTTGCTTATAGATTTCTTTGAAATCAACAATAAAGCACGGGTCCTAAAAGTCATAGGCTCAACGATAATAAAGAAATTATTTAAGACGTGAAATCTTGAACGCAGCCCCCACTCCTGCCTCTTCAATCGATTAAAAATTAACTAAATTGTACAACATGTTTCATCGATCTGCAGTTGCGAAAAAGAAATAAACAAGGGTTCATATATTACTATCACAGTTTCTTTAATTGAATGTTTTTTTGTTTTTTTTTTTTTTTTATTTACCGAAAATATTAAAAATTTTGCGATTGATCACAGAAAAACTTTTAATTTAAGTAGAAAATACTATGCAAATAGCTGTTCTAAAATGAATTCGCTCCTTGAAAATTTTAAGGAGTTTACTCACTATGGTTAATACAATTACAAATTCAAAGAAAATGAAACCATTTTTTTTTATTGGGAAAATAATTTTACATACTTTTTTTTTTAGAATAACGCAACATTTTCTACTGAATTAATAATAAGTGAAATTGTGAATGATTGAAAAACTGAGTTTTTGTCGCTTTTTTGCTAACAGTAATACATATCTTATGTTATAATATCTTTGAGAAAATAAAATACAAAATAAATCGTACAAGCAAAAATATGATAAATAGATCGAAAAATAACGAAAAAACTTTCTTTGTTACTCTATCAAAATATCAGAAGAAATATCACTTTCGTCTAATTTTGTGGAAACATTGTATGAGAGAAAATGTCACAAGACACTTTGTTTGTCATTTTTCGTAATAAACGCAATAAAGAAAATTGCATTTCCTTTATGGCTCATTTCTGTTTCGTAAAAAGTAATAAAAATAAAAATAAAAATACGTCTATAGCCTACATTTAGGTGTGTTTCTACTGGATAAAATATCTCAATGTAAATTTTTTGAGAGATATTATCAGATCAAATTAGATTAACAAGTACATAAATTCCGTAAGAAATGAGAAAATAATTTTCACCGTTTTCATTTAATTAACTATATTTTCCAAAATATGCAATTACAATTTTCCCGAGCTTCAGTAAATTCAGTAATTAAAAAAATATCAATTGCGTCTAATTTTTAGGAAACACTGCATAAGAGAAAATGTCACAAGACATTTTATTTGTCATTTTCCGTAATAAACACAATAAAGAAAATTGCAATCCGTGTATGGCTTTTTTCTATTTCATAAAAAGGAAGAAAAATAAAAGTACCTATGAAGCCTACATGTAGATGTGTTTCTGTTGGATAAAATGTCTCATTAATTTTTTGATGGATATTCTCAGGTCAAATTATACGAGGAGGGATTGGAAAATCAGTTTCCTCTGGCGACTGTGGACAGATGTTTTTATAAAAAAATATTATGAAACATTAAAGATAAGACCTAACTTTATTTTTCTACAAAAGTTCCAAGTGAGTTGAGACGTTTATCATATCTCTTTTTAAACTTCAAAAAACAATCTAGGAAAAAAAAAAGAACTCTGCATACGAAAAAAGCGTTGAACGGCTTGTGTGGAAGCAGTATTGCTTCCAAAACTGTTGTCAAGCATTAATTTTGTTGTAGTGGCCAGAGACGTTCATCCAGGTCTCGGACTGTACAACATTTGCTGACGACCCTCTCTCAGTTGGTGGACCATCTTCACACTCCACGAGCCGACCGCGCAAAACCCTAAGTCATCGAGCATAAGAAAAAATCCTTATGGAAGAGTAGTCATAGGGAAATCTAATGATCCACGTCTGCTGGAAGTGAAGTGGTGAATAAGCCAGAAATGAATACCAATAGTGGCTCACTCGTAGGTCTATCATTGTGTTTGCCGTACAATCAAAAGCATGAAAACACGGAAAACTGGTTGCAGGAAAACATAATTCTAATCCTTTTGGTTGTTCACTAGTGGTACTTATTTCTGGCGTATGCACCACTTCACTTCAGGCAGACATGGATCATTAGATTCCCCTATGACTACTCTCCATAATATAAGGGATTTTTTCTTGTGCTCGATGACTCAGGTTTTTGTGCGGTCGGCTATTAGACTACACTATTTGTTTCGACATCTATCGGTCCATAAAATTCCACGTTGCGGTTATGAATTTCTGCTCCCAATATTTCACGTACCCATTCATAGCGGACAACAGTTCTCTCTTCCTCCTTTGAAAACAAATTAAAAATTCACTTTCTCTCCATGTCTGTCGGGCCCAGAATGATGCACAGCCCTATTTTTTTCGTGGAGTGATTTTTAAAATTTATAAAGGAATATGACAAATGTTTCAATTCATTTGGAATTTATGAAAAAAAGTAAAATTACGTCTTACGTTTAACGCTTCTGTATATTTTTTGTCTTCCCGACGCACGTCTGTCCTCAGTCGCCAAAATTAAAACTTACTTTCTGACTTTACGTCGAATTAGCAACTATACAAATACTGCAAGAAATAAATAAATAATTTTCGCAGTTTTCATTTAATTAACTGTATATTTTTCCCAAAAAATGTAATTAGAATTTTTCCAAGCTTTAGTAATTAAACAAAATCGCAAATTGAGTATTATTTCAGCTGAATTTTCAAATACATTATAGGTCACAAAAAGAGCGTTGATTTGTTTTTAATGTACGAAAATATTATTTAATTGAGTTTCTTTAATTATTATCAATGTTTACCAATAATAAAGAAACAAATTTATATATTTTTATTATTGAAAAAACGTAGATTACTATCTATTTGTACCTCAAATTTTGAATTGACATTGAGTCAAGAAGGAAAAAAAATAAAATAAAATAAACCATGATGTGGAAATAAAAAATAAGAAACAATAATGAAATGGTAAAACAAACAGAAAAGCTAAAAACAGAAAAAAAATTCAAAGTTGAATAAAATGTACTCAATTTGATATACGTGGTCGGATTCATAAGTAATAAGTGCCACTTTATTTTGACGCTAGCTTAAATCGGCCCGCGCGCCTTTTGCTAGGGGCCTTTTGCTTTTGGGAGGCAGTGACTTATATATTGACATATAAAGGCTGAAAAAAGGCATCGCGCGCAAGCGAAGGATATCAAGGATGTCTGGAAGATTCACCGCGATAAAGCTCACAGCCACACCTCCTTGATCGTGAACATTTACCTGGCTCGGCCGAACGTTCCAATTGTACGAAATCCTCCCTAAAGTCCGGACTTGTCGCCCCCTGACAGCTTCTTGCTTCCACGTTTAAAATCAGCGCTGAAAGGTAAACGCTTCAACTCGATCGAGGACATCCAATAAAATGTCAAGACAGTCCTTGAAGCCATCCCGGAACAGGCCTACGTGGACGCCTTCGAGTCATGGAAATGCGGCATAGAAAAGTGTATTGATGCAGGAGGTACCTATTTTGAAGAATAATAGGCAATTTTACAGATTCGTTTAATAAATCTGTCACTTTGAACAAAGGCTCATTACTTATGAATCCGACCATGTACGTTCATTACAGTTTTTGGTTCAAGAGATAATTAGAAGTTGGTATCTGTATAATGTATTTTATTAGAGCAGAGCAAAAATCATTTTTAACTCTTAAAGAATGGGTATCCAGTATGTTCTATGTAAGATCGTATGGTTTTTATTTTTGATATCAAAATATTTTACTCATAATTTTTGCTGTTTCTGATAGTAGAATTCTTGGATGAATGGGGACGAAAAATACTATACGAGATAATTGATATTAAAGATTAAATTAAGTAACAGCCGCCCTTAAGGGTTTACGTAAAACATTATCAAAGGGACCTTTAAAACCATCTCTTCAGATTTGAAAAATACTGTAATATATGTGGTGGCACAGTATTTAATACTAAAAATAAAATTAAATTTTAAAAAATCTTGCAGAACAGCCTTTTTTACTATAATTTAATTTAAAAATAAAATAAACTTAAATAAAAATCCCTACAACTTTTTTTTAAATATGAATATTTTTGCTTCGATTTTTTTTCCCATCCATTGAAATATACTACATAAAACTGTGCATGATTTTTTAGATATGCGGTATTTTATATTTATTATGATTTTTTTTCTCGTGTACATTAAAAAATGAAGAAAATTCAACAAACTCTCAATTTAAATATTTTTTTTAAATAACTATAAACTTGAAAGTTAAATCCATGCACAAATACATTAAATACACCATGGAGAACAAGTAAAAACAAAATCAAACCTCTATCTAAATAAGTGAAAAAACATTAGTGCCTTTCGAACAAGCAAATTACAAAATATGAACAGGAAGAAAAACCAGGTTAAAATTTCTATTTGTAAGAGTAATTATGATGTATTTATTAACAAAATTTACTATTTCTCGCAATACAATAGTCGTATTGGTAAAGATGAAATTTCAAAATATTTACTATTAAAGAAGCTTTCAATTAATATTAAAGTAAGAAAATCGATATTTTGAGCAACTTAGAGGTACTGTGTTCCTTTAACTTAAATAGAAATAAATCATTCCATGAATTAACACATTAAGTAATAGTTAACATTTTCTGATATATGAAAAAATAAATATATCGATATTTTTTCGGATATGAAGACAGCATAGCAAAAAATCAGTTCATCGATATTTTGAGATTTTTTTTACATTTTCACAGTAATTTTGAAATTTTATTTCTAATAAAAGCAATACTTTCATAAATTTTCAATTGTATTAATTTTCATTTTATTTATTTATTTATTTATTTTTTATTTTTATCAATGATCAGATACCAAATGCCTTTCAATCTATTTTAATAATATTGACGTCTCATACTAGTTAACACTATAATCAATTTATAAAATAGCAAACTGATAACATGAAATTAGGCATTATTTAAAAAAAAGTTCGAAATGAAAAATTATTTATAGCAAAAAAGGGGGAAATACATTGAGGCACCATAATTTTCAAATTGCAAATTAATCAATAACATAGAATGCTACCTTTCTCCCTTACATTTATGCCCCATTTGCTCCCCCCATCATGTTCACTTTTGTCCCTTTTTGTAAATGTTAAATCTTGATCTCTTCCATATGTTAAAAGAGGAATGTTCTGTTTCGATAAGCCATCCTCATCTTTTTTCGTGTATTAGCAATACTGTAAAATATCAATCAATATAATCTTGAAGAAACAGAGTTAAATTAATTTAAGTAGGCAGATTATTAACAAAATAGCCAAGCAAAAATAATATTATATAAGTTATGTTAAATATTTAAAATATAGGAAATAATTAAAACCTTCAATTGGTTGCATGCTTTTAATTTATGTTGTGGGGGCAAATTAAAATATTTTTTAAGTATGATTTATTTCATATCCGCTCCTATGTGACATTGGATTAGAAATATTTAAATATAAATATATATTTGCAAGGTAAGTTCAATCAGAAAAAAGTGATAGACGAAACATGCTGCTACCAACTATTTCATCGTTCTAAATTACGCATTAAAAACTGAATGTCAGCATTTCACCAATTGTCTTTGCCCCTCATTTGCCTTCGCATCGTGCTTACTTTCAACCCCTTTTGGGAAAGTTATCCTTTTTAGGTGCGTTCGTAATTATGTAAATACGTAGCACCTATTGTTGTCGCTCAGTCCGTCCGTCTGTCTGTCCGTCTGTCCGCATATAACAACGCAAAAACTACCCAACCGAATCGTTTGAAATTTAAAATACATAATTATAACATAATTTTGCCGAGTCATTTCAAATTTTATGAAAATCGGATGGATAGATCAATTACAGGGACAATCAAAAGGATTCCGTTACATTACGGTCAATAGGGAAAAAAGTTTCAAATGCATTTTAATCGTTTGAAACTTAAAACATATAATTATTGCGTAATTTTGTTGAGTCATTTCAAATGTTATGAAAATCGGATGCATAGATCAATTACAGGGACGATCAAAAGGATTCCGTTACATTGCGGTCAATGGGAAAAAAAAAATTCAAATGCATTTTAATCGTTTGAAATTTAAAATGTATAATTATTACATAATTTTGTCGAGTCATTTCAAATGTTATGAAAATCGGATGCATAGATCAAATGCAGGGAGAATCAAAAGTATTCCGTTACATTACGGTCAATGGGAAAAAAGTTTCAAATGCATTTTAATGGTGTTACACTCATTTGAACATAATAGAATCGACATGAATCTATGAAATATGTACTAAAAAATACATTCTGTACAATCTGTGATGCGAATAATATTTATTATAAAGTTACAGGGCCACACAAAAGTATTCCACTACATAATGCTATACTGGGAAACAATGTTTGGGACGTGTTTTAATTATATTCAACTATTTCACATTTTATGAATAAGATATACGTTGCTGAGGTGTAATAAAAATTACTTCCTGCATATTTACAGAATCGTAAAGATTTCGACTACTATACTGTATCCGGAGTACACTCTACTATATCAGTAAGATCTGAATATTTTTAAAACTTCGTTATTTTACGAACGCACCTCATTTGCTACGTTCACGTGCAATTTCCAACTTGTTATATCTTAAATAAAGAATGTTCCTGTTATATAACACGTTCGCTTACATTTTTAGCCCATGATTAATGAAAAAAGATTTTTATGCATACAATTTTTCGGAAGTAGTATTAAATTAAATTTGATTGACAGACTGTCAACAAAAAAAAATAAATAAATAAAAGTAAAAGAAAAGAAAAAATAAGCAAAACAATTGGGTTGTAAACATGAAATAAATAAAATTGTCGATTTAAATATTGCAAACTTACGAATTTGTTTTTTCCATCAACTTGAATTAATGGTTTTTGTAAGTATGATGCTGTGTAGTATTTGGTGGATAAAAATAGAATTACATTTACATTATTTAATGAATTACATTACAGAATTAAAGCAGTATATCTTGTTAATACATCAATCTCTTAAGTTTAAATATCTAGTTTTGAAATTCATATTTTCACCGATATGCAGAAATTGCTTGTTAGAAAAATTGAAATTGCGATTTCATTTTTTTAATTATGTGGAATTTGATTATAATGTAGTAGAAAACTAAATAGGTGGATTATTTTTTAACAATAAATAATTTAACAATAAATTAACAGTAAATAACATTAAATTAACAATTAATTTACAATAAATTATTTTTAGGCCCTTATGAACTGACGGTACTTTTAATCACAATCGAGAAAATTTAACATATAATTCATTTACTCTCTGTATTAATGAAAATTTATTTTTCTTTACACACATAAACACTCTCAATTTGTGGTAATATTCTTAATTATTTTCATAGATATAGATTTTACTTTTAAGGAAAAATATATATAAGGAATTTTATCACTGTTAAAAATAAATCCGTGATTTTATGGTATAACTACTGGCAGCAAAGTTGCCGGACTTTTTCCGTTCTTTTAAGAGATTTTTCGCTTTGGGAAATAAAAGAAGGGAAAACTCTGTTTGAAGAAGCAGTAACTTTTCGGTATAAAGTCGGTATAAAATTGGTATTATAAAATCGTTATAAAGCTGACAAGAGATGTAATAATCTTTAATTTCGTTGATAAAAAGGAATTCAATTGCAATTCAGCAGCACGATACAAGTCTCATGTAAGAGCCAGAAATTTTTTGTGTGTTTTTTCATTTCTGTGCAGCAACATGTCAGTTTTATAAACATTTAACACTCAACTGCTTCGCTCAACAAGCGCAAAACATTTCGACACATTTACAAGCTCATTTTTTAACAGAAATATATAAAATTGGAATGCCTGACTATGGAAGCGATTTCGAATCAAACTTAGTTTTCCATTTTATGATAATTAAATTACCTATCCAGTTCTAAGCTATTTCGATCACGTGATCACCCGTTTCTCCTGCTTTTCAACCGGTTTTTCTTCTTTCATCAGGAAATGGGCTCAAAAACGTCAACTTTGAAGGTTGTTATGAAAGATCTATTGTGTTTTTTAAAAAAACAGAAAACTGAGTGCAATTAGGCAGTTTCTGAATAACAGCACCTGCTACTTTCATGCATTTCAGAACAAAAATAAATTAAAGTATATGACACAAAGTTGCTCTTTTAGATTTAAGAACCCCCGGCGGTTTGACGGGTTTGCAGCTGATAACGGAGTATCTCAATTGTTTCCTTCCATTCCCGTCTTTTTCTTTATTTTCGTTGTTTTCATATTTTCATATGCGATAAAAAATTTCCGATTTGTAATTGAAAATGCCATTTTTAAGTGAAAGGGACTTTTTGTGTGAAACGAGGGGGGAAATATACACGTGAATTTCAGATTTTTTAATAGTTTACAACAAAGCACTTTCAATTAACAGAGAGGATCGTAATACATTTAAATGCACTGCTTTAGTGAGATTTGTGATATTTCAATAACAGTATTTTTTTAGTTTATTAATCTTATTATTTTTCTGGATGTTTTGTAAAAAAAAAAAAAAAAAAAAAAAAAAAAAAAAAAAAAAAAAGCTATAACTACCGATATATGTAATAAATTTTTATTAAAAAAATATCAAATTTCACATTATTATAATTAAAAACTTTCAGTATATCTTCAGATGTTAGAAAAGATAATTATTAAGATGAAGCAATTTCTTTAAAAATATTTCCATAGATAAAGGGTTAAAGTACATGCATACATTATCAATGAAATATTTGAAGAAAATTTCTTATAATAAATTTCAATCCATAAAATTTGTGTTCTAATAAAGTTGTTTTGAAGCACAGGCAGCAAAAATAAGAATAATTTTAAATCTTTATTTACAGTTACGATATTTTCAATTGCTATTACGAAAATAAATTTAAAAAAATACACTATAACACAATTAATAATACACCTAAATATGAAAATACGCATACATACTACCGATATATTTAATCAATTTTATTGAAAAAATATCAAAATTTCAAACTAATATAATTTAAAATTTCTGGTATATCTCCAGATGTTAGAAAAGATAATTATTAAGGTGAAGCAATTTCTTGATAAATATTTCCATAGGTAAAGAGTTAAAGTACATGCATACACTATCAATGAAATATTTCCAGAAAATGTCTTATAATAAATTTCAATCCATAAAATTTTTGTTCTAATAAAGCTGTATTGAAGCACAGGCAGCAAAAATAAGAATAATTTTAAATCTTTATTTAAAGTTAGAATATTTTGAATCGCTATTACGAAAATAAAAATACAAAAAATACACTATTGTATAAAGAATTTGTAATTAAATAAAATATAAAAAAAATTTCAAGATTTTGTTAAATTCATTTGATAAACTACATTTGCTGCTCATATGTCCTCTTTTTTCACATTCCTTAATTTTATGTCTTTGAGATTGCAAATGTGGAAGCATACTGAAATAAAACATGTCTCATTCTGAATCAATGCCAGTTTATCAACTAAATTTGTGTAAATTTTATGCAAAAAGTTGAGCTTTCATTGTTCATATCACCACAGTGCAGAAAACATACATTTACAACACTAATAGTATGAAATGAGACATAAATATTCTTTAAGTGTTTAGAGAAAAAACATGAAAAGCAATTTACCTTAAAAGTGCTGCCATATTTCAAAACCTTTATTGCATGTAAATAAAATCTAGAGTAAGCAAAAATTACTATTATCAAAGTACCTCTGCTACGAATAAGGGTAATTTACGCTTGGTAAAATTTCTGTAATCCCTGAAGAAATAAGATTTATTTCATTTCTTCCAAAGAGATTTCTTACGGTATTTCGATGAATGTTTACTGATGTATTTACACAAGTGCAATAAAAGATATGTTTTGTATGTTTCATTGTATGATAAGCTGATTATATAGGTGTTTATGCCGAAAACAATATTATGATTTTAAAACAAAAAAAAATGTAGAAGAACAATCCAAAATGAAAAATGTATAAAAGGTACTATGTAGAATTATATATATATATTTTTTTTATTTGAAATGTTTACATAGTTTAAGAAGAATACGGGATGTTTTAAAAATTACGTTCTATTCCTATGAAAAAAAAGATCCACCTCTATTGTTGTTGTTGTTGTTTTTGTTGTTGTTTTTTTTTTGTTGTTTTTTGTTTTTTTGTTTGTTTTTTTTTTTTTCATAGAAATGGATCGTTATTTTTTGAATACCCTGTATATAAATTATTGCAACTAGAATGAAATATATTGAATATATTGCAACTAGAATGAAAATTTTTGTCCCTACTCATACCTGATTATAAAACGAAAAAAAGCAGAAATAATATCCAAAAAAATGTACTACATAGAATTATGTTTGTTCTTTTAAAATATTCACATAATTTAAGAAAAAAATTTAAGTTATTTCAATAGCTTAATGGACCTCAGAATTCTTAAAATTAGATAAAAAAGAAAGAGACTATTTTCAATATTTAATATTTTAAAATGCATAAGGTTTTAAATCACAATTTTCATTGAGATGAAATATATAAATACTTTCTTGCGTTTTACATATTTAAAAAATTTGCAGAATTAGCATTTACAGGAAGCTCCAAACTGTGAGATATTTGACTACCAGAAAATTGGTATAACAGCTGAGCGCACGATTACAAAATATGTATTGCAAATAGAATGAATTACGCCTATCATTAGCATTTGGCGTTATTACTTTAGGACAGCTTATACATGTATAAGATATACCATACGCAAATTAAAGTTATTTGTCATTCTTTAAGATATTTATCCCGAGTACTCGAAAAAAAATCCACGAACCAGAAAAGTGATTCCAATTTATGGTTGATAAAAACATTTTTCGGAAATATAGACAAATTTGTATCTAACCCTAAAAATGCATTCAAGTTTCTAAACACTAACAAACAAGTCGGAAATTGCACGTCAAGCGTAGCAAATGAGGTGCGTTCGTACTATAACGAAGTTTTGAAAATATTAAGATCTCGGTATAATAGTATACCAAGATATACATGCTTCGGATACAGTATTGTAGACGAAATTTTTTGTTTGTTCCTGTAAGTACTACCTACTTTCTATTGTACAGGAAGCAGCATATAGTAAACTTCAGCAATGTATATCAATTTCATAAAATGTGAAATAGTTTAATATTATTAAAGCGCTACCCAAACAATGTTTACCTCTATACCATTATGTAATAGAATACTTTGTGTGGCCCTGTAAATTAATAACGAACATTCTTTGCACCACAAATTGTATAGAATGTATATTTTAGTACATACTTTATAGATACATATCAATTGCTTGAAAGAGTGTAACATTATTAAAATACACTTGAAACTATTTTTCCCATTGGTTGTAATTTAACGGAATACTTTTGATTGTCCCTATAATTAATCTATATATCCGATTTTCAGAAAATTTGAAATTACTCGACAAAACAATTACATATTTTAAGTTTCAAACGATTCGATCGGATAGTTTTTGGTCTGTTATATGAGGAAGGACAGATGGACGGACTGAACGACGACTGTCGGTGCTATGTAGTTAGATAATTACGAGCGCACTTAAAAAATGTTAAATGATAGTACAATTAAAAAATATAGAGTAATAGAGTATATTAATGTAATAATATGTTTTAATAATTGCATGAACCGGGACTATACTTATCATAATTTCACGAATCAGAATATCACTCTAGTTTGCTCCGGTACATTTTGAAGCCTGTTTATAACCCAAATTATGAATCAAAGAATTATTCCACGTCAATAATTATATTCCGTCATGTCCGTAAATATAGTGTAAATTGCATGCAATAATGATAGAACTTCAATACATTTTTTTCCTTAAAACTGATTTAATAATTTGATGCCGTAGCTAGCTTTGTAAATATTTGCAACTGTAATTAAGATTAATTAACAGAAAAATGCTGTTATGGAAAAACCTCACTTTTTATAAAAACAATGTAAATAAATATATTGGTATCTTATATGTAGTGGATCCACTAAAAAAATGGGTTCTCAAAATTGAGTAAAAAGTACTCAATTTTTAATACGTCACGATCCAAATGTACTCAAAACTGAGAAATAGCTGTATTCATTTTTGATTCTATGGTTTAATGGAATACTCAAATAAGAATAATTTTGTACCGCCAATCTGAGCCAACAAATTAGTGTAAAATTACACTGATACCAGCTGATCCGCCCGGCGTTGCCCGGAACCATAGATGTTTTCAAACAAATTGCGAATATTCAAAATCTCCATTCATACTTAAACACGAAACGATTTAAATTTTATCTGAACAATATTTTAAATTTTTGAATATTTTAAATTTTATCTAAATGAACACAGGTATGTATTTCTATTACGAAAACCATCTTTTGGAAGGATAAAGAAATGCAATCGTTGATTTTAGCTGTTTAGAACTATTAAAATAATGCAAAAATTAAATTATTTTAAAATTACTTTATTCAATGAGACCCATTCCATACAAAATCTTCTGAGCACGCCCGCGAGGTGAGCTGCACATCTGAACAAATCCTAAGAAAAGATAAAAGGAGTAATTACCTAATTTACTACATTTTTCGGATGATGCTATGGAGGAATTTTGAAGATCGATTGTAAATAAATCCAAAAAAATCATCAAAGCAGAAAAAAATTAACAAATGCGTATACAATTTGTTGCTAACATTCAGTCGTGAAATGCAGTCTTTAAATCCCATATTTACTGCGTACTCTCATGGGCTGGCTGCTTCACTGCGGGGATTAGAGGCAAGTTGCAAACAGCCTCTAACCTGACTGCTTCGTTGCTGTCGATTGGTGGAAAGCTGCAAATATCCTCGTACTCAGTAAATTTATTTTTTTAAATCTAAACTGAAATTTAAAAATTCAGTTGTGAAGTGCACTTTCCGGTGTTAGCATCCGCACATGACAAAAAATTCAGAAATGTGGGTGTTATAATTTTGGCGTTATCTGCGATCAGGCAGGCAGGCAGGCATACAAACTTGTCTTATTTTATACACATAGATATATTTCCCGGTCAAAATTATTAGCACGAAACGTTTAATAGATACTTTTTTCTATAACAAAATTATTATCAAGATGCCCAAATCGAATATTGATATGACAAGAACATTATTTGCATGAATTTTTAAATTATTTTAAAATATCGTGCTTAATTACGTTAATAAACATCATTTATGCCGCTATAAGTGAAATTAATCAATACCGAGCGCAAAATTATCTCTTTTGTGGGTTTGGTAACATGTGATATTTTAAAATTCAGAAAGCATATTGTTCATTTTTTATCCCAAAATATTCAATTCGAAATGAGTACATCGAGTTATACATTTTTGAACACTTAATTTTTTTCGGTGGAAAAGATTTTATTGTTACAATTTTTTCATATTACATTTTTTAATAAGAGATGAAAGTACATCTATGTAATTGGTTAAGAAAGTAACCCTTTAAAAGAAATATTTAATTTCGAATGTTTTCTTCGAGCTTTCTTAATGTGATACAGTAATTAATCTCACGAGGAAAGTAAAATGCAACTTTTATTAATGCACGGATTAAATAAATTTCATATTAACTTTTCTTTAATGATACTATAAGTACCGACGGAGAAAAAAAGGTTAAAAACAAATCTATGAGCTTATAAAAATAAAACAAGATGTATCTTTGATAAAATAATCATTTGTTAAATATTTATAAAGAATTGAATAAAATTATTGTCTTGAGACCAAAGAAAGAGTAGGTTAATTATAATTAAAATAATGAAAGAAAGACAATTAATTATTGCTTAAAAAATAAAAATTTAGAGCTTTTATTTAAAATCGCATTTTCTGCTTCAATCATTTGCTTTCGTATAAACGTAAAAAATATTTATTTTGTTAAGTGAAGTAGAGACAGTTAGAAAGCGTCATTAATCTTTTTCTTTATGCAATTGTAATCTGCTTGTTTTAATTATTGTAGAATTCATTAAATATTTTAAATGATAAATAATTAATCTCTTGTGATTACTATTTGATTAATGAATAAATGCGTTGCTCATATTTTTTCTGTTTAAGTTGCAGGAATTGGATTTGATGGTTCCTTACTACTACTTGAATTCAACTTTTGTAGAAAAGTTTTCAGAATAAAAAGGGTATAAATTTAATACTAAATAATCGCTATTTTCTCCAATAATGATTATTCTTTGTGTCGTATTCGTTATTTTTATTCTAGAATAAATAAAATGCATAATAAAATTTGCAGATAAGTAGCATAGGTGCAAATTAATTATTTATTCAAAGAACGAAATGTCGATAATAGTTCGAAATTTTTCCAAATGAAGTCTCGCAGACTTTTAACATTAAAGTGAAGCCCTTAGTACTTTAAATAGTTTTAATCTTAAATAATCAATCTTTATGTTTTATCCTTGATTATTGAAGAAATGCAATGCACAGTGCTTAATTCAGGGGTAGGCCCGGGAGGCGTGGGGGGGGGGGACAATCCCTCCCTAACCGCTCCCACATTGAAAAAAATTGGTTCTCAAAATTGAGTAAAGGGGGCTTAATTTTAAATACGTCACGTACTCAAAATAGCTCCAACCCAAATGTACTCAAAATTGAGATACAAATGTATTCATTTTTGATGCCATAGTTTCTCTCAAATGTGAATCATTATGTACCGCCCCTCTTAACCTACAAATTAAAATAAAAAAGTACTGACACTTATTTCCCGCTCAAAATTATTAGCAACAAATGTTTAATAGATTATTTTTTTTTTAATGGAAGGTGCCCAAATCGAATATTGTTATGACAAGAACATTATTTGCATGAACTTTTAAATTATTTTGAAATATCGTACATAAGTTAATAGTTACATTAATAAACAACATTTATGGCGCTATAAATGAAATTAACCATTACAAAGTACAAAATTATCTTTTTGCGTGTTTGATAACATAAGACGCTTCAATATTGAGAAAGCATACTATTCCTTTTTTATCCAAAAATACTCAGTTCGAAATTAGAACATCGATTAACTCATTTTTGAGCATTTAATTTTTTCAGTGGAAAAGCTTTTATTGTTACGATATTTTCATATTACATTTTTTTATAAAAGATGAAACTACATCTGTGTAGCTGGTTGAAAAAATAACCCTTTAAAAATATATATTTAACTTCGACAGTTTTCTTTGAGCTTTCTTAATGTAATCGAATAATAAATTTTATACGGAAAATAAAATCTACTTTTATTAATGCACGGATTAAATGAATTTCATATTAACTTTTCTTTAATGATACTTAAATGAACCGAATAAATGGTTAAAAACAAATCTATCAGCTTGTAAAGTAAAACATGGTATACCTTAAAGTAATCATTTGTTAATATTGATAAAGAATTGAATAAAAATAGTGTCTTGAGACCAAAAAAGAGTATGCTAATTATAATAAAAAGAATGGAAGAAAGAAAATGAATTATTGTTCAAAAATAAAAATTCAGAGTTTTTATTTAAAATCACATCTTCTGCTTCAATGAGGCATTTGCTTTTGTATGTATAAATATATACATATTTATTTATTTTACTGAGTGAAGTACAGACAGTTCGAAAGCGCCATTAATCTTTTTCCTTATGCAGTTGTAATCTGCTTGTTTTAATTATTGTGGAATTCATTCATTATTTTAAATCATAAATAATTAATCTCTTGTTATTACTGTTTGATTAATGAATAAATGCAATGCTTATTTCTTTCTTGTTTTTTGTTCACGTGCAAGAATTGGATCTAATGGTTTCTTAATCTTTCGAAGTATTATCTAAGTTCAAATATTGAAGAAAGTTTTCAGATCAAAAAGGGGATAAATTCACTATTAGACTATTGCTATTTTTCTGAAATGATTTTTTTGGCGTCGCATTCGTCATTCGTGTTTATCTCATAAAATAAATAAAGTGTGTAATATAATTTGTAGATAAGTAGCATAAATGTGAATTAATTCTTTAAGCAAAGAATGAAATATTGATGCAAGTTCGATTTTTTAAAAAGATATCTCACATATTTCTAACATCAAAATAAATCCCTTGGTATTTTTAAATATTTTTAATTTTAAATGATCAATCTTTCGTGGTTAATCTTAAATTATTGAAGCACATCCTGAGTGATGATTCAATAATTAGCTCGGAGGGAGAGCCCCCACCGGAACAATGAGATGTTCCCCCCTCCGGAAGATTTCAAATTTTTGTGTTTATAATGTTCAAATAGTGCAATCCCCCCCCCGGAGTCACTAAAATCCCTTCCGGAAAAAAAGGGCCTGGATTCATCACTGCACATATTTTTCTTCTTGTATACAGACAGAGGATTACTTGCTAATCATGTCTTCAAGCTGTTTCCTGGAATTGAACTGTTAAAGGAAAATTTTCACAGGAAAAGAAAATAAATTCAATACATGAAAATTGTCTTAACGAAAGACTATCACATTAACTCTGATATTACGCTGAATCCATTTTGGGTTTTTTATTTTTATCATTGAATAATTAAGCTAATTATCCTGTATTGAATGCTAATAAATTTTTTAAGGAAAGAAGAAAATGCGATTTTCAAATTATCTCTAACAGATTTCTAACAACAGAAGTAACCGCCAGGTTCACTTGATATTTAAGTAAAATGTAAATTTTTAAATGCTGATGATCCCTATTCGATAAATGAATAAATATAATCCTTATTTTCCAATATAGTTGCAGGATGATGATTGTTAGAAAATGATTCCCAACACATTTTTGTTTTGTTACTTGCTTTTATTATTTTTATCATTCATTATATAAGCTGTAATATGAATTGCGTAAAAATTCTTTTTTGAACAAACTCTTTTTTCTTACTTCATTGAACATGTAAAAATGGTTATTTACATTTAATTTAAGTTTAATAATCCTGGCAAATGTGTCGAACATCAGGTGTATTAATATAAACAATTTGCTTGAATAATAATCTAAATATTCCGGAAAGTCATCGGGATTAAGCTACTAAGTATTTAAGCTATTAAGTATTAATACGTCAACACAGAATTTCTCTGCTCTTTGAAAATATCCGGATCAAGAAATTTCGCGAAAGAGTTATATATAAGTTAATCTTAAACTAATCATGGCTTTAAGCTTTAAGGTCATAAATGAACCGAGTTTGGTAGGGATTCTCTATTAGTCTAATTTCTGTCTTTATTAAACTGTCACATGTTAATTGACAACTTGTTTATATTAAAATTCACACCATACAAAATCATAGGGATTAAATTGTATTAATACGTCAACACAGAACGTCTCTGCTCTTTGAAAATATCCGGATCAAGAAATTTCACGAAACTTTAATATATGTATTAATCTTCCACCAATCATGTCTTTAAGCTTTAAGATCATAAATGAACATAAATTAATACGGATTCTATATTAGTCTAATTTCTGTCAGCATTAAAATAACGAATGTTAATTGAAACCTTGTTTATATTTAAATTCACACCATACAAAATCATAGGATTAAGTTGTATTAATACGTCAACACAGAATTTATCTGCTCTTTGAAAATATCCGAATCAAGGACTTTCACAGAAGAGTTATACATGAGTTAATCTTAGACTAATCACGTCTTTAAGCTTTAAGATCATAAATGAACCGAAATTAGTAGGGATTCTGTATTAGTCTAATTTCTGTCTGAATTAAAATATCATAGATCAGTCAACAGTTTGTTTACATTGAAATTTACACCATGCAAAATTTTGTGGCGTGAGATTTTTATTTACCGTAATTTCCGGCGTATAATTCGCGGATCAAACAATCATTTTTCGACCCAGAAATAATTTGCAATAAAATTTAACATTTTAGATCGCCATAAATATTTGGCTTCAATTACTAACTAAAGTTTCTGGATCCAAAAAGGAAATTTCGGTATTTTGTTGTTGTTGTTGTAGTTGCTTTTTTTAAAAAATCTCTTTTTTTTCCATGGATGTTCTTTTAAGAAGTGTTGGATTTTCTTTTAAGGGCGCATAGTACCTTGAAATTGGCCAAAATATCGATTTAAAAAAATACTAATTGAAAGCTTCTTTAATTGTGATTATCTTGACACCTCACTTTTACCTATACGAAAATTATATCCCGAGATATTATAAATTTTGTTAATATATCTAGCACAATTACCCATACAAATAAAAACTTTAAACTGATTTTTATCCCTGTTTATGTTTTTATAACTTGCCTGTTCGAAAAATATTAAGGCTTTTTTGCTAATTTAGATAGAGGTTCAGAATTATTTTTACTTGTTCCCCATGGTACATTTGATATTTTTGTGTATGGATTTAACATTCAAGTTTATAGTAATTTTTTTTATATTTAAATTGAGAGTTTGTTGAATTTCCCTCATTTTATGATATACACGAGAGAAAAAAAATCCCATTTAATCTAAAATCCCATACATCTAAAAATCCATGCACAGTTTTATGTAGCATATTCTAATAAAAGAAGAAAAAAAATCTAAGCAAAAAATATTTATGTTTGTAAAAGTAGTAAAAACTTTTTTTTTTTAAGTTTAACTTTAGAAAAAAAAGTGGTTTTACAAGATTTTTTTATTTAATTTTTAATACTGAGTATTGTGCCACCACATATATCACAGTATTATTCAACATTGAAGAGATGGTTTCAAAGATACTGTGTCCCCTTAACACGTTCGCTGCCGCTTACGTGAAGATGTAATGATAGTTAATGCCGCACTGAAGTAGTGGGGTTTTCCCAGAAGCCGATTTAATTTTTATTACAAAGAATCAGTGAAATATTTTCCCGCGCTAGCACGTGACTGGATACTAGGCATCACCCCATATCACGTGCTGGCGCGTGAGTGGCCCCTTAATGTTGGTGCCTTATCACGCGCAGGCGCGTCTGCGGCAGCGAACGTGTTAAGTTCTGCGCATTGTAAAAACATCACAATTGGAAAAAAAACTAAGCAATTAAATTAAGTTATATTTTGAAAAGATCGATCAAATTTGTTCTAGTTTTATTTTAAAGGTACTTTTACATTTTTATTTATCTGCGTAAAATAAAAAGATATAGCACCTTTTAAATCTTCTCAGAATAATGTTTATGTATATAATATTTGTCGCAGGATATGTTATTTCCCGTGTAAATTTATTACAATACCTAAGAGTCTTTAAACAAAATTGCGTCCATTGCAATAAATGAAACTTGTAAGTGATATAAAATAAATTTATAGACATACAATTATCTTTAGGTCCTTTTTAAAGTAATTAAAAGCATTTTTTAATATTTTAAAAAAATTTGTTACATCTATAATAAAATTGTTTATTGTTTACAAATACTATATTTTTCAACACAATTTTTGTAGACACAATTTACCAGGTAGTTGCTAAAAAAAAAAAGGTAGTATATTTATAGTTAGAAAAAATGACATGGCCTTCTGAACTAAATTAACTTAAACGTGTTTGATATAAAGTAACACAGACATCCAGGTTTGACCCTGTATTAACCCAACAATATTTATTCAATAATAAAATGAGTAAGTACCAGCGAGGGTTATTTTTCTACGTAAATCCCATATCAAAACGAAAAAAAGGGAAGCAAAAAAACATTAGATAGTTATCGCGTTAAGATGAGCCGTAATGGAAATATATATCCAGGAGAAGCTGCAGGGAGCTTTTGTGGTCTTTATTTATCTGGCTGTATATCTTTCTGAATTATCGTAGAAAATGTTTATCTTTTAATGTCACCCGAATAAAATAAATAAGGGTATAAACTGCAATTATTTTTAGGAAAAAAAATACTACGAGAAAAAACGTGTGTATATATCGATTTAAAAATAATTGAAAATGATGAAGCTTTAAAGCCCATTATTGAACAAACGCAGCTGCATCATCAATATTGGGTATTGCAATGTAGATGAAATGATAATGATAGAACAATATTTGGTGGTTTGTTACATGCGCCATGACTAACATTAAAGTAACAAAATGTTTCAATATAAAAAGTGAAGCTGTTAGCTAGGAAGTGTTGATGACAGTCATATGAATTTTATTATATAGATTCAAACCATACAAAATCGTGTGGCGTGTCATTTTATTTATTTTGTTGTTGTTATTACTTTTTCAAAAAAATCCCTTTTTAGGTGCGTTCGTAATTATGTAAATACTTAGCACCTATAGTTGTCGTTCAGTCTGTCTGTCTGTCTGTCCGTCTCTCTGTCCGTCTGTCTGTCTGCATATAACAACGCAAAAATTAGCCAACCGAATCTTTTGAAATTTAAAATATATAATTATTAAATAATTTTGTCGAGTCATTTCAAATTTTATGAGAATCGGATGGCTATATCTATCACAGGGACGATCAAAAGTATTCCGTTACATTACGGTCGATGGGAAGAAATGTTGCAAATGCATTTTAATCGTTTGAAATTTAAATTACATACTTATTACATAATTTTATCAAGTCATTTAAATTTTTTTGAAAATAGGATGCATAGATCAAATACAGGGACAATCAAAAGTACTCCGTTACATTACAGTCAATGGAAAAAAAATTTCAAATGCATTTTAATAATATTACACTCATTCGAACATAATGATATTGATATGCATCATAAAATACATATTATAATATAGATTTTGCATAATCTGTTGTGCAAAGAACTTTTGTTATTGATTTACAAGGCCACACAAAAGTATTCCATTACATAATGAGTACAGAGAACATTGTTTGTTGCGCATTTTAATTGTAATTAACTATTTACAATTTTATGAAACTGATATATGAGAGTGATATTTTTAAAACTTCATTATCGCACTTCACTTCGTATCATTTGCTACGCTTCACATGCAATTTCCAACTTGTTTTATAATAGGTGTTCTTTTAAGAAATGTTGGATTTTTCTTTAAGTTCTCACACAGTAGAAATATCACAAATGGAAAAATACTAAGCAGTTAAATTATGTTACATTTTCAAAAGATCCATAAAATCTATTTTAGATTTATTTTAAACGTACTATTAAATTTATATTTATCTGCATAAAATAAAAAGAAATAGCACCTATTGAATATTCTCAGAATAATGTTTATGTATATAATAATTGTGGCGTGATAATTTTAAAATAAGTAAAACAAGTGTTGTTTCTTTTGTGAAAATGCATTACAACAACTGAAAATCTTAAAAATAACTGCGTCTATTACAATAAATCAAACTTGTAAGCGGTATAAAATAAACTTATAGACATCCGATTATCATTAGATAATTTTTTAAGAAATTAAAAGCATTTTTTAAATATTATATAAATTTTTGTTATCTGTAATAAAAATGTTTATATGGTTTACGGATACTGTATTTGGCAACACAATTTTTTTAGACACTGTTTACCATGTTTTTGCGAATAAAAGACTATGTAGTATATTTATAATTTTTAAAAAATGACATGGCCGTCTGAACTAAATTAACTTAAACCTGTTTATATAACTGTAACACAGACATCCAGGATTGACCCTCTATTAACCCAACAATATTTATTCAATGATAAAATGAGTAAATACCACAAGGCTTATTTTTCTACGTAATTCTACCCCTATCAAAACGGAAAAAAAGGAAGCAAAAAACATTAGATATTTATCACGTTCAGAGGAGCCTTAATGGAAATATATATCCAGGAGAAACTGCAGGGAGCTTTTGTGATCTTTATTTATCTCGCTGTATATCTTTCCGAATTATCTTAGAAAAAAGTTTATCTTCTAATGTCACCCTAATAAAATAAATGAAGATATAAACTGCAATTATTTTTAGCAAAAAATTACCACAGGAAAAAATGTGCACAGATATCGATTGAAGAATAATTGGAAATGATGAAATTTTATGTATCCGAACATTTTTAAAACATAATTTTCGATTAAAATATGCAATAATTAATTAAAATATGCAATTGAATCTTTTATCTATCAAAATCTGCTTAAATTGTGTCGATATCTAAAATAGAGCCCGAGTTACAACTGTTTAAAAATACATCTTTTACATTACAGCTTTACTTTCATTACAACTTTTTAATTGTGTTTTAAAGTTATTTTTAGCTTTTTCAAAAAATGAAATTTTTCAGATTTTTTACTAGCCCAAAACATTTTAACACAAAAAATTATTCATGAAATGCTATGAAAATTTCTATACTTTTGCAAATGTCTTGTGAGGTAATAGACTGCACTCATTATAATATATTAAATAGTTTTATATTTATATTGGTATAAATGACAAACTTCAGATAAATTTTGTGAAATTTACAGTACATTACTACTTTAACTCCTATATCATTTGAGATAGCGATGCGATTATAGTGTGTGTAGAGAAGGTTATTATTTTTATTATGAAATTTACAAAATGTCAACACTTTTTTTTGAGTCATGTTTTGCGGAAATGTCAATTTTTGATATAATTTTGACTATATTTCTCTTAAAAAATTGTTTCTGGATAATTGCTAAAATTTTTATATTTTTTTTTCAAAATTTTAAAGAAAATGCCATTATATAAAATGGGTAACAAAAGAAGAATTCAAATATTTAAAAAAAAAAAATCACTTCCAAATGCATGCGGATACCTTAAAGCCCATTGTTGACAAATGCAGCAGCAAAAGCAATCTATAAGGGAATTATTTAAATTCTTACATTAAATTAAACCACTTAACAGAAGAATATTTTTGAAAAAAAACTTTCAAATAAGGCCTATTTTTTGTTTCAAAAATCACATTTTTATGTCATTTTAAACGAAGTACATTAAAAAATAATAATTACAGATCAAAAATAAAGATTATATATACAAATATAAATTTGTTTATTTCCGTATTAAGCCATTCGGGAAAAGTGTCTGTTACAGAATTTTTTTGAAGAATATTTTTGAAAAAAACTTTCAAATAAGGCCTATTTTTTGTTTCAAAAATCACATTTTTATGTCATTTTAAACGAAATACATTTAAAAAATAATAATTACAGATCAAAAATAAAGATTATATATACAAATATAAATTTGTTTATTTCCGTATTAAGCCATTCGGGAAAAGCGTCTGTTACAGAATTTTTTTGAAGAATATTTTTGAAAAAAACTTTCAAATAAGGCCTATTTTTTGTTTCAAAAATCACATTTTTATGTCATTTTAAACGAAATACATTTAAAAAATAATAATTACAGATCAAAAATAAAGATTATATATACAAATATAAATTTGTTTATTTCCGTATTAAGCCATTCGGGAAAAGCGTCTGTTACAGAATTTTTTTGAAGAATATTTTTGAAAAAAACTTTCAAATAAGGCCTATTTTTTGTTTCAAAAATCACATTTTTATGTCATTTTAAACGAAATACATTTAAAAAATAATAATTACAGATCAAAAATAAAGATTATATATACAAATATAAATTTGTTTATTTCCGTATTAAGCCATTCGGGAAAAGCGTCTATTACAGAATTTTTTTGAAGAATATTTTTCAAAAAAACTTTCAAATAAGGCCTATTTTTTGTTTCAAAAATCACATTTTTATGTCATTTTAAACGAAATACATTAAAAAAATAATAATTACAGATCAAAAATAAAGATTATATATGCAAATATAAGTTTGTTTATTTCCGTATTAAGCCATTCGGGAAAAGCTTCTGTTACAGAATCTTTTTGAAGAATATTTTTGAAAAAAACTTTCAAATAAGGCCTATTTTTTGTTTCAAAAATCACATTTTTATGTCATTATAAACGAAATACATTAAAAAAATAATAATTACAGATCAAAAATAAAGATTATATATGCAAATATAAGTTTGTTTATTTCCGTATTAAGCCATTCGGGAAAAGCGTCTGTTACAGAATTTTTTTGAAGAATATTTTTGAAAAAAACTTTCAAATAAGGCCTATTTTTTGTTTCAAAAATCACATTTTTATGTCATTTTAAACGAAATACATTAAATAATAATAATAATTACAGATCAAAAATAAAGATTATATATGCAAATATAATTTTTTTTATTTCCGTATTAAGCCATTCGGGAAAAGCGTCTGTTACAGAATTTTTAATCTTTTATCTCCGGTTTTTCAAAACACAAATTTTTGAATCAGAAAAATGTTCGGATTAAAAAACGCAAATTTACAATAAAAATTTATTGGTGAGACTAACAAATCATAATTTGCTCGTACCAAGTACAGGCAAATCATGATTGGCAAAAACACGTTGCTCGTATGGTGTAGGTGCGGGTAAATCAGAAAAGTGATTAACCCTCTCACTGACAAGCCCGTCTATAGACGTTCCCTAAGCTCCAGGTTTCACTGCAATGCAAGCAATAATTAAAATGATACAACTCAGTTGATTTAATGGATTTTTAATACATTGTGCAATGATTAACACACTCAAGGGTAACATTCATATTCGTAAATAAGATTTTTATATAATTTTGAAAAAATCATATTTTTTTTTTAGCAATTAAAACAAAGTGCTGAGAAAACAACATTAAAATTTTGCCCTTTTGCAAGATTGTCAGAGGGAAATAAAAAGTAAGTATATTAATATATATACGGATATTCATAAAAAAAAAGGAAAAAGAGTTTCAGTGAGACATTCTCAGAGAAAATAAAGAAAGTTATGAAAACAAACTTTTTCTCCAGCAATATTTGGGTCATTCACACTGATCAGTTATGTAATTAAATTAATTTTAAATCTATTCTAATAAAAAAAAAACCTACTCTGTGTACGTGTCTGTCTGTTTGTGATGGCTAGCAAAAATTACGGCACGAATAAGACCCAAAATTTTTGTGTAACTATCCCAAAGGGCTTCATGATGCACCTGAGATTCAAAATTTTAAAATTCGAATAACTAAGGTACCCTGGGGTAATAACGCCACGATAAGGTTCTACCAATTTTCACGGCTCAGTTTTAGATTGTATTTTTTAAACAAATATGGGATGTGATACAGCAACTCATTGACTATCTATATAAAAAAAAATAATTTAACAGATATGTATTCATAAAATGTAATGGTGTGATTTCTTGACCAATGCTATTTGGCGTTATTACCCACCTATATGGGTAATAACGCCATGCAAACAAAACTATAAAATAAGATGGAATAATTGCATGTAGATTGCCCAATTCTAAAAATACAAACTCTACAAATTTAGAAATTGACAAATTGCATTCTAAGCTATTGAAAATGTTCAATTTTTTTGTGAAAGTGTAAGAAAAATAAAGGTGTGGTATGTGTGTGAGGGGGGATGAGGCAAAAGAATATCAGACCGTGAGCTTCTTTTTGTTGAGCTTCTGTTTGAAAAAGGACCGCTTAAATAGAATTATTAGAAGCATTGCACAGTTTTAACTGTGTTTATTTGAATCAGTATTTAGGATGTAACTCGGCCACTGTAGGGAATCAACCGGGGTATTAATGCCAAGGATTGGCGTTATTACCCCGTTATAGTTATTGCGCTGTACATTTTAAATTACAAATTATCTCGAGAAGATATCCAAAATCTTCAACAACATTTTGAAAGTCCATGAAATGTACTAAAAATTTATGTAATTAACAAAGTATTTCCGGATAAAAAAAAATAGTCTTCACATCACAAAACGTATCTCGCAAATTTTAGATCAAGCGTTAATTTTAGTTGCTTGTAAAAACAATAAGACCTAAAAATGAAACAAATTAACTTGAAGCTGTTTTTTGCGATTTATATGACTCAAAACCCTTCTGCGCAGAGCACATGGGTGTCATTTACCGGATTATTTCATAATTATGCATAATATTAGCACTTGGCGTTATTACACCAGACCACCTTAGTTGAGAAAGTAATAAAAACCTTCCAAATTAAAATAATGGAAACGAATTCATAATTCAATAAAAGCATATTTTTTTATGTAACCACAGGATATTTCTTCGAAAACTGGAAGAGAAGTAGAAGAATTAATAGAATTACAACGCTCCTAGGGCAATAAATGTTTTTTTTTTTTTTTTTTTTTTAAGTTACATTTTAAATTTTACTGAGCCTAAAAACTCGAAAATTGCACAACCATATGCAAAGAAATCCTTTTTCAGAAATTCTAAAAATTATTCCTATATTCCTGTAAATCATTGAAAAATCCATTAAAAATCCATTTATAAAATATCTTTTTATTTCCGTTTAAAGAAATGTATATTTTTGAGAAATGTTTTATAGCGAGAGAAGGTTTATTACAGATAACTTTCGCCGTTGGGCAGTGGCGCTTATGGACGAACTGTAAAATTCTTAAAATATTGAATTTATAGATTTATTTTTATTTATTTATTTATTTGCATCCATGTGTAATTTTTTTCGCTGATTCCGAATATGTAAATTTCGATACGATCTCTTAAGAATTAATTGTTAGTTCATTAATTGGAATAATTCCTGTTAAAGTCTCATTTTAAAAGAAATATCATTTTATCAATTTATCAGTGCTCTGGAATAAAAATCACAGATATTTTTAGACTAGCTTTCTACTGTTCACGATATTAAGATTTCATTTCTAAAATAAATTCAGAAAAAAAAATCTGTATGATCAGAGCTCATTTTAAAATTTTGCGTTATTCTATAAAACAACAACAGTTGTTCATAATATATAATTTTTTCAGCTCTAGTAGCATTTCTAACATTTAAGTTCGTGAAAATATATGAATAGATTTCTTTTTTTAAGATTAATTTTTTAAATAGCTTTTGGTGTAACATTTTTAAAAGGATATAGATATTCTTGTAAACAGTTTAATCTCGTTACAGCTAATTTTACTTTTTTTTCAATTTGAAGAATACTATTTTAATTAGAAAAAAATCTTATATTTTGGAATTATAAATTTATTCAATTGAACTACTGATTTCAAAACACAATTTTTTCAAATTAACGAATTTATTGATATCTTAAAAAATACTTATTTCAGTTTAACGAACACAGAGTTCACAAGGAAACAATCTTTATCGAAAAATTAGAATTCCCTTTTTTATTATTTTCATTGCCCCACGATCTACAAATTCTCAAAATTTTCTTAGTTTATTCTGCCTGAAGTACATTACATTTAGCAATATGACACTTTTAAGAAGAAACATCCTGTGAAATATACAGAGAAAAAAAAATTCAATTAATTGCAATAACAATTGGTAACATGAATATAAAATCAAAACTGGTTCCAGATGTATTCATAAATATCAAAACAATAGGTTATTTCTTTAAGTATTGCCCCTAGAGCCATGCTTCCAGCTGCAAAGTTTCTTAAAAACGGGTGCAAAGTATGATGACATAAATTGCAATTCCATGGAGGGTCTATTTGAAAAAATACGAAAATTAAATTTTTATACGGTAACCATTTGGTAAAAAAACCAATTTGTAAAATTTTCCTTATCCAGTCTTGAATTAAACACAAAAAATTGCATCTTCATATCTGCAAAATTCACAGAGTTATGGCCGTTTAAATAATTCGTCAGGTTTTACGGGATTAGACACAAATTGACATGCGTGCAATTCAAGAAACAATGTTACTTTAAAAGTTCTAGGAAACATGTAAAAAATATGCCTATTAAGTTACTTATTTATTTATTTTTTGTGTGTTACGACCATATTATATAATTTGCAAACAAAATATATCCTAAAATTTCGTATAAAGTTTATAAAAATGTCATATGATTAGTCTTTTTTTTCACTGGGTAATTTAAAATTGTTATAATTTAAAATATCATTCTTTGGATTTAATTAGAGAGGAAAATATAATTTAAATTTTGTTTCAGTTTTTTTTTTCTTTTAAATATTAACTTTTAAAATATTAAAAATCTTTATTTAAAAAAATAATGTAACGTATTTTTTAAAAAAGTCATTGTTTTTTTCAAAAGTAAATATATTTTTCAAATCCGCCAAAACAAAATAATTATAAAATATTCAAAATAGACATGTTTAAAGTTTGCATCTTTTCCTTCAATGATTCTTAGCTTTTAACAATTTAAAGACGAGAAATAGTGAAGGGGGGACATCATGCAGAAAAACGCATTTAAAGTTTTAAACAAAAATTGGCTCCAAATAAAATATTTAAATGTTTTTAATTGGAAGTGAAAAATAATTTCCTATTCATTTTAACTTTTGTCGTTTCCACATCCTTTCTGTACTATTTAAATGATCGTCAATTATTTAAAACAATGCTTTTTCTAAAAAGTGGATTAAAAGCTTTTTCATAATTTTAGTCTTACATCTTCAAATTTTTTACTGTCCCGACAAGATTGTTAAAAAACGTTTATTCTGGGCTATAGCCAGGCCAGGCACCAAACGTTACTTTTTTCTGAAGAATCAGCCAGGACAGGCCTAACGTATTTTTTCATACCATATAGGGGCTGGCTTCCGTCTTCCTAGATCTACATGGGGCGAAATGTTCAGTCCCTACCTCGACACAATCCGTATTAAAATTATTGTGTCTGACTGACGAAATCTGTGCATAAAATAAATAAAATTTGACTCAGTCCAAAAGTTTTTACAAAAAACGCATATATTTTTAAATCCCCTTTTTTTTTCAATAAATAAATAAAATAAAAAGAAATTTTTAAGTATAGTAGATTCAAAGCAAATAAAATTAAAATACAATAAAACCAGTGAAGAAAAAGCTGCCTATGATGTAATCCAGTCTTCAATAAAAAAAATGTATTGATCAGGGAAAAATAAATATAATAATACTCGAGAGAAAAATAGACTACATTCACACCTCCTTAGAAAGGGAGTTGTCTACAACGCATTTTTTTTTTTTTTTTTTTTTTTTTTTTTTTTTTTTTTCGTTTTTATATGATTTTGTCTCAAAAGGTTTTTACTGTATAGCATTTTTAAAATTTTTCCAGCACATGGAATATGGATTAACAATATTAAAGGATAAGTGAAACATTTACATATAAATAGAGATTCATTAATAAAATAAAGATATCACAGCCTTTGGGTGCTTCTTTAATAATGAAAATTATAAACATGAAACACGAAAATTATAAATATTTTTGGCCAGAACTCCTCCATACGAAACAATTTTTAACAATATCGCAGTAAAAAACTATGTAGAAATTTAAGGGTGGTTCCGGTTATGATTTAATTCTTTTGTCCAGTCCAGGTCGAACTTTTTTCTCCGTGTCTCGGTTCGGTTAAATATTTCGACCCGTGGAGACCTCTAGTGTAGACCACCAGCATATTTTGAAATCAGGTTAACGTAAAATATATAGGCTGTTATTTTATGTCCAAAGGAGAGGCACTATCTTAAATCGATTTTTATTAAAGTACATTTTGTGAATGATTCCTAACTTGCTTGCATTGAAATTGTACCAAGAATTCGTCGCTCAGGGTTAAGTGGCGTAAATCACGAATTTTTGAGAAATTTGGATTTTAATACTTCTATAAAACTTGTAGATATTCAGATGGGTTTTGTTGTTGTTGTTGTTGTTGTTATTGTTGTTGTTTGTTTGTTTAATTCTAGAATGGATATATCAAATTTTTTTGACTAGAAATTTTATCCTACGGGGGCCGTATAAAAATTTTAATGTTTGTATTTTCTCTAAAAGACCCTCTCCCATGGAGTTGCAACTGATCTCCTAAAATTTTGAACATTTTTAATCACAAGAAGCTATGTGTTTGAGTTTTACTCATAATAAAATGGAACCTTTGCTATCATACTTGTCAAAATACGAAGATTTTTCCTAAATGCAATTTACAGAACTCAGGAACCATGTAAATAATCAAATGTAGAAGGCATAAACCTAATTTTGATTTCTTATTTTCCTTTCTTATTTTGAATACTTTTGTCTTTGCATGGTTTACTTATTTCTGAACGGCAAAAAATTAAATTGCCTTTCAAAGTTTTTAGGACATCCTATGCAAATAAATTCTCCAATCATATATCAAAATTCTTCTTTAGAAACAAATGTGAATTATAATGATTAGAAAGGATATATACATATTTACATAATTAAAACAAAACATTTTTTTATTACTTCTACATAATTTTCTTTACCCACTTGATGTTCCTAAAGTATTCTTCACTCTGTCAATTTAATTTTTTTTTTTCTTGTAATGCTATCTTATTGCCATTAAAACTTTTTTTTAATTCTTCACCGACATAAAGTATCGAGAAGTATCTATTCTTTATCTGTCCTAGCAGAGTCAATGAAATTCTTTAAGCTTTTTTTTTTTTAGTTATTGTTTAAAGGCTTCGCTTAATTTAACAGCTCTACTGGGAATAATGCTATTTCATTAAACGGGATATATTTAATTTTATGTATCTAAAAAAGGGAGTTAATAGTGTCCTTTTTTATTAAAAAATAAAATATTCACTAAAATCTTTAACGTAAACATGAAATGTAAATATTGTATTAATAAGAAAGTATTGCATAGTAATATAATCGCTTTGTAAAAAGCCTATTTTTACAAAATAAATTAAAATAAATAAATAGATATTTACTTACATGAATCACAACGAAAAATGCATTTTACGAGACAGTTTGTTTATGGTGTAAAATGGTCTAATCTTCATTATGTATATTAAAATATTTTCTCAACGGAATTTTGATTTCAAACTTATTCCAACTTTTTTACACATGCACTGAAATTTTATGTACTAATATTATCATCATAATGTTAACTAATACTGAAAAAAAATGGTAGACTATTCACTCTTAGCTGATACTTAAAAAAAGACTGTTTAAAAATACTAATTTTAATTGCTAAGGACGTAAATTAAAAATTTAAAAGTAGTAAAAAAGATTTATTCGATTATTTACATGTTTCGATTCTACCCGAGTCATTTTCAAAACAAATAAATAAAAATATTTCTTTATTGCATGGTCTATGAAACTAATATCAATCAACTAATATCTTTCATGTTATGTATGTTATTGTTTTATTTTAATAACTATTGAGTAACTTGAGATTTGGTAAGGTAACGTTTGGTGAGGTTTTTGGTAAGTTAATCGCTGCTGTTTTCACCGCTAAAGAACATAAATTAAAGCTTTAAAAATAGTAAAATAGATTTATTCAACTATTTACATGTTTTGACTGTACCCGACTCCTTTTTCAAAACAAATAAGTGAAAATATTCCTACCTTGCATGGTCTATGACACTAATATTATTCAAATTTCCACGAACTCTTCATTATTATGTACTGTATTGTTTTATTTTCATAACCATTGAGTAACTTGAGCCATAGTTTTGGTAAGGTAATTGATGCTGCGTCGTTACATATTGAATTTTTATATATTACAAACTCTATGTTTTCTCTTATAACTGATGAATAATAAAGACTGGAGAGAAAAATTATCCTACTTCCATTGGCATTTATATGGATGCTTTTGCTTGATGTTACTCGTCTTTTAACAATTAAAATTAGTGCATTGTTACAAGAAGCTAATTTGTTGTGTATTTATACAAACATTTGTTAAAATTTATTGTAATATTCTATTTATAAAATTCTGTAACTTCACATATTTCAAGCCCTTTTTTCATTCAAATTTCCGTGCAAAAATGGCATTCAAAGCAAAAGGGTGTTTTTTCAACTTTATTCATCAATACAAATATTACTGCTTTTGGGTTGTAAAAAAATAAAAAGGAGAAAGAGTGGAAGTAGTAAAAAGAACTGCTCTTTTAAAAACGGGAAAAATATTACTTACGAACGTAAAAAGCTTACATATTAGCTTATTTTGTATTTTTTATCATGCGTAATACTTTTCGAACAGTCAGAATAACATGCAAAGAAACAGAAACGGTATTTTTCAAGCAGTGACATAAATTTTCCATTCCATGAACATGAAAAATGTTTTATTTTTAAGATGCAAATATCTGAGTTTGAAACATGTAGCTGTGCTCTTTTATTTTATGGTAGAATGCGTGTAACTTTATAAGAAAGATGCAACACCAAAAAAAAAAAAATGTGAGGGAATAGTGTGTTTACATTTAAAAAAAATTCACGAGATATACTCAAAGATTACATGTACAGTATAGCATATAATATTTCTATTTTTAATTTTGAGATATATTTTTCAAATTTTAGATATATTTTTAGTGTTCATTGTAGTCAATAAATATTTAAATTATATGAGTCTAACAGAATGTTTTCATATATTCTTAATTATAAAGGTATTATCTCAAAGTTAACATCACTAATATACAGTGTTTTTCACAGATAAATATATTATTAGAACGTAATATATTTTAGGGATAATTTGTAAAAGTCAAATTTATTTCATGGATGCGGAGTCGGTTCCCTTTTTGAGCAAAATAATGCTAAAAACAAACCGAATCCGACTCCGGCTGGGTTTTTTTCTTTCTTTCTTTCTTTCTTTTTAATTTGAAGTGAAATTAAACTGATTGTATGTAATTTTAAATCCACAAAGGGAATTATTATTGTATTTTTGGATTATATCGGGATACCCATGTTAAAGATTCCCAATATACTGCCCGGCGTACATTGTAGAACTGTTTTTAATTAAAAAATCTTATAGACGCCGAATTATTTCCGAACTAGTAAAAATTTCATCTTTTATTGTTCCCCTCAGTGATAGAAATTTTCTGTTTTGGAAATCACAAATTGGCATAAAAATTGCGGCAATTTCCACTTTTCAAGTCCATGGATCCCAAGTGGTAAAACTTCTGTTTTGTTTTCTTAATGAGATTTCGATAGTGGGATTTTTCGGGTTTGTGAAACATGAAATTGAAAAATTAGTAAAAAGGAAAACTATTTTTTCCCCTTCTTTTTTTTTCAAAGTTCTAAGAACTGAATTAACACCGTAATAGTGAAATTTTCACGTTATTTTTCTTGCATTCCCTCAGAAATTTTATTAACTGTAACACTAGTATATTAGCCAGCCCGGAGTCGGAGTCGAAATCGTTAAAATTTCCAGAGTCGGAGTAGGTCATTTTTCCCATCGACTCCGCAGCAATAATTTATTTGAATAGAGATTTTTTTTAATATATATTCACGGATGAAAATAGATATTTAAGTACTTTTCATTGATGAATTTCAATAATTAAAACCATTCTTCGAACAATCTGATTTATCATCATAACGATGGGCGAGAGGTAATGAACTACTCGTTACTTAATAGGAAAAAGTATAAAAGCTTCTAACTGGTGTAACGCATAAAAATACAGAAAAATATGCTTTCTAAATTTCACTAAACAATATAGATATGATTGCCTTTCTGTAAAAAAATAAAAAGGAGAGAGAATAGAAATAGTAAAAAGAACTGCCCTTTTAAAAACGTGAAAAATATTACTTTGGAACGTAAAAAGCTTACATATTAGCCTATTTGGTATTTTTTATCATACGTAATTCTTTTCGAACAATCACAATAAATTCGTACATGCAAAGAAACGGAAACGGTATTTTTCAAGCAGTGACATAAATTTTCCATTCCATGAACATGAAAAATGTTTTATTTTTAAGATGCAAATATCTGAGTTTGAAACATACAGCTGTGCTCTTTTATTTTATGGTAGATTGCGTGTAACTTTATAAAAAAATGCAACATCGAAAAAAAAGAAAAGAAATAAAGTAAAAGAAAAAAAGAATAGAAAAGAAAGTGAGGAAGTGGTGCATTTACATAAAATATTTCACTGGACATACTCAAAGATTATATTAATAGTATATGATATTTCTATTTTTAATTTTAAGATATATTTTTATCATGTTCATTGTTGTCAATAAAAATTACAATTGCATGAGTCTAACAGAATGTTTTTTATATATTCTTAAATATAAGGGTATTATCCCAAAATTAACATCACTAACGTTTTTCACAGATAAATATGTTAGTAGAATTTAATATATTATAGCGATAATTTGTAAAAGTACAATTTATTTGAATAGAGAATTTTTTTTTATGTTCATGGATGAAAATAGATACTTAAGTAATTTTCATTGATTGATTTCATTGATTAAAACCACCCTTTGAACATTCTGATTTATCTTCATGACGATGGGCGTGCAAAGTAATGAACTGCTCGTTACTTAACAGAAAAAGGTATACATGGAACTAACTGATATAACATATAAAAATACACAAAATTCAAATGAATTCTTGAAGTCAATGATGAAATTTAAAAATAAATATTCAAATTTGAATCATTCATTCTAACAATCAATAACTTATATTTTTAATTAATAATAAATTAATTAAAATTAAAACTCTTTTTTTATTCAATTTTCCGTGCAAAAAAACAAGTAAAAACGTGCTTTCTCAACTTCATTCATCAATATAAATATGACTGCCTTTCAGGTGTAAAAAAATAAAAAGAAGAGAGAGTGGAAGTGGTAAAAAGAACTGCTCTTTTAAAAACGTGAAAAATATTACTTTCGAACGTAAAAAGCTTACATATTAGCTTATTTTGTATTTTTTGTCAAATGTAATCCTTTTCGAACAGTCACAATAAATTCGCACATGCAAAGAAACAGAAACGGTATTTTTCAAGCAGTGACATAAATTTTCCATTCCATGAACATGAAAAATGTTTTATTTTTAAGATGCAAATATCTAAGTTTGAAACATGCAGCTGTGCTTTTTTTATTTTATGGTAGATTGCGTGTAAAAAGATGCAACGCCGAAAACAAATAAGTGAGGAAGTAGTGTATTTACATAAAATTATTAACGGGACATACTAAAAGATAGTGTATACAGCATATAATATTTTTATTTTGAATTTTGAAGTACATTTGTATCGTGTTTGTCTTTGTCAATTAAAATTAGAATTGCATGAGTCTAACAGAATGTTTTTACATATTCTTAATTATAGAGGCATTGGCTCAAAGTTAATATCACTAATATACTGTGTTTTTCACAGATAAATATATAGGTATATATTTTTTTTTTCGATAATTTGTAAAAGTAAAATTTATTTGAATAGAGAATTTTTTGTTTTATATTCAGGGATGCGTGTGTGTGTGAATTTAGATACTTAAATACTTTTCATTGATCGATTTCATTGATTAAAACTATTTTCAAACAATAATGTCATAATGATGGGCGTGTGCAGCATTGAAATGCTCATTACTTAACTAGAAAAGATATAAATGCGACTAACTGATGTAACATATAAAAATACACAAAATTCAGATGAATGCTAGGAATCAATGATGAAATTAAAAAATATATATTTAAATTTGAATCATTCATTCTAACAGTCAAAAACTTCTATTGTCTTTCTAATTAATAATAAAGTAATTATCCTTTTTTTAATTAGCATACAGTAGAGCGCCGATTAACCTGACCGGTCGGGACCGAGGTCGATCCGGTTAATGAAAAATCTGGATAATTGGACAGCTTAAAAAATTGTCATAACAATGTCTTTTATTTAACTTCTTTTCAAGGTTTTCCAAGCATGGCACTAGCAATTCTAGTAGTGCACATTTTTGCATATTACGAATGATGCGTTTAGAATTTATTTCTTTTCATTTTTTTTAATTTTTTTTCTACAAAATTTGAAAATTGGTGCAAAATTAGACATTATAGACACATACAAATTATTGCAGGCATATATACATAAACTGAATGAACAAATGCAAGCGGAAAGAGTGGGAGAAGGTTCCTTTTTCTTAGGATAAAGGATAAAAAAAGCAATTTTTGACGAAAAAAGCATACCTGCATGGAACTCTCAAGCATTAGAAGTGTAATCTCTTAGGGACCGTCCATAAATGACGTCACGCTTGAAGGGGGGGGGGGTTCTTGAAATTGTGACACTTTGTGACAAGGGGGTGGGAGGGGAATAAGAATAAATGTGACGACACACATTTTAGTTAGAATAAAAGCGTTAAAATATTGCGGATTAAGTTATGAAGTATGAAGTTATTTTAAAACTAGGACTTCCCTCAGAGGGATTAGTCTGAGCGATATTGCTGAGAATACACATTTAATAACTTGCGATAAGTAAAGAAAATGAGATGTTACCTTTAATTGGTATTCATTGTGATAAAATATGATGAAAATAAGCATATTGAATCATAGAATTACAAAATCTTATATATAAAGTTGCATATACTATTTTTATAAAAGAAAAGCAAACCATGCATGGATATAAAATTGGAAATATGCAAAATGTTAAAAGTAATACAGAAAATAAAACACCAAATTTTCCTATATTGGAAATATAACTCTTTGAAATGATGTCATGAGAATAAACAGAAGCTTCGCAACGATTTGAGAAACTATAAATAACATAAACTTTTATGTTTGAAGAGAATGGAATGTATTTTATATGGTGCGAAATCCGTCCGAATAGTTTATAATGTTGAATATCTGTTTTCCACGGATGCAGTCAGGTTATCGATAAGAATTAAGGAATCCTTTTTAAAGAATTTGCCCTAAACGAGCACTTACATCTTATAAGTTACTGCGATGCCAAAGTTATAGATTCTGACCCCAACAGTATCCTAGAAATTGCAATAGTCTCAATAAATTGGGTTTAAAACTTTTTCTAGAAAAAAAATGTTTAATTTGTGAAATTAAATTGTCGAGTGTTTTAGAAATCGTTCATAACAAGAATATTATATCTTAAAAATGTCCACAAAAAAAAAAAAAAAAAAAAAAAAAGAGAGAGAGAGAGAGAGATTTTAAATTTTTAGTCATATCAACATCAAAGAATTCTCAATTTTAGAACTTTTTTTGCTCGTGCATTGATGGTGATTATTGTTCCTACGCAAAATATAGTATATTTTGCAGCAAAGATGGTTACCAACATTTTTTGCCCACATTATTTTTTAAATCGGCTAGGTACTCCCAATGATAGCGAAAAACACACAAACGTTAATGCTTTATAGCATATAAATACAGAATCAAAAGCTATTTATCTCCTGTTATATACACAATTATCTAATTAGTGCTAGCAGATGCATTTTTAAATATACATAGATCAATATAATGCTTCATTTTTTCTTTTATTAGTATTTCTTATTATTCATTTTTCATTTATTTGTATTATTGAGTAAAAAACTCACTTTTTTAAGCCCGACTTACGTCAAACTTTTTATAAAAGCGCCTAAGTCCATATAACAGCGAAGTGTTGTGAAGAGTATTAAATACAAGGTAGTAAGACACTTAACCAAACGCAGGTAATAAATCGCCAAATATTGTTCTTTTCGGCCTCTCTCGAAATTCATTTTTTCCGTACATTTAAAAAACACGATTTTGAGTCATCTTATTTAAAATTCAAATAAATAAATAAGAGGAAGCAATAATAGCATAAGTCAAAACATTTTATTTCAACATTAACGAATTGTATCGTAGTTACACATGTGGAAAAAAAGCTGCTTTTGGCCAAAAAACGTTGTCGTCACTAAATTTGAATCCGATTAAAAAAAGTACCGTGATTAATTAAAATATTATAAACATAGCTGCCAAGTCTCCGGCATTTTGGATACCGGTATTTTAATACAGAAAATGTTTTATTAAATTGGAACATTCTGCGGATTTAAAAAATGACTTTTCCTATAAGAAAATTTTGCTGTGCAATAAGCGGGGGCTTGGCATCTCTGTATAGGAATATTTCAGAATAACCTTAAAAAAAGCAACGACCATTTTTCGGGTACAAAAAGTATTGCTAATTGTTCCATTTTGCATACAAGGTAACTGATTGCAATATTGGTACATCTATGGTGATAAATTTCCAATAATTTTTCAAATCCCATTTATTTGATTAAAAATATAAATCTTTTATTCATTTAGTTTGAAATAAGTGGTTTTTAACTAATTTCATAATACTTTTGAAATATCACTTTTCATTGGCCATTTTTTTAAAGCATTTAGAAAATGGTTGTTGTTTTCAGTCAAACATAGACTTTGGTCTGTCCGCATTTTATTTTTTTTGTTATTATTATTTATAAATGGTGGAGAAATAGTCATACTTAATCCATAACGTACATAATATATGACTTTGTTATTACATAAGTCACCTTTTTATTTTCATAAATATTAAGTTTTTACTGATTTTTATTAACTCAATAGGAAAAATTTTGTGCTTTGAGCAATAGATGTCCGCATTTCATTCATTTATTTATTTTAACAAAATTCTTTGTATTTAGAAGAATTTTTATTTAAATAGGAAATCCAAATGTCGCTGTTAATAAAGAAGAAAGTTACAAAAAAAAAAGGTTACAAAACGAGTAGACGCATACTATCAAATATGGAAAAATGACGAATCCAAAAAAGACGTCGTATGAAATATCATCTTTTAAAGCCAAAAAAAAAACCGAGGTCTGATTATCGAGCCTATTGATTACAAAATCTGCATTACATAAAATAAATAAATAAAATAAAATAAATAAAAAAAAATACTGCAAATGTTTTTTTTTTCTTTTGTGTAGTTTTGGCTTCGAAAGGTGCGCTATGTTGCAAAAAGATATAAGTGACTATGAAAACACACTTGGTAAACGTTCATGCTCAGTTTTACAAATAAATATGGCACATATATGCCCTATACACACCGAGGTACCTAATTGGTGCCAAAATGGCGTTCAGTTGCCTAACATGCTGGTTATCATATAAATGTTATAATAAATTGTTTGTTCTAAAAATATTATCATTTATTGATTGTTATTTCTTTTTTTTTAATAACAGAAAATGTTTCGTTTATTCCTTTTTTTTTCATTTTGAAATAAATAAATAACGTGTTATTATAGCATGCTATATGTATCTGGTAATCAAAACGATGTTTTTGCTTAATTGGCATAAAAAATCTCGCGAAACCCGGTGCTTATATCTCTAGTATATTATCTCAAGTATATTTTATTTATGTATACTATAATTGTTTTTACATACCACTCACTTCTTCTTGTATATAAAAATAGATAAGTGGCTCCTTTATGCAGTATAAATTGTATAAATCTTTAAAAAAGCCCCCGTTGCCCCTTTTTGGATCGAATAATAATAAAAAAATCAATGTCTAATTCCAGTATTGCTCCCAGGTATGCATACATATTCCAAATTTCAAAGTTGTATGCCAACAGGAAATGGATGAAAAATGGGAAAAGATGTCACATATGCACCAGGGTACATAATTAGCGTCAAAATGGCAATATTTTACCTGAGATGGTAACCCGGCTTTATTTATTTATTATTTGTTTATTTACTCATAAAATGTTTATTTACTTTCATTTCCTTTTTTTAATCATATAAAATATTTCTTTTTATAGTTATTAATTATTATTATCATTTTATTTACTGTAAGTTCTTTTTGAAAATAGAAAATAATTTAAAAATATGCAAGTAAGCGTTATTTGAAAACGGAGTTTTCGCCAAATGGGCTTTGAAAAAAATTGCGCCAAATCTGATGCGCTTGTGGTATCCATGCCGAAAAATTAGTGACCAGAATTGACTTCCACACACAAACAAAATATAAGTTAAAAGAAAACATGCAATAAAAATAAATATAAAAATATGATGTCAAAAACGTAATTGTTTCTAATTTTCACACGCGAAATATATAAAACATTCTTTTGACGATCAAAAAATGCTATTAAGAGATTATCACAAAATCTCAAAATCAAAGTTTTTATGACGTTTTTTAATATAAAAAATAACAGTTTTATTTTCCTGCATGATTAAATTTTAAAATGTTTTATTGCATTCAATATTTCTGAGTGCGTAAATGATTATTATTTACTCCATGTACTGATTCGGTTATCTACGAAAATATCCAGCAGGTGAAAATCCCGCGCACCAAATTTCTGTGACGTATGCAAATAAATTGTGCTTTTTTATCAGTTTTTTAATATAACTTTTAAACTATTTGGAATTAATTTTTAAAAGTAGGTGCATTCACCAGATTACCTTCATAGGTACTTTCTGGTACAAACAGAATCGAAATCCGACAAGAACTTTTTGAGATTTGCTTGACGAAAGAATTTTTTTGACTTTTAATATCGTTACGTACTCTGAGTATAAGACTTCGCTACGCTCAGACAATTAAAGTATTTTGTATTCATAAAGATAAAATTTAAAGCGAAATATGTTACATTTTATTTCAAATTCCAAAATACTACTGTTTTTAATTAGTCTTTCATACTAATATTGTATTACTATTGTATATTAATTATTTCTTTTTGTTGTAAACCTCATTTCATACAAAATAAATACACAAATCATTTTTAACGTTCAGTTCACAAATATCATTAAAACACACAGTTAAAGTTTAAAAATAAAAATTAAAATGTAATCTGAAATAGTGTTTTGTTTCTGAACTGCAGTTATATGTTTACGTAATATAGCGTGACATGTGACGAGAGGGGATAAGGGGTAAAATGAAGTATGACACTTTGGTACAAAAGGGGGGGGGGAGGGGAGTCAAAAATATGGAAAAAACGCATGACATCATTTATGAATGCCCCTTAGGTTCTAGAAACAGTTGATTTTATTGAATACTCTCTTTGCTTTTGTTGGCGATTTTGTTATTTCAGAATTAGGAAATGATTATTTAGCAGTTAGCTTTTGTGACATCCAGCCAAATTTACCCTACCGCACCTAAAGAAGCTTTACTTCAAAAATGTTGTGGAAGACGGGAGAAAAAATATAGTTCTTGGTCGATCCGATTAATTGGACAATCCGGTTAATCGGAAACCGGATATTCGATGCTCTACTGTACTATAAATTCGCGTAAACTCTAATCTAAGTGGTATAGGGGTGTTTGGCGCTGTTTTTATGGCAACATTTAATTTAATTTTACCAGGGGACTGCCCAGACTTTTCTTCCCATCATGCCCTGTTGTTGTAAAAATTTTAGCTGTTTCTAATACAGCAATCCCTTATTATTCACGAGGGTTTTGTTCGTGGAAACATCCACGAAACTCAAAATCGCAAATGTTGAGAAAATCTTTTCGAGCATAAAATGGGATTAGGTTTTATGACATTTTTTAAATCGAAAACTGGAATTAATTATAAATATGCTTAATATATTTATTAAGCATTAAAGAATACACGATGCAAATAAATTTGAATAATTATGAACATGTTGTACAAAGTTTAGTTGCTAGTTGGGTGGTTGAAAAAAATTATTGATGTACGGTTGTTTGGAAGAACAGATCTTTTATTTATGAGTTTCCATATAAGGAAAAGTTGCAGTTTCGAAATTTGAATACAGTCGACTCTCGTTAATTCGAAATCGGATAATTCGAATCTTCGCTTAATTCGAACTAAATATGAAGTCCCGAAAATTTCAGTGGCAGAATAGCGTTACAAATTTTCATTAATTCGAACTCATTTTCCCTTGACTTCGTTTAATTCGAACTAACAAGAATTCAGATTCTTTATTTTTCTCTTCTTTCTCACGGATTTCAGATCATTTGAATAACTTTCTTTCTTTGATTTCTCTGAAAATTATTCCGATCAAGTATACATATAATCCAATGCATTTGATATCCACTTTCTTAGTGCCCCGTCTGTCCATCAGTGGCGCTTTAAATTTTCCTTCCATTGTGTTTGTTTCTAATCTTTTAATTAGTTTATGTATTTATACAATCTAATTTAATATTAAGTTATATTCTAATGATAACAGACGAAATAAATTAAAAAAACGCTCATTAATTCCTTTGTAATAGTACAATATTAAACATGTTTCTATTTTATTTTTTCAATAATTCGAACATTTCTTGTGGTCCCGACGAGTTCAAATTAACGATAGCCGACTGTAGTTATAAACACGCTATACAAAGTTTAGTTGCTAGTTGATGGTTTATTGATATACGAGTGTTTGCAAAAACAAATGTTTTGTTTATGAATTTCCATATAAGTAAAAATTGCGATTTCGATTTCTTTTAAATTTAAGACTCATCACCAATAAAGGATTGCATTCTCTTTTTTTTTTTTTTTTTTTTTTTGTAAAAAAATTTTTGAATTTGAAAAAATTAAGATTTATTATTTTTAGCACCAAGTTGTATTTCGAGTTTCTCGGAATTACTGATCTATATTTTGCTTCAATAGAAGGTCTGAAATTCAAGAAAGTATAGGCTATACAGTACAATGTAGCTGTTCACTCTCAAATAGTTTATGGAATTGAAAAAACAAATCTAATTTGCTTTGTAAAAGAATATTCTTTACAAAACAAAATTCGCGAATGACTTATTTAAATATTCACAAATATTAAAAAGTTCTACATTTTTTGGTTTCGCGAATTATCAAAACTCTCGAATGTTAAGCAGCTAATACTGTATTTGTTTCTAAAAGTTTAATCATGACTTTGTGAAACTGAATTACCCACATACATCTGAGTTATAACTGAATTCAGGTTACTTTCAAGTTTATGTTTGAGTAAATCAATTTTAACCCTTAAACGGTAACATGTTTTTCGGCACCTCTAAACGGTAATCATGGGTCACTCGTGCTTAGCGCTGTAAAAACTGGTTTAAAGTGCTTTAAAAATTCTAAAAAAATTCATGATATTACATCAACTACCCTTGAACAAGAATCAGTCACAATATTGGTGATTTATTAATTTGTTTAAACAATATGTTTAAATAAACAAATAAAAATGTGAAAAATACACATTTTCTTTAAAAAATCATAACTTTGGATGAAATTGACATTTTTTGCTGTTTCAAACGGGAAATTGAAGATCAAGAAAGGTACTTTTATAAAAAAAAATAAAAATAGCCGATATAGATTTAAAAAATGCTTAAGTTTTGAGCATAAAAATGACGTTTTTTTAACTTATAAATAGGTACATTTACAATGAAATAGAAATTTTATTAGTTTTTAATCAATTTTATTTATGATAATGATGTTAATTATCAAACTTTATTTAATTAAAAAAAATATATAATAATGAAAAATTATAGCAACACTGATATCATCATTTATAAACAATCGAAGCAGAGCAAACTGCAATCACACCAAACAATTTCATAAACACGTGTTTGCATAAAAAGTAAGGTTCGGAAACCCAAGTGAGTGTAATGTATCGATTTTTTATGAAAAAACATCAATTCCTAACCAAACAAATCTTTTCTTACCTTACACTTTTCGTCAACGTAAATGGTAACCCTGGGTCACTCGTGCCTTTTCGAAATTTTGACTGGCTCTTACGTCGGCTGTGGACGCACTAAAACATCGGTGTTTCGGGAGCTAATAGCCTACTAGTGTACTATTTTTTTCAGGGTAGTTTAGTCCTGCTCCCCACTCTCTCCTCTAAGCTCGCAAGGAAAGAAAATTTGACCGAGGCACTAGTGACCCATGGTTACCGCTTAAGGGTTAAAAAGGTGCTGTTTTGATGAACGAATATATAAATGAATTAAATTAAGCTATACAAATCTCTATTTGCTTTATAATTAAATATAGAATCTTTTGTAATTTCAGCTTTTTGAGACAGGTCATATTTACTTTTAAGATGATTAAATTTATAATAAATCATTCTATAAGTATATGTAAACATACTTAAATTATTTTGTATAGAACACTAATATTACAAACAACTTTTTATATATGCCATATATTTAGCTAAAGTTTACTCCAAGTTAAAACATGATTAAAACTATTCAAATCACTCTTCCAAAAATTATCATCCTTAAAAAATCATGTATCCAGTTTATTATTATTATTATTATTATTATTATTATTATTATTATTATTCTATTGCCTATATGATTTTATTTGCATTATACAAACATTTCTTTTTATATTAAGTATAATTATATTTAAAAGTGTATAATTTTAATTAAAAGCTGCCTTCAAGCCATTCACGCTGATAATCCGCAATGCTTGCGAAATGTTTTGTGTAGTTCTGTATTATGATCAGTAGTATTTATACAAGTACAAATTAAGCAAACATTTAACTAGATTTAAATGCGTGAATCATAAATGAAATCGTATTTCTAGCATTCGTAGCTAATAGATAATGTATATCACTAATAATACTCTATCCTAATCTGTTATGTGTTCCTGTAAATGAACGATGAATGCTGTGCATAAATGCTATACACACCATTTTATACAGCAAGTATCTTCTAGCATTTATAGTAATCAAAATAATGCATATTAGTTTCATTATATATTCGAAATGATGTAACAGAACTAAAATAGACTTCAAATAGTTTTTCCCTGTAAGTGATTATAAAACGCCCTGTAAAGGAATGTGACCTAGAAAATACTTTGCACCCCTTATTAGTCAGAACACGTGATTCAATGCACTGCATATGATGTTATCCATTTCATTATGTTTGGAATTGTCTTACATCATTACAATGAACTTGAAACGATTTTTTTCCATGGACCATAATGTAACGAAAAATTTTTAACTATTCCTGTAAATTAACTAAGATGTTAAATACTTCATTTTCAATAAAGATTTGTTTTATAATAAGCATCAACAACATACAAAAAAAATCAGAGCGATCCGAGTATAGCTCGGACAAGCGAACAGACAAACAGAAGTCATAAACACTTTTTAACTATGTTACTGTATTAGAAAGCACTGAAAATTGTGAAATATCCTGTTTTAAGATAAAAAGAATTATGAAAGATGATTTGTAGGCTATAAAAATCCTTCTACGATTATTCTTACCTACAATCTAAGGATGATTTAAATTTACGCATCGTTATCGTGGTCTAAAATTCGCTTGAAAAAAAGCTACTTATTTCATAGAAGTTCTATAAAATAAAATTAAAAAAATGTAAATTAAAAAAAAATTAAAACAAGTTACAAAGTTTATTAACTCACATAAATAATTATCAGATTCGAGGGAAGTATTTTATCATTACACGTTACATTAATTTTAAAATTTAATACGTTTATGAAATGGTCTTTATTCAACTTTATCCGGAAAACAATTGCATTAACAGGAAAGGAATCAGTATTCTGAGAATACCATAATAAGCACAAAACGAATTTAACAACATCAATAAAAATGGAATACTAATAATATAAAGGGAAAAACTATTTTTACAAATGAAATAAAACTTGATCTATAAGTAGTTACAAATGCATAAATGTAAAACGTTATACTGTTAAAAGACATCTACTTTACTGCATCTAACATAATTCAGATCATTAAGTTGTGGCAAACACAGATGAAACTTTAACTTGTATCAAAAGTAATCATTGATTAATTTTAATACTGTATCTAAAACGCATAATATACAGACAAAAGACTCTTCAAGCTTTATCACGCTTATATTTTAGCCTGGAGAATCACAAAGATTTTAATTACCTGTAATTTATTCTGTAGCTGTGAATAATCTTTTGTTGTAAGCATCTGTTTGTGAAACATATTGACACATTTAAGTGTCTTCAAGATGTTTACATGGGTTACATATTGAACAACAGAATGAAATGAGCTATTGTGTGCTTATGTCTTTATTAACACTGTGCAACAATTTCATGTATAGAATGGGGCAATACGAAGAGCTCGTTAAATATACGACATGACAGAAAATGCTAACATTCAACTTGAATTAGCAACAGATAATTTTTGATTCATTAAACTTTTATCCATAAGTTTTCACAAAAATTAAAGACGATGAATTAATATTTTACATCAGAAAGTACGTACTTTATATTTTTAGTATTTCTCGTTTATCATAGATATGCATTTAATCTGAAAAGATGTATTAAAGATAGGATATTTATTTTTGCGTGCATTTTTGGTGATATAATTAATTTAACTAAACAGGGATATTCAAATATTCAAACTTAAAAATGTTTGCATATTTTTTTCTAGCCCAGCGACTCCTAATTTTTACGATTTTTCGTTTGACCTTATAATTTTTTCCATGGTTGTAAAATGTTCTTTATTCAACTTTATGCGGAAAGAAAATTGCATTAACAAGAAAAGAATCGGTATTCTGAGAATAAAATAATAAGTATAAAAGAAATTTAGCTCCATTAGTAAAAAATGAAAACTCTTTGTATATAAGCAAAAAATCTTTTTATAGATGAAATAAAACTTGATCTATAAACAGTTACAATGCATAAATGTAAAACGTTATATTGTTAATATTGCTAAAATCTATTTCACTGCACCTAACATGATTCAGATCATTAAGTTGCGTCAAATACAGATGAAACTTTAACTTGTATCAAAAATAATCATTGATTAATTTTAATACTGTATCTAAAACGCATAATAAACAGACAAAAGATTTTTCAAACTTTAACACGTTTATATTTTCGCCTGGAGAATCATGAAGATTTTAATTACCTGTAATTTATTCTGTAGCTGTGAATAAACTTTTGTTGTAGGCATCTGTTTGTGAAATATATTGACATATTTAAGTGTCTTCAAGATGTTTACATGGGTTACATAATAAACAACAGAATGAAATGGGTTATTGTGTGATTATTTCTTTATTAACACTATGCAGCAACTTCATTTATAGAATGGAGAAATACGAGAGCTCGTTAAATATACGATATGACAGAAGAACGCTAACATTCAACTTGAATTAGCAACAGATTCATTAAACTTTTATTCATAAGTTTTCATAAAAATTAAAGACGATGAATTAACGATTTTACATCAGAAAATACTTTGTTTTTAGTATTTCTATCTTATTATAGATATGCACTCAATTTGAAAAGATGAATTAAAGATAAGATATTTAACTTTGCGTGAACATTTAGGGACTATACTTAATTTTAATCAAACAAGTACTTTCAAAGTTTCAAACATCGAAAGCACACTTTTAAAAATTTCTGTAAAAACACAGAAGAAAATCGAGACTCTCGGTAAATTTACACAAGTTATCTGTTAAGTGCATTATACTGAATTTCTCGCTCATTATTTTACAGATATATCCCTTATCTTGCATCTAATTCCCTGCAGGGATTTCCATGTCTTCATTTAAAGATTTTTTTTTAAGTTTGTTAACTTTTGTATTTCAAGATACACACTTTTAAAATTCTTTTGAAATTTTATTAGAATATTAAAGAAGAAAACTTAGTTTAAAGATAGTTTTTTTTTTTATCATAGAATAATTTCGAAAGGGGAAAAAAATCCTTAAATTTACAGCAAAAACTGCTGACATCAATGTTGCCAGCAGTTTTTGCCTGAAAATTGCAGTAAAATTAGATGTAATAAAAAAATTTACATCTAATTTTATTGCAATTTTTTCGGCAAAAACTGCTGGCAACATTGCTGCCAGCAATTTTTGCCGTAAATTTAAAGGTTTTTATTTATTTTATTATTATTTTTTTTTTAAACAGTGTATTTAAAGTCAATAGTATCCATAGCTCAAACAGTAAGATACTTTACCAGAGATCTCGGGTTAAACCTCAGGACGGTTAGAAACAAATTGCTTAAAAATTAAGTGACGCAGCATTTCGAAATTAATCGAAAAATTCTGATACTTTGAAGCTCGCTGCAGTTTGATGATTTAAAAATCTAAATAAAATTATTTTCATTAAAAATAAATTTACTGAGTCTTGTATATGTTTAATGATGTAAATTTACAGAGGCTATTTTAAATTTACCAAAGAACTTCCCTGCTATTTAACAGAATCTCGGTAATTTTATTTGAAACTTAAGTTAATGGTTTACCAGTAGTTTCTCTGTAATTTCACAGAAAAAAATTTAACAATGCAGGTTACACTGCTGATATTAAAATTATCTGTAGATTCCAAAGAAGTATTTCGCAAATTAAAAAAAAAGAAAAAAAGAAGAAAAGAAAGAAAAGAAAAGAAAGAAAGAAAGAAAGAAACATTTAATTAGGCAAACAGATAAAAATGAAAAGGAAACGTAATCAAAGAAAAAAAATGTAAAATGTGTCAGAAGAAATTAAAGATTTCTGACAAAAGAGCACTTTTAAAAAACCCAAAATATAAAAATATCAATAATGCTGCAGTATCAGTTTATACTGATAGCGCCATACTTATGATCTCAATAATATTCATAACTCCATGAAATTTTTTAAGAGAACTTCGGATGTTTTAAACATATTGCCTTTAAAGTATTTTATAGTGCTTTATTTACATATTTTTTAACTAGTGTAGCGAACCCAGAACAGTAGACGAGTTTAGACAGGTTGAAACAGGCATGGTTAGAACAACACGGGCAAGCATGCAACAACACTTGAAAAAAAGTGATAAAAATGCACACAAGTTTCTTATATATGTGTTCTTAACATTGAGAGATATCATTAAAAAAGAAATCGCGTGATGGCACATTCGACCAATCCATTTGCAGTAAGAAGACACATGATTAATTTTCGTAATATCCTGTTTTTCCGATAAGTAATCCACCATTTTACCCTATGATTAGTGATAGATGGGTTTCACAACGGTCCGCGCGGGTCAAATGAACAATATAGCATTCTCTTCTACTGAACGCCTCCTAAGCTGCAGGGGCTTTGATGGTGAGAAAGAAATTATCTTTTTTGAAATGTTGCATTGGCTCGCTATTGATGATACGGGAATCCGTTTTGATGCCTAGTGGAATCATAGCTATAGAATGACTAGATTATGTACGCAGAAAGAAAGCAACAAATTTGAATGGAATAATTTTAATTTTAAGCCTTCGTGAATGTTTCCAAATGTATAATATCAATGATTTTAGCCTCAATTATTTGTTCAGCTTTGTGATTATATTCTCACTACACTCTACACATTCCTGTTTTTGAAGGAAGTTATGTTACTTTTTGTGTTTTAATAAATCATACATTCAGAAAAGCATTTTCTTATTGTAATTACTATATTGCTTGAGAAATTTGTGAATATTCTCATGCTTTAATAACAAGTAACTTCGTGCTTTGTTGCATAGATCAAAATTATAAAACACAAGTGCATTTGAATGATTCAATGATTCTTCAATGATTTAATAAATCACTAAATAAAAAAATTTTTGTTTGTTTGTTTGTTTTTACACATTTTAACAAAATGATTCTTTTTTTTAGATGAAATTTTATATGTCTAATTAACATAAATTTCGGAAAAAAATATTTATTGCAAAAATTACATACAAAGGGTAACGTCTTTTTCCTCAGTCCGGATGAGGAGAATTCCGCGTCATTATTCGAAACAAATGACGATAAAAATTTCATTGTCACCAAAATGTTTAAAATTTATTTTTAATTTACTTATTTTATATTTTGTATACTGATGTTGCTCTCCAGGTAATTTTGACCCCTATGTTCTAGAGAATTTTTTTAATTATTCTTTAACTTATAATACATTTTCTCATGTGCGATCTTCAATGCGTTATCAAACAACTTTAAGTTCATTGACACATAGCTCAGATTTTTACCATGTAAATTGTTTTTTTTCTATTCCCATCAAATTGAAGTATAACAGATTCGAATCCTCTAGCAAAAGTTTTAATAACTCATTATTATATTATAACTAATATTCTCTCCTACAGAGAACATTTAATATTTTGCCAAAATAATTTACTCAGATTAAATAAAACAAATCTTTTTAAACATGTAAAAAATAATTTAAAATATTTAGAACATAAAAATTAAAAGTATATTGGCTAAAAGATACAGGTTTTACAGTTTCAATAAACACAAAGTGACACACCTCATAAATATTATGCATTTTATAATATAAAATTTAAGTGTCACAAACTATATATACCATTTTATAATACAAAATTTAAGTGATTGCAAAATCAGCTTTGTAAAAATTTTTGGACACCTCCACCTTTCTAATTTCACAAAAATTCGAAGTTCATTTTATCAATAACGTTGCAAAACTGCTCAAATGCTAAATAAAATTTTGTCATGAAAAAATAACAAACATCGCATTTCTGTTGAGAATGTAAACAATTTATGTTTTATTCTGTATTGGAAGATATCAGCAATAAATGAAATCGTCTTTTAAAATCCACTGTGTAACGGACATTGAGTAATTGACATGGATGTGTTGCCGACACTCAACGGTGTGATACAACGGGATAAAGGATTTAAAACGAAAATTTCTTAAAATTAATTCCTTTTGGTTTAAAAATTAATATCATACTGACTCTTGAAAAACAGTATTTTCTATAAATAAATATGCTGTACCCCAAAAAACAAATATCGGTACAAATAATCGTAAATTGTCGTAACTTTTGAATATTAATATTTATGAATTACCTTTTTTTTTCAGGAAAACCTGTAGAAGTATTTGTTGCTTTTCAAGTATTGGATATAGGAGAAATAAATCAGGAAAAAATGGTAAGCTATTTTCAGTTATTACTTCCTTTCTTAATTTTTTTTTCAATCCATGTCAAGTTTAAACTTTTAATATTATTTTGTCTTTTTGCTACCATTTTGATGCCAGGAAATTTAAAGCCATTTTACAAAAGTTTAAAAAAATACTCAAAGTATTTAAAAAATCCACAAATTTAATATGCGTCCCTGCAAAGAGGAAATTGCTGGCCAGCAGCTATATAGGTACTGGCAATGATGGAGAAGTGCTAGTTAATGATCTACCACTGCATGACCACTACTTGACAGCTTCAGTCAACTTTGCTGTTGGAAATCATCAGATAAAATTCTGATCGGCATCCGTTTTATCTCATGCGCTGGCCGACCGTACCATTGAAATGCACGAACTTTAGCAATATTATTGCTGGGAAACTTTATGCTAGGCGGCGTTGTGAATACCAAAGACATTGAGTATTTCGGAATTCATAGTTCGGTAACGTTCTGGTTATTTAGAATTTCATTCTTTAATTTTTATTATTTTATTAGCAACTATTACATACGTTGTGATTGTGATCAACAGTGGTAGAACAATAACAACCATAAATGAGTAAAACAATAAATAAATCGTTTATTTTAACGGACTTTTTTTTCTTCCTAAAACTAATTTTCTTATTTACAAGTGACTTTGATTTTCATAATTCACACAATCGAAAATCAGCGTATAAAATATATATGATTCTTATAGGGCTTTAAAGATTGGAATTGCAAATCACAAAAGAAGCAAACTTCAAAAATCTAATGAAAATGATGATCTGTGCACCGTCATAGAATGAGCTGAAGACACCTATGCTCGTCCGATCATGCATCGAACGCGGCTAGTACATTGGAGGTTCAACTGCATGTTGGCGGAATCTGAATATATTCGAATATTTCTAAAATAACTCTACAGACCGTTCTGTAGGTTATGGTTAAACTAGTTTATAGAGAAACAGACCATAATTCTTTTTAGGATTACATACGACATTTTCTATAGATTCTTTTATAGAATTATACCGCGTGTCCATTCTCAACGGTGGCCAATGACTAATTTCTAAACCGTTAGCCATAGACATATAGTTCATATTACAAAAATGCTTTTAAAAAGCTAAAGAATTGTTTTTTAAGCAATTTAGGTCAAAAAAATCAATTACAAAAATGTTTTAACTGAGGCAAAGAAATATTTTTAAGCGATTTAACTATAGGTGTTGCCATCGCATAAGTTTTACGGTTGTGTTAATTGTAATTAATTAACTTCTAGATTGGTTAAAATAATTAAAGACGTAACTTTCAAAATTCTCTTTATCAAGAAAATTAAATTTTGAGAAATCGCGAAAAACTTTTAAATGCGTCCTTTGGTTTTTATTATAAATTTGGAGACTGTAGTGTTACATTAATGCAGATTAGTATAGACTGATAGAGAAAACAAAAGTGATAAGGCGAGTTTTGAAATTCACATTCTCAATTGTATTTTTACATATATGTTTTATTTTGTAAGGAAATGAAGCTGTTTCTTTTCATGATTTTATTTTAAAAAGGTGTGTTATTTTAATAAGCTTTTATTTTACTTATAACGTTCGTATGTACGTTTTCCTAGTTCAAAATTTGCATTCAAATTTTAACTCGCTTCCAAATATCCGATCGAGTTTAAAATCGCATACTTATTCATATCCAATGACAATGTAATATTAATACTATTTTAGGTGCGTACCATTTATTTATTTTATAGGTCTACACCAAGTTCTATTACATTAAGTAATCTAATGGAATTTTAAAAAATGTGTCATTTTGTAACGAAGTGTGACTGGCTTTTTTTTCATAATTTTATTTAACAAAATTTTTCTGAATTTTTTACTTATATTTTTAGTACAAGTTGTATGTTTTGCTTTAATATGTAAACATCAACATATATTTAAAAATAATATTGTAAAAATTATTTTACTTTCATTGTTTAATGTTAAATTTTATATCTGACGCTTATTTTTATTTTCACTAAATTTGTGACTGACCCCTATTTTGAAGCAAAAAAGATACTTCAACTTTGAACGACTATTACTCGGTCAGTTTTAATCGCAGAGAAATGGAACTTTTTTTTTTCTTACTTGTTAGAGTAATGGTAAAAAATTACTAAATATCACTTATAGGACCGGGGGACTGTATAAAATGTTATCTTTCGTAATTTTATAATATTTTTTTAATATCTAAATCCCTTAAAAAATACTTCTTTATCTTTTTTAAAACATTTTTGCAATTGGATGTACATGTCTACGACTAACGGTTTAGAAATTAGCCATTGGCCACCGTTGAGAGTGGACACACTGTATAGCATTTTTTGTAAAATTACGGGGTAGGTGTCAGCTCATACACTGAAAAAAAAACTGTAATCCTACAAATGTAAAGTTGCCAAAATCTGTATCTTTACTAATATTTTATCTGTATACTGTAAAAGAAAAGATGTAAATCTACAAAACTAATTTTTGTAAAGCTATGGAAATCTGTAACTTTACAAACGAATTTACTAAAATTATAGTTATTTTGCTAAAATTTTATCTGTAACCTGAGTTAAAATTACAGAATATATTCTGGGCATCCCAAGCTTCCTAAAAAATTCTTAGTAACCTTACCGTTTTTTGAATTTCAGTGCAAATCTGTATCTGTTACATGATTTTTTGCTGTTGTTGTTACATAAAAAGTTTTAAAAATCCCAGTTACCCAGAAAACTTTAGTAACTTTACAGATTTTTTTCAGTGTAGTAAAAAAAAATGGCTGGTGGTTTACAACTGCATAAACACTTCAGGATAAGTGATAGTGCTGGATTAACAATCACTGTAAAAAAACGGACGATTTAACAGAAGTATTACTGGTAATCTAGACGCCAGTACTATTTACTGTTTTTTAACGAAAAAATTCCGAAAAATATTCCGTTTTTTTTCCCGAAATTTACGGAAATTTTTCCGCTAAAAAACAGTAAATAGTACTGGCGTCTAGATTACCAGTAATACTTTCGTAAAATCATCCGTTTTTTTTTTTTTTTTTTTTTTTTTTTTTTTTTTTTTTTTTTACAGTGATGTTGGCTCGACACAGGAATTGCAGTATTATAGGTGCTAGCACTGCAGGAAAAGTTCTGGAATGAAGTAATGTGATGGCATACCAATGCTGCCCTGCTATTGACCATCACTGATGGGCCAGCATGGTTCCGCATGGACACTTTTGAACTGGTTTAAATAATGGTACCATTGCACTTTAACGTTGATGGCAGTATTAGCTGCCATTTTTTTACCAGCCAATGCCCACTATTTCATTCTTTGCTGGGGTGTATCAAAGTAGAAAACCCTAATTTTTTTTGATTGATGTATTAAAAATGGTGGCTTCACAACGGATGGGTGAAATTGCTTGAAAAAATAAATTAAAAATAAATAATCAAATGTTTGTGTTTTAAAAATATATATGCATTTCTAAGAAAATGGCATTGGTTCAAATTATAATTAAAATTTTCAGTCATAAAGTTTGTGACTCCTGAAAGTAAAGTGTTATTGCTGTGTTAAAGATATAAATGCCGTTAGAGCCATGCGATATTTTTTCTTTGGAGCTTTATAAAACATCGTGTCTACGTTATTCCACTACCCAAGAGGCTATTACTTCCATTGCCCTGGCCTTCTTAACTAAAGTGTCGAAAGAATAGGACTTTAGCTTGAATGTGTGCCGTATACCTAAAAGTGCACATATTGAACATTTGTGAGAAAAACTAGGTTAGTTTATCTTCAATTTAATGTATAATTTGTTGCAAATAATCTAAATTAAGCTCTTATACTATACCATCGTAACTGGGTCATTATTTTATGGACATCTTCTATTATGTCCTATAAGCCAATAAATTAATGTAATATTTTAAATTATTTTGTTGTTTCATAATTATGGAAAGAATAAATTATATATTTGCATTTGAGCAATTACAAGTATACCAACCGGGGCCTACTTAGGGCCACTTTTTCCTGGTTCCACTAACATTTCCATTATTAAAAAAATATTATCTATGATTATTTAACATCGAAATTGAATTACAAACAATTAACATTAAACAATGAAGCAAACTGTGTGATTTTAAAGAGACAGTGTATTATTATTTTTTTAATTATCTTTAAAGTTTTGGAATAAAGTAGGTATTTCTGGGGCCCTCTTTGCTATATTCTCTTAGTTTCATATAAATTGAATACGTTTACCACATTCGTTGCCGATCACACGCCAGCGCGTGATATGGCGCCAACGTTAAGGGGCCACTTATGCGCCAGCACGTGATGTGGGGTGATGTCCAAAAGCCAGTCACGCACTGGCGCAGGAAAACCTTTCACTGATTCTTTGTTATAAAAAGTAAATCGGCTTCTGGGAAAATCCCACTTCTACAGTGCGGCATTAACTATCATCACATCTTCACGTAAGCTTCAGCGAACGTGTTAATATGTTGAACTACATAAACCACCTTGCAATAGGATCTGCTAATGAATTAACACAGCAAACTCGATAAACAGTTTTTCTTTCTTTTTTCCTTAACAATTAAACACAATAAACCAATTGTAAATATTAAAGACACGGGAAACATTTTTTGTCTCGTTATCCTCAGAAACTGGAACAAGAGCAATTAATGTAACATTTTGCTACAATAAAATTAAAAAAGAAAATTCTTTCAAAGCATGTATAAAAGACATTTCTAAATAACTAAATCTACTTGAGCCAAAACCAAGTCTAGCACAAAGTAAACCTGAAAAACTAGTTTTCATGTTAGCTTAATGAAAGCATAAACATTTCCTGCCGAAATATAAAGTTAAAGGATAAACTGTGATCACACATGGTCAATCATATAGCTTGCTAAAGGTAATATTTTGTCACTTATCTTATTTCCAGCTCTTAATCAAATTGTTTCACTGTAGAAAGTTTGGAGAGTTAAAAACTACACACGAAAACAGTTGTTTACAAACACATCCAATGTTGCTACTAATAAAAATTTAAATTACCCCCAAACTATTCAAATACCCTTAGCAGCAGGGCGGCTAGTGGTCAGGAAAGAAAACAGTGAGAAAAAATGGAAACTATCAGCATTTTCTTATAGAAAGTACTTCATATAATATAAGAGGGATTGAAGAAGGCAAATTTCTCTTTAAAAAAAATACTGGTATTAAACACCTTTTTTGGCTGTGTTTCTCTCCTACCACTCGCCCACTCTGTAGGGTACAAAATATTTTTCAAGGGCAAAATTCCACAATAAGGTAAATGCATCAGTAGTGGGCCACTTAAGAACATTTATCTAATTATTATTAAAGTATTAGTGAATTTTTTTAAAAATATATTTTTTTAACATAGTCCTTACCTTTATGTATAAGAAAAAACATTCAATTTTTTAAAATATATTCTCTAGAAAAAAAAATGAAAAATAAAAATGTTACCTTCCTCTATGCTCCAGTAGTGGGCCATAGTAACTTTCTGATGCTCCAGTAAGGCCCCCCCTAGAAGTGGGCCACTCCAATCTTGAGTTTAATACATACTGTGCAGTTGTTATATTTTTTTTTTACATTTCTACACTTAAATATACACAATAATGAAATCATATTTAGGAGTTTTAATAATTACGTAAAATAATTTTAGCTTCTCTTTAGTTTTTTCGTATAGTCTGTAAAATTACCATTCCAGCTCAAAAACTATGAGAATACTGAAGTTTTCGTTTTGCCTGATAACAGATAATGGTTCCAGCCAATCCGCAATTAGTTTGTTATCTGACAGGGGTGACTAGAAAACTTGATTTTCAACTTTGAAAACTGGTGGCCCACTATTTGTATGTGGCCCACTACTGGTACACTTACCCTATGTCATATTATTTACTGAATACAAAGAATAAACACTTTTTTTCATGTGATGGACCAAAGTAATTCACACAAAAACAAGTTCCAATCGACAGTACTCATATTTTTCTGAATTGATGTTAACACACATATTACTAAACTCATGGAAACAATCATAAACATCTACTAAACATGAAACAAAAACAGCTCAAACTTAAATGAAAGCTTCTTCAAAGATAACTTAGGCATGAAATAAGGTATTAAAGATTGCACCCTTACATTATTGAAATTTAATAAGAGTTAATAAGCTAGAAAAAATTGCAAAAAGCAGGAAATATTATCGCGGTTAGGCGTTTTTTCTCTGTTTATTAATCAAACTTAAAATTTTCTATCTTATGCGTATTTATAGTTAGCTTATTTGCTTTTCATACAGGCACACAATTTCATTCGGCACTCAAAACGGAACAATTGAAAAAAAAAACAATATAGAAAAAATAATGAGTAAAACATTTTTATAATTTTTCAACAGTGTGATTACATTTTCAACATAATTTTACAATTTTCTTTAATAAATAGCATATAGACAAAGTATTGTATTTATGTTTTGCAGGATTATCGTCTTCATACATTTATCATTACCATTTGGAATGATACTCGACTAAATTTGGAAAAGTTCCGGGGGCGACCTGATCTTATTTATCCTGAGTGTCGTCACTACATTTGGACTCCAGATATTTTCTTTGAAACAGCCAAAAAGATCGACATGTTTGAAGATACCTCCCCCAGTACTTTTATAAAAGTTTTAGATGATGGTGCACTCTGTATGTCTACCAGGTACATCGACTTTGATAATTAAAAAAAGTGTCCAAAATTAGTCTTTTTTTTTCAGGTTTTAATTTTGTAGATATTGGTAATTATTTTGAAAATTTCAAGATGAAAATAAAAACAAACAAAACACACATCTTACTGAGATTAGCAATATTTAGATGGATTTTACTCTGTAAAATTCAAAGCAGTAAAATATCTTATTTGCACGTAATTTTTTCATAAATAACTATTCAAAATATCGTTTGAAGGGGCCAAAAATATAAAAATTTTGAACATCTATTTTTCAAGTGTTGGATGATAGCTCTCTCTGTATGCCAAGTGTCTTCGCGGGCAGGGACAGGACATTTAAGACCTCAAGCCATCGGAAAAACCACGGGCAGCTAATAAAAATTTATTTTTATAAATTCTTCTTTAAATTTCAAAGATAAATCCTTTTGTAAGGGGGCTAAAGATAAAGAGGAGGAACGATTTTCGGAATCTTGTGGGAGGACTCCAAAGAGGTTATTGTATATTTGTGGTCGCGATTATAGAACATTGCTGTAAATTAAGAAATATATGTCTTTTTTTACAGTGTAGTGCTTTACTTGCTTCAAAAGCATTGTTGGTTGCACAAAACAAAAAAATCTCTAAAAGAATGATTTCTTTTTCGTTTTCATTTATTTATTCTGCTTTCTTGACATTGAAAGATTGTTATTAAAAGGTTTCAATTCAGAAATATCACTATATTGCCACTGTAAGAGCTTTACGTTTGTACATTCCTAATTCTATAAAACTCTAAAAATTAATTTTAAATATTCAGTGGAATTTTAAATATTACACAAAATCCTTATAATTTCAGATTTAATTGATTAATTTTAATTGGCAAAACGAAAGGTCCTTTAGAAAATGCTTTTTTCATGAATTCACAATTTAAAATATTCGTAAGCAATTTTAAAACCATTTTAACGAAACTTTTTTTTTAACCATTTAGTATAACAACTAACGTTAATTCACTGAAATATAATGATATGAGCCTGTCCCGATTGGTGGTCATAAAATAACACGCAGATGTTTAACTTAATTATATTTTTATTCTACAGAGCTATGAGCGCAAATTCTGACTCCATCTATCATAGAACAACAAGCTAATTAAAAAGTAAACAAATTACCGTCTGCGATCGCTATGGTAACCGCTCAAGGCATTGCCATTCTAAACTGTGAAATATTTCCAACCTTACGTGGTAACCATAGCAATCACCATAGAGTATCCCCCCAGTGACGAAGGGTACCGAAGAAACGATATAATTTATAATTATTTTTAAGTTTTTTTGTTTTTGTTTTAGGTCAGAATTCACGCTGGTTGAAAAAAAAATTACAAAGATATATACCTTGAAATAAATTTGAAATGCAACAAAAATAAGAAATATAACAAAATATAGAAATAATATATAGATATGCAAAAATGAACAGTTTTAACAATAATTTCAGGAAGTAATGTAAGATGCCAGTTTTTTAGGAAAATGGACATGTCTGCCCGAACGTGTGATAGTTTTTGTTTGGTCAGGATTGCTGTCCGATTTAACAGAGAGTTTTAAATTAGAATTCTCTGGAACAGCTATCGTCAACAAGTCTGATTGAGGAATCAAATGAGCTGGCTTCACACGATCTATTGATACCGTGGACTTACGACCATTGAGTTCGATTATTATGGTTTTTCCAGTTCTACTTAGAACTTTGTGAGGACCAGTATATGGTTGACACAATGGAGGTTGTACATGGTCCACTCTTAGAAAGATGTGTGAACAAGATGTCAAAGAAGGGTGTATATAGAACTTCTCGTGGCAGTGAGCTGATGTAGCAACTGGATTTAACTGCCTCATGGTGTTTCTTAGTTGATTGACGAAGTTCTCGTTATATGGTTGGATTATAGATTCATCCAGCATGTCACATGGCAGTCTCAACGTAGTTCCGAAAACAAGTTCAGCGCAAGAAGCTTGTATATCTTCCTTCACTGCTGTGCGAATGCCTAGTAAAACTATCGGCAATACTTCAGTCCATCTATTGGTTTCGTGAGCTTTGATGGATGACTTTAAATGTCGATGAAATCTTTCGATAATGCCATTGGATATAGGATGATAAGCTGTGGTTCGGATCTTCTTTGTTCCCAACATTTTCGTAAATTCATCAAAAATCGCTGATCGCATTTGGGGACCTTGATCCGTGGTTATGAGTGAAGGACAACCAAATCTTGAAATCCAGTCCTTGAATATGGCATTGCAAAATATTTGGCTAGTGTATCAGATATGGGTATAGCTTCTGGCCATCTGGTAAATCGGTCGATAATCGTTAAAAGATAGCTGAAACCGTCAGATGGAGGCAAGGGACCCACAATATCTATGTGAATCTGGGAAAAACGTGCATCAGGAAGAGAGAACGTGCCAAGAGGTGCTTTGGTGTGCCTTTGTATTTTGGATCTTTGACACGACTCACAACAACGAACCCAGTTTTTGATGTCTCGTTTCATATTTGGCCATACATATCTGGAACAAATTAACTTTGTGGTGGCTGCTATGTCAGGATGAGATAGGTTGTGCAATTGTTCGTATATCAGTCGACGAAAGGAGCTAGGGACTAAAGGTCGAGGCTTACCTGTGGAAATATCACATAGTAGGTTACGATCAGAAATGAGGCAAGGTTTCAGTTCCAATTTTAGCGATGAACTATGCAGCAGGTTTTGTAGCTCTGAATCATCTTTCTGAGCTTCTGCAAAATCATCAAAATTTAAGATTGGAGATTTTGAAATAGAATCAATTTCAATTCTTGAGAGACAATCTGCTACAGTTTTTTGGAACCTGGTACATGTCTAATGTCAGTGGAATATTGGGAAATAAAATCTAAATGGCGTAATTGCCGAGGCGAGCATTTATGGGGATTTTGCTTAAATGCATAAATTAACGGTTTCTGATCAGTATAAATTTTAAAATTTCTCCCCTCTAACATATGCCGAAATTTCTTTATTGCTGAATATATAGAAAATAATTCCCGGTCATAAGTTGACCAATTCCGCTGACTCTTGTTTAATTTCATGGAAAAAAATGCTAAAGGTTCATAATGTTCCTTAAAAAATTGCATAAGAGTACCGCCGATCGCGACATCTGAAGCGTCAACCCATATACTTAACTCAGCACCTGGAATGGGATGCCGTAAAAGAGCTGCTTGAGCTATGGCATTTTTGGCATCTGTGAAAGCCTTTTCAGCATTTTCGTTCCAATTAATCGGTTCGGAAGTTTTCGGAACACGGGAACGAGATTTCTTTTTGTTTGGATGGCCTTCTAATAATTGCACTAAAGGCGCAAGTATGTGTGCAGCTTTATATATAAAAGATCTATAAAAATTAAACATTCCCAAAAATCGTCGAAGTTGAGATAAAGTTGTGGGTTGTGGAAAATCAATTATGCATTTAACTTTATCAGGAAGTGGCTAAATACCGTGTTCAGATATTCGAAATCCTAAGAAATCGATGGTAGGTTTACCAAATGTGCACTTGGAAACATTTATGCACAAACCATATTCTTCTAATTTGGAAAATAAGGCTTTTAAATGATGATAATGCTCCTCTTCATTTTTAGAGGCAATAAGTATATCATCAATAAAATCATAGACGCCAGGTAAATCACGTATTATTTCGTCGATGAATCTCTGAAATGTGGCAGATGCGTTACATAAGCCAAACTGCATGAGTGTGCTTTCGAATAATCCGAAAGGTGTGCATATCGCTGTTTTAGGAATATCATCAGGATTGATTGGTATTTGATGATACGCTTTGATTAGGTCAATGTGACTAAAAATTTTAGTGTTGCGTAAATTAGCAGTAAAATCAGCTATACACGGAATCGGATATCTGTCTTTTACAGTTTGCGCATTCAAGGCACGATAATCACCTACAGGTCTCCACTCCACAGTTCCTTTTTTTGGAACCATGTGCAAAGGTGATGCATAATTGCTACATGAAGGTCTTAAATGTCCGAGTTGTATCATATTTTGAAATTCCATTTTAGCGATTTTCAGGCGATCCGGAGCTAACCTTCGAGGTTTTGCCACAACTGGAGGTCCTTTTGTTGTAATAAAATGCATTGTGTTGTGTTTAACAGGCTTATTAGGATCTGGTAATTTTGTTATAGATGGAAATTTTATTAGAAGTTCATTATATATGCTATCAATAGTGATTGTTTTTACTGAATGAATGGATACACATTTCATGTGGCCTGTCGTTTCAAATTTTGTTTTTAAGTCCCTTAGACATTTATGACGGAGATCTGGGACCAATTCGAAATTATGGAGAAAATCTGCTCCCAATATTGGTGTACTAACATTTGCCACTAGAAAAGTCCAATTAAACTTCCGCCTTAAGTTAAAGTCTAGAGAAAGGGTTTGTTGACCATAAACATTTATAGTTGAAGAATTAGCAGCCAAAAGTGTTTGTACGGGTGGGTTCCGTTTTTGTAAATTATTGGCAGGAAGGATTGACACATCCGACCCTGTGTCGACCAGAAAAGAAACATTTGTTGTCCGGTCTTTAATGAACAGGCGACGTGACTGCTGAGGCAAAGAATAAGTCGCCTCTACTCTTTGCTTATTTCGTTTCCCGACCAAGAACATGGTTTTACGCATTTTTCTTCTTTACATTTTGTTCCAAATCGTCGATGGTACCAACAAATAGATGAATCGCGCTTAGCACTGTTATTTCGCTCGCGAGGTTTACTCGAATTTCTACGGTTTGGTGATCGCCCACGTGAAAAAAATTTGATCGATGCGCTTATTTAGTTTTTCAATTTCTCTCATAAATTTATATTCTATTGACTGTTCATTCGCGCTGGACGCGGTAAATGCAGAAAGAGGAGACGGAGTAACTTCCGAAATCCGATCCGAAATTTCCGCAGCCTTTTCAAGGGTTAAATCAGAAACAGCCGCTAAAATTGTTTGAATAGAATTTGGTAAACGCGTCAAAAATAACTCTAACATTAAATTGTCAGGAACATTTAGGGATTCCGCGCGACGTTTCATGCTACGTAATAAATCTGAAGGTTTCCGATTGCCTAGTTCTTCCCCAGACAATAGTTGCCGTATTTCTTGCTGAGATGACTCTCCCGAACGCGCAATTAATTCCTTTTTTAAGATGCCATAAGGATCGGTAGCATCCGGTTGCATTAATATGTCACGAACAATTGATGCAATATCGGGTAGAAGATGCGACACAATATAGTTATATTTTGTAACAGATTCTGTTATTGCTTTGGGGGTAGCTAAAGCAAATGTACTTTCTCACATTACAAACCAAAGCGCCGGATCCGATCTATTATATATGGGGATTTGAACAGCATCGACATTAGACATGATTTATAATTATTAATATAGAAAAAGCACAGTTAAATCAAAATAAAATTCGCGAGTTAAAATTTTTACTGTAAAATAATAGAAGAAATATCAGAAAAATGATTCAGAAGCACTTATCTGTTTAGCAGCAAACATATCCATAATCATTTTGCATGATTTACTTCAATCACAATGGAACAAGGACTTCTTAACAATCTACGAAAATCTCACTTTCCAATTGCTCATGGTATTTTTCTACAGTCCAGAGGTCACCAAATATCCCGATTGGTGGTCATAAAATAACACGCAGATGTTTAACTTAATTATATTTTTATTCTACAGAGCTATGAGCGCAAATTCTGACTCCATCTATCATAGAACAACAAGCTAATTAAAAAGTAAACAAATTACCGTCTGCGATCGCTATGGTAACCGCTCAAGGCATTGCCATTCTAAACTGTGAAATATTTCCAACCTTACGTGGTAACCATAGCAATCACCATAAGCCGTTGATTTTTGAAAATAGAGCAATTCTATTTTATATTATTGTCAGATATCTAACAATTTGTATTCAAATGGAATTTTAAAATATTCATTAGCAGTAATGGACTTATTTTATTTCATCTAAATTTAATTTACAATAATTATCTATGTTAGTTAAAAAAAATTATTCTAGTTTATGATAATGGACTCTCCTTATTTGCAAAAGAAATGATTTTTTGTGAACTTTGATTTTCTTTCGGTGGAATATAAGTATAATAACAAATAGTGGAATATTTTATTTACTTATTTCTTTTCAATATTTAATTCTTCTTTGGAAAAGTTACAATTAAAAAAAATTTCACATGAAAAAATTGTAAAATTAAGAAAAAACGTTCAGTAATAAGCACTATATACATTATATTTCTTCATTTAGATTGTGAAGGTATTTTAAATAGTCTGAATATCTCAAATGATCATGAAATTCAGATTGTGCTTATTAATATTATACATAAGTTGTTTTGGGGTAATAACGCCAGAATGGGTAATAACGCCAAGTGCTGTTATCACGCTTAATTATGAAGGAATCTGGTAAACGGAACCTACGAGATTTACACAAAAAGACTCTTGGTCATCTGTATTACAAACAACCGCTAAAAGATAATTTGTTTCATTCGTAAGACCTAATCGATGGAAGAATCACATAAAGATCAATGCCCGATCTATAATTTGCGAGGTAAGTTCTGTGATCTGAAGTCTATACATTTATTAGGAAATACTTTGTTTATTAAATAATTTGTATTGCATTTCAACTTTCAAAATGTTGTGGAAATTTTTGAATGTGTTCGCGAGGTAGTTTGTAATTTAAAATATAATCGTAATAAGTAACCACCGGGATAATAAGCCATCCACTGGAGTTATTACTCCGGTGATTCATCTCAATGCTGGAACTATATCCGAAGAGGGTTTTTTTGGGAGGGGGCACCAGAGAGTTTTATTATCATTCTTGAAAACCAAAAAGAATAAATAGAAATTTGTCTACCTTAAGTGCTGTTAATTTTGACATATTAAATATATATATATATATATCAAATAATTATTAGTGTATCCTGATCTCGCAATTAATGGTAAGCTTTAAAAAAATTGTCAATTTCAAAGGCAGTAGAGTTTGTATCTTTAGAATTGTATAAATTAAATGTCATTATTCCACCATTTTATAGTTTTGTCTGCAAGGCGTTATTAACCAGTTAAGTCGTAATAATGCAAAATAGCATTGGTCGAGAAATCATGCCATTACAATTTATGAATACATATTTGCTAAAATGTTATTTCTTGTATGCATAGTCAAAAAGTTGCTGCATAAAATCCTATATCTGTTTGAAAAAAAAAATCTAAAATTAAGTCGTGAAAATTGGTAGAACTTTAATGTGGCGCTATTACCACCATATATCATAAAACATTAAACGTCATAAAACAATAATCCTATTCAAAGAGCACTTACCTCATCTTCAAACTCTACATATTTGAAATATCGTCTACCAAATGAATTATTTATAACAAATTTATATTGATATTAAATTACCTTTATTGAGAATTGATTAAAAACATAAGTTTTTATATTAATTTGTAATATGTTACTCAATTTGTAATATGCTTTAACTAATTTTTTTCACAAACTGGTTTTGCATAGCTTTTAAAATCAACAGCTCATAATAAATTAATTTCAATGTAAATTTTATTGATATTTCCCCATAAGGTGCACTGGGCAAGTGTACACACATAATGCTTAGCAAACAATTCTGTTTGTGCAAAAGTGACAGGGCATGAAATTTCAATTGAAAAGGTGATAATGAAAGGTGAAGGTTGAAATATGAATATTTTTTTAATGTTAACGTATGTAATAAGAAAAACTTTCTAGTGGCTGAAATCATAAAGCAATATAGAGATTGTATAGAGAATGCCCGACTAAAATGTTTATTTTCCTTTGTTTTACATTCATTCAGACATTCATTTCAGCAATGTGGGCCACCACACCTGCCCAGAAAATTAACTATTTATGACAAATTGAATTTAAATTGATCATTGTTAGAAGGAATTTCCATTAAATCCTGACTATTTTACATTAAAGAAAACTATGAATAATTTTTTTAATGATAAAAGATGTAATAAGAAGAACTTTCTAGAGGCTGAAATCATAAAGCAATGTCGAAATTGTAAAATGGAAATACATTTACTGAAAAGAAAAAAATAATATTAATTCAAAATATGTTATCATAAGGTTTCAATTATTACAGAAATTGTCGTATACCGTTAAAAAATCATGAAAAAAAACCAGTTCCTGTATTTTAGCTCTTCATGTTTGTACAGCTCTCCTTTTTGCACTGAAATACTACTTAGAAGTAGGTAAGACCTCATTTTTCCTTTTTTTGGAATATGAATGCCATCTCTTGATTTAAAAACATCTCCGAGTGTCGTTGCATTGAGGCACGATATTCTGAGCATTTGATTTGAAGCACAACATTTTAAAATATGAAACTTACTCACCAACCATAAATATTTGTTCGGCGATGGCGAGCTGGCGAGCGGAAATTTCACGCCCAACTCTAACCGGAAGATAATTTAGTTAACAAACCTTTACAGCTATAAAGCAGTAATAATTTCTTTGTTCTACCATGTGATAGGTCAATGGACACTTCTGAATAGAACATGCAAAAAACTTCATTTTATATTTTTCCAGTGCAAAAAGCAAACTGTCAAAGTTCAATGATTTAACATATCTATAGAACAGAGATTAGAAGGCTGTACGTACAGTTTAGAACGACTCTATTTGTGTACATTTGTTCGGCATTTCACAAGCTGGGGCTAATGTACACAAAATAAACAAGATAAGTGTACACACTTGTATTGAACAACATAAAAAATAATTTTGAATAATTAAAATTATTACTGCTTGAAATATTTTTTCAAACGCTGTATAACGTCGTCTATTTATCAAAATTGAATAAATTAGTCTTGATATTTAATTTAATAAACTACTTTTATAAATAATTTTAAAATATTGATAGTTATTGATGAAGTTATGTCATTTCTTGTAGCATTATCGTATTTATATCAAAGTTTCAAGGAAACATAGACTTCTTTATGTAAAGTACCATATATTTAACTAAATATACTACTTTAAACTGTCCAGGCATGCTTATATTTTTTCATTTTACTGATTTTCTATAATAAAAAAACTTACGTTGTTTTAAGATGTTACTCTAAGTAATGCCATGTATTCAAAAATTGAACGTTGAGTTTCATGCTCTGTCCAAAATATAAATGTTATAATATCGTATGATAAAAAAAATAAATAAATATGTCACATAGACTGCCGCAGTCAATCAATATGACATTCTGCGATGTGCTTGGTAGGCGATGTCTCACAACCACTTCGGGGCTATCCGTAAATGATGTCACGATTGGAGGTGGGGAGGGGAATTCGCGAAATTGTGACAATTTGTGATAAAGGGGGGAGCGGGTAAGAAGAAATGAGACATCACACATTTTGGTTAAAATAAAAACATTAAAAATCAGTAGATTAAAGTTTAAAGTTATTTAGAAATTAAAGTATTTTATGTTCATGAAATAAAGATAAAATTTAAAGCCAAATATACTATTAAATTTCATTTCAAATTCCAAAATATACTACTGTTTTTAATTGTCTTTTCATATTAATATTATATTACTATTGTACATTAGTTATAATTTCTGTTGTAAACTTGAATCTTATTTCATACAAAATAAGTGCACAAATCATTTTTATTGTTATTCTCACAAAAATCATAAAAATACGCAGTAAATGTTTAAATAAGAAAAATTAAATAAGATCTATAATATAATGCTTTGTTTCTAAACTGCAAGTACATGTATAAGCAATATAGCGTGACATGTGACAAGGTGTAAGGTATGCCGAAGTGAAAAAACTTTATGACAAAGGGGGGGGGGGTCAAAACTATTGAAAAAAAGTTTCACATCGTTTATAGACAGCCCCTTATGGAAACAGTTTACCTTTTAAATAATATATTTTATTTTTAAAATATGGCTCAAATAGTGAAATCGCTGCATTTCAATGTCAACTAAAGGTGCATTTTTAAAAATATGTTAACTGCATATTCAATTCAATTTAATAAGTTTAAAAATTTTTGAACTTTTTAAAATCGCAACTATTTTTTTTTTTAATATTGGTATTTTTTTCCATTTTTTTTTTAATTGTCAAATGTGTATAATACAAAACTGCGCATGTTTTTTTCAAATACATCAAATCTTACATTTAGTAATTTTTTTACTGATATGTATAATGTAAAATGATGAAATCTAGCATACGTTTATATACATTTATTAAAATAAGATAAAATAAAAGGCTGAAGGCTAATTTTATGTGCAGTTTCATGTTCTTATCACATATTTAATAAAGAACATGTTCAAAAATGTGTAAATCTTTATATAAAATACAAAAAAGCCTTAGAATTTATAAAAAAGGAAAGTTAAGAGCATATAAAAAGGGAGGAAAATCCATTTCAACGTTCAAGTTGTATAGGTAATTGGGATAAATGTATTAAGAAAATTTACCATGTATCGCGATTTAATTGCCGTATGAGTATAAATAAGATGTCAAAATACTCACAATTAATCAGGCTTCCATTAAGTATTAAAAAAAGAAAATCGATTTTTGGACCAGTTTTGAGGTAAACTATCCCCTTATTTTATGCAACATAATGTAGAGATGACCCCTATATCATTCAGATTTTACTTCATATTATAGCCTTCATTATAAAGGAATTCTCTCTGATAAAACCACTTATCATAACTCAGATGTCCATTGTTCAGTACGTAATCATATTACGCAGTGTCTAGCTAATTCTATAATTAGCCAGCAGGACATTCTAAGGAACTCCTTCAACTAAATATATAATTAAAATTCAAATTTAGTGGGATTCGTCTGATGTCGATTTCAACGTTTCTCGATTTTAAAAGCACTCTAAAGAAATAGAAACAAAACTATTTAAAATTATAATTTGTTTGCGGTGAACAAAACTATTTCATTAAAATTTTGAATTTAGTTTTTATTATGAATTCTATTAAAATCATAAATTTGTGAAATGCTTTATTGTACATCTCGCTTAGCTGATTATATTAAGTTCATTTTATTACTGTGAAATACCCTACAAACTCCCCTTCATAAGACAATTTGGTTGTAGTGATTAGTATAAAGCTTTCAAATTTCTATCTACATTAAACTGAATTTCCTGTTGTGAATCCCTCAAAATGCAAATTAATCTCGATATCACAAATTTCACGAAACCTCGAATATTAATCTATTTTGTCAAATTATCATCTTAATTTTATAATTTCATTATTTTTGATCATTTATGCTTTCAAATTGAAAATCTTTTAATGTTTTCATTTCTGTTTGCTATAATTATTTGACTAGTCTCTATGTGTTTACATAAAACTTTATTTATTATAATTAAAAAGAATATTAATTTTACCTATGTAATATTTTTTTGTATGCTAGAAAGATTGTTACATGTTACAGTTTCGCCCCCCTTGAATTAGACATTCTGAAAAATTAACTTTGATGGATTAAATAAATGCAGTACAATCCCGGTTATCCGGATCCCGGTTATCCGAAAGTTGGCTTATTTGAAAGACCTTAAAATTCCTTAAAATCCTTTTTAAAATGCGAAAAAAAAATTATGTTCAACACTATTTTTACCATGTCAAACGACACCTTTCAGCGGGTATTTATTTATTATTACCACTTTATTTGTAAATTCAAAACAATTCAGAATCATTTTTAATATATTAAAGAATTATTTTAATACTTATTAACTTTAAAAATTAGAAGTAAAATAAGTATAAATCAAAACTTAGAAAGTTGTTACTGAACACTGGTAAAAATAGTGTAAAGAAAGCATATTTTTATGATATAAATAAGCAGAGTCAGCTTATTTGTTTGGTCCATTGAGTAATTTCGAGTACTTTATTAGATAGACAAGTACTGCACTTCATTTTTTTACAAAATATGTTGTGATTTTCTTTTGTTTTTCAACTTTGCACCACATCTGATTCTGATGCATCTTCTTGCACTCCAATATATCAAATTGCCGCATCTATCTTAATAGCTTCACTATGTAAACCGGGAGGCTTATGGTGAAAACATGTTAAATCTGTAATCATAATTTAGAACATCATTTTGCAACAAAAATAATATGGTACCACAATATTTTTGTTGCAAAATCCAGAATCTGTTGAAGCAATTTATGATTTTAGTTTATCATTCAAGGTGCTTTGAATATGGTACCACAATATTTTTGTTGCAAAATGATGTTCTAAATTTTGATTACAGATTTAACATGTTTTCACCATAAGCCTCCCAGGTTTGTTTGTTTTTTTCCCTATGGAACCCCGGTTAACCGAAAATTCTTTGAACCCATGCTTTTCGGATAACCAGGGTTTTACTATAATACATGTAAATAAAAAATAAAGTTTGTATTTACACGTTAAATCTGTATTAAAGTACGCATTTATATAATTTCTAAAATTTAATAAAACTCTCGTCTAAACATAGTATGCATTAAAAATATGTTATTGATTGTAATTTTTCACATATATTGTGATTTCACTGTTGGGTTTTATTAAGTTTTAGAATTTAGATAAATGCATACTTTAATAATCAGATTTAAAATGTAGATAGAAACTTTATTTTTTATTATATTATTTATTTAGTCCATTAAAGCGAATTCTTTAGATTGCCTAATTCAAGGACTGTGAAACTGTCGCGTGTGTCGCATGTTTCTGGCATGAAAAAGAAAGGAAAAAAAACATCATTACAAATATTGCGAATGTTTTGAATAAATTAACACATTAGAATATTTCCTTTTTCTGGGATAATACTCAGCAATATCAACCATATTTATTTTGTTTTCCTGTATAAATATAAGAAATTTTGCATCTCAAATTAATGTCAGAGATAGTCATTGCTGTAAAGGGGAGTGGGCACAAATTTAAAACGCATCTCTCTATTTAAAAAAATAATAATAATAACTAATGATGCTGCTGTTGTGCTAAATTTTTTATAACTCTTCGGTTTCGCGACTTTTCTAGCAAAATTTATTGCAGATAAAAACATTGAAGTTGGAGATTTATAGATAAATGTACGATAAACACACTGGAGCAAGACGGATTTTAAATACAAAAATTATTTTCAGCGTTATTTAATATCGACAAATGATCAAAATTACACAAGTTTTTATATCATTTTATCCATTTTTGCAAGCTACTTTATTCGAATTGCAACGTGCACTGTTCAGTTGTTTTTTTTTTTTTTTTTTCTTATTTTTGTGATTATTTTTTTTCTCAGTTTCATTATCCGAATGAAGAATTAACTCACAGTTTGAAATAGCGTATTTATCTTTTGTTTTCAAATTTTAAAAACCAAAATAACAGTTTTACATCTTGAAAATTAGATATGCACTTTTCAGTTCAAAAATGTCTTTACAAGTAAATGTTAAAAAAGAAATAAAACTTTAAAATGATCAAATTATTGTATGGGAATGTTATTTAATGTTGAAAATTACATCATTCTTAAAATATTTTTCATTCCGCTTAAAAGAAAACTGTTCTAGATGTTATAAAAGTCCAGGAGGTAGAGACATATTTTGCTTGATAATTTTATACAAACTGATTTTCAAATGGATGATAGATCTTACTCAATCAGTGAATAAAATATCAGATGTCGTAAACTTTGTGAGGGAGTGACCTTTAGTCATAAAGGCACTCTAGTGTTTCTGAGATCGTGACGTCAATAATTTAACATTTTGTAGGCGTAAAAGTGACATCTATCCTCTCTTTTACTTTAACTTTCTAGAGTGTGTGTGCTCTTTCGAATTCCGCAGTTAGCTCGCGGTTATTAGTATTATGTTAATGAGAAGTATCTCAGTTTGTCGCGTATAAAAGCTTGGGTGTGAGTTTGTGGTGTGTGGGTTTCTGGCCTTAGCCAGCAGCCAGCGTCTGTGTGTTTCTGGCCTTGGCCAGCAGCCAGCGTCTGTGTGTTTCTGGCCTTTGCCAGCAGCCAGCGTCTGTGTGTTTCTGGCCTTTGCCAGCAGCCAGCGTCTGTGTGTTTCTGGTAGTAGCCAGCAGCCTCTGTGTGTATTCCGCCATTGGACAACGAAGTTGATGATTGTCTAGTAAGGTGCTGACGATTAGAGAATAGCTACGGCCTCCAGTAAAGCGGAAAGAAGTTCAGATAGTGGATTAAAGGTTCGGCCTTGGTAAGAAAGTTTAGTTTTGATTATTTGAGAAATAAAGAAATATCCACAGCCACGGGCTGTGAAATTAAGATTTGTTTAGTAGATCAGCCAGGAAATAGTGTCAAGTGTTAGACGGTGCCCCGGCTGAGCTAGACCGACGCCTGTGAGTATGATTTAGCTTTTCATAGTGTTCTCAGTGAGTGAAATTATAGACTGGCTCCACTTTCCTTTAGCCCTTATCATTTTAATAAACTGTGTTGTTTTAACCTAAATTAATGAGTACGTCTGCATATAACGTGACAAATGACACCCAGCATGAATATACCGTCACAAATGGCGCCCAACGAAATGTCGGACATTTTGAGATTGTGCCACGAGTGTATTTCACCGGTGAGGGTGATATTAGTGAATTTTTAGTGAAATTAGATGATTATATTTTGTTCAATAATATACCTGAGAAAAACAGGTACGTAGTGCTTAAATGCTCGTTAAAGGGCGAAGCACTTTTGTGGTTAGAAAATATAGGAAAGTTTTTAATTACTGATGAAGCGAAAAGATTTGAACAAACTGTAATTGAGTTAAAGAAGGCATTTCCTCCCGTTAAAGATAAAAGTATTTTGAGAAAAGAGTTCTATTGTAATAAGCAGAATATTTATGAGTCGGCGTCAAAATTTTATCTTCGTAAGCTGGAACTAAAAAATAAATTAGATTTAGATATTACATTTGAGGAATTGTTGGACATTGTTTTTCCTCTTTTTAATCCAAATATACAGGACTTTATTGAAGTTAGAGCACCGAAGAATTTTGCAGAAATGCACCAGATATTATCGAAGTATGAGTCTCGGCATAGCTCGGATCAACGGGATTTGCGTAACCCTCGGCAGAGACCTGTCACGGATGGTAATTTGAGAAATAAGGGGGAACGTAATTTTGTGAGAGGGGGACAGCGATTTCCGGATAGTAATGTGCGTAATAGAAGTGATGGATTTGGTCGTAATATGTCGAATACGAGTAATGGTAATAGGAATGGTGGTGGTGCTAATAATTTTAGAAGTGGTGAGAGAAATATGCATGGAAATAGACAGAATAGTGGTTATGATCGTAGTGGGGGAGTACGGGACAGGAATGTTTCTTCGCAAGTACGGAGATTAACTTCGGATGAGAATGTTGAAAATAGGTCAATGCGAAGCAAATGTGTTCAGAGGTCGGAAAAGTCTTCGGTGAATTTGAAGAAAATTACTATTAATCCGGTTGAGTTACCTGAAGTGTTAATTGTGTTAGATGGTATTGTCGTTAAAAGTGTCTTCGATACAGGGGCAGATAAGTCGTTCATTTCTTTTGATTGTTATCGGAAATATTTTTCGTATAAGAAGTTGAAAAGGTCAAGTCTGGTGGTTCAGTCAGCACAGGGAGTAGCTTGCGATAATAAAGGTTCAGTAGAATTGGAAGTTGAAATTCGTTCGGTTAAGACATGTTGGGAGTTTTGTGTGTTAGATGGATTAACAGTGCATTGTATAGTTGGTGTGGATTATATGAGGGATAGAGGAATTAGTTTGGATTTCTTTAAAAAGTCGTTAATCGTGAATAAGGGTGAGAATGTGAGTAAGAAAGAGCCTGTTTTAGTGTCAGTTAATTTGGAGGAATCTAGTTTAAGTGAGGTTAAGAAGGTGGAGTTTAATAAGTCTTTAGTCGATTTTGGTAAAGTTTTTTCAGATAAACCGAGTTTAACTAATGAAATTTATATTGGTTTTGACGCACTAGTTGCTAGTAAACCATTTCGTTATGATTTTATATTCAATATTTTTAAGTCTTTGTGTGAAAAGTTGCAGACTGAGGACGGTAGGGAACTTACTCAGTCTAATATGGCTGAACGTGTAAATCGTACATTAATTCAAATGATTTCTTCTTATGTTGGTTCTCATCATGCAAATTGGGACCAGTTTCTTCAGCATTTTGCGTACGCACTTCGTACGGCAGTTCACGAGTCAACGGGGAAAACGCCTGCTGAATTGTTTTTGGGTAGAAAAGTTATTACTCCATTCCAAAGGTTAGTTATGGTGTCAGATGCGGAAAGTCAGTACATGTGTCAGGATATTGAGAGGTTGGTTAAGGAAGCTCAGGTTCAAATGGGAAAAGCGCAAGAAAAGCAAGCTCAGTATTATAATATGCGTAGAAGGGAGTTAGAAGTGAAAGTTGGAGATTTTGTGTTAGTAGAAAAGCATTGGTTAAGTTCAAGTCGTCAAAAGAGGGTAGCTAAGTTTGGTCCGAAGTTTGTAGGTCCGTTCGAGGTTTTGGAAGTTCGAAATAATAATTTAGTTGTTGATGTCAATGGTGAAAGAATGACTGTTAATCTGGATCAGGTTAGAGTGTATAAGTTTAGAGAAAATGGTAGTGAAGGTTCTCATATGTCGAGTGGTGTTTCGCGAAATTCCCGATCCAATGAGTGTCCCGAGTCCAGCACTTCTTCGTCTAATTCTTTTCATCAATATTCAAGAAGAAAATTTGGTCAAACAGCTCCAAAGACTGTTATTGAAAGTCGAAAGCCTAGCAATCCGAGAGCAAAGTATAATAAAAATAAGAGAACTGTGTCAAATACATCGGACTCTGTGTGTCATAAAAGACAAAAAATTGTAAATTGTCCAGTTCCTCCATCTATTAGACAACAACCTCACAAGCATAAATTAACTAATAGTTCACCGTCTTCAGTGATTAATCCCCAGAAAAGATTTCGTTTGGACACTCGTAAAACTGTTAAGCGAAGTTTAAATTCTGAATTTTTGCCTAACAAGAAACTACATAGGTCCGGAAAGAAACGTGGCCTAGGATCTTCGGTAACTTCGGGTGCGTCTAGGAAGAGGAGGCAACTCTCAGATTACCGGCAACAACAGTGTGAACCTCGCCATGGAGTGAACCCAGCGAACCGGCCAGAGCAGAGTCGTCGAGTGGAACCTACGAGTATTCCACGGCATCCATTCAGAACCAGGCTGCAGGCACGACAGTCAACTGTGGCGTCACCGTACAGTTCTGATGACGAGAGATCCTTCGTACAAGCCTTCTGGGACAGGAGGAGAAAGCCATCTTGCAGTATGAAGCCTGCCAGCAGCGAATCGTCTCTATGATTGGGTGATAATGTTCTTTATTAAATTTCTATTAGAGTGCATATATGTGGTAGCAATGTGAAGGAATAGAAAGCAGAGAGACTGTTTTGTACTTTTGGCCATTTTTGGAATTTTTTTTTTTTTGACGGACTCACGTTTAGTGCTTAATTGTGTTCAAAATTTGTTTGCAAAATTGTTAGTTTTATGTATGTTGGAAATTTTGGTCTTAACTGCTTTTAAAAATTCTGGATCTATTGTTAAATGGTTATGTTATTTGTTAAAAATGTTATTATATTGTTATATTGTTCATGTGTTATAAAATGTATGTTAATGTATGTTTAAGTTTTCAGAAAATACAGATAGTAATTTGGGTTATTTTGTACACGCGCCGCGGTTCAGACGCGCACGTGTTTTGCGGTCAAGAAGTCCTTGACACGCGTTTCTATCTCTTATACTAACATTTAATGAATTAACTTTCTTCTTATCGTTCGTGTTTTATAAGTTGCGTTTTGTACTTTAGTTGGGAATGGTTTCCGCAAGTTGCGAAGTTTTAAGCTGCATTTGAATTTGAAATTGTATTGTATTAAAATTGAATGTTAATGTGATTTTCTTGCAGGGAAGCATACTTTTTGTTATGTATTGATTCTGCTATTTTTCTTTTAGTTAATACAGATGAAGAGATTGATGACGTCATTTTGTAAATTTTTGATATTTTTTGATTGTTGCATAGGCACAGCGATATGCCGCTGTGCGTATGTGCCCCAATTATTGTTCAAGTGGAGTTAAGTCTGAAGAAGTTTGGGAGTTAGTTCATTGGCTAATGGGGATGTAGGTATTACGTAGTAGCAGAGTTAGTTTAGTATGAAGTAAATGTAATTTTAGATGAAGTCGGAATTTGGATGAGGAAAGTTTTTGCGCGTTGGGTTTTTTGGACTTGGTGCGAATTCTAGTATATTAAAAGTTATGGAGAAATTTTTGGGTAAAGTTATAGTTGCATTGCAATATTGAGGAAAATTTCGGAAGGTTAGTGTTTTGAGAAATTTTAGCACTCCCAGTGGAGTGGGTTGTTTTGAGAGAAGAAGTAATTAGTTTTGAAAGTTTTACGAGTTTTTGGAAGTTTTACGGAGGCTATTTGTAAGATAGAAGAATGGTTGGATTGGATATGTGATTATTTGAGGCAAACTGAGTTTTTTTTTGGGTTGTGATGGGTTAAAGTTAATATTTTAAAAGTTATGTTTCGGCGTTAAATTTCACCCATCACTGTGTTTTATTACGGCTCTAAATTTATAACAAGAAAAAGTTCTGGGCATGCATTTAGCCCAGCTCTTTTTCTCTGCGGAGTTCGAGGGGGGGTTGTGAGGGAGTGACCTTTAGTCATAAAGGCACTCTAGTGTTTCTGAGATCGTGACGTCAATAATTTAACATTTTGTAGGCGTAAAAGTGACATCTATCCTCTCTTTTACTTTAACTTTCTAGAGTGTGTGTGCTCTTTCGAATTCCGCAGTTAGCTCGCGGTTATTAGTATTATGTTAATGAGAAGTATCTCAGTTTGTCGCGTATAAAAGCTTGGGTGTGAGTTTGTGGTGTGTGGGTTTCTGGCCTTAGCCAGCAGCCAGCGTCTGTGTGTTTCTGGCCTTGGCCAGCAGCCAGCGTCTGTGTGTTTCTGGCCTTTGCCAGCAGCCAGCGTCTGTGTGTTTCTGGCCTTTGCCAGCAGCCAGCGTCTGTGTGTTTCTGGTAGTAGCCAGCAGCCTCTGTGTGTATTCCGCCATTGGACAACGAAGTTGATGATTGTCTAGTAAGGTGCTGACGATTAGAGAATAGCTACGGCCTCCAGTAAAGCGGAAAGAAGTTCAGATAGTGGATTAAAGGTTCGGCCTTGGTAAGAAAGTTTAGTTTTGATTATTTGAGAAATAAAGAAATATCCACAGCCACGGGCTGTGAAATTAAGATTTGTTTAGTAGATCAGCCAGGAAATAGTGTCAAGTGTTAGACGGTGCCCCGGCTGAGCTAGACCGACGCCTGTGAGTATGATTTAGCTTTTCATAGTGTTCTCAGTGAGTGAAATTATAGACTGGCTCCACTTTCCTTTAGCCCTTATCATTTTAATAAACTGTGTTGTTTTAACCTAAATTAATGAGTACGTCTGCATATAACGTGACAAATGACACCCAGCATGAATATACCGTCACAACTTTTGTTTAGTCAATACTTTTAAGATGTAAATACTCAATATGAACATCTTCTAGAAAGTTCGGAATTTAAAAAGGTAAAGTGAACAGAAAACGTCCCAAATTATTATTCATTTGCAATTGTTAAGACTTGAAACTTGACATGACTGCTTCTTTTAAAACTTAATATTCGCAACAGAACATTTCACACTAAACTTAGATGTAACGAGTTGGAAATTGCACGTGAAGTGTAGCAAATGAGGTGCGTTCATACGATAATGAAGTTTTAAAAATATCACTCTCATATATCAATCTCATAAAATTGTAAATAGTTAATTACAATTAAAATGCGCAACAAACAATGTTCTCTCTATACTCATTATGTAATGGAATACTTTTGTGTGGCCTTGTAAATCATTAACAAATATCCTTTGCACAACAGAATATGCAAAATCTATATTATAATATGTACTTATGATGCATATCAATATTATTATGTTCGAATGAGTGTAATATCATTAAAATGCATTTGAAACTTTTTTTTCGATTGACTGTAATGTAACGGAGTACTTTTGATTCTCCCTGCATTTGATCTATGCATCCTATTTTCAAAAAATTTGAAATGACTTGACAAAATTGTGTAATAAGGATGTATTTTAAATTTCAAACGATTAAAATGCATTTGAAACATTTTTCCCCATTGACCGTAATGTAACGGAATACTTTTGATCGTCCCTGTAATTGATCTATCTATCCGATTCTCATAAAATTTGAAATGCCTCGACAAAATTATGTAATAATTATATATTTTAAATTTCAAAAGACTCGGTTGAGTAGTTTTTGCGTTGTTATATGCGGACAGACAGACGGACGGACTGAACGACAAATATAGGTGCTACGTATTTACATAATTACGAACGCACCTACAAACGGGCAGAAACGAAAAGCGTTTTAAAATTTCTGCGATATTATTGGAGTTACAAATTTTAAATTTCACATGGTTGATACTTTTAACTTTAAATGCTATTAACGGTTTCTAAAAAAATGCGAAATTTAAAAAGTTGAAATGAGTGGAGATCGTTTTAAAAACGATCTAAATAGCGGAATTGTAAGAGCTAGAAACACGAAATGTATGTTAAAACTAGATTTCTTTTATCTACAAGCAATCGAAAGACTTCCTACAATTTAAGTGCAAACCAACGGGTTGCCAAGTAGTAATCAAGTCGTGTTTCTAACACAAGGAGTAGAGAAAAAGTTTCTCATAAAAACGGGACAACTACGCTGATGGAAAATTAAGGCTTAGATAATCTTTACTTTTTATTTCCCTATATTGATCAACTTAACATTGTATGCAGAACATCGAAACAAAAATCGAACGATGTCTATAACTTCAGTTCTGATTAGAAAAAGTATATAAATATTATTGTTTTAATTGTTTTAAAGTTCTTCATAAATGCATATTATTTAGTTTGCCATAGTACCTACATTGTCTAAAAATTTAAAAAATGGCAAAACTTCCGCTTTTTAAATGGTGATACCTATTTTTGACATTTTATTTGAGTTCGTTGTGTGTAAATAGCCCAAAAAGGTATATTTTTTGGAATTTTTCTTAAATATTCCGCACGTTATAAAAAAAAAAGTTTTAAGAACTTCTCCATCAGTTAAAAAATAATAAATTTTTAACTTGAAACTACCAAGAATATCGAATTAATAACAGGTAAAGTTATACGAAAATCATAATTTTAAAATGAACTGACGTATAAATGAAAATTTTATAGACATTTTCGGTAAATTTCTTAAGATTGTCTGTTCCATATGTATTATCGGAAAAATGACAGAAGACATAGTACTGTTAAAAAGATGAATAAATAAATAAAATGAATCACTGTTTCTAAAATTAATGATATGCTGTAAACAATTTAGGCAATGTCACTTCATAAAATAGGTGGTAGACATGGTGTCTCCATTTTATCAAGTTATCTAACTGATATAACTCATATTACGTTACACTAATGTGTAATATTACACCAGTTAAATCAGTTTAAATGACACCATCATGTAAGTTTAATTACTCCACCACCAATTTTACGGAGAAACGTTACATATTTTTTAGAGTGTACGATTGAAGTGTAAAACCACATAATAATGTTTTTATCAACTTTTGAAACCTACAAAATTTGTGTAATATACATACAAATAACCTCTCAAAAAGTGTCAAATTGTATTCAGAATGTCTCGTATTTTTAAAGATTGAAAAAAATCCAAAAATACATCAGAAAGAAGCTTGCATTTGAGAATAGCCTTAATCTAAAACCATATTTATCCTTTTTTCCTAACATAGAAATTATAAAAATAATTAGAAAACAATAAGAGAACAATTAGAATAATTAGACATAATTAGAAAAATAACACTAAAAATTTATTGATTAAAAGCCAACTTGGATTACTTATCAGTGTACAATATAGATAAAAACTGTATTGATCACATTCTAAACACGTTTACACCTAACGTTTCATACTCATGCTAATGAGTCATCTTCAGAGGAATTATATCTGTATTATAAAGGCCAAACGTATCTGTGCGTAACGCATACGTCATTTTCGAATGGCAACACTCATATTCTAAATAAAATTTAAGATTTGCATTTTTTCTGTCGCAAATTTTTAAACTTTTAAATACCTCGCATTTTCAATTTTTATACCATCGTATAGGGAAAAAAATTTACTTTTTAATGCGATTTGTTTGAAAGTTGTATCTTTATTTGTTTTTGAGTTATTAATTTTTTCGTAGTTTTTTATACCGTTTTTGAATTGTGGCAACAGACATAATCCATTTTTATTAAAATGAAAATGAAAAAAGCCGAATTATTATTATTATTAGAGCTTTGAGGAGTAGGTGCTGCAGCAAAGTGCCGGCATGACCTCAAATGAACACAAAAAACCAAAAAAAGCAAATTAATGTATCTTTTCGTTGCCATTTTTTTAAGTGAAAAAAAATTCGTTTTAGTTCGTTTTTATTTATTACTTAAAGGATTTTTAGTTTATTAAAAACTTTCTTTAAACTCGATACAACACTTTCTTTTTACACTCTGACAATACAGGAATATTGTGTATCGTATTTATTGCGTGCAGGTTATTTCAGAAATTTTTATTTACACTTAAAAGAATATAAATAAACTAGTATCTGTTTATAGCTAATAGCAATCGAGATTTCAAGTTTTTAATTAAAATGACTTTCAAATGATCAAATTCAAATACCATTTTTTTTTAAACATGAACACAAATAAGAGAGGTGCATATGTAAATTTTGACGTGGTAAAAATAATGTCGTTTAGATTTCATGGGGCAAAAAATTCTATGATTGAGTCAAAGTGGAGTACATTTTGCTATTTTACATTTTGGAATACCGTGCATAAGAGACGTAATTGATAACTTAATAATAATACAAGATCTTTATTATATTTTATTGTTTACATATCGATTAAGTTTAATTTTAATAATTTCTACAACTGAGTTTTATAGAAATAGTATTTTGTTAACTTTAGGTTAAATATCATTTGTTTCAGGGTTAGACTTACGAACATAAGGTGTATTTTTTATTGTGACTAATTAAGTAAATTTATTATAAATCAATGAAACAGTTCCTTCTTAAATATTTTCTTTTGTTGAAATTCGACGGGTTCTACCTTGTGACTTTAATGGAGGAAAACACACACTACAATATCATCACACACAATAAACTAGTTTATTGGTGTGTGATCATGTTGTAGTGTGTTTTTCTCCATTAAGGTTATATAATTCCTCTAATTTATTGTGTGCGATCATATTTGTAGTGTGTGTTCTTTCTATTTAGGATGTATTCGAAAAATAATTGTCCCGTTCAACAGCTCGAAATTTTCGGATACATTTCCAGACTCATTTTTAAAAGTAGAAACACGAAACTTGCTGGGATGGTTTTTGAAGAGATATATAAAGATGCCATGTGATTTCATTTTTCGCTCAGTCTATTAGAATTTGATTTATAAACAATTACTTTCTCAGTATGACCGATTTTTTTCATTTCCAGATCTCCTGCTTCGGAAAATTCGGTTCAAAAAGCTAACTTTGACAGCTTTTTTTTTTTACAATATTTTCTGCATTTATCAAAAAAATTGACATTGTGTGCTTTCTAAATAAAAGAATTTGCCATATTGATGTATTTGAGAGCATAAATAAATTTAAAAATAAATCAGAAAATAAGCAGTTTGGATTGGAATGCACCTTTAAGGTCACGCGGTGGAACCCGTCGAAATTCGACGAAAGAAAATCCTTAAAGAAGAAATGTTCAGTTGATTTACAATAAATCTACAAAATTAGTTACAGTAAGAAATGCATTTTATATTGGTCAGTCTAACTCTCAAACAAATATTATTTTAAGCTAAAATTAACAAAATATTATAAAACTCAATTATCCAATTTATTAACCAAATAAAACCAAAATTTACCGGATTTTATAATAGGCGATGTTTTTAAAATTGTATATGCATTATATATATTTTTTTAAAACCAATTTTAAGAGAAAATGGAGTGATTCTGTTGCCACAATTACAAAATTGGTATTGAAAATTAGAAAAAATTAATATTTCAAAAGTAAATTAAGATACAGCTTTGATAAAAATTGCATTTAAAAGTATATTTTTTTCTCTATACGACGGTGTAAAAATTAAAAATGTACGATGTTTAGAAGTGTAAAATTTGCAGTACCGAAAATTGCAAAATTAAAATTGCATGGGAAAACGTTGCGCATTTTAATTTCAATTTTTTTTTTTTTTTTTTTTAACAGAAAATGGAGTGATTCTGTTGCCACAACTATAAAATTTGTACTAAAAACTATAAACAAATTAATACCTCAAAAATAAATTGAGATACAGATTTTAAACAAATTGCATTTAAAAGTACATTTTTTTCTCTATACGTCGGTGCAAAAATTTAAAATGTGCGATATTTAAAGGTATAAAATTTGCAGTAGCTAAAATTTCAGAACCGAAATTGCAGGGGAAAGTGTTGCCATTCGCAAAATGATGTATGCGTTGCGCACGGATACGTTTGGCCTTTATAATGTAGATATAATTCCTCTGAAAATGACTCATTAGCATGAGTACGAAACGTTAGGTGTAAACGAGTTTTAAATGTGATTAGTACTGTTTTTATCTATATTGCACACTGATGAGTATCAGTTTACTTTTAATCAATAAATTTTTACAGCGTAAGTCCGAGATTTCATTAAAAAATTATTTTTAAAAAAAGATGAAGGGGTGGCAAGTTTCTAAACTCAAATGAAGTTACTTAGCCTTTATTTATTTTTTCTGATAAAAACGTATTTACTTTGAATACTGAATAATAGTTCTAATTTTAGGTATTCTTTCAAGGCCAGCTGCAACATGAACCTTAAGAATTATCCATTTGATACGCAAAAATGTCGATTCTTATTGGCTTTCAGTAAGTAAATTTCCCTAATCTTATTCCTATAAAATAAGCTTAACAAATTAACATTTTGAATAAAATCTTTTTAACACTTTTTGAAAAATCCCTCTACACGATATACAGGGTGTCCCAGGTTTATTGGGAAGATTAAGTTTTTATTTTTGCTTTGTGTTTATGACCGCCAATGATCTACACTTGGGTTATAGGCCCTAACCCTTTAGGGATGCCCTCCGGGGGAGATTTTTCTAAAAGAACCTAATCCGTATTTAAGCAAGAAAATCCAAAGTTCGAAGAAAACCACGGAAAACCCCGAACGGTTAAGCAGACGGCCGCGATCGGGTTCGAATCCAGCAACTGCTATCTACCAGTTTCGGAGGCGGAACCTCTCGGCCACTGGTGGGGCTGGGCAGATTATTAAAGAAATTAATTGGAAAAATATACATATATATATTCTTTCATGTTAAAGAAAATAAGAATTTTGTAAAAATACAAAAAAAAAAAAAAAAAAAAAAAAAAAAAATCCTTGATTTGGCATGATTTTGCTACTTTGTTTTAGCTTAAATTTGCATATTTTGAAATCAGTAATGCTAACGAAAAAAGAAGCAAAATGTGGGGAAGGTGGGATTCATCATTTAAGAAGGAGCAAAAAATTTAACTGTTTATATATATATATATATATATATATATATATATATATTACAAAAACTGGAACAAAAAACATTACGGTAAGTATCACTGATATAAAACAACACAAAAGTGCATGTGCGTTTGAGATATATAAAAGCATATTCTCGAAGCAAATATATAAGCGATGTATTACTACCTGATTTAGAAATCATGGGAGATTATAAAAATATAAAAAAGAGTGATTGTATATCATAATAACCCTAATAATCCGAAATTTGACTTTCATAACAAAAATAGAGATAGAAATTAGGATACTTTTCTGGGACTCAGATACTTAAATTGTCTCTGTTTGCACTGCCTGCCGGTAATAAAATTTAAACACTGAATTGTCTCAAATACGCTGTTAGAAATATCAACTTCATTTTATGATGAACAGATGGCAGCACTAAATTTTGCTTCAATGTACTCAAATTTAAATGTTTACTCTTTTTTTTTTATTCTTTTTTAAATTCATTTTTGGCATTCAGGTTCTCTTATTTAGAAACTATATAACGTGCCATATTGGTCAAATTTTTGATAAAGAAAGACTGACTATATTACAAAAAATGCTCCCAAAACGGGCATTTTGAATAGGATTTCCCGAAGCTATAGTGCTTGAAACGATAAAAAAAAATGGTCGTATTGTGAAAATAATTGTTTATAAACAGGGTTGTAGTGAAGGGTATACGGGAATATACAACATATACCTTCGGGATTTTTTAAAGAAACATCGTATACCCTCTGTTTTTCAAGAAAGCTGTAGTATACACATTCTAGGGTATACCCTTTGCTAAGAGCGTATAACCTCTGTAATTTTTAGGACTACATCCCTGTTTATAAATAACGTTTTAGTTATTTGAACGAAAAATAAAAACACGGGTCGCTCATAAATCTCTTTAAAAAAATCACGTCAACAAGTATCTTATTTTTTATTTTAAAAACAAGTCTGAAAATGAGTCAGAAATTTTCGAGTTGTTTACCGTGGAAAAATATTTTTTGAATAGCGCAATTTTTTTTGAACATTTCCTTTACTATTAAACAGATGGCAGCACTAGGTATTATTTCTTCCTATTTCGAATTAAATTCAAAATAAAATAAATGCATTTTTTTTCCCAAATTTATAATTCCATTTTATGGTGTATTCGAAAAAATGCTTTTCCACCTTCAATAGCTCGAAATTTTCTTATACATTTTTAGACTCATTTTTAAAAGTAGAAACATGAAACTTGCTGAGGCGATTTTTGAAGAGATGTACAAGATGCCATGTGATTCATAGGCGTAACCAGCCTTTTGAACGGGGGGGTGGCCAAATTTTTTAACCTGAACATGTTAGGTACAAACAATATCTTATGTAGTAAACCCTAATAAAACGGAACCCCTATAAAACCTATCGAATTTCCGTTTTAGACAGGTTTTTATTTGCGGAAGGTGTAATTGTGCGGTACTTCTTTTAAAAGGGGACCAAACGCAATTTTTCATGGTGTGAAGAAGGATGAGAAGTTGCTCAAAACTAAATCTAATGGATAAGAAAAATATATAAACATAGATAAAACATGATAGATATGAAACAAAGATATCCGTAAACATAAATCTGTAATTATCAGGAATTTTCATTTCAAACAGCAATGAAATACTAAAATAAATAAACATGACTTTAGTTCCCCCGTCATTTTGATCAAAGTAGCATTAAAATAACTTGTAAAAGGAATAAGTACGCAATTTAAAGTGGAAAAGAGTTTGAGCTCGTTTTTTAGAGCCCGGGCCCGCCCGAGCTCGAAAGATTTTTTTGTCATCAGAGCCCGAACTCGCCCTAGCCCAATACCAAAAAAAAAATTGCATTATATTTAAAAATTATTTCAAATGTGATATCTCATTTAAGAAAATTTTTACATAAAATTTGCTTTCAAATAAAAATTTAAACTCAATCTTATGACAAGAGCAATTTGGTATCAAATTAAAATATACGTACTTCATATTTAAAAGAATTCCCATATTCTTTGCCCTTTAATAAGAAAATTTGGTGGACATATTAGTAGTGTGATGAGTAAATGGATGAAATTTTCAGAAATTACTATTTCTATGCTGAAGAATCGAACAACGTTTTCAATTTCCTATAAAATGTGTACATTTTTAACTATAATCAGTTTTAATATTAATTTCTCATAACAATTCCCCGCGACTGACGTGATATTTAACGCAAATTAAAACGTTAGAACAACTTTTTTAAAGGTCCGATACTTTTATAAGAAAAGAAGAATTGTTTTTTAACATGGAATTTATGAACATTTAATAACATGGAAAATACGTTTACTTACGAGGGGAAATTCTCAGCATTGGCAGAGTTCATGATGACAAACAGAAAAAATAATCACGATGCTGCTTTCATATAAAGAACGATTATGATTTGTGCACAATTAAAAAATTTGCAAAGCTGAAGCTTCTGGTCTACATAAAAAATCAAGAAATTATTCTCTAAATGTTATATAACTAGGTAACTAAACAAATGACGAATAAACGATCGAATTAAAAAATATTCTCTGCAACAAACAAAAATCCAACTAGAAGCTAATTTATTGTTTATGCTTGTTTTCATTGGCGCCATTTCATTAGATCGCCGCCGGAAATGCAATAGACATAAATCCCCAAACATCATAAATTTTCTTTTGAAGCAGCAATCAACTAATTAAAACACAAAAAAACAATTTCTAGTATCCTTTTCATTTAGATCGAGCCCGCCTCGGCTCCGGGCTCGGGCTAAGCCCGTCTCATCTCTAAAAAGAATTCCTTCAATCTTTTCTACACATGAATGAATAAAATTTACAGGTTTAAAAAAATGAGCCCGCCTCATCTCTATAACATGATATCTTTATGAATGTCAAAATATGGCCACAAAAAACGAAATTTGACCAACCAACCAACCTCCTTATTAATTTGAATTTTGCATAGCATTATTTCTCATTTTAAAAGAAAGCAGATTTGTATAACCCCTCCCCTCTCCCCTTCGTGCTTCAGGCCAATCACATGATGGAATTATCAATTCACATCTTTATATTTTTTCAAGTTTTTTGCTCCTATCTAGACTTTAGATTACAAAAACATAGTTTCTATCCTTGTCAAGAATTTACGCTAATTTCTTATGGAATTGCAATAACATACATGAGAAAGAATTAGTTTAAGAACCGACCGCACAAAACCCTAAGTCATCGAGCACAAGAAGAAATCCTTTATATTATTGAAGAGAAGTCATAGGGGAATCTAACGATTCACGTCTGCCGGAAGTGAAGTGGGGCATAAGCCAAAAATAAATACCACTAGTGGTTGATTCATAGACTTAGCATTGTATTTTCCTGCACCCATATTTCCGTGTTTTCGTACTTTTGATTGTACGGCAAAAACAATGATATACCTACGAGTGAGCCACTAGTGGTATTAATTTTTGGCTTATGCACCACTTCCCTTCCAATTGAACTAACTTGGCTTTCATTTTTCTTCTTTTTTGTTTTATAAATATGGATTTTTTTTTTAATGTCCGGGCACCCAGGGCACCCCCCCCCCTGGTTACACACATGTGATTTCATTTTTTGCTCGATTCAGAATTTGATTAATAGAATTTAGAATTCGATTTATAAACAATTACTGTCTCATTCTTTTTTTCTTTTTTTGTTGTTCTAGTTCTGTTTCTAATAAATCTGTTAAGACCTTAAAATTCAGTGAAAAACTCTCTAAATCGCAATAATGATGATTTGTATTTATGACAGCCAATTATTTGCACGATAGATATAGGCCTAAGAGGGAGTGCCCTCCATGGAGGTCTTTTTAAAAGAACCTAACGAAAGGAAATCCAAGGTTCGAAGAAAACTACGGAAAACACAGAAGGATTGGGCCAGCGACCACGATTGGGTTTGAACCTAGCATCTGCCCTCTACCTTTTTCAAGGCCAGAACCTCTCAGCTACTGGTGGTGCCTCACTATAAAAATGAAGATGAAATTGTAATGCTCTTAATAATAACCTAAACACGGTAACTTAATTAACTGGAATGTGGAATCCACGCAAGGTAAAAGTACAATGAAAAAATAGTAATAATAAGAAATAAATCTTCAAATTCCTGAACGTTTCACTAATGAAATTCAATTAGATTTTTTTATTATTATTACTATTAAAAGGTAAATTAAATTGAAAAGGTAAACTGATTGTTTTACCTCATTTTCTTTCTCAACAGACATTTAAGGAGGGATGTAGTGGAGAGGAGGGGGGTGTGCGCCGTGTGCTTTCTGCATTTTTTTTAAGAACTTGTGTTCCGTATACTCTCTGTTTCTCAAAAAAAGCATTAGCGTATACCCTATTTATGAACGTTCATGACTTCAGCGTATACCTTCTTCCGAACCGTATTATAGAGAGCTGCACGGGCCGGGCCTTGGCCCAAAGCCCGAGCTCGAACTGGCCCTCAGGCCTATTTTCATTAATGGCTTTCGGGCTGTGCCCAGGCTTTACTGAAAACTCAGCCCGAGCCGGGCCTAATCACTAATCTTTCCGCGCCGGGTCGGGCTCGGGTCTTATTTTTTTCCTGAAGAGTCGGGCTGAGCCGGAACTAACTTATTTTTTTCTGTACGAAGCCGGGAATGATTTCATTTTTCCTAGTCTTCACGGACCAAAATATTTAGTTCTGGCTGAATCATCCCGAATGAAAATCATTTTCTCGACGTGGCCAAGTCTGTTAAAAATCAGTAAATTTTGGCTTGGTCCAAAAAATTTCGCAAAAAAGGCATATACTTATAAATTGCCATTATAATTAACATTAAAATTTATTTATTTTTTTACAGAATTGTAGATTTCTAGGCTTATTAAATAGGAGTAAAACGCATGAAAAGAGAGCCTGCCTATGGCAGAATGTCTTTTAAACTAAAAACTGGGAATTTCTTTTAAACTGTTCATCTATGCAAAATGAATACAATAATACGCCAGATAATATATATATAGAGTATTTCTAAATTCATGGTCCAAACTTTAAGGGGTGATAGTACACATCAAGACAAACAATATTTAAATAGGAAACCAAGGGTCCCAAAGTCTTCCGAAGGAGATAGGTGCCATTAAAGTTTAGGCTCCAAAAATTCAAATGATTATGAAAAACAGAAAAATTGGTCGATTCGTTTGCGGTTTTCACTAAAATTATTCTTTATGTCAGTATTGTCTTGAAAATAAATTATAAAGATAAATTTCAAAAAATGCCGATAGAGGGCGCTTTAGACTTTGGAGTAACGTACAACTATATTTTACCATTATTTTTCGCATCTCATAAAATTTTTTTAGAAGCTTAGACATAAACTTAAATTTCGAGATGAAAATCTGAATCGTTGGGAGTGGTTAAGTAGCGCAAACTGAACTGTGTTCAATGGGGGTGGGGAGGTTCAAATTTCAAATGATTATAAAAAACGGAAAAATTGTTCGATTCGTTTGCCGTTTTCGCTAAAACTATTCTTTATGTCAATATTTCCTTGAAAATAAATTTTAAAGATTAATTAAAAAAAATACCGTTAGAGGGCGCCTTAAACTTTGGAGTAACCAACAACTATTTTTAACCGTTATTTTTTGTATCTAATTAAATGCTTGTAAAAGTTCAAACTTAAATTTTGAGCTCAAAATCTGCATCGTTTTGAGTAATTAAGTGCGGAAATTTGAAATGTGTTCGAGGGGTGGGGAGAGTAACATTTTAACTTCTGAACACTGTTCAGTTTTCGCTTCTTAACCCCTCCATCGATTTAGAATTTGAGCTCAAAATTTAAATCTAAGCATTTGCAAGCATTTAATTAGATACAAAAAATAACGCTTAAAAATAGTTGTTGGTTACTCTAAAGTTTAAGGCGCCCTCTATCGGTATTTTTTTAAATTAATCTTTAAAATTTATTTTCAAGGAAATATTGACATAAAGAATAGTTTTAGCGAAAACGGCAGACGAATCGACCAATTTTTCCGTTTTTTAAAATATTTTGAAATTTGAACCTCCCCACCCCCATTGAACACAGTTCACTTTGCTCTACTTAACCACTCCCAACGATTTAGATTTTCATCTCAAAATTTAAGTTTATGTCTAAGCTTCTAAGAAAATTTTATGAGATGCGAAAAATAACGGTAAAATATAGTTGTACGTTACTCCAAAGTCTAAAGCGCCCTCTATCGGCATTTTTTGAAATTTATCTTTATAATTCATTTTCAATAAAATACCGACATAAAGAATAGTTTTAGTGAAAACCGCAAATCAATCGACCAATTTTTCCGTTTTTTATAATCATTTGAATTTAAAACCCTCTGAACACAGTTAAGTTTGTGCTACTTAACTGCTTCCAACTATTCAGATTTTGAGCTCAAAATTTAAGTTTAAGTCTAAGCTTACGAAACCTTTAATGAGATGCAAAAAATAGCGGTAAAAAATAGTTGTTCGTTACTCTAAAGTCTAAAGCGCCCTCTATCGTCATTTTTTGAAATTTATCTTTATAATTTATTTTCAAGACAATACTGACATAAAGAATAATTTTAGTGAAAACCGCAAACGAATCGACCAATTTTTCTGTTTTTCATAATCATTTGAATTTTTGGAGCCTAAACTTTAATGGCGCCTATCTCTTTCGGAAGACTTTGGGAGTCTTGGTTTCTATTTAAATATTGTTTGTCTTGATGTGTACTATCACCCCTTAAAGTTTGGACCATGAATTTAGAAACACCCTGTATATACACCTGCTAAGAAGGGAACTTGTCTATAACATATTTTTTTCTTTCTAATGCCATCTGAGAAGATTTTACTTTATATATCATTTTTTAGATTTTTATGTCTCCAACATGGAATATGAATTAACAATATTAAAGATAACTGAAACATTTACATACAACAAACAGGGGTTCGTTAAAAACATAAATATCGCAGCCTACGGCACTTCTACATAAATAAAAATTTTAAATAAATAAAAAAAAGATTAAGATAAGTTTTTTTTTTTTTTTTTTTTTGGTCAGAACTCTTTTGTAAGAGTAAAAATCAATGTTCTGTAGAAATTCATTCGGACCGGGCCATTAAATTTTTCTCTACGGGCCGGGTTTAGACCGAAAGTTTAACTTCTATGACGGGCCTTTTCGTTCGGGCTGGGCCGAATTCTTTTTTCTGTGTTTCGGGCCGGATTCGAACCTGGAATTTCGGTCTGTGCAAACCTCTACCGTATACTGCCTGTTTTTGTTGTTGTTGTTGTTTTTACGACTACAATCGGGGCAGTCGCAAAACTTCTCTTTCGGGCCTGATTCAAGATCGCAAATGGGAGAAATAAGTCATGAATGATATCTGACTTTTTCATCTCGCTGATCACTTCACCCTAACGAAATTTTTGCTTTATGCTCGTGCTGAAGCAATCACCATTAACATCGTGTGTATATTTTTAGCTAATTTGAATACGATACATATTCTATTGTACTTGTTTTTTTTTTTTTTTTTAATGTGCATTTTAAAAGGATTAATTTGTGGATAAAAGATTAGTATAAGTCAATGAGTATTTCTTTTTATCTCATAATTTAAAATGCATTATATATATCTATACCATTCCGATGTGGTCTTACATTTGACGTGAATTGTGAAATTTTATTTTGAAACAGGGAAGTAAACATTTAGAATCATCTTATAGTAATAAGAAAACACTTTTTTGGTCCTATTTTAGGTCTAGAATTTATGTTTCCAATTCATTTTGCATAAATTGAAAACTATTATAAAACATTAATAGTATTGGGTTCTTATGCTTAGGGATGGACGAAATAAAAATTATTTAATCAGATAGTTACTAAATAAATTCTTTTTCCCGTAGTGTCTTCCTCTGATGCCGTCGCAAGACTCAAATGGAGTGAATCATCCGACAGCCCTTACAAAGAAATGTTTCCTGCGATCAACATTGTCAGGGATTCTGAACCACTTCAATTCTACCTCAAAACAGTAGCTTCTGACTTCATAACAGAAGATTTCACAACTGGCAAGTAATATCTTGTAGTAGCATCTCTACTTGTAAAATTATGTCTTTTTTACTTTTATTTTTATTTTTTAATATTATTATTATTATTAGTCATACTTTTCCTTGTTCTAGTTTTTTTATATTGTTTTTGTATCAAGATCTTTAAGTGATGATACATTTATGATTTAAAGAGTAAATATTTAAAGATAGTTCTGATTTAAAAAGAAAATATAACTTCATGATGTTAAAAAAGATGTAATGATACTTAATTTGAATTGTAAAATCAAACTTTAATATCTAATGTAATGTAACACATTTGTAATTTTAAACAGCATTTTTCATTACTCAACCTTTTGACCTATGTGGAATAATTTCTTTTCTATTTCATGATGATCCCTTCATATCATACGTTCATGCTTTATATATTTAAATAGCTACGGAAAACTTTAGAAATGCCTCAATCCATTAATATTCTTTATTAAAAAAAAATTAAGATGAAATATCTCTTTTTTAGGAAACTATACAAGTCTGATAGCCATCTTTTCGTTAGTTCGTCGTTTAACTGGAAGTATTGTGAATACCTACGCTCCTTCGACCATGATTGTTACGATGAGCTGGGTTAGTTTCTGGTTGCATGTTGATGCAGTTCCTGCAAGAGTTGCATTGAGTGTTACTTCCCTTCTCACTCTCTGTACCCAGGTATGGCACTTTTCTCGAATAACAACCAGCGGTAATTAATACGTCATAGTTAAAAAAAAAAGGGAGGTGGGGAGAGGCTTTATATATTGAGACAAAGAGGGTGGTGGAAAGGGTATAATGTTGTATTGTCAAGTCTGATATACTAAAACAATTAGATAAGTACTACACATGTTGCGTCCGAAGAACGAAGTTTGGTCAACAAAATCTCTAATAACACAATGAACAGTGTATTACGGATTTTGGCAGATCAATTCTCTAAGTATCCGGATATCTAAGGCCAGCATCCCAAACGATAGTCTAAAGCTGTCCGGTAAATACCTTTGATATGAATGTGATGAGAAGATATGACAGAAGGTATCAGAATGCAACAGATATACTTTGGTGATAATATTCTGTTTGTCTGGAGAATTTATCGCCTCTGTGACCTACACCGATTACAGTAGATTCATAGGATATTTGCGTTTTTTTAGTATTTTATATGAATATTATACACGACTATTCTATAATTTCTAGTTATTCTAAGAAAAGTAACTAATGCTGTTGTTGTTGCTGCTGCTGCCGTAATTCAATTTATTGGGATCTTTTTTACTTCTTCGGATTATTCGGAATGAACCATAAAAAAATTATGAAACTAGTATAATAGATAAATTTATGTTAAGCACGTTGCGACTGATAGTTTATGAATCGATTTAAACTTGGAATCGTTCAAAGTAATTCAATTTAAAAAGTTTTAAAGAATAAAAACTATTCCTAACAATTTAACCCTCTTTTGCAAGTATATATTACTTTAGATTATGAAATTATGATGTGCAGTGCCCAATTATTCATTAAACTTGTCGAATATTTTAGCGTGTTTTCGCTTTTTTAAACTTTTGGTATCTGAACAGAGATTGATTTACTTCATGGATTTGAATAGTCGTTTGTATCTAAAGTTGTCAGATTTTTAAAAAGCCCGAATAATGTATCCAAATACTTTTCAAGTGAAATATACACCGAAAGGCCATTACATTTCCCCCCCCCCCCTGTTTAACCACCTGTATGACATACTACCACCTTTCGCCTTCAACACCGCCAAAACCTGACACAGCATTGACTCGACAAAGGTGCTTATGGTAGTCTGAGGTTTTTGGTATCAAGCGCTCAACAACTGGTCCTGTAATTCTCGCACATTTTGATGTTGTAGCGTGGCAGCACGAATTAGGATTTCCAGATGGAACCACAAAAATTCTATTCGGTTTTTGTCAGGTAAATATAGAGGCCAAGCCATGGCTTGAAACCCGCAAGAATGCTCTTCGAAACACTTCCTGACGATTGGACCGATCCATATGACATGGCACATTATCCTGTTGGTAAATACAATCACCTGCCGGAAACACTATTGTCACGAATGGGTGCACCTGGTCAGCAATGATGTTCAGATAGCACACAGACATCAAAGATTATTCTGTGGGGATTATGGGTCTTTATAACACTTCGCTCTCATAATAGAACCGTTAACGGCTTGTCTTCGATCAATTGTGCATCTGGAAGTCGGCATTTTCATCGGAAATTGACGTATTCACACGCGTCTGTCGATGTAATAAACCGCAAAAGTTATTCGTCGGGCCATGCAATTTTCTTCCACTCTTCTAGATTCCAATTCCGATGTTCATGGGCCCGTTGCAGACGGAGATAACGTACCATCGTAGAAACATACTTCAGCTATCGGCTGCGTAAGCCCATATCTTACGCGGCACTGTGTTTTTAGATATGCTCTTTGGGTCACCACAGCTTTAGGTGTTTTGGCTGTTGCAGCACTTCAGTCACGAGACATTCTCCGCTCTCCTCAGGAATCAATAGACGACTTGCACATATGACATCATCGCTTCATCTGGCGCCAAAATTTAAGACGAATATGGTGTTCTCCCCTTTGTAAACATGGTGATTTGTGCTTCATTTTTCAAATACTTGGAAAAATAATGCAAAAATTAGAAAAATCAAAATTAAACAAAAAGGCCGCACATACTTTAAACGGCAAACGGGGAGTTTGGTGGTTAAGCGTTTTAAGTGGGCGCTAGATGCCATATCAGATTAGAGTTTTCAGTCTTGCTAATAGCAACATGACGTCAATGCAAAACTTCTACAAGCCGAGAGCGACACACCGCTGGCCGGCGCGACTGGTCGTTTCACCATCCGTACACCACTTTCGATATGTGTTTACAACGTGTGTACCAGAATGGCCCAGCAGACGCTGAGGTATAAAGATTTTACCTTTATCAAAGACTGATAAATCTGCTGTTTTTCCCAATGAGCCGTTAATCTCCCTCTGTTTTGAAATATAATGCATGAGCGCTTCATGAGCCGTGGTTATTTTCTGGGCTACCTCATTGTTACAAATGGAGGGTGGTCATAATGCAATGACTCTTCGATGTATGAAGAAGTCTCCGAAGAAGATGGGTTTCTGAACATCGAAATTGGGAGCAACATGGTTAGATCCTAGTACTGTTTACAGACGAGCCCCGATTCAGTCTGGAATGTGACAACTGATGTGTTTTAGTATGGAGGAAAAGGGGAACTCGAAATAACCCCACATTCTGTTACGGCCACCCGTCTGTTTGTGAAAAGCCACAATACAGACGAGGTGAATTGGTGGTATAAGGTAGAATCAGTATAAGTGAGCGTACGGACCTGCATATCATTCGGAATGGTAATTTGACGGCCCAAAGGTATGCAGACGAGATACTGAGACCTCATGTCATACCTTACGCTGCAGCTATTGGATATTCCTTTCTTTTCCAGCATAATAATGCCAGACCCCATACAACTCGGCTTATGAAGAAAATGCTTGAAGCTGAAACCATACAGTGTATGGAATGGCCACCATACTCTCCTGACCTGAATCAAATCGAGCATGTTTCGGACAAGCTCGGACGACGCATTGCTGCAAGACCAAGGAATCCATTTACTGTGAAAAACCTGGAGATTGCACTTCTTGAAGAGTGGAACAGTATTCTCCAAAGTCTTATCGATAACATCATCGCATCCATGGAAAACAGGTGTGCAGCAGACTTGCTGTTCGAGAAGACCATGCGCCATTTTAAAAATCTTGCATCATTTCTAAACAATGCTTTTTATTCATCAGTTACATGCAAACAAATTGTTATCCTAAATCAGTTTTCCATGCTTTTTCCATTTTTTCAAAGAATTAAAGCTTAATAATACAAATTTTTGTGTCTTTTTTCTGTATTACGCGTATGCGTGCGTACTATGTACTATCCATTTTATGCCAATATATGGCTGTCTTGCACGGTTTTCTTAACTTCTTTGCTTAATCTCTTATTTTTTTTAAAGCAGTGTGTATATACAGGGTGTTTCAAAAATGACCGGTATATTTGAAAAATCAATAAAAATTAAACGGGCAGCGATAGAAATACACCGTTTGTTGCAATATGCTTGGGACAACAGCAAATTTTCAGGCAGACAAACTTTGGAAATCAGTTACAATTTTCAACAACAGATGGCGCTGCAGGCGATTTGAAAGTTATAGAAGAAAATGCAATCTGTGAATTCGCCATTTTGTAGGTCGTCTTTCTGCTGTAAACGTGTGCTGTTCACAGATTGTAAGTTTGCTGTGAAAAAAAAAGTTTATTCCTTAGAACAGAGAATTTTTGACTTGAAAGGCCAGATGTACCACCACAATCCAGAAACAATTGAACAACTGAAGCAGTACATCTCTTCTGTATGTGTAGCCATCCCGCCTGACACGTTTACAAATTTTTCTGGTAATTTCGTTCAGAGACTATGGCATATTGCTGCTGTGCATGGTGGATATGCGGAAAATATTGTAATTTAGAATTTTCCAGACTGCAGCTCCATATGTTGTTGAAAATTGTAACTAATTTCGAAACCTTGTCTGCCTGAAAATTTACTATTGTCCCAAGCATATTGCAACGAGCGGTGTATTTCTATCGCTACCCATTTAGTTTTTATTGATCTTTGAAATATACCGGTCATTTTTGAAACACCCTGTATATATATATATATATATATATATATATATATATATATATATATATATATATATATATATATATATATACAGGGTGTCCAGCAAATAATACCCTGATTTTAAAATTAAATTTCTCAAAAACAAAGATCGACAGAACTATGCAGTAAACGGTTTGTTTATTAAGTAAGCTGTAAAAATCTTATATAGAAATTTCGAACGGTGAATCTTTGGAAAAGATTGTGTTCTGATTGCAAAGAATGCTTTGATTTGACATTTTTCTTGTTTTAGATTGTTTGCGGAGAATGAGTTTTTCGGCTTAAATTGCCATAGTTTAAAGATTTTTGGAATTAGCTTTTTAAAAATTCGAAATTCAAGAAATTTAGTTCGAAAAATCGTTAAACTATAGCACTGTAAGCCGAAAAACTCTATCTCTGCAAGCAATCTAAAACAAGAAAAATGTCAAATCAAAGCATTCTTTGCAATCAGAACACAATCTTTTCCAAAGATTCACCGTTCGAAACTTCTATATAAATTTTTACAGCTTACCTAATAAACAAACCGTTTACCGCATAGTTCTGTCGATCTTTGTTTTTCAGAAATTTAATTTTAAAATCAGAGTGTTATTTGCTGGACACCCTGTATATATATATTGATGCTTCTTTTAAAGTAGATCTTTAGTTTTTGGTATAATTTTTCTTTTTTAAACCAATTTAATCTTGAGTTACATTTTAATCTCTACGTTTTCTCCAATTTTTTCTGGGTTTATGTGTGTTGGTAACACCAAAAGTGACGAGTCACTTTTGGCAATGTAGTGCACTAAATACAACCCAAATTTGAAGTATCTATCTCAATTTGTTCGGAAGATAGAACGCTTACAAACAAATAGGCGGACGGCATTTATATATATATATATGTGTGTGTGTATGTTTTGGAATCTCCAGTGTCTAAAACGTGTAAATCCGTCAAAAAATAACTTCGATTTTCGAAACGATTACAAGACCTATCCTATACTAATTATGATGGTGCAATCCGATTATTAATATTATCCCGATTCATAAACTTCATCAGTGATCGCCATAAATTTTGTGTTGCAGTGGTATAAGTGATGTTGTTATGGCAACACTCCGCACCAGTTGACTAGCAGCTTCATTATCTGTATTATTTAATCTATAATCTATACCAAAATTATCGACGCTAAAATAGGTTTTCAAAATTTACTACCTCCCAGGCTATAAAAGAAAATCCAAATTGTTTTAAATATTAATCTACTATTAACCCCTTAACTGGCACTTTCTTTTCCGTTCAATAAATTGAAAATAACGGATTCTCACCACAAATTTTTAAAGAAAGTATTCGTGACATTTAGTCTAAACATTTCCGCCTTTAAATAGTATGAAGTTATTATTTTTTTTTATTTATTATTGTAGTGTCAAAAAGCTTTAAATGATGAATTAAGCAAATTCGTCTTGCCCGAACGGCGTACGGGCAAATCAGTTAAGAGGTTAACAGAAATATAAAAGTTGTAATTGTAAGTTCATCTCTCTGATTATCGGTAAAAAATGGAATAACATGACGGAAGAAAGAAAGCCTTTTTAATAATTTTCTTGATAAATTATTGTAAAATGTGTTATCTTATATACCTATTCAAATGCGCCGGTTATATTGTAATTAGTTTAAGACTATCTGTTATGTATATCATTTATCTTTCAGAGTGTTCAATACAAATCTCAAATGCCTCCAGTCAATTACATCAAAGCAATGGATATCTGGTTATTCATATGCATAATAATGGTATTCGCAACGCTTCTAGAATTCGCTGTCTCATACAATCTGCATCGTCGAAAATGCAGGAAGTGTACAGATTTTGACAATTTGGTAAGCTTTTGATAAATCCTATAGTATCTATTAGAATTATTAGAATCATCTTTCATCAGTTTAAAATATAATTTAAATAAATTTAAAATTTAATTTAAACTGTTAGTATTGCTTTAAAAATGTATACGCATGTAGGGCCGTAACTAGAACTGAATAATACGGGGGAAGGCCTCAAGAAAATGTAGGGAGGGGGAGCTCATATTTTCTCTCTCTCTCTCCCTGACACAAAAACATAAATTAGTGCATATTCACACTGTAGATACTATGTTTCTTTTTGAAATGTTGTAATAACTCCATTTTATGCTAAGAAAAAAATATGATAATGAAAAATTTGAGTATATAACTAGTGCAATATTAAACATATCAGGGCAAATAGAATGAGCGAGTGTTGAAACATTTATTTTAATGACAATATAGTATTTCAAAAAACTGTGAAAAGGCCTCAAAACTAGATTAGGCTTTTGAACAGAATTTTATTTCAATTTTCGGAACAGAAATTCATTTAGTGATCTTGGAATTTTTTCCAGGGAAGGGTCAAACTGTTTTAGAAGAGGAAGGGCTTAACCGCTCTTAGCACCCCCTTAGCTACGGCCTTGTACACATAACTAACACCAAAACAATTCAGTCGGTTGCACCCATGCAGCCTTAAACAAAGCCATAACGCGACTCACGCAACTTCGAGTCCCTTATCATTTTTATAATTAATAACTTAGCAATAAAATTTTTAAATTTTTGATCACAAACACACTTTAAAATATTCAAAGCATAAAAATCCCCCATGTTAAGATAAAAAGTTGTTATATACAATATTTTATTATCAAATGTGATATAATCATTCAAGTTTATCCCAACAAAAGTTTTCACATCCCTATCTGACTTTGTTGGCTGATTACGATTCCGATGGCTCGACCCTAGTGATGGGCGATTTCGATTTTTTAAATCGATTTAATTGATACTACGGCAAACTCGATTTAATCGATACTTTAAAAGTTTAAATCGATTTCTCTGAAGGTAATATAATTTTCATTTTCCTTCAAAAGTCGAAGATAAAATAGACGGATGTGCCAATTCCAAAATTTCAGTATATTAATTTCTAAGATAGAAGAATTAATGAAACCTCAGAACCCCCCCCCCCCTCCCTGCAAAATAGCGTTTTTTGTACCTGTAAGGCAGTTTACACCAAGAACTAAATAACACTAATCTATGTCAGAGATTTACTGAATCTGAATTTTGATAAAAATCCATTCTTGAGATAGCGCTATTGCGTTAATCATGAATAATGCAGTATAGCAGGGCCGTCTCTTAAGCGATTTCCACCAAAATGTAATTAACATCAAATAATATCAAGGACTAATTGAATTTAAATTTTTATGAAAGTCCGTGCATTAGTTCTTGATATAAAGCTAAAATGGAAACAGGGGCGTGCGAAAAGAGAACTGTGCCCGGTTCAAAGTTCCAATTTAGTCCCCCCCCTATTAACTTTTTCTTGTGATAGGCTAGAAGTGATGTTAGTAGTAAAAATTTGACGCTCTCTAAATTTCCGTGCTAGGAACGACCGCTTCCTTTCGCCCCCTCCCCTTTCACATGGCGCTGAGTGGAAATTGTGAAAAATTAGTATAGCAGAGCCATCTAAGAAGCTATATACATCAAAATGCAAAAAACATCAATTCATGTCAAGGACTAACTGGATCTAAAATGTGATGAAAATCCGTTCATTCGTTATTCAGATATAGCTGTTGCGCAAATTGCAAAAAAATGCAGCATAGCATCGCCACCTGTTAGGCTATATGCACCAAAAATTAATTAGATTCAGTTTATAGCAAGGTCAAACTAAATCTAAAGTTTTGTGGAATTCCGTGCATTTGTTCTTGAGATAGAACGGCCAGAAATTTTTGTCGTATACAGACTCACAGAGTGACAGACACACACACAGACAGATATTTCTTAAAAACCATGAAATCGTGTTAAAGACCTAAAATATATAAATCCATCAAAAACGGGAAGTCAAAATTTTTCACGAATCTAATACTCTCTTCTTGTAAAGTTACAAAAGAAAGTAAAAATGTAAAATCGATTCTGCCCGTAAGATCGGTCTTTAGATTTGATGTCGATCTTTAGATTCGATGTCGATCTTTAGATTCGATTTCGATCTTTAGATTCGATGTCGATCTTTAGATTCCATTTCGATCTTTAGATTCGATTTCGATTTTTTTTTTTTTATTCCTAGACTAAATTAGTGCTGAATGCAGGTATTTTTCAGCGACTCCGGAGGAAGGCATCATGTTTTACAGCTTTGTAAGAGAAGGGGAATCGCAATTTGTGCATTAAAAAGCATAAAATCTCATAACTTCTGGGTGGGGGGGGGGGGGGTAATCCACTGCGGGCCACCCCATTAATTCGACACTAGGTTAAATCGTTATATTTTTGTTTAGAAGTCCAGTTATTTGAATTATTAGTTTATTATGTTTTATTTTTCACGCTCGTCTCTTCTAATCACCCCCCCTTCTGCGTCAGTTTTAACTTACAGGGCCGTTCGAAATATGCATACAGTTTTAAAAATGTCCAATTCTCGGTCTATTTTATTTTAGATTTACATTTAAAATCCTTGACAAAAGATAAATAAAGGGTCGCCCTTCCGCCCGTTTGGGGTTTATCTGCGCCCCGCCGGGGGGCATATTTTTTTTGTTTCTTCAATAGAAACAAAAAAAAATTGAGGGGGGGGCGGCCTGCACCCTCCCCCAATATACACCTTAAAATTTCGCTCATTTAATTCTCTACCATTTTTAACTTAAAAGTTTAAGCTACATGGCACACCCAGAGCTGTGACCCCTCTCCCCCCCCTTTTCGATCATTCACCTAATTTTGCTTATTACTTCACTTCATTTCAATCTTTAAAAGGCTATAACTTTGCTTCTATAGGAGTTATAGTGATGAGAAAAATTCTAGTATAGCTAACCATTTCTCGCCGTTCTTTTTGCTAGTCCAGTTTCCCGGTTTCCCCTATAGGACTTTTTTTTTGGGGGGGGAGAGGGGTTTTTCTCATTTCTTGATACAATATGTCTATTGAAAGCTTACGCTTCATACATTACAAATCTAGCATAAGAAATTTTCTCCCATCATTTCAGGTCACGTTACGGACCCATAATGTGTTAAAATTTTAATTTTTCAAACTTCTTCAAAAATAAACAAACAAACAAAAACATTGATACATATCAGCGAAACTGGGGTTCGATTGCGCACGTTCGATTGCACCTGGGGTTGATTGCACTGCACATGTAATCCCTAAGCTTATTGGCCACCGAGTATTCAGCAGCGCTATTATTTCTTTAGATTGTCATCTTTAAATTCATAATATCTTTTGAATGGAATGTCCGATTTGAATAATTCAAAAAGTAATCTACAGATATTGTAACAGGCATTTATACAAAATGATTTATTTGGATAAGGATTAAGGTATCGATAGTATGGTCTAATTTTGGTTGGTGTATTTATCGCGTTTTAAAATGTAAGAAAGTAGTTATAGTGAGTTAACTACAATAGCTAGACATATGGTATCGCGCGGTTTTTTTTTATTTTTTTTATTGTTTTTTTTATAGAGATTAATATATTCTTTAATATTATAGAAACTTTTTTTATTTATTTAAAAGTATTTCCTGACGATTCAAAATTATATATCCTAACGATTCAAAAAATACACACGTCATTGTTCAAGGTTTCATTTCTATAAAAAATTTTCAGAAATTCCAACATGGGAGACAATGCAATAGGTAGTATTTCATACGAAATCTACCTAAAATTGGGCCCCCTCTACCTAACCATTTCCGGTGATACTTTCAGAAAAAAAGGTTTATTTGATGAATTGACAAAGTTGTTTGGGTGAAAAGTGCCTAGTTTCTAAAAATTTTATTGAGTCATTCAGAATATTTAAATTTTACGTTTCATATTTTATAAAACAATATTTTTGAAAAGTATTTGATTTAAGAAAAAAATCAGCCACATAATTTATGGGCCCCTGAAATTGGTGGGCCCAGGGCCGAGGCCCCGGAGGCCCGTGCATTAATCAGGCCCTGCCAAGAGCGTGTAACTAGGATGGGGAACAAGGAGTATAGACAAAAAAAAACTTTTTTTTTTTCTAATGCCAACCAAATGTTACACGAGATAGTATGGAAGAACAAAAAATATGCCCCATTCCCAAGGGGGCAGGTAAACCCCACTCTTGACGGAAGGGCGACCATAGCCCAAATGTATCTTTTGTCGAAGTTTCAAAATGAGGATTTACAATAAAATAGAACGAGAATTGGACATTTGCAATTGCATGCATACTTTGAACGGCCCATTTAGTAAAGATTGGCGAGGAAGGGGGGGGGTGAGGGATTAGAGCGGACGAACTTGAAAAAAAAAAAACATAATTAACTAATAACCCAAATAACTGAGCTTCTAAACAAAAATATAGTGTTTAACTTAGTGTTGAATTCATGGGGTGGCCCGCGGGGAACTTGCACTCTTTGAAACTATAAAAAGTGCCAAGAGCATGTAACTAGGTGGAGAGAGGGGTAGTAACAGAAAAAAACGAGGAAATAAAAGCTTTATAACGATATGTTACATGAGATGGTGTGGAAAGGTAAATTCCAAACGGACAGAAGGGCGACCCCGGCCCAAATGTATCTTTTGTTGAGGTTTCAAAATATGGATTTATAACAAAATAGAACGAGGATTAGACTTTTTTAAAATCGCAATCATAATTTGAACGAACCTGTAAGTTAAGATTGGTGAGGAAGGGGGGGGGGGGGGGGCGGTAGGACGGGCGAACATGAAAAAAAAAAAAAAAAAAAAAAAATAGTGGCACTCTGAGAGTGCCGATAGAAGTGAAACCTTGAACAATTATGTGCGTATTTTTTGAATCGTTAGGATTTATAATTTTGAATCGTCTACTTTTAAATGAATAAAAAAAGGTTCTGTAATATTAAAGAATATATTAATAAAAAAAAAAAAAACGCGCAATACTATATGTCCAGCTATTGTAGTTAACTCACTATAACCACTTTTAGGTAGATTTCGTATGAAATACTACCTATTGCATTGTCTCCCACAGGGCCCGATTATGACTAATTGGGGCCCTGGGCAAAGATAAATTAAGGGGCCCCTTTCGAATCAATGCAACCTTATTCAAATAGAACTGATGGTCACTCACTCTGTAAGTGTAATGTATAAACATATTTTCGCACGTTGGATATACATGGAAGAAAATTCTTAGTTTCGTTAATTATAAATTAAATACCTTAATTATTAAAAGTACACCTTTTATTCACATTGGTACGGAATAAAAATCTTTTATATAAATTTAGTAATTTGTTATATTGCTTTAAGATGATTTTAATAAGTTCAACATATGGAAGAGATGGAATCGAAACAAAAAAATAAATATTTTATAATTTAATATATGGTTTCGGGGGCCCCTTAAAGTCCGGGGCTCATGGGCAAAGTCCTGATTTGCCCATGTGGTAATAAGGGCCTGGTCTCCCATGTTGGAATTTCTGAAAAATTTTTGCGGATCTACACGAATCATGACTCCTAGACTCCAAAACTACCATCAGTAAAAAAGTTTATATATCTATCTATCTATCTATCTATCTATCGGTGTATATCACTTTCTTCTAGACACGATAACTTCCATAATTATGCTCAGATCTTCATCAAACTTTTACATAAAATCAAGGAGCATAAAATCTCGGTTAAGTTCTTTAATGGGCAAAATCGGACCAAGAGGGTGGAAGTTAGGAGGGTTTTTGTGAAAACAGAAAAAACGCGATAACTTTTTAATTAAAATAGATATCGAATCGGTTTAAAGTTTATATTACTTCTAAAAAATGAGGGAAAAGTTTATGTGTGACAGATTTTTGATAAAGTTAAAAATGGGCTCAAGGGGCGAAAAAAACATGGTTTTTGGAAGAAAAAAATTCATAACTTCGTCAAGTCTCAAGATATCAAATCCAACTAAATTTTATATAAATGTACTCAATATTATCTAAAACTTTTGCATTTACAAGTTTTTGATAGGACCAATTTTTACCGATGAAAAAAATTAAAAACGAAAAGAAAAAGGGGGCAGGAAAAAGAAAAAACCCATAACTTACTCAATTCTTAAGCAATTAAATCTAATTAAATTTATTTTACATCTTCACAATAATATCTACAACTTTTATATTTACAAGTTTTTCATAGAACCAATTCTTATAGCAAAAATAAATTAAACAAAAATAGGAGTTGGAGAAAAAACCTCAAATCCAAACTGCTTATACTCTGACTCATTTTAAAATTCATTTTTGATTTTAAACGCATCCAAATGACAGATCCTCTTATTTAGCAACTATATAATGCGACTTATTGGCCAATTTTTTGATAAAGGCAGAATATATTTTTAAAAAGGCTGCCAAAAAAGGTATTTTGAACATATTTCCCGAAGTTTTCATCATTAAAAAATTCATTAAGTATAACAAATTGCGTTTTTCATGAGTCATTTTTAAATTCATTTTTGTTCTCAAACCCATCCAATTTACAGGTCCTATTATTTAGGAACTATATAACTTGACGTATTGGCCAGTTTTTTGATAAAGGCAGAATATATTTTTTAAAAGGCTGCCAAAAAGGGTATTTTGAACAGAATTTCACGAAGTTATCGTGATTAAAATTTGAGGAAATTTAAGAAATTGCGTTTTTACCGAGTCATTTTTAAATCTTTTTTTATTCTCAAACGCATCCAATTTACAGTTTCTCTTATTTAGGAACTATATAATGTGACGGAGTGGCCAGTTTTTTGATAAAGGCAGAATATATTTCAAAAAAGGCTGCCAAAATGGGCACTTCGCACAAAATTTCCCAAAGCGAGATGATTAATGAACTGTGGGTATTCAAATAACAAATTGGTTATTTTATGACTCATTTTTAAATCCAATTTTGCTCTGACACGCATTCAATTGACAGTTTTTTGCTACGGGACGAACAAGTAAACACCACGTAACTAATGATATGAAAAATAATAGGAACAAAATTTGCGTTTTCATGCGAGTGAAGAGTTCCCTTAAACTTTTGAGACGGACTATAGTTAGTGCTTTTTTTTACAGTTCTTTTTGTTTTTATTATACATTTTAATTCATTTTTTGAAATTTTCAAACATATTTACAAATATTTATTTATTCGGTTTCTCTGACGGTCTGTCTATCTGTTCGCGCTATAACTCCAGTCAATATACTCGTACTGTCATGTTATTAAACTGAGTTATCAATATTTCCAATGGCATGTTCTGTATTGAAAATGCAGTAAATAGCATTGATAGTTCGCTTACAGGGACACTCTAAAGATTTGTGTTACATTATGATCTATGGGGGGGGGGGGGGTAAATTGTTTTAATGATGTTACACTATTTCAGACTTATACAAATTGGTACACATCATTGAGATGCTTACTGTTGAATATGATATGTATAACATTTATCATTTATTTACAGGGCCACACACACAAACAAAAATACCGCTTACTGTACTGTCTATTAATGATAATTATTTTAAGAGTGGCGGTATGTTCAGATATAACTAAATTTTTCCGTATTACTTGGTATGCATAAATTCCGTAGATAATATACAGGGCTTCACAACATAATTCGAGTACATTTCTGTTCACTGACAGTAATTTCTGAAGGAGAATTTTAAACTGTGTAATGCATTTTTCTAACTGAAGTAAATATCTGCATACTATGTAAGTATGTATACATTGATAATGAACAGGATTTGCACACAAAAAAGCTGTAATACTTTTGGGTTATCGATAGAAAAATAGAAATTGGACTTAAAAAGGATTGGATTTCCTAATTTGTTTTGTGTTTTAAAAATTGTTTAGTTAGTCTTACTAAATGGTGTAATTTTCTTATAGTATTTTGGATTTGTTTTTCAAAGCCAATGCTTGAGGCACGATATTCTTTTCTCTTTTTGTTCTGTTTCAGGAGTATGAGAGAAATAGTGCAAAGCGTTCGACTGATTCACCACTAATGAGCACACCTAAAGTAAATCCGTGGTTGAATGGAAACAAGAAAAAGATAAAACTGGTCTTAGCTGCAGTTAAAGATTCACAACAGGATATTGATAATAATTCTAAACACAGAATTTGCAAGAAATGTGAGTCATACTGTGACCTAGGAATCCGAATCGATGTCATGAGTAGAAAGGTTTTTCCTGCATTCTTTTTCCTTTTTGCAATATTTTACTGGGTATATTACTTAAATATATCATGAACCATTTATGACTGTATAAATATTCGAATTGAACATATTTTTAAATTATATTTTTACATGTTTCAATGATACACTATGTACACTATAGTGTACTTGATTTAATGCCAAATGTATAGATTTTGAACATTGAATAAAAATTATATTTACTTTAAATTTTTATATTATAATTCAATATCCACTAGAATTTAAAAAAATAAAAGTCAATTTGATCTTTTAAGGCTTCCTATCCAGTGTTTTTAAAACATTGCAGAGGTTTAATCAATAAAAGAGGTTACAGCAAATTACATACACTGTAGTCATAGAAATATGTATTTTTTCTTCGGTCGAAAGTGCATGTTAAATCTATATTTATAAAGCAAAAGTATGTCTATGAGTAATGGTGACGTTGTTATATTGATGAAGGCAATGACTTGAGCAATAAAATTTACTTTTTTGAAAATTTACAATTTCTAAACATTGCAAAATTTCAACTTAAGGCTCCTCAATAGTCACTGAAAAAGACCGGGATGATAATGTAAAGTCTATGAAAGCGTTCTTTCCAAATATCTCGCTCAAATTTTAATATTTTTATATGATTTTTTTTTTTTTTTTTTTTTTTTTTTTCGTAGGATAGCTGAGGACGATCTACAACCGGCCTAGTTTTTACTTTTCCAATTTTGGTTTCAGTTTTTTTTTTATTACTTTAAAACTCAAAACCGGTTCTGAAATTGAAACTGTCATAATATAAAAAATATGTAAGCAAAATCGAAAAAGTAAAAACTAGGCCGGTTGTAGATCATCCTCAGCTATCCTAGGCAAAAAAATCATGTAAAAATATTAAAATTTGAGCGAGATATTAGAAATGAACGCTTCCATAGACTTTACATTATCGTCCAGCTCTTTTTCAGTGACTATTTTGGGGCCTTAAGAGCACACATTAGTCGTACAAAGAAACCGAACTTAAATACTAAATCTATGTATGGAATAAATCGTTACAGATTTCTAGCTTACATTTTATTATTTTTGAATGATTTTTTTTTTCTTTAACTTTTTATTGAAGATAGAAAATAGATATATTCTAATCGAAATTTTTTTCAACTTCCGGCTTTCGACGCATTTACACGTTTTAGAAGACAGACATCTCAAGCAAAATGTCTGTCTGTCCGTAAGTCGCTTTTGTACCATTGGAAATGTATGAAGTTATGCATAAAATTCAATCAAAATTTTTAACGTAAGTATTTGGTTGTGACAAGCAGGTCCTCCTTTAATTTAGAAATATCTCGCCAAAAAAGGGCGCTGTAATAGTGATTTTTGTCCCATTTTTAATATTGTATCGTCAAAAAGTATATGAAGTTATTACATGGAATTGAACCAATTTTTGCGTGTATATTTTTGGCTATAGTCATCAGGCCTCCCTGAATTGAAAAAAATTATATCCGGCGAAAGAGGGTGCTTTAATTGGGATTTCTGTACCATTTTCATTATTGTACCATCGAAAAATGTATGAGGTTTAGCAAACAATTGAACCAATTATTATTGTGCTTGTTTTTGGCTCTGGCAAGCAGGCTCTTCCTGAATTAAAAAAAAAAAAAAAAAAAAATCTGCCGGAAGAAGGCGTTGTAATAGCGATTTTTGGCGTTTTTCAATATTGTACCATGGAAAAGTGTATGAAATTATGCATAGAATTGAACCAAAAATTTTTTTATATGCTTTTGTCTGTGGCCATCAGGCATTCCCTGAATTTGTAAAAATTCTGCCGGAAGAAGGCGTTATAATTGCGATGTCTGTCATTTTCATTATTGTACCATCGAAAAATATATGACGTTTTGCATAGAACTGAATCAAAATTTTGTGTGTATATTTTTGGCTCTGGCAAGCAGGTCCTCCCCAAATTCGAAAAAATATATATATCGGAAGGGGGGTTCTGTAATAGCAATTTTTGTGCCACTTTCAATTATTGCACCATCGAAAAGTGTACGAAGTTATGCATAGAGCTGAACCAAAAATTTTTGTGTATGTTTTTGGCTGTGGCCAAATGAATCCCTGGATTTGAAAAAATTCTGTCAGAAGGGAGCACTTTCAAAGCAATGTCTGTGCCATTTATAAATTTATACATAGAACTGAACCAATTTTTCGTGTAAATTGGGGTATAATCGGGAGTTTTTTCTTGAATTTTAACGGGTCGCTGTAATACCGGTTTTTATGCTGTTTTCTTTATTTTACCTTCGAAAAGTGGATAATGTATGCATAGAATTGAACCAAAAGCATTTCAATTCATTGCTTAGAATCTTTAATTTATTGTATCCTTACCTTATGTTTTAATATTCATTTTATGCCTATATGCTTTAGCTCCTTTAAGCTTAAATACAAACAATTATTTCTGTAGGGCATTAGTTGCTAAAATTTTCATGATCATTATTGAATTTTAGAATTTTGTGATTTATTTTTGTTCTTATAATGCAATTAATTTTTGTTTCATAATGGGATATATGGCACAAAAATTAGTTAAACAAGGGTAATAGAATAATATAATTTGAATACAATTCAAAAATAAGGATTAAGTCAGTTTATTACTACCTTTTTTAAAACAAATTTACTGTTGAAAACAAGACTGGTACGCTCAACTTACTTTAGTGTGATGTAATAAATGGCAGTAGCCAGGGCCATTGCTACGACTATTTATTAGTAGGGAAGAAGACCTTAAATTGCCAAATCAAATTTTTATACTTGCCAACTCGTTTTATAATACTGCCAAGTAACCACCCTTAGAAAATATAATACTTTTCTTATTTGTAAAATGTTTAATAATATTCCCAGTTAGAGTTGTAACTTTTGCAAGCTCTATCAAAAATAAGAAATGTATTACAGTTTTTATTAAAATTTTAATTAAATTTGCCATAAAAGTTTTAAATTTGCCCAGAGTAACAACATTTGCAAATGTTTAGGGGTAAAGGCTCCCCCCTGTCCCCCCTTTTTTAAGTCAGCAATTAAAAAAAACTGAAAACATCCGACAGATGGCACTGGAAACGTTCGACTTTGGTAGGAATATGCATATGAGACGGTTAAAAAAAATTGCGATGCTAATCCACAATTAGTTTATGGTTGAGAACCGTGTACTTGATAAAGGATGTTGAATGCAAAGGGTGAAGTATTGTTGGTATAGTTATTTTATGCAAACCAAGAATCAAATCAGCGACCATTCCTTGATCAAATACATGGGTCTTGACCTTGACCATGAACTAATTGTGGATTAGCAGCGCAAGTTTGTATAAAGGTCTCATATTTATATTTAAACCAAAGTCTAACATTTCCAGAGCCATCTATTAAATGTTTTTGAGTTATTTTTTATTGTTGTCTTTAAAAAAAAATTCTGTGACCTATAGATACTAACCCTACAAACTGTTTTTTATTTTGGTTAATTTTTTTGGCTTTTATAATTTTTTTAAAATTTATATGGACTTTTTGCCCAAGGTATAACAATCATTTTCATAAATGAAAGTAATAGAGAGAGATTCATGAAAGATTCACAAATACAGCTCCATATCATATCAATCATTAAATAGTATCTTATTTACAATTTAAGTAATTTTATTAAAATTGACTTTTTTAGCACTGGAAAGTAACAAGCAACACTGTTGCTTAAAAAAAAAAAAGAAAAGAAAAGAAAAGAAAAGAAATCTCTATTTTTATATTGGATTCGAAGAAATAAAAAAAAATTTGTAAAGATTTTTGATTTATTACATATTAAAAGAATAATCCTTTCTTTATTTTTATGTTATTTCATCAACTGATACACTATTTTGGTAAAAACCTTTTTTCTTTTTTTTAATTTTAAACAAACAAATAACTAATTCCTTGTTTTTTTTTAACAAAATAAAACAAAATTTTATGTACTTAAAATAATAATTTATTTTAGAAATTTTTGATTTATTATATTTTCAAAGAAACAATATGAGCCATTCTATCACTTTACAAAAATACACTTTCTTTAATTTTATATTAAATTCTATAATAAAAAAATCTTTTGGCAAAAAAATTTTAGATTTATTAAATTTTCAAAGAAACAATGATCAATTCTGTCATTATATAATAATAATAAATTATTTAATAACTTTCTTTATTGTTAAATTAATTTCTAATTCTAAAACAATATTTTGGAGAAAAAGATTTTAAATTTATTAAATTTTTAAAGAAATAAATAATTTTGTTATGTAAAGAAAATTACACTCTCTTTATATTTATGTTAAATTCTATTACTACGATAATTTTCGGTAAGACTTTTAAATGTATTAAGTTTTCATCTGTGCATAAGTAACATAGAAAAAAGAAATTTGCATAAGTTATTCTGAAATATTTTTCATGTTTCTTCATATTAAAAAGCAGAGCATTCTTATGAAGGACGGCTTAGAGTGAGGCCCGTTGCAAGGATTTTGCAAGGCCATTTCTTTTCACACTCTTAAGCTGCTATTAGACACACGGACTTTAGACGAGACAAACTTTTCAGCGGATTTTAACTCCAACATTTTCCCGTTCAAAGGGGGACAAAGGTTTGCATTTGTCTTTGAAAAATTCGGAGGAAAAGCTGTAAAACCAGTTTCCACTCGTGCCAGGCGTTAACATTTATCGCCTACTCGTATCAATCGCTTATCTCTGATTCGTTGAAACGTTCGATGTTGGATGAAAAATCTGAGCTAGGCCAGATTTTTTTTGAACGTGTGGAAAAAAGTCTGGGAGACATTGCAGTTTGCTATTACACTGGACGTTGGGAGGATATTTCCCGAAAAGTTGGAGGAAATCGCGTGTTGGCTCAAAAGCCTTACTAAATGTTGGTGGATCTGATAGCGGCTTTAACATTATCTTGTCTACAACACTACCAATAAGAAATTATAGTTTTCACTAATATACTGTGACCTGGTGAGCCAGGGTTCGATACCCTATCCATTATAAAGGAGTAGCATTTGTTTGTGTGTTTGCAAGGAAAATTTCTGGAACTACTAAATCTAAGGTTGGTAAAAAACCGGGTTTAAAAAAAACCCAAAAACCATGGTTTTTTTGGTTTAAAACAGGTTTTTTTTTTTTTGGTTTAAACCAGGTTTTTTTTGTTTAAACCGGGTTTTTTTTTAAATATATTTTCCTATCACATATACATGCATATCTATCAATAAAAATGAATATTTTTTTAATATATGAGTAATAACTTAAATAAAAAGCAGTTCTAATCGATGAATTATTTAATATACAATCAGTTATGTAGAAAATTGAAATCTTTTCAAGTTTTAAACATTTTTAGAAAAGTTATGTCTTATACTTCATAAATAAAATTTCTACATAATGAAAAATTGATACCTTGAAAATCTTAATAAACAATCCTTTGATTACTAGCACTATAAATAAATATATGATGCATTTATATATATAAAACTTCATATATACTATTTTCACATGGCTATTCAAAATAATTTCTTTAAAATACGTTTTATATGAGATATCTGATTGTTCTGTTAGAAAACTCTGTGAATTATCTTTTATTGAAAGTAAAGCTTTTTATAAAGAATTTTTGGAATGATTTGAATTTAGCAGAAGAATCTTTACACACTTGAAGAAGTATTGTGTATTGTTGCTATTTGACACTTTGCTTCTGAAACTACCAGGTTAAAAGAAAAAAAAAAAAGAAAAGGCGACAGTAAAATAAACAAAAATACCTATTTAACAGCTTTTCAGACTATTGAAAACATTGATCTTAAAATACAAAGCAGTTTTATAAATTCTGTCATTCACTAAAACATTTAAACAGCCATCAGACTACACGCTATATTATAACGCTTAGTACTTTTAAATGTCTAAACTAAAAATTACATCTTTTTAGGCATTTTGTGAGACTTTTCTGTTATATTTCAAGCAAACCTTGCCTCCCCCCCCCGTCCTCCCCAATTTTCTTGGCTGATTTAAGTAATGAGTTTGGTTATGCAATAGAAGATTTAAATATATTTTATTGCATAATTTAGTTAAATGCAAACAGGTGCTTTACTAGCACCCGATTTTTCAATGTCTTCTTATTCTACTTCATATCTAAGTTTCTTTTTTATTCTTAAAAGATAATCCCCCCCCCCCCCAGTCAAAAAAATTTCCTTTTAGAGCTTGACTGAAATCTTAAAGATCATTCTACGTTATTAACAGTACATTTGCATTTCTCAAATTAAAAATTTCTTTTTCTAAATATTGCTATTTTTAATCTATTTTATCTTTGCTAAATTTACACAATTTAAGTGTTCCCTTAGATTCAGCTATGTTCATCAATACATAAAATTTGCATTCTACCTGCATATTAACATGAACTAGACTAGACTCACTATGCCTCGTGGTGACTGCTGAGATAAAACTTAAAAATAAAAATTACTTGCATTCAATAATTTGAAACACTTAAATTACAAAAATGAGAAAATATTATATTAGATTTGTTCTAAAAAAAAACAATTGGTTTAAACTGTGCCAACTCAGCTGGTAACAAAATAAAATCATAAAGCAAAATCCCTAAACCTAATTTGGGAATGTGAGAAAAACAAAAGCTTTTTAAACCCAATAAACACAGAGCAAAAATAACTCATTGCCAATTATTCATTAGCATACATAATAAAAAGAAATCAATGGAGAAAATTATTTAAGAAAATGTTATATTTGAGGCTTTGAGGAATGATGAAATCCTTAGTAAATCTCATCTAGTCAAGCAATTTAAATAGTAAAAGTACATTTTTAGCTCAAATCTGCACTTCTAGGTATATATATATGTAACAATTAATTGCTTTATATAAGCCTTAAAGGGAGGAGGGGAGAAAAACTAACTAGTTTTTTTCTAATCAATTAATTACAGAAAAATTAGTAGTATGTAGCCATGTAGATTTATAGTTTATACGAAAAGTTGGGTTGATTTTAAAATGTTTGTTTTTTTAGAAATTTATTAATTCATTTTTCTACACCTTTGCTTGTCGCTTCTGCATAACTTGGATTTTGCATTTTTCAATGATGTGTAAAATAAAACATTAGGGAAAAAAAATTTTAAAAAAACAGATTTAAAAAAAAAACAGCATGGTTTTTTTTAAAAAACCACTGGTTTAAACCAACTTGGTTTGAACCGAACAACCTTGACTAAATCAATTTCAAAAATAATGGTGGGCAATTTTCACCATTCGATTACATTCAGAATTTTATTTTTATTTTTCAAACTTAATAATTTTTTTAAAAAATGGGGACAGGTGTAAAAGTAAATGTTTAAGGTACACGAAAAAAAAAAATTAGTTGTGTACTTTGCCCAGTAGTATAATATGTAAATGCTATTTACAATTGGCTTCTAATACATATTGTCAAGTCCGTTACTATATAAAATTACTGAAAATATTCAGACTTAAATTTATTAAATTTCCTAAAATCAACTTCCTTTGAAGTGACTTATGTCCCTAAATTTCAAAACATGATATTTATCAATAATACTTAAACTAAATTGAAATGAGAAACAGCCTTAGCCACAAGATTTTGATCACATAGAAATTATACAAGAATTTTTTCTAATAATTACAGTATATATGCATGTAAATTATTAAATTTTAAGGGAATTGCATATTTATTTCTAAATTGAATAAAAAATAAAAGTAGAATGGTGAAAAAATGATAATCATTAAAAAACTGTGCTGTAACACACTTGACATTTGGTAATGGATTTGACACTATGTTGAAAATGGCCGGGTGGCAAATTGATGGTTAAACTCAATCTTCCAAGATAGGCTATATTTTATGCCAAGACCACTATCTTTTTTTAACTAAAATGATAAGTTTATGTTAAATATTTTCGATTTTACCTTCTTCTTTTTATTAAAAAAAATATTTTATGTCTAGGTGCGAAGCCCTGTCGCAAATCCTTAGACAACTCTGTTAAAAACATGAGAAACCATAAATGATACCCTCATGCAAAAACACTTAGGGGGAACTGGGGTACATTGATACAGTTTTTTTCTAAGATTTTTTTTGGTGTCAAGAAAGTAGAAAATTCAAGTTTTTTTTCCATGAGGTGACAGCAAAACTTGTGTAGTATGTTATAAAAATGTACAATCATTGTTTTATGTAGTATTTTTGCATGTAATTTTAAAAAAATAAAAAAAAGTCATTTGTATCAATGTGCCCCATCCCCGGGGCAGATTGATACGTTTGAGAAAAATGACGACAAAATAATACCAATGCATATTTTTCATAGAAAATGAATTAGAAAACCATTTTATATTTATTTATAAAAATTCAAATCACCCACAGTTTATTTTTAAGCAATATTAAAGCTATCAAAATTAAATATATTATGACTTGATGTTCTGGCTGTTTCTTGTCTGATTGTTGGCTGTGGTAACTTTGTCATATCTAGCCCTTCAACCCCAGCATTATCTTCTTTCTTATGAAAGATGAAAAAATTACCAGTTTTTCTGTTTATAAATAGGTTCATAAACAGAAAATAAAGGATAATTATATTAAAAATTCTGTTTATAATATAAGTATCATTTTCTGTTCTGCAGTTTGTTTCTCTTACTTAACATTTCGCATATCGAAAATACTTTTTTCTCCGGAGAATCGATATAAATTCTAGATTTGCCAGAATGCCGTCCTTTTGTTTTATTAGTTCTACTAGCACTAGATCTGGGTAAGTTCCTACGTTTTCTGTTTTCAAAAATACTATAAAATGTTCTAATATAAAGAAATTAGAGCTATTTCACTTCAATAAAAACTAATATTAGAAATTTTTCGTGGAAAAAAAGGTTAGATTAAGGAGTGTATGGTAAAAAAAATAATAAAAGATAATGAAAATATGAACTATTAAAGGATTTAGGCTGTATCAAAGTGCCCCGTCACAGACTGTATCAATGTGCCCCATACAGCGATTTTGAATAAAATGAGTCTCAAATCCAACACTTCACAATATATCTAACAATAAATAATGAGGAACTGATAAAGAGTAGCTGTACTTACCAGGGAAAGTATTCATTTTGGTTGAAAATACTGGAACAGTTGTTTAATAGCATTTCAATTGTACAACTCAAATTTACTTTTGAACAACAAAAAAAATAAATCACCCGTCCCATTTCATCAAACTGCTGAATCATTCCAAGATTTTCTGTATGTAGTTGAATACACTAGCATCACCTTTTGGAGCTGTTGTGAAACTTCCTGTAATGACCGTGTGAGCAGTAGAGGGGGTGTATCAATGTGCCCCATGTATCAATGTACCCCAGTTCCCCCTATTCATTAATGTTAATCCAAAAGTAGAATTTTTTAAAAGATATCTTGTTTGCATTTGAATATTTTTAAATGTATTTTTCCCCCTGCAACAGATAGCTAAGATAGATTTGTGCAAAGGTTTCTTTTCACTTTTTTGATTTTGTTTACAGGTAATGAAGACACTTTCACATCCAAAACCAGTTTTTAAAGTAAAAACAACATTAAAAAAAAAACTTACAAATACAATCAAAAAATTAAAAAATAACCTTTGTAGAGATTGATGTCAGATATCAGTGCTACTCAACCACCCTTACACACACACACACACACACAAAAAAAAAAAAAAAAATAAATAAATAAATATTTATTCACAAACATGATACCTTAAAAAACTACTCCCATTAGATTAACATAAGCGAACGGGTGTTTTCACATGGCTGAAGTAGCAGTCATTTAATAAAAAGTAATAGTAACAAGAGCTTTTTTTCCCCTTCCTATTCAACTTCTGTTTTTTTTAAACATTTAAGGGTAAAATGTCTCTGAATAATTAAAAAAATAGTAATAACTTAATGATAACAAGTTGGAAATTGCACGTGAACGTAGCAAATGAGGTGCATTTGTACGATAACGAAGTTTTAAAAATATTAAAGTCTTGCTGATATAGTAGAGCGTACTTCGGATACAGTATAGTAGTCGAAATCTTTTTTTGTGTTCCTGTAAATATACAGAAAGTAATTTTTATTACACCTCAGAAACGTATATCTTATTCATAAAATGTGAAATAGTTGAGTATAATTAAAACATGCCCCAAACAATGTTTCCCCGTATAGCATTATGTAGTGGAATACTTTTGTAAGGCCCTGTAATTTAATAATAAAAATTCTTTGCATCACAGATTGTACAGAATGCATATTTTAGTACATACTTCATAGATTCATGCCAATTCTATTATGTTCGAATGAGTGTAACATCATAAAAATGCATTTGAAACTTTTTCCCATTGACCGTAATGTAATGGAATACCTTTGATTGTCCCTGTAAATGATCTATGCATCCGACTTTCATAACATTTGAAATAACTCGATAAAATTATGTAATAATTACGTGTTTTAAATTTCAAACGATTAAAATACATTTGAAATTTTTTTCCCAATTGACCGTAATGTAACGGAATCCTTTTGATTGTCCCTGTAATTGATCTATGCATCCGATTTTCATAACGTTTGAAATGACTCGACAAAATTACGCAATAATTATATGTTTTAAATTTTAAACCATTAAAATACATTTGAAACTTTTTTCCCCGTTGACCGTAATGTAACGGAATCCTTTTGATTCTCCCTGTAATTGATCTATCCATCCGATTTTCATAAAATTTGAAATGACTTGATAAAATTATGTTATAATTATGTATTTTAAATTTCAAACGATTTGGTTGGGTAGTTTTTGCATTGTTATATGCAGACGGACAGATGGACAGACAGACAGACAGACAGACAGACAGACGGACGGACTGAGCGACAACAATAGGTGCTACGTATTTACATAATTACGGACGCATCTAAAAAGTAAGAAGAGAGATTTTGCTCCTTTCTATTAAAATTTTTAGTTTTAAAAATATTTATGTAGTATTCCAATGTCAATTCTATTCTAAAGTGTCTCTGAAAAGAACAACAAAATCAGAAACAGAAAACAAGAACAAACATAAAGTTTCAAACAAAGAATTTATAAAACTTCTGTACAATTAATTACAAAAATAAATTACATTTTATGTACAAGACTTTTTTACATTTACATGACTCAAAATATGGCAACACAGCATTTTTGGCACCCATTTAGTTTAGTAACAGGCACAGAAATCGAGAATATGAAAATGTAAAGATAACACTAAAATATTATTGGTGAAAAAAATTCAATGTATAAAAAAAAGACAAAGCTAAAAAAGATCTTATAAAATTCCACAGCAAAATTTTTCATAGTATATCTTCATTTACTATGCATTTTTAGAGAGCTATTTCTATAGCATGCCAAACATTTTACAGGAATAAACAGAAAGAATTATGTTATTTTCAAAGACATGTATGTGATAAAATTTTTATAATTAAAAAAGAAAAAATATTTTTGATTATATTTTTTATGAAATCTTTGTGCTTGCAGCAACAAATTAAAATAATGTACTTCAATTTAATATAATGGTATTCTAGGCAAGAAGATTGAATGGTCAATAACTGAAGATTGAATGGTCAATAATTAAGATAATATGAATTTTCACACCATGAAGTGTATTTGATCTCAGTCATTTTTAAAAGTTAGCAATTCTTAAATTATCAATGTAATATGTGTGATCATGAGATTATCATTGTAGCCCAGACGCCTGTAGTAAAACGCATTGGAGGGTTGGGTCAAAGTCCCAGCCAAATAGTGCAAAATAAGTGCAAAATTCTGGAAGATGCTGCAGCAGATAGCTCAGCACCAGGGATATAGTGGATGGTATACACAGCATACCTTCTGGATTTCACCTTTTGAAAGAACACCGTTTACCCTCTGTTTCTCTAAAAAAGTAATAATTTATATGCTCGAGAGTATACCTTATGCTTTGACTGTAAGAGAAATTCACTATTTTGACTGTTTCCTTGCTCAATTCCCGTATATACTTATGCATATTTTCTTTCAAATCTTCCATAATATGGATACAGGCTTAAATAATTTATATTTTCTTTTGTGTAGTTTTTGTTGTCTTTAACGAATGAGTCATATCAGCATCATGGTACCTTTTGTATAATAAAGAATGCTGCTTTCTACTTCACAAAATCTGGCAATGAAAATACTTTTTTATAACATAAAATATACCATGGTATCAATATGACACTAACATGCAAAAATGATTAAAACTACACTATTAAGACACATATATTGAATACTTATGTGTGTAACATTCTTATAAAAGTCTTTTTTAAAAAAGGACACAATGAAATGCTTGATAATTTAAAAATTGTCATCATTAAAGATGGTAGAAAAAAATACGTCTGATTTTTCCATACAAAAGTTAATTCTACCAAAAATTCTGAAAGTAACTACAAGAAGAGATTTAATTTAAAAACTCATAATAAGTATAAATGAAGAGATATAACAATGATAAAAATGTTTAATTTCAGTTTTTAAAAAATCATACGTAGACAATTTATTACACAAAATAATTGAAAGTCATATCTTAGCAATTAAAATATCATTAATAAATACTTGCATATATAGCTAAAAGATTCAAAGATTTTTAAAAAGGCTTAAAATATATTTAAAATTAATAAAGTTTTTGATATAAATATTTAAATTTTATTCTTAGATTTTATTTTTAAAAGATTCCTTATATTTATATATGCAAGTAATGTCACAAAATTATAGTCTCTAATGTTTTAGATTTTAAAATGAATATTCTTTAATGAGTTAAGATAATTTAACATAGTCTTCAGTCTTTTTTTCTTTTTATAAAAATGGAGGTTGATTCAGACTTGTATTTTTATAACAATCTTATAGAACATAATTTTGGATGAAATTTATGGTAAAATTTTTGTCCTTCTATATACATTATATATAATGCATTAAGAGCCTACTTCAATCAAGCAAAAAGCCTGCTTCATAATGTTAATTCTGCGGCAGAAATTTATAAAACTATCTTGATTTAATTTCAATACTTTTAAATGATTTTTTTTTTCTTTGGATAACTAAGATCAATCTGTACAAAGACAGTTTTTTTTATTTTTTTTCATTTTTCACAGTTTTTCTATGAAAATTGTTTTATTTTTTAAAACAGTTCCAAAATTAAAAATATTTGTAAACAAATTTGAAAAAGTAAAAATTGGCTTTCATACAGATCGATCACAGCTATGTAATGCTAAAAAAAATATTTAAAAATATTGAAATGCAACCGAGATAGATTTCTGCCATTAGATTAGCATTACAGAGCAGGTCTTTTCACTTGACTGAAAGTAGCCTCTGAATACAGAGGTTTTACAATTTAAAAACAATGCCTGTTAAAAAAATTACAGATTTTTAAAAAATCATTACCGTTACATATAAATTTATCAACAATACAAAATATCTTTCAGGAAAATAACCCCACTAACTGGTTGGGTTAACTTTGTTTAGCATAAAAAACATAAGTAAAATAAATGTAATGTTATAAAAGTAAGCTCTGAAGGAAACTTCTTCAGATCATTATCCTAATAAATGAAAGCCAATCAACATAAGGTATTTGTATATCACAATTTTTGTTGACATTTATCAGAAGAATTAAAAATAAATGAAAATATTTAGAAAAATAAGAATTAAAATACAGTTAAATACCTAATATTTTCTTAAACGAGAAAAACAGAGAAAAACAAATGTAATAAAATAATGTTGATATAAATATCAATTTTAAAATTATTACCATAGCTATTACATACATAATAGTCTAATGAATCTAGATTTAACAAACAATGTAAAGTGTTAAAGTTTTTAAAAGTTACATTTCTGCAGCTAAATAAAACTGTGTTTACATCTACCACAAACCTAACATCAGTATAATGCTGCAGATAATAAAATTTTCAGTAGAATAAAAAAAAAAAAAAAAAAAAAAAAAAAAAAAATCAAGTAATTTTAGCATCATACTTTTGCAAGAAAATAAATAGATAATGTGATGAACATTATACAAGATTGAGGGGGGGGGGGGGGTATTGTTAACTTGATAATTTCCCAAAATTATGTGGTTATTATTGGGGGGGGGGTAAGATTGGGGGAGGGTATTGTTAACTTGATAATTTCCCAAAATTATGTGATGTTAGAGGAAAGAAGCACTTAAAAAGAAAATTATTTATAATGCATTAAATCCTAAAAATACTTTGTCAGAAGCTATGTATTATAAGAAAGTACATAAAGTTAATTGTAGATGAGACTTAGCTTTGGAGAAACTTATTAATAATTTTATTAAATATTTTGGTTTCTGATGGAGAGGAGAGGGGGAGGTGCATTTCTAAGAAAAATATTGTAAGGAAAAAGAACAAACTTCAAGAAAAAAAGACCTGTTTTTGTTTTAAAAACTAATAAAATGCACAAAACTGTGTTTTAATAAATAAAACGAGATTATAACAAATTTGTAAAGCTCAAATACAGGACTACAAAATTAAATTACTTCAAAATCATCCATAAAAAGAATTATATTGAAAGTAAATTAATGCTGATATTCGTTGATGAAAAACACCAACACATCCATAAAAGTACTATTTTTAAATTCTGAGAGCTCAAGTCAAAATATTTTCAAGGGAGTAAAGGGTTGAAAAGGTATAAAGATTTAAAAAATATTAAATCATTATTATTAACTACACAACCAAAAAGTAGTGTCTTTATATATATATTTATATATATACAAATTGGAAGATTTTCTAAATTCTCAAATTTAAAAAAAATCAATGAGGACTAACTATTTGAACACAGTTTCTGTTATACTTTTAAATAAATTTCTTTAAGTAGTAAAAATAAATTATTGGAATATACAGAGAATTTTGGGGAGGGAAAGGTGAATGAAATTTAAAATATATGTTCAGAATAAATTCAAACGTTAAAATCCAACTATTTTGAACTATCAGCTATTAAAATTTTAAATACATGATCAGTTCAAGTATTGAAGATGAATAATAATTTTTTTATGAGTTCATCACACACCATATATTTATAAAGTTTATTGCAAGCAGAAAATTATTATTTCTAAAATGTCTTAGCAACGTTTGATCCAAATAAAATTCTTCATTAACATAGAATAAAAATTAATTAAATGGTTTAAAAAGAATTCAGTACTTAAAATATATCTGTATCAACATCTATTTATCCTAATACTTTGAAAATTTCCCATTAAATCAATGTTTTGTTTGGCACGCTAAAATTATACAAATGTAAATTCATTTCTACAATCACCTGGATTGGATTCTATTAAAAAAGCAGTTACAAAATCAGAGTATAAATGGAGAAAATGGACTGTATTAAAAAACTTCAATATAGAAAGATACTGGAAGGTATTAGTTGTAGTATAAGTTAGACCATGAAATTTCTACGTCGCATCACTACACTGTTTCACAAGGATTTTCATAAATATTGAAATGCCAGAAAAGCATACATTGAATAGATAGCATGTTTTATGCATAGAGTTTCAGCCAGATTCAATTGTTAATGCAGAGCTAAATGGGTCTCAACTTGTGTCTCTTCCATTACAACTTCATCAGCAATTATGTACAGGACTTAGAATTGATGAAGAATGGGGCATGTCTAGAGAAAACAAAAAAATAATTTCATTATGATGATTACAAATGTTATTTTATCTATTATAAAAATCAAATTATTTTTTAATTTTGGTTAATCAAATCTAGAGTTTTCATTATCAAAATGACAATTATCATATTCTTTCTAAAAATACAGTAGTCCCTTGTTATATCACATATTGCTTGAGTAATCACAATCACAAGAAAAGTGACACATCTCACTCACTCGCAAAAAAAGTGATAGGTCTTGTATTCCACTAATAGGTCTGTCATAGGTGTGTCTTGCTACAGAAAAAGTTTCATAAATGTAGTTATATGGAAAATTGCTTTATTACTCTATGTATCCACTTATGGGCAGAGGAGTAGATTGTGTGGCGAGGTAAAATTGCTCGACATTCCAAACCTCATCTATATCTTCATTCTTAGACATTTTATATTTTAATGCATGTTTTTACCCCAGCATGTAAAACTAAGGGCTGTAATTTCATAATACAATAAAATCATGCAAATTTTATTTTGCCTCTTCCATGAAATTTACTTTTGCAGAGAGACACATCACTTTTCTTGCAACTCTCCAAACTTCATCTATATCTCCATTCTTAGACATTTTATATTTTTATGCGTGTTTTTACCCCAGCATGCAGAGCAAAGTGCTGTAATTTCATAATACAATAAAATCATGCAAATTTTCTTTTGCCTCTTCTACAAAATTTCATAGACTTCCCATATAACTGGACTCAGAAATAGCAACCTTTTCTTGAAGCATTGACCACCTCCAGACCATCACATGACAGTGGGGAGAATGCATGCCAAACCAATTTCTCCCGCTGATCCTACCAGCCAGCAAGACTTATTTTAACTTTGTTACGTCTCTTTTATTATGAGAATGAAAGCAGAAAATTGCCAAGAAGGGATCATCGTCAAAAAAAACGAGACCCTTTTGGCAAGGAAATCTCAGAGGTGAATGCTTCAAGAATCGGCGAAAAGAACAAAGGGATCCGTTATCTATTTCATTCCTCATCTAAGGTGAAATTTACTTTTGCCGAGATGTGTCACTTTTTTTGCAGGTGAGCAGCATGTCTGATAAGGTCAGGAAAAAGGCAAAAAGCTGTGATCTATTCAAATTTGCCACAAAATCAAGGTCATTAAAAAAGATGAGAAAAACATAAAAAAAATTGTTAGATTTGGTTCAAGTTTATGCAAATACTAGAAATATCTTAATGTAATGATTAAAATAATTTGTACACACTTATTTATAGTAAATTTGCTTATAACTATATTATAAAAGCAAGCTAAAGCCAAGCATTATTTTTATTCCCTTTTTTTTATTAATACATTTTTTAACATACTATTTAATACTTCTAAATGACAAAAATAAAGTATATTTTTAAGAATGCCATTAGATTATAAATTTGATTACTTCTAAAAACACATATTCATAATTTATTTGTATCAACTTTTTCGCCCCTTTAAACGCTCTTTTCTCTATACATGAAGAAATTATTGGATTTGTAAAAAATTTCAACTTCCTGTTTTCAAAAGATTTACATGTCTTACAATTTGACTGTTTTTAGAAAATGTCTGTTCATGTAACACAATATAATGTTTTATGTAACACAAAGTTTGTAGACTCTCTATTTCAAGAAGTAATGCATAGAATTTAATCAAACTGCAGAATCAATTAAACTTTGAAATAAATAGTTGTTGATTAGGTTTTGGTGTAAATTACCCAACAGGTGGTGCTGTTATGTTGTATTTTTCTGATAGATGCAATATACTAGTCTTTTTTTTTTATTAATTAACAAACTTGTATAATTTAAAGTTTAAAACATATGAATACATATACTCACAAAGTTAAGTAGAAGTTTTTTTCTTACGCATTAAGACTGTATGTATTAATTTAACATTGAATTAAAAATATTATTATAAAATGTTACAAGAAAACCACTGCTTAAAAATTCAAGCTTATTTACCAAGTTATTTTTTGTAAAAATTCAATTTTGCAAGTGTTTATGCTTATCATAAAACTTTATTTACAAATACAAATAGTATATTTAACCCTTTCCGGCACACTACTCTTTAATGTTGGAATTTAAAGAAAAAAAATTAGGCAATTTATTTAGGCCTAGAGGAGTACACAGGTATAGTTTTGTAAAGATTGCACTAACCATTTTAATTATACAGCTGTTGCCGAAGTGGTAACCTCCCATAAGTAAAGCATTGATAAGCGCAGTGAGAAGAGCATTGCTGTGAAGCGCGTATTACAGTAAAACATCTTACCTATTATTTAAAAACAGTAGAGTTTGATCTCTGTGGTGCTGCCATCTAGAACTCATAAGAAAGATTTAAAGTAGCCATTAGAGTAATTTTTGAAATATTCACGGAATTTTTATGTCTCCAAACAGGGGGAACTTTAGGTGTTGCCAACCCGGCAACACTGCACGTTAAGGGGTTAACAGTACTACAGTCTATTTAATAGAATTATAGTATATTTAATAATACTATCATACAAATAGTATTATTAAAATTAATATTAGCAATATAGATTCTTGCTCAAATGAAATTTTTTTTGTAAAAATATTAGTAAATGTTCATATTATCAATGTTCTACTAATATAACATACCTAACTTGGACGGCTGTGTAGGTGATGCCATCGGTCTAAACAAATGGAACCCAGCATTTTGAGCAGCTTTTGCGACCACATTAGCAAAGTCCGAATCTGTGTACACTGAGCCATCTGAAGAACTCGCAACACTAGACCGGGGGCTAGAAGTACTGCTCCTGTCAGTGACACTGGTCCATGACGGAGCTGGACCTTAAAGTCACAAAAAATCTATTTCAAATATCATCATAATTAATATATTTATATTTTGTGTAAAAAAAAAAAAGAAAAGAAAAGAAAACAGTAATTATATACTAATCAAATACAGTGAAACCCTGATCTATCATTCCCACATCTATCGTTTTCCTGCATTGGTTGTTTTATTTCTATGGTTCCTGCACAAAATATACTTAAATAATATTAAGGAAACCTGCAAGCATCGTTCCTCAAAAAGTCGTTTTCAAGCATTCATTGTTGGAAAAATTTTCTCCTCATTGAAATTAAATGGAAAGTCATGCGAATTCATTTTAGCATACAAGCTGGAATTACTTCTTTAATCCTAAAATAACTCATTAATGCTGTTTATGTTGATAATAATGCAAATAAAACATGGTTGTATACAGCATGGGATGCAATTATGTTTCCAATAATCAAGATGTTGTGTAATGCGATGTCCTAAACATAGGAGAAATGTGTGATAATTCAAAAAATGAAAATAATGGCGAAGAAGCAAAGGCTAACTTTCTTGCCAATGAAGCTGAGCCACCAATGCCAAGTCTGTCTGATTCAATTGCAGCTTATGAAACTGTACATATTAAATTACAGAAAATGATCTGAAAAATGCTGTATAGCTTGGAAATTTATTTCTTGATTTCAAAAAAGTGAACAAAAAACCAAACAAAATTATTGATTTTTTAAAAAATATATTAATTTTATATAACTTTGATTCATTTTATTTATTTATTTTTATTTATTTATTTTTTTTTTTTTTTTTTTTTTTTTTTTTACAGTTTAGTAAGCAACAAATTAGTATTTATTAGTATATTGCATACATTCCTTTAATTAGTAATGCACATATTTTTTTGTGTGTGTCTTTTGAAGTTAATCTACATTCATCGTTTTTTTCCCTGCACCCCTTGAAAAATGATGGATTGAGGTTCTACTGAATACAGATTTCATGGGAGGGAAAAGGTGTAAATATCTCACTAACTCAGTATCAGATTATGGAATAAAAATAATGCTACTTAAGTTTTTGCACCAATCAATTTAGAATATTATAAAGTAATTTATTTTATGCATGAATAAGATTTTGAGGCCATCTACATATAAAAATTTGAATTAATTTTTAATAGCAAAACCAAAATATGATAAAATCTACTTATGTCCACATAATAAAATTTGAAGACTTTTTTATCAAAAAGTTTGGAATTACAATCAAATAATGAATTTATAGTGAATTACAAACATACTATTTAAAAATCAAAACGTAAGAATCTTATTTTTTTTTTCACATAACACAATATTTAAAAAATATATTAATTATAATCTGCAAAATGTTTTATTACATTTAACTGGTAAAAGCTTCCTATTTATATAAAATGTTAGTATTTGTTCCTCAAGTGGTGTTTAGCTATAAGCAATAAATTAAAAAAATATTCATGATCTTTCTGGGAGGTATAAAGTTTAATTATTGGATTAAATTTGAAAAAGAAATAAATAAAAATGAAGCCTGTTTTTATTTTAACATAGAAATAATCTCCTAAGAAAGTACATAAAAAATAAATAAATAAACATTTACTGAAACAACTATCATTATTTTTGGCAGAATTATTAGAGGATATTTTTTTCCATGGCTATACATAGAAAAAAAAATTAAACAAGTAAAACAAAATGACTATGAGTAATAAAGTAATTGCCATTAACAAGTACAAATTAAAAAATATAAATATAAAAGAAAATCAGTGCTCTTATCTAAATTTAAAACAACAGTACTGATAAACAGCCATTTTGAAAATAAACTACAACTTTTTAAAATTTCATATTTCTATTGTAATTTAGAATATTTCTGATGGCTACAGATACCCTTAACTAAAAAAAAAAAAAAAAAAAAAAAAAAAAAAACGATACTTGATTAAACAAATTTTAATAATGAAAGATTCATAAAAAGATTTTTTTATTAACAAATAAACATATAATGGATGTTTAAAACAAAACTGTTATTAGTGGCTATCAAACTTTTTCTGTCAAAAAACATAAAATTAAGAAAAATATAATTTAAATAATTAATAACATCATTTTCACAACATAGGCTAACTGTGAAAGTTCTTCAAATATTGTGAATAATATTAAAATCATCTAATTTTATTATCTGGTGATATTTTGCAATAACTGCATGATTATATTCTCAAATAGTATTTAATTTAATTATCTCACTTTAGTAAAGATTCATAACTAGCATAATGAAAAACATTCTACAAATGTGATGAAAAAGAAATTTACAGATATATATTGTAATTATAAGTGTGAACATAAAGTTAACTTAAAATTTTTCTTATAATATGCTTTTTAGAATATTATAAAATTTTATATTCTAAACTGTCAGGAAATTAAAAACATTTTAAACTAACAGATTATAATGGCATTTGAATTCAGAGTATGATGGCAGGATTCACACCAAAAATTCTGAAACAAACTCTAAGAAAGTTTTGCAGGCAAGAGCATCTTGTACAAGAAATGTCACCTTTTTTTAAAGGATTTGCTTTTTTTTTTCTGGGACAATAATCAAGTGAGAGATCTTATGCAAGGTTCACTATCTTAGTTTGACTTGAGAAAATCAAAATTTGGGCAACCTGCTATTGAGTGTTTTTTTTTTTTTTTTTTTACTTTTGTACTTATAAAAACCTTTGTCATCAATAAACTATGCACAAAATAATATACATATTTTTAAATTGATTTGGTAGGAATTTTAAAATATAAGCATTTTTTTCTGATTATATTTACAAAACATTTAAAAAGGTGCATTTTTTCAGAAAAAAATATAAAAAACTGATTAAAAAAATAAACATAGGAGAACAGAGAATGTATTTGAATAATAGTTATTTCATCTGATTAATATCAGATAAAAATCTTTTTAGAATTGACAATAGTTGATACAGTAGTTTCTCTCAAATCTGCAAATGCCTAAAATCCAAACATTTTTACAGATGTAAACAATGAATCTTTCATTTCAGATGTAGGAATAAAATGACAGAATTTTTCAGTTTTATTGCATCCCATATGCATTTTAATATGTAATTCTTAATATGCCTGAGCTCATGGTTTTCCATGAAAGAAGTACATTTATTATATATATATATATATATATATATATATATATATATATATATATATATATATATATATATATAAACCATTAATTGTATTACAATATATGAACCATTGAATTTAATAACTGATTCCACATTGAACATGGAGGGAAAAAATAAGTAATTAAAATGTATACAAGTGGAATTTGTAGAACAAAAGCAGAATCTTCAAGCCCCAAATACTTTGGAACAAAAAAAGGAAGTATGTGGTTTCATCTTCGTATTTGTCATGAAAAAGCAAAATAATACGAATTCGGAGGCTACCAACACACATAAAACCAAAATTAAATGAAGAAAAAACATAAAAAACAAGGCACATCGAAATTACTAAATTGGATAGCCAAATGAAAAGGCAAAATATAAGAAATAATTATCATCAACATGATAATACAAAATAAATAAATAAATTAATATATATATGTTAATTAAGGTATTCCTGATATCACTGGTAATCACAATATTTTTACCAAATATATTTATGTATTAATTGAGCTTTTTTAAATTATTATTATGTTGATTTCAATGTGAATTAATAGAGAATATTTTTATAACGAAAGTTTCATTGAATAATTCCTGAAAATATAGCTCATGCTTTTTATGCATATTCAAATCAATTAATTATTTACTTGACCTTTACTTTTAATATTTTAATCAGTTTTTAAACTTTCTAACTTTTTATCGTTTTGGTTTATTACTTAATTATTTTAAGATTTTACTATACTACAATCATTCATTATAATTTTGATTGCATTATAACATTCAAATTGATATTTAAATGTAAACAAAACAATGACCAGAAATCTGCAAAATTCTGAAACCTGCACAATAGGGTGGAGCGAAAAAATTTTTTTTTTGAAAATCAAAAACGGGTAGGTGCCAAAAGTTGCCTTTATATTAGTACATCAACTGTGTGAAATTTTACCGCTGAAAAAAAATGGCTTGAGTCTGCGCTTTTGCTCCAAAAATCGAAATTTTGGGTAAAATCTGTAATTTTTTGACATTTTTTCAAAAAAATTAAAAAATTCCTACAGAGCTGATTAGCATTTAAAAGTGTTGCTTAGACCTTTATATTTATCTGCCTAACATATTTAAACTATAAAACAATATCTGTAGTCTGTATAATTGGAGCAAATCTGACAACTTTTTGTGAAAAATCACCGTTAACCTCTCTATTGGAGCATACAACGAAATGTTGGTTTTGAATGCATTTCTTACCTAGCTGCTTTCAAAACTACTGTGTATATAACTCATAGAGGTGGTTACATTATCCCACCCGTCTCGACCACCCAATCATCTAGGCCCAATGTTTTATTTATGTATTGAATTGTTACTTTTTCCCGAAGACGAATATCTATATATCAAAGTAATTTATCTCTTCTTTATATTCACTGACTTTGGATGATTTCGATCATGCTGGTGTGACCTGCTGCACGTATATTTTTATATCATGTATAACAGAAGAGAAGCTGAGTAATGTATTGGGTATGTTCTTAATTGAACCTATTCAGCAGTCTATTATCTTCATTAAAATTTCATGCAATTAGTACATTATGATTGGAAGTTTTGTTATCACAGCATTCTTTCAATCAATTACATTTTATATGCAATGATTTGCCTAAAAATTGATTGTATGAATTCAATTTCTAGTATGTCATCATTTATTGAACCTATTGTATTGAATATATGCTGAGAAGCTAGCTGTTTAATATCATGACGATTGTCACAGAGGATTGCAAACAAAATTTGTGTGAAAAACAACAATATTTCTAAAAAAGTTTTAGTATGCTTTATGTCGTTTCCTGTGTTGTTCCGTAGTCTAGTAATTTCTAATAAGATTTTAGATCTATTATTTAGGTGTGTAGTACATTTGGTATAAAACATCCCGCGGTATAAACTTGGATTATACATTTTGTGAGTGAACATATAGACGCTGATTGATAATCTGTGCTTATATAAAGCGGAAAATTTTATTAACTTTATGAGCTGCCTTTTGTGTGAGATGTTTTTTAAATTCCTATTCCCCTTTCTTTCTGAGAAATAGCTTTCCTTATGAATTAGCTTTGCAATCTCCGACAGAAATTTCTAGTCTGTTCTGAGTATCTTTTTCTCAATTTGAGAAAATAATTTTTCAGAATTATTCTCTATTTTATAAAAAAAAAAAAAAAAAAAAAAAAAATTGCAATAGGAAGTGAATAGTACGCAGACAAAGATTTTCCTTATTGAACCGGTGAATCCATATAGCTTAGAACGTTTTATATCGACTTCTCAAATAATTGACGCAGAGGAAATTCACTGGAGTTGGAGTAGCGAATGATTCAATATTATACACAATTCTAAGCTTACCCCATGCAAAATGGTTCACAGTGACAAATAAAATTCTCCTAATTTTAAATGAGCACTTATAGTCGATTAGAATCCGTACATTCCCTCATAAAGTACTATGCATTATAAGTTTATGCCCAGGACATTTCACCATCAAATGTTGTCCGCTCATAAAAAGAGGATCTAAAAGTTAGTAATAGGAAAACTACCTAGATATGAAAACACTTAGAAAACGGCATAAAACTAATGCAAAAAAAAAAGTTATTTACAACAGCGGTTGCTTTACACATGGAGAACAAATTTTCATTGCAATTCTCTCTGACGATCACCATCACATGAAACAGCTCGCTTCTCAACATATAAAAAATGCAAAAGTAGAATAAATGATGGTATACTTATAGTTGAAATATCTGAAATCATTTTTGAAGCAAATCATTACGTAAAAAAATACAATTGATTGAAAAAAATGTTGTGGTAACAGAACTTCCAATCACTATTTATCAACTGAATGTAAGTTTGATAAATATAATAGATGGCCGAATAGATCCCTTTAATAATATTCCTGTGCATTACTCTGCTTGTCATTTTTTTTTTTTGCATAAACTGTAAAAATATACATGAAGATAGTTACAGCAGCATGTGGATGCAAAGAACAGATAAACAAGGAAGAAGAATCGAAAACATGCCAAATTTTTATAAAGAAAATCACAAATCAATGTATAAATAAAACACTGTACTAAGATGATCGAATAGTTGGACCGGGGGGTATAGGAAATATATCCACCCCCACGACGCATGTCCAAGGTAGTTTTGAAAACAAGAGCTGTATTAAAAACTATAATTCGTTGTATGACCCAATAGAGTGGTAATGCTGTTTTCTTACTAAAAGTTGTCTGTTTTGCTCCAGCTATAGGGAATAAACATATTGTTTTATAGTTTAAATATGTTAAGCAGATAAATATAAAGGTATAAGCAACACTTTTAAATACTAACCAGTTCTGTAGAAATTTTTTAATTTTTTTGAAAAAATGTCAAAAAATGACAAATTTTACCCAAAATTTCGATTTTTGGAGCAAAAGCGCAGACTCAAGCCATTTTTTTTCAGCGGTAAAATTTCACACAGTTGATGTACTAGTATAAAGGCAACTTTTGGCTCCTACCCGTTTTTGATTTTCAAAAAAAAATTTTTTTCGCTCCACCCTACTGCACAATCTCTGTTCTCAAGCTGTGCAAGATTTGAAGGAGTCTACTGCATAGATTTTATAATCTATTGACAACTTTTCAAATATTTCTATTTGATGTTAATTAAATGAAATACAGTAGACTCCCTCAAATCTGCACAGCTCAAGACCAGAGATTGTGCAGATTTCAGAATTTTGCGGATTTCTGGTCATTGCTTTGTTTATATTTTTTAAACAATCATTTGAATGTCAATAATAATGCAACTGAAACTATAATGAATGCTTACAATATAATAAAATATTAAAATAAGTAATAAACTAAAATAATAAAAATTTTGATAACTTTTAAAATGATTAAAATATTAAATGCAAATTAATGCATAAATGCAAATGTCAAATTAATAATGAATAATGTATGTTTAAATATTCATTGTAAAGAGGAAATGTATTTTTCCTAAATTATACAATGAAATTTGCCTCATAAAGGTACATTAGTCATTCACATCCAAATAATAAAATAAGGAAGTTTTATTCCAGATTTAGCCAGACTTAATTTCCAAAAAAAAGCTTGAATAATGCATAAAAATATTTGGTAAGAAGATTGGGATTACAGTTATATCAGCAATATGTTGAATTTTTTCAGAAATAAATGTATTCTTCTTTTCTGAAAATACAGGAATTCAGTAAAATTAACAAAAATCACAAATTAAAATACATATGGAATTGATTTAAAATTTAATAAGTCAATTTTTGTCCCTCTATCTAAACTGAAAGTTTCATTGTTTACATCTGTGAATTATATGCGGATTTTAGAGAATTCCAGATTTGTGGGAGTCTACTATAGATGCTCATGTGTGCCTCCTTTTTCTCTTTTTCTTTTAATGAAATTAAACATATAATGTTGTTGCTCTGATTTTACAGTTTTACTTCTCATTTTGTAGTAATCATGGTAGAAAGAGCAACTCCTAAATAATTATAATAATAATAAAAGTTTCAAGCTCTGCATAGGTAAAAAATAAAAGTTTGCCAAAACTTACAGTGACCAGGACCATATTCTCCATCTTCTGGAACACTAGATACAGGTGAATTCCTTTCTTGTATATTGTGCATCACATTGTCATACCTCACTTTCTCATGAGGGTCAGCTTCTGGCTGAAGCTGATGGTACAGAACATCTGTAAAAGTAAAATCAGCTTATATAGTCTAAAACTATTAACTACTATAAACTATAAACTATTAACTATTACTACTGTTTGTTTGCTTTGTTTTTTAGATGGGAAATAAAAATTCCATCTGTTTCTTGAGAGCTAATATAAACTTTAATTTAGAATCAAATGCTAAGCATTATTATTTCAATAAAAGTTTCAAAATACTGTATTTATTTGTGAATAATGCATACTTAAAAAAAAAAAAAAAAAAAAAAAGGGGCAAAACTCCTAGGTGCGCGTTATACACGGAATAATTTTCTACTGTTGGATGTAATCACACAATATACATATGAATCAAGAAATATATTCCATGAAGACACTAAAATTTGGAAATTCTTACTTGATTGAGGTATTACTATATCATTATTTTTCTCCTTGCACTTTTTTTATGCAACAAGTAATAGTAATATTATTTAAATGGTAATTAGCAATTCTCATTGCCGTCACTTACTCCTATCCCCCTCATCATTCACTCCCTACCCGAAGTGTAAAAGTGTATTTTTGCCTTGTTTTCTGGCTTGATGTAATGTTTGTTTTGATTTTCTCTACAAAGATTCTTGTAGTCATTCATTCACTTGCATGTCAAATTTACTGTGTGTGTTCTATATGAGATTTTAAAAAATCACCCTTTTTTTCTTGTAAAGTACAGAGTGTACAGTATACACAAGTAAATACAGTAGACTCCCTCAAATCCGCACTCCTAAAATCTGCAACTCTCTAAAATCCGCACATATTTTACGGATGTAAACAATGAAACATTCAGTTCAGATGTAGGTGCAAAAATTGATTTTTTTCAGTTTTATATCAGTTCCATACATTTTTTTATTTATAATTTTTGTTAATAGGACTAAATTCATGTTTTTTCATGAAGAAAAAATAATTTATTTCTGAAAAAATAAAGATATTGCTAATATCATTGGTAGCCACAATCTTCTTATCAAATATATTTATGTATTAATCAAGCTTTTTTAGTTATTAAGTCTGGCTAAACCTGAAATAAAATTTCATTACTTTATGATCCTGATGTGAATTAGTAATGTACCTTTATGAAGCAAGTTTCATTGAATAATTTAGGAAAAACACATTTCCTCTTTTATAATGAATATTTAATTGTACATTATTGATTATTAACTTGACCTTTCCTTTTAGTATTTAGTCATTTTAAAAAACATTTAAATTTTTATTATTTCAGTTTATTACTTATTTTAATATTTTAGTATATTGTAGACATTCATTATACTTTTGATTTCATTATTAATTACACTCAAATTATTTTTTAAAAAATGCAAACAAAGCAATGAACAGAAATACGCAAAATTCTAAAATCCGCAAAACCTCTGGTCCCAAGCTGTGCGGATTTGAGGGAGTCTACTGTACCATAAAATGTTTAATGAAATATTTCTCTTTGTCTAGGAAAGCACCTTTAACTTTCAGGAGAAAAAATGCGAGAAAATGATTATTATTGATGATTATTATTATTACTATTATTGATTTGATGATTATTATTATTACTATTAATCTCCTCAGTCCTGATATCGCCTGTAGGCAACATTTAAGAACACTATTTAAATTCATTTAAATGCTTTTGAAATTGTTAAAATTTCTCTAGAGCTTTTTAATAAATGTGTGCATATCAGTAGCATCCATTTGTACAAACTGATACATCTTTAGAGATGTTTTACAGTAATTTTATAGTTTTTGTGATCATTCGTAATATTTGTCTCAGGACTGAGAAGATTAAACAATCATGATAAACAATCCTTTGACTCATTCATTTTTTATAAATGTGGTATTGGAAGTTTTTTTAATTATTCAGTAATAAAACTGATAGTACAATGTATGAGTTTAAATATATTTGTATTTTACAAGCATATAATATTTATTATCTATTAGCATAGTTCTACTGAGCATGCACAGTTAGCTATTGAAAACATATTTATAGCTATTTCAAATATATTCAGACTAAATAAAAGTTATTATACAACTATGACTGAATACAGATATCAGTTTTGCTAATTTGTGTTAAAGCATGATTTTACTTGCAAATTTATTTAGATTATCCATGTACCTTCACAGATCAGAGGAGATGAGAAGGAGGGGGAAGGTGTCTTTTCTTTTAACTTACCCAGTATATCTTTTAAGTAGTACAAAATTATTTAATTTAAAATTATCAGCATTAAAAATAGTTTATATATAATAAATATCCAAAATGGTTAAAATGACAGGCATTTTAAAGATTTCTTCTTTGAGCAATTCTCCCAATTAATCAGTGAAGCCATAGTTGCATTATAAGTGCATCATTTTTAAGCAAGACAATTAAAAAGATTAGCATAAAAAATTGTAATGGATCCTTCAGGATGCATAATTTTTATCTTGCAAAGAATAAAATACAGTGAAACTTGTTTAAGATACATCTGTTTAATATACAATCCTGCTTAAGATACTTAATATATGATTCTGCTTAAGATGCAATAATGAAATAAGATAAAAATGATCTGCAGTCCCTTGAAAAAGAAACCTATATAAAATTATCCAGATAACATATGATCCCACTTAAGATATGAAATTTCCTCAGTCCCTTGATTTGTATCTTAAATGAGTTTCACTGTATTTGCATATAAGCATTGAAAAAAAGCATTTTTTGTATTAGATACATTGAATCTATCACTGAAAAGGGGATTTTATCTTTACAAAGGTGATCTACTTTTATTAAAATGAAAAATAAAAGCATAGTTGCTTGGAACTGCCTGAGTCCCATGAACACCAGATTATCCAACCCTCCTAGCAGTATCACTTATAATAATTATAAAATTAGACTTTAGATGAAATGAAACACTAATTAGGAAATATTTCAAATTTTCAAATGAAATACTATGTTAATTTTTAACTAGTAGGATTGGGATTACGGTGCCTCACTAACGTAGAGACTTGTGAAATAAACAAAGCATGAACAGTATTACAGTGCATTGGGATCTTATGACAGCTTGTAAGCAGACATGAGATTGAACACAAATGGATACATGTACAGCCACAACAAATGTAACTACAACCTCTGATTGGCTGAGAACAAGAGGACTTATACAGAGGCACTGTAATACCAAGTTACAATTGATTGCAAGAATGCCCATCCTACGCTCAAACGTAAGATTTAAGATAGTGAGGCACCATAATCCCAGCCTAATAACAATTTTATGCATAAAGTCCCAGAATATTGATAACTTTCTTAAAAACTTACTTGGGTTACTTTGAATAGAATTCATCTTGCATCTGTCTGTACACATTTTTTTGCTTCCATAAGGATCACTAGCAAGGGATAGCAAGGAAGATTGTATACCCCTATCAACACCAGGACTAGAACCATAGGACTGTGGCACAGGAACATGATTGTTTATTTGAGGATGTCTTGCCCCTGTAGAATTAGGAGGAGAAGGAGCTCGATGGTTTTCTTCTTGTGCTCTTGTTAGGCTGTGTGACCAAGGAGCTGTGGGAGTGTGACGGGCTAATGCAGTTGACTGCAGACTGCGGCTAACTTGAGGTGAATGGCTGAGATTAGAGGCATTGTCATGAGGCATCTAAAATAATCAAAATATAATTAACTTAACTACAATTATAAATTAATAGGTAATACACATTTCTTAATATTAAATACTTAAAATACATACATATCACATCTGTCACACATATACATTTTTTTTCCTTGGTTGTTTAAATTTACAGTACAAAGAATTCATTTTGTTTTACAAATTTTATTACTTTCTTTTTTTGTCTTTAAAGCATTCTGCAAATAAAAATTTCAAGAACATTGAAAAAATGTTGAAAATAAATCATAAATCTTTCAATGGGAGAAAAATGAGGGGACTGTAGAGAGTGACTGAAGAATTCAATGAGAAATATATTAAAATACATAGCAAAATGTCAATATAAATTCTAAAAAATACAACTGTTAGTCGTTTTATGGTAGACTTGAAAGGATGCAAGTCCCCAATATTTTTCAATCAATGTGGAAGTGAATGTTTTCTAGTATAAACTGAAAAATAAATAACATTTGTGAGAAAAATCAAAAGAAGTAAAATAATGATCTTGAATCTGTCCACGGTACTTTCTAATTGAAAATAGCATTCAGTTAAAATAATTTTTAAAATAAAACTTAATATAATGATCTTAAAAAAATATTTATAAAATAAAAATAAAATAATTATGTGTACGACTTCTTCAATTTAAAAAATACTAATTTAAGGCAAACGGTGACTGACAATAAAGAAACAAAATTGAATAGCATGTAGTTGTATTAAAACCGAGATAATGAAAAAGTCAAAATTCTTAAAACTGATGAAAACACAAAAGAGGAAGAGAACTTCTGCTGTCATTCAATATTTCTCAGATCATAAAGCTGTGGTTAAATAAATTTTATTTTTCAATAAAAGTTTATATGTTTTAATTTATTTTCTTTTATTTATTAATTTTGTACCATTGAGAGTCTATAAGCCTCTCTTAGACAGCATTAATATTGTTAAATTCAATTCAAAAGCATTGATGAAAGTGATTAAATTATCACACTAAAGTGACAGGTAGCTCATAAATCATTCTTTTTTTGAAAATTACATACTAAAACTAAATATGTTGTGTAAATCTACATACCAGGACCGCAATGTCAGTTCTGTAAGTCACATTTTAAAGGTTTTTAATGTACTTTAAAAGTGCTTATGACTTCAGTTTGTCTAGCCATGCTCTAAACTTCATAAATATAATTCTATTGCCATATAATTAATATATGTTATTCAGGTTTACAATAGAATTATATCTATTGAAAACAAAGTGTGATACATTTATAATTCATTTACAAGGAGTACACAAAAGAATCCCATTATGTTACAGTCTATGGAAAAAATAGTTTGTACCACATTTTAATAGTATGGTAATTCATGAAACATAATGAAATAGGTTTGCATCATTCAGATTGCTGCAAAATTCTTTTATATGCAATTTTTTTTTTTTTTTTGCAGAATATTCAATTGTTACAAATAAAGGGATTCATAAACACTCACAAATAACATAAGAGGTTATCATTAGTTCGTGACTTATTTTGAAAACAGATCTAGAAAGAACCATAAAGAAAATTAGATGAATGTTTGTGATCAAGTGTTAATACAAACACATTATCCAGATAAGTTTTTAATAAAATGACCTGAAAACCTAAAAGATTAATTTTCAATTAAAAAAATTCTGCATTACATATGACTTACTAAACATACTGGGATATGGGAAAGTTAGAAACTCATGGATGTAAATCTTTCCCAATTCAAATGAACACAATTTTTTTAAGTCAAATAAATTGAAAAAAAAAACTGTATAGATAAAGAAGATTTATAACTATTAATTATATTTCAAATGTATATAAATCTACATAAAAGGGCCTCATATCATATTTTTAAATCATGTCATACTTTTAAAATTTTCTAACATAACGCTTGAAAAATACTTATCACTTCAGTTTATCTAGCTGTGCTCTAAGTCTCATAAATATACTCCTATTGCATATAATTAATATATTTTATTGAGGTTTACAACAGCATAATTTCTATGGAAAACAAAATGTGTAGCATTTGTAATTCTTTTATAGGGACACACAAAAGAATTTCATTATATTATAATTTATGGGAAAAATAGTTTGCACTTTGATGATGTTATGACAATTCAAACATAATAAAATTCATTTGCATCATTCAGATGGATGCCAACATGCTTTCTATAGAACATAAAGTAATTTGCATTTATGATTTGTTTACAGAAAGAGACAAAATATTTCTATTACACTATCATTATAGGAGAAAATTACTTTCAGTGTATTTTAATGACATTACACCATTTCAAAAATAATAAAATTGATATACATTGTTGAAGTGCAGTACAGTATATTTTCTATAGATTATTGGGTGTATAGAATTTACTGTTTATTCATAGAGGCATTCAAATGAATTTGGTTAAAGAACTGATTTTGACTGATAACAGCTGTTTGTGCGATTTTAGCTGTGATATGCATTTTTACACTTAACTAATTTTTAGTGTATTACAAGGTGTGTAGGTCATACACAAGGCTTTGAGAAAGAATTCTCACACATTTAATGCTATTATTGCTGAAAATGAATTTTTACTGAGCTATTTTTATTTTTTATGTATATTTAAACAGATTACATATTTGATTATATGAAAAAAAAAATCTTAGCAATTTCCCATTGCTATTAGAAAATGTTTAATAATTTATGCTGTTATGCATGTTTTTTTGTTATTGTTTATACTGAAATCATTTTATTTAATATTATAAACTTTCAGTCAGCAGTTTTATATCTTTCATATTACTATATATTTTCAGTAATTTTACTAAGTATTTTCAGGAAGATGCAAAATTGAATTCAAAATGCAATAATACACATATATTCATGTACTGTTATTTTCTGCAAAAAATATTTTTAATATATCAAGATGGCTCTGCTTCCCTGAATCCCTTCATGATCTCACTGGTAATTCTGTAATGTAATTCTGTAAAATTCCCAATCTCAAATTTTGTATGTAAAAAAGCTTGATTAATGCATAAATGGGTGAATTTCACATGAACTGCCAGTTTGATGTCCTGATGTTTAAATCTAAATTTCATATTAATAAATCTATTTTTTGATATTCTAAAATCAGGTAGTAGCACATCTTTTTATGCTTAATTCAATGCATCCATTAGATTTTTTCAGAGTTGTGAAATAGTGATCTTTTTTTTGTACTTTAGTTAGCAAGTAATGGGAATTTACTTGTCCTGAATAAAAAACTCGCAAAATTTCAATCTTTTTTTAAGCTTCCAAACATTTTAAAAATTTTATATATGAATTAAAAGTAAAATATCCTGTGTTAATTAAAAAATATATTATTTATATATTTAAAATTAGTATCTAAGAGTTAAAAATTTAAATGTATTTTGTGTCCGCATATGCAGAACATGAGTGTTACTTTAGGGAAGTTAATATTATTTGTTTTCAAAATATTTGTATATTGCAGTTGGCAACGGTAGTGAGAAAACGATGTTGTTTCTTCTTTACAGTGCGCTTATTTAGAACGCGATAATTTTGTTCTATAATTGCTATTTATCAGAATGTTCATTTCAACATGGTGAGTATTTTTATTTTCTTACAGGAGTGTTACCCATTTATTTATTTTTTTTTTTTTTTAACGTATAAAAATGTTAAGTTAGGGAATGCTGCATTTTTTGTTCAGGAATCAATAGGCCCAACTAAAATTTCAATAAAACAGTTAGAATTTATTTTAGTGAAGAATTCCTTAATAAATGTCATGCGTGTTACCGTACATGAGTGTTACCTTACATGAGTGTTACTTGGAAAAAGTAACAATCATGAGAAAAGAAGTTAAGTAATTTTAAAACTATAAATCATGTGTAAAATTTAAGTTATGATTATAATAGATTCATGATTCAGGGATATATTTTGTCATATTATATATATTTATAATTATTTAAAAATTGTAACAGGATTTTCATGTCTGCACACGTGTTTTGTAAGTGCTATTTAAGATTCAAATTTTAATTCTTAATAAATAATTTTCAAAGGACTATCTATTTTACACAAATCATAGTTTAAACTTTTAAAAATCTTTTTTTATATATATTGTTACAAAAAAGCTGTTTGCTGCAAGATGAGTCTAATCGCTTGTCATGAGTGTTACCACTTTTCAGGAACGTTACTGTAACTAAGAATCAAAATTTTATTAATGTATTTGTTACTTCACTAAAATTAAACTTTCTAAATTCTTTATTATAACTGCAATGAAAATAATTAATTTTTAATTAAATTTGTTTTTAATCAGAAGTTATACCCTTTATTTAAGAAGCAAAGTAACACTCATGGCATAAACAACTATTAAAATGCTTTAAATTTATGAAATAATTAAATACTAATACATTTTTTATTTATTAATACGTATGTAAGAACCTTAAGCAATTTTTTAATTAATTATTGATACAAAAAAAAAAAAAAAAATCAGAATGTTTTATAGAGGTCTCACTTGTGAGAAAAATAGTGACTGGGAAGACATTTCTTGAAATTTCTGAAATATAAATAAAAAAACTCGCAAATAATCTACTACTTAGAATGTTGTAAACTATAAGCAACCTGAATAATTTTTTATATTTAAACCAAATTATTTTTTCAAATTTTGTTTCACCTAATACGGCAATACATTTGAAAACCATCCAAATACATTTGGCAAAAAGATTGTGATACTGGTGATATCAACAATATCTTGAATTTTTTCAGAAATAAATTTACTCTTCCTTATGAAAAAAACATGAATACAGTAATATTAACTAAAATTACAGTTTAAAATATATATAGAATTGATATAAAAATTAAAAAAGAATTTTGTCTTCCACATCTAAACTGAAAATTTCATTGTTTGCATCTGTAAGTTATGTGTGGATTTGAGGGAGTCTACTGTATACTTTTTTTAATTCTTACACAACTGCAAACATAAAATGTACTTACCTGAGAATGAATATTTCTCATTGCATAAGGATTCCTAAGGTTTGTAGCAGAATGTGTAGGAGAGCCCCTCTCACTTGGTGGATGATCAGGAGGGGGTGGAATGAATTCCATCCAATTTAGAACACTCCCTTTTTGAGATGGACGTAATCGCTTTCTCCTAACTGGCAGTCCGTATTCATCTAAAACATTAAGGTGTTACATAACATAACATAATTAATATTATGAATGGATATAATTCTAGCATACATTTATTTTTAAATTAAATATATTATCATTCAAAATTATTCTAAATCAGAATGTAAGAATAGTATGTGAGAATCAGAATAAGTGTAAACTTGAAACAGAACAAGTCTAAAAAATATTCTTAATCTTTTACATCATAGCATAGCTACTCTTAAATATTAAATGAAAATATGATTATTTAGTAAAATATCAATAAGTTGTTTTCAATAACTGAAAAAACAAAATTGCAGAAAACGCAATCTGGTTGCCAAATCAATCTTAAAAGAAAAAGTAAAGTAAATAATAATAACTATCAGCTGCATATTATTATTATTATTATATGCAGCACTTCTTCTATTTAAAAATACTAAATGTAAAGAAATTGTAATCAACTGAAATTGAAACAACTAAAAAACCAAAATCCATTAAACTGATTGGGGGGGAGGGGAGAGAAAAAAGTTTAACTCTCATAACTTATTTTTAGGCTCCTCAATTTAAAAAATAACAAGTTGGAAATTGCACATGAAGCATAGCAAATGAGGTGCTTTCGTGCGATAATGAAGTTTTTAAAATATTCGGATCTTGCTGTTATTGTAGAGCGTACTTCGGATACAGTAAAGTAGTCGAAATCTTTGCGTTTCTGTAAATATGCAGGAAGTAATTTTTATTACTTCTCAGCAACGTATATCTTATTCATAAAATGTGAAATACTATTTGCCTTACCAAAAAATAATTATATACAAAAAATTTAGTACAGTTGTAGGACTAACTTCATACACTTTTAGATAGTGCAATATTGAAAATGGCATAAAATTGGCTATTGCAACGCCCCTTCCAGGGGATTTTTTTATATAATTAAAACTTGCCCCAAACAATGTTTCCCGTTATAGTATTATGTAGTGGAATAATTTTGTGTGGTCCTGTAATTTAATAATAAGTATTCTTTGCATCACAGATTGTACAGAATGCATATTTTAGTATATACTTCATAGATTCATGACAATTCTATTATGTTCGAATGAGTGTAACACAATTAAAATGAATTTGAAACTTTTTCCCCATTGACTGCAATGTAATGTAATAATTTTGATTGTCCCTGTAATTGATCTATGCATCCGACTTTCATAACATTTGACATTACTTGAAAAAATTACTTAATAATTATATGCTTTAAATTTCAAACGATTAAAATGCATTTGAAACTTTTTTCCCCATTGATCGTAATGTAATGGAACCCTTTTAATTGCCCCTGTAATTGATCTATGCATCCTATTTTCATAACATTTGAAATGACTGGACAAAATTATGTAATAATTATATGTTTTAAATTTCAAACGATTAAAATGCATTTGAAACTTTTTCTCCATTGACCGTAATGTAACGGTTATCCTTTTGATTGTCCCTGTAACTGATCTATCCATCCAAATTTCATAAAATTTTAAATGACTTGACAAAATTATGTTATAATTATGTATTTTAAATTTCAAACGATTCGGTTGGGTAGTTTTTGCATTGTTATATGCGAACGGACAGACAGACAGACGGACTGAGCGACAACAATAGGTGCTACATATTTACATAATGACAAATGCACCTAAAAACAGAGCTCTTGTAAGAACTATTATAATCTTTATTTCTTACTAAAAGTTTCTATGTTTTCATGCCAATATAGATTCTTTCAACATTAGTGTATTTGATAAAGTGATAGGTATTTCATATATATCAGATTTTTGATCCATTGAGATTTTGTTGACAAAATCCCAATGGATCAAAATGAATTAAGGAGAACCACAAGGCATTAGATAGCATAAACAGAATACAGTTATTTCTAAATTCCATTTGGCTAATAAACATTGGCATGTTAACTTTGAAGAGGCAAAAATCATAGTACCACGCAATAACCCATATGAAAGTTAAATTTGAGAATCTGTTGAAATCATTGTACATATTGAATAAACCTTGTAATGACAATTTATCCTGTAATATACCAAAATCTGGCATAATACCATAAAGTCTTAGATCTGTTTGCAATATTTTAGTTTTTTCTTGTGTGTAGATGGCAACATATTCAAACTTTTGATTCATTTCGATTTTATTCTATTAGAAATATTCTTTGATATTCACTAGATGGCAATAGTACATCATTGCATTCACACCATTGGTCAAGGCTTGAGAAACTATTTCTCGTATTCATGTTTGAACCTTTAGTCATTTCACCATCATATCTTTCTGAAGGTGGCTCAAAATGTTGATTTTATATTTTATTTTATTTTTAATTACACAAGTTCATATTAAAGTTCTTGTTTTTGTGTACTAATGGGCAAGATTATGTGTTTTAACAAATGCATTGTTAGGAGTTATATTTAATGGTGCAATTATCCAATATGTGTATATAAAAGATATTTCATAATTCAAATATATATACCTGTAGTGTAACTGCCTGAATCACTAGATGGGCTCATCACATTTCTGGCATCCAATAATTGTTCTGTCACACAGTCTGAAAAATAACACACAATTATGTTATTGACTGCTTTTATTTTTTCACATGAAGTTATCAGAAAATTAAACTGAATAAAAATTTGAGAACAAGAATGAAACAAACAGTACCTTCAATTAAACGAGCTTCCATGTCATACATTTTATCAGATTTTTTGCTCACCTCGGAACCACTACTTTTCCCTTCATGAATCTGAAATTAAAAAAAAAAAAAAAAAAAAGAATAAGAAATAGAAAATTTAATAATGCTGGTAAACAATTTTTTTCCTTACAGACAATTAAATTTATTACATTTAAGAATTACAGATGAATAAAAAAACAGTTTAGGAAGTGTATTTGCTTAATTTTATTCATTAATTTAATTCATTAATTTTATATTGTTCATACAGAATAAATGCTCATACAGAAACATTTCAAATTTTATAATATTTATGAAAATCAATAGCAAAATCACATTAATGTTTAAGTACTTAATTGTATTAAGGGTGTATTCGAAAAAACGCTTTTCCACCTTCAACAACTCGAAATTTTCCGATACAATTTCAGACACATTTTTAAAAGTAGAAACATGAAACTTGCTGGGGGGATTCTTGAAGGGACGTATGAGGTGCCGTGTGATGTCTTTTTACGTTAAATTTATTAGAATTTGATTTATAAACAATTACCTTATCAGTATGACCCTTTTTTTCATTCACAGATCTCTCGCTTCGGAAAAATCGGTTCGAAATGCCATTTTTGATTGCTTTTATTGCAATATTTTCTGCATTTATCAAAGAATCGACAATTACGGAACCTTGTGCACTTTCCAAATAAGAGATTTTGAAAGTTTGGTGCATTTAAGAGCAATAATGAATTCAAAAATAAATCGGAAAATAAGCAGTTTGAATCGAAATATACCCTTAAAAACATATCCTAATAATAGAAATACAGATCTTTTATCAGACATTTGTGCATATAAAGGAACATATACATTAAACATAATAAAAACAAACTGAATTAATAATGGTTTAAAAGTAAAAATAAATTATAATTTGAAATTATCATTTACTTCATGTGTCAACAGTTAGATTTACTTTTAATGTGCAATAATTAATAAACAGGTATGCCCTTTATATACATATCATTTCTTTTGCTAAAGTTTCAATTAAAAAATTAATTTATGTATTTAATGGTAAATAAACTGATTTTTACTTTTATAGAAGTAATTAATGTACTTAATGTTTAAAAAGTATCCATATACTTGTTCCAAGTTTTCACTTATTTTAAAGAAATATTGCAAAATTTTGTTTTCTGACAAAAAAGAGTTAAATGTATAAAGTAAAGATTGAAATTATTTTTTCCCTTGTACATACCATGAGTTTAAAATGCATGTTAATAATAATTTTTGAAAAAAAATCGATCTTAGCTCAAATTTTTAATATTTATGCAAATGGTTAATAAATAATGAGTCTCTCAAAATATTTGCATAGTAAACAACAAAACAAGCAGCATTGTAGTCATAAAAAAAACAGAGAGTGTATGGCATAAGCAGTCACACTGTCAGTATGAACCTTCATATGTAGGGTATACGCTAATGTTTAATTTGAGATCCAGAGGGTATACGGGGCTTCTTTAAAAAATCCAGAAGGTATATGGCATATACCCCCATATACCCTCCAGTACATCCCTGAAAACAAGTCTCAGCTCAAAGTTCTCAATAGTCCACTTGAATCAGTCTACCGAAATTATCCTGCAAAAAATGCTATAATGAAAAAAAAAATGCTCAATATATTTTATGTTTATTCTCCATTAAAAAAAAAGTAGCTTAGGCAGTAAACTATATGTACATCAGTTCCAAAGTCTTTCAGATTTGATTCGGCAGACAATTTAGTTGTAATCATCAAATGGAAAACTCATTTTTCGGGGTAGGAAAGGAGACTAACACAATTTTACAAATATCAAAATAATTAAGAATGAAATAAATATAAGTGTCATGAGACATACAGAACCACTATGATGCCTTGCAGAAGGATTTATCAAAGTAGTAGTTGCATAAGGAGCTGGCACAGCAGGCAATTCTTTTTTATAAAAGGTAGTCATGTTATGTGTATCCACTTCAGCGTAATCTGAAGCTCCACCACTGCTTAAAAAAGGGGAATAGAGGCTGTAAATAATAATTAAAACAAGCTACAACACATGCATCATGTACATAATTTATATTTGTCAAAAAAATACACAATATATGTATAACTTACAACGATCAAATAAGCGTTAAATCTAAAATTTGAAAAGTCAAATGCACCTGGTTTTAAATAAACATAAAAGAAAAGAAATTCTATCAATATTTAAATTAATCAGTTTATATTTAAAATATTTTTAAACAATTAAAAATGTTTTAATTGAATATATTTCTAAATATTTATACAGAGAAATAAAAAGTCAGATAAAATTACTTCATTAAATATATAAAGAATTTTATTCAAATTATTGTTCTTTTTCTTAATAAAATTTTCTAATGCAACAAATAAGAAGAATAGTTCAAACAAAAGTTATTTTTACCAAACTAAAAGCATATAAACATTAAAAAGAGAAAAAAGTTTGATATTAGTATGACTAATTAAATTAGAGTATTTAGCTCATTTAGTGGATTTAATTAAATACTTTTCAATCATGTCTTCTTATCTCTAGTCAATTACTGTGTGAATCTCATCAAACACTTCTGATTTCTCAGTCAAATTCAAGTTTAAAGATACATGAAAAAAAAAGTTAAAAGTAAAAAAAAAAATTAAAAGCATTATTTAGATTATTTAAGTATTATTTAAATCAATTGAATTTTAAGAATTCTCAATATAATAAATCAGTACTATTTGTTCATTTCTTATTCAACAAGCTAAATTAAAAATATTGATAGAACAGTTAGAATGGCTTGGGCTGAAAATTTAAATGGCAAAGATGACTTATTCCATACAATGAGCATGAAACTAATTTAAATATCAAGGGGGGATAGACATCATGTGCACAAAGTAACTAAATTAGGTATAATGGTAATTCAAAAGGAATGGTTAATTATAAATTAAAGAATATTTTTGAATAAAAAAAATACAGTTGTGAAACACTTTGATTTTTTATAAAATTAAAGAAAAAGCTAATGCTTCAAAATAAGCTACAAAATCGAAAATGTAAGTAAAATTACATAATAAGTTTCAATTGTACTCTTTCACAAAAACATCTTACAAGGCCATGCAATTTTAATGTTCTTTTTTATTTTAATAGGTTGTAACGAAAGTTTCCTACCACAGCTAATAACATCTGCAAAAATAGTTCACATTGATGTGTTTATTTATATTTTACCAAACAATTTTTGTCATTTGAAAGAAAGAGACTTGCTTTAAAACACTGTGTTGTAAAATTTGTAGAGAAATATCATTAACATTAAGTACAAGGTATATAAAAAGGAATTATGATAGATGGTTCTCGATTAGAACCATAGTTTATTTCAGCTCTGTTACGAAAAATCAGCTACAGAATGTTACTGAATCAGAAGAACAATTTTAAGTATTACAGTTGTATCATATGACATTGAGAAGATTCAGTACAAAAACAAAGATTATGACATTCAAGAAGCAGAGCATTCTGACCAGCCTGTTGATGAGGTCCATCAGTGAGAACTTGTGGAAAAAGATCAGTATTCAACCGCTCAAGAGCTAGCTAAGGAATTAGGTGTTAGTACAATGTATGGACTTGAATGGGTTCTTTTGCCACATCCACCATATAGCCCCAACATCGCTGCTTCTGACTTCTATTTTTTTTTACATCTGCAACTACACCTTACTGATTCTATTTTTAACTCTGCACAGAACGTCCAAAATAATCTTTGGACTTGCAGCTTTCAAATTTCTGGGCTAAAAACTTTGAAAAACTATCAAAATGTTAACAAAAAATCATAGATTTGTATGATGATTACTACTCACACTAAAGTTACTACTTTCATAAGTTTTTCCGACTTTATTAAAAACTTTTTTCTTGTAAGAAAACTTTTGTTACAACCAGATATTTTACTTTTACTGCATTTAGTATGTGTTATCATGATAGGTTTCTACTGAGATATTCAATAAATTATATTCACTGTTTTTGATTTACATACCTTATATAACTACGATCGACTCCAGGATTTGTATTATTTAAAAGTTTATCACCAGGCAAGCAATTTTTTCCAGCAGGTGTTGGATGCCATGCATGATTAATCCAGAGTGTTTCACGAGCGCTCACCCCAACTCTGCAGAAGGTTAAGGGGAGAAAGTGTTAGAAAAGTTAGGAAAGTTACCATCACCATTCAAATAGTCATCATGCAAAAAAAGAGAAATAAAAATAGTCTAAAATAATCTAAGCAGCAAATATCTAACAAAGTTATTACATAAAGAGCATAAAAAAGATACAGGCATTTCTCGATTAGTTTACATTTAAAGAAAGAAATTATTATCAAAGCAAAAGAAATGTTGTCCAACTTTCTTTGTTTATGATAGATACTAAAATTGTAGGTAATCTGAATAAACTAGGAAGCTGAATCTGAATAAACAGTACTTGATGATAGATAATAAATAAAAAAAGAAAATATGATCTACAAGATGTGCTTTCATAACAGATAGGAAAATATTTCTTACAGTATTTACAAATAAAAAAATAGTGAAATTTTAAATAATAAATGAACGTTTTTACTAAATTTTACTGCAAACAGATAAAATAATGTAATTTAGTATTGTATTTTAAAGATGAAATGATAAAAAAAAACGACACTTACCGTACATCTTCTGGTTTGTGAACAGGACCTGTAAAAATATTTCATATTGAAGAATGTGATACAACAAAAGATCAATAAAATATATTGCATGAATGAACAAATATATATTTTACATTACAAGTATTTATTCAAATTAATGTCACAATTATATTAAAAACTGTAAGCTTTTCTTTTAAATAATGCATCTTGAAACAGTTTTTATTCATTTCTTTCTTTTAAAGTAATTTATTAAAAAGGATCTTGATGTACTGATTCTATAGTTTAATGCATTCCAATTTAATCAAAAAATAAATTAATTATTAAAACAGAACATTAAACAGTTTTTAGATCAAGTTAAGAATAATAATTATAACAAATGAAATGATTTTTTAAACAATAGAGTAGCACCATCTTTTTGTTTTGAAATTTTCCTAAAATGATCAAATTAGAATACAAAATATCATGATAAAATACTATGATAAAACTAAGTACATTATACTAAAAGTGTAAATAAAGAAATGACAAATAATCACACTATTCCATTTCTATAAAACACATACATTTTCTGCATCTAACATTTTGATTATAATGAAATGAAAACTTTTGCAGTGGCACAATTATCTTTATTTATTTAAAGATTAAGATTACAATTTAATTATAATACAATATTAAGATTACTATTTACATTTTTTTTTTCTGTATATAGACAACCAAACAAAGAGTTCTACTGAAAAATTATCAAAGTTTTAGATTATTCAAGAAGCCATTTGTGCTGATTATGCAATAAAAAGCATTTAATAACGAAAAAAATTTCTTAAATTTTATATTTATGCTTAAATTTAGAACAAAAAAAGGTGTCCAGTCTATTGTTCATTTAATAATATAATGGATTCCATGCATGTGATATCACATTACAAAGCTATTGATATTTCATCCATTAGAATGCCATAAAATGCAATTTCAAAGGCAGTAGAATCTTTTACAATGGAAATTACTATAATGAACAATTCAGTTTAATGAATGTTTTTGAATTGTTATAAACGTTCAGTTCTAATTATGAAAATGTTCACTTCAATGATTTTTTCAAATTAAAGAAATTATTGACTGCTTAAAAAGAAGTGTCATTTTTGTTTTATGAATATTGAGCTTGAAAAAATAAAAATAAATAAATCTCAACCAAGAAACTGTTATTCAGACCCCCCCCCCTCCCCCCCGCGCCTTCTCACAATCTCCGAAATTTCAGAATATAATAGAATTTCCTTACAATGAATGTCAGTTTAATGGATATAATTTGAATTCTTAAAAGGATTCAATTATTTTATTTCCTTATAAAAATATTCAATTTAACAAATTTTTAGTACAGTGAATTTAGCTCTCCAGTAATTGTTGAAAGCAGATTTTACTGATTTTGCCAGCAGACAAATTTTAATCTTGAATCAGATTATGTGCGTAAAGTTAACAAAAATTTTGCAAATGTAACAAATGTTCTTGGATATAGAACAACATTTTGAATATGTATTGCAATATATTTAGCATTTTATTGCGATGATATAATGAATTTCTTTGTGGGATAACTATTAATAATATATATTCCATAAAGCATTCTGCTAATACAGTCAAACCTCGTTAAGATGAACATCAAGGGGAATCAAAATTTTGTTCATGTTAACAGGAATTCATGTTATTAGTATCAGTTCTTTGTATTCGTTTTTATAGGAGACTGTGAAAACAATTCATGTTAAGCGTGTTCATGTTAATGAGGTTTGACTGTATTCAGAAGTAAATATCACCAAGCAGATGAATTAAACATTGTATCAAATGCATACAGTTCATTGAAATGTTTTGCGTTCTCTGTTTATTATGAAAAAAAAAGGAGGGGGGGGGGTTGAATAAGAAATTGTGCTTCTCACTCAGACTATTTTCTGCATGGTCTATCAGTTAAGGAATTGCTTTTAAGCATGATACTTCAATCTTGACCTCAAGACAAATGTAAAATTAATTCAATTTTATAAAGAAAAAAAATTCTATATTTTTTTTAAATGGGAACTAACAATCTCATTCACCAATTAACAGCAGCAAAATACATTATATAGACTTTGATTTTATTTATTTATTTATATTTTTTTGTAAATGAAAAAATAAATGTACAAAAAAAAAATAAGAAGCATTAAAGAAATTATCATTTCTATCTTGAATTATAATTTTTTGCTGGTACTATAAAAAAATTTTGGTAATAAATAAATACTACAATTATTATTTTTTTAAAAAAAATCTACTTTTATACTGCATAATAATTCTAATATCTGAATTTTGTGTTCATTACAATTGTTCATTTGCATGATTTTAAACATAGTTTTATTTATTTATAAAAATAATAACAATATTGTTATCTAAAATATTAATCTATTGAGCTTAAGTAGAATTAGCTAAAATATGAAAAAAAAAAACTATTACCTGATAGATGTGCTTGCAATCCTTTCTTCAATGCAGCTCGTCTTCTAATAAACAAGATTATAAAAAAGACTGTAAGAAGAATAAAAATTATGCCTCCAATTAATCCGATAAACCAAGGTTGACGAACTATATCACCAATATTTGAGACAACAGATGTTTTATCACCATAAGATATCACAGCACCATATTCTGGAAAAAAATAAAAAAACATACTTCTTAGTTAATGTGAGTTATATTATTGCAAAATAAGCAAAAATAAATGTAATTATCATAAATACTGAAATTTAATAAAAATGTTGATCAATAGTTTTATGTTTCATTTTGAATGTGAAACTATACATCGCATGTTAAAATTTATACATCCAGAAATCTACATGAGAAAAGCATGAATAACAAAGAAATTAGTTTTTAATGGATTTAATATTCAGCAAAAATCCAATTTATTATTATTATTATTATTATTATTCATCCATGTTCTTTTCAATTTTCTGTACTCTAAATAGAAAACATTAATAAAAAAAAAAAAAAAAAAAAAAAAAAAAAAAAAAAAATCACTTTAACATAATTTTTTCTTTGATAATTATTTGCTTATTTATAACTATAAATTGATTTACTATGGAATAATTAATAATTGTTATTTTTAATTTAACATGTAAGTATGAAATACAACAAATGTACGAAAATGAGCCCATTTCTTTTCTTTTTTCTTTTTTTTTATCTATTTTTTCTTACAATGCATTTAACTTTTCAAAATACATAAGGATGGACAATTGAAGGAGCAACAAATTTGTATACTGAACTTTCTATGAAATATACGTTTCAAAATCAGGCAAAGCATTAAAGAAATAAATTCTTATTTTTCCCACAAATGCAATTAAAATGAATTCTAGAAAGTAATATATACAGTGTGTATGTTAAATGAATGTTGAAATTCATTATATACATATACACTAGCTTCAGGGCACTCTTCACTCATTTAAAAATATCCATTTGGTAATGTTAAAGCTATGGACAGGTTGTTTCTTAATTTCTTGTTTAAATTTAAATATTATTATTTTATTTTTTTTTTCTTTGGATAGGATAGTTGAGGTTGATCTTTAATAAGGATATTTTAGTTTTTCGATATTCGTTGCACATTGATTTTTAATAGAAGTATATTCACTTTCAAAACCAGTTTCGAAAGAGAAAGTACCTTCATTTAAAAAAATCTACATATAAAATCAAAAAACTAAAAAATAGCCATATTAAGGATCAACCTCTGCTATCCAATACAAAGAATTTAAAAATATTCAAATTTAAACATGAGGAGACATTCAAAAACAATTTAGCTGTAAATTTAACATTATGGAGCAGGTATTTGCAAGTAAGTGAAGACTCTCCTTAAGGCTTCAGTGATGCTTTCCAGTGATGAAATCTCAAGCTAAAATATAAGAAAACATAATCACAAATTATTTATTACCTGATATAAATATCAAAATTTGGATTTATAATTAACACCTAGCATGTATGCATTAAATTTTCAAATATTATTCTTCTAAATTTTAAATTATTTCAAAATAAGCAATAAATTAAAATTATTTTGCTAAAGTAAAAAAATTTAATTGCATTGATCTTTAAAAGGATTTGAATTTAAAGAAAAAAATAACATTAAAACATTGTACAAACAATTTGAATGTCAACTTTTTGATGGTGAGAATCAAAGTTTGATAATTATACTCTACAATGAGCACTGCTATATTTAAATTTTTCCATAAGTTAACAGGGAATTTTAAGAATAAAGAAAGAAAAAGTTATTCTGCAGTATCTTCTTACCTTATACAGGCTGCAAACATTCATGCACAAGTGGCTGATGGGGTTTTTTTAAATGAAAATATAATTTTTAAATTATATCTTAAAATCACTGCAACTTTTGAAGTATTTGTTCTAAATTGATTATTTTTTGAAGGAAAAACCCATTATTAGAATATATATTTAATTTTTGATATCAGCCTTCCAGATATAATATCATGGTTATGTGCAATGTTGAATTCAGGGGGTCGCCCCGAACAATAAAATGTTACCTCCCAGAAAATTTGAGATTTTGTATTTTCAATGGTGAAAGTGAACAATTTACTCCCTGGAATTCTATAATGTCTCCCTCCCAGAGGAAAATGCCCAAATTCGACACTGGTTATGTGTTTTAAAAGGCTGATAATATTCTAAAAATTATAAATGATGTAGAAGTGTGCAAAATTCTTTTAAGGATAAATTTATAAGTGATGAATAAATGCATCAGTGGTCTGTATAGTATTAACATGAAAACTTATCACAATTCTTTGAAACAAGGATGATTTATTGCATTAACTGGATTGTTACTTTAATCAGTATTTAATACTTTGGGACTAGCATCATTTACAGAATTATTAATCTTTTATTATTGATTGTCATAAACAGAAATTTTTAACTAACTCGATTAAATAAAGCAAAATGTACAGTAAAAAATAACTGGTGGGAATAATCAAGTAGTCTGGTAACTTTATGTGTCACATATATGTATTGCTCATTCCGAAGGGGTTATGTGATTCATTCATACATACATACAGATACAGATATATATATATTATATATATACTGTATTTACTCATGTATAATGTGCACATTTAAAAAAAAAAATTAGGACAAAATTCCTAGGTGCATGTTATACATGGAATATTTTTTTAACTGCTCTATGTAATCACAAGATATACATATGAATTAAAAATATATTCAAAGAAGATATTAATTATTCGGAAAATCTTATTTAATTGAAGTATTACTGAATGTTTATTTCATTCCTTGCACTTTTGTATACAACAGAAATAGTAACATTATTTAAACGCTAATTAGCAATTCTCACTGTCATCATTCACTCCTCCCCCCTACCCCCGTCATTTACTACCAGCCCGAAGTCTAAAAAATGTATTATTGCTATGTTTTCTCACTTGATGTATAGTTTCTTTCAACTTTCTTTACTAAAATTCATGAGGTTATTCATTCACTTGCATATCAAATTTATAGTGCGCGTTATATACGAGATTTTAAAAAAAGCAATTTTTTCTTGTAAAGTAGGGAGTGCACGTTATACATGAGTAAATACAGTATATATACATATGTAAAACATAAATAAAAACAAAGTACCTATTTTGGGATGAATGGATGGAGTAAATGGTCCAATTCCAGATGAAGTTAATGCTGCAGCTTTAATGTTATACACAGATCCATCGGTTAAATTAGTGAGAGTAATGGAAGTTGTTGTAGCATTTGTAATGAGTTGAGAATGCAAATTTGAAGATTCATCCAATATTCTGACCTGTATAAATAATAAAATTATTAATGAAAATCATTTTTCCATTCATATTATCTTATTATTATTATTACTATTAGTTATTTTATTTTGGCATCATTTTTGTATTTATAATACAATAATTATAATTATCCAAATATTTATAACTTGAAACATATTTAAAATAGAATAGTTATAATTAGTACAATGAATATTTAACAATCTGTTACTTTCAGTTCAATATAAGAGTATGAAATAGAAAAAATATATGAAAATTAGCCCATTCCTTTTTCATCTAATAAAATTTAGCTTTGTGTTTTTACTTATAACAATGTCAAAAGGCATTTTTAAATTTCAGCTAAATTTTTTTATCACCATAACAAATCTAGAAAGATAGCAGAATGCTAATTGTTTCTTGTTTTACATTTCTATTGAAATATAAACATTGACAAAACAGAAAATCACAATAAAAATTAAAAGTAATTTAATAGAGGTAACAAGTAATATAATATGTACTATAAAATATAATAAAAATAACTAAGAAAAACAATATGTACACACACATTAATGAGTTTTCACTAATTTTATTTTCAACAACTTACAGAATAGCCTTTCAAGTGACCATTACGATGTTGAGGTGGAGGAGGTGACCATGAAATTGTTGCACTATTAGAACCAATTACTCGTAGTTGCAAATTATCAGGTGGGGCAGAAGGGACTAAAGTTTAAAATACATATATATATATATACATATATTTAAAAAAACCACATTAAGTATAATTTACATAAACAATAAAAGATTATACATATAAGCATATATATGCTATAAAATTTGCAAGATGCTCTGCAGTTTTTTTTTCAATTTGTCGATAAATCAATTTCTATATCTGCCCTAAATATCACTTCAAATAGTTTGAACCCTATAAGAGTCAAAAGGCCTAACTGGCCAATACAAAGTATAGCCAGTTTTCTATAAATCTAATACTGTTTCAGATTCTTAAAATTGGAATTAGAAAGACAATCAGAATAGAGAAAACAGGATATACTTGGTAGTGGTCCTTTAGGTCTTCTGTCTTATATCTCTTACAGGGTTCTAACTATTTGCAGAGTTATTTGGACCATATATAAAAAGTGATGCATCAACTAAGGGAAAATATATCAATTAAAAAAATAACAGAGCATCTTATCAATTTTATAACAAATATATATAAAATAAAAACACATTAAAATGAAGTAACCAAAATGCCAGAAATATTTTTTTCCTCGAAAAATACTTTTGTAAAGATGATTAAACTGTTTATAATTAATGGAAAAGTAGACAACGATGAGCCAATGAATGAGTTGCTATTCAAATGGCAACAATAAGTGAGTTGCAATTCAAGTGGCAATGTGATGAATATAATAAATTTGTGAAAGTTCTTATAATAAGTATTAAGAAATGCTTACTGTGCAATTTAATAAAAGTTACATTTTGAAAATTTTGCGACTTTGATATAATTTTAGTAAAACAGCTTTTTTTAATTAAAAAATGTTAACAAATCAAATCCTCTTTGACGATTTGCTCATACTTTTTGAGTTGATGAAATTAAAAGATTTTGATACAATTATACAAAAGTGCTTTAGTTTTATTCCTTTATGCATTCTTTTAAGAAAAATGCTGAATTTCACACCTAAAAGTATTCTAAAATTCTTTTAACGTATTGACAGGGATACAAGAAGTCCACTGAAGCCCAGATTGAAAACTTTGAGTTTTAAGAACAATCAAATGTATATGGACTAGAAATTTTTTTATGTTTTACATAAGGACTAAAATTTTCTCTTTTACAAAAGAAAAAGAAAGTGATTAGAATTTCTTAATGGCAAAATTGCTGTTGTTTGGGTATATAAAGTAAAATTTATCATCAATTAAAATTTTCTTCAAGACTGAAATCAGTCCTGAGACTGAAGGTTTTGTACGCATGAGTCATATCTATTTTAAATACTGTCTAATCAAATGAAAAATAGTTATTTAAATTTTAATGAGAAAATAGAATTAAATAAAGATTTAAAAAGCCTCACTGATTCCCTTTTTTTCACAATAAAAAACACAAATGACACAGTTTAATTTATTACAGACTTATTAAATTAAAAATTTAAAATTTCAATAGCATAGAATTTCATAATTTTGAGAGTTATGCCATTTCTTGATCCTTCTCAAAAATTCATGCTTGTTTCAGTTTATAATTCATCATATTTGAATAACAGATAATAAATACATTCAGACATGTATAAAATCTGATTTTAATAGGAATAAGTAAGCTGTATTGGTGTATAATATGATTTTAATGCTAATTTATGAAATGAAAATTAGTCTGTATATTGTTTATATTATGAAACATACATTATAAAATTGATTGATTGATCATGGCAGAAAATTTATTTATGAGTAGTAGAATAATTTGAATATCATCTAATATAGGTTTGTTAGATTTTATAACAATTTTGGAATCTTAATGAGGATTTATAAGTAATTTAAGGACTTTGGGATTTCTTGACATAAATTTGTAAGTTACATATCCATTTTCGGAACATTAAAACAGATTTATTAGTTTTATAAATACTTATCATAATTTAAATGAAGATTTATAGCTATTTATAATAATTTAGAGCTAATTTAATGTGTTATACAATATTTTAAATAGAGCAATTGCAATTGATTTATAACCAGCATGTTGTACATATATTTTTTATTTTGTTTAATTTTATTGTTAGAATATGTATTTTTTTGGAAAGATCAGCCCTGACTTGGTAACCAGACTGGAAACACATGTATCTTTGTTCTGTTTAATCCCTTTGTGATAAGAGCTTTTTGCTTAGTTTTCAATCTTTAATCACTGGTTTTTCAAAAGAAAAACAAATTCTGTAACTGAATTGCAAAAATGCTCTGATTAAGTGAGGTAAATTTTACAATAAAAAAAATAACTGGTGAGAATAATGAAGGATTCTGATAACTTTATGTGGCACATATACCAGTCACTCATCCTCAAGGGTTTAAGATAGAGAACTTGTGACGTATGAAATAAGTTTAAGGATTAACTTTCATGATGCATAGAATATTAATTACATTATTTAATTTTATTTAATAAAATATTTCAAACGCTAATGGTTCTCCCTGTTGAATTGTGATTTCTTTGAATTTTTGGATATTCATCATCTTCCAAAACAAATAAATTATAACTGATTATAAATTTTCAAATATGTAACAAAATAAAATAATGATAAGAACGTTTATATTTTTTAATAATAATTTTTCTTGGACTTACCATCTTCTAACGTCTGGGCTATTTTGGAGTTACTGGGTGGGCCTTCAACACTTTTGTAGAATGGTACCAAGAAAAACTCATATTTTGTAAACTTCTTTAAATCAGATAGCACATATGATGATGAACCCCCATTCAAAACTGTTACCATATTATATGTTTGAGAGCCTCCACTCAAATCTCGAAATCTGATATAGAATCCTTCAATAAAACCAGTAGCCCCTTGAACCTAGAAGGAAAAGAAAAATAACATAAGGATTCACTGTCCAGAATGTTCCAGAAATAAATTTTAATGTTTAACAAAAACAAATATTTAAGTAAATTATATTTCCACATTTACCTTCCAAATCATTTTTACGGATGTTGATGTCATTGGATTAACTTCTTGTAAAAAAACAACAGCATCACTTAAAATATTGCGAGCTTCGTCAAGGTTGTATGAAACAACTCCAACAGTATACCCTGAAAGATAATAATAATAATAAATAAATAAAAATAAACTTGATTCATTATGAATATTTATAAGAAATTTTTCTAAATGATTGAAAACTGTGCAGGCCATGACACACACAACTTTTGTTTTTATTGTTAACGCTCTGCCAATTAAAACTATCTGAATGACATTTCAGCTAAAGAATAATCTCAGACAATGATCAGAAGGCTGTTCTCAATTGCTCTGCTCTACAAGTGCAAACGTTTTTACACATTTACAAATTCCTTTTTTAACAGAAATATGTAAAATTGGAAGGCCTTACTATGGAAGTGTTTTGGAATCAAACTGTGTTTTCCATTTTGCGACCAATAAATCATCTATTGAGTTATAAGTGATTTTGATCACATGACAAACACATTTTTCACCCCTGTTTGAGTGGTTATTCTTCTTTTGTACAGAAATTCAATTCAAAACACCAACTTTGACACTGTTTTCTGAAAGATCTATTGCACTTGAAAAAAAATGGGGAAAAGTGTGTGATTAGATAATTTCCCAACAACAACACCTGCTAGATTCATGCATTTCCAAATAAATAAATAAATAAATAAATAAATAAATTAAAACTTATGTCATAATATTGCCCTTTTGGATTTAAGAAAATCCTATTTATTATTTGAAATAGCTCAGCAAAATAAACTGCCAGTGAAGGAACTGCAATAAACTATGAATATGTATAACACTTTAATTATTTTACTACAATAAAACTGACTGGTGAATAAATCATATGAATAGTAATAGTAAACTGAGTGAAAATCTGACCAAGCTAGGAATCAAACCCAGAAATTTTGGATTTAATTGCCAATGATCTCCCAATTGAGCTATTAGGATGATGAGCTATTTCAAATAACAGTTTCATTACCAAATGGTTGCTAATCATTTTTACCAAATGGTTGTCTTGATGAACTGTGTTGGCAGGTATCTCATCCAGATAGCTCAATTGGTAAAGAATTAGCAACTAAAATGAAAGTTTCTGGGTTTGGACACATTTTCACTGAGTAGGGAAAATTGTTACTTGCGTGATTTATTTACCAATCCATTTGATTGTGTTAAAATAATAAAAATATATATGTGTGTATATTAAGCGTTGGATTTTTTATATTTCATCTCATTTGTTCATTAATTTATTTCTTTATTCTACAATTCTTAACTGTTTTTGCCTTTTGGTATGTTATAAAGTACTTAATTTTGTCTTTTTAAACATATTACTGACAAAGTTTTTAAAAAATAACATATATTTTCTATGAACTAGCATGCATAGCACCTCTAATGAATCTGTATGCTACACATAGTTTTCAGTACATTTTTGTTCATTCTGTTTTTCTATTTATCTAATTATTTTCTTTATTTAATTATATTTATGATTTCAATTTTAATATTTATGTATCAAAAGTCACAGTATAATTCAAAATTCTAAAGATTCTAAAAGCTAAATCCTAAAGATTTAAATGAATATTTAAACAAATTCTGGAAAACATTAAAAGTCTTTTAAATACAATAGAGCTTTTTTTTTTGGGGGGGGGGGGGGAGTAGAATGCACATATTTCTTTGATATATGCAGAAAAGTTCTTAATGGGTACTCAGTAATTTTGACAAAAATAAATATCCAGTATGATGGCTAAATCATTCAGTTTTGCTAAACCATATTCCAAGTACTTTTATAAGAATTAGTATTATTTAATGAAAAAAGTTTTGAATCGAAAACTGTAATATATAAGAACAAATTAGATATTGAAGATGGTATCAACTCTGTTCCAGAAATTATAAATCAATTTTCCAATAAAAATCAAACATAAACAAATGCATTGATCCCATTATTATTTTACAAGTAATACAGTAGAATCCCTCAAATCTGCACAGCTTGGGATCAGAGGTTGTGCAGATTTTAAAATCTTGTGGATTACTGGTCATTGCTTTGTTTACATTTGAACAGTAATTTGAATGTAATTAATATCGCAATCAAAATTGTAATGAATAATTACAATATAAGAAAGTATTAAAATAAGTAATAAATGAAAATAATAAAAATTTAGATAATTTCTAAAATGATTAAAATTTTAAAAGCTAAGGTCGGATTAATAATCAATGTGTGATTAAATATTCATTATAAAGATGAAATGTATTTTTCCTAAATTATTCAATAAAATTTGCCTCATAAAGGTACATTACTAATCCATATCAAAATCATAAAATAAGGAAGTTTTATTTCAGGTTTAGCCAGTCTTAATAAACAAAAAAATTTGATTAATACATAAATATATTTGATAAGAATATTGTGATTACCAAAGATATCAGCAATAACTTGAATATTTTCAGAAATAAATTTATTCTTCCTTCATGAAAAAAACATGAATTCAATAATATTAACAAAAATTATAAATTAAATACATATGGAATTGATACAAAACTAAAAAAAAGTCAAATTTTGTCCCTATATCTGAACAGAATGTTTTATCATTTATATTTGTAAATTAAGTGTGGATTTTAGAGAGTTGTGGATTGAATTAGTCTACTGTACTTACATTTGATGTAAAATAAAACAACATTTATTTTTATAAATTTGTTAGTTTGTTTTTCTTTTCTATTTTGGAATCTAACAAATTAAAAAAAAGAAGGAATAGGATGTACACTAAGTGCATGATATTATTCAAGGAGTAAACAAAGCATAAAAATTTGAACACCACTAAAAATTTTTCAAATGAATTGGAGATTTTTAAAATCTTGATAAAAGTCATTATTACAATAAATTTTATTTTTTATTACTAATTTAAGTAAATGTGTAATACTCTTCTAATAAATGCAGAAAAAACTATTTATTTATATTAAGTGGTGGTCAGAAAATAAAAATCATACTAATAGTTTTAAAATACAAAAGTAACACAGAATGATGGAAAAAAAACATAACAAACACATCTACTAACATGAATTCAACCCCTCTTTCTCAAATAAAAATTTAAAGCACATTTATAATGATAAAATTAAAATTGAACAAACAGATTCTAGAGAAAGATATTATACGTCAATATACAAACTTCAACTACATATTAAAATTTATATAAATACAGATAGTAAGACAATTCAGATGTATAAATAAATTTAAATGAAATAAATTTACATATGTTATTACAAATAGCTTGCTCCTATATTTAAATTCAAAATAATTCTGACATAAAATTTAAAAATAGTATGTTTGTACATTTTTATTTAACTTGTAAAGTCTAAAAACTGACAATCTGAATGAACCTCAAAAATAATCAAATGTATATTGTATATTGATTGTATCGTGGTGAAAATAGCAGAATCAAACAAACATATTAAAATGAAAGTCCAGTTATCAAAATTTCAGTTGTACATTTAAAAGTCATTTTTAATAAAAGAGACAAAATTATTTATAATGTTTTTTTCCTTTATTTAAATTTAAAATAGTTTGCATCTGCATAATTTTAAACTTGAAATTACCTAGGAAACTAATCAGTGAGATAAGCAGCACTCTACTACAGATGTGGAGAACATTTCCAATCCAGCAATTTAAGATCAAAGGAAATTTTAGTCATCTGCGGAAATTTCACAGAAAAATATACAATTGAATTTAATTTAACAATAGATTATATAAATCCCCGAGGCAGAAAAAATTTCCCTACAAATAGAACGATCCATAAGGCGACCTTCACTAAACTGATCTCGGAATAAAATGTACAGTATATACTCGTATATAAGTTGAGAAATTTTGAAAAAAAAAAAAATCTATACCTATGGTAATGCAGAATTTATGTTAGTATATATAACATGTCAAAATTTTGGCGGAATTTTCATATGGATTAGAGAAAATGTTGGGAGTAAAACCATTTACTGCAAACGCTACTCTACTACAGTAGAGGATTTATTAACTGGAATTCCAAAATCCAAAAGAACCTGAAATCCAGAAAAGAAAAATATTCAAAATTTGTAAATTTTTACTAAAATATTGTAATTTCTGAAAATTTTCAAATATTTTACAAATTTGCAATTTTTTTCAGTCTATTGTTTGAATATGTAACCACAAAAATAAATTATTTTAATGCTGGGGGCACACGGACTCCCAATCCTGAAATTAGGAAAAAATAGCCATTTTTGTCAAATTTCAGTTTAAAGTTAATTTATATTACAATTTGTATTTTTAAAAAAATCTTCAGATATTTTGTCTCCTCTCACTCCTCCAAAAAGATTTTATGGCTATGCAATTGTATTATTTGAATACACATATAAAAAGAGAGCTCTTTTTATTTTCTTGTATCCTCCCTCCCTTCTCAGAGATTTCCAAAATGGTCTATCTGCTCATTCTTTGTAATTAGTTCGGACGGAGTTTGCGAAAACGGTTAAAAATCATTGAGGAAAAAGTTTTCCTGCATGGTCATCAATCAAAATCATTTAAGAAATTAGATTTATTAAAAATTATAAAAAGATTTTATGCAAATTATGTAGCTGTAAAGAAAAAAAGGTAGAGCTTGTAGACAGAATATTAGCTACCCATTTCATTTTTTTATTTTTTTATTTATATCATTAAATAATGAAGTAACTTTGTTTATGTAGTTTGAAAACATTAAAAGTATAATTTTTATTCATATTTTACATGGAATTGTTTTGAATTTGTTATTTTGATTTTTTTTTTTTTTTAATTCTGGATTTGGAGGTAAGGAGAAGTTCTGAATTTTGGAAGAACCTGAAATCTGGAAAATTCCAAAATCCGGAAAGCCCTCGGTTTTGATGATTCTATTTTAATAGGTCCTTTACTGTATATATAAAAATAAGAAGTAAAATTTCATTACCTAAAGTATGAACTACATCAGACATCTCACTAGGTACACTGAGTCCATGAGAATTTTCGGCTCGTACTAAAAACATGTACTTTGTATCAGGCCTCAAATTGTGAACTGTATGTGTTTCATTAGGCACTCTATGAGCAACAACAACCCATCCACTTTGGAGATCACTACTGTAATATTCCACTGAAAGAGGAAAAAAAATCATAAATATTTTGAAAAATATAATTATTATTCTTTCATCATCATAAAATTTTTTATATAGTTAAAATCTTTTTTTAAAATATTTTTAAATATTGTACATCAAAAAATGTAACTTTTTTAAGGGAAGACACAACTAAGATGATACATTCACTTGCATTAATTTTGTTCTAATGTTTTATACACATTTATTATATGTAACTCAATTTTATTCAAGTGTTTACGTGTACTTTAATTCATGTATTTAATAAAACTGTGGAAAAATATCACATAAGTTAAAAATGTCTAAGTTTTTTAGCTAAATTTTTAACTTCTACAGTATTTGAGCAATTTTGATAAAAAAAAAAAAAAATTATGTTAGAATATAAATGCAAAATTATATGTGCTGGCAGTTTTAAAAAACTTTAATTAATTTAAAAAATATATATTTCTGAAAAATGAAAAAATTTTGAAAAATTGTCGTCGTTCTAAAATAAAAAGTTTTAATCACATAAAAAAACTATCTTCCATAATTCTTGAGCATAATCCAATGAATATGGATTCCAAATTTCATTAAAATCAGTCAGATAGTTTTCAAGGAAATGAATCTTAAAAGTTTTCATATTTACTACAGGATTACACCTAGTTTTGTCTTCCCTTAACCCTTTATCTACCGCATTATGAATTCATGAAAATTTTACATTCTAAAGCATTTTACACAAATTCTTTAAACTAAATTGAAAGATTTACATAATCATTTAATAAATATTTGAAGGATTTTATAAGGATTGAAGGATTTACAAGGATTACTTAAATTTGGATTTACAACAATTTTGTGCAATTTTTATAACCCCACTCAAATCTTTTATTTTTAAATATTTTCTTAATATTTTTCAAAATTATAAAAATGTACAAATAAGATGTTCTTACAATATAAATTAGAAATATTTCCGCGCTGAAAAATCTCCACCCCTTCTCCCTCAGCGCCAAGAAAGCTGAAAAGATGCAAAGGCAAAAGAAATCATCCTTTTAAAAATATTTTTGTTTTATGTAACCAATGATGCTTTTGGAACAAGATAAAGTAATGTATCTGTAAATCATTCTAAACAGTGTTCGTATTAAAAGAATTTTATAATAAGTTATTTTAATGGCACTTATAAGTATCGTCGGTAGATAAAGGGTCAAGGGTGCACTCAAAAAAATATTTTTCCACACCCAATAGCTCGAAATTTTCTGACACATTTTCAGACTTATTTTAAAAATAAAAAAATTAAACTTGCTGAATTGGTTTCAGAAAAGTAGCATAAGGGGTTGTGTGTTTCTATTTTTTTGCTCTCTTAATTAGAACTTGATTTATAAGCAAATGCATTTTTGAGTATGATAATTTTTTTCGCTCTCAGCTCTTTCATTTCGGAAAATTCCGTTAAAAACGCCAAGTTTGACAGCATTTTTTTTGTCATTGCCATGTATTCTATCTTTATCAAAAAATTAACAAGCACAGTCCATTATATAGTTTCTGAATAACAGAATCTGCTAATTTGATGCATTTCAAAAAAGGATTTTAAAACTGAATGAGAAACTAAGCAGTTTCAGGCGCGGATCCACGGGGGGGGGGCCCAAAAACATATGAAGGTGATTCAAAATCGTCGCAAAATGAAACAAAATGATGCATTTTTTTTTTTTTTTAATCTAATGTTTTTGAAGTTCAATTTCCATCAAAGTTTCATCTGTTGTATGAAATCAACGCACGAAATCAGTTATTTGCGCTAAAACGATATAGACTCGCTTGACAAATTCTCATACTTTGACATTTTTTAACCCTTTATTAATGTGCCCGACAACCATCTTACTGAAAGATTTTTCATTCTTTATTTTACACTGAGGATATGAAATGTTCTTTCATCGAAGGTCCGGCTCTTTTCTCTGACCAGATGAAATCTGATAAACATGAATTCTTTCTTTTTGCATAGAAAGAAGATTTTCCAAGAAGGGAGAAAAACTTTAAATGGACCGAATAACTAATCGTTTGCACCTTCGACAGCCTGCCTTGACCGACCGATAAATCTTTATGTAATACAGCACCACAAGAAGGGGTAAATGGTTTTTCTATTGTAAGAACAGATTCGACAGTCGTTAGAAAAATCCTGGTTTAATTACTTACAGAGAAATGGGAGAAACAAAATTTCCTACACACGACCCCTCAAGGTTTGGCCCTAACTATAGAGTATATAGGAGCCTTAGCCCTAACAATGACCACGCACTCACTCCCCTCTAATTCGTCTTCATTTGTCATCGCTGCTTGAAACACACTTTAGGATACGAAATTCTGGTTGACGTTGCCAGTGAGAAAATAATATAAACTAATGATAAAAGAGTAAAATATTAAAACTTGTACGTCGAAAATACCCTGAAGCCTTTGAAAATACCCGCAATTCGGGTAATTATTCCCAGATTGGATTGATGTTCAGTTGCTGGTAACAGTTCGTCCGGAAATCTTTAAACTGTGTTTCATTCTTATTTCTCTATACTTTGGGATACAGAGGCAATAGTAGTTAAAATTTAAATGTTCTTTTTCTTTTTTAAATTAATATATATATATATATATATATATATATATATATATATATATATATATATATATATATAAATAAATAACAGTGTTATCGAGAATGCCTCCGAAACGAAAAGGTGGAAATATGGACATTCTGGAGTTATTCAAGAAAAAAAAAAAAAAAAAAAAAAAAAACAAGTGAAAACAGAATAATTGTAAGTATAATTTTTTTAAATTACTTTTTGTATGTATAGTTTCACTTTTCACTTAAATTCTATTTTACAAGGTACAATATGTTTTTGCAATAAGCCATATTTTGAGAATAGAGGGAATTATATACTAAAAGGATTGGTTAACCGAATGTTTCGATTGATCGAACGTCGGATAATGGAGAATATGCAGGGCTCGAAAAATAACGTTCCCGGGATCCCGGGGAACCCAGAAATCCTTTCCGGGAACGCATATTTTATCACTAAGGTTCCCGTCCGGGAACCTAACCTTTTGCCGTGTCCGCTAGCAATGCCGCGGACACATTGTAACGCGTAAATTAAGCAAAAAAATCGGCAAAAAAATAGCTCTTAAGGGGCCCGGGGGATGCATAATTTCGTCGAAATATTACGGGAAAAGCCCGAATTTCAACAAAAGAATCGCAGAAAAAACGCAAATTTCATTAAAGGATCGCAAAAAACAGCAAATTTTGTTAAGAAATCGCGTAAAAGCGGCACATTTCGTTAAAAAAAAAATCATGGAAAACAATAAATTTTGTCAAAATATCGGGAAAAACGGCAAATTTCATCTAAAAATATCTAAAAGACAACAGATTTCGTTGAAAAATCGCATGAAGCATCACAAATTTCATTAAAAAAATCCCCAAAAAGGCAAATTTTGTAAAAATTTTCTTTTGAAAAGCAACAGGCTCCGTTAAAACATCGCGATAAAACGGCAAGTTTCCTTAAAACATCGCGATATAACGACAAATTTCTTTAAAAAATCGAGAAAAAACGGCCAATTTCGTCAAAAAAATTGGGAAAACGGCGAATTTCATTAAAAAATTGCAAAAATCAGCAAATTTTGTTAAAAAATCTTGGAAAACAACAAATTTTGTCCAAAAATAGCGAAAAGACACCACATTTCATCAAAAAATTGTGAAAATGCTCCAAAATTCCTCAAAAAAATCGTGCAAAATAGCGCAAATTTCATTAAAAAATCACAAACGGCAAATCTCGTGAAAAAAAATTGAAAAACAACCGATTTCGTTAAAACATCGCGATAAAACGGCAGATTTCGTCAAAGAATCGCGAAAAAACGGCAAATTTCTTTTTAAAAATCGCGATAAAACGGCAGATTTCGTCAAAGAATCGCGAAAAACGGCAAATTTCTTTTTAAAAATCGCGATAAAACGGAAAATTTTGTTAAAATACTCATACATAAATTTTTTCGGGAACTTATACTTTTCATCTGGAAACCTATATTTTTCATGTAGGTTCCCAACTGGGAACCTTAAAATTTTCAGAATTTTCAAGCCCTGATATGTAGTATTTTTAAATTACATTAATTATGTCATATTTATTTAATAATTAACTCCAAGGAATAATTTAATCAACAGAAACAGGGATGATTCTCGTCCGAAAATTCCGAAATTTCCGAAAATTTAAGGCATGCTCTTCCGAAAATTTGAAATTGGGTTATCAGTTCCGCATAGTTGCCAACTTGTACGGTTTTGCGCGCGGAAAAAACAATTGCGTAGAAATGCAAATTTCCTGATAGGATCGCCGAAATAGCATACATTTCGTCAATATTTCGTGGAAGAACGACGATTTCGTCAGTGTTTTTGTAAACGAACTTTGTCAAAAGATCGACGAAAAACGTGAATTTCCTGTGCGGATCGCGGAAAAAACGGCAATTTCACCAAATATCGCAGATAAAACGCTGATTTCTTCTGAAGACGGCGGGAAAACGCCGATTTAGTCTAAAGATTGCGGATATAACGCCGATTTCTTTAAAACATCGCGGGAAAAAACGCCGTTTTCGATAAAAGATCGCTTTACAATATTTTGTCAAAAGAATATTTGAAAAAATACGCCGATTTCATCAAAATATCACGGAAAAAACGCCGATTTCGTCAAAAGATCGCGGGAATAAAACGTCGTTTTCGAGAAAAAATCGCGTAAAAAAGCAATTTTGTCTAAAGATCGTCGAAAAAACGCCGATTTCACTTTAAAAAAACATGGGAAAACGTCGATTTCGTCAAAAGATCGCGGAAAAACCGCCAATTTAGGCAAAAAATCGCAATATCTCGCCGATTTTGCTAAAATATTGCTGATTTCGTCTGAAGATAGCGGGAAAACGCCGATTTTGTCCGAAGATCGCTGGAGGGGGGGGGGACTCACGACCCCCCCTCCCCCCGCCCATTTCCGAAAATGCGATGCGAATTTCCGAAAAAAAAAATTTCATCCAGAATCACCCCTAAACAGAAAATTGTGACTGTTGGTTACATATCACTCGGTATCGCCCCCCCCCCAAAACGATTCTCTGGATCCGCCCCTGAGCAGTTTGGATTTGAATACACCCTTAAACATATGAAACAGTGAAAAAGCATTTATACCTGTAAATCCAATAAGAGCACTTGAACCTATTTTTGCATTTTTTGTCCAAGTTAAAACAACAGATGTTTCAGTTAAATTTGATGCAACAGGTTTAGAAGGAGGACCAGGAAATGTCACTGCATCTGGCATTCTGTGAAATATTGCATTTGGATTTCTGGGTGCTAGAAAAAAAACAATTGTTTATACATATGTATAAAAACATGTATACAAACAAACAATAATAATGGAATAAACTTTTTACAATGTTTGAAGGACCAGAGAAAGAAGGTAGGAATAATAATATTGAAATGGAAAAATAGATTCAAAGGCAGTTGTGGCAGTATTTCAAATAACATAAAGCTTCTAGTGATAACTGCGTAATATATATGTTAATTGTAATAATTGCTTTATGTGTAATATTATTTTTAGAAATTGAGGTTTTTTCCTAAAAGATTTTCAAATAATGTACAAACATTGTGATTATATGGATACTTATCTTTAAAAATGTTTGAAAACAAACAAATGATTAATTAAATAGCATTTTTTCTTAAAAAAAAAAAAAATCAACTAGTAAATAAAATGAATATGAAAATAAAAATAGTTAAAAAAAATTATAAGCATTCAATGTTTTTTTTTTTTTTTTTTTAATTTCATACTTTTTTTTTATGCGGCCTAATATTATGTTTAGAATTTATGCTGTCTCGAAATTGAGAAAACATTTAACTCCCTACTCTTTACATTAAATAAATTTCATTCCAAAATTATATCTGATTTCTTTTCAAATTTTTGAATTTGTTGAGTCCTAGTTCCATAAAATGTAATTCTTTTTTCTGTTCTAATATGTTTTGTATAATGTGAATGTGTAAAAATGCCATTTAATCTAAATTGTTTAATTTTGAGAAAAAAGAATCACTTGAAAATAACTTGAACAGAATTTTGATAATTTTTTGAAATCATTTAGAGCAAAATTAGATAAATAAAAATAGGAATGCAAGTAAAAAAAAATATGGTTTTAGGTGCATATTTATTTAACATATTGAATTCGGCTTGCATGCACAACACAAAATAGTAATAATTTAAACTCCTGCCAAATCTGAAAAAAGTATTTTAAAATATTGCTGCATATTTTCTTGTTTGTATTATATTTATATATATATACAGAGGAACTTTAAAAAAACAATTTTTTAATTAAAAACATATGAACTAGCCAATGCTTAGAATAATATATGTAGCATTTGAAAAATTTTGGGTATGTCGAATTTAAAAAACTCTTCTCGGTTGAAATAGGGCCCCAAAATGACACTGTTCTTCCCATAGCTTAAGGATCCTGTGCCAGCATTTGAAGACATTCGCGAGCAAATGCTATTCCCTATGGGGAGGCATTTTACTAATAACTCTTTCGCACTTTGACATTTTTATTTTTATTTATTTTTTATTATTTATTTTTTGCATTGGATAGCTGAGGTCCTTCTCAAGATCGCTCCTTGATTACTTTTTTTATTTTAGTCGCAAGTATTTTCTGTAAAGTTACTTTCACTTCCAAAACTTGTTCAGAAAATGAAAGTAACTTTATAAAAAATATCTGCGACCAAAATCGAAAAAGTAATCAAGGAGCGATCTTGAGAGGGACCTCAGTTATTCAATGCAAAAAACATTATTAAAAAATGTTAAAATGCGAAAGAGTTATTAGAAAAATGCCTCCCCATAGAAATAGCATTAGCTTGCGAACGTCTTAGCGGAAAGGGACAGGACCATTAAAAGGATAATCAGAGCCTAGTTGTTTTCCATTTTGTAAATGCATAGAAAAAAGGATGTTGACAATAGAAATGATATTTAGGTTTACACATAAATTACTCACATTCAACAGTGAGAGCAGCGCTCCATGAAGTCTCACCACTTTCACTGGAAGCAGTGCATGTATAAATACCAGTATCTTCTCTTTGAAGACCTGCAAGATATTTTCATCAACTTTTAATTATTAAGCTATAAATGCTTGATGAAAGTTTGATAATAACTTAAAAATTAATTGACTTACGTAATTAAATTAATAACATTTGAAGAAATCAATAAATGAAATACTATTATATTGAATATTTCCAATTAATAATTTTCACATTATTTAATAGTAGAGTATTTCTATTAAATAAAGCAAATAATTCTATTTAGATCTGATGGTGTTCAAAACTTAGACGGTATGGTAGGTATGTTTAAATCTTTTAAAACAAAGACCTTTTTTATTGAAATGCTAGTTTAAATTTAATACTGTATTCCATTATCTTTCATGCTAGAATTACATAGATTAAATATTTTTTTCCACTATGTAATGCTACTATATACATAACTGACAACTTTTAAACATTTTTGCTTCTAGCATTTCAAAGTTGTAATCTACAACTTTTTCAATCAAAGAATTTCTGTTATTCAATAATGTAAAGATTACTATTCAGAAATAAACATAAGAAAAGCGCATTAAATTGGCAGCTATATGTATGTCAGCACATTGTCACTAGCATACTCATTATTTGAATAAAAGTTTTATTCATTTTTATAAAATCATATGTACAACTTAAATAACTATATTAATGGATAATGGTTTTTATGCTTCATATAAGTATATGTAAAAATAAAATATAATATTAATACTCAAACATATAGTAATTTGAGAATGCTTAAAATCCAAATTGTATACTGTACACAGTGATCCGATAATTAATTGATCAAATAAAGTCAATGCTGCAAGGTTTTTTTATTCTATTTCCTGCCTTTTAAGTTTTACAAGTAATCTAACATGATTGATATAACCCTTAATAAATGTCCTATAATAGGCAAAAATTAAATCTGCTGAAATTAAATTGCAACAAAATAATAAATAAATAGTTTTTAAATTAGAATTTTGGCAGTGGTTAATCAGGTGAAAGAAATCAATCGAAAATATAAAAATTTAATCTTTAAAATGTCATCCTTGTGCCACGATTAATAATAATTTTTATAAAAATACTAGTTGAAATAAGCAAAATGGAAACGGATTATTTTAACTTATCATAATTGTCTCCAACTAATCAAACATTAAAGGTTTACACTTTCTAAAGAAAAAAAATTCTTAAAATGGCTTCTCTTACAATAAACAGCTGACAAAATTCAATAACAGATGCATTAACATTAAAACAAAAATATTAAGTCTAGTGCTACACATAAAAATCATTTCCACTGGAAATGATGCAATATCTCAAAAATTTGATTAACTACTGGAAGGATATCAACTTCTGGCAGAGTCACTTCATATGAATGGTTGGTAACAAAAAAAATTTAATTCTTGAAAATTGAACTACCTGCAGTATTTTTTCTCCCTGATAATAAGTACTATCAAATATCAATTAATACTTTATTTACAGCTTAAAATGACAGTACATATAAAAAATATGTACATTTATTAACACTCATATCATATCATAAGTTAAAAAAAACTTTGAAAAAAAAAAAAAATTTCTTCAGAAAATACAGTACCGAATCATTTATCTGGAATGGTTGGCATCAAATGTGTTCCAGATAACTGGTTTTTCCAGTTAACTGGTTGGGTATTAAAGCAATATCCATTTGATAAGTTTTATGAGATATATGTATTTGCGGTATTATTTCTAATTTTAAATTAATTATTAAATTATTTGAACTAAGAATCAGATGTAAGTAAAATGAAATGTTAGATTTTGAAAAAAGGCAATTTATGGGAATTGCTTGGAAACAAAAATTCTTCTGTTTTCTCTGCACAAAAACGAAAACATCTATAATATAACTATATATGCTTCTATTCCAAATGCTAGATGCTGTTATCAAACTATACAATTGTTTAAAGCAATGTATATGTCAAATTGGCAGTGTATGACATTTTTTTTTTTACAAAGATTCTAAAATTAGTCAATTAGAAGTATTATTCCGGATAACGGATTTTTCAGTTCACTGTTTCTGGATAAATGTTTCCATATTGTATTTCTTTTAAAGAAAGATGGTTACTTAGACAATCATTGAAATATAAAAAAGTAAAAGCAATACTACACTGTGATACATAAAAAACTAAATTTAAAAAACACAATCAAAAGCACAAATTTAAATTATGAAAATTTTACCATCAATTTGTAATGTTCCAGAGTCTAATATAAGAAATCTGGGATTTCTTATGTTAACTGGAGTTGAATTGACAAACCATCGTATCTTAGGTAGGGGATTTCCGGTAGCCTCACAAGGTAACAAAGCTACTGTACTTAAAGGAAGTGTTTGATTTGCAGGTCCTAATTTTATTATTGGTGCTGGTACATCACCTACAGCTGTAAAATGATATGATTAATTAATATAAGAAAATAGTTATTATGCATAGAAAAAAATTTAAATTCTCATTTTACTGATCAGAAAAGGAATACAAAATATAGGTAACTATTTATAAAAGCTAGTTCTTATCAAACTTAAAACAAAATTTCATATACAATATATATATTTATTTATGAATAAAAGGATATACAAATATTTGACTATTAATTTTAATCTCCAACAAAAATATTCTTTTCTTTTTATTTTATTTCTGTATTGAATATTTACAATAAAATTACTGCTTGTTTTTCATAAGTTTTATTTAGAAAACAATAGCTCTGAAGAAAACTACCAACCTTTCTATAGTTTAAAAAATATGTACTATTTTTATTACACATCTCTTGTGAATGCTAAAATTAAAATTCATAATATGATATCTACACAATAAAATATTAGAGTGAAAACTAAATAATTGTGAATCAATATGACTTGTGAATATATTATTGTTATAGTATAGTTAAAAAATAATTTGTAATGCACTGAGTCATCTCTATGTAACAAAGGAGGTGGGCTAATAAGGGCCATTTTTCGCCCATCGACATACATTTTTTTCATTAGTATACCTCATAACAAGTAAGAAAATAATAATATCTTGAATGAAAGTTTAATAAATTAAAAAAAAAAAAAATGAAATATAAATTTAAGTGAACATTATGTGTATTAATGAACATAAACACTATTGTAATTAATTTTAATCCATATAATCAATAGTAAATACAACAATAAGTGTAAATTTAAGATGAATGGAGCTTACTAAGACTATTATTTCAATGCATGAGATATTGGAATTAATCAATAACAATAATAATAATAATAATCATACAATTTCAGACCTTTTGGACAATGTGTTTTAGATTATTTCCTTAACATTCTACTTTCGGGCTATAATTTACATGACTTACTATTTTATTTATCATGTAAAACTTATATTAAACAAAAATACGTATCTTTAACTTTACAAAGCCACAGAATAATCATCTTAATTCGAAACTTTTTTTCCGGGTATATGATGGGCGAAAAATAGCCCTTATTAACCCACCTCCTTTATTTTATACTTAAATTTCTAGTATCACCACATCCTCCCTTTTTTTTTTTTTTTTTTTTTTTTTAATGAACTAATAAAAACTAAATGATTTCTTCAAAAAACTGCCTTTGTGTTAAATCAAATAGCTTAAGATTACTGTCAGAAAGTACCATTTTTTCCCTTCTACTTCGGTATCAGTAATGAATTCAGGATTCAGGGAGGTGGCCCAGGAAAGGCAATCTCACTCGAAGATTTGAGAATTTTATGTTTATTAATTTTAAAATACATTTAAAAAAAAAAAAAAAATCAGAACTACAAAAGGTACTTTCCAAAAGCTGCAAAAATTCCTCCCAGAGAAAAATGTCTAAATTTAGTACTGCTTATAATTATAAAATATCTTTAACAGCATAATTTATACAGAAAATTTTATGTAAAACAATTAATTATTATTATTGTTAACAATAAAATTGACTGAAAAAGTAATAATATAATGTCAATCAAATACTGGATTTTTGACATAATGATAAAAATTATTCTGCATTAAAAACTTGCCAATTCCCCCATTTAATTCTGCAGCAATAAAAAAAATTACAGCTATAAAAGTAACAGCACACATTTTTGATCCCAGTATTTTGATAAATAATGTCACATCTCAGGAGTAGACCCAGACAATTTTCAAAACTTATTTAGTTTTACAATAATATATTTAATGAAACAGGCCCTCCTCACAAAATTTCTTCTTACAAAATAGGCTCCTTCATAAATTTTCCTTCCATAAAAACATACTTTTCATTTTTTTTTTCTTCTTAGGTTTTAAAATGTGTAATTTGCAAATACAGTAAAGTACCCATTATCCGAAATTCCAAAAACTGGAAGGACCTGAAATAGAGCAAAAGAAATTTTATTTAAAAATCTTCTAAATTTCCAAGTTTTTATGAAAATTTTACAGATTTTTAATTTTTTTTTCAGTTTATTGCTTCGATGTGTGACTTATAAAAAATATTACTTAAAATGGCAGAAAGGTCACGGACCCCCCCCCCCCCATCCTCTCCTGTCGTACCCCTTAAAATTAGAACAAAAACATTTTTCTGTAAAATTTTAGTTTAAAACTATTTTATATTATGATTCATTAAAAAAAATATCAGATATTTGGCCTCTTCCTCCTTTCACCAAAATATGTTATATATATATATATATATGTGTGTGTGTGTGTGTGCATATATATCTCATGGCTATGCTATGTTATAATGTTATTTTAATATAATAGTAGAGTTCTATTTATTTGCTTGTGCCTTCCATAGGGGCCCCTAGGGAGTACAGCTTGTAGATAAAATAATATTATTTAATTATTTTTTTATTATTAATTGTTGCCATTGAAAATAGAGCAGGATTCATTTTTAAAAATGCAAACAAAGAGTTTTATTCATATTCTATATGAGATTGGTTAAATTCTGTTATTTTAGGTTTTTGTAAATTTGAAGTTTTCAGTGGAGGGGGGGGAGAAAGAATCCAAATTTTGGGAGGACCCAAAATCCAGAAAGCCTTCGATCCGAAAGATTTCAGATAATAGGTCTTGTACTGTAAAACAAGTTCACCAGATAGGAAAACTTTAGCATAAATATTTCAAGAAGTCATTTTAATAAAATGCTTGGCTCAAATTTGTGTAACTGTATTTCATCTTCTATTACATTGTGGGTTATAACAGATGTTGCTATTTACTGGTAACTGATTATATAAAATGTCAATAAGAGAGTATTCAGAGAAAGCAGGGTTGGTATAAAAACCGGTTTTTTTCAAAAAAACCAAAAAACCGGGTTTTTTTGGTTTAAACCAGGTTTTTTTGGTTTAAACTGGGTTTTTTTTAAATCATTGTTTAAATAGCATTTGCAAGAAAAATAACTTGAGTTTTAGAAAGTCATGAGGATTTTTTGTAATTAATAGTTAATTAATGTTAAACATTCACATTAGTATTTATTTTTTTTGATAATTAAATAACTAAAGCATAAAAATTTATAATTAAATTATCTTACAAGTTTAGGTTTCTATAGGGAAATATTCATTGTGTGAAAAAAAATAAACTATTAATTTATTAGTATACTTATATAAACCTTTTAGATAATAATTTAAGAAATAATTATATGCAGGTTGATAATGAAGAACATAGTAAAGGGCAAACGAACATATTTTACTAAATTAACAACAATAAGCTGAAATAGAAAACTTTTTCTTGTGCATAATTTAGAAATTTACAGTATTAACATCAACAAATGATTATTAATCTCTTACTACATATATTTACTTAAAAAATATCAATATGCATTTTATTAATGCTAAAAAATACATGTGTATTGACTTACTTGATACATCAACGAATGTAATGCTTACACAAATTGAGACATAGGCTTAGAAAAATTACTTTTTTTTTTTTTTTAATACAAACTTTATTTTTTCCCTTTCTTTGTTCTCCAAAAGGTGAAGATTTAGCATTAAATTTTATTATCTGTGCAAGCAGCGAGTTACATGGATATTTTTGTTTTGTAAAATTCAATGTATCCTTTTTTTTCTTGTTCACATAGTTCACTTTGACTGTATTGTGGTTCAAGCATGTATACCTAAAAGGGCATGGGTGTTAGGGCTATTTTATACCTGGACTAAAAAACTATGAGACTTCTTTATTAAATTTTTTTTTCTTAATATTTTTTGAAGACCTGTCCAATTATAAACTGCATTAGTAATGGAACTTATTACTTTAGATATTATCCAGGGCAACTGCAAAAGAATTTAACAGTTTAAACATATCTTCAACATTTCTTTTAAAATAAAAATTAGACAGATACAAGCTTTTGAATATTTTTATCAATAATATTCCTATTTTCTACACAAATTTTAAGAAAAGTGGGGCAATTTTTAAGGTAAACATCTAAAGCATCTGAAAATGAATCACACCTAGTATTATAAGGAAGAGCTAATTTGACAGCATTTACATTGCATGCAATTTTTACATTTGGCTCTTAAACATGTTTTTGATGTATTTCTTATTCCCTCAAATGAAAACCAGATTATATTTTCCTTTCTTTTAGTTTTAGACATTCTTTTATTTCAATATATATAAGTAGCTTTCTTAAAATAAAATACAATACAAAGCAACTAGAAACAGAAAAAAATAATGTAAAAACTGCAAATCCAATCTAAGAAAAACCAAAGCTTACTAAAACCAATAGCTATGGAACACAGAAAATTCATAGCCAAAAGCCAATCATTCATTAGCATACACAACAAGAGTAACCAATGGAAAGAATGACTTATGATTATGTCATTATTGATGCTTTGATACATGATACAATCCTTAGTAAATCATAATCAAGCTATCTAAACAGTAAAATTGCATTTTTGGCTGGCATATGCCATTTTTACATTTAAAAAAAAAATAAAAGGTTTAAAAAATAATTAAAACTAACTACCTTTTTTTATTCTCCACAATTCACTGTAGAAAAATATTTTGCCATGTCAATTTATAGCTAGTAAGAAAAATTAGATTGATTAAAGATGTTTGTCACTTTAAAAATTTAATTTGTCTTAAGCTTTGCTTATAGCTACTCCATAACTTTGATTTTGCACATTTTAATAATTTGTAAAATAAATGAAAACATGAGGGAAAAGGAAAAAAAAAAACAAATTTAAAAAACCACTTGGTTTAAACCATGGTTTAAACCAAACAACCCTGAGAGAAAGACAGAAGAAAAACATACCAGTAACTTCAAGATAAGCTTTTGCCATAGAAGATCCAATTCCTGATAAAACTGAGCAAATATAATACCCAACATCTTCCTTTTTCACGCCAGAAATTACAAGAGTACCATCTCTACTAACTGAAAATCTACCATAGGTCCTTTCAGGGAACATCAAATCCTATTAAGAACAAGAAAGAGAAACATAATTTAAAAAGTACAACTATAAATTCTTTGGTAGAAATCTCAAGTTTGTATTCAGCTTTAAAGGAACTTATCAATGATTTCCCCCAATTGTGAAACTCGATGTTATTACTCAAAAATATATTCATTTTTGGTCAACATCATGAAATTTTCGGAAACATTTATTGTTGCATATTTTACTGCAAACACATGACAGTTGCAAAGATGTGGGCTTTTATTAATCCCTTTCCCTCTGTTTAACACAGCCCATGTAAAAAAAAAAAAAAAAAAAAAAAAAATAAGAACTTTGAATAGTTACCTAAATAGTCCCCCCAGCCCCCACCTTAAATAAATGAACTATATCTTGAATTATAGAAGATTTTGTTTTCATGATATCAGTTTTCTGCAATGTTGCATACAGAAATTCAGCTCAGAATTTTAATTTTTGATACTATTATCTGAAAAATACTTTGCCATTATAAAGAAAATAAATAATTGAAAACTTTACACTGCAACATGTTACCAAATAATGTAATAAATGTTCGTAATTGAAACAATTATATAGCTTCTAAATAAAAGCAACAGCCAATTCGATGTGTTTATGAACAAACATATATTCAGTAAGGGGTCAAAAATAATCTGTTTGGATTTATGAAACAATATAATTATCAAAATATGGTTTTCACCATAAGAAAGTATACATCCGATGGCAACATAGTACTTTCTTTTTATTTTAAGTATTTATAAGAAGATGACAAATTTTAGGGTTTTCCAAAAATCAAGACCTTTTAAAAAAATGCACTTTGTAGGCACCGGGCATCTACTTTCTAAAGCTGAAAGTATAGGGCAAAACTGGGAAATTTCATTACCGGCCACTGGCCAGTAAGACTAGTTTTTCAAGTGGCCACTTTGTTTAAACTAGTAGCCACTTTATTTAAAATTATTAAGCAGTAAAATTTCTACAAATAATTATCTAAAATTGAACAGTCCAAGTAAATATGTTCATATAAATATATTGAAACCTAAAAAAAGTAGAATATCTGATGAAATATAAATAAATTGTATTCTCTCCTTGTAAAAAAGTGGCCACAAGGTGGCCACTGATAGACAATTTTTCACTGGCCACATTTTTCATGTAGTGGCCCTGTGGCCAGTGGCTAGTGCTAATTTTGCCCTTTAGCTGAAAGATGTATTTTGATAATAGTAGATAATATGTAATCAACTCAAGTGTGTAGAAAATCTGAATATAACTTGTCCAATGAAGAAAATTTGCCCCTCCAAATAAAATCAGAAATGGCACAGCATGCTTTTCCCAAAATATAAATTGTTAAAAGCAATGCACACTTTTTTTTCTGCACTATTGTTAAGGGGACAATAAAATAAAATATATACCTGATTTCCTTCCTTAGTCCAAAATATAGATGGAGGAGGATTCCCAGTCGCACTACATTCCATTTTTGCTATTCCATTCAGACTTATCCTTTGATCTTTTGGTATGGATAAAAAATTTGGCCGAGCTAGAGAGAGTGGGGGAAAAATATTCTATACAAGCAATATTTTGAAAAACTTCTGGCATTGCATAATAATACAATTGATCTGAGAGTTACATTTTATATCAGCTCCCAGCTGTCACCAAACTTTCAGACCTCACATATCACTAAATTCCTTTCATCATAGCCTTCTAACTCTGTCTATTTATTGGTTACGGTATCTCTATTGGTATTGATATCTGATATTAACATAGCATGTAAAAATTACAAAACTCATTTTCTGACCTTTTAATTTTTTACTTATACATTATAAAATCTTATTAAAAAAAATAATAATAAAATAAAAGACGATCGATTGTACTTTTTTACTACTTCATTTTAGAAGTAGAACTTGAGGCGGAACTACGATGAGAGCCGAGCCCCGCTATTTGTATACCCTCTGTGGTTCTGGAAATGACATTTTAATAGAATTTCGAAAAATTAAAGCAGCCTGATCAGAGAGAGCTGTTTCAAAATCTTGTCCCCCCCTTTTCGGGCCTATATCCCATGTGTAGATAATCGGCCGTCATAAAATAAACCAAACCAAAATCTTGTCCCTGCCTACATTTCATTTTGCATAATAAAAAAAGAAACCTACATAAAAATTATTTCATTTCTTAATGTCAGCGTTGTAATGTTAATTTTTTTTTTTTTTTTTTTTTTGGTAAAAAGGTGATAATATTATTATTTTTTTTTATACAAAAAGAACCAACATAATATAGCTTTACATTTTACATTTACATTTATTTGCTTTGAGGTAGGCGCTACAGCTATTCGCCGGCATAACCTCCAATGATCACAAGAAACCATATATAGAACACTTTATTACAGAATATCCGGTACATCCATTATCACAGGGACAACACAAGACACCCATGCCGCTAGCTGGAATCGAACCAGGGTCCAGCGGTGTGGGAGGAGCTTACGCTACCTACCAGGCCGCTGGCTCGGCATAATATAGCTTGGCGAAAAAACCCGCCAAAATTCAACGTCAATAGTGATGCCAAAATGTGAATAATAATAAATAAAATAAGTGATTTGAAACATGTAGAAATTCCTTATTTTAGGTACGATAACCAATGTTTCATTTCAATTTAAAGAAAATTAAGTAATTTTTCTTTAACTAATGATTCCATAACGAATTTTCTACAATTATAACTAAATTTCGATCTGAAATTTTAATCTAGGATTTAGACTAAAGCTATGTTTTATAAGAAAAGCGACAGATGGCAGCACCAAACAACTTAAGATGTTATCGTGGAGGAAAAGTTTTTTGCCAGCTCCCGAATAGATACTATATTTCAAGTGAGAGTAAGAACAATTTTATATTTTATTTTCACGTTTTTTACATAGTTTCATTAATATTAATACAGTTACATTTAGGAAAATTTGTAAGGTACTTAACATTTTTCTATAGAATTAATTTTACTTGGCTCAAAGATTTAATTTAGAGAGGATAAAGGAATCACGCGGTGGATATGGAATTGCAAATTTATACCTTTATTATTAGTCCTAATTGCTAAATATTTTTGGGAGGTTTCGACAGGTTGGTTTAAAAACACAAAAACAAGAAAAACTGAACTGCAGTTATTGATATTTAGCTTTCACAATTAATTAATTGGCTGGTAGTGCTAGAGTGGCTAAGAATTATAGTCACTTCGATAACGATATGATGAGAATGTAAATCTGCAGATGAGGCAGATTTTTAATAGTTTTAATTAACAAGAGAAGAGATAATAATAAATCGACAAATATTATTATTTTTTTTTACATCATAATTTAAATCTCCATAGACGGTTGCAGACATAAAAATTCTGCACAACTATGTCAACGAGTTAGCTATCAATGAATTGATCTCTATCAGTGAAAAATAGCCATTAGTCTATTGCTGAAAATAATAGACTTTTATTTTAAAAACTTTAGATATTTCATAATTCCATCCCCTCCCCTTTTTAAAAGTCTTTTTTTTAACACGATAATTATCACACAAGGTTTAATTTCAATATTTCTTAAAGACAAAAAAAAAAAAAAAAAAAAAAAAAAAAAACCACCTTCTGATAAGAAAAGTTTTCATTTATATGTAAACATAACATATCCGTCTTGATTGACGTAATCAAGATATGTTTTGCCTAATTCTGATGTATAACATTCTGGCGCCTATTCAAAATATCAAATCTTAGAATGATAAATAATAAAAAATAAATCTAAGAAAAAGCCTCTTTTCTGCGTAATTATATCACGACATACATGTACAGTCTTAACAAAAACTTACTTCTTTTAAACTCACGAAATAGAAATTTCAATTATATCTTTAAAGATTCATTTTTTTCTGTTTTAGAAAATATATAAATATATTTATAGAAAGTTCATTATAAAACAAAATTTATTAGTATGTGAAAAAAGAAAACTTTATTACTTAACATTTTAAAAAATAATCAAACAAGATTTAGTTTGCTAATTTCAATATCCAGCCTTGCTGAGTATATTCATTAGCATACATTCTAGTAGCTGGCAGAACAACAATCATAGACGAGAAATGTCTTTGAACTAATGAATTTTACAAAACCAGTTTTATAGTCAAATACCATTTTACGCCTCCCCCCTTCCAAGAAGAAAAAAAAAGCTTACATACAAATTGTGTGACTATGTGTTATTTATGATGGTCCATTATCTCCACAAGGGATGAGATTTAGGGATATTTCTAATGGAACATTGCTCGTATTTAAGCATGGTTTCTTTACGCTCGAAGAAAACTATGAAAAACTCCAAACAATTAGATCGACGGGCGCAGTTGCGGTCTAACACAGCGTCTCCCGTCTACCAGCTTCGAGAGAAGAATCTCTTAGCCGCTGGTGGAGCGCTGCGACACGGAAACGTTTAACTGATTACCTGTATTGCATGAATTGTTAAAACAGAGCTCTTATAATTAAGACAAAATTGCTTATTTTCAAACACATCATGTCAGAGGTCTGCACGGGCCTGGGCAACACCCCCTATAATCACTCTAGGGGGTGTTGGCTCGGGCCGATAGAATTAGAATATTTTTTTTCAACGGGCCGGGCCGGCAAAGAAAAAAAAAAAAAAAAAAAAAAAATAGCGCTGTTATAAAGGTTTGCGCAGAAGTGATAAAAGTATCAGAAAGTATAGCTCCTTTGGATTTGAGAATGAATTTGTATTTGGAATCTTTAATAACATGATATAGAAATATTTCCATAAATCTATTTTTACTATACAGCTTTAAAAGTTACGATGTTCTTAACTTTCTTACTTTTCTTTTATTCTAAACTATATTAATTTTTTAATGAATCTTTATTTAAATGTTGAAAATCTAAGTAATCATTAATATTGCTAATGTGTATTTCCTGTAAAATATACTGCAAAATCATCCCATAGACATATATGAAATGTATAAAAAAAAATTTAATTATATGATAAAAATCTGAATTTTTTAGAAATAGTAGATATTATGACTGGCAGGGAATAGAAATGTAAAAATATGAACGGGCCTAGAAATTCCGGCCCGTGCAGACCTCTACATCATGTGCGCAGAACATGTACTCAGAATAGCTGAGAGCAGGGCCGTAGCATTGACTTTCTCATATACTTTCTCATACGTATCTTAAGGTCATTGGGCCGTAGCTAGAAGTGAACAATAGGGGAAGGGTGTCTCAACAGAAAGTAGGGGGGGGGGGGCTCAATTTTTTTTTCTCTCTCTCTCTGACGCAGAAAGGTAAATTAGTGCATATTCACATTGTAGGTATTATGTTTCTTATTAAACTGTTGTAATAACTTCATTTTATGCTAAGAAAACTGATGATGAAAATTTTGAATATATAACTGGTGCAAAATTAAACATCATGTTAACTTCATATGCACAAATAAGATGAGGAAGTGTTGAAAAACTTATTTTAGATATTATTTAGTAAGTTTTCAAAACTCTGAAAGGGTCTCAAAACTAAATTAAATTTCATTTGAATTTTCGGAACAGAAATTCATTTAGTGAACTTGGAATCTTTTCCAAGAGGGTGGGGGGGGGGAGCTCAAAATATTTTAGGGGGGTGAGCCGCTTATAGCGGCCCCTTAGCTACGATCCTGGCTGAGAGACAAAATTATTTAAATTTTGAAACACGTGTTCTATTTTTTTCATATGTATCCTCGTTTAAAAAGTGATTCGGCATATGCTCATGTTTTTATGTTCAAAGTTTTGCAAGAGTTCTGTGAAAATCCAGAAATGGACTTAAATAATGTAATAATAATAATAAACAATTGTACTATATTAAAATATGCCAGCAGAACCTGCTTATCGTAAGTCTGCCCAAGATCACTAACCTTTAAAAAAATCCCCAAATAGCCAAAAACTTTTTTATTTTTCTTAAAATAAGTACAAATTGTGGAGGTCTCCAAGTGAGGATCTTTTCCCATGGTCTAGAGAACTTACAACTTACTTGTAGGTTCTTTAGTTTAATTGGATTAGTAAAGATAGTAGACATACGCCTTGAGACCAGAATTCAAAAGGGGTGCATTTAAGAACAGAAGTGCTTGTGAGCTTCAGTTTTGGCCACTTTTATTATTATTATTTTTAAATAAATAAAGAATGTAAATATAAAATAAATAAGTTTAGTAATTTTTTGATAAAATCCCTGTGCAAGATACTTTTTTTTTTTAAATTTTTCTACCAAAGAACAATACATAACTTTAACAATTAATAAAATTAAAATCAATTAAAAAATAAGCATTGAATTTATAAGCATTTAATTTTTACCAGAAATTTCACGCCTAATTTCAGGAATACAATACATGTAGTTTCGATCGTTAATTAGTCATGAAACTCGATTATTGAAAATTCTGCTATTTCATTTACGCTTGAAACAAAACACAAATTTGAGAAATTGTTTAAAAAGTTACAATTCTCGTATATAGATTCATTTTTAAAAAATATAGCAACAGAATAGAGAGAAAGTACTATTTAAACTATCTACTAAAAATGTCTAAATTGTTTTCTCAACTTTTAATCATAATTTAATTAAACTTTTAAATGATAAAAGAGTATTTTTTTTTTTTTAATTCAGGAGTACTTACAATGTACAGTGAGAGTAACTTCAGAAGATATCATTCCAACTGAATTTTCAGCTTCACAAATGTAAGTACCTTCATCAGCAACCTTGACGCTCTTCACTAATAAACTACTTTCATCTGTTACGTGAGCCCTGTAAAACAGTAAAAGTTGCACATCGCATTTTAAACTGTGTTATAAATCCTTCTCCCCAAAATGACAGAATAATAATAACAATAATAATTAAAATGTTATTTAATTTTAAACTAACTTTACCGGTCTCACAGACCACTGCTTTTTGCAATTTTTATAATTTAACTTATAATTTCCAGTTTAACTATCCAAACTTACGCGCCTATCGCTTGCAGTGCAATCCATTCCTGCTATTATAAACTAAACTCGAAAATCGCAGTAAAAAACTCCTGACATCTTACATAACCCTCCAGCAAGAATATTTGGTTCTACTTGGTTATCCCGTCGATCAATTTCGCCAAATTATAGAAATCGCCACTCTATTAAGAAAGTTATACAAATTCACATAATTTTTATTTTAAATAATGAAATAACAAATCAATTAATAAAAATACAAATAAATGGTCGAATTTAAAATCACTTGATGACATAACAAATATGTGTTTCTTGTTTAATATCAAGTTAATGTGAATTACGTCAACCCATTATTGGCATTTAATATCAGAGTTTGGCGATAGTTTTTCGGTCGACGGGATAACCAAGTAGTGCCGAATATTTTTGTAGCGTCACCTTTTGCAAGTTAATGCATTTTAAAATTATGCAGTCCATTTTAGAGCATCAGGTTTAAAAGTTAGATTTCAGTGAATAACAGATATAACATTTCATTAAACCTTAACTTCTGCATTTTGTATAGCTACGTTCAATAACATTAATATAAAAATATTTTTTTCTTAAAATTGAAAATACATCCTGATCCGACTGGGTTAAAGAAAATACATAACATTAAAAAAACTATTAAACTACTCGAAAATCTTAGCATGTGTATTAAGCGGAAAAATGAAATAAAATAAAACCAAGAAACATTAATTGCTTTTACCCAACGGTTTTTGTACACTTATATAATTTGCCTCATTAATTTTCTAATCAGATCAATCTATCAATCACCTTCATTAAAATAATAAAAGTATTAACATCACTCATGCATTTATGATAATGTAAACTAATGTAAGGAATACAGCATACATAATGAACGAAATAATCAATTATTATATTTGTGTTGTTTTATTCTCAGCCTCTTTCATTCTGTGAATCAGTATTTATACTCATTTCTCAATACATTAAAAAAAAATATCAACTAAATTACTTTTCTTTTCTTTTTATATGTAAGCAGGTTTGTTAATAAATCTTGTTCCTATTTGTGAACTCGTGAGAACGATGTATGTAAAGAGTTTCACACATAACTGAATCAAATATTTTTAATTTCTTCGCAATGAGCAAAACGTATATGTACATGGTGGTGATGTGTCAAAAAATTCCCGGAACAGGTCAATTATAAAATATTAAAAGATAAAATAATAATTTTATCTTATTGGTCTTAAAAGTACTTTCCTCGTGCACCCACACACATTTCCAGCGTTCGTATAACTGTTCAAAACACTCCTTGAATCCACTTTTTTGAGACGTCCTGCAGTAGCTTTGTCGCATATTCGATCTCCTCATCTGAATCCATAAAACGGTGTCCCTTCAATTTCATTTTCAGCCATGGAAACAGGTAAAATGCCGATGGTGCTAGGTCGAGGGAATAAAGAAAGTGTTTCAGAGTGGTAACACTGTGTCTAGCAAGGGAATTTTTCACGATCAGAGCGCGATGGTGGAGCATTGTCGTGTAAAAAAAAAAAAAAAAAAAAAAAAAAAAAAATCTTTTGTTACCCATTTTTCAGATTGTTTTCGTCTGATTGTATCTCGTAGTCGTTTAAGAATCTCCAGTTAAAGTTCCTTGTTTTTTTATTGATAGTTAAACCTTCAGGAATAAATTTGTATTGAAAGTTTCGCTCATAATCGAAAAAACCTCCAACATTTTCATCTGTGGTGGAAGAGAAGGGGCGCCCCCGTCCGAGAGTAATTTTCGATGTTTTGCTAGCTTCACAAAAACTCTTATGCCACTCATAATTTTTTTTTTTTTTTTTTTTTTTTTTTTTTTTTTTTGTATGGCATCATCTCTGTTTGCTTTCTCTACAATCTTGGGCGTCTCAGAAGGTGATTTCTCGAGCAAAATGCAGAAATTGATGTTTACGCGCAGTTCTAAAGACGACATTTCAAAATCCAAAGAATGAAAAATTCTCCATAAATGATCCGTAGCCTAACACCGACGGTACCGGAGATGATTTTCAGAAGCCTGTGTGTTTTCCTTATGTGTGCTGACAACCTCCATAAAAGGTATTTTTAATGAACACTTGCGTGAATGTAGGTGATCATTCCGGGAATTTATTGACTCTACTACTTATATACGTGTAGGTTGTGTAAAATTCTTATATTCATGATTTTTAAGCAATAATTTTTGCTTTTTCCGACAGTGATGATAAGAGTTTTTGTAAAATAATAATAATAATAATAATAATAATAATAATAAATTTAATCTTTAGAAATAAATAAATAGAATCTAAATAAATAATTCATTTATAAAACTAGTTCTATCTGATGAATTCTGGATTCCTCATTAGCTCAACTGTCAGAAAGCTATCCACAAAATGAGAAGCGGATAGAAAAATTCGGAAGCTGAGTGATCAGCAACGTTAACTTCTAAACTCTTGACTCTTCCCCCCCTTTTTTTTATCTGCCTAAATCCCAACTAAAAATCATCATCTCCTATAAAAAATTTCCAAGAGGTGACTTCTTTTTAAACCCGCTTATCATTCGATAACATGATTTCCCGACGGTATCATATATTAATATTTTATAACTAACTCTTTTTACAAAGATAGTTTGAAATCCAGACATAGTTTTAAGAAAAATTGCACTATCCGAAACTTTCTGGCATTAAAAACGTAAAGATGCGTTTTTAGGATAGAAAAATAATGCAAATTCATAAATTGCAAAGTGCACATAACTCGGTAAGCTTTTATTATAAAAGAGTGACATTTTTTAATGACCTCAGATTAAAAGCAATACATTTCTAAATGTAACTCATAGAAATAAAAATGAAGCTGTATAAAAAAAGAAAAGGAAAGAAGCTGCACATTAATATATACACATGTCTAAGAAGTAAATGCCAATCTAAAATCACTTGGTACACTGTGTTATAAAATTTAGCTATACAAAAGTAATCACGTGATGCAATTCAAATAAGTAATTTAGAACTAATATTTTTCCTCGAGTGTTAGATTACAGTGAATTTTTTAGACTAAGAGTTCAGATTTGAGAAAAAAATAATAATAAAAATAAAACGATGAAAGTTTTTTACCTTCCAACTGGCATTTTCCCGTCCTTTTTTCGCCACGTCACAGTTGGTGGAGGATCGCCATCAACTTTACAAGGAAACGTGACATCTGTGTTCGCTAGTACAGTGAGGTGTTCTGGTTCTTTCACGAAAAAAGGTTTTACTAAAAGTAAAAAACAAAACAAAAATAACATATATAATAACATTTATAAATACAAAGCAAAAATAAAATAAAGGGACATTTTTTAATTAATGCATATTTTTTAATGCGGAAAAAATACTGTGAATACCACAAATGATGTCACGCTTGAAGGGGAGAGGGGGGAGGGCTGCAGGGGGATTCGTGAAACTATGAAAATTTGTGACAAGGGGGTGGGAGGGGATAAAAAGAAATGTGACATTACACATTTTGGTTAAAAATCAGCAAATTAAATTTAGAAGTTTTTTTGAAATTAAAGTACTTTGTGTTCATAAAGTAAAAGGTAAGATTTAAAGCCAAATATATTAAAATACCATTTCAAATTCAAAAATATTACTTTTTTTAATTGTTCTTTCATATTAATATATTATTACTATTGTATATATGATGTTTTTTTATTGTAAGCATTAATCTTATGTCATACAATATAAGTACAAGAATATTTTTATTGTTATGCTTACAAATGTCATTAAAACATATAGTTAAAGTTTAAAAGTAAAATTTTAAATATGATCTATGACGTAGTGTTTTGTTTCTGAACTACAAGCATATGTTTATATAATATAGCGTGACATGTGACAAGAGGGGAGGGGATGTATGCTAAAGTGTGACATTTTGTGACAAAGGGGAGGAGGGAATCAAAAATATAGAAAAAATGTGTGACATCATTAATGGACAGCCCCTGTACCGATTTTCATGATCTATGCATATAATCCCAATTTATTTATTTTAAAATTTGCCTATTTTACTTAATGTTCATCAAATACAAATAGATAACTTCATGATATATATATTGGCGCTTTTTGTATCTAGATACAGATTTACGAATAGTTTTATTTAACTAAATTTCCTTGACTCTTTAACGGATTTAATAACATTAAATAGACAGTGTATTTTTACAGATTCTTTAATATCGTTTAAAATTTAAAATTTATTCAATTATTAGTACTTCAACAACATCATTAGATTTTATAATTAGCACTTTGGCTTAGAGTGTTTCTCTTAGATCATTTGATCCTAGAGGACATTTTTGAAGTTAATGTATGCGATACATAAATTTAAAAAGTGCAGTTCATTAATTATAATTCAGAATTTTTCAGAGAGGAGAAAGAGACTAATTATGTGCTATTACAGGTAAAAATTATAAGCGACAAAAATCGCCTGCATTTTTCCACTTTCTAAACATATCATTGGATTTTTGAGAAAGGACTTTTCCATCGTGAGATTTCCAAGCATTTGATTGGCTGTTACTGGCGACTCGCTTCGTTTCCGACTCAAGAGAATTGCTTGCTTTCCGAGCGTCTCCCCTAAAGCCATAGGATAACATTGAAACTCCTAGAATTTGAAGCGACTTTTACTCCTCGTATAATAGCATGTTTAAACCAGTGTGGCAATACCCCCGCCCAGGGATGAGTGTTATCTGAAGTATACAGATTTTTTTTAACATCATTAATAAATGAAAGTAGCAAAATTGTCTTTTTTTTTTTTCTGGATCCCTTATTCTTAAAATGTACATATTTTACTACTATATTTTTTAAAGATAAATTAATAAAAACTTACCATGGACAGTCATGTGCACTGGTAGTGATTCGCGAACCCCGGCCATATTTTCAGCAACACAAGCGTACCGACCCTCATCACTCTGCCTGACTTCCGAAATCACAAGATTTCCCGGGTTGACGATTTTTATCCGGCGGTCTTTGCCCGTATTCACGATCTCACCATCCTTCCGCCATCGGACAGTTGGCTCCGGATGCCCTTTCGGAGGGGTGCATTCCAGTGTCGCACTCTCGCCAACAGAAGCTTGGACAAATTTTGGCACGGTACGGAAGTCATCTCGGAGAACTGCAAGAAAGAAAATTACAATAAGAGAATGAACTACTAAAAATTAATACATTTTCATCATAGTTTCAATCACAGTTGTCAACCTTCCATCATTTTTCAATTCAAATAAAGATGTCGTATTTTAGTAAACAAACGTTCATTTAATACTTGGAAATTTTTCCAGAGATAAAATTTGCCTTGCATACAATATTTCAAATGAAAATCAAATTTCACATTTAAGGGTGTATTCGAAAAAACGCTTTTCCACCTTCAACAGCTTGAAATTTTCTGATACAATTTCAGACACATTTTTAAAAGTAGAAGCATGAAACTTGCTGAGGGTATTTTTGAAGAGACGTATAAGGTGCCGTGTGATGTCATTTTGCGCTCAATTCATTGGAATTCGATTTATAAACAATTATCTTCTCAGTATGACCCTTTTTTTCGTTCACAAATCTCCCGCTTCGGAAAAATCGGTTCAAACTGCCATTTTTGATTGCTTTTTTTTTGCAATATTTTCTGCATTTATCAAAGAATCGACAATCACAGCACCTTGTGTACTTTCTAAATAAGACAATTTGCCAGTTTGATGCATGTAAGAGCAAAAGTGAATTTAAAAATAAATCGGAAAATAAGCAAGTTGAATCGAAATACACCTTAAGAAGCACAAATGCCAACCTAGTGAAATTGTTTTCTCTCTGGAAAAATTTCCTATTTGGTCTAGGAATTAATTCGTGCGGTTTTACAAGAGATGGCGTAACTAGCTTATTGTCCCACAGTTTCGTTTGTTCAAACATGCATTTAAAACTATTGTTATTGCACTTCCAATTTAGTACATACCATTTGGTTTAAGTGTAAACAACAACAATTTTTATCCAACTGAAAACGGGTGTGTGTGTGTGGGGGGGGGGGGGGGGATCTTCTTCATTTCTTTAGCATGAAGAAAAGTGCTACCGAAAGTCATCGTGTTTTGGTGGAAGTTTATGGTGATTATGCTCTAGCTGAACGAACGTGTCAGAAGTGGTTTGCACGGTTTAAAAGTGGTGATTAAGGCTTCGAAGACCAAAAACGCCCTGGACAAAAAAAAAAAATTAAAATTGAAGAGGAAGAATTGATTGCATTGCTCGATCAGGATTCGAGTTAAACGCAGGAAGAACTTTCAAAATCATTAGAGATTGATCAAACAACAGTTTCCAAATGCCTCAAAGCAATGGGGATGTTTCAAAAGATGTCACATTGAGTTCCATATGAATTGAAAGAAAGAGACATTGAAAGAGAAAAACCGTTTGCTTAATGCTGCTTCAAAGATAGAAAAATAAGGGATTTTTGGATCGGATTGTTACTGGTGATGAGAAATGGATTTATTACGATAATCCTAAACGAAAAAAAAAGCCTGGGTAATGTCAGGTGAATCAGGTCCAGTCCATCACAACCGAAACGAAACATTCACTGTGCAACGATTATGTTGTATACACGGTGGGATGTGAAAAGTGTGGTGTATTATGAGCAATGACCTATAATACTTACGTATATGAGAAAGTCAATGACTATGAGCTTCTGAAACCTGATGAAATTATTAATGGAGAACGTTATCGACTTCAGTTGATGCATTTGAAACAAGCTATGACCAGAAAATGACCAGAATGTGATAACAGACATAATAAACTTATTTTCCAACATGATAACGCCCGACCACATGTCGCAAAACCGGTCAAAACATGTTTGGAAAATGTCGGATGGGAAGTGTTACCACACCCGCCGTATTCACCAGACATTGCTCCTTCAGACTACTATTTGTTTGATTGCATGAATAACGATTTGATTAGATAGCGGTTTACTTCTTCAGAAAATATAGAAAAATGGATCTCTGATTGGATCGCTTCAAAAAGTGAGGACTTCTTTCGCTCTATTTTTTTAGATAATATAGATAAATACAAAAAATAAACAATCAACGATTTTGGAGGTTAACAACTTAAAATATATATACAAATTAAATATATGAAATTTCCCACTCTATGCAATAAAATTTATGTAATTTCACAGAATAATTATTACTGAATTTCAATTCATTCACATTTAAAGTACATTAAAAATTATTAGAAAATTTGTAAGATCTGTTTAATTTCACTTATTCATTCACTTATTTGAAAATTACACATGCTTATGGTTATATGTTCTGAAATTTCAACTTTCAGGCACATTTAATATATGTTTATAAACTAGTTACAAAGAAAATACTGATAAAACTTTGTATAAAAAACACATATAAATGTCAACTTTGAATGATTGGCTACAAAAATAAATAAATAAATGGTGTTTTATGTATTCTTATGAGAAATAAAAAGAAAATTTTTTTACACAATATCTAATACAAACTAAAAAAAAAAAAAAAAAAAAAAAAAAAAAAAAAAAAAAAAACATTACGAAAAAGGTTTTTGAAGAAATAAGAAGAATGCGACTCTCTCACACAGAATGGTTTGTAAAAAATCTTTTACCTCCTATCAAGTTTTTCACTGCGCAAAAATAACAGACAGCACTTACGTTTTATGAAACATAGAATTTTTTTCAATCATTTTTCCCTGGTTGTAAATGGTAGAAAACCTTTGTAATCTTATCAGGTCGAAAAGGTCTTACGAAAATAAATAAGAAGTCGTGCACAGCAATTTCGACGGCTTTTGGCTAATGGGCCGATAATATATACTTAATGGCTCTAAACGTAATGATATGAGATTTTTAGACAGGCATGAGGATAATGAGCAGCCGTCCTGTCAACACCTGTCATAAACTAAATGCTATACACGAAAGTTATGTAAATAGAGATTGAATGTAAAAATATCTTTTTTGTGTCTTTCAATTAAAAATAGACGTAGGGGGGGGGGGGGGGGGGAGGAGTAAAAATTTGCATTTTTGTTAAAAGTTTATAAATAAAAAATAATCTTTTTTTTTTTTTTTTTTTTTTTTAAATACTATATTGACACTGAAAATAAATTGGGAACTAAGAAAATTTGTATGTCAGTGGTTTAAATTGTATGTCAGTGGTTTCCAAACTATGGGTCGCGACCCAGTGGCGGGCGTTTTAGTGGGCCGCGAACAATCGATGTTTGTCCCAAAAATATATCTTTTATTTCAACTTCTTCAAAAATACAACAATTTGAACAGTAAGGAAAATCCTTAATTTCCTTCTGTAGAACATACGAGCAGAACATCCATAAATATCTAAATCAGCTTTGAATTCTTTAATGTGGTTGAACACGACATACTTTTGAGAACATGCTTTTCAGATCAGTTCTAAACATTTTTTCGAGGAGCCTGGGACCTCAGCCCCACATCCCCGACACATAGTAAGATACCACTAAATGAGAACTCTCACTCCGGGCAATCATGCTTTTCCTTGATTGCTGTATTCAAAAGAAAAATACAGAAACCGGAAACAAGTAGAAAGTAACTTATGCATGGCAAATTTCTTGATATAAGTCTCCCATCGGTAAACAAAAATTGCCAGAAATCTCGCTGATTATAAAGTTATGTCTTGGAAATAATTAAACGATTTCAAATCATCTCTGTGTATTGTTCTAATTATTATTCTACTTACACACACTGGGATTAACAATTCTTGTTTCTGTTGATAGTGTATTCTTCGTACGAAAATTGACCACCTACAGTGGTGAATATTGGAAGATGTTGCTACAACTCAAGCACATAGCCCCTCAATATCTGTCTGGTCAAGAGTCCTTATTTTGTGATTTATTTTTTAATTCTTTTTTGCTGTTAAATGCATCAAACTGGCAAATTCTCTTATTTAGAAAATACATAATGCGCCATGCTTGTCAATTTTTTTGATAAATGTAAGAAATATTGCAAAAAATGCTGTCAGAGATGGCCTTTTGAAACGAGTCTTACGAAACGGGAGATCTGGGAAAGAAAAAAAAAATTATACCGAAAAAATAATTCTTCATAAGTCAAATTCTAATTAATTTTTCGAAAAATTAAATCATATAGCTTCTTATACATTTCTTCAAGAATCACCTTAGCAAGTTTCATACTTTGAAAAATGAGTCTGAAAATTTCCCAGAAAATTTCAAGTTGCTGAGGCGGAAAAAATATTTTTTAAAATACACCCTTAAGTTGATCCTATTCAAAAGCATTTACATTAATTTCATAAAGTATTTATTTAATTAGGTGTTTGTGTTATTTAAATTATTTTCTACGGATTTCATTAGATGGCATGACCTACATAATTTCTTTACGGAAATAAAATCAAAAATAGGAAACAATTCCTAGATAACATAAAATGGAAAAAGAAACGTAGATTTAATTAGATGCAATGCGTTCACTGACAGGATGCTAGGTCAATAGAATAGAAAATGTTTCATTAACACTTCCAATAGCGTGATTCATTTTTAACAACTATTGGTCGGATTTTAGGAACGCCCTTGTTCCACAATACCCAAATATCACTAGATATTATTTTTTAAAAAAAATTAGTTCACTTTTAAAGAATGGGAAAAGTAATAGCTATTCTCTGCAATCTGCATAGGTCTTGTCCACTACTAGCGCCTATAACCAACAGTACATATATTGATGAATATTAGAGAATGTTGCTATAACTCAAGCACATAGCCCCTCAATATCAGTCTGACTCAGAGTCCACGATTATCTTAAATTTATCTTGTTGAAAAGTATTTAAATTAATTTCATAAAATATTATGTGTTTGCGTTATATAAATTATTTTTTGTAGATTTCGTTAGAATGTATGACATACATAATTTCTTTAAGGAAGTAAAAATATCCGATTCCATAACAAATAGGAAACAATTTCTACATAACATAAAATAGAAAAAGAAACGTAGATTTAATTAGATGCAATGCTTCCACTAACAGGATGCCAGGTCAATAGAATAGAAAATGTTTCATTAACATTTCCACTAACATGATTCATTTTTAACAGCTACCGATCGGGTTCTGGGAACGCCCTTTTTACACCAATGCCCTAATATCACGTTTCAGATTTAATCGGCGTCTTCTTTATACTTATCGCACCATTTTGCAGATGACACAACATGTGTAGTACCCCAGCGTCATGAGCAGCTTATTCACCATAATTTACACCCCCGTATCTTGAAAACTGAAAATAGCCTGGGGTTACCGTTTGATGACATGGCCCAACAGCTGTGAGCCCCCCCCAATCATTTTCGGAGTGGATTGACTCCATTAGTTACCCAACATATCCAGACTGTTTGTTTCGAACTTAACCCCTTCAGTTTCGAAACTAAAATAATAATACAAATACCTATTCATTGTTTTTTTCCAAAAAAAAAGACATTGTAAATGAAAGAAAAAATTTCGTTTCTGAAATTAATGAATTCTCCTGGCGCTTAATAATTTAGATTAAAAAATATGGATCTAAAACTACAAACCCTTTAAAACATCAACTAATCATTAACCTACATTAATGCAATCACAAATTTAAGAGCGTTAAACTAGTAAATAATCTATGAATCCTCAAAAAAAAAATTATTAAAAATGATTTAAGTTAAATACTTATGAAAATTTATTGCTTTCTTTGTCACACTGTCTTTTGGACATTTTTAGGCATTTTCCAAACTCCGATGAAAAAAACATTTATTTTATGAGGAATTCATCTTACTACGGAACGTTCCCAGATGTAAATTGTGGATTTGGACGAGTGTGGTGTCAAAAAAAGATCTCATCATGTACGTTAAAAAGAGCACCCGTCCGAATCCAACCGTTTTCGAGATATCAGCTCTTGAAGTGTGAATGAATAAATAAATATATTGACAGGCAGGTATATAAACTGTTCGCGATTAAAAATGTCTTTGCATTGTTTTTAATCTTTCTGGCAATACCTTTTCCCGAGCTACAAGCAAAATCCTTTATACCCACACATTGCCAGTTATTTCCTCTCTCTTAAATAGGCACTTCGCATTCTACAAAGTTTTTGCGTTCGATTGCATTCGGTGAGTTTTTCCATCTGTTTTTCTTATTTCCAGCACTTTATATTATGCAAATTTTTCGGCAAATGTGTGGCGTGACGTAATGGATAAACTGTATGTATATATATAGTGTGTGTGTAAAATATGTTTTTCTTGGGCTGGCTTGACTTGCGAATAATTTATATACCTGCCGGTCAATTTATTTATTCATTTATTCACAATTCAAGTGCTGATATCTTGAAAATGGTTGGATTCGGACGGATAGTTCGATTGCACTTTTTAATGTACATGGCGAGATCTTTCTTTTGGTACCACACTCTTCCAAATCCACAACTTACATCTGGGAACGTTTCCGCACTCGTTTATTCGTTTGCTTTCAACGCAAAAAAACATTCAACTATCACAAAATGATGTAAAATTGTAAAAAAAATTGCGATTATTTTAGAACATCAAATAGGCTTTCTGCTGTAATTCGCGGTCATTTCATGGTTTGCGATTGACAGCAGATTTAGGATCAGCACTGTGCTAATTGTCAATGTAAAATGTAGTAAAAATGTAGCTATTCTGGCAGTAAATCTCATGCTATTCTGTGTGTTTATGTGAAAACTGAATCATGCTAGATTCTGTATTTTTCGAATTTTTATTTCTTCTGTGACATTGGATTATCCTGCAGCTAAAAAGAGTTTTCCTTGTAAAAAATTAATAATTTATTGCAAAAACAGAAAAATTGAATAGCAGATATTAGAGTTATAGAAAATTCAACTGTACTATAATCCGCAATCCAGAACAAAAAAGAAAAAAATTCCTTTAACATCAATGAAGAAAATATATAAAAAGAAATTTGCAAGTCAAACGATGAAAAAATATGAAAATCTTCACAGAGAGAAAAGAAAAAGATTGCATGAATATGCAGTTCCATTACAATACATGCCACCAGTTGCTAGATTTGCTTTATTTATTATCTTAAGAAGTATCGTGAAAACGATATCAAACGAAACAAGCAGATTCTTACTAAAACATATAATTTGTCTTGTCGGAATATCAATACTCTTATCAGAAAGCGATTCGCACTTACGAAATTTAATGTAATGACTGGAAACCATTCCAGCTATCTTTAGGCGACACAAAACAGCAGCAGCTGGTCTCCCATTTTTCAAGAAAGTTTCAAGATTTTGCACCAGGAGAAAAGAAATATATCCCCATGTGTATGCCTAGCGTGTTTTGGTATATGAAATACACGACTTGTGTTGAAACTCATTCTAAGATTGGAGAGAGACCCATGTCTGGGGTAAGGGTAAGGGCAAGAATCCGCATTCCGCCAACAACAGATTTAGTAGGCTTTAGAGAGCTGTATCAACAGAGTCCTTGGTTATCATGAGTTATTTGTAGATAAGAGGATGGAGCTATAAGGGTTATCACATACTGCAAAACTGATGCTTTTTGAGTTTTTTTTTTTTTTTTCTCCTGATGTTCAAGGGGGTGGAGGGGAAATAAATATGTCTTGAATGGAAAGATATATGAGCAAAGACAATGATACTCACTTTTAGAAATAAAGATATTTAAAGAGGGAGTTATAAAAGATGTACAACGAGTCACAATGTGATTACACGCGAAAATGGGCAGTTAAAATGGTACCATGTGGTTTAAAAGAGACATGTCACGAAAGTACATGCGTCTCTGGATGCAGTTATATTAAATACTTATTTATACACATATATAGATAGATAGACGGATATAGTGTAGTAAAGACAAGTAAGTAGATAATGTACCTTATACTATAGGTATACCTTATACTATAGGTATATGTACCTTATACTATACGTTTGCACTGAGATAGTTCAGTCACTTAACTTGAGTTTTTTTTAAGCGGATGTACCCGGATTCAAAATTAGACTTGAGCAAGTTTCTGAATCTCACTTAAATTTTGATACTATGGGTTAGAAGGAAATCTACTTTCTAAACTGTTAAATAAATAAATAAATAAATAAATAAAACTGTTATTAGAGTTGAGTTTTACAAACAATTATTCAGCTTTTTTCTAATGATCTTTTGAATCGTTTATTTAATTAACATGCCGCAAAGAATGAAAACAATAATAAAATATGTATAGTTGTAGTTAGAAGCTGTTGTTACAAGTTTAAAATAACTCAAGTCTCTTAAAACTTTTTTCAAATGACTAAGTTAACTATCTCAGTGCAAACACTGTATTATTCTTTATTTTACATGAAAACTTGAAGAATATCTGTGTCAGTACACAAATTCTTATTTTTAACATATAGATTGAAATGGCCCCTCTTGCTCAAAAAATAACATTTAAAGTTTTACGATTCATTGAATAGAACATTTATTTAGGTTTGCGAATTGTTTTGATTTTATATGTAGTCAATTAGAAGCCAAGGTGTTAAAGAATTTGTAAAGCTCTATAAACCAGTAGTTAGTAAAATAGCAAAATAAATACTGAAAAAAGAAATATTGAAGTAAGTCTGTCAAACTGAAATTAAAATATCATGTGTTTTTAGCAAATATAATTTTTAAAACTTATTTGTTAATGTTAAGGGTGTATTTCTATTCAAACTGCTTATTTTCCGATTTATTTTTGAATCCACTTTTGCTCTCAAACTCATCAAACTCACAGATTCTCTTATTTAGAAACTACACAGGGTGCCGTGACTGTCGATTCTTTGATAAATGCAGAAAATATTGCAAAAAAAGCAATCAAAAACGGTATTTTGAACCGATTTTTCCGAAGCGGGAGATTTGGGGACGAAAAAAGTGTCATACTGAGTAGATAATTGTTCATAAATCAAATTCTAATGAATGGAGCACAAAATGATATCCCACGGCATCTTGTACGTCTCTTCAAAAATCCTCTCAGCAAGTTTCATCTTTCTACTTTTAAAAATGTGTCTGAAATTGTATCGAAAAATTTCGAGCTGTCGAAGGTGGAAAAGCGTTTTTTCGAATACACCCTTAAGAATAATTAATATTTTATGAAACTATCTGACAACAAAGAATTAATTCAATTTAAATCTGATAACATTTACTTAAAAATGCCAATTCCTCAAAATCACTAATTTATCTTTCTACTTCAGAGAGAGAAAATATGAGCCCCCTTCCCTACATTTTCTTGAGCCCCACTCCCCCCTAGCTGCGGCCCTGTAACTATTTGGTGCTAGCTAATTGTTTCGAATAGTTTCAAAATTGATACTACCTAATTGATTCGAGAAGGGAAAATGGTGGATAAAAACTGGATCAAGTTCTTTATAAATCAATCAGTTCTTTATAATAAATAAAACTACTTTACAAAAATACTTAAATATGAAAAAACTAGTTGGATGTATGAATCCCAAAACTTTCTTCTATCTCATAAGTACATTTTAATATTTTTAAAAAAATGTGGTGACCCCAAAGTTACCCACTATCGAATTTCCTCGAACATTTGACCTACCCTAATGATATCATAGTATCCGAAAAGCCTAAAACGCAGAATTTAATTAATATTCTGAGAAAATGAGCTTAGTAGTGCCTCATGTTGGGTAATTTATACTAAAACCTAATAAGCATCTATTAATGTCAAGACCTAACAGAATCTGAAATTTGATGGAATTTCGTCCATTAGTTCTTGAGATATAGTTATAACAAAAAAGTTGCAAAACGTAGCACAGCAACACCATATCTTGGAAAATGTATGCCAAAACGTAAAAAAGCGTCTAATTATGTTATGGTGTAAAATAATCTGAAGTTTGATGAAATTCTGTACATTAGTTCTTGAGATATAGCTAGTTTTTAAAAAAACGTGTAAAATATAGCACAGCAGCACCATCAGTTGAACGATTTATAACAAAACGTAATCATCGTGTAATTATGTTATATGTCATTTTGTAACGAAATCTGAAGTTTGATGAAATTCTGTGCTTTGGTTGTTGAGATATAGCTATCGGAAAAATCGTGCCAAATGCTGCATAGCTGCACCACCTGTTGCAAGGTTAATACCAAAATGTAATCAGCGTCTAATTATGTTATATATTCTAGTGTAACAGAATCTAAAATTTGATAAAGTTCTCTGCATCAGTTCTTGAGATATAGCTATCGCAAAAATCGTGCAAAATGTAGCATAGCAGCGCCACCTATAGGGCAGTTCATACCAAAACCTTATCAGCGGCTATGTATCTCAAGGTATCGTAGAATCTGAAGTTTGGTGAAATTCTGTGCATTAATTCTTGAGGTATAGCAATCTTGAAAATCATGAAAAACGTAGTATAGCAGCGCCACCTGCAGGTCAATTTACACCAAAACTTAATCAGCGTCTATGTATATCAAGGGGTCACAGAATCTGAAGTTTGGTGAAATTCTGTGCATTAGTTCTTGAGATATAGCAATCTTGAAAATCATGAAAAACGTAGTATAGCAGCGCCACCTGCAGGCCAATTTTCACCAAAAACCAATAGGCACTAATTCATATCAAGGTCTAACTGAATATAAAATTTTATTAAATTTCGAGCATTAGTTCTTGAGATAGAGCGCCCACAATTTTTTTGTCACATACAGACAGACACACAGACAGACAGACAGACGGACAGACAGACAGACAGACAGACGGACAGACTCACAGACAGACATTTTCTAAAAATAGTCAAAACGTGTTCAGGACCTTCTAAAACATATAAATCCGTCGAAAACCGGAAGTCGAAAATTTTCATGAAACCAATACTTTCTTCTTGTAAAGATAGAAGAAAGTAAAAACATGTACGTGAAACATTAGAATAAATCATCTGTAAAATGCTACACAATTTTTTTTTTTTTTAAATTCAGTAACATGATTTAAAATTAACTTGTACAAAGACAAATACATGTATGTTTTTGGAATAACAAATGTGTAACTATTTATATCCATGCATTGCATGAAACAAGCTTGGTACTTTGTCTTCATCACTTACAAATCCCAGATATGTCTTATCTCGCTAATTGTATGGCCGACGCTTTTGGAGTAACATCCAATTAGTCACAGACGCAATGCATACCAATTGGCTACTTGTATATGCCTTAATTAACAGTTTCCCGATAGTTATCTGAACGGTGTTATTATAAACACCCCCACTCAGCGTAGCGGGATAGCGCTCATTATCTAACCCCCTTTTAAACGTTCGATCTTGAGCATTTTCGTCCGACAGCTGACGTTAGGGTTGCCGTAAACATATGAAATTGTTCACACAAGACGATCGCCAAATTTTCATTTAAGTACTTGTTGGCACGAAGAAAATTATTGTTTAAATAAGGTTCGGTTTGAGAAGAGTAGCATACAAAATCTGTGGCTGTTAAAATTTAATCATAGCCACATAGCTTAGCCAGCGATTAACTGTTTGCAATTTAATTACAATGTAACAAGTGTTGTAGTTAAAAAAAAAAAGGAGTATACCCTGTTATTATCAGGCCCTGATTACCGAATAGGCATGAGAAGCAGGTGCTTCCTTAGAGATTTTTGAAAGGGGCCAAAATTAAGAAAACAGGGGGCCCCAAATTTTATATTAAATTAATACCATTCCAAAATTCTAATTTCTTTTCAAGTTAGGAATCTTACATAATATATATTAAGAAGTGTTTCATAAAAATAGCTTTCATATCAAATTCATTTTTCATGTAATAGATCAAATGCAACCACCTGATCGTAGTTCTTCAGTTTGTTCGTTATTTTAGATGTATGTTTATTTTGTATACTGAATTCGGCTTGTATGAGCAACATAGAATATTGATAATTTACTGCGAAAATTGAGAAGTATTTCAAAATATTGATATTTTATGTTGTGCATACATTTTGAATTCAACCTTTTTATCTGACTTACATTTTTATGCTCATACCATACAAAATCCTTTTTGCATATTTTTCTCGATTTTATCCAATTTTTGTATAAAGGAACATAAAAAAAAAGTCGTTTAATGAAATATATGTGAATTCAATTAAGCCACTCTTTGAAATGTTCGTCAGTATCTGGGCTGGGCATGTTGAAGTTAGAAAACTCTTCTCGAATAATGGAGGTCCTGAAATGACAATGTGCTTCCCATAGCTTTAGAGGTTAATCAGGCCCTGGACATTATGAACGTTCATAGATAGAATATACGCTAATGCTTTTTTTTTTTTTTTTTTTTTTTTTTTTTTTTTCCCCAGAAACAGAAGGTATACGGAGCTTTTTCAAAAAATCCAGAAGGTACATGGCGTATGCCCTTTACTACATCCCTGAGTGTAACCTCCGAATAACGGTTACCCGTGTTGTCTTTTAGGGGCACCTAAAACTTAACATAAAAGGTAATTTTGTGCAGTATGAGGAATAGAAAAATAGTATAAAATTTATAATTATAATAGGTGGAATATGCTTGCTTAAAAAGCAACACAACATTTTGCTTACTTGCTTACACGATAAATTATCCTTACGTGTAAAATACTCATTTATACAAAAGAACTAAAAAATAAATAAATAAATAAATAAAAATCGCCAATTTAAAGATAACTATCAAAATATGGGTACGACTTTAATAAATACAAGGCATTTCTCTCCTTGCTAACAACGATACTCCTCTTCCCCACGTGTTTTTATGTTAGTGATGTTAGTCACGTGACTTACAATAGCGTTGTATACGAGGGGGATAGAAAAATTTCCCCAAAACGGAGGGGTTCCCGGTTCTTCGACACAAACAACGCCATCGTTTAATCGCAGATGACGCCCTAAAAGTAGCAGATGGGCAAAGCAGCGAAGAAATGGGCAAAGAGGAGTCCCCTGAAAAACATTTCTTTTCTTCATACTCAGTTGAGGTGCAAAATAAAGCATCCCAAATATGCTTCATTTCTAGGGCGATCCATTTGTCACTGGTATATTATAATATCACGGGTTAGTTAAAATAAAGAAAAAATGCATTTCTATTTTTTAAGTAATAATATTTTAAAAGTTGTCAGTCTCAGTCTGGACTTACAAAATTCATTATAAGAATAATATAGAACGATGTCATCGAAAATTTGAGAGGCGTCCCCTGAAAAATGTATTTTTTTTATGTAAATTTATTCTGCTTATTATTTATTTATTATTTTTTTTTTTATTCTTCTTTATACAAAATTTTATGCATTTATGTTTTATAGGGACTGAGAAAGAAAATTAAATGTGATATGTTGCTAAATTGCACAGCAGGGTGAAAAGTAAGACTCCTGAGGCCCCTTAATATACATATCGGTTACATAGAAATTTCATTATTATTATTATTTTATTATTATTATTTGAACTTTTGATATAGTCTAATATTCGTCTCTCAATTCTGTATTTAAAAATTTTTCGGTATTTCCGAAGTTCGAAATAACCCTCTCATAGATTCAATATCTGCCCTATTATATTTTCCCCCAACCTGCGCCAGAACTCATGCTTAAATCGGACGCTGTTCTCACAAATTTTATTTATTACTCAGTGCTGAATTCAGGGGGTGGTCTGGAGGGACATTGCCCCCCGGAGCAATGAAATGTCCCCCTCTCCGGAGCCACAGAAGTTCCTTCCGGAAAAATGTGTCTAGATCCAACACTGTTATTGCTATTTACGAAATTTTAACCTTTTGTATCCCAAACCGCCCGAAATATTTTGAGATATTTTAATTCGTATACCTTAATTCCCACCAGAAAATCAAAACAGCAATATGTGCTTTAATTAATAATATAACTTTCCGTATTTAAATAAAACGAAATTAGCTATTGATTTTTTCTGGTGTAAAATCAGATTTTCTGAACTACATAATTTCTAGAACGTGTTCCATTGTGTTTAAAGGGTTAAGAGTCTTATTGAATTAAAATAAAATATTCAAGAATCTAGAACAGTAAATGATAACAAGGAATAAAAATGCTGAATCCATGAAGTGGAAAATTAAATAGCATCAAATATATCTGCAAGCAAAGTCTAAAGAAAATGAAACTATGAACTGCCAACGAAAGCAACTACATGTTAGATAAATTAAATAAAGGATTTATTTTCTTTTTTCTCTCACTTACTGCTGAACAAGCGAGAAATTTTTATTTAAAGTAAGGCAAGCGTTAAATTAAGCAAATTTGCATCTGAGCAATTTCATTATAAAGTTTACTTAGTCTAATTTAGTTCTATTCAAGGATGTTTTAGTATCGTTTTTAACTTCATCTTATAGAGTTTGATCAGCAAATTAAAATTAGTAGCCGTTGGCAGTTTTGAATTATATTGTAACCATTCAATAAGTATTTGTTTTATGGGATTAACATTGTAACCATCAAGTTTGTACAAGTAATTACCAGGAAGCTATTATAAGAGAATCTCTAGAAAAAAATTTTAATAAAAAGATATGGGTTTCGATTCACAGTCGCTAGTCGCCACGTAGCGACTAAATTTTTTGACTTGGCGACTAATTTTAAGCTTCTAAGTCACCATCTTTTGGCAAATTTTGATTTTTTTTTTTCCTTGCTATCATTTGACAAAAATCGCGTTTCTTCGATATCCTCTGACGAGCATCCCACTTTTTTTTCGCGCCCTCTGGCGAAGATCGCGTTTTTTGGCGATTCTTTAACGAAAGTCGCAGCATTTTTTGCGATTTTTTCATAAAACTAGCTTTTCTTCTTCAGCGATCTTTTGGCGAAATTCACGTTGTTTCTCCGTTGTTTTTTAATTTTTCTTAGAAATTAAGTTCTGGTGGCGACTGGAATATTTGGTTTTAGGAGCATCTGGCTCCTTAAAAAATTTGTTAGTGAGCACATACATAAAGAGATATTTATAACGAAGCATTATCACATGATTTTGAATAGAACTGCAGCGTAATAGATGAATGATTGTTTTGTTAGAAATATGAATATATTTTTCTGTTACTTAATCTTACGTACCACAATAAAGTTAAAATGTCCTCTGCTAGACGAATAAACGCAAAGAAGAATAACAACATTTAACTTATCACTGAAGATAACCCTGTGAATTTTGCTGAAAACATTTGGATTTTTATGGACATTTATGGTATTTTAATGTATTTTAAATAATTTTATTTTATATGTCTGAGCTGCAAGCAATTTTAGTGCTTTTTATTTGTTTTGTTTATATGAATTTTAATTAGTTACTCAAGATGAACTTAGCACAAGAACTTTAATTTCCTTTACTGTAATCATTGTTTTGACTGACCAATAAAATTTCCATTTCTTCACTGCTAATATTTTTTCTCTTTTACAGTAACTCTGCAATATTTTTCACCCATAAAAAATAAATTTATAGTTTAGGAATAACTTGGGAGTTTCTGCTTTAACATTAAAATAGGACACTAACAAGTTCAAAATTGTTTAGAAATTTTCCTTTTCTGCCCGTGCTCCAACTTTCGTAGATATATTCGGATTGTGTTAAAGTGTGTAACACTTTTAGTTCATTACAGGGTCATAAAAAAGAATTCCGTTATTATGGCCTGTGGAGACGAAAGGGCAGATATTGTTCTATGTCTTTTAATAATGTTACAATTACAATTATTCAAACATTATGAAATTGATATGAGTTATGTATGAATTAAAACAGGTATAATTCATACCAAGCGCACACACATAAAAAAAAAAATCACTTTTCTTACCTAATATGGGAAGCAAATGCTGAAAATAGATTTTTAATAAATTATTCGTTTTTATGCTTATGTATACATATCTTATTTCGCCTTAAAAAATCTTGTTTCTTTGTTTTTTTTGTTTTTTTTTAAGGACAATTTTTTTTATGTGTTAATGTTGGAAAGCATTTAATAATCTATTCTTGATGCATGATGCATGAATTAAATTCTTGTTAAAAAATGGGGCTGTTATACTGAAGAGTGTATTGAAATATTTTACACAGAAATGTAATTTTTTCATATTTTTTATTTCAAAATAACAAAAGAAAAACTTAACTTCTATTTCCTTCCGTGCGATTACCTCCCTGAACGACAATTTTTTCATGGAACGAAATTTATTCCTATACGCACAATTATAATTTTACCTCCATTCAGAGACCATCGTAATTAAAATCCTTCCAATGAGTGACCACTTTCTTTGAGGAAATAAACAAAGCAAATTCCGTTTTTTTTTTTTCCTGGTCGTTTGAAAATGGTTTTATACGGAAAATAATTCCTGAAAGAACATTTTTCATCAAACTTCTATAAAGTTAATTTAGTTTTTTTTATTATTATTATTACTCTGGTAACGTTTAAGTATTTAAACCCCTTTGAAAATTTTTAGGCAATGAATTTAATTCTGATGACAAATTAAGAATTACGGTCAATAACGTTTCCTGCCTTTTTCTGTCAGGAAACTTTGAAAGACATAGATAAAGTAATGAAATCGTCATTATTTGTTTCCAGCCAAAGAAAAAAAAAATTGCATTTATTTATTGAAATTCGAAAGGATATGGAAATAAAAGTTATAAAAAGATAAAACCATAAAATCAAAACAAAAGTCAATATATTCATTTTTTAAACTCAGCAGTATTTGACTTCTGCAATAAACTTTTATCTTGATCTTTTTTTTTCCTAATGTGAAAAATGTATTTTAGTAACATTAATTGTTACCTTTTTCCAACAATTAAAATCTAGATTTAAATATGATCTCTATTAAAAAACCATCTCTCGGTTTGGTTTGGTTTATTTTTGTCGTCCGATTGTCTACACTAGGGATATAGGACCAGGGGGTTGCCCTTCGTGGGGGTCTTTCTAAGGGATCCTAACCCGTATTTACGCAAGGTTCGAAGAAAACCATGAAAACTCGGAACGGTTAGGCCGACGGCCGCGATTGGGTTCGAACCCAGCACCTGCCGTCTACCAGTTGAGAGGTCCGAACCTCTCGGCCACTGGTGGGACGACCATCTCTCGGAGCGACGAATTTTTATTGGAATAGAACGTGGTCGCTTTATGAAGATTTTACTGTAATCTAAAGAGAAGTGGTGGGGTACAAGTGGTACAGAAGTGGTGGAGTACAAATAAATTTAAAAAAAAAAAAAAAATGTATCACTTTTTTTTACAAAAGGGATGCATAAAATATTCAAAGCTATATAAATAAAAACTAAATAAAATGTTAACAAATTCAAAGATTTTTTTTAAAATTGCAACCATATTAGAGACACCTGAAGTTGCTCTAAACTGATGATAACCAGGCTCATTATAAAATGTCCTTTCATCAGTAGAAATTGCTAAAGTGGAAATATTTGACATTAAATACAGTCAATAAAAATTCATAATTTCAAAAGTATTAAATAAGAAATTATTATTTTGCCGTGTGATAATATGTGTAAGAATATGACTAGAATATATTATGTAACATTTCGGGGAGAAAAACATTGAAATTATGAGCAATATATAACACATTTCTTTTCACCACCTACCTTACACGCATAACACTCAACAAGCTGTGGGCTCCATGTTTGCAATCTAAAATAACTTTTGAAATTTTCAGGCAAAGTGAAGTATCAAGGCAAATAGCAGACTTGTTTATAGAGCTCTTGAGACTTGAATTTTGGGGCAAACTCATACCTACACGTCACACCGAGCGTGGTTTTGTGTGAAAGAAGCGACTACGGTGGAAAAGAAAGTATTTATTCGCGAGAAAACAGCTCTTCAAAAAGTATAAAATTCAATATCAGTTTCACATTGAACAGAAAAGAAATTTGTGAATTTCATACATAGGGCACTGGGAATAGAAAAATCATCGGGAGGAATGGTTCATTCTCCCTTCTTGAAGTTTGATTGTTAATTAAATAAATTTTCTTTATTCCTGGATTTTAAGATAAAAGTAGAAAAATTTATTATTTATAAGTGATTTAAAATAATGAAACACGAAAATACTCAAGAGCAATATATAATAGCATATAGCGGAAAATAATTTGTTATATTTGCATAGGTTGTTAATCAATAATCATGTACCAAAATGCCAACACTGAAATGAAAACAACCAAATGAACTGCAGAATTTTTTTTGTTGTTATTGTTATTTTTTAAATTTGTATGCATAAATTAAAACATTTGAAGCTGTAATATAGGAAAAACAACATTATATTCGCATTGCGATGTTAATTCGGCGTGTAAACGGTTAAAGAACAGCCTTTAAATTAACTTAAATGCTTCTAGAATTATTAAAATTACTTCTAAGACCTTTTTTATTAAATGAGTGGCTAACAGAAGAATAAATACATAAACTGATTTAACTCTAGAAATATTGTATAGCAATTTTAAATCGGTTTTAGTGGTCTTTCATAATATTTGTCTCAGGACTGAGGAGATTAATGGACTTTAAATGAATTGTACAATGATTAATATTCTCAAGGTTCACATTCATAATCGTAATTAAGTATCTTTATATAATGTAAATATATTTTTTTTTTCTTTAAGCATTTAAAACAAAATGCAGAAAAAACAACATTGCAAATTTGCCCTTTTTCATGACTGTGAGAGGGTAAGAATAAAACAATTTTGTTTATAGAGCTTTTGGGACTTAAATTTTCCTCATCATATGAGCAAAATACGCTCATCAAATAAGCTTTTTTTCTCTGTAAAGTAGGTGATTGAGGTAAAAATGAAAGTATTTATTCGCGAGGAAACACTCTCAAAAAGTATAACTTAGTTTAATTTTGAACAGAAAAAAGTTTTTTTGGTGTGTATATATATATATATATATATATATATATACTTTATATATATATACACTTTTTATAAATAAATTCAAGGTCTTTGAATAATTTTGACATGCATAGAGGCTTATTGACAGTCAAACTGCAGTTATCAGGGATGAAAGTGCGCTAAAGCCATTTTGTAGCAGCTTTGGAGCAACAAAAAACGAATTTTGGAGCAGTAAAACCTATTTTTGTAGCAGCAAAAATCAGATTTTGTAGCAGTAAATATCGGATTTTGTAGCAGCAAAAATGCAATTTTGTAGCAATAAAAGCTGTTTTCGGAGCAGATTGAAATATTCTAATGCGGATAAACTCTTAACAATTACAATAATTGCTATCTTGAAAAATATTTTTACATTTGAAAGAATAAATACTCAGATTAAATTTCTCCACACGTTTCAGACCTTTTGATGAAATTTGCAGTTTTTCGTGATCTTTTAACATAATTCACGCCTTTTTTTATAACCTTTTGACCCTGTTTTTTTTTTTTTTGTTTTTGTTTTTTAACTAGATTTGCGGGGTTTTTTACGATCTTTTGATGAAATTTGTACTTTTCTGAGATCTTTTGATGAAAACTACGGTTTTGCGATCTTTTTGATGCAATTTTCGTTTTTTTTTTTTTTTTTTTTTTTTTTTTTGCACAGGATCTTTTAAAGATATTAACGGATTATTTTCATGATCTTTTGACCGTATTTTGTTCTTTTTATGACGAAGTTAGATATCCTTTGACAAAATTTCATGTTTTTTTTGTGATTTTTTGACGAAATACGCTTGTTTTTCAGAATCCTTTAGAGAAATTTGCGTTTTTTTTTTTTCGCCACCTTTTACAGAAATGAACGTTTTTTTTACGATCTTTTGACTTTGTTTTATTCTCTTTTTTATGATATTAACGATTCTTTGGCAAAACTCATGTTTTTCTTGCGATCCTTTCATGAAATTCGAGTGTTTTTCGTGATTTTTCGATAAAATTTACGTATTCTTCGTGATCTACAGTTGAAATTTGCATTATCTATTGTCAAAATTTGCGTCTTTTTCGCGATCTCTTGTTGAAATTCGAGAGTTTTTCACGATCTATTGGTGAAATTAGAGTGTTTTATGCGATATATGGACGAAATTCAAGTACAATTCGTGATCTTTTGATAAAAATTTGCGGGTTTATTGCGATTATTTGACAAAATTCGCACGTTTTTTGTGATTTTTGGACAAAATATGCTTGTTTTTCGAAATCCTTTAAAGAAACTTGCATTTTTTTTTTTTTTTTGCGATCTTTTGGTTGTGTTTTGTTCATTCTTTTTTGATAATAACGATCCTTTAGCAAAACTCATATTTATTTCGCGATCCTTTGATGAAATTCGAGTGTTTTTCGATAAAATGTGCATGCTTTTTGCGATCTATAGACAAAATTTACATGATCTATTAATGAAATTAGAGTGTTTTTCACGATCTATTTGGTGAAATTCGAGTGACGAAATTAGCAATCCTTTGACAAAATTCGCGTATGTTTTTTGAGATGCTTCGACAAAATTCCTGTGTTTTCCGCGATTTTTTGACGAAATTCGAGCATTTTTCTCCGATTTTTTTGCCGAGATTTACGTTTTTTACAGTGTTGAATTCAAGTGGTGGCTTTGGGGAAATTGAGATTTTGGGTTTTCAATGATCAAAAAGTTCAATTCCCCTTACTCGGAACTCTATAATGTCCCCGCGGAGCTACAGAAGTCCCTCCCGGAGAAAAGTGTCTGAATTCAACACTGTTTTCCTTTGACTGCGTTTTGTTCATTTTTTGACAAAATAGCAATTTTTTTGACAAAATTCTATTTTTCTTTCTTTTCGTTCTTTCTTTCTTTTTTGTTTTTTTTTTTTGTTTTGTAAATGTTTGACACATATGTAGCGGATTTTCATAAACTCTTTCATTCTGCTTTCAGTTTTGCTGTCTATTGGCAGGATTCACCGAGGAGCGAAATAATTCACCACCGACAGGGGATAGACGCAGAACAGGAAGATACTTAATTTACAAAAAATATGTACAATACTTAAGACAAGGGCGATTCTGGGTAATTTTTTTTTTTTTTTTGGAAATTCACATCGCATTTTCGGAAATTGGTGGCGCAGGAAGGGGGGGGGGGTATCCGCGCTCTTCAGACGAAATTGGCATTTGCCCGCGATCTTCAGACGAAATCAGCGATTTATCTGCGATATTTTAGCAAAATCGGCGATTTATTTCGATTTTTTGTCGAAATCGGCAGTTTTCCCGTGACCTTTTGACGAAATCGACGTTCTCCAGTGTTTTTTTTTTTTTTTTTTTTTTTTTTTTTAAATAAAATCGCCGTTTTTTCGTCGATTTTTAGACAAAATTTGTATTTTTACGCGATTTTTTCTCGAAAACGGCGTTTTATCCCCGAGATCTTTTGACAAAATCAGCGTTTTTCCCGTGATCTTTTGCTGAAATCCGCGTTTTTTTTTTTTTTTTTTTTTCAATGATCTTTTGGCAAAATATTTTAGAGCGATCTTTTATCGAAAACGGCGTTTTTTTCAACGATATTTTAACAAAATCGGCTTTATATCTGCAATCTTTAGAAGAAATCGACGTTTTCCCGCAGTTTTCAGACGAAATCAGCGTTTTTTCTGCGATATTTGGTGAAATTGCCGTTTTTTGCGATCCGCAGAGGAAATTCGCGTTTTTCAGTGATCTTTTGACAAAGTTCGTTGATAAAAACACTGACGAAATCGTCGTTTTTCCGCAAAATATTGACGAAATGTGTGCTTTTTCGGCAATTCTTTCACGAAATTTGCATTTCTCCGCGATTGTTTTTTCCGCGTGCAAAACCGTACAAGTTGGCAGCTATGTGGAACTGATAGCCCAATTTCAAATTTCCGGAAAAGGATGCGTTAAATTTTTGGAAGTTTCGGACGAGAATTACCCCTGACATAAGAAGCGAACTCTCATTAATTGGGAATAAACCAGTGGCGTAGCAATTTAAAAATTATGGGGGGGGCTCAAATAATTTCTAACTTAATACGCGCAAAATAACTACAAAACTGAGAAAATCTATAAAGGATAAAACGTCTCAATTAGTAATTATGTAGAATAATAAATATATTTATTCACAATTAAAAATATGTGTATGCACATTACTTAAAAGCAAACATTAAAGAATAGGCTAAATTTCACAATTTTGTTAAATATGATACTAGAATACGAAAGAAATTTTTCATAAATAGAACCGAATTTTATAAAAGAAACACCGCGGCGTTTACTAGTTTGAAAGTTTGTTTTATTTTTTTCTAAATGTGACGTTTGCTTCTGCTTTTACTCGATCTTTTGACGAAATCGGTCGTTTTTTGCAATATTCGAAGAAATTAGTCGTTTTTTCTCGATCTTTTCGCGAAATTTGCCGTTTTTTCACGCTTTCTTGACAAAATTGATTTTTTTTTTTCTCATTTTATTACACAAATTAGCCGTTTTCTCGTAATCTTCTAAAAAAATGGCTGTTTTTTCGCGCTTATAAGACGAAATTAGTCGCTTTTTCGTGATTTTTTGATGAAATTTATTGTTTTTTCACGATACAGATTGTTTTTTCACGATTTTTTTTTTTTTTACAAAACTTGTGTTTTTACTACGCGATACTTTAGAGAAATTTGTTTTTTTCGTTAATTTTTGAGCAATTTACGTTTTTCAGCGCTTTTTTTCGAAATTCGCGAACTTTTTATATATCTGAATTTTCCACTAAAAGTAACGATATTATAAACCTGGAAGATCGATCGAAAAACCCGGAATTCAAGGGAATACCCGGACCACAATCACCCCTGAATAAGTTATTTATTGAGTTAAATGCGATTCCAGCCACGTGATGACAAATTTTTCATCTTTCCTGGAATAGTTTGAATACAACTGACGTCTAAAAATTACATTAAAATACTATTTAAAATTTGATTTAAATATTTTAAATAAAGTTATAGATAATTCAAATTATAAGACATCTCTTACTCTACATTATTCAGAAAACTTTAATTGAAGTCAGATCAATGCAACGCTGTCCACAAAAGAAGCATTAGTTAAAGGTTATTGAGGGGGGAGGGGTGTCAGTTTTGACGAGTACAGTGATTATGACAAATGCGGCGTTTCTTCGATAAAATACAGTGCTTAGAAAAATAAATATATATATACTTACAAATTTTGTCGTCATAATACAAGGTAAGTGCGGTTCGAAGCCATTGTGTTCAAAATGGATTCAGCATTTAGTTTTATTTCTTGATGAATGTTCATCAGTGCAAGTCCAGAAAGCCGAGAATTTGACATACTGTTCCTAAGGTAAGTTTTTAACTGTCTCAATGTGGAAAATGTTCTTTCTGGAGTGGCTGTTGATACTGGAAGCATTGATAATACTTTTAACAATTTTTTGATGTTGGGATAAACATTCGCATTACATTTTGATAATGACTCTATCGCAGTGCTTGGCCTTTCTTCTTTGTCTAACGACAACCATTTTTCGAACCACATTTCAATTTCAACTTGTAAAATATTCAGAAAACTTTTTATATCAGAAGAATAAAATTCAGCACATTGCATGATATTTTCTACGGAAGATTTTTCTATGTATTTTGGCAGTATTGCGTATAAGCTAGTAACTATATTCTTATGATTTTCAAAACGCTTCAGTTTTTTCATCTTTAACTGCAGAACTTGATTCTTCACGTTTTTCTTCTATGACTTCAGAATCTTCCGTTCTTTTTGGAACTTTAGAAGAGAAAAACTCAATGTTTTTTTCGGTCTTTTACGAGAATTCATAGTGCAATTTTATTTTTGTAATGTATCGTATATAACGTTCACATATACTGCTGCCTAGGGCGATAAAATTCAACTAAACCTTAACAAATCATAACACGAAAGGGAAATGCAAAATCAAAATGATTTTGAAACAATCTTCTCGGAAGAAATTCTGTTCTATTCACAAAATATCAGGGGAATGACGCAATCCACTGCTAGCAATAAGTTTTAATTCGACCAATGACGTGCCACTAAAATCTCCCCCTCTTGCTGGACACGTGTTCTTCGAGCGCGGCATTATTGTTAACGGAGACGGTATTTCTTTTTTTTTTCCTTTTTTAAATAGAGAGATGCAAAAGTATTGGAAATTCTCTTGAAAGCTTGATTTTGTATGGCAAGCTACACGCCGGGTCGCATATTTCTCTGGTGTCTGGCCTTACTGCTGTCATCAGTTAGCCTTAAAAAAGGATTGCAAATCCCAAAGGAAATTTACTACATTTCTCCGGGAGTTTGAAGCACTGCCGTTCCCAGAGGAGTATAAATAAAAAAAAAAGCTTTAACTATTTTTTTTCCTATTACAAATGTTGCTTCTAACAGTTCTATTATTCTACTATAATATGCTTTTAGCCCCCCCCCCCCCTTTCCTCCTTCTTTAACATACTCAAACTTACTGAAATTGATCTCAATTGAATATTGCAGATTAGCTTGTTCAAACTTCCTAGAATGTTTCAAATTTATTATTTTTGTGAATTTTAACAAATTAACAATACAAATTAAAACTTATTAGAAATTTCATATTATAGATGAGCTTAAGCATATTTATTATTTTACATAAGTTTAAGCAACAGAATTTGAAATATTTAAAATTTTCATTATCACGAAATAATTTGAATGCGTTTATTAAATGAATTTTTTTTTGCCTAATTAAGCTTCTCATAAAATCCAATGGGGGGGGGGGGCTTGAGCCCCCTGAGCCCCCCCCTTTCCTACGCCCCTGGAATAAACATATTGAAGCAGCTCCCCATTCGTCTCCCCAACGCGCGCGTATGACGTCCCTCTCCGAACTCTGCGATCGGCTGCAATAAAAATGAACCTACGATGACTCGAGGGAAAAACAACTTCCAGTTGTTTGCGGAACCACGATAAAACTCCACAAAACATAGTGTGCTTTTCGTACTAAATGCGCATGTTTTTCGCAATTTTTCGGCGAAATTTGAGCGTTTTTCGAGATTTTTTGCAATGTTTCTTTGTTTTTTGACGAAATTAACAGCCTAAAAAAAGTTATTTGTTGTTGTTTCCTGGATCGACGAAATCGCGCTAAATTTCGTTTTGGCACTAAGTGCCTTTTGGCGCAGGTTTGGCGCAAAATTGAAAAAAATAGCTGTTTTGTAGCAGTTTGGCGCAGTAAAGCGGTTTCGGCGCAGTCTGGCGCAATTGGCGCAGGTCTTACATCCCTGAGTTATTAATAACTGTAATTACATTTCATGCCAAAGGTGATACGTCCACCATAATAACAGTAATCACGACATAATTTTGACGCAAAAAATGTCGCAAGTCGCTTGAATGTAATTTGGAAATGCATTTCTTGTTGACTATGTTAAGCATTCCTGGTAATCACGTTGCCATCTTTTTCCATACTCATAGGGATATTTCGTTATGTTAACCCACTTTTATAAAATATCAGAAACTGTGTGTATGCAGCAGAATCCTTCAAATCCACACAGTTTTTGACCAAAGCTTGTGCGGATTTTAGAATTTTGCAGATTTCTGGTCATTACTTTGTTTACATATTTTAAACAATAATTTGAATGTAATTTATAATCGCTTCAGACCTGAGCATAAAATAACTCTACAAATATATATTTATTGCTTTTGCATAATCGTAATGACACCATAGATGACAGAAAGAGTCATTTTTATGAAATCAGTACTTTAGGGGACTGGTAATGTAGGTTTATAAAATATGGATATAAAAGTACTAATCCCCTTAAAAGACCAGTTTAACTATTAGTAATATAAATTTATGCAATAACAAAATTAAGGTCGTTAAACAAGTAAATGATCAGCAGATCCTCATTTTTTTTATTGTAAAGCTTTTAAGTTCAATAATCATGAGTATCTCTTATTTTCTTGTCTTGAAGATATTTTCGAAACTCGGATGAAAATTATACTTATTTTATGAGGTAATATTCATTAGTGCTAACATTAATTTGTTTTGTTTAAAAAAAAAACATTTAGCCGTATAGAAGTAAAGTAAAAATTGTAAAAAATTCGAACAGTTTAGTTTTTATGAGGAAAAGAATGGAGGTACACATTTGTGTACCTCAGGTCTGATGAGGATAATTCATCGAAATTATAATAAATGCTAAACTATGTAAAATATTAAAATAATTAAATAAAGTAATAAAAAATTAGACAGTTTTTAAAATAATTAAACCATTAAAAAGAAAGGTCATATCAGTAATCAATAATGTATTAGTTAAATATTCATTATAAAGATCAAATGTATTTTTCCTAAATTATTCAATGAAACTTGTCTCAGAAAGGTGCACTACTAATTCACAAAAAATCATAAAATAAGGAAGTTATATTTCCCATTTGGCCAGATTTAATAATCAAAAGCGCTTGATTAATGCATAAATGCATTTGGCAAAAAGATTGTTATTACCAGTGATATCAGAAATATCTTGATTTTTTTTTTTCCAGAAATAAATTAATTCTTCCTTCGTAAAAAAGCATGAATTCAGTAATATTAACAAAAATTAATTAAAGATTAAAATATATATAGAATTGATATAAAAATATAAAAGAATCAAATTTTGTCCCTACATTTGAACAGAATATTTCATTGTTTACATTTGCAAATTATGTGCGGATTTTACAGAGTTAAAGATTTGAGGTAGTCTAATGCATATATTTTCTTTATTAAGTTTGAAATTTTTAATGTTACATAGAGTTATAATAGAAAAATTTTGATCTAAAAACAACGTCAGCACATAAATGATAAGAACTTATATACAGGACATTCCAAAAAAAGATTGAAAACTGCTTTAATTTTTCTATCTGTCGAAAATACGTAAAGCAATGTAAATTACAAAATTGATCGAAATAAGGTTGTCAGTTAAAATTACGTTGATTAAACTGCCCTGCCATCAATTTTCAGATATTACACTTTTCAAATTTTTATACTGTCTGTATCTAATAAGTTATATTTAAATATATATATATGCTCTGACAAATACAACATTGAAAATCTCATTCTTCAATGACCATAATTCATGGACTTAAAAACAAATTGGAGTTTATGAAATTTTGGAGCTTATTAGCAGTATAAAACAGTCTGCTCACTTTTGGTGCTGGAAAGCTTCGAAATTTCACAAAATCCAAAGTATCAAAAACTGAATAAGTGTTGGGGGTTTAAAAATAAAAACTTTCTGTTGATAAAAGAGCACGAAGAAAATGTTTCTAAATATTTACAGAATCTGAGAAGCCATATAAAAATCTGAAAAATGGTCATATTTAAAAAAATAATGTTAACTTAATCAACACAATCTCAATTTAATTCCTACTTTATTCTGAACTTTTTTGCGAAAAAAACCATAGTGCGTTTTAATCTTTTTCTGACCAGCTGTATTCTTTAGATATAGCCAACATAACCAAACAATTAACAAGTTGATTTCATAACAAAAGATTTATCGATTTATGCCTTGTTTATTGTATATCACATCTGATGTCATCAACAACCGATTTTATAATCGATTTAATTTTCCCGTACGTGAACCCCAAGCGGAAAATCTTACATTTTTTCACATTAGAAAGACAGATGCTTAAAAATTCACAGTTACAAAAGAAATGTTTATCAAAACTGCATGAATGAAGATTAAAAGTGCAGTTCTTTATATTAATAATAAGGTTGTCAAAGAACAACGAGGAAAACGACATTTCTTACTTTTTTTTTCTGCCCCAGCTGATTATATTTCCGGAAGATAAGCTTTTAATTACAATGAGCATTAATCAGTCATGAAAACAGTGATTGCTATCTTTGCAACAATAAAAACTACAAGGCCAAACAGAAATGACATTATTATGACAATTTATCTATGCGTACATATAGCTATTTTCCTTTTCCTTGAGCTTGTCCGGTCCACGTTGTTTTATTTAGATGGCTGACATGGGTCTAACAAATAAGGATAGTCTCGGTAGGACACGGTGTGGTCATATGTACACTGTACAGTGTCACCAACTTCTGTGGGCCTGTGGGTTACGAGCCCACTTAATAATTTTACCTCTCGACCCACCGAATACCCATTGTCTTACGTTAGTTCATTATTTATTTATTTAACCCCTTGGGGACGGGAGGCATATTTCAGATGTGTATATTGCTGGGACGATTACTGTTTCTAAACCAATAGGAGACCGTTATTATCACGATCAAGTACACGCCCACACAGTTTGATTGACAGGAACTCGTGGACAATTGATCGTGTGTGTTTATTATTTATTTGTACTCGGATTGTTTGAATTTGTACTCGGTAATTAAAAATTAAAGGTACGAAAGAATTTTTTTTTTTTTCAAAATGACTGAATTTTATTTACTTCAATTAGAAATTATACTTCCTCTGATCCTGAAATAAATAAATAAATAAATAAATAAAAATTAAAGTAAGAATTTTGCATATACGGATATTTTCGCAGAATACTTTTTTTCCCATTTGTTTAATATATATATAAATCATTTTGGAACGATATTTAGAATATTAAAAGGGTTTGAAATATTTTTTTTTAAATGTCTTATTTATTAATAAAAGACAGCCTCCAATAATTAAAAAAAAAAAAAAAAAAAAAAAAATCACCAACGGACTCTCGGCCCGCGATGGACTCGAACCCATATCCTCCGGTTTCAAGCTCGACGCTCTAACCATTCAGCTAGTCAGCTCACTTTCATCCGCAACAGATTATCGTTATAATTAGCACCGTCAATTGTCCACGAGTTCCTGTCAATCAAACTGTGTGGGCGTGTACTTGACCGTGATAATGACGCTCTCCTATTGGTTTAGAAACAGTAATCGTCCCAGCAATATACACATCTGAAATATGCGGACGGGAGCCTTTTACGAAATTTTTAATGTTTTGTCACTGGTTTTTAAAAACAAAAATTTGTTCCTTATTAAATCGTGAAAAAGCTCCAATCAAATAGGATACATTTCACAGTAAAATTTTACCGGTGTTGACAAACAAGGATTCTTAGGCCTTTTTGCGGCACGTATACGTCTCGCTCGCCCCCAAGAGGCTAATCACTGAGATAAAATTTGCTTTAGATGAAGTTTTCAAAATAATTTTGCGTGAAAAATAGCAAGGACATCAAATAGGCTTAAGGAACATTGGAAGCAGTTTTATCGGATGTAAAAAAATATAATTTCTCTCCAAAGCGAATTTCCTGCATATTTTGCGATCAGCTTTAATGACTTCATGAAGATGAATCATAGATGAATGTGAGTAAAACGACATTTAATTTTTCTTGATAGTTTGTCTTTTGTATTTTTAACAGTTAACAATTTTTACGTAATTTGTAATAAATTTTAATGTATTTGTGATTGAGAATTTTTAAAGCATAATTTAAGGATGTTCTTAAATAAAAAGAGGCAACTTTGTGACATAAGTTTTAATCGGAAATGCATGAAATTAGCGGATGTTGTTGTTCAGAAACTATCTAATCGCACTCATTTCCCCTTTTTTTTTTCTTTTTTCAAACGCCATAGATTTTTTAGAACCAGCCGTCAAAAATGGCATTTTGAATTGCATTTCTCGACGAAATCAAAAAAACTAGTCGACGCAAGCGAAAAAAAATTCGTGATCATGTGATTGAAAATACTTATAACTAAATAAGTAATTTATTGATCAAAAAATGGAAAACTAAGTTAGATTCCAAATAGCTTCCATGGTCAGGTTTTGCAATTTTACATATTTCCGTTTAAAATTGAATTTGTAAATGCGTCAAAACGTTTTGCGCTTGTTGAGCAAAGCAGTTGAGAGCACCCTTAATAAATTATAATAATTCAATATTTTACTTCCATAAACCATGGATTATTTCTCACGCTTGTCCAGTCCATTATTTGAAAAACAGAGGTTTTTTTTTTCCTTCCCCTTGAAAAAAAATTGCGGTAGATTTCTGCAAGAATTGCAAGAAAAACGCATTTTTAAGTATGTTTTTAACAAATTTATGATTAAGAGTTTTCTTATACATACGCACAGGGAAAAAATTGAATGCCTTATTTTACTCAATTTTTTTTTTAGCCCACCCAATATTTTTTTTTTTACGTTGGCGCTACTGGTCAAGTAGATCTGATAAACTGTACTTATAACTCGGATGATATGAGAAATACATGTTTATATTTCATTTGATTAAATGTGTAGTATGATACTTTTTTACGATGAGAAATTAATAAATAGACGAGATAAATAAAGTACATACACGTCCTCTATTACACTGTAAAAGAAAAGCTGTAAAGTTACTAAAATATTTTTAGAAAATAGGAATTTCTATAACTTTTTATGTAATGGTAGCAACAAAAATTCACAACAGATACACGTTCAAAAAAAAAAAAAAAAAAAAAAAAAAAAAAATTGTAAGGTTACTAGGAATTTGTTTAGGAAACTGGGATGCCTAGAATTTTTTATGAAACTTCAACCCGTGTTGCAGATAAAATTTTAGTAAGATTTCTTAATTTTAGTAGATTCTTTTGTAAAGTTACAGATTTCTCTAACTTTACAAAAACTAGCTTCGCAGATTTTTTTAAAATTAATTAATTATTATTATTATTATTATTTTTTTTTTTTTTTGGTACAGTATATAGATTTCCATAACGTTACATTTTATCAGGCTCCTCACCCAGATGGTAACTTAGAGCGACAATAGTATCTATGGCGAACATCCGAATAGGCTCGGCTTAAGAATTTATTTTCAACGTTTGAGAAAAAAGAAAAAGAAAGAAAGAAATAAAAACACACAAATTAGGCATATTATTATTCGCCTATAATGTTTATTTTTATAACATATTTACATTTTGAGACCGGTGGCGTTGTCGTAACAAAATAGAGAATGTATGCTCAAGGCAAGGAAATTTTGCGTACGGCAAGTATATTCTACAGCAGATGTGTCAAACTCGTTGACCATCGCGGGCCAAATTTAGCATTGTATACAGAGTCGCGGGCCACATTAAAAAAATATTAATGAATTTTATTTTATTTTTCACACCGAATGAAACTAAACATACAAATTAAAATACAATCTTATAAAATAAATAAATATACAGGGGTTGGACAAAAATATGGAAACACCTTTTGAAATGCATGTTTGAAAAGAAAGTTTGATTATAATGAACTATGTTGATGGCACTGGAGTTTTCGCCTACGGACGCCACCTATACAACTTCGTAAAATCGCTAACGTGGACAAATTGTTGGCGCGCGTATGGTGGGTGCTTCCATAACCAAGGTAGCCGAGGTTTTAGTGTTTCAAGAGGTACTGTGTCGAAGATTTATTCCGCATATTTGAAATGCGGAAAAAACATCATCTGCTAAATAACAGCGCTGACGAAAGTGTGTGCTGAGATCGTGACAGGCGATCATTAAGGAGGATTATCGCGAAAAATAAGCAGGCCACAGCTGCAAAAGTTACTGCTGAAATGAATGTCGTGTTACCAAATCCTGTGAGTACCAAAACAATTAGAAGAGAGCTTCATAAATAGGGAATTGCTGGCCGTGTTGCAATTGAAAAGCCATCCATCAGTAATGCTAATGCCTGTAACAGGAAAGAGTGGTGTTTAAGTCATAAAGCCTGGACTATAGAGCAGTAGAAGAGCGTAATATGGTCTGATGAGTCTTCTTTCACATTGTTCCCCACTTCTGGCCGAGTTTACGTCTGGAGAACGCCATCTCAAGCCTATAATACAGACTGCTTGTTGCCAAGAGTGAAACATGGCGGGGGTTCGGTGATAGTTTGGGCAGCTATATCGTGGTTCTCTTTTGGCCCCATGATAACTCTGTAAGGGCGTTTTACTGCTCAGACTTATGTGAACATTTTGGCCGATCAAGTCCATCCAATGGTACAAGCTTTGTTCCCCAATGATGATGGTATCTTCCAAGACGACAACGTCCACGTTCACACAGCTCACATTGTCCAGGACTGGTTTTCTGAGCACGAGGATGAATTTTCGCATCTCCCCAGGCCACCAAAGTCATCAGACTTGAATATTATCGAACCTTTGTCGTCTACATTGAAGCAGAAAAGTGCGTTCTCGCTATCCACCGCCAACATAGTTATCTGAACTTGCCACCGTTTTGCAGGAATAATGGTACAATATTCCCTTGGCAAACATACAGAAACTGAATTTATCCATTCCGAGAAGACTGCGAGCTGTTTTGAATAACAACGGGTACCGTACACAATACTAGGCAAGGAAACGTGTTTTTTTAAGGTGTTTCCATATTTTTGTCCAACCCCTGTATAAATAATAAAGTGAAAAACTGAAAAAAATTAAATAAGTCGCCGTAAAAATTTAAACACAATACTTAATAAGTAGAATCACAATAGTACAAAACTGCAATAATAAGTTTACTATATTTATCTTTACTTATGTCTTTTCATTTTGTGATTGCTTCATTTTATAAAAGCCAATCGTTGTAGGAGCACAATTATTTGTATTGTAAATGTATTTTTTAAAAGTCAAACATTATTCGGTCAAGCTTTTCAGAATCAAGTAAACAAATATAAATTATGCTGATTATGCTAACAATATGAAGTGTATATTACTATTCTGTGTTAATTGTACAGATTATTTTTTATGTCAAGTTGGCAACATTGCAGCTACGACTAGCGAAAGTGTGTTTATACAAAGTGTATTTTCTGCATCAGTCATAAACTAAATCAAGCATAGGGAAAATGTCGAAATACTTGGCGGACCACAAACAAATTGTCGGCGGGCCAATTGTGGCCCGCGGGCCACGTGTTTGGCATGCCTGTTCTAGAGTGTTCAGAATACTTTTGACAAACAGATGATGCATGATGTTTCTTTAAAAAATCCAGGCGGTATACGGCGTATACCATCTTATACCCTCCACTACTTCTCTATTCGTCACGAAGCAGGCATAGTTAATTTATTATTGGCTAGTTTGTGATTTTCTTTATCTTTCATAAGTCGTTATATTGATTTTAAAAAAAATATTTTAAATACATGCATTATTATTATTTTTTTTTATTTTGGAGTACACCTTTACATTCTCACTCTCATATCAAGATTTTATCTGTGCTATTGGAATGTATAAAAACAACATAATGACATTAGTATGTGCCATACTTATACATATAAGATTAAACTTGATAAATGTAGCTAAATGTTATCTCAGTTTAATGAAAGAGATCTGATTAATAACAGCGAAATACGGAAAATTTGTGCATGCCATAGCAAGCCATATATGCATCGACTCCAAAAATTTCCTTTTCATTTTATGATGAGTAAAGAATGACACAAAGCCACAGAATGCACCAAAAAGAAAAATGGGAACAAAGAATATAAAAACATGAGTAACAAACTGTTCAATTTAAATAATAATACAATGGTGTCATTCAGAAAAAAAAAAAAAAAAAAAAAAAGGTTAGATAATTTTTTTTTTTTTTTTTTTTTTTTTTTTTTTTGGAAAAAGTTTTAAAAAATAGAAAAGTGAGTAAACTGAAAAGTATGATAAATACAAATGAATGCTATACAATCATGCGAAAGAGGGAAAATATCTCTTATAATCTTATCATAAATTTAATGTGGGGGAAAGATAAAAATGACAATGATGTTCATGGCTGCAAATATGATTCTTTCCATTTTTTTGATACGTTCGTAATAATATAAATACGTAGCAACTATAGTCGTTGTCTCACCCGTCCATCTGTTTGTCCGTCTGTCCACATATAACATCTCAAAAACCATCCAATCAAATGATTTTAAATTTAATATATATATTATAATCATTGTAGAATTTTGTCGAGATATTTCAAATTTTATAAAGATCGAATCAAAACTTAAAGAGATATTGATATTAATAACAGTTTTCTCCATTCCATTAAATCTTATCATAAGTAATTAATTCAATGATATCCCATGATAGATAATGGATCTAAGCTGTCATGGTGATTATGTCCTATTTAGCTTCAATCATCTCTTCAAAAATCATCTCAGCAAGTTTCATGATTTTACTTTATAAAGAGTCTGAAAATGTCTCGGAAAATTTCGAGCTGTTGAAGGTGGAAAAATATTTTTTGGAATACATCTTAGCTCAATATTCAGCAATAAATCAAATGTAAATTATCCTTTTTTTTTTTTTTTTTCTTTCTTTAAATCTAACATACCTAAATTACACAATAATACGAAAAACACTGATAAAAATAAATGAATAACTCTTATGTTTTATTTTCAGCATAAAATCAGTAGTCTATATATATATATATATATATATATATATATATATATATATATATATATATATATATATATATATATATATATATATATATATATAAAAGTTGCAATAATAATTTATTCGGCTTGTTCTTAGGGAAATGTTAGCATATTCTGTTAACAAAAATATATACTTTAAATGTCAAGTTCCTTTAGTTTACGACAACTTAACTCATTTTGAATGCAGTATAATTGGAGTTGATTTGCGCTTTTTTCTTCTTTTAATTTCTCAGATTAATCAATTAAGTTAATTTTAAACTCTTTTGATCTCAACAACCTTTGCGTATGTATAAAGAAAACTAATCTACTTCAAATAAAAAGTAACATATATTTTAGCATTTTAAATGCAATTTTTGATAGAAATGGAAAAAATTTATTTCTAAGATAATCAAACACTTAGTAGATGAGTATTACTTAATCATAAGTTTTAAACAAAATTAAATTCTGTTAAGAATAATTTTTCTCAAGTATGTTTGAACTTTTGGTTTAAAATGAAGTCTTTCTCCGGAAACTTAATTAGCTTAGTCTTAGTTTTAGCCAAGGAAAAGAAAAATCCTTCAAAGAGGCTTTTTTATGATTACTATTCTTTTTATAGGTAGTAAAGATATCCGATGGCGATCTTCGGTGATCGGGTCTGTTACCGTTCCAGTCGGTAAAATTTCGATTTCCTATTCCACACTACACCGCCTTTTCTGGAAGTAGTCATTGATATCAAGTAATTGAGACAGATAATTTTATTTTTTGTCATTTTCAAACAATTACAAAAAAAGCATTATCTTTTTTTTTTTTTTTTTTTTTTTTTTAAGCATGCCAGATTTATTGATAAGCGACAAGCTTTAAGATTCACTTTATTTTTAAAATATAATATTCATCATAATATGAAAGAAAATAATAAAAATGAATAAATAAAACTACATTGCACTTTCGGAATAATTGTACATAATTCAATTGCTTAAAAATGGTAGTAGTAATAATTTTTTAAAAAGAATTTTTCTTGGAAAAATATTATTTTTCCTTCAAAAAAAGTACATCAATGTAGAGTTCTGATAATTTAATAGCTCTCTTAAGCCGTTTTGAACCTCATAATAATTGGATGTCTTCCGTGTTAATTTTAGCTTTTTCCTTTATTATTATAAGGTTAGACCATTAAATTAATTTTATGTAATTTTAAATTTCTGACTATCAATCGTAACGCAGTGGCGCCAACTTTTGAATAATATAAGGTGGGCTCAAAAAGTTTTGAACAAGTACAAATACATTGTGCGAGATTAATTAATAATGGGTGAATGGAGATATCAAATTATTGGGTGGGCTCGCGCCCCATGGGCCCATATAAGTTGGCGCCACTGATCGTACGTATGCATTCACACAAAGACAACGGATATTGTATGAAATAAAAACACATATTTTAATACTTGAAATGTAATTTTATTAGATATGAAAAAGTTATTTAAGAACAATAGTCAAATAATTGGTTGCCAAATTAAATTGTTATATTAATATATGTAAGACGAAATAAATAATCTGAAAACATACTATTTTATTTAAATATGATTTTGTTTATAATTATTTTAAATATATTTAGAAGTTGACCATTAAAAGTAGAAATTATGAAAAATTTTAAAAAGATATTTTAAAAAGTTTTTTCAAGTAATTGGTTCGTCCGAATACTTTGATATTTGGCTAAACCGAATATTCAGCATGCCAAATAGTTGAATAGTCGGCCTAACCGAATATTCGGTAATATGTCCGAATTGACTGAATACCAAACTGATACCTAATATTCAATGCAACCCTAGCTTTGGATTTTTTTTTTTTTTTTTTTTTTTTTTTTACCCCACAGGTTTCTACCGGGGTTAATTCCAGCATTATTTTTTCCCCCGTCATCTAATCTAAATTCATCAGAAAGAAAAAAGAAAATTTTAGAGCGAGCGTCACTTTTATTTTTTATATTTTGAAAAAACACAAATTACTTTTTAACGAAAAGAAAAAGAAAAGAAAGAATGGAAAAGAAAAGAAGTAAAAGAAAAACTAAGCATGCTAGATACATTAAAACTTTAAAATTATTATCTTACTTAAAAATTACAAAATATTTCAACTACAACTTAATATGAAAGAAATTAGTAAAAATGTCTATTAATAAAATTTTATCTGATTTTCGGCATTATTTCAATTGCATAAAAAACGACTGCAGTAATGATTCAAAAAGCTATATTTTTCTCGGGAAAACGTTAACATTTTCCATTAACAAAAGTATGTTTTTTAATTGTCAAGTTCACTTAATTTAACGGCTCTCTTAAACTCATTTTCAATCTCATAATTGGATGTCTTCCGAGTTAATTTGCGCTCTTCTCCTCTTTTTAACTCTTCAAGCTAAAGTAATTGCACTAATTTTAAATACTTTTGATTTTAGCATTTTTTAAATATACCGAGCGGAAATTAAAGTAAATAAATTTAAATAAATAGATATTTTAACATTTTAAACATAATTTTTAATGACACTGAAAAAGCGTAATATATATATATATATAACATTTGAAACAAAATTAAATTATGTTTTACTATAATAAAAGTTTTCAAAAAGTTGTTTTTCTTGGCAAATTTTCTCGCTTAGTTAAATTTTTTACTTTCACGTGAAACTGTTAGAAGGTCAAAAGGTCATTATACATAATTTCTTATAAAAGACTGATGAATAATTTTGCAGTTATTCGTAGAATTAAACTATATTAATTATTAATTAAATATAAATTTAGATAGGGCATTTTATAGAAAGGAATGATAAAGCTAGAGAAAAGGGTGTCATCGATCACTTTTCTTTACCTTTATTCTTTGTTGTTGTTTTCCTGAAATCGGTTTTTGGTTAAGATTGTAAACCACCAGAAATATTTGTATTTAAAACACTGTTTTATTTTTAATACAAAATTGTATTTAGCTAATACGAAAATTTGAAAATTTCAACAATATAATCAGCTATTTTTATTTATTATATTTATTTATTTGTTTTGAAAATTTTACAAAAAATATTCTTATTTTTTGGTAGATTTCGTATGAAATACTATTACATTCTCACCTGTGTTGAAATTTCTGAAAACATTTTGCAGATCCTCTCAGTAAAAAACTTTATCTATCAGAAAAAAAAGTCTGGTTTTGTGGACCAGTGTAATTACACATGGTAATAAAGATTAAATGAAAATGATAAAAATAAGAGAAAAGGCATTTCCGGTTTTGTTACTCTGTATCTTAAAAGCATCATAACGACAGGAAGTTTTTATAAGATGAATGGATAAGAAACTTTTGTTACAATGTTATAACTCTATTTTATCCAGGCAATAAAAACGTTCTGATTGTTCTGGTTATTGCACTCATCAAAAATAATCTTTTCAGCAATTTTTATTGGTCAGAAAAGAGTAATAATATTCTTTTCTTTTTACTCTAATAAAATATATGAAAATATTCAGAAAGATATTTTTAATGTTCTTATATTAAAAGCAATCCTTCGTAATATGAAAAAAAAGTAAAATTTTGTACGATTCTTATTTTTATTGCAATAAGAGCAATTAAATAAAATGTAATATAATATAATCTTATAGATACAAAAAAAAAAAAAAAAAAAAAGTAAAATAGATTTAAAACATATAATATGAATTTTAAAATGTTCAGGTTTGCTTAAAAGGCTATTCAAAAAATTAGTAATTGTATATTTATATATTAAATATTAATAGTTATTAACATCTATATTTGTTTTTTTTTAAAGTAAATCTGAACATTTTAAAGTTCGTATTACATATTTTGTGTTAAAAACAAGGTGAAAACTGCGTTCCATCATATGTTTTTATCATAAACATAAAATTCATGCAACTCTAAACGTTTTTTTCTCCATTAAAAATAATAAAATAAGCGAAATATAAAATCCATGCATCTGTAAACATATTTTCCCCACATTCAAAGCAATAAAATAACAGAATTTAGATAGGTTTAACTTTTAAGAGTAAATAAAAAGCATTTGCATAAAATTAAAAATAAAAAAACAAAAAATGACTGTTGTCCGCTATCCCTGTCCTAGTGTATTTGTAACATCGATTCTTATTTCTATTTACTTCTATGGTTATGTATGTAGAGGTAATTTAGCCCCAGAAACCACAAGACTTCGACTGACAATGCATGTGCATAGTTTCAATAACTGGGCGAAGTTCAAATGCCCATCCCAGGAAAATATTTGCAAGCTAAGTGCAATAAGTAAAGTGTGAACGTTCGGAGATTTTGCAGAGAGAATGCCTTCCATCTGCGGTGCTGAGCAGATGTGGCCGGCTTACGCCCGTGCTTTTATCGGAACGAGTTTCCGACCAAGAACTTTGTGAAAGGGATCGGTTGATACCCATATTAACTTTAATCAGTTATGTTTGTGTTCATTTTATACTTTATTTTAGTCCAGAATTGTGTATTTATGTGTAATAGTCATCTAACCCAGAAACTTATAATTAAATATTCACTCAGTGAAATATTGGAACTGTGATTTATTTCAAACACCCGTTTTTCGTCCGCCCCACTTCTACATGTATTATTATTATTATTATTATTAAATTGAATTTCTACACTGAAACTTCCCAGCCAAAACTGTTCACTACGTATAGAAGTTTCAACTGACTGAAGAAATAATTTATTAATATGAGAATACCAGAACTTCTGGGAATAAAATGGTGGAATTTCGCGACAAACAATTCTGGTCCCCCCTATTCATTTAAAAAATAATACGTTAACCGTTAACCTTGTTTCCCAGGCACTTTGTATTTGAAATATCGATCTAATTTTACACTTAAATTAATACTTAATTAATATTCATAAATATATACAGGACAGTGATAAAAAGTTGACGTATACGAATTTGTCCCTAATATATAGATTCAGGCATTGGTAATAACCCAGATAACCCAATTTAAGGTAAAATAAGAGAATCTATCGAAATCATTGCACGAGAAAATAAAACATATAATGATAATTTATCCTACAATGTACCAAAAATATGGCATAACATCATAAAATCTTAAAATTTTTATTTCGCTGCAATACTTTAATTTTTACTCACGTGTAAGTGGCAACATTTTTAAACTTTTAATTCATTTAGATTTTAATTTATTAGAAATATCTCTCGATCAAGATGCAAACTTAGTCCTTCCGTTATCATATTTTCCTGAAGACGCCCGCAGAAGACGGCGCGAAACGTTGATAGTTTTGTTTTATTTTAATTGTACAAATGTATAATAAAATTCTTGTTTTGTGAACCACTGAGCAATGTGTTGTATTTTAATAAATACATTCTTATTAGTTAATTAATATTCATTTATCTTTTATATAAATTTTTGTCCTTTTATTATTATTATTATCTTCCTCTTTAATAATTCAATATTCATTTAAGTTATTACCACCATTTATCCTTCCATGTTTCCAAATACAGTCGAACCTCCATATAACGAAACTCCATACATCGAATTTCTCCATATAACGAATTTTTAGTAAGAACGGTCCCCTTTTCGCATGATTACATTAAAAACAGACTCTATATAGCGAAATATCTATCTCCATATAACGAATTTTTTCATAAATATCTTAATTTATTCAGTTTTAAAAAAGCTTCGAAATCATATGGAATCAATTTTCCATCACTTATTTTTGATTTATCGTTCAGTGGAGAGGTTTTTTTTTTTTTTTTTTTTTTTTTTTATAAATATTACTTCTTTCCTTATTCTTTAAATCTAACAAGTTCATCCCACCTCCCACATACCTTTCAACATCCTTCTCAAAACACAGTCAATTGAATTGTTACACATATAAGAGAGGAATCAATGAGAGCACATAAGAGAGACCTTCAAATGGAGGAAAATATCAACTACAATTTTTCATTCCTTGCTAAAATTTGAGAATTTTTTTTGAGAGCGTAACAATTGTAATTTTAAAATCAAAACAACAAAAAACTACAGATTTCTTCCTCTGAAATTTATGTAAGTCTTCCTCATTTGATTTTCATTAAGCTTTCAAATAAATGTCTTTTCTCTTTTTTGAAACTGCTTAAATAAATAAGAAATAAAATGTTAGGTTAATATATATACTTTTAAACATTTCAAATTCTTAATTAAAAAGATCAAAAATAATATTTGTTCAAAATTTACACATTAAATGCTATTTTTAACATCATACTCTATAAATCGAATTTCTCTATATAACGAATTTTTTACTGGAACGATGGATTTCGTTATATAGAGGCTCGACTGTATATTAATTACTTATTTCTTAAATTATAAATATTATTTATAATCATATTATCGGTCTGCAATTTTCACAATCCTTTAATTTCTATCTAGATTTCCAGAAAAAACAGCCATGTCTGTCACTTATAACTAGCTTATTATCACTATTCATTTTAAAGTCAGATGGCAACAATAGCCTTTTTTTTTTTTTTTTTTTTTTTTTATCATTATTAATGTTTTTGGTCTTGGATTGGGTTTACTTAGAGCTAATGCTTAATGCTTGTAAAATTAATTTCCCGATTAATTGAGTCTATTACTTATTAATCTTTTTCACTCTGTTCCAGATGTATTATAATTTATTCTTTCTATCTCTAAATTTATTTCAATTATATTACGAATTTTTATTTTCGATCGGTTTTAGGCACTCAATATTGTGATTTTTAGGACTAATGCCAACAACGTTCGGTGAAACAATTTATCTTTACTACGAATTTCTTTTTATGAAGAGCCTCTAATGAATTCATAGCATATTCATAGTTTCTTATTTTTGTATTTTAAATGTTATGTACTTGATACTTTTATTTTCTTTAATATTTATTTGCATACATGTGATAGTTTAAACTATACATTATATATGTGTGTAGCTGTGCGCGCACGCAGATGTATGTAATACAAATTCCCGCAGAAATAACAGCAAAAAGGGGAGCTCTTAAAGGTACATAATGACCGGTTTAGTGTCTCCAGTAGTTTTATGCGTTTTTTCCCCAATCTTTTTGAAGTTGCAAGATGAATTTTTATTCTTCATGTAGAGGAAAATAAAATATTCTGAAAAATAAAAAATCGCATAAAAATACAAAACACTAACAACGGTTTTCAACTTAAAGTAACCATACCATGATAATACTCAAGAATCTTTGGGCCGAATCCCCTTCGCAGTATGGAGTGCTAGCACAAACAGCTAGGCGTATTTATTTAGCTCTTGAGATTTGATTATTTCTGAAATATTCAGCAGTTACACATCGAGCTGGAGTAAGGTAGAAGCATTTCCCGAACGCGCTATGCAAACAAATGAAAAGACATGATATTACTGGTTTTCCAGACGATACTGTTCTAGCTCTATTTGATCTAGCAAACTTCAGTCATTTAAATAAATACAGATGATGGTTTTACATATTCAGATTACTCAATAAAAAAAAAAAAACTTTTAAGATACAGATTAATATTACAGCTAAACATCTGTAATTCAAACTTCGCGTAATACGGTGAATAACCAGTGATAAAATTGATAAGAGCGATTCAGATTTCTTCGCGTATTTAGGTTACAAGTTACAGACGGGAATGGACGTATGAGTCTGACAAAAAAAGCAGCATTTATAGCGAATTTTGAAGTAATCAAATCAGTTTCCTAAACAACAACATCAACAACAAAATATTTGCATATACATGTAGATATGTATTACTTTTTCGTTCTCTAGTTCTTTAAAAAATAAACCATCGGATACATTTCATTTTTTAGAAATACGTAAAACCCCATTCTTACCTTCCAAGAAAAATATGCATTTAATTTTTAGTTGAGATACTTGTTTTTTTTTTTTTAACTTAACAAGCTTTTTGATATAACAAAACTTATAAAGTTCAGCTATAATTTTTTACTATTATTAATTATTTCAATTATTTATAGTGTTTAGTGATTTACAATGTTTAGCGATTAGTGTTATTTAACTTATTGTATGTATAAAGAGAATTTAAATGCTGTAAATAGCAAACCATAAAGTTAGAAGTCTATTACTGATACTAAAATGTACTTATGCTTTTTGACACCAGAGACTGAAACCAGCGTCGAAAAAACATTAAGGCTTCCTGTCCCTGCCGTCGAAGACACTCGCGAGCTATTGCTAATTCTAAGGGAAGGGATTTGTCTAATATCTCGCTTGCATTTCGATATTTTTATTTTTATTTTTATTATTTATTTATTTTATTTTTATTTATTTATTTATTTTATTTATTTTACTTATTTTATTTATTTATTTTTTCTCTAGATAGCCGAAGTTCGTCTCCAGATCGCACCTTTTTTACTTTTTTCGATTTTGGTTGCAGATATTTTTTATAAAGATACTTTCACTTTCAAAACCGGTTAAGTGTCATTCTAAAAAATATCTGCAACCAAAATCGAAAAAGTAAAAAAGATGCGATGTAGAGACGGACATCGGATATCCAATGCAAAAAAAAAAAAAAAAAAAAAAAAAAAGAAAAAAAAATTAGAAATATCGAAATGCAAATGAGATATTAAAAAAATCCCTCCCCACTTACAATAAGCATTAGCTGGTGAGTGACTTCGCCGGCAGGGACAGGAGCCTTAAGATTAAAAATTCAGCATCGGACACCAGACACACCCGCATTTCACTTGAGTTAATCGAGCACATATTAATATGATTGATGTTTAGAACAGCTAGCCAAAGCTCAACAAACAAAATTCAGGAAAGATGACAGCTCACAGAAACAATGTTCTTGCCTCGCCATGCTTCATCATAGTAGCAGCGGTAGATGACATCGGCTTCCGTAATGGATGCATTTATATTCAGCTTCCAAACTTAACATGCCAAGACAAACTTGCCGAGACTTCACCTTTTGATCACTTACTAAAAAAGGGTGGAAAATATTGAGCCAAGCACTCAGTATCTGATGGGTTCAAGATGGGAAGTTAACCTTCAGCGATGTTGACAGCTTAGCTCAAGTCTTGTGCAAGTCGGGATGAGGGAAACGGCCGTTAAATGGATTGTGGTCCTCATCAACATGCAACGCCGAGACTATGTTCAGTTAGTTCCGGGAGAACCCGATTTTTGCTTCTGATTATTCAGATTGTCTCCGCGTGATTGCATTAAGCGCTATCTAAACACAACGAAACAAAGTAACTGTCTCTACTGAAACGCATCACCATTAATCAACCTGTCTACAAAAAACGCATCCACAAATGCATCCAACCACTTCACAATTGTAATTGAGAACTACTGAGCATTAATACAGAAATAATTTTTCACAAGGATTCAAGATTAGTATTAAATGCAATGACATATTCAGTAGATAGCAGATGGTGCACTGCAAGAACAAATGGGCTTGGGGCCAAAATGTGTAGGATACCTGGTGTTCCATTTGCATTAAAGGAGAGAGGTTATGAATACATGATTGACCTATTGCATGTAGATTTTAAATAACAGCATTTACTAACTTTAATTATAAAAAAACTAGATTTAACGTTATGGAAATTTCACATAAAAGTGAACTGGCAATTATTAATATGTATCCGAATTAAAGGTAACATAAACATCTGGTACATAGAAGTAACAGCCGATCATCTGCTATATTAAATGGAGATTTTACAGGGGGAGTATTAGTGATTAGTTGATAAAATAAATGTATAACGTATAAAACATGGGTAATAAAACAGATTTGCTTTATTTATTTTTTTTATGCATTAATTATAGTAGAATTTCGGTTATCCAAAGATCGGCTTAACCGAAAGACCTTAAAATTCCTTAAAGTCCCTTTTAAATGAGAAAAACTATTGATTTTAGACATTTTGTTAAATATCTAGAAAAATACATGGGGAATTATTATGAAACTCCAGGAGTGTAAACAAAATAAAACAGGTCATATATTTCCACGGAGATTTTTTTTTTCCGAAATCCCATAGGGGACCGTCAATAAATTGAAAAAGAACGAAGAGTTTTTGGATAGCCTTGTCAAAATTTATGTAGCAAAATCAGATTATGATTAAGTGGCTTACCTTAATAAACTGTATTCATTTTTATGAGGATATCATGTATACTTGTAGAGAAAGTAAGGTTTTTATAAAAACAGTCCCAAATTTTGCCAAGTTTTTTGCTTATAATTCAGAGTTCTTTGTAAAAAACAATATTCGTTTCAGAAAATATGACAAACGACATTGTACATGATACCTTGTAATCAGAATTAAATAATAACAATTGTATTAAAAATGAGCAGGTTTACTAAATAATGTTTCGCTACGCATGTGTGCACGCAATCAAAATATTTGCATGATGTGTTAGTTAAATAAATAGAGCAACTTTTGTGAAAGTCTCAAAAACATAATTCCCGGAAATTCTGAAAATGATCGTTTTAGAATAAGCCTTAAATCTGTTATTCCCAAAATAAAGCAAAAAGATCAGGGGCTGTATCCATATATCTATTGATGTATTTATACATACAGCATACGGAATTTTGCACACACTGCTATCTTTGGATTTATTTACACACAAAAGATTTCGGATACTATACTGCAACAGAAATTCTGTATATTATTACACCAAGATCTGAATATTTTTAAAACTTCGTTATAGTATAAACGCACCTTATTAGTTACGTTTTAAGTGAAATTTCTGACTTGTTTTATTTTGGTTTAGTTTAGTCTAAACTAAACAGCAAATTACAGAATAAAAAATAAGACAAGATTACATATATGTTAAAATTTTTCAAACAGAAAGAAAGTTATTTTGTTTTAAAAATTTTGTTTCATGCATTTCTGATTTCTAATTAAATCTGTTTTCAATTATTTGATCTCCAGTTTTATTTTATGCACAGAATAGAAGGGTCTATTATTTGTTTGTAATTTTAAGTAAAAAAAAAAAAAAAAAAGGAAAGTAAGAAAAGAAAAATTAATACATTTTTAATATTGATTAAATTATAATGTGAAGGGAAATATGTTTCAGTTTTTAATTTATATTAAATTTGAAAATGTTTATTTCAGCAGTAAGCAGCTATGAAAATATAGGATATATATCAAACTATTGGATATTTTTCAAAATTATCATAAAAAATTTACGAACCCTACTTGTAACTAACTTCGATTACCCAAAATAGATTAAAAAAATAAAATATCCTGAACCATGTTGAAACTAAAACAGATTGAATAATTTCGTCCCTGAAAAATATCTCCATCTTCGGCACTGACGACAGTTAGCGTATGTTATAGGAACCGATGCAGGGCCATTGGCATGAAATTATTTCAAATTTCTTAAAGCTAAGCCCCACAGTTTTTTTTTTTTTTTTTTTTTTTTTTTAACTGCATAAAGAAACTTGAATCTGTTTTCAATTATTTGATCTCCAGTTTTATTTTAAGCACAGAATAGAAGAGTCTATTATTTGTTTGTAATTTTAAGTAAAAAAAAAAAAAAAAAAAAAAAAGGAAAATAAGAAAAGAAAAATTAATACATTTTTAATATTGATTAAATTACAATGTGAAGGGAAATATGTTTTAGTTTTTAATTTATATTAAATTTGAAAATGTTTATTTCAGCAGTAAGTTGATTACTGTGAAAATGTAGGATATATATCAAACTACTGGATATTTTTCAAAACTATCATGAAATTTACGAACCCTACTACCCTACTAACTACTGTAACTAACTTCGATTACACAAAATAGAATAAAAAAAATAAAATATCCTGAACCATGTTGAAACTAAAACAAATTGAATAATTTCGTCCCTGAAAAATATCTCCATCTTCGGCACTGACGACAGTTAGCGTATGTTATAGGAACCGATGCAGGGCCATTGGCATGAAATTATTTCAAATTTCTTAAAACTAAATCCCACAGTTTTTTTACCAGTGTATAAAGAAAAATGGATCTGATTTCAATAGTTGATCTTCAATTTTGTATAAGAAAAAAATAAAGAATAAGAAAAGAATAAGAAAAGAATAAGAAAAGAAAAGAAAAGAAAAAGAAAAGTATAGTTAAACATTTTTACAATATATACGTTGTTTAAATTATAATGTTAAGTGTAATACGTTTTAGTTTTTAATTTATATTAAACCTGAAAATATTTACTATCAGCAATAAGTTTACTTCTTTAAAAATGTCAGTTATATATCAGAATATTGAATATTTTTCGAAAATATCATGAAATTTCTGAACCTTGCTTGTCACTAACTTCGATTACTCAGAATAGATTAAAAAAATAAAATACCCTGAACCATGTTGAAACTAAAACAGATTGAATAATTTCGCCACATTAAAAATATCTCCATCCCTTTTTTTGTTGTTTAAGTACTTAATGGGCTGAAGATGGAGAGTTTGACCTTCGGCACTGACGACAGTTAGCGTATGTTAGGAACCGATGCGGGGCCATTGGCATGCGTTATGATGAGAGATGACTTCAATGCCTATCTGTTATCTTCTCATTCTGATGCATCAAAGAAGACCATTCGAATAAATTTTTAGGAAAATGAAGTATTTCTAGGTTCAGAAAATAAAGTACTTTTAACCTGCAGGAAAAGCTTTTGAATAATTCAGATACTGAAAGTAGGATAAGTGAAATTTCGGAGGGTTATGTTTATAGAGGAAGGGGTTAAAACAATTGCATAAGCAATGGATGTTGTTTTAAAGATGTGATGCATAGACTGCTTTTTGTTCTTTTTTTTTTTTAAGCAATAAAGAGAGTAAATATAGTTATGCGTGGTTTTCTTGTATATTGTTTTGAAGGAATCAAATGATTTATTTTACTTTTCCTCTCTTTGTTTTTTTTTTTTTTTTTTTTTTTTTTTTTTTGTTTCATTTTGTTATGGCGCTGCCGTGTGTGCTATAATCATGAAGTAGGCCGTGATCTCACACTATATGTATTTATTAATATTAACATCAATTAAATATAAAATTTAAACATTAAAGAGAGAGAAGAGAGAGGAGACTTCATGACTTACGAGGAGATGAGTGGAGCTCGGGAAATTCCATCCCTGGTTACCTTCGAATGACATATCGGTTAATATCGTTATTATGGTTTTACCTCATCCTTTATGCTATCACATCATCGTTATTGCTATCACTTCAACAATGTGGTGCATGGACTGCTTATTGCTCTTCTACTTAAAAGCAGTAAAGAGAGTAATGCGCAATGTTCTTATACATACTTTTGAAAGAATTAAATGATTTATTTCACTTTTCCACTCTTTGGTTTCTTTCTTTTTTAGGGTTTCGTTCATCTGGCGAAACCCTATTCGTCTTTGTCTTTTGTCTGTTCATCTGTCGCAGAGTCCGTACACAAAAACTGTATAATAAACCGGGAGGCGGCAGCACAGATAATTACCTCACTGAGCTCATGAATGAAAATCTATGATTAATTAAATCTCGATTCGCATATTAAAACGCAATCGGTCTGACAAGTATATCTTAATGGAAAATACCTAAAAACCCGATTTTAGCCTTTGACTCATAGATTTACCATAATGTTCTCTTGTTCCCAATCCTCCATGTTTTCATATTTTTGAAATTAATTAAATTATTAATTTTACTACAAGGTGATTCTAAATTGTTTTTACAATAAAAGAGGGGTGATAGTACACATCAAGACAAACAATATTAAATAGGAAACCAAGGGTCCCAAACGTTTTCCAAATGAGATAGCCGCCATTAAAATTTAGAGTCCAAAATTTCAAATAAACATAAAAAACGGAAAAATTGGTCGATTGATTTGCGGTTTTCACTAAAACTATTCTTTATGTCGGTATTTCCTTAAAAATAAATTATAAAGATAAATTTCTAAAAATGCCGATAGAGGGCGCTTTAGACTTTGGAGTAACGAACAACTATTTTTTGCCGTTACTTTTTGCATCTCATTAAATGTTTTCTTAAGCTTAGACTTAAACTTAAATGTTCAGCTCAAACTCTGAATAGTTGGGAGTCGTTAAATAGCACAAACTGAACCGTGTTCAGAGGGTTCAAATTTCAAAGATTATAAAAAACAGAAAAATTGGTCGATTCATTTGCGGTTTTCACTAAAACTATTCTTTATGTCGGTATTTTATTAAAAATAAATTATAAATTTTTTTTTCAAAAAATGCCGATAGAGGGCGCTTTAGACTTTGGAGTAACGAACAACTATTTTTTGCCGTTATTTTTTTTTTTTTTTTTTTTTTTTTGCATATGATTAAATGTTTTCGTAAGCTTAGACTTAAATTTTGAGCTCAAAATCTGATAGTTGGGAGTAGTTATGTAGCACCAACTGAACTGTGTTCAGAGGTTTCAAATTGCAAATGATTATAAAAAACGGAAAAATTAATCGATTCGTTTGTGGTTTAAAATAAAACTATTCTTTAAGTCAGTGTCTTCTTGAAAATAAATTTTCAAGATAAATTTCAAAAAATTCCGCTACAGGGCGCCTTAAACTTCTGAGTAAAAAACAATTTATTTTAACCGTTATTTTTTGTATCTAATTAAATGCTTGCAATAGGTTATTAAATGTTTTCTAAATCTTAGATTTAAACTTAAATTTTGAACTCAAATTTTGAATCGTTGGGAGGGGTTAAGAAGCGCAAACTGAAGTTTGTGTATAGGAGTTGAAATTTAACCCTCTCCCTCGAACACAGTTCAATTTTGCGCAAATTAAACACTCCCAACGATTCAGAATTTGAGCTCAAAATTTAAGTCTAAGCATTTGAAAGCATTTAATGAGATTAAAAAAAAAAAAAAAAAAAACGGTTAAAAATAGTTGTACGCTACTCCAAAGCCAATAGCGTTCTCTATCGGTTTTTTGTAAAATTCATCTTTAAAATTTATTTCCAAGAAAACACTGATTTAAAGAGAAGTTTTAGCGAAAATCGTAAACGAATAGATTAATTATACAAAAAATAACGGCAAAAAATAGTTGTTCGTTACTCCAAAGTCTAATGCGCCCTCTATGGGCATTTTTCGAAATTTATCTTTATAATTTATTAAAAAAAAAAAAAAAAAAAAAAAAAAAAAAAAAAAAAAAAAAAACGACATAAAAAAAAAAAAAAAAAAAAAAAACGACATAAAGAATATTTTTAGTAAAAACCGCAAATCAATCGACCGATTTTCCCGTTTTTTATGTTTATTTGAAATTTTGGACCCTAAACTTTAATGGCGGCTATCTCGTTTGGGACCCTTGGTTTCCTCTTTAATATTGTTTGTCTTGATGTGTACAATTACCCCTCTTTTATTGTAAAAACAATTTAGAATCACCCTGTATATTAAAAATTTTATGAATTTATGTTTTGTAAGGACTGAGAAAAAAAAATCAAATGTGACTTGTTGCTAAATTGCATCGCCCGTTAGAAAGTAAGACTCCTGGGGAGCCCTTAAAAATTGAAAGCAAAAACATACCGCAGCACAAATAAAATTTCACTTTATTTGAAAATATTTTAAAACATAATTAAGCGAAAAAGAGATTTTTCTTCATCTAATGACGCATCATAGCCTGCGAAATCAGAGATCTGCATTATTTCTCCCAATTTGGCGAAATCGGACAGAGCAAGGGAAATGAGTCAGTCGACATAAGATAGGCGAAAGGAGGCAGCGATATTCGAACGCTTTTTTGGATATTAGACTCATGATTCATTCTTTCAAAAACTTATCGTCGCTTTAGCATTGAAAAGAAGAGTTAAAAAATATTTTTTTTTTTTACAGAGGCATCAGTTCACCGGAAGAAAGAAGTTGTAGCGATAAAGTGACCTCAAACATGTGGCTGGTTTCGAGTGATAAACATTGAATAAAAATATGCACGTTTCTCGAATACATTAGTCTGATTTTTTTCTTAATTTTATTTTTTCAGTTAAAAGTTTGTTCAGGTATGTCACAAGCAATACCGTAATTACGGGTAGATCTGTGGATACCGAATTAATGGAATCTGAATTATCGCGTTTATTTATTTATTTATCTTGAGCCACGAATCTGTAAAGAATTCCGATTTATTGAAGTTTTTAAGAAGAAATTTTACATTGTTTTACAATACTGTATATTTTAATAATACTATAAATTTCTGATAATGAATTCAGCTGGATCAGAACACTGGACGTCCCATTTTGAAATTAAAGACGTCTTCAGTGAGATTCTAACGCTTGACTACATAACACCGATATTCAACAATGATACAGATGGCCATTTTTTTAGTGGTTTTGCTTACACTATCGATCACATTTTTTTTTTTTTTTTTTTTTTTAATGGATTAAACATTTTATTCTTATTGGACCTATGCCATGTTGTATTGCAACAACATGTATAAAAGAAATGTTATACAAAATTCAGTTTTAAAATTTAGTTTTCGAGGGAATATAAAAATAAAATCTTATATAAAAAGTTAGCGTCCGAGGAGGATTAATCCATTGGCTGATTTTTTGAGGTATTTTAGAATCAGTAATGGTTACGTCAGTAACAATCTTTTTTCATTTCTTTTAATTTAATCCTTATGCAATCAGTGTTGAATTCAGAGAGTGGCCCGGGGGGGACATTCCCCCGCGGGAGCTACTGAAGTCCCTTCCGGAGAAAAGTGACTGAATCCAACACTATCTGCAATTATGAGTGAAATCGGTCCGTTCATAAGCATCGGTGTCCAGGGCCACCAAATTTGTAAATCGGTCCCTGCCGCCATGTAGACCTAGTATGTAGAATATATGTAAATCTTATCCCGGACTGACTCGGGTACATTAAAATTTTAAACCCTGAATCAAACGCAGTATAATTGTCCAATATTGATCTCTAAGCTGGATATAATTTATGTATTTATATTGTCAATCAAGCGCAGGATCATGCAGCACATTTATACTTATTCTCGCCTCGGTCACGTCCATTGAAAATTAATCATATTTTATTGGCCTGATTTGATGCTTTTAAATTTTTATATCAGTATTGGCCATTTCATTTTCATTTTTATATCACTATTAGAATCTATTAAATGGCCCATTTCATTTTTAGCGACCCGGCCGGTATCCCCCCCCCCCCTACTTAAAATTGTGAAAGTGCATATTACATGGATTAGTTAAGTAAAAATTGGTTATTTGAATTAAATCACTTTTCTGAGACGCATCATGCTAAAAAAAAATGATGATTTCCTGCCACACAGATACTCTTTGAATTTAAGCATTGTACAGTGAATATTCTAATCAGTACTGATTCCATTAACCGGCGATTCTAGTAACCGGCAATCATCTTTATCAGACACTCAACCCCCCCCCCCCCTTCTATAACCGAATTCTGGCTGCGCCACTGCCCCCCCCCCCATTCTTTGGTTAAATTCGTTAAAAAAAATGTTTATCTGCTAGTCCAGCCCACTGTAAGTTTCACTTTCCTGTTACAGGACAGTGACCGTGAAGATCTCTAATACACGCACACATATACGTACGTACAAACATACATACATATAAAGATAGATAACAATACTTCCTTTACCCTTATGTGTTTGGAAAGTAAAAAGAAATGCCTCTGCAGAAAAGAATATAGAAGCTATTATTTGAGCTAAAATCTAATAAGTAAAAAAAAAAAAAAGAAAAAGAAAAAAAAAAGGGGGGGGGGATACATAACATTATAAGTAATGAAGCATGTAATTGACATTACATTGATTATTAAAGTTGTTTAGTGAGGACTACTATAATCTGGAAAAAAAATAATTAATTTTGTATTTATATTTTCAGGTTGAAAGGTTATCATTCTTTATAGTAGCTGAGATAATTACATGATGTAAAAAACACACACATGTTCGATCATTGTGGAACGGAGTCACATTAAGTATAGCATTCTTTGAATCTATTAAGCATGTAATCAATCATAATAAACTAGAAACGATGCGTGGGGGAGTTCAAATTAATACCCCGGTCCTTTAGATTGAAGAAACGCCTTTCTGTAACGATTAAAGACATAAAAGAAACGCTCACGCTGGGAATTAATGCGACAAGAAGAAAAAGTACCGCTTTTTAACTTACGAAACGCTGGTCTTCAGAAGAACGAGCCAAAATGCGTTTAGAGCACAAAATGGGGGTCACCCGGGTTAGATGCGTAGGAGTAACCCGGTCAAGAGTCCCTAGCGAAAGGTGACAGGTAAATAAGGAAACGGGATATACTTGGATTGAGTAGAAAGTTTAGGGGATTGATAAGAGAGTATTTTCATTTTTTTGCCTCTCTTTTTTGGAGATTTTTGTTTTCGATTGTATGGAGTAACAAGTAAAATTTTGTCCTTTTTTTTTTTTTTTACTCGTCATTATTTTTTACAAAAATTCTTATTTCTCTGTAGCGTCCAAGTAATTAATCTCTTTCTATCCTTCTTTCATTATTGCATTCGGTAAAATTTTATGTTAATTTAACTTTTTTTAATTATGAGATTTGTTATTATTAATAATTGCTATTTTTGTTGTTTTTTTATGCAGTATTTATTTAAAGCTTTCATAACTTTAAAATATATGTCTTCAGATTAAATTTAAAAATATATTCGAGTATCCCCCTTATGTTTGCAAAAATAAATAAATAAATATATAATATAATAATAATAATCTTTTAGAAAAGCAAACATGAGCATTCATTAACTAACCCTTATCGGTTCTATATCACTTCCCACGTGACATCAGAACCAGCAACTTTTACACGAATTTTATTCGACTGCACCACTTATTTTAAAGAAAAACTTTTGAGAACATGTGCTAAAAAAGAAAAAAAAACCATACAATATAAAAATAGAAACACGTATATAAAGCTAGTGTTCAATAAGGGGTGGGCTGCTGACACTCTCTCCTCCCCCAACATTTTTTTTAAGTTAGCAAATGAATAATTTTCGCATATCAATATTACCTGAATTTGCATTACTCACAAGTCCCCCCCCCCCCGTCTGTATTCTGCCTTTTTTTTTTTTTTTTAAATTAAGAAAGACAAAGTATTTGACAATCCAAGTTATTAATCTAGTGCCACGGGCTTTTTTACCCCTTGGGGACGAACGACACATATACGTGCCGCAAAAAGTCTTACGAATCCTAGTTTATCCCCACCAGTAAAATTTTACGGTAAAATTTGCCTTATTTAATCGGAGCATTTTCTCGATTTAATAAGGCATAAATTTTTGTTTTTAAAAATCGGTGACAATAGATTAAAAATTTCGTAAAAGGCTCCCGTCGCGAAGGGGTTAAAGCATCACTGCGTAAATTAACTATAAGGTTGAAATTTTTCTTAATTGAACTGGACACCACCTGTGTTTCACCATGCCTCTAATTTTCATCCTATTCAAGGTCGGCCGAGTTTCTTTCAAACTGTTACTTTATCATTCACAATGAAAATGAATATTCATTAAGTTTTTTTTTTTTTTTTTTTTTTTCTTGCCAAGTACTTTCAAAACAACACACAGTTTTAGAAACATGCAAAACGAGTCCATTAATCTATCTTTACCGATTGCAACAAACTATTATATTATTCATGAATCTGGCATTGGAGTCAGTTGTAAATTCAAATGAATATTGATGCACAGTTGATCCCTGGTTAAGATGTCTAACTTAACTTCCAAAAACCGTTACTTGTTAACGCGTTGCCACAAAATAAAAAACGAAATAAAAACCTACTGAAAATTAAGTTTTTTTGTTGCTGAAGGTATTTTTAAAGAAGCAGGGACGCCTTTAGGGACCACCTTCAAAATGTGCACACAGCATTTGTTTTGGCACTAATAATAAAGAAATGCAATATTTGCTTTACACAATTAGCATTTTCGAAATAAAAGCGCTAATTAAATAAAATTCGTGTATGGGAAGTTGGTTTTGAAATGGTTAAATGCACAGTAGACTCCCTCAAATCCGCACAGCTAGGGACCAGAGGTTGTGCGGATTTTAGAATTTTGCGGATTTCTGGTCATTGCTTTGTTTATATTTTTTAAACAGTAACTGGAGTGCAATTAATCGTGCAATCGGAACTATAATGAATGCTTACAATATTATAAAATATTAAAATAAGTAATAAACTAAAATAATAAAAATTTAGATAATTTTTAAAATGATTAAAGTACTAATATCAAAAGTCAAGTCAATAATCAATAGTGTATGATTAAATATTTATTATAAAGATTAACTGTATTTTTCCAAAATAATTCAACATAACTTGCCTTATAAAAGTACATTACTAATTCACATCAAAATCATAAAATGAGGATTTTTTTTTTCAAGTTTAGCCTGGCTTAATAACCAAAATATCTTGATTAATGCATAAATATATTTGGTAAGAAGATTCTGATTACCAGTAAAATCAGCCATATCTTGAATGTTTTTCCAAAAAAAATTTCATTTTTCCTTCATGAAAAAAACATGAATAGAGTATTATTAAGAAAATTACAAATTAAAAAATATACAGAATTGATACAAAACTAAAAAAATCAAATTTTGTCACAATATCCGAACTGAAAGTGTCATTGTTTACATCCATAAAATATGTGCGGATTTTAGAGAGTTGTGGATTTCTGGTTTGCGGATTTTAGAGAGTTGTGGATTTCTGGTTTGCGGATTTGAGGGAGTCTACTGTATTTTAACCCGAGCCAGAGGAATAATTCACCATTCCTCAAATAGTAAATAAAATGAGTCCGAGTCAGAATAACATTGTACCACTATAATTTGATATAAACATTGCGGGAGGCACAAAAAACTTAAATGCACAGCATAAATATATAATAGCAAGTTAAGCAATTGTTAACAATCAGCGAATACGAAATTTACGAATAATACGTTTGCATTAAAAAAAATATATAGGTGATTCTATGATAAGAGGTAATTTGTACGGCAATCCGTTTAAAACAGATTTTTTATTCTATATGTGTTGCTATTTTTTGCAATAAATCGCATCATCTTAATATACTTTATTAAATAACATCACGATTGAATGCCTAATTAAAGCACACTTTTCTGAAATTTCTTACAAAGTCTAAAAAAGTCTCTCCCCTGGCATGTCCCCTTGCCGGTTTCAATTTAACTTTCAAACAATACATATATTTTTCCCGTCAGATGCTTAACTAAAGTATGTTTAATTGGAATTTAAGTAATTATAACTTACGTATTATAAAATAAAAAATAAAATAATTTTGTTAATTTCAAATAATTTTTAAAATTAACTTTTGTCCCGCTTTTTTGTGTATCTACCCTGTCAAATTTCGTTCCGCTGAAACAAATATAAATTCAAGGATGGCTATATCGGAAGTAGCGCTTAAGGACATCAATCGGCTTGAAGTTAGCAATACTAAACGAGCAAGCCATTTAAGCGTCGCCATTTTTAATTGTTGCGACGCGACCGTGCGGTGTAGTGGTTTTGCACGGTGATCGTGTATCTCCCCTGGTAAGACATAAAACTTATAATAATCATTTAATTCAATTGCATTTACTGCCCTAATTAAACAATACGGTAATAATTAAAGTGAAATACACAATTAACCCAAAAACTAATTCAGTCAGTTAAAAAATTTGAATTTACACGAAAATGTCTCTCCTCTGCCATATTTCCCCTGGCAAGATAACTGCCAGGGGAGCGAGTCACTGGCCAGAAAAAGTTATAAAATATGTATAAAGTGACTTGCCCTTATATGAAAAAGTAAATAAACGAGACAAAAATCATAATTTAAAGGTTTTTGATCAAACTCAAACTTTTCTTTTTGGTCGAATCCTCTATGTTTTTGAAACCTCTTATCGTAGAATCACCCATATAAAGAATTCATCATTTATTTCCAACTAATTTATCCATAACAAAATTAAAACTTGCGACAATAAAGAAATAGCATAATATAAATAAAACACAAATTTAACAGACGTATAATCGAACTGTACACATAAAACATTAAAATTATCAAAATCAAAGAGGCTGCTATAAGTAGCGAATTGTTTACAATTTATTTTACTATTAACCGCTAACATGCTGCTAATATGAAAGTATCGCTGAAAAAGAATCCAAATACTTATTTGAATACATAATTGGTATTTTTCATAAAAAAATGCTTGTTGTTGTTAGTGGGCAATCTAAAAATGTGTAAAATGTGTATTTAAATTTAGTATTATTTTTTTTAAAGAATTTGTATTTAAAAATGAACAAATGTGTAAGCATACATTTTAAGAGGGAAAAAATGAGTAAAAAACATTTCTTATATATATATATATATATATATATATATATATATATATATATATATATATATATATATATATATATATATATATATAAACATGTTTTGGACTACTTTTATAAAAAGCTTGATACAGTCGAACCTTGTTAACATGAACCTTTGGGAATTAAAATTTTCTTCATGTTATCAGTATCAAATATATTAATTAGATTTGATAGGGGACTGTAAAAACAATTCATGCTGTTTTAGTAATTCATGTTAAGCGTGTTCATGTTAACGAGGTTAGCCTGTATTTAGAAAACTTTAAAGTAGTTTTAGCCACGGGAATTTTTCTTTCCTTTCGTTTTTTCCCCTCTCTTTTAATCTAGATCAAATAATTAAGAATGAAAGTAAAAAAGAAGAAGAAAAAAAAGACAAGACAAGAATCTGGTATTTTCTGCAGCACCACCCCCGACATGCCAGAATGCATGACCTTCCCTTCTTTTATTTTTCAAAGGAGAGACTGAGCTGCGGTACTACTCAAGGCCAACCAAGTGTGGAAAGTAAATAATGATACATCATAAAGACAAATTGCTAATTACCAGTAAATAACTACAGCTTGTTAGACAGAAGAATACATAGTAAAACAATAAAGGAAATAATGCGGACATACAGCTTTAACAAGAAGCTTATAATTAAATATTAATCAAAATTCTGAATTAAATAGCAGGCAAGCAGAAGAGAAAATAAGATTTGATAACTATTATTGTAATCTAACCGGCAAACATAACTTTATTTTAAAAATGCAAAATAATTTAAATTCATCATATTATGATCGAAAGTAAATTGCTGATTACCAGCCCTCTTCCCCAAGAAAATAATAAAATTTGGAAAAGTCTTAATCATTATTTTCTCCCACAAATTGCTTGTTGAGATTAGTAAAACGTTTTAGTTAAAATTTTAAATATTATGAATTACCAATATGACATGAGGCTATTATTATTTTATTATTCCTCTCCCGTTCTTTTTCAGCAGATGTATAAAAAATAAAAAGAATACTGCCCAGTTAAACTGATGGCATTGAGCTCACAGGCTACGCATACTAATTGTACATTCCAGCCTTATATTTTCAAGGGTTAATTCCGTTCGAAAAACAAATTAAGGGGAGGAAACAGCTCCCTCCATTTCCCTGTTTTATACTTAATCATTGAACCCCTTAAACTAATCAGAGATATGCTTTATGATATAAAAAATCTATATCCAAAATTCATAGCAAATCGGAAAATTCATAATAAAACCCCATTAATATAATTTAAGAGGAGTTATCTCTCCTGTTTTATACTTAACCATTAAACTTCCAAAACTATTCAGAGATTCGCCTTATCAGAAAGAACCTGGGAGGGGCATTAGCCCCCGTTTCCCCTCTTATATATATGGAATGAATTTAAAAAACTAATCAGGGAAGCACCTTATCAGAATATACATATATCCAAAATCTCAAGTGAATTGGATATTTTTATCATGAGTTATCACGTTACGCACATACGCACGTACAGAAAGGACGGGCACATAATCTCCCAGGCTTTGATAGCCTGTGAGCTAAAAAGTATTATTTCCTTTTCCTTCTTGGAATATTTTGAATATCCTTTAAAACACTTTTTTTTAAATAAGGGGGGAAATGATTGAAATAGATTTAACCTTGCAGTTTAATTTCGAAAATTAACTGAAACGACATATAATTTAAATTTAATTATGTTGATAATACTACCCTTGGGTATCGAAATAATAATGTCTCAAAATGAAAGCAGCCAATTCAGTTTATTTTCTGGACAAAAAATTACGTTCGGCAAAAGTAATATTTTGGAACGTTTAACAAAAATACATTAATGTAACAACAAAAACATTGAAAGCGCATTTTCGTATTTCTGAATGCAACGGCATTTCATCTCAATACAAAGAAATATTTTCTTTATAAAACGACTCAACTTATCGTCATTTTATTTTTATTTTAAAAGGTAATGATATATATTTAGATTGATTAATTCCAGCTAAATTAAACGTATTTTAACAATAAGCTGAGAGTGTAATTTGAAATAGCATTAAGAAAGATGTCTGGAGAATCTTTGAATCCCGTGAGTCCCGTGAATTTTAGTTCATTTTATTAAAATTGAATCTCAGTTCAAGGAACTGTCTTCTTAATGATTTTATTATGTTCAGAAGAAAAAAAATCTATTTAATTAAATTCTTGTTATACACTGCTGGCCACCCAAATTGCAACACCGAGAAAAACAAGAGATATCACAACAAAATTTATTGTGTAGATAACATGTTGACCAAGTAACAAATGATTAAATTTACAGCATTCTATGAAGCGTGGTTCCTGCCAAAATCAGTACCCAGAGTAGCCGCCGTTGTTGGCGATCACAGCTGCCACACGCCTCGGCATTGATTCAAAGAGACTTTGAATGTGTTCTTGGGGTACAGCAGACCAAGCAGCTTCCACACGTTGCCAAAGTTGATCTGGTGTGACAGCTGGGGATGAACTCTGGGTCAGTCGTTGAGCAACCATGGACCACATGTTTTTTATCGGCGAAAGATCCGGAGAGCGCGCCGGCCAGGGAAGCAATTGAATCTGGTGATTGACGAAGAACCCTTGGACAATGCGTGCCACGTGTGGCCGTGCATTATCCTGCTGAAATATGGCTGTTGGCAAGCCCTGAAGGTAAGGAAGGACAACTGGCTCCAACACCTCGGAGATGTAGCGCTGGCTGGTTAAAGTACCGGCAATGCGTACTAGAGGAGTGCGAGAGAGATATCCGATACCGCCCCATACCATAATACCCGGTGCAGGACCAGTGTGACGGTGCATAATGCAGCTGTTCAGCATCCTCTCTCCACGGTGTCTCCAGACTCGAATCCGACCGTCGTGGTGTTGCATACAGAAGCGTGACTCGTCAGTAAAGAGAATTTCATTCCATTCTGTCGTCCACATCCTTCTTTCATCGCACTATTGGCGCGGAGACGTCTGTGATTCCGCGTCAGAGGTAGACAAAGCAACGGACGTCTTGCGGACAGACCATTCTGCTGTAAACGACGTCGAATGGTACGCGCAGACACTGGATGATGCGTTACAGACTGAATCTGCTGTGATATGGTTCGTGATGTGACTGAGCGGTCCGTCACTGCCATGCGTACAATCTGCCTGTCATCACGTGATGTGGTGCACTGAGGTCGATGCGGTCGATCACGTCTGTCCGTCGTACCCTGTTGCACCCAACGATCACATATCCGCATCATAGTTGTTTGGTTTCGTCCAACACGACGACCGATTTCCCTGAAAGATAACCCACAATCTCGGTATGCCACTATCCTTCCTCTGTCAAACTCGGATACTTGATCAAAAGATGATCGTTGTTTCCTACGAGGCATAATTTATCGTTTTTTTGAAAAAAAAAAGCAAGAAAAACACAATTGCTGTACTTGAAACCGTCGAAATCTCCAAGCCTTAAATAGCGCTTTGAGGTGGCGCCACAGGCGCGCTTGATATGCGTCTGCGCTGAAATTCTAATCATTTGCATATCTCACCTCAGCTAATGCATGTTGTAAATTTCATATTATTTGCATGCTTCCTTCAGGGTGTTGCATTTACGATGGCCAGCAGTGTATTTTTATTTTAACTTGCTCAGGTGTGGCCTTTTGCCCAGGTTATGTCTATGTCTATACATTGATTATTATTCTGCCTTAAGAACCCACTTCAGTCACCGGAAGAAAGGAAAACGCTAATGTTAAATCTATGGGGTCGCTGCTTTCAAATTTCTCTCTCTCTCTTTTGCATAGGATATCTGAAGATGATCTATAACCGGGATTCTTCTTCGATTTGGGTAATATATATTATATTACGGCAACTTAATTTCAGAACCTGTTTCCAAAACTTGTTTTAACAACCGGTTCCGATAGTAAAATTAATTTGTAAAATACTTCAATCTAGATGAATACTAGAAAAAAATATCCGCTGTATGAATTTCCGATTCTTAATTATTTTTCATATTGTTTGTTATACAGTTTGCATAAATTTTATACAAAAATTTTACGGTGAATGAATAATTACTTCAACATTGTTTCATTAACGATTATAATAGAGTTTCTGATAGAAAGTAGTACATCAAAAATTCCCTGATTTTTTGCCTAAATTTTCGAATTGCCTGTCTTTTGCCTGTTTTTTGTGTTTTCCCTGGCCTTAAGAGCTCTGAAAACTATCCTCGGTATAAGTAAAAAAATGTCTGCAACGAAAATTAAATTACGATTATTCGTTCTGGAGTTACATCCAGCTGGAATTCGTGAAAAATTCAGTTATAGCACCAATAGAGCATAGTTGGAGGTACATACTCAAAACTAAAGAGGATTTATTATTTATATACATGTCAAGGTGAAATTCCATGCTTGAGGTACAGCTACTGCAAAATTGTGAAAAATGCAGCAATGCAGCGTCACCTGTTATGAGACGTATGCCAAAATGTTATCAGCATCTATTTATATCTAGTGCAAACATAATGTGAATTGCGATGAATTTCAGATATAACTATTTTAAAAATCTTGAGACACAGCCGTTTGAAAATCATCAAATATGCAACATACCAGCGCAACGTGCCGGGCGATATGCACCAAAATCTAATCGGCACCAATTTATATCAAGGTCGCCCCTTCCCCCTTCTCCCCAAAAAAGTGATACACAGAGAGAGAGATTGGGGGGAGATGAAGAAAGAGAAAGAGACACTCACAGACAGATATTTTTTGAAAAACCGTCAAATCGTGTTCAGGATTTTTTAAAGGTTTAAATCCCCTGAAAACTGGAAATCGAAAATTCATATAATTCTTTATGCGAAAATAGAAGAAAATAAATAAAAATAGACTAAAAATCATTCATATAGAGCAATTTCTTTTTTAATTATAAATATCACACTGCTGAACAAGAAAAGTATTATAATTTCACATATTAAACTCGACGAAGGATATTTAAATAGAATTAAACTGAAAATAATAATAATAATAATAATAATAATAATAATAATAAACAAAAATGTCTTCTAAAACGGACCAAAGCGTGGAGTTCAGAACAAAACAAAACCTTTCTCACTTCTCTTTAAATATTATATTGAATATATCTATAGCCGGAAAACAGGCTTTCGGAAGCTTTCCCTATACCCGTTGTTCGTTATTATGAAGCATAAATAGCTTTTGAGAAATGGATAAGAAAGCCCTTGAAAGTTAATTGCATATTCAGTGTCATGCTTTTAAGATATAAAACTTGTTTCGTACATAAGTTATAAGTTAGTTAAGGTTTTAACAAAGTAAAAGCTTTCAAATAAACAATAACTTTGAAATGTAGTATAATGCTGTCTGATCCGTCTTTCATATAAATATAGCACTAAGGCGTTTTAGGCTGCAGTAATAAAAGAAGAGAGAAATGAATAAATAAAAGCAACGGAAACTGATAACGAGGAAGAAAAATCATGCATTCATCACTGATTACGAAACACTTTCCAACACATCTATATTACCGTAATAAAACGTTGATGTTAATAGGATAAAAGATTACATTCAATTTGGAAAATGCATAACATATTTTAAAATTCAAGTTCAACAATTATCATTTATAATCGAAAAAAAAAAGATTTTTTTGTGTAGCCCTATACATAATTTATAGATTTGTATGAAAACTACTCAGTATGCTAAAATTTAGTTCAGTTAAAAACGTATAACACAATTGAAAATTCCCCTTCAGTAATTTTCATCAATAAAGGAAATGTATTCGAATCCTTTTGTGGAGCTCTGTATATTATCTATAAATTTAAACACACCAAATAATCTTTAAAAAAATTAGTTAAACTTAAAAATGCATACCACAATTGAAAACGCTTTTCGCAGCAACCATCCCTCTATAATACTAAAACCGAATTCCTTTGTGTGGCCTTGTAAATGAACGATAAATGATAGGCACACTATATTTTATAGAGAAAGCCTATTATACTGGACTTCCTTGACGTATTAGTTTCATTATGTTTGAAATAGTGCAACATCATTAAAATACATTGAAAGTGATTTCTCACACATAACATAATTTAACAAAATTTTTTTGAGTGTTTTTGAAAACGAACTATAACTGCTACATACTTCATCTTCGATACAATAAGATCTATCAATTAAGTAGCAATCTGAGTATATTTATAGATAAGTTTGAACACAATCAGACATATCTGATTGTGGCTAACAAATGGCTAAACAGGCCGAATTAATAAATGCTTTTCAACTATATGGAAATGTGCTAAGAATAAAAAAAAAATGTAATGTAGGCTCGGTAAGAAAAACTAGATTTATGAAAATTTTGAACTTAATCTTAGACCTTCCTATCTAATCTGGAGTTATAAAAATGCTTTATATATGTATATTAAAAAAAAAGAAAAAGAAAGATGACGTTATACAGCTACATAACAGAGATGTTTCTAATGTTTTTTTCTCTTCAAAACGATTATGAGAGAAAAAAATGGTTGTTAAAAAAAAAACGAGAAAAGAAATGCGATACATCTTCTTGTTTATGGCCCATAAGAAATGTATCAGCTTCTGGAGGTCTTAGATCAAAACTATCAAGCATCCGTAGACGATGCCAGTGTGAATGGATAGCATTGTTTCTGGAGTTCGTCTCAAGTACTTTTCTCTGAAATATGGATGCTATCTATGACTGCCGTTAAAGTATTAAAAAAAAGGGGGGGGAAATATAATAATATATTAATAGCCCTTTTTATTCCTTTTTTTTTTTTTTTTTTTTTTTGCTTTAAAGTCTAGTTACTAAAATGAGCGTTGTTAAAGTTAAAATTTCACAATTATACGTATAGATAACTCTATATATCATGTTGAAATTTCATATTTATCTTAAAAATTCAAAATAAACAATGCAAATACACTGTGCCCCTATTCTTTTTGACTAAACGAGCAGAAAATAAAAGATAAAAGTTTTAAAACATTACAACCATCCAGATGTTAAAAACTTTTATGTGTCGAAATTTCCGCAGCGCTTTTAGCTAAACATTAGTTATCATCAGGATCAGGAGAGTTAAAATGGAAAAAAAAAAAAAAATAGCTTTAAAGATGTAAACTGGTTCAAGTAGCAAGCGAAGGTAACTAAAAACAATTAATAGGAGGGAGGGCAAGAAGAAGAAATAATGCTATAGAAAATGTTAGGAGGTTCAATTAAAACCAAATGCATCAGTAATGCCAAATAAATTAAACCATAAAATTCTTGCTATTCTGAAATTAGTGGGACGACAACGGATTTTAGAAGGAGCACTTTAGTGGTATCACTTTAACGAGGACTGTATTGTATATACAACAATCTTAAAAGGTTTATTAATTATGTAGCGTTTTCGACTATATTTCTTTTGTACACGGCTCTAAAAATACCTCATGTGCCCAGTAAAAATTGTTGTTCCTTTCATTAAGAAAAATATTGACTTTTTGTAGTAACAAATACTGATACAGTTTAAACCACAAGACTTTCTTTTTTTTTTATTTTTTTTTTTTTGCAGCTTCCTGAATGTAACTTCAGATTCATGGCATAGCATCAAATGACAAACAGTAAGTTTTAACAAAATTATCCTTTTAATTCTAAAATCCTTTTACTATTTAAAATAAAATACACTGCTCAAAACAATTAAAGGATATTTGAAGTTTTATATAAAATAAAGATATAAACGAAATTTTTTTGCCGAAAATAGAAGAAGAGAATTACAAATGCAAATTTTTCTAGTTTTCAAACTGTGGAGTATGCAAATTTTGAGTTCGACGTCAAAAACGTCGCTTCAGCGGCAGCGAATGAAATATGACTTTCAAATGGATAAAAGAATGAAGACAAGGATGATCGGCATTCAGTGATTGCTTTGTTTCGATGAGTACGATGTCTCAGCGAAGTCATTTGACAGATTCAGAAGCTTGGAGAATTGTTGGTAGGTTAGAAGGGGGCCAAACTCAAGCCGAAGTAGCGCAAGCCATTGGAGTGTCACAAAGTGTCATTTCCAGGATCTGGAACCGTTTTTGGAGAGTGGATGTGCAGGCCGAAGACCAGGGCAAGGTCGTAGACCTTGAACGCCCAATGAAGATCGGTATTTAGCGTTAACAGCTCGGAGACACCGAAACATGAACGCTACTCTTCTCCAACAACATCTTCGCTCGGTTACAGGTACCACGATTCCAACTCAGACTGTCCGAAACCGGCTCCATGCTGTAGGTCTGTATGCTCGCCGACCGATGGTATGTGTTAGATTAACATCAAGGCATCGTCGCGACCGCAGGGAGTGGGCAACCGAGCATGTCACCTGGAGGAGAAATGAATGGAGCAATATTCTGTTTTCTGACAAGTCCCGTTTTTCTGTGCATCCGGATAATAGGCGTAGTTTCATCTGGAGGGACCGTGGCAGTAGGAATAATCCTGCGTTCGTGCACGAACGTGTCAGATTTGGCGGTGGAGGAGGGTTGGTGTATGGTGGCATCTCCATTGACGGGCGCACGCCCTCTACATCATTCGAGATGGAGCTCTGACTGGTCGCCGATATAAGGATGAGATCCTCAGACCTATTGTAATCCCTTACGCTGCAGCAATCGGAGATAACTTCATTTTAATGGACGATAACTGCAGGCCACATCCTGCAAACCTGGTGGAGGATTTCCTTTTTGAGGAAGGAATCGTTCGAATGGAATGGCCAGCGTGTTCTCCAAACATGAATCCAATCGAGCACGTTTGGGACGCTCTAGGAAGACGAGTTTCTGGCCGCCAACAACCCCCACAAACTCTCCAAGAACTGGAAAGAGCTCTTCTGGAAGAGTGGGGCAGAATACCCCAACTCGTCATTAATAGCCTCATTGAGTCCATGCCTCAAAGGTGTTCAACGTTGCTGACTGCCCGTGGAAACCATACCCCCTACTGAAAATGATTTTCTTTGAACAAAACACCTTTTCTTATTCTTTTTTTCTCATGTGCACAAATTGTGTTTTTTCCTTTTGTACACAAATGCGCAATAAAATGCATTTTTTTCTGCCAAACATGTGTAATTTATTCTCATATAACCTACTATGTCTGTCGACCATATATCAATCAGCTAAAAAGTTTCCCAGATACAAAATCCACCTAAAACTGCAATATCCTTTAATTGTTTTGAGCAGTGTAAAATAAGCTGTATTAAGACAGCTGATGTAACTGTATGGTGTGGTTTATTTGCAATTTTATTCCTGAAGTTTTGTGTAAAATAACTACAACAAAGGTATCTTCCGTATGTATTAATTGCTGTGTATTAACTGGGTCTAGAGAAGTAGATAATAAAAATTACAGCAATACAAACACTCAAGAATTTCCCTCATTTCAAAATTTTATTGTACAATTTTTTCATGTGCATATAGGCTTGGCAAAGCCATTTTGTCTAACACAATTCAGAGCAATAATTTTTTCCACATTTAGACGCATTGAAAATATATTGTTAAATGATAACATTAAGATATTGTTATTTATTTGATATGTCTACTTTCAAATATCCCATTCCACAATGGAAAAAAAAAGGTGTTTGACTGTAATTAAAAAACTAAGAATTATTACTTTAATTAATTTATTAAATACAAATATGATGTGATTTTACATCATTCCGGACATTACATCATAGAAAATTGAGAGGAGAGTAAAAGCTTGCATAGAGAAATGGAATCTCAGAGAAGTGCAGCTTCAATTATACGGGATAATTTGGAGACCTACTATCTCGGATATCGGAAGTCTCGTTTAATCGAAATCGTATATACAAACGCGTCGTGCTCTCGAAATTAACATTTCTTAAACTAAAAAACAATTGAACGCTTTTTAAATGATAAAAATAATCATATAAAAATATGTTTAATAGCTCAATAAATTTAAAAAAGAAATCCTCCACACTTTCGCTAATCTAGTTGTTTGGTGATGTAATTGTCCGACAAATCGTTCCACCTGGTGATCAATAACGCGATCTGGAAACAAAATCAGCCTTCATTATCGACTCGGTTAAAAGAAACCTCGATGAATTGAAGTTCGGTTAATCGAGGTTTTACTGTAATAAATCAAATTGAAAACATACCTGCTACTTCCAGCGTGGCGTTACGACTTCTGGCTTTTCCCAATTCATTGGTGGCCACACACCAATATGTTCCAGTATCTTGCTCTCTCTTGCTGTGAAGCACGTGCAAAAAGAACAGAGATCCGCTGGGAAGCACCATCCTGTTTGCTGAATTACGCACACGATTCCCTTCATGGTACCATTCGATGGTAGGTTCTGGTCGGCCTTCAGCTTTGCAGTTTAACGTTGCAGGCTCTTGTTTGCGGACTAGTATGTCGGACGGATGTTCTGTGATTCTAGGTGGACGGGACTGAGCTGTAAAGAAGAGAAAAAATATTGTAATGAATATTAAATACGTTTCAGCGTGTACGTTCAAGCATAATTCAAGCGTAATTTCATTGCGGAAAGGTAATTGCAAAATTAATTCAATTGTATAAAAATTGTTATTTAACAAATTACAATTACCATTTGGAAAATAATATAATCAAAGACTAAAATTTAAGACATAAATAAAATCCAATAAAAAATAAAATAATAATAATAATAAACATCACTTTTATGATGATCAAAACGTGGCTTACGTAATAGCAGAGCCATATATTATGTATGCCATGGGTTAAACATTAATATTCCTGGATCAGCCATAAACAAATTTTAAATGAAATTTCAGTTTCACAATTTTCGGTATTGAATTTTTTTAAACCTCTAAACTTGCACATTTTCAATTTTTACACCGTCGTATGCAAAGAAAATGTACTTTTAAATGCAATTCGTTTGAAAACTATATTTTAATTTGTTTTTTGAGTTATTAATTTTTTGTAGTTTTTTACACTTTTTTCGTCATTGTGGCAACAAAGATATTCCATTTCTGGACATGCAACATGGACCAATCAGAAAACGAATAAAAATCGGATATCACAAGGTTTCATATATGCTTCAGATATTTATTCTCGATCGACAGAAACAGCAATTTTCCAAATGGTTAATAAATTAAAAACCATGTCAAGGTGAAAGTACACAAAAAAGCATTAAATAAAAAATATTGTTACCTTTTCAATATTTCGAAAATTTAATTTTTTTTTTATTATATTAAACATTTAAACTTTTGTAAAAAAAAAAAAAAAAATGGTCTACTGTTATAGCTACTACTATTGGTATTACTACTATTTGATGCATTATCTCGAGTATAATTCTAGAATAAATGTAATGCGGTTTAGAAATCATCGACTCATTACGAGAACTGAACACATAACATATTCCTAGGGTGGATTATTTTTCAGGAAATTTGAGTTTTTCATGATAGTGAGGCGGTTAACTTTATCTCTGCGGGATTGTAGAAAACAGAAATTCTTGCATGGAAGCATCCCAAGCAAAGCAGAACTTCATCAAAAGAAAATACAGTAGACTCTCGTTACATTGAATCTCAGTACAGTCAATTCTCGTTAACGTGAACACGTTTAACATGAATTGTTTTCACAGTTCCCTATAAAAACGCATACAAAGATTTGATACTGATGATATGAATTACTGTTAACATGAACAAAATTTAGATTACCCATGAGGTTCATGTTAACGAGGTTCGACTGTACACTGAGGTGGCAAAAGTCATGGGAAAGCAATATGCAAATCTACAGATGGCAGTAGTGTCACTTACAAATTGTATAAATAGTCAGCGCCTGGACAGGACTATCATTTGTGTTCAAATGCTTCGTGTGAGAAGGTTGATTATGTGATTATGGCCATACTAACGGATTTCGAACGCGGTATGCTAATTGAAGCTAGACGCATGGCACATTCCATTTCTGAAATCGCTATGAAATTCAACATTCGAAGATCACAGTGTCAAGAGTGGGGCGTGAATACTTAAATTCAGGCATAATCTCCGATCATGGACAATGCAGTGTTCGACCGCTGGCACTTAATGACCGCGACAAGCAAAGTCTCCGTAGGCTTGTCAGTGTAAATAGACAAGCAATACTAAGTTAAATAACTGCAGGAATGAATGTGGGAACGTCTGACGGGCATGTCCGTTAGGACAGTCCGGCAAAATTTTGCTTTTTTGGGCTATATCAGCAGAAAAGTGATTCGGGTGCCATTACTAACATCACAAAATCCCCAACAGCGGCCCTACTGAGCTCATGACCCTATCAGTTTGACTATAGACGACTGGAAAAAAATGACTTGGTCAGATGAGTCACCATTTCAGTAGATGAGAAGTGATGAAAAGGTACGAGTGTGGCGCAGACCCCACGAAGCCATGGACCCAAATTGTCAACAATGCACTGTGAAAGCTGGTTTTGGCTCCTTAATGATGTAAGCTGTGTGTTTACATGGAATAGACTGGGTACGCTGGTCTAACTGAACCGATCATTATCGGAAAATGATTACGTTCAGCTACTGGGAGACCTCTTGCAACCATTCATGGGCATAATGTACCCAAACAACGATGGAATTTTCCAGGCTGACAATGCGCCATGTCACCGGGCTATAAATGTTCCCAATTGGTTTGGAGAACTTTCTGGACAGTTCCAGCGAATGATTTGGCCATCGACATGAATCCCATTGAACATTTATGGGACATAATCGAGGGATTAGTTCGTGCACAAAATCCTCCACCGGCAACACTTTCGCAATTATGGACATCTATAGAGGCTGCATGGCTCAACATTTCTCCAGAGTACTTCCAACGACTCGTGGGATCCATGTCATGTCGTGTTGCTGCCCTTCGCCGGACAAACGGAAGACCGACACACTATTAGCAGGCTATCCCATGACTTTTGTCACCTCAGTGTATAATGAATAAAATTTGAATTGTTTAAAAAAAAAAAAAAGCTATTATTCTATTTTATTATAAAAAAATTCACTTTAACAAATTTTCCAGTATTACAAATTTAATCAGTGCTCTGTAAATAAGTAAGTAGAATACTATATTCATCTTTAAAAAGGTAAACTTAAAACAACGCTTTGTATAAATTACTTTAGAATATGACAAAAAAAATGTTTAAAAATGTGTTAAATTACTTTAATCCTCAATACTTTCAACTGCAAACACCGTCATCGACAGAGAATATAAAAATTCAAATATTACCATGTTAATATTTATATTTTTGTATTCTTTGTCGATGGCTGTGTTGATAATTGAAAGTACTAAGGATTAAAGCAATTTAACACATTTTAAAATATTTTTTGTCATCCTTTTTAAGTAATTTGCACATAGTGTAATTTTAAATTTAATTAGTGCTTCCTAGAGATTTGCTGTAACAAGATTTTATTGTATTTCCTTGCGACTTCGCTTTTTGTAATCCTATGAGTCTTATACTTTTTTTCTTTTTCCTGTTTTTTTTTTTAATCGAGTGAAAGTTAAAATTTTGGTGGGTTTTCCTAATATTTTTAAATATTAGCAGTATAGCTCTACAAATTATTGAAAACAGATGTAGACTAGTTGTTGGGGGCCACCGTAATACTTACCCATCATGGATATGCATAATAAGATAAGTAAGACATATGTAAGCTATTTATAAAATGCATTGCAATTCCGAAACAAAATTTAAATATGTACATAGTAATGCTCTACTAATGAATTGCTGATGAACCCAATTCGACAAATTATATAAAACGTTAAACTACTCAAGTAGTACCGAATAACGCAAAAGAAACATCCTTATAACTCCAAAAATAATAATTATATTCAGTTTACTGCGTCGAATTAAGCGTCTCATTTCCAATTAAAATATATCTTTGAATTCAAATTTGTTTCATTTTGTTGCCTTTTACATCCACTCCTTAAAATAAAAAAATTTGAAAATTTTTATATACCTTTCATCAGAAAGAATTTTTCGAGAGTCCGAAAAAAATAGTTCCGGATAATCAACGTTACTGATATTAAATAAGCTTTGTCCCATTCTTACATACTATGTACATACAAAACTTCAAGTCTCTATCTCAATTTGTTCGGGAGATAGAGCGTTTACAGACACACAGAATTTTTCCCCCCTGACAAATTTTTCCCTCTAAAAATATGTTCTTCGGAATTTTCTATATCTAAAACGTGTAAATCCGCTTTTTTTTTTTTTTTTTTTTTTTTTTTTTCTCAAAACGATTGCAAGACTTTTCCCATACTAAGTATGATGGGTAAATAAAAAGGATATGGTGGGAAACATGAGGTATCTAAATTACTCATAATAGAATCTATTTTTTTTTTTTTTTTTTTTTTAAACAGCTAATTCTTAATTAATTTTTATTTGTTATTTCTAACATGTATGGATTCAACGGCAAACTTTCTGAAAAAATCCTTTCTAGATATGAAATTCTCGAAGTACTTCGAAATTTTCAATAGGACAGTCCCAAATCTTAATCGAATGGTTTTTGATTATGAGGTTACAGGTCTTTGAACTCTTTTGAAGCCCGAAATATAAAGTGAGATCTGGCAACAATTTCCGACTAAGCACACAAGCAATTAAAATCAGCACTGAAGAGATCACAAATTTAATAAAAACCATACTCTACTATGACTTGTTTCACTGAAATGTCAACAAGCATTAAAATTTATCGTCATTCAATTTTCCATGACAAAATTTCATTTAGATTTTTGGATAGAGCAAACTAGCCTGATAAATCGATACATTTAATCAACATAAAAATTACACTTTATTTTCGCAATAAATTCTAAAAGAAAAAAAAAAGTTGCACAGCTTTTTAATTGAGCACAACAGTTTTATTTAGGATGAAGCCAGAAGAACAATCGAATATTGTTAGTTCCTTTTTCTAGGTGCATTCGTAATTATATAAAAACGTAGCACCTATAGCCGTCGTTCAGTCTGTCCGTTTGTCCGCATATAACAGAGCAAAAACTACTCAATCAAATCGTTTGAAATTTAAAATGTATAATTGTTGCGTAATTTTGTCGAGTCATTTCAAATTTTATTGAAATCGGATATATAGTTTAATTACAGGGACATTTAAAATTATTTTGTTACATTATGGCTAAAGGGGAAAATAGTTTCAGGTGAATTTTAATGATATTAAACTCTTTCGAACACGATAAAATTAATATGCTTCTATGAAGTACATACTAAAAAATTCCTTCTGCATAATTTATGGTGTACAGAATATTTGTTATTAATTTACAGGACCACTCAACAGTATTCCAGTACACAAAGGTATAAGGGGAATCACTATTCGGAGCGCGTTTTATAACTATTAAACTATTTCACATTTTATGAATTTGATATACGTTGCTGAGGTTTACTACAAGCTACGTCCTGTATAAGAGAAAGCAGATTGCATTTACAGGGACACACAAAAAATTTCGGCCAATATACTATATCTGACGTACAGCATAGACACTAAGCATTATACAGAATTACACTAAGATATGAATACTTTTAAAACTTTGTTATAGTACGAACGCACCTCATTTGCCACGTTTGATGTGCAATTTTAAACTTTCCCTTAAGAAAGTGTAATACACTGATGTAAGAATGTTTTTATCAGAAAATAAATGCTACTCATGTATGGCCGTAAAACGAATTAAACGTGTCCGAGTATTTTAAAAACCCGAAATGTGTTTTTGTCTTTCTGCGCTCCTATTTATAATCCAAGATATTAAGTTTCTTCCATAAAAGAAAGAAAAGAAAAAGAGAGGGTTAAAAAAGAAGGAAGGAATGCAGATTATTTAGCCGTCTCTGTAACGTGCGCGCCTGTTCCACGTCATAATTAGACAACCGCGAAATCTCTTTCCATACTGAATTTGCAATTAAGCTTGAGTGTTTGATGTCAGTTCTCTCGTTGTAATGGAAAATAGATAAAGGATAAAGGGATTTTTATTTGCTGATCGTGATCTGTGTTCAAAAACCGTCCCCGTCGTATAATGCCAACAGGATTTATCACACTCTTTTAAGATTAATTTCTGTGAAATGTAAAGATCGTGTAATTTTCATGGAATCATGCAGTTAAACCGTTATAATGAAGTAATTTATTCTTAAAAATGGAATTTGGTTTAAAATACTGTTGACTACATAAATATCTGCGCGACTGCGGATTTCAATTACTGTTACTTTTTTTAAAAATTTATTTATTTACTTATTTTCAGTTTTAATTTCGTTGTGTAATATTTACGAAAATAAATTATTGACATTTTATAATTTCTAAGTGCAAACGAACTTGTCGAATACCCCTCTAAGTCCACAAAATTTTGAAGAATAATCCTTTACTTTCAATGTTGGATTCCCCTCTAAATCCACAAAACTTTGAATAATAAATAATCCTTTACTTTAGTATGCTACCACCATCGATATAATTAAATGATATCGGACACGCATGAGAGGTATGCAGTGAAGAAGATTAAGAAGACTAACTCTTTCAATTAAACTTAATGGACAATTTATTTACATACTATTTACAAATAATAAATCAATATTTACAATTATGAACTCGGATATAGCTGAACCGGTTCAACATTAAATTAAATACAAAACACTTGTCCTGTGCACTGTTAAGTTACTCTATATCTCTTTTAAACACGTAAATTAAGATCAGAAGTCACTCTTAATCTCTACACACACTCAGGCTCAGTCTTCTTAGAGCCTAGAACAACGCACTCGTTTCTTTGGACAAGAGTTCTTCTCTGACACACCTCATTCTTCTCTCGCCAGCTCCAAACTAAAATTTCAGCTCTTCCTCACAAGCGAGCCATCCGCAAAACGGAATTCATTCCTCTACTTGCACGGAGTCGTCCTCTAAAAGGAAGGTCACTCTTTCAAGATATATCTTTTCTTTTCAACTCCTCCTCGACTGTCTTATCTATGAACTTTGATTGACAAGCGCAAGGCCACTTCTTGTATGCTACATTCTTTAAACCAGAACTATGTCCGCTCGCTTTTCCGATTAAGACTCCAGATAAAGAAGGAATGCTATTTTATAGTTTACAGTACACAGAATACAATAGCAAATAAAAGAATAGTATCACATAAGAATAGTTTTAAATAATGATCGCTTATCCAAACCTGACAGAACTATTCTGGCGCTACAGTCCCTAAAAGCGTTATTACACATAAAAATTTCAAACGACAAAAATTGGCTGCGACTCCGCAGCCACTTTTTCACTTTTTTCGTTTTTTAAGCATTTCAGCGGCTGGTCGAGAAAACGCTTTTCTACTCTGCTTTCTTGACCATGTTACCTCGGATGTTAAAAAGCATATGCCCTGTAGGACAACTGGTCAAAGTAATGCGAAGCATACAATGTTTAGTTACCAAGCAAACTTGGTATTCATCTTATCAGCACCAAGAAATGAATAGTTTGATCAACCCGTTCAGTCTGGAGATGAAACACCGTTAGCAATGGCCACTAAGCTACGGGGTTTCTTTAAAATCCAGGATTTTTCAATAAAACCCACACGTGTTATTTTAGAAAAAAAAAAATCCTGGTGCGATTAGAAAATAAAAACGAAAACATATTAACTTATTTTTGTCATATAAATACCAAACAAAAATACCGAAAGAAGCACGAAATTTTTTTGAGTACTTACAAAAAGTGGTAAGGCATATGCATATTTCTTGCAGGAAATACCTTTTCAAGATCTGTTAGATATATTTTGAATTCATTTTAATCATTCTTAAAAGCAAAAGGAAGTAAAAAAATATGCTCGTACTGTTGCAGGACAAACGAGAGTTTTACAAATCAGGAGGTATTATATTAAAATGATAAAGTGACTATCGTCATATAGGGCCGCACACTGTCAAGTGCGGTAGCTCATCTTTCTCGAAACTTTTTATAGGTATGCCTTTATGAATGACAAAAAATATACTATGAATGACACTTATTATTCTTACACATAAATAGGATCTGGGCGGTGGAAAGACTGAGAAATTTCACCTGGCAAAATGCCACACGCGATTGTAATGAGAGGAGGTCTATAAATACCGAATATAAAAGGTTTGTGTTTATACAAGAGAAAACATTTTCTAAAGGAAGCCACAGATGAAGGTTGGCACTCCCGGAAATGTCGGTAAAGAATAGACAGAAGAAGATAAGGAATGTCATAACTTAAAATATGTAATGAAAGGATGGGATTATTCTTAACTTTAGAAAGAGCAACACCCGATTAAAGGTTATGCTCGTGTTTGGGGGGCCTTTGAAATCGAATAGTATAAATAGAGAACTGTTTCAAAATAATACGCGGGGAGAACACGTAAGTAAGAAGTTAAATTAATACACATCAGTTATAAATAAAATATTTACATGCCCTATGTTTTTGATTATATCATTATCTCATCAGAAAATTTATGAAGCACGGTATACAAGGAAGCATCAGTAAAGATAGTAGAGGAAGTAAAGTAAAATAGATAAAAGAAAAAATAAGAGAACATCAAAACTTGTAATTAAATGTGAGACGAATGGAATTTTTTTTTTTTTTTTCATTTCTTTTTTCCCTTTTCTAGGATATTTCCAGTTTCGTAATCGATTTCGAAAGTAAAAATATCCCCATAAAAAAAGTAATAATAATAAAAAACGGCCTTTTAAAGATTTTCAAGCAGTCTTGAATTCAGGGGGTGGCCCGGGGGGACATCCCCCCCGGAGCAGTGAAATGACCCCCCCCCTCTAAAATTTTGAGATTTTGGATTTTCAATGGGCAAAATGGGCAATTCCCCCCCCCCCCCTCCGAAGCTACAAAAGTCCCACCCGGAGAAAAGTGGATGAATTCAACATTGTTTTTAAGCCTCTGCGAATTTATAGATTTAGTAAAAATTGGCCAAGGCGGAATATTGTCGGCTATACACAAAGTTTTCTCGATCCCAATCGATTCCACCTTAGACAGAGTTTACTGCAATGTCAATGCAAAAAAAATATTAAGAAGAAAGAGAAATCGAGATCAATGTTGAATTCAGACACTTTTCTCCGTGAGGGATATCTGTAGCTCCGGGGAGGGGGGACATAATGGAGTTCAAGGTGAAAAATTGTCTTTTTCGACCATTGAAGACGCAAAATTTCCAGGGGGCATTTCATAGCTATGGAGAAAATATCCCCCCACCCGGACCACCTCCTAAATTCAACACTGGTCAAGATTTACAATATTAAGCAAAAATATTGAAAGCGTATTCTTTCATTAAGATAGAAATTCACTGCGCATATTAAAAAATGTAAAAAGCACACACACACACAAAAATGTTTAAAAAATGTAAAATTGTCTTCGAGAGCATAATGTCAGATATACGGGTGTAAGTGCCTTCTCGCCAAAAAAACTCCCATAGACATATAGATAAACATACAAGCATTCTATTTTAATTATTATAGTTTTTTTATTAACATAATATTAATTAATTATTAAGTAGAAAGAGGTATTGATTTACCTAATGAGTAAAATACACAATGAAAACACATTATTTACTATACAAATATATTCCCCAAAAATAAAATATGATATAGATAATGATATGTATATAATATATATAATATAAAACCATTAATTGTAAAACTATACATATATTTCCTGAATAAAAAATTACTATTTTAAGTGAAATGATTTTTCGTGAAAACTTTATGAACAACAAGCAATATTTATAAATTATAAATGATTTTACACCTTGGAGATAGTTAACGAACGTTGTACTTTTATAATAAAATTAATTCCTTAATCGTCGCACCCGATATTTTCAAGCGCAGTCATTTGTGAACAAATTTTGTCGTGTCCATGACTCTCACGCGCTGTAATTTTACGAATTTATAGGATTTTGAAGATGTGCGTGAACGATAATGAAATAATAATAATAATAATACCTTATACTATAATGCGAGCAAAAATTGTGTGTGTGTAAATTTTATCTCAAAAACGGCTCAAACGATTTTCGCAAAAATTTGGATTTTACCATTTTGGGGCACGAGAAGACCATTGGGCTAGGTCACATGTTCGAGAAAATTCGATTATTGGGTCATTTTAGGTCATAATGGGTCAGGATAAAGCTATTTATGTCTAGAGAACGGGTGGATCGATTTTAAGGAAATTCTGTATCCAATCGTTTTTTGGCACGGGAAAACTATTGGACTGGGTTACATGTTCGAAAAACTTCGATTAGTGGGTCATTTTTGGTTCATTATGGGTCAAGCCATTTTTATCTAAAAAACGGCTCTAACGATTTTGACCAAATTTTATATTGTACCGTTTTGGATTTCAAGAAGACCACTGGGTTAGGTAATATGTTCGAGAAAATTCGGTTAGTGGGTCATTTTTGGGGTCATTGCGGGTCATGCTATTTTTATCTAGAGATTTTCTCATGCAATTTTGACTAAAAATTGTACTCTAATGGTTTTCGGGCACAAGAAAAACATTGGGCTAGGTTACATGTTCGAGTAAAAATTTTAATGGGTCATATTGGGTCATTAATGGTCTGGGCAAGCTATTTATATTTAAAGAACGGCGTGATCGATTTTAACGAAATTTTGTATGTAACAGTTTTTTGACATGAGAGAACTAATGGGCTCACATGCTTTCGACTATAAGGGTCATTTGTGAGTCATGATGGGTCATAATGGATCATGTCAAGCTATATCTAAAGAACAGGGGGATCGATTTTAACGAAATTATGTATATAACATTTTTTAGCACGAGAAAATCATTGGGTTAGGTCACACGTTCGAGAAATTTCGATTAATGGGTCATAAAGGGTCTGGGTCAAGCTATTTATATTTAAAGAACGGCTGGATCGATTTTAACGAAATTTTGTATGTAAAAATTTTTAGACACAAGAAAACTAATGGGCTAAGTCACATGTTCGAGAGATTTCAATTATAAGGGTAATTTGTGGCCATGATGGGTCATGCTAATTTTATGTAGAAAATGGCTCGTACCATTTTGGCTATACTTTGTATTATATCATTTTTGGGAAAGAGAAAACCATTGGGTTATGACACATGCTCGTGAAAATTCGATTAGTGAACCATTTTGGATCATAATGGGTTAGTGTCATTCTAATTATATATAATAACAACTTAATCAATTTTACCTAAATTTTGTAACGAAACGTTTTTTGTCACGAGAAGACTATTGGGCTGAGTCGCACGTTAAACAAATTTATATAAGTGTATCATTACGCTTTCTTGCTGAATGCTGTCAAGCTAATTTTACCTAAGTAATGGCTTAAACGATTTTGATTCAGTTTTACATTCTATTTTTTTTAATTACCTGAAGACCATTGAGCTAAGTCAAATCAAATCAAATTTGATTCGTGGGTCATTTTGGGTAATACGGGTTAGAGTTACGAGAATATGGCAACAGTCAATATGTTGGCGATATTTGACAAAATATTGGCGACATTTGGCCGAAAAATCGACTATTAAGATTGCGAAAGCTAAAATACGTATTTGTCGCCAAATTAAAAAATGTCTCCAAATTTGGCTATACCTGGCAAAAAAATATTGTCTTTCAGAATGTGAAGAAATTTTTTATACATTCTTAATAGGATTCGAGATGCATAGTTAAACCAATCAGAGTCGAGCTAAAAAACTGATTTGGGTCGATATCCTTTCGTTGTAAATTTTAAAATAAAGTAAAATCTATGAACATGTGCATACAAACATAGTTTTCTTATTGATTGTTTTTTTTTTTTTTTTTTTAAATACTACTATTATAAATAACATGTTTTACAGTTATAATACAGAGTGAATGATACAGTGATAATACTATATCCAGTTGAACACAAAGTTAATTTTGACCGAGCTTAGCTCAGTCACTCCTGCTAGTAATAATAATAATAATAATAATCATAAACCCTGAAGACTTTTTAACAATTTTTTCGAAAAATATGCGAAAATTAATGATACAATGATATTAGACGCAGACCATTGCTTAATTCTTTTTGTTGCATTATTTTCAAACACTAAAAATTACAATTTTTACATAATTTTCTTTTATACTTTTATAGAAAGGAAAAAAAAAGTAATTAAAGTGAAATAACAGAAGGACAAGCAAATAAACCATATTTACAGGAACGGAAAATTAATAAATAACAAAATATAAGTGATTTTTTTTAATAAAGAAATATTATTTTTATAAAATTTTAGTAAATTGTTTATTTTATAAAATTTTAACTAATTTCAATTAATTCAAAGGGTTTCTAATGTCCGTGTTTGGTCTGTTAAGGAGGACTATCGAGATAAGTAAGCAAGAAATTTTAGGTACGCAATTTTTGGCATTTGGGATTTTGATAGTATTATAGAGAGTAATAATTCGAAATAATCTTAGTGAATTTCTCCTTTATCTGAATATAAAGATTTTTTAATGCACTTTTACGATTAAAACATAAAAGTAAAATTTTAACTTAAATCCTTATAAACAAGAAATCTCATTCAAATAAGAAAATTCAAATCTGGCCATTTTATTAAATTAACATTCATTTTACAACATGATTTCATCACATGTTACCCTTTTTTAATCATTCCAATAAAACATTTGTTAAACATTTTACAACCGGGCGTGTTTGCCTGTAATCATGATTAAAAATTACATTATGCTTTAATACAATTTACATATTTGCAATTCAAATCTTTATTGCAAGGATTCCTCAAATGTTACTGCATGCTAATAATCAAAATTGATTGCGATAAACAAATTAAGCCGAGCTTAAATCTGCTCCGCTTTATACAATATGGCTTTTTATTTTTAATTTATTTGACCTATAATTTTTAAAAATATAATTTTCTTCCTATTAATGTTTCAAGCTTGACAACATTTGCTCAGACTTTTGAAAGGGGAAAAGGTATTCACATTTCTTGACTGCTGTAAATACCAGAATATTATAAACAGATTTAGTTTGAGATACATCATTTCGCAAAATGACGTTAAGCATGACACTGACGCATAAATAAGAGATACAGTATGATAAATTGCTGGTAAAGAACGTGAGTAAGTAAGATCCTTTTTTTCCGAAGAAAAAAGGTCCCGTAAAACTTTTTGCTGAGTTTATGAAAAGCGATCTCTTTACTTAGCGAAGACCTGGAACCATTAAAGTGACATCCGGTACTTGTATTCCGAAAGGTTTCTTGAAGCAAGCTTTTTCTCAGCTTTTATATTTAGCTGTATAGTTCTCGTCAGAGTATTTCATGCATTAAATGTTAGATACTTCAGGAGGGAAAAAAATGACGGGAAAGGGCGCTCTTTATTCAAATGAAATATTTCTGGAATTGGATTCAACCACGAATACTATACTGCAAACCGAGATGTGATAAAGCTGTTGAAAAACTTCGCGCCAGACTGTCTCAGAAGGTGTTTATAAACAAAGTAAGTAATCTGATAAAGCAGTTATGATTCGGTGAAATTAACAACACTTCCGGTAAAAAATAGTTCTTATTTCAGTAAACTGCATTATAGATGTATTTAAGATATATATATCTGTATGCCTTCGAAATATTTGTTTTTAATTTTTGTAAATTTTAAGTTTAAATTTGTTAATTATTATTAAAAGTCATAAAAATGGGACATAAGAGCATAAGAAAATGATTAGTAAGATTATACTTGGCGCAAGAAAAAATTAATGTTAATAACCAGCGTTTAATTCAGACACTTTTCTCCTGGAGGAAGTTCTGTGGCTCCAAAGGGGATATCATAGAGTTCCGGAAGGAGGGAGATTTAAATTTTTGACCACTCTGTTAAAAATTACAGAGAATCTACGGGTAATCCATTATAATATATAAAATTACAGAAATTAGAAAAACAAAGATTCTGTTAAATAACAGAGTAATTATTTGATAAATTTACCACAGACTCTGTAAATTAACATCGTTAAAAATACACAAGACTCTATAAAAAAAATTTAATGATAATAATTTAATATAGTTTTCAAAATCAATAAATCACTCAATCTTCAATAAAATTATTCAAATTCCTTTGAATTTAAAATTTTCGAATAACTTTGATCTTCTGTATCATTCATTTTTTACACGATTTCTTTCTAGCCGTCCCAGAATTTTAACCCGGGGCCTCTTAAGGGTGTATTCGAAAAATGCTTTTCCATCTTCAACAGCTCGAAATTTTCCGATACAATTTCAGACATATTTTTAAACAGAGAAACATGAAATTTGCTGAGGGGATTCTTGAAGGGACGTATGAAGTGCCGAGTGATGTTTTTTTACGCTCAATTCATTAGAATTTGAGTTATAAACAATTATATTCTCAGTGTGACCCATTTTTTCGTTCTCAAATCTCCCGCTTGGGAAAAATCGGTTCGAAATGCCGTTTTTGATTGCTTTTTTTGCAATATTTTCTGCATTTATCAAAGAATCGACAATTACGGCACCTTGTGTACTTTCCAAATAAGAGATTTTGAAAGTTTGGTGTATTTGAGAGCAATAATGAGTTCAAAAATAAATCGGAAAAAAAGCAGTTTTTCAATCGAAATACACCCTTAACAGTGGAAGAACACCCTACTGACTGAGATTATAGGAGCTTTAGTTATTTTGCTCAAAATATGTCTCTTATGATTCAGCGGAGAAAAATCGAAAAAATCCTCACTAACAACGAGGAGATGATTTTTTCCTTTCTAAATTATTCTAAATTATGACAATAATGAGAATATTTTAAAAGCTAAGGTGTAAAAAAGACAAACAACGCTGAAAATTTCTTAGTGGAAAGAAGTTAATAAAACGTATTAAAAAAGTAGTTAATAATTCATAAATTAAAGCTGCGTAACTTATAAACTTTTCAGTAAGTCAGGATGAGAATAGTATACTTCCTTTGAATATGATTAAAACATAATTTAAAACAAACTGTGGTTTAGTTATTGAATTATGACAGTTATTCTTACACAGTTTTACGTAACAGTTTTGAAAAAAAAATCAAAAAGCACCTTTAAATTTAGTTTTTTAACGTTTGTAAGAAATATAAAATATCTTATAGTACTCATTAAAGTTAACTAGCTTTTAATGAAAGTCGAAAGAGAAATATTGACATTTTATGTTAATCTTTAAAAAATTAATTTAAAAATTAAAATTAAAGTCGATTTTGACGTTTGACATTTTATATTAATTTAAAAAAATTAACTTAAAAATTAAAGTCGATTTTGACGTTTTAAATGTATTTTAGAGGGACACCGTACCTTTGGAAAATCATCTCTTCAATTTTGAATAATACTATAATAATATGTGGTGGCACAATACTTAATACTAAAAATTAAATAAAATAATAATAATAATAAAAATCTTGTAGAAAAACCTATTTTACTAGAAATAAATTTAAAAAAAAAATATTTTTTTTTAAATCGCTACTGCTTTTTTAAATATGAATATTTTTGCTTCGATTTTTTTCTACAATCATTAGAATATACTACATACATAGGATGCCATGGTTAGTTTATATATATAAACTGCTCCCAAGCAATCGAATTTAGTATTTAAAAATTAAAAAGCTAAGGCTTACAGTTAATACATGTTCATGATTTTCGGCCAATAATCTTGACTGAATACCTCGTACATGTGACTATGGAAGATTATCGGGTCATGTATGTGTATGCGTGTGAGAAGAGGGATACCAAAATTCGCCCCCCCCCCCTAAAAAAAAACAGCAATAATAAAAAAATAAACCGAGATTACTCTTTTTTTAGAAGTTGCATTATAAAGATGGATAAAGCATTCCAACTATCAGTGTTGTAATCGTAAAAAAACCCAGAGGGTATACGCTGTAGGCAAAGGTTATGAGCTAGAATCGTGAACTTTCATGACCAGAGTGTACGCTATAACTTTTTATTTATTTATTTATTGAGAAACAGAGAATATTAAAAGCTTCTTAGAAAAATTCAGAAGGTATATGGCGTAAATTTCCGTATACACTCTACTAACGCGTCTACCAACTATGTAGCAGAAAGTGTTTTTTCTTCATATATTTATTTTATTTATTTATTTATTTATTTATATTATTAATTTGCCTAATAAGAAAAAAAAATCAATTTAAAAAACTAAGCATCGAGTGACAAATAAAGGAAAGGTTCTCTTTTAATGGCTAAGTCGTTCTATGAAAAACAAAGCAGACCTTAAGAACGAAGAAAAAATTAAAATAATAACAAAAGAAAAAAACAAACAATGACAAGATTTCTTTCTTTAAAAAAAATATTTTCTGCATTAAATAATTTTTATCGCTATCACAAACAGATGCAGTACACACCTTGAATAACATTCAATCCATTAAGTAGTTAGTTCTAACTCTACAAAGATTGAACAACAAGGAGTAAAAGGTGGGATTAAAGTGTTTTAAAAGCTATGTTAATCTTTGACCCTATCTATTTGCGTTGGTGAACAATTTTTCAAACAAGCTTTCAGCTAACAGTGTTACATGCAATAGGTTCTAGACGCGCACAAACAATCACTCATAACTAATTTAAAAAAATAAACAAATCAAAATTCACTGAATTCTGTGGAAAATAAAAAATATATTTTTTAAATTGTTACTTGTAGTAGGATGTAGTACTGTGAAACCGGAAAAAGAAGAAAAGGTGAATTAAAGAATTAAAAATAAAACAAATCCAATAGGTAAATCCGCTGCCGGCATTAACTGTTTTCCTTTTTCTTGTGTTTTCTCTCTCTGTCTTTCCCCCCCCCCCCCCCCCCGCATTTTTGATGAAATTTTCCATTTTTTGGCGATATTTTGACGAAACTTACCGTTTTTCTTGTTATTTTGACAAAACTTGCCTTTTGTTTACAAGCTTTTGGATAAAATTTGCTGTTTTTTTACGTTCCTTTGATGAAATTTGCCACCTTTTTCACGATTCTCTGAAGAAATTACGAAATTGACGTTTTTCCCGTGATCTCTTGACAAAATTTGCAATTTTTCTTAAACGATTGACGAAATTGATTTTTTTCGACGATCGTTCATCGAAATTCGCGATTTTATGACCCGAATTTTCGGACTTATTACTGATTTTTTTAAATTTTCTGAAATGATTGTCCTAATTTTTCGCAAGTTCGAACCAAAATCACTCCTAGTATATATATTTCTAAAAAGATTATACTTGTCACAGAAACACATAAATAATAATAAGATTTATTCAAAATAATAATGCTAGAGTAATATAGTTTCATAAATAGATATCTCAGTTTTTATTAATAAAATTCTTGAAAGAACATGTTTCCATGTCTAAAAATTAAAACGTCAAACGTGGCAAATGAGCTGTCCTAATACTATAAGTAGTTTTATAAATATTCAGATCTTCATATAATAGCTGTTGCATTCTTAAGCAAAAATGCATGAATAAGATTATTTATTACGATTGTATATTATATATATATTAAATTCAGTAATACGGTTACATGGCTTCATCTGAAATATGACGTAATCATTAGTATCTAATCTATCATGACATATCTCTGAATTAGTTACATATGATAGGAATTAAAAAAATGAAAAAAAAATTTATTAATATATTTTTAAGTTTTGATTCAATTTTCAAAAATTTGAAATGACTCTACAAAATTCTGCAATCATGTATCGAATTTAAAATCAGTCGATTGGGTAGTTCATGCACTGTTATATGCGGACAGACAGACAGAAAGATGGACGACCAGACGACGACTATAGGTGCTTTGTACATTTATATATTTACGAACGCATCTAAAAAGAAATATGCAGAAAAATCTTCGAAGATTTTTTTTTATTTTAATATTTTCGTTGACAAGCAATTGTGTTTCTGCAGTTCCAAAACTCAAACCAGAATTTTGGATTTTTTTTTTTAATTAAAAAAGATATGCAACTTTATAACTCCCTCCTCCTTTAATGTTACAAAAGTAAAATTTGATGTAAAAATTTTGATATAAATCTTGAATAAAATTTAAGTAGGATAAAATATATCTCATCGCCCTGCAAGTGCTTTACACCTGAATCTACAAAAGAAATCAAAAGATTTACGAGTTTTTTTTTTTTTTTTTTTTTTTTTTTTTTTAAGATGAAATCAATTCATTACAGAAACTTTTAAAACTCCTATTAGCGCTAAGTAAAAGTTATCGCCGAAATTTATCGCTATCACAAAAAGAGATACTCTACACACCTAGATCGCGGTCGATCTATTACAGAGTGGAGTTTTTATACACTATCAAAGACTGGGAGGTGAAGAGCAAAAGGTGGGATAAAAGTGTTAAAAGCCATGGTAATCTTTGATAGGATCTGTTTGCGTAGGTGAGTAATCTATCAGACAACCTTTCAACTAACAAGCATTTTTTATTGAGTGAAATGCTCAGGCAGGTTGAAAATTCCTTGGCTTTTTTTTAAAAAATCAAAGATACTATTGATTGCTGTTTTACATTAAACTCTTGTTTATAATGAAGTTACGTAAAAAAGGAGAAGGTGTTTTTATCTATTATTAAGCTGTTACTGAAGGGAAGATACCAGCAAGTTTTCTAAAATCAAGTTTATTTCATGTTAAATGCATGCAAATAGAAATGATACATCCAAAATAATCAATCTTTGGCTTTACACATGTTCTTCATCCAAAAATTAGCTTCTAGTAATAAATCGATTATATATATATATATATATATATATATATATATATATATATATATATATATATATATATATATATATATATATATATATATATATATATATATATATTACAAATTTAAATTTTTTTTTTTTTCGCCAAAACTAACCTTTATACTATCTTAATTTTCTTATAATAATATTCCGTACTTACTTCAAATTATTAAATTAAAATCTTATTTCTAGATCTAATCTGTTAATCTGTGTGCAGACGATATAAATTCTTAATTTGCCTTAAAAAACATTATTCCAGTATGCGTAAATTTAAAAAGATGGCTCTAAATTAAAAATATTCTTAATTAAAACTTTATTTCTTAATATTCCAAATAAAACTGATTTCTTCTATGTTTTTATCAACCCTTTTTAAGAAATTCTTATTAAATTTATTCCAAAACCATACCTTTCAAAAAATATCATTATTTTATTTTATCTATTTATTTATTTTTCCGCCGTCAACGATAATGTGCATATTAATAAATTCATTTCTTTTCTTTTTCTCTTAAAAATAATCATGTATAAAAATCGTCTGCCTAAGATATTTAAAATTCGGAGTCAATTATAAATTGGTTAAATAATATTTTTTTAAAATAAATTTATCGTCTGTTTAAAATAGCCTCGTAACTGGACAAGAATTCTGCTTACATAAAAGAATGATGGTTTGAGGTTACCGAATGTTCCAGAACTTTCTTTTCAGTTTAAAAGGGGGAAGTCTCGAGATGAAAGGAAGATTCTGAAGATTTCTTGGGTTGCTTCTTCGATGAGGACAGCTCGCTGAAATAATGATGGAATTTTTGCAACAGGGAGCTTTTCCTTCCTCATTATCACGAATTTAATAAATGAATTTACAGCAGCCCATGACTAATTATTGGATCTTCTACATTTATTTATTATTTTTGTTTTTTCCCTTGCTTGCCATGACTGCGTGTTTCTGTTTAACCAGTGGAAATAATTCGAGTTCTCCTGAAATCGTCACATATATATATATATATATATATATATATATATATATATATATACATAAAATCAATCATCTTCACACTTATGATCACAACTAACATCATTTTTGATACATATTAATTAAACAAAACAAGGAAGTAAAAGCAAAATTATTTTATATCAGAGAACTCAGCAGTAGAATTGATTAAAAAAAATTATTGGTCCCAAGGACCAGTAACCAATAAGAGTTTACTGGTCCGCAGTCATAATCACTAGTCTGCTATAAAAAATTCTATTAAGTACCTTAAACCCATGAAGTGACACCGCCCCCCTCCCCCATTACTAGAATATAAATCAAAGTATCTTTGTAGTTACTCAAAATTTTCGGAATAACAAAATGTAAAATTATAATTTACTAAAAAAAAAGTAATACAGTATATAAACAATAACTATAAAATTATTGATTATGTGTTTTATTTCCGATCATTTACTTCAACTGACTGTAAGGATTAATGTAAATTATTTTAATGTTTATTTTTTCATATAAAATAAAATTTTGTGGTTTGTATTTGGTTCGGTTTTCTCAGGAATGACTTGGGAAAAATTTACGTTTGCCTGTCAGAGAAGGGGAACAAAATTTACTGGTCCTATGAACAATTTTTTTTTTTAATAGTGATCCGATTAAATTTTTGATGGTCTCGGACTAGCGGACCACCAAAGATTTTTAAAGCTGGTGCTAAAACTTTGTATTGCAAACAAATTTGAGTAAACCCACTGGTTTGTTTATTATCATTCATATTTTTACTCCTATTTTTTTTTAAATTAAGTTGATTTATACATTAAATATCGCATGTTTTTAAATCCAACAACGTTTCGTTTTCAAACACGAACAAAGTAAATAAATCAGACAAAGAAACTCAAAATCGATGTTCAGTTGAATGAAATCAGTATTTAATATATGGATCTTCAGAATTTGAAAAAAGTTTTCTGATAAAAAAAGTTAAAAGTCATTTTGAGAAGTCAATTAAAATAGAATTTTTCTTTTTCTTTTGGAACATGATATGGATTAGTAGAGTGTATTTCAGAGTCGAAATAATTTTATTTCTTAAATACGACAAAATCTACAGGAGTATTGGATTCAATTTTCAATAAGTACTTTCTTTCTGTAACGCTGAATTTCAATGATACTTTGAGTTGGCTAGATATTTTTTTTTTTTTTTTTCAAAATGAACAAAAAAAAAAAAAAAAAAAAAAAGAAAGAAATAAAGAAGAAATTAAAGAAGAAAATTGGAAATTTAAATATTATGAGAATAGTTAAGAAACTTAAATACATGGGAGGCGGCACCACAAACAATCACCTCATCGAGTTAAGGAATGAAATTTTATGATTAGTTAAATCTCGATTCGTATAATAAAATGCAATCGACCTGTCAAGTCACAGCTTGGTGGAAAATCCTTATGGAGAATTTAAAGAAAGAAAACACAGGAACATTTCTGGAAATTCAATGTTGAAAAAATTTAAAAGTGATATTAAAAGAATCAAGATTTACAAAGGATAGTGAGTTGAGTATAGCAGAATGAGTTCTAATTGCCCTTATATAGAATTTAAAGAAAGAAAACACAGGAATATTTCTGGAAATTAAATGTTTAAAACATTTAAAAGTGATATTTAAAAAAAATCAAGATTATTTTTAACAGTAAAAAAAAAAGAAAAAAAAGGAAATATTAAAAATTTAACCCCCCCCCCCCCAAAAAAAAAGAAAAAAAACACTACATTGTGTGACGCATTTTGCGTCACCAAACCCCTCTTCTGGGCACCCCTGCTTTAAGAAAATTCTATATACTCTAATTCAAATTTATTTTTTAAGATGACACAACTTTACACCAGCTGATAATCGATGAAGCACAGTATTTTTTTCGACATCATATGACGATGCACAGATTCTTTCACGAGCATTTTATGAAACGTAAGATAGCGAAGAGTAATTTCTTTACAGCGAACTCCACAGATATCTCTGTTGAAACAAAATACTTGATGTAAAACTTCTAGACTCATAAATCCCTTTTCGATAAAGGCCACTCCATCCTATCTAAACGAAAGGTGTAAACTACACTATTGAGAGACTGCATTTTTTTCTTCACACCTTCATCTTTTGTGAAGCACTTGCTGCACTTCTAAGCCTGATGAATGGAACCTGTCCAGAAGAGCTGCAGCCGTAAATATCTCGTATAGTGATAAATTTCTCCGATAACTTTTTGCAGAAACTGAAGATATTGCTCCGTTTAGAATGGAAGTATATATTCCTTTAGAGAAAAGCCAAGGTATCTCCGAAGTTTATTGGTTGGCATTGGAGAGGAAATCTCTTTAAATCGTCTGGTATTATGGAAGTTTTAGTACATGTTCTTTAAGTAATCAGGAATGAGTAACAAGTTTCCATTGTTAGAAAATTTAATTTGCTAATGAGCCAGGATCTAAATAATAAAAAGATATTTCCTTTATTCAAATATTGCTCAGATAAATACATTTTCAGTATTATAACAGTGAACAGCATCCCCCACCCCCACTTTAAAGTAGTAACACGCATGAAAATAAAGCAAAAAATTAAATTTAAAATGAAATAAAATAAAATAAAAAGAAATAATTCAGCGGGATGTAGACCGAATCTTTTGCTACATTTTTGTTTCTTTTATTTATTTATTTATTTATTTATTTTTATTATGATCATTAAGATTAATTGAACAACCTTCCTTTTAAATTTCTTTTTATAAGTTTAATTTAATCACACTCTGTTTAATAATAATAATAATAAAAGAATATAATTTAAAATTATTTAAATCCTTAATTCGATCTTAAATATGATTAATTGTTAAATTTAAGTTAAAATAAATATTATTTTCTATATAACTAGATTAGTATTTTTGCATATAAATGATAGGGAATTTAATTATGGTACATGGCCGGAAATTTGTTTTCTCAGAAAAACAAAACAAAACCATTTTAAGGGCTGTTGTTGGAATAAAAGTTATATTTGTACTATTGGTGGGGGGGGGGGGGGGATATTACATTTGACTTTTCATCATATTTAGAACATAATAAAAGTAGCAAAAGGGAGGGAGTAAGAGAAAACAATAGAAGATCTTAAAGAATGGAAAAAGAGAGAAATCTCTTCTCCTTTAGAAATAAATGAAATAGATGAAAATATCAAAAAATATTTTCATTATAACTCCTTTTTTACTCATAAATTCAAATAATAATGATAATAATAAATAAGTAAAAAAATTTAAAAAAATCTTCTTTTATATATTTTTTATCCTTTTATATTACTGTACATAGATGTAGATTAATTTTAAGTCATTTGCACGTATCTTGAAATAAGTTAATTAATTAATTTAAAATTAGAAACTGTATGCTAAGCTAACATAAATAATTTGCCCAAAATTTTTCTGCAAAAACCTGTTTCTATGCACATACAGATAAATTTTGGAAGAGAAAGGAGCGAAAGAAAAAAAAATGAAAGAAATTTTTAAAAATCATTGAAAATATAAATTGATTTTTGTCTGTCATGTTTTCGACACGATGAAAAACTTTCAGTGAATAGACAGGCATTTAAGGCTGTTCTCAACTGCTCCATTCAACAAGAACAAAACGCTTTGACACATTTACAAATTCATTTTTCAACAGAAAGATCCAAAATTGGACGATCTGAATATAGAAGTGATTTGGAGTCGAACTCAGTTTTTCGATTTGTGATCAATAAATTACCTATTGAATCATAGGCGAAATTGATCACTAGATGATCGCGTTTGAATGGTTTTTCTGCTTTCGTCGGAAAATTCAGTTCAGAATGTCAACTTTGACAGTATTTCCTAAAACATCTGTTGCGTTTCAAAAAAAAAAAAAAAAAAAAAAAAAAGAAAGAAAGAAAGAAAAAAGACGCTGAGCGCGATTACATAGTTTCTGAACATCAACACCTGCTAGTTTTATGCATTTCTGAACAAAAATAAACTAAAATTTATGTCAAAAAGTTGCTTTTTTTTATTTAATAACAACCTTAATACACAATACAAACAAAGTGTCTATCAATTAGCATACGAAAATATTAATTTTATGATTACCCAGTAATATTCTCATAGTTCATCTGAAGTGGAAAGAAGGGTTACTTTTGTAAATTTTAGAAATTAAATTTTTTTTTCTATTAGAATCTTTGCGTTTTTGTCTATATATTTTTTTTTTCTTCTCTTAATGAGGATTTATTTTTTATAACCTAGAACATCTGATTATAACATTACACATAGATACCTGTTGAAAATTATTTTAATTATACTTTATGAAAAAAAATAGATGACTTTTTAATTGAAAAAAAAAAAGTAGTATTCCGACTCATTCAAGTTGACACCCACTAATGTCAAGCGTGCCCATGTTATGATGTAATGATCTGGTTTGATCACATAAAAATATACTGAGTGAGTTACTCACATCTTTAAAAAATTCTTTTTCCCTCTTCAATGCCTGCCCATACAATCTGAGAACAATATCCCTGATACTCGAAAGCTATAAAAAGAGTTATTTGAGAAGTTTATCACCCTTCGTAAACCTTACATGCAGTACCCTCACGGAAAAATTCCATTTATCAGGCTTAGTGAAGCTGGTACTTCACATTATAGTAGGAGGTGCAACAAAAACTAGATACTTAGTCTCTAGTTTACACCTTTTAGATAGGAAGGGCAAGGTTTTTATCGGTGAGTATTGCAACTCAAGATTTTTCTCACCAAACTCTGGGATGTGAAAATTTCTGTTAGACTTTTTCGTGTGAATATTCTAGATTATTTGATGTGAGAAGGAATATATAATAATAAAAACAATAACAAGTGAGTTATTCAATCCTCAACTTTAAAAACGTGCAGTCTGTATGAATTAAATGTAATTTTATTATGTATCAGAATAATGACGACTTAAAAGTATATGCCTCTTTTGCAGAAATTTTTGGACTATTCCAAATTTTACCGATTTATGAACAGACTTGGCGATGTCGAGAAAAGGGTTTTCGTACGGGAGGATTCAACAGCAATGAACATTTTGGTCCGTGAAGACTAGAAAGAATGAAAGCAGTTTTGTCTTCGTGCGGAAAAAATAAGTTAGGCTCGGTCCGGCCCGATACTCTAGGAAAAAATTAAGGCCCGAGCCCGGCCCGGTCTGAAAAGATTAGTGACTAGGCATTCCGGCCGGGACGCCCGAATGCCGTTAATGGAAATCGGCCCGATCTGCTCGAGCGGGGATCAGGCTTCAGGCCGAGGCTTGGCCCGTGCAGATCTCTAGTCACATCTTTGGGATATTTTTAATAATAAATAGGTATTTTAAACTTAAAATTTACAAAAATTTAAAAAAATATTTTCGAAGGTTTTACCTTAGCGATATTTTAATAACTGTACTACTTTGAAGAAAATAAATATTTGAAACTAAGAATAATTTATGCAACCAGTTTATCATTTCTTGCATAATGACACATTTAATTATTAACTAAAAATGAGCATAATAAGAAGCATTTGGTCTAAAGCATTAAGGAGATTAAATCAAAGATGTGCTTTTGTTGGAAGAGAGAGGGGGGGAAACACAAATCCCAGCTCTCTCAAAAAGAAAGATGGTAATTACACGTTTAAAAAAGTAACTACAGGTAATTATACAAAGGCATTTAAAAAAATAACTTATTACGAAAAATTGCTAGATGAATAATGGTGCTTTTAAGGTCATTTTTTTTAGGTTTTAAAATCGTTTTCTTTCTTCAATTACCTTGGTTTTTTTTTTTTTTTCCTGAGCATTAATCACTAGAAATGATTTAAAATTTCTATTTTAAAAACAATACCAAGAGAAGTTACATTAATATAGTATTTTAATCTTGATAAATGAATAAAATGAATAAGAAAAGATACTAAGTTTAAAAAAAAGTTAAATTTTATTACAATTAAGGGTGTATATATAATTAACATACATATAATACACATAACGTACGTAGTGTAATACGTCTAATTTCATTATATATTCTTTTGAGATTAATATAAAAAAATTACATTGCGGAACTAAAACCCATTATAAACAGTAAATTCACAAATGAATTCAAATTTAAATTTAAATTATTTTTTGTAAAAGTAAAAACAAATCCCACCAAAAACATTCTGTAAAAAACTAGCCAAGTCTCGATGGAGCTGCTTGTTTATCTCTAAAAAGTAATGAAATCTAGACAAAGTCGTGCCAAGTCTAAGGTTCCTTACTGCGATTTCTTTATTATTATAGTTAATGTTGTGTGACTTGGCCGTTGAAGGGTACACGTCAATGGGTCATCGTCAATAGGTAGCGGTTCTGGCGACAGATTGGTGCAATGGTGTCGTGGAGCACCTGGTTTTGTACCCTTGTGTACCCTTCAACGGCCAAGTCACACAACATTAACTATAATAATAAAGAAATCGCAGTAAGGAACCTTAGACTTGGCACGACTTTGTCTAGATTTCATTACTTTTTAGAGATAAACAAGCAGCTCCATCGAGACTTGGCTAGTTTTTTACAGAATGTTTTTGGTGGGATTTCACTTCTTTTTGTAGAAACGTGGGCATATTGATTTATTTTATTAGATTTTTTTATTTGACACATTTTTCTTCTTTTTAGGAGTAGTTTTTTTATTATTACAAATCTTTCTTTTCTTTTTTTCCGGTTCTGACTCTTGTGCAGTAGCAACAGTTTTTCGTATTGCCCATTCGCGTTCATTATTTATTCTTTTAGACGGTTTAATTTCTGAAAGATCGGCGCGGTTTTTACGCTTAAGCGGGTTGTATTCTGTGATCGCTGAAGCTTGAGCTTTTATACTCTTGAAGTCAACATTTATGAGGTGCACTCCATGAAGATTGGTTACTCGGGAAAGCGTCACGTAGGCTTGGCTACAATGGCCTTTTTTAGACTTAGACCTTGGCTCTTGTGAATTGTTAGGGCATACGCCACACAGATTGGGAATTGTTCTCTGTACACGTATGCCCGGAGTATGATCTCAAATTTTGACTTAATAGGTAATAATTCGTGAATCAAATTGTTAGCGAATTTTACTACCAATTGTTTAGGCTTTGTTTGGTCTTCCGGGTCCCACCTCACTATCTGTACAACGCCTATAGACCCATTCACTAAACCTAAACTAACATCAATGTTTATCCTAAGCATTACTTTAGCTCCCTCTTAGCATTATCTAACTGCATACACATATTTCTAGTCGGTAGTAAACAAACTATCTTCTGGTAAGTCCCTCAAACATTGTGCTATTTCCATTAACCTTCCTTCATTGAGATGCGAAAGCAGAGGTATCAATCGGTTAGACAGTATATCTCTGTCCGATTGAGGCTCAATACGGCTCAGAAAATTGATTTAGTTCAAATAACCAATTTTTACTTAACTAATCAATGTAATATGCACTTTCACAGTTTTAAGTAGAATTTTTTCCATTTTATTGAATCCCTTTATTAAATGAAATCTGGTTCAATAAAGTGGCGGAATCTGATGTACGCCAAAACGTTTAAATATTAAGTATGGTTTTGATTCATATAAGCGGCAATTGTAGCGATCTTTCTTAGCTCTGGGAGGGGTTTTAACCCCAAAACCACCCCCTTGGCTGCACCACTGCTAATACAGCTAAGACCAGCTGAGAGCTCTTCATTAGATATTTCAGACCTTCAATTTTTGACATCAAATGAAGAGGCCCACCAAGTTGAATATTTTTTGTAAAGGCGGTATGTCGATCTCTAATAGTTTGGTTGGGCTCTTGTGTTTTCTAATCAGGGTCACCAGGGACTCCAGATCTTCGATTATCTTAGTTTTTATAGTTTTCTTTTTATGTGGCCATAAAACCCTAACTCTGTACCAAATTTCAGCTCTCTGAGTTTATGGAAAGTATTAGTTCTATTCTGATGATCACGAGTGAGTGAGTGAGTGAGTGTCATAAATGCGAAACTTTGCTTTCGCTTAACTTCGGAACTAAATGACCTATAGACTTGAAATTTTGGATTTTAAGTATGTGATTATAGCTTACAGGTTGACGAAAATTTCAGCGTTCTGGTCTTATCCAGAGGTTCTCAAATAAGGGCCTAAAAATGCGGCGAAATGGTTCCAGTAAAGGATGGTACGGCAGTGTTTGCTTCGCGCTCGACTTGGCGGGGGCACTGCCGTGCCCCCCGATAATAAAATATTTAATAATAATATCCTTAAAAAACACTAAAACATTTAGGGTTTTGAAAATGTAAAAGATAACATACATGTAAAATTACAGCCGTATAATACAACTGAGGGCCTGAATTTCGTAACTCAGCTTATCTAAAAGTAAAAAAAGTTAGTACTTCTTGATTATTGCGTCGACCGATTTCACCAAATTATATAAATCGTCAAACTAAGAGCCAAATTATGCATGTTTACATAACTTTAATTTTTAATGACGAAAAAACAAATAAATTAGAAAAACATTAATAAAACTACAAATAAAATGCCAGTATACGAATTGAGCTTATTCTGATATTATTTCAGAATTTTTAAGCTATGCCTTCGAGACTTTTACAAAAGTTGCTCTATATATTTAGCTAACACATTATGCAAATTACACTTTGATTGCGGTGACGCACGCACAGTGAAACATTATTTAGTAAACTTGCTCATTTTCCCTATAATTTTTATTATTTTTTAATTCTAATTGCAGGGTATTATGTACAATATTATTTGTCATATTTTCTGAATAGAAAAATTTCTCATATTAAGAACTCTGCAAATTATAAACAAAAACTTAAAAAAAAAAAAATTGGGACTGTTTTTATAAAAGCCTTAATTTTTCTACCAGTATACATGATATCCTCATAAAAATTTACACAGTTTATAACAATAAGCTACGTAACTATAATCTGCAGTTTGGACGCTTTTGCTACGTTAGTTTTGACCGGGTTATGCAAAAGATCTTTGTTCTTTTTTAATTTGTTGACGGTCCCTTATGGCATTTTCAGAAAAAATCTTCACGGAAATATATGACTTGTACTATTCTGTGTTTACACACTTGGATTTTCAGCCTAATTGTTCGTGCATTTTTCTAGATATTTAACAAAACATCGCAAGTGGCCAGTCATCTTTGGCCATATAAGTTTATTTCATAATCAAAATGACCATATTAAAAAATATATATATATATTACCATTCAACTGCATAGCAAAAAACTTTTAAAATTTGACTCATTCTTTCAATCATAAATTAGCAAATAATTTTCAATATTCAGTGATTTTCTATCCGCCTCCATTCAAACTTCTTGAAAGTAAAAGCCGTTTGCTGCAAAATACCTTATTCCGCGGCAAAATAGAAATAACTCTTAATTTTATAATAGAGGGCTAATGGGAGTTTTATTAGGCGTGACTTATTTTTTCTGACGTGAGCGGAAGATAAAGATCAAAAAGATAGATCTTCAGGTTTCCAGATCTCGCACTTCTTTTTATGAATAGCAGCGCGATACAGGCATGTTTCGTGGCGATGGAAAAGATAACGATGATGGAGATGTAAATGAAACCGCCGTGCTTCATTTAGATGTGTGTGATAGCGCAAGAGGCGTAAGTTCTTCAAGTACATCGACGTCAAAGAACATAAAAGATGCTTTATGCCCATGCTAATTTTAAAACGAAGTAATTAGGAATTGGAAGAAAAAACATAACAAGTAACAATCTATTTTCCGCTTTTCTGAAGTAGAAAACAGAAAACTGAAAAAATGCCAATGCACATCCAGGTGTATGGCATAGCATTAAGGCTCCTGTCCCTGCAAGCTAAGACACTTGCGAGTTAATGCTATTTCTGGTTACTGTCTAATAGCTCGTTTGCATTTCAACATTATTGATTTTTTTTTGCATTTTATTTTTCATTGGATAACTGAGGTCCCTCACTACATCAGCTCTTTTTTACTTTTTTTTTTTTTTTTTTTTTTTTTTTTTACCATATTTTTTTTTATAAAGTTACTTTCGTTTTCGGAACCAGTTTTGAAAGTGAAAGTAACTTTATGAACAGTATCTGTAACCGAAACAAAAAAAAGTAAGTAAAAAAGGATCGATATAGAGAAAAATCAACTATCCAATGAAATAATAATAATAATAAAAATAATGAAATGCAAACGAGTCATTAGAAAATAACCTCCCCAAAGAAATAGCATTAACTTAAGAGTGTCTTCGAAAGCAGGGGTAGCAGCCTTAACTGAGAACCTTTTAACTATATTAATTCACAAAGAACGACACCGAAATTTGATTAAACCTGCTTATGTGACTTTTTCACAACAAACGAATTTGAAAGCAAAGGAAATTGATAATTTTAAAAAATTATCATCAAATAGAAAAATGCACATAAGCCATGGATTACAAACTGATAATCAATAGAAAATCAATAAAAATAAACTCGCAAAAGTATGAAAAACAAAAGTGTCATTCGTATTTGAAGGTGGTTTGGATGCGGTTAATGAAATTACTGACTGATTTAGGAATAAATGTGTGCACTAAATCAAATTTAATATTAGTAAGTAAGAACGTACAATTAAAAACATAGTTATAGCATTGTTTCTTTTGCAATTGAAAAAAAAAAAAAAAAAAAAAAAACAATCATATAAATTATTTGTTTAAATACGTACATAATGCTAAATGTTAATATAAAATAGAGATAAAATTAATAAAAAAGTAAAAAAAATAAATTAAAAACAGCTTGATAAATTCTCCTTATCAATGCTTTGTGATGACAGTTATTTACAAAGACAAGTATTTCCTTATTTTTTATTCTATTGTCCAACAATGTAACATTTTAGTATCCTAAAATGTGACGTGATTAAAAGCTGTTTGAGGAAAAATAATACCATGTACATTCGTGCATAAGTTGACACCCCACACTAAAATTGCTGAACAAAATTTTTGGAGAAAAAATGAATTTTCGTAACATAAGTCGAATTACATTTCTAGTAGTATGTCGAAAAATTATTCGTAATCGAGGTAAAAAAAGTAATTGATAAATTTTCATCAAATTAGTAAACTTTTTAGTTTCTAATTATACTTTTTTTTATTATTCAACGTTTTAAAACTGTATAATTATATGAAATTGAAGAATCTTAAACTATTTTGAAAGCTATTCACATCAATTTAAAGATACGTGTAAAGAAAAAAAAATTCTTTGAAAAATCTATTCAAGTCTTATTTACATGGATAAAAACTGCTTAGACTGCTAAAATATAGTACTTCTTTGTATTGTAGGACTTTTTGGAGAGAAATCTAGAAACATTCTCTAGATGAACTCTGTTTAAAAAGGGGATTAAAATGTAGAAAGGAATGCCCTTGTATTGACGGGAATTCTATCCCGAGAAAATGAGCTCAAAACAATTACAGAAATATTATTTATGAGCCTTTTTTTTTATTATTATTATTTACTAACTCAAGTATATGTGGATCTATCATTTTCAACTCCCAAATTTTATCTAAAATTCATCTACCTACACACGAGTATATGCGATATATTTATGACACTTTCTCTGAAATACACAGGAATAATTTTGGAGTAAAAATAAAAGAAAAAAAATGAGTTAAAACTGTATGTAGAGAATTAGTGCTTACATATTTATTATGGATTTTTCAGCGAGGTCACACTTTACCATCTTAGAATTCAAGACACGGTAAAAAATATTTATGAGACGGGGCAGGGGGGGGGGGGGGTGACTCCTATTACACAGCTTTATTTTACATAAATCAACCACAAAAAAGAAAAAAGAAAAAAATCCCATAATGCATTTGCACTTTCCCTCCTAGTGAAATAAAATCTTGCAAGGGTGATATAATAAGAGAGCTTTTATCTACAAGCCACAAAGCAATACACAAGAGTCCTTCTGGACCTGAATTTTCTGCTTACAAATATCATCTAGGAAAACCAGAGCAGACAGCAACACTCCTCTGGGGAATTTCAGAAGATTTTATTTGAAAGTCGTAGTCTTATTTTTCCCTGAAAACGTGTGAGCTTTCAGCTTTAAGATGTAAGTAAATATGTAGAAGCAGAAATCCTCCAATTCTTTGAATTCACTTGTAAATTTTTCTGAAAAGGTTTAAAGACAACAATGTAGAAGATTGGTTTTATAATTGTGTTACTTATTTAAAGCATGTAGAACGTTTTTCTAAATTTATTTTATAGAAGTATGAAAGTGTTAATTTCGCAGCTTTTTTTTTTTTTCTTTTTGACATAGTGGCATTTGATATTATAATAATTTTTGAAACATTATTGCATTTGGAAAAGCACTTAAAAACTAAAACATGATCAATTTTCATCAAATTAGTAATCTTTTTTAATTTCTAATTAGACTTTTTTTTTTTTAAATTCTACGTTTTAAAACTGTATAATTATGTGAAATTGAATAAGCTTAAACTATATTGAAACCTATTCATATGAATTTAATGATATTTAAAAGAAAAGAATTCTTTGACAAATCTATTCAAGTCTTATTTACATGGGTAACAACTTTTTAAAACTGCTAAAATATAGTACTTCTTTGTATTGTAAAACTTTTGGGAGTGCAATTTAGAAGCATTCTCAAGTTGAACTCTGTTTAAAAATTGGATTAAAATGGTAAAAAGAATGCCCTTGTATTGAAGAGAATCTCATGCCAAGGGAAAATGGGAGTAGAAAAATTATAGGTTTTTTTTTTTAAATTATTATTATTATTACATGGAGATGACCGTTGTCTACTCTTACCTCTCGATCTCCAACCTAGACTCATATGCAATTACTTAAAAGACTTGCCCATTCGCCAATTTTTTTTGTTTTTATTATTATTTTTCTAATTCATGTATAAATCAACTTACCATTTTCACTTCCCAAATTTTGTCTAAATTTTTTCAACACATACACGAGTATATACAGTATATTTATAGCATTCTCCCTGAAATACGCAGGAATAATCTTACAGTGAAAATAAACGAAAAAAATACGAATTAAAACTGCATGTACAGAATTAGTGCTTACATATTTATTATGGATTTTTCAGCGAGGTCATACTTTATTCTCTTAGAATTCAAGACACGGCAAAAATATTTATGAGACAAGGGGGAAAAAAGGAAAAGAAATTGCTCTTACACAGCTTCATTTTACATATATCAGCCACTAAAACATTAAAAAAATTCCCATAGTGCATTTGGACTCCCCCCCCCCCCCCAGTGAAATAAAACCTTGCAAGAGTGGTGTAATAAAAGTGTTTCTATCCACAAAGCAATACACAACAGTCCTTCTGGACCTGAAATTCTGCTTACAAATATCATCTAGGAAAACCAGAGAAAACAGCAACACTCCTCTGGGGAATTTCAGCAGATTTTATTTGAAAGTCATAGTTTTATTTTTTCCTGAAAACGTGTGAGCATTTAGGGTATTTATATGTAAGTAAATATGTAGAAGCAGGAATCCTTCACTCCCTTTCCCTTGAATTCACTTGTAAATTTTTCTGAAAAGCTTTAAAAACAACAATGTAGAAGATTGGTTATTTTACTGTATCACTTATTAAAGCACGTAGAATGTTTTTCTAATTTTATTTTATAGTAGTTAGGGACCGTATAAAAATTTAAATTTCTAAGCTTTTTTTTTGGGGGGGGGGGTGGAGGGGGGGACATAATGTCATTTTATATGATGATAACATTTGAAACTTTTTTCGCAATTGGAACTACACTTTAAAACTAGAGGTTTAAAAATTTACTATTGGTGAGTGAAAAGAATGGACACCTTGTATAATGTAATAAAGTTGAATAGTGAAATTGAGTGATGTATAAAAAAGTACTTTCTACAAATACTTAAGCAGATATTAGTATACGAAGCAAAAACTGGAGCTTAGTTTTCGCGTTACGTTAAAAGAATCTCTCTTTAACAACCGGTTACGCTTCTCAAAAAAACTAAACGTTATTGCATTAGAAATTTTGAAACACGAATATGAGATAGCGATTTTCTGCAGTTCCATATATTGACCTTCGATTTATTCTGTTGAGCTGATCCTGAGTATCAGACCAGATAAAGTGATCGTTGAGGTTAATTGGGTGAAATAGTCCACCAGTATTCGTGTCCCGGATAGCTCAGTTGGTAGAACATTGACGGCTTCAGCCAATACATCCCTAGTTCGAATCCTGGCCCGGACCTTTTTTCACCCAAATTTGGAAAAATTACATCTGTTATAAACATTATTGCTTTTGATTGTATCTGGAAGATAAATGGCGTAATTTCTATTTTTATATAATTTGCACAGTGATGTTTTGGAGGAAAATTTATTATTAACTAGAAATTTATGTTATTTTCTCTTTAATCACAAAAACAAACAAACAAAAATTATGAACATAATTATAAAAAATTACAACTAACAAACCTTATTTTTTTTTTCTTATCGTAACATTAAACCTGAATCCTATGTCTTGCAGATAGAGGATAACAACAGCGTGTTTAAAAAGGAAATAGAAAAAATAAAGGGGGGGGGGGGTTGTGAGACAGAGATCACCATAGTGAAAATTAACTTTTAATAAACATTTTATGCAGAAAGTTAATAAAAAAAATTTCTTTTTAAAATTTTACTATATTGTTGTCAAATTTTTAATTTATTTATATCTTTTTTTTTTCTTTTTGAATTCTGATTATTGCAAAGATTATGTTAAATTTCCATACAATTTTTAAATGAAATTTATATAAGCAATAAATATTTTATTATTTATAATTATTTTTGAAAATTACAAACAGGAAAATAAGTTTAAATGTCTGTTTTTATTCTTACCCTTAATTATTTTTTGTTTACACAATGTAATAAGAGAAAAAAATGGCTGCTCAAAGTTATTTATTTGTTTATTTTTATGTATTATTTTTCTAAAACTCTTTTATAAAGTTAACTCGGTGTTTTCCATTAAAGTGAAAGATTATCTATAAAAATATCGAAATGTAGCAAGAGACAAAATTTAGAAAAAAAAGCACATAAAAAAGGTCAAGAATGAATATTTGGGAAAGTATTTAGATGTATTTAACAATACAGAGTATTTTTCGCATTATATCTTTCCATCATTGAAATTTTAAATTTAAGTTTTTTAAAAAAATATTTTTTAAGCACAGCTTTTTTTCAACATAATAAATGCAAAATTAATGATTAATTGTTATTACTATTTTTTTTTAATTTAATTTATGCTACTTGTCATGTCTTATTTCACAATTTCTTTCCATCACTAAAATTTTAAATTTAAGTTTTTTTAAATATTTTTTTTAAGCATGGCTTTTTTTCAACACAATAAATGCAAAATTAATGATTAATTGTTATTATTTTTTAATTTAATTTATGTTATTTGTCATGTCTTATTTCACAATAGAAACAATTTCTTTCCATTTAATAAACACACATTAAACATATGATGTTGCCTCTGAAAAGTTGTATTTAGAATTGAACCCTTTTTAGGTATCTTATAATTAAATATTGTTCCTCATATAATTAAGTGGTAATGAAGTATTTTCAGCCTAATCCGAAATAAATGAATTTCTTAAAAGCATATTTTTCATAAGTTCAAAATAGAAAATATGCATATTTTCATTTTATTAATACACTCCATACAAAGCACAAAACCGTTTAAAATTTCATAATCTTTAATCTGAATATACAGAGTTTTAATGTAATCTTTGCTTCTAATATTAAAACTAAAGTTCATTTTTTCCATAAAACTTGGAAAAAAGAACAGCGAAAGTAACTGAAAACTCAGATTACTTTAATCTCTTACTTGATTCAATGATATGCGTAGTCAAATTACAGGAAGTAAAATACAATTAAAATGAAATAAAAGAGAATTCTTTTTATATATATAAAAAAAGAAACGAAGAAACCAAGTAACATTTTAGACTTTCGAAAGGTACAAGGAAGATGAAAACAACTTTCTTTTTTCGCTAGAGTTCTCTCTCTTTTTTTTTTTTTTTTTTTCTTCTTCGACTTTTTTGTTAAAACAAAGGCGACGCCCTCCCAAATAGAAGATTTCGAGGTTAATGATTCGACCTTTGTAGCCGTCCCGCTAAATGCTGTTTTGATTCAAGACAGAAAACAAGATATTTTTTAAAACGTTCAAATAAATAAAACATATTTCTTAAATAATTGCAGATTAAGTAATTTACATATTTAAAACATTTACCTTGCGAACCTAGTAATTTAAGTAAATTAATTTTTTGTTCAATCAAATGACTACGGTGAATAGAGTTTGCTACAGCCATGAATAAGATACGTATATGTAAAATAGAATGAGTAAGTGTTACACCGGTGTTGAATTCAAGGAAAGGCGGGAAGGCAACCCAGCCCCTACCCCCGCCGAAAGATTTGATATTTTATATTTGCAATGGTCATAAAGTACAATCCCCGCTCCAGAGCTTCAGAAATTCTTTTCGAAGAAAAGTGTTTAAAATGAACACAGTGTTACGTTATAAAGTACATCTCAGAAGAAAAAATAAATAAATAAAACTATAGATAGAAGAGTAAAAGGTTAATGGCACAGTCGTAGAGCAAGCATACTCAACTTGCGGTCCGCCATCTTTAATGTCTATTTTAAAAACTTTGAGGTGTTCTAAAAGTATTTACTGACTTCACTATTGTTTTGCATGTTTTTCAGAACAGAAAATCTGCTTGTTATTTATACAGTCGGACCAGTGCTGTCCTTAATGAGTCATGCCTCCCCCCTCCCTGCCCGCTAAACGAATAAAATTTCTAAAGGACATTTTAAAAATGAAGTATATATTAAATTCTTTCAAAAGTACTCCTTGCTCTATACATTGAGAATCTTGATGGCTTTTCAAAGCTGTAGTGTAAGTGCACATATTCAGGAAAAATGTGATTGATTAGTGTTTTCCATTTTTCAATAAAAGCAAGGAATCTTTCAGGAAATCTCTTGAAAATGTGAAATTTTAAATTGAACTTCAGGCCGTGACAGTTATTTGCTCCATCATGATGTCGTTTCTGCAACTGCCGAGTCCTAAAAATTGTCTTAAGATGCTCAATTTCTGAATGATTATTTGCTTTTACAGAAAATGGAAAATTGTTCAATTTCTTGATATCTTAATAAAATGTAAATTGTGCATTTATCGAATATTAACGCATTTTTTTTTTTTTTTTTTTTTATTTACAAACGAAAATAATTCTCCGAACAGTTTTAGAAAAATAGCCATTTCGTACATAGGAACACTTTTCAATATAAAAATTATTAAAAGAGGTGACCCCCTCCCCCCTTTCCAGGCAAAAAACGACCTATGACACCCCACCTATAAATGAAGGGCAGGATCCGCCCTTGAGTCGGACAAAATGCTCACGGTTAATACGCGATCCCGCTTAATACACTGATTTTGTCTGTCCTCTTGATAATCGGTCGTGAGGCTAATGTTTTGTTCACGTTACGTAAAATCACGTTTAACCCCTTGGGGACGACCAACGCGTATACGTGCCGAAAAAGGCTTCAAAATCCTTGTTTATCCCCACCAGTAAAATTTTACTGTAAAATTTGAATTATTTAATCGGAGCATTTTCTCGATTGAACGAGGCACAAATTTCTATTTTTTAAAACAGGTGACAAATCATTAAAATTTTCGTAAAAGGCTCCCGTCGCGAAGGGGTTAATATGCAAAGGACTATTATGTGATTCCGCTTAATACGCAATAAATTTCCAGATCCTTGAGGCGAAAAATCATGCTCAAGATGCGAACTTATAGATCGAGATCCAAAATTAATCTTTCTTTACTGTTGCCAATTTAAAGAATATTTTTATTAAGATAATTCACGAAATTCATGAATTTTGTGTTGAATTCTAACCAATTACAAATAGTATCATGGTACATCTATTCATTTATATCTAATATATTTATTAAAAAAAAACTTATTTAAATCTAAATTAAACAGAATTATTTTTATTATTTCTAATATTTTTGTAAGCAAGAAAAACTAAATCTTATAAAACTGGCCATAAAAAATCTAAGGGCATACTTAAGCATAAAGTCTCTTCAGTGTAATGCTTCCTGTGGCGAGCACAATATACATGACAACAAAAAATATGATGCATATGACTCAACAGGAAACAATAACCATGTTTCCCTTCTTCAGAATTACCAGAGTAAAACCATTTTGTAGCCTGCCATCCACAAAAGCTGGCCAACTACTTCCTCTTCCAGAAGTATCAATAAATAAAATTTCGGAACCCCCTTGAATTCTATGACCCTGGGCAACTATACACGCATCACTTGAATTGCATAGAGGGTCCAAGAATTAAAATACGACGTCGTAGGCGCCCGTACAAAAGGACCTAGTTTCCTCCTTATAGATATTACCCTAAAAAATTTTTCTTCTGAGATGTTTTCATTTTTATTTCGTCGTTTAGGGAGACGTTGATTTTTATTATATTTTATTTCATCTTTTCGGCAAGAGGTACAAAAGATGTGGGCGCCAGGTTGAATGATGAATTCTATAGAGCTCACATGAAAGATGTAGAAAACTGAACCCTTAAAATGTTGCTTAGTTTCGGCCATAGCGGTTCCCATGGATTCAAGAGGACCGAGATTTGAGTACAGCTGTTCTTGGATTTTATAGAAAAATAAGTATTTTCTCAGAATTTATTGTTAGACGTACTCAGCATTTACGATTCAATAGAAATTAAATGTTTAGGATAATATCAAAATAAATTTCATTTTAAAAAAATGTTTTACAATTTAAAGCACATTTAATTTCCTGGCAATAAGGACAATAAGAAAGGATATTATATTATTATAGTTATTTTTAAATAGTACACTTTGTTTTAAAATTTCATTTAAAAGTATTTAGCTATATGGAAAGGTTACAAATTTTTTTAAGTAATATTGAGGGTTAGCTATTGACATTTAATAGTAATAATTTTGAATTGAAAAAATAATAATCATCCAAATTAGATTACTTATAATATTTACAGAATATTATTTTTTATTTCTTTTAGTTTTTAGTTTTAGTTTTTTCAGGCAAGAGGTATGAAAGACATGGGCGCCAGATTAAATGTTGAATTCTATAGAGCTCACATGGAAACAGAATCCTTAAAATACATTTTCACCATAGTGGTTCCATTACATTAGAAGATTTACACAATCATTTAATACATTTTAGAAGATTTTTGCCAATTAAATTTGAATTTATAGGGATTTTAAGCAATATTTATAACTCCGTTTAAATCTTTTATTTAAAATATATTTTTTTTAATATTTTTGTAGAATAAGGAAATGTACAAATATAAAGTTCTTATATTAGAAATACTTCCGAACTGAAACCCCTAAACTTTCAACATCAGAACAGCTGAAAAGATTCAAAGGTTAAAACAGTCATCCCTTTAAAAATAATTTTGTTTTATTAGATAAAAGTAAATTACCTGTAACTCATTCTAAGCTCTATTACTACTAATGAATGTATTACATGAATTTTATAACAAGTTGTTTTCATGATACTTTAAAACACCGTCAGAGCACAAAAGATTAACTCTTTCCGGCACACTGTGCCCAGTCTGGGCACATCTAATTTTAATTTCAATGTTGCAAATGGCACCAATAATATTTTAATAAAATTTTTCTTTTACAATGAAAGCTTTAATTGAATCGTTCTTAATTTCTATAAAAGTAGTTTGTAAATTCCGGTGACAGTAGATAAGTTATTAATTATTCTAACAGAATTTGTCCGTGCCGGAAAAGGTTAATCCTCTCTAGAGGATCACGATGGTTAATCCTTAATGTTGTTAAATCGGGGATTAACATCAGAAAAGATGCAAAAGCAAAATAAATCATTCTTTCAAAAATATTTTTGTTTTATGCATCCATTTATGCTTTGGAACAAGATAAAGTAAATTATCTATAACTCATCTTGTACTCTGTACTGTACTACTAATTAATGTATTAAATGAATTTTATAAGTTGTTTTCATTGTACTTTAAAGTATTATAAAGTCATAAATGGCTAATATCAAGGTGGTCACGATGCTTAATTCTTAATGTTGTTGAACGGAGGATTAACATCAGAAAAGCTGAAAAGGTCCAAAGACAAAAGAAATCATCCCTTTAATTTTTTTTTTTTTTTCTGCAACCATTTATGCTTTTGAAACAAGATAAAGTAAATCATCTATAACTCATTATAATCTGTATTACTACTAATGAATGCATTAACTGAATTTTATAACAAGTTGTTTTCATGATGCTTTAAAATATCGCCAGGGCATAAAAAAAGTTAATCTTCAAAATGGTCACGATGGTTAATCCTTAATATTTTTGAACGGGGCAATAACATCAGAAAAGATACAAAGGCAAACGAAATCATTCTTTTAAAAATATTTTTATTTTCTGTAACCATTTATGCTTTTGGAACAAGATAAAGTAAATTATCTGTGAATCATTTTAAGCTGCATTACAACGCTGTAAAAAAAAAAAAAAAAAAAAAAAAAATTGTTTACTACATTTAATTTTATTGCAATTTTTACGGCAAAAAGATTGGTCAGCAATTTTTGCCGTAAATTGCCATATAGATTTATTGTTATTATCATTATACAGTGCACTGATTAATGTATTAAATGAATTTTACAGCAAGTTGATTTCATGGTACTTTAAAGTACCGTCAAGGCATAAAAAGTTAATCCTCAATGTGGTCACGATGGTTAATCTTTAATATTGTTGAACGGAGGATTAACCATCATGACATAATAGAGATAATTTTGAATTTAAAAAAAAGAAAAAGTAATCATTCAAAATACAAGTAGATATTAAATATTCTAGCAAAATAACACTTGACGACTAAAAAATCTTTTTCTTAAGGTACGAAAAAATGCATTTTTTTCTTTATTCTTATTCTTATAACTATTACTTGTTACTGATAATATACATTCTTCTAATTTTTTTTTTTTTTTTTTTTTTTTTTTTATACAATCCTTTTTTGACATGCCATAGGTGATAAAACATGATCTGTTTCTTTAAAGCACATAAATCAACAAATGTGTTTCTTTCTTTTCTCTCACTTTATTAAAATTACAATAAAGTATCATTATAAGTATCTTTTTAAACTACGGAATGCAATTGCTAGAAGTATTTTCTTTGTAACAATCTGTGAATTTGTTTCAATCACTCTAGTACCTTTCGTAACTTACTTTTCAATACCTGTTAGTAGACAAATTTATATTCAGAAGAAAAGAGGACAGTAATAATAAATCAACATAACAGACCGGCCCATATTGCAATACATAAAAATATGTAGTAACAATAACTAGTCAAATATAGCTAAATTTTATAGTGGTTGAACAGGTAACCCGCATGACGACTTCCTGTATACACGTTATCAATAAAATAAACTATAAAAGAAACATAAAAGAAATAAGAAACGATTTAAACCCACCAATCTTAAAAAATAGAAGAATTGCAATATACGATGGATAATAGATTCGAAGGAGATAAAGAATAATATACTTATTCATTATTCCTTATTTCTAGGATTGCTCTTTGTCGATAAAGATGGAATATATATATATATATATATATATATATATATATATATATATATATATAGGTTAAATTTTATAGAAAAATTGTAAAATTAAGACAAAATTAACTGGTGATCATTACCTTGGAAAAATTATTTAATCTTAAATGGAATTTTGTTTTATATACAAATGATTCAGAAGATAAACTTTATGCATTTATTTAATTTTATTTGATTTATTTTCTATTATGATTGGCATAGCGATTTCTTTCAGATTATCATTTATAAAAATGTGGCGTAAAATCAAATAATATTTATATATTGTGCCTATCAAGTTTAAACAAAATAAAAAGAATGCGATATTAAGAATAAGATATCTACATACAATATAAAGTTAAAATAAGAAAAAATATATATAGTTACATTCGTTACAATACTTCTATACATTACATTTATTTTATATGCATGTATAAATAAATGTACATATGTCTTAATACCTGATCAGTATTAATTTACTTGAAATGTCTTTCATATTTTCCAAAATCTGTTTTGTTAAAGGGAAAAAAAAAATATTTTGTGGGTTAATCTTCAATCGAAAAAAAAAGGAAAAACGGCTTTTAAATAAAAAATATTTTTAATTCCAACATTAATTTTTATCCCTAATTAAAATTCTATCTTAGCGTACAGTTCTTTTTCAGAAATATGAAGAAAGAAAAAATTGTGAGCCTTACTTAATTTATAATCAGCTGTTTATTTTCCTTATTTATCAAAATTTCTTGGGTACGTTCGATTTTAAATTTGATGACCATGTGATTAATCCTTTAACATGTTCGCTGCAGTTTACATAAAGATGTGATAATAGTTAATGCCGCACTGTAGATGTGGGTTTTTCCCAGAAGCCGATTTACTTTTTATAACAAAGACTCGATGAAAGATTTTCCTGCGCCAGCGCGTGGCTGGCTGTTGGACATCACCCGACATCACGCGCTGGCGCGTGAGTGGCCCCTTAACGTTGGCGCCATACCACGCGCTTTCGCGTGAGCGGCAGCGAACGTGTTAAGGAATTGTTTATTAAGAAATCGCTTCACCTCAGTAAATTATTTTATATACTGGAATTTACCGGAATATACTTTAATTTTTAAATAATAATATAAAATTCAGACATGTTTTTTCATTAAAATGAATTAAATAAATAAGTAAATAATTATGGATTAAAAAAATTACGGCGAGGAAGATTTTAAAACATTATATTTTAAACCCTGCGGCCATGTGTGTATATATATTCTTGCCTTTATATATATATATGTGTATTATATATATATATATATATATATATATATTATTTATATTATTATATTTATTTTTATTTATATTATTATTTTATTTATATTTATTTTATTTATATTATTATATTGCTTTTCATGTTTTGGTACATTTTTCTAAAATTTTACTTTAGGTAAATAGTTGGAACTTTTCAAAATTATGTAACTAAGTTGTTTCTTTAAAAGTATCTAACATTATAGCTCTGAGCGGGGAAAAAAAAAAAAAAAAAAAAATCAAAAAATGAAAAATATGTTATTAATTTTTTGTGGATTTTCAAAGTTTTTTAGTCGAATATTTTTAATTTTACTTCTTTTAAGCCAAAATGAAGATTGACTTTTATTATTCTCAAGTAGAATGCTTTTTGTCACCACAACAAATTTTAAGATGATATATTCAACAGTTAAACAAGTTGGAAATTGCTCGTGAAGCATAGCAAATAAAGTGCGTTCGTACGATAACGAAGTTTTAAAAATATCACTCTCATACACCAATCTCATAAAATTGTAAATAGTTAATTACAACTAAAATGCGCACCAAACAATGTTCTCCCTATACCATTATGTAATGGAATACTTTTGTGTTGCCTTGTAAATTAATAACAAATGTTCTTTGCACCACATATTATGCAAAATGTATATTATAACACGTACTTTATGTATGCATATCAATTTCATTATGTTCTAATGAGTGTAACACCATTCAAATACATTTGAAACATTTTTCCCCATTGACCGTAATGTAACAGAATACTTTTGATTGTCCCTGTAATTGATCTATATTTCCGATTTTCATAAAATTTGAAATAACTCAACAAAATTATGTAATAATTATGCATTTTAAATGTCAAACGATTAAAATGCATTTGAAACTTTTTTCCACATTGACCGTAATGTAACGGAATATTTTTGATTGTCTCTGTAATTGATCTATTCATCCAATTTTCATAAAAATTGAAATGACTCGATAAAATTATGTAATAATTATATATTTTTAATTTCAAACGATTCGGTTGAGTAGTTTTTGCATTGTTGTATGCAAAAACTGTATGTTGAACGCACTTAAAAACTGTTAAACGTAACAGGCATGTTGTTAAAAAAATTACATAAAAAGTTAATTAGTTCTTAAAAACTAATTATTCATAAATGGTCTATAATGCTTATATTTACTGGAAAAAAAACTTTTCTATCTTTATTTTTAAGTAAAATGCATGAAGTTAAATATTTCTCAAAAACTGCATTTTGAATTTTTATGGCATCGTATATCATTAAACATGGCTTTGAAATTAATTTCACAGTGATTTTATTTTGCTATTTTATTTAACTAATGATATTTTGTTCTTTATTTTCTATGTAACTATTATGTAATATATATTATTGAATGGCATTTTTGTCATCATTTATTCGATTTGTTAGTTAGTTATTAAATTAAATATATCCTATATGCATATATTCTATGAGTAAAAACTTGTATGTATCATAATACTTCCCATTTTTTTTAATAAGAGATTTGGTCAGATTTTGTAGGGAGAACTTGTATACTGTATTTTGATTTTCAAATGAACATATATATATGTGGATAATGTATGTATGAAACGAAAGAAGAAATGTGTACCTATTAGTACCTTAAAAAATTGTATTTCTGTAATGTAAACTTTTTAACCATTGAAAGACGGGTACACGACATTTCGGTCCCGCCATTTCGGTCCCGCCGTTTCGGTCCCGCCGTTTCGGTCCCGAGACATTTCGGTCCCTGGACATTTCGGTCCCGAGACATTTCGGTCCCTGGACATTTCGGTCCCGAGACATTTCGGTCCCTGGACATTTCGGTCCCTGGACATTTCGGTCCCGAGACATTTCGGTCCCGAGACATTTCGGTCCCTGGCCATTTCGGTCCTTAATCATTTTGGTCTCTTGCCATTTCGGTCCATTGCTATTTCTTTACCGGCCACTTTATAACTTGGTTTCTGATTGATGAAGGCCCACTAAACGCTGTAAGCTCAACATTGTTCGGGTCTTTTTTAATATTTTTTATTCTCCTGCCCCCCTTCCCTCAAATTTTATACAAAGCTGAGTATAATAGTCCAATAAGTTTAATCTATTGTAACTCGTGATAATAAAATCACAGCGAGTTGTAAATTTCATTAAACAATGTTATATAATTTTACACTGTCTTTATTATTATTATTTAACAGAATAAATATTTTAAGTTTTATCATATATTTTTTATATTAGGTATTTTATCTATACTATAAACTATTATTTTTATTGATTAACTTTTATTTTTATTGATTGTTTTCGCACACTTTCTTAGAATCTTTAAATTAGTGATTTCGTAACTAGGCGTGCTATAAAAAATTTTTGTTAAAAAAAAATAAAAATGCTCCAACGACCTTTTTTTATGTAATAATTATTAATTGCATTTTTTTTTTTTTTTTTTTTTTTTACAGTTTTCTTACTTTATGAAGACAATTTTTGTGAGTTAATTTTATTGAAAGTGGGCCTATTTCTTTGTAATAAAATGATTATTTTTTTTATTTTATATAATAATGTAACTATTATTTTAAATAATTTTATTTTCGATTTTTAACTGACAAAACTAAGCTTTTTTAATTTATCGTTTATTTATTTATTTCCATTACCTTTTCGCTCCCACTTTCACAGAAAAAAATTGACAATTTTTATTTTAATTTTATTATTAATTGAATAAATAGTTTTAAATTTCAGTAACTTTAAATATAAAATAAATAAACAGGTAAACGATAAGCTTCAGTTTATAACTACTACAAAACATAATTATAAATTGAATATAAGACAGATTATTGAGTTTATGTAAAGTAAAATTCGAAATGCATATTAATAATTTTATCAATTTAATTATATAAAGATTCATTAAATTAAAAATACATAAATTTAATAAAATATTAATTTGATTTTCATTTTAAAATCACTAACTGTTTTGAGATTTAATTTATAGCAATTATTCATCACCATAAGTTATTATTCAAAATTTTTTATTTATTTCAAAAAGGGAAATTATTATTATTATTATTATTATTATTTTGAAAAACCAATTAGTAACGTAATAATTAATTAAACATAATAATGCAACACTGTAACAATGCGTAAAAATATTTCTTAACAGGTTTAGGTAACATTATTATCCAGATGCAGATTTAAATTTTTTGAAACAAAGTTATAGTTTACAGTTCGCAAAAATCAATCATATACAAGGTTCGCACACTCCTTAAATTTTTTTAAGGACTCTGGCACCACTATTAAAAATAAGAAAATTTACATTTAATTTTTTAAACACAGAATTCGCAAACACCGCCTTCATTCAAAGATTTTACAATATTTTTGAATATTATTATATACATATATTATTGAGATGCTTTGAAAATAACCTTAAATTTTAGTGGTGGAACTGTGCGAACCCTGATATATTAATTATATTTAAAGAGTAAGAAAAATATGATAAACTAACCAATAAATGAATAAATAACATATTTATTTTGAGAATCCTTATCATTTTTATACATCCTAATGAAGTTAATAACATTATAGTAGCTGAAATTTAAAAAATATGTTTTTTTCATTTTTGCTTAACTATATCATTTTTATAATTTTTGCTAATTTCAAATTTTCCGGGGGGGGGTAATTGATAGCTCCGGGGGGAATGACCTGTCCTTATAAAATTATGTCTGATATTTCCCGTGCACAAAATTTCAGCTTGCTGGAGAAGGGACCGAAAAGTCCAGGGACCGAAATGTCTCGGGACCGAAATGACCATGGACCGAAATGTCTCGGGACCGAAATGTCTCGGGACCGAAATGTCTCGGGACCGAAATGGCCAGGGACCGAAATGTCTTGGGACCGAAATGTCTCGGGACCGAAATGTCTTCGGACCGAAATGTCTTGGGACCGAAACGTCTCGGGACCGAAACGGCGGGACCGAAACGGCGGGACCGAAATGGCGGGACCGAAACGTCCTGCTTCCTTGAAAGACGATGGAATGTATTTTATCTCACTTAATTTTAATGAAGATTCGTACCAGAATTCTTGAATGAATTATTATTTTTTTTAACTTTCAAAAAAAAAAAAAAAAAAACTGTCAAATTTTGTCTTTTTAATTTTAAATAATATTTTTGAAAAATACTGAAGAGAATCCAACATTAGACAAACGCAATTACTTGTCCCTGAAAGGCTTAATAGGCTATTATAGTCAAATGAAAAGAGTCTTTTGTTAATCCTAACCCTGTAGATTTTTTTTTTCATTGGATAGTTGAGATTGATCTCTAAGCGGGAAGGTTTTACTTTTTCACTTTTAATTGTAGCTATTTTTATGAGGATGTTTTCATTTTCGGAGCCGGTGTCGAAACTGAAAGTGTCCTCATAAAAAAATACCGGAAATCAAAGTCGAAAAAGTAAAAAGCAGCCTACATACAAATCAATCTCAGCTATCAGTAAAAAAAAAAAAAAAAAAAAAAAAAAAAAAAAATCATTTAAAAATATTGAAATGCAAACGAGATATCTTTATAAATTTCTTCCATAGGATTAGCATTAGCTAACGGGTTTTTTATTTAAATATAGTATCCTCTTAAGCTAGAAAATAACAAAAATGGACAATTTTTTACACTTCTGACATTTTAAGAGTCTTGAGTCACTTATATCTGGAAATCTTGAGCAATAAAGTAAATAAATATATAACTGTAGAAGCCGTGTCTGAATTTGTCCTTTTCTTCAAAGCTATAAACATTCGAAACAGAAGGCGGGGGGGGGGGGGGGTATGTAGGCTACAATAAATTACTTTATAATAAATTTCTCTCGGGATTCAAGAATATATGCATTTTTCTCACACAAGAACCAGATTAAAAAACTGGAAGCACATGATCACTTACTGGGAACATTTCACGTACTGATATTGAGCATAAAATATAATGTCTCAACAGGTGAGAAATGTGTATCTATTAGTATCTTCAAAAATTGTGTTTCTGTAATGCATATTTTTTTTTTCACTGAAGGCCAATTGAATAAATTTTAATCAAGATTAGCACCACAATTTTAGAATGAAAACTTATTTATTTTTTTAAAACCTTAAAGAATATTTTATAGTTAATATATTTCTTTTTCCTAATATGAAATAATATTTTTGAAAAACACTGAAGTGAATTCAACATTACACAAACACGATTATTTGCCTCTAAAAAAAATTAAGATATAAAATGTATAAAAAGACATTTTTTTTAAATCTGAGCATCAAAATACATAAATAAATAACAATAAAAGCCATGTCTGAATTTGTCCTTTTCTACATAGCTATATACATTCGAAACAGAAGGGGGGGGGGGGTGAAGGCTGAGTCCTACAATAAATTTTTCTGTGGGATTCAAGAATATATGCATTTTTCTCACTCACGAATCAGATTAAAAAACTGGAAGCACATCATCACTTACTGGGAACATTTCGCGTACTGATATTGAGCATAAAATGTGATGTCTCGACAGATGGTGCCTTCCTAAGAAAAAAATGAGGTCATTGCTGAAAAAGTTAAAGGAATAATAAAAAAAAATGTGCAAAAAATCGAGCCTCACGCCCCTCACCCTATATCTTGTCTGCAACAGGCGATTGGAAGTGGAAAAACATGTCACAAAGCGACCTCTGACTGCCGGTACTCCTTGTCAGTGATGAATGAAATTTCAGTTGCCATAGCAGACAAAATGATATAGCTAAGTTTTATAGAGCTTTAAGATCTATGCCTCTGAGAAAGACATAGGATTAATCAGTGGGTTTCTTTTATATACTTGCATAACACAAATGAGATGGTTAGGCCGTTAGAGAGGGTGGTGGGGTTATTAGAAATTACCAGACCTGTCCCTAGTCCTGTTTTGTACTTATTTTATTTTATTTATTTATTTTAAAATAAACTAGCAAAAAATTACTCAAAGATCTTTTTTTATTATTTTACGTAAAATTTTCAAGCCGAAATAACTAATAAGATAAAGAAGTTAAAATTGTGCTTACGTAATAACAGTATCATACAGTTTTAAGAAAAAGCAAATAAAACAAAGAGATTCTTTTATTAATAAGAGAGATCAGCAATAGAGCAACTTTAGAAGGACAATGTTGAAAAACGCCCCCCACCACATTTTCCACACATTTCATAGGGTTCTGAGATTGCAAAAAATTAGCATACTTCATCGAGAACTTTGGCCACATACTCTTTTCTGTATATTCTTATGTTAAAGTAGTCATGTTTAAATTTAAAACAAATGCATATGTATTTTTAAAAAGTAATTATTTAACATTTTTTATATCCTTTCAGACCAACATCACCTATGTTTGTTTTTGCAGGATATGTACAATAATTATTTTTAAGTATCACTATTTCTGAATAGAAATATTTGTCTTACTTAATCACAGAATTTCTGTGCTTAAATAAAGCAAGGATTATTATTTCGTAATAAAAAATACAAAGTCTTATAAAAGTCATTGATCCCGAAGGGGTTAAAAGACCGCATTTCATACTCTATTTGGCGATGCCCTTTTCAAAGGCCTTTGCAAACGAATAAGAATGTTTTTAATCGTGCATCTTATTTTCTGATTCCAATTTCTGAAAGCATACAAGAGAAAAGGGTAGATTTTGCAAACATAATTTTATACGCTTGAAATAAACGCATTTCTGTCTTTTAAAGTTGAGAATATATTATGAGAGATAATTAACGGCATTCGGGCCAGGGCGGACTCGGGCCTTGCGTCTGAAGACTCGGGCCGGGCCGGGCTCGGGACTTATTTTTTTTTTTCCTGGAGCATCGGGCCGGGCCGAGTCTAACTTATTTTTTCCGCACGAAGCCTAGACTAATTTCGTTCTTCCTAGTCTTCACGGACCTAAATAATCAGTTCCTGTTGAATCTTCCCGTATGAAAGTCCTTTTCTCGACGTGGAAAAATCTGTTCATAAAATGGCTTGATCCAAAAATTTTTGCAAAATAGACATATACTTGCAGGGTTGGCACGGTTTAAACCAATTGGTTTTAACCATGGTTTAAACCACGATTTAAACCAACTGGTTTTTTTCTTAAAAAAACCAATTGGTTTTTTTAGAAGAAATCTAATGACATTTTCTCTTTTTTCTTTATAATTTACGTGTTTCAGATTATTGGATTTAAATAATTTTTACTTTTAACATTTTATTTCAGTAATAAGCATTAGATATAGTGGGTTTAGGTCTTTTTTTATGCATAGGATTAACTAAATGGTTTTTTCTCAAAGAAAAAAAAAATAGTTTTTTAGAAGAAATTGAATAACATTTTCTTTTTTTCTTCATAATTTATATGTTTCAGATTATTGGATATAAATAATTTCTAATTTTAACACTTTATTTCAGCAATAAGCATTAAATGTAGAGGGTTTAGGTCATGGGTTTATGCATAGGATTGAGATCAGTACACATTGATGAACATATCTATTGTTCTAAAGAAAAAACTTCAGACATGTGAATTGATCAAAGATAAAATAGATTCAGTATTTAGTATAAAATATTTATTTTTTTAATAATGCAGATTATTTAATGCGATTAATAACATAGCACAATGATCTTATAATATTTTGCCTAATTCTGTAAAAGAAATTTTTCTTGATTGGGGGAAATTATCTTGAAGAATTAAAAGCCAGATATGAAACCAATTAAGAGAGTATTCAAAGACTGGTTGCTAGTTATAGCATTTTGATAATGATTCCCCCCCCCCCCCCATCTGCTATCTGCTGAATGTAATGACAAAAAATGTTAACTTCAAACTGCCACTCGAAGAAAAAAAAATCCTAAGAAGTATTTGAAATTTATTATTTGAATAATTGTCTAAAATAATATTTATCAAACTACATCCAAATGTTTATTATTAATAATCAAAAGATTGTTTTTAAAGATTTTCAGGATATCAATGGTTCACTGTGTAAAACAGTTAATTCTTTGAATATAAGACTTTGTTTAAACTGTTTAAATTAAAATATGAATTTTTTCAATTTTCTATATAAATGCACTGTAATTACTTAATTTAAATTATTTTAAAATTAAGTTAAACTGCTTATAAACCAATAATGTCTATTTTTATCAATAAATATGCATGTATATGTAATAAGAAAGGATGGTTTTAAAAAATCCCGGTTTAAACCGAAAAAACCTGGTTTAAACCAAAAAAAAAAACGGTTTTTTCGTTTTTTTTTTTTTTTTTTTTTTTTTTGAAAAAAAACCTGGGTTTTTTCCAACCCTGCTTTTAAGTCAACATAAGTCTACAATTAAACATTAGAATTTATTCTTTTTAAAGAATCGTAGATCACTAGGCGTCTTAAAATAAATAAATAAATAAATAAAAAATTTAAAAAAGAAAAAAAAAACGTTTATGACGGAATTTTTGTTTAAACTGAAAACTGCAAATTTCTTTTAAACTGTTCATTCATGCAAAATGAATACAACAATACGCGGAAAAAAATTATATATTAAACATTTACATCTGCTAAGAAGGAAACGTATTTTTTTTTTTTTTTTCCAATGTCTTAGAAGATTTCACTTTTACCATATACCATTTTTTAGATTTTTTTTTTTTTTTATGTATTAATAATGCTAACGATAACTGAAACATTTACATACAGTAAACAAAGGTTCATTAACCCCTTGAAAGGCGATGGTATAAAATATATACCACTTAATTTTAATTGCGAAACGCCACATTGACACCAGCAATTTTAAAAGATGATTTTAATTTTATCAAGTATGTACAGAAAAGTTTTTATCTATTTTGAAAAAAAATTCATTTTTAAATTCTGGTGTCAATCAGTCATTTCAGCATTTTAAGAATAGAAGTGCTTTGTCCCTCAAAGGATTAAAAGCGTAAATATCGCAGCCTATGGCACTTCTGCATAAATAAAGATTATAAACATGAAAGAAAAAAAAAGACTAAGAAAAGTTTTTTTGGTCTGAACTCTTCCGTTACAGTAGAGATCAATGTTCTGTAGAAATTCACCAGAACCGGGCCGAGTTCGGGCCGAAATTTTAACTCTCGGGTTGGGCCAATACTTTTTTCATTCGGGCCGGGCTGGGCTCGGGCCAAAATTTAAACTTTCGGGCCGGCCTCTGGCCTGGAAATTTCGGCCCGTGCAGACCTCTAGTATAGAGTAAACTAAAAGTCTTGACCTGATTATAATAATTCATTACTAATTAAATGTTTGAAATAATTTAACTTGTAACAACACTTGTTTTTTTTTCTTTTTTTTTTCAAACAAAATGACATTGTAAAGGACAGAAAAAATATATTTTTTGAAATTGATTTTTTAGATTCTTATAGTTTAGATTCAAAAATAAGAATCAAAAACTACAAACCCCATTAAAACATCTATTTAATAACCATTAACCTAAATTAACGCAACCACAAATTTAAGAGCTTTAAACGGGTAAAAAATCTAAATAAATATATATATACACTGAAAAAGATTTAAGTTAAATACTTATGAAAATTTATCATGTTCTTGGTCACACTATCTTTTTGACCATTTTTAGACATTTTGCAAACTCAGATGAAAATAACATTTATTTTATGAGCGATTCAGCTTAGATGCAGGTATTTATTCGTTTGCTTTCAGCACAAAAAAACATTCAGCTATTAAGAGGTGATGTAAAATTGTAAAAAAATCAGACATTTTACTTTTTGTAAGAAAAAACAGAGGTCCTGAGTGGGGATCCAGGGACCGAAGAGGATATTATGTCTGATAAATGAGTGTTTACGAACATTTTAAATCAATCACATTATCACACGGTTTAATGTTTAAGTTTCTTTACAACACTTGTTCTTACAACTCATAATAAAGATGTTATTAAAACTCTCAATTGCTTTCGACGGGGGAAAAAATTCTGAACAAATTTCTGCAACAAATTAATTTCTGTCCATCTACTTACAAATGTTTGCGACATCCTGGTTTGAAATAAATGCATTATGTCAATTTATACAGCAGACAACAGCCAGTTGCTAGATATATTTTAAGTTTCATTCAGTTAAAATGAGAGACCAAACAAATGTTAAACAAATATTACGTAGATTACATAGATTCACGAAATATGTCAAACAGTGAAGCCAAATAACTTGAAAGTAATATCTAATCAAGTTCTCAACCATATCCCCGAATATTGCTCTCAACATAATATTTGTTTACTCCCCAAAGATAATCGACTTGAATTCCGCTAACACTTGGTGATCATCATATCTACAAAAGTGGCAGGTGCAATAAACATATTCTGCTTTAAGTATATTCAAAACTGAAAATATTTCGCTTGGAGAAACTTTAAATGTGCAGATGCAATCTCAAGAACTACTCTTGCTACCTGCCTAGAATTCTAAATGATATATTTCTGAATATATTTAATAAGATTCTTTAATGATTCAGTTCTATTCCACAGTTCTTGATAAACAAATGGATTGATGATGTATAATGTCAAATAACAATATTTGAAACAGTGCAAAATGCTAAAGTTAGAAGAGAAATAGATTGAATATTTTCTTTAGGAGAGGTTCAAAACTTCTCGAATTAATACATTATGTTTGCTTGCGGCAATATAATCCAGTTTGCTCTTTTAAAAATGTCGTTCATATTCTATGAGCATTTATTTTAAGTTGACAAGAAACTTGATAGAAATTATGCGCATGGCATGTAGTAAATGGAAAAAAAGACAAAGTAAAATAATTAAAAAAAGAATATAGAAAAGAAATAGTATTTGTGTGAATCTGTTTACTCTCTGGCTGGACGAAATCTCAATCAAGTGATGATACATGGTTTTCTATAGACAAACGATAAATCATCAAATCCAATTACCGCCAATAAGTAAGCAAAATAAAAAGACTTGCAACAAAAACGTTGCTATGAATTTCAAGATGATCTTAGAATTCTAAATTACACTCCGTAAGAGTTCGGACTCAGAAAGGCAATTTTGCATGCAACAGTTTTAATGAAGCCATCAATCCAAAAGGAAGAGAAAAAAAAAAAATTCTCGACTTTTCAACACCAGCGGCAGGCAAGAGAAGGGGAAAAAGGGTGAAAAAAAATTTAGAAAGTTTGAAAGGAATTAATGGGTATAAATCAGAGGCGTCCCGGCATGAGGTTAATCTTTGCTAATTTAAGAAAGTAAGCCGCTTGTGAACCGTCACAGCCTGTGGTATCGTGCTCTTGTTTATGCCCTTCCGTTAAGATTTAACAAGGAACTTAATCATAACGATGTCCATAAAAACCACAGCAGGTCAGAAAACTCGTTAAAGATGGAGGCGGAAACGACAGTAAATGCTTTCTTTTATTTATTTTTTTTCCTTCTGAGCTGATGGAGAAAGAATCACACCAAGTGCCAAACTGAGACTTAAAACCATAAGGAGGTGAAGTTCAGTTATGTTTTTCGTGCGTTTAACTTTATTATGATGGACGCGCCTGTGTAATTTGTTGTAACAAGGTAACTAAACCTACTGATTGTTCTGCCCACTTTTGAGTGATGTAAGAGATGTATTAGAATTCTAATTACTTATTTCATCTGATGTAATTATTTTGTGTTGTCCAGAATATTAGTAGATTAATATACAAATAAAATAAATAAGATGTCAGAGGAAATCTTTAAAAAAGCGTCATTCGTAGTAGGTATTTTTAACTCGTTACCAAAGCTCATTAATTACTCATTAATCAAGAATGATAAACAGCAATTCTTGATGCATTCGAGCAGTACACATTCATCAAAAACTCGCTGGATAATGTTAAGAGTGTAAAAACGTATACCTTAATGTAATCTGAAACATGTTAATAAAATATGTTAAGTTATTCCATAAGTCATGAGAGTAGAAATGTTCCAACTGAGAGAAAAAAAATTTCCAATCCAGGTGTCAAATGGTATTTTCGAAAAGTTGGATATTACTTTTATGCTATAGGTACGAAACCGTCCTTATTTTTAGCATCCTTATTTCCGAATAGAAATATTCACTTTATTTAACGACAGATATTTTTGTTTAAATAAGACAAAGTTAAAATGAATAATGCTTTCTTAAAAAGCTGATTAAATAAACAATTATAGATGTTATTATTAATGAAAATATTCTCTGGGGAAGAACCTGTTTGGAAAAGATTCGAAAGTACTAAGATTTTTAAATAAAATAAAACTTTAACATCTATAATTGTTTATTTAATCGCCTTTTAAGCAAGCATTATTCATTTTATGTTAAAAGCAAGGCGAAATTTTATTCCGTCATATATTTTATATGTAAGACAAAGTTAATTATTCAAAAATAGCGGTACGCAACAATCGGGAGATTTGAAAGTTAAACAATCAGTATAGTTAAAATACAAAATAACAAAAAAAAAAAAAAAAAAAAAATGTTTAAGAAGTATCAAACGTTTTTGAAAATTAAAAAACTAAAAAAATATATCACGTGGCGCCACTGGCCACAAAATATTCAGCTGCTTGTACATCAATAGTAAATGCTCGTCAATCACTTTTTGTTACCAATTTGCATTTAATTCTTAGGTTAAAAAAAAAAAAAAAAAAAAAAAAAAAAAAAACACTAGTTGTCAAATCATAAAGGATACGAAGAAACCAACAGTATGAATTAAACACCTGCGCCAAACCGCTCTTAGAAATATTAGAATTGTTTTGCAATATGATTCATAGGATTAAACGTTTGTAAATCAAACCTGTCATCTATAAATCTTTGGGTATTTTTTCATCTATCAAGCAATGATGATTGAAGGCTAATTCTTGAAGCATAGAATATGGCCTACAATTCGGCAGTAAAATTTTGACAAACACCTGTTACGTATATAATCTAGGCGTGACGCCTTTCTTGACGGGTGGCAGTCATATAGAAAACTATTTCAAGCCAGATACGGAGGGGTAACAACTTTTTTTCAAGCCAAAAAACAATTTATGATTATTCATCTGTGTATAAAGCTGTCTCCTATCAGAAAAAAATCCCATTTTCTGAAAAAAATATCTGAATACTGTAGACAAGGTGAATTCTTCACACTCTGCGATTATGTATTACACATTTTTGCGGATTCAGCCAGTTCCTTATTTACATTTTATTTCTTAAATTAGGAACAAATATTAAAAAATTACAATGGACAAAAAAAAAAAAAAAAAAAAAAAAAAAAAAAAAAAAAAAAGTAATGCAGTATTGTTTTAATATATTTAACAATTAAGTTAATTTAAAGAAAAATTAAATTATATGCATTACACAATTTATTGATTAAGCTTTAAGATCTGGTAAGGCCTGCACGGGCCCGGGCTTGGCCCGTGGCCGGCGGAAACGTTTCGAATTTTCTAACGCGCCGGGCTAGGCCGGCAGAATTAGAATAGTTTTTTCAATGGGCCGGGCCGACAAACAAAATAAACGGACCGGTCTGAAGATTTAAGCAGAAACGGTAAAATATGATCTATTTTCAACGAAAATGGTTTTAACGAGAATAAGTATAAATGTGCATCACGAGCCATACTAGTTTGACAGCATCAATATAAAAATGTAACTTTTACAGTGTAGAGATAGGCATCGGACAGTTACATTGTGTGTAACCCGTTTTAATATTTTTTAGCTGACTCGTGCCGAGATCAAGCTTGCATTATATTTCTGCATAACTTAATCTTTGGATATATACTTCTTGATGGTTTTTAAATTTATTTCTCAATAACGCGAAAATCTGACACAATTTCAGATTAATTTTTAATTGTAAAAATGTAAAAGTGATAAGCCTGACTATTGAAGGGATTTGAAATCGAATAGCGTTTTTTATTTTTGGTAAATAAAATACTTGTATAAATTTCTTGAGGTACAATAGTTTCTCAAATGGTTGTAAGGTTTTTCCCTCTTACAATGCTATCGCTTCCTGAAATTCTATTCAGAACGCTAACTATGACAATATTTTATTTGCTTGCAGTTTTCTTAAATTGCTTGTATCAAAAAATGGAAAACGCCATTCGATTATATAGTTTCTGAATAAAGACACTTGCTAATTTTATGCGTTTCTGAGAGAAAAAAAAAAAAAAAAAAAAAAAAAAAAAAAAAAAAAAAAACGAATTTAGAAATGTATTAGAAAGGAGCTTCTTTGAATAAACGAATGAATTTGGATTTAAAATCTTAAATAAAACGATATACAAATACTTTTATAAATCTTCTTTTATTAAACAGCTTCAAAAGTTACGATGTTTTTAACTTTGTTTCTTTTTTCTTTTATTCCAAGCCATATTATTTTTTTAATGAATCTTTATTTTAATATTGAAAGCCTGAGAATCTAAGTAATCATTAATGTTGCTAATGTGTATTTCCTGAAAAATATACTGTAAAATCATTCCATAGATATTTATGCAGTATTCTTTAAAGGAATCTTAATAATAAAAATCTGAATTTTTTTAGAAATCTTAGAAATTGTAACGGGCCAAAACGTGCCGAAAAAGTATTCCTACGGGCCGGGCTGACCCCGGGCCCAGAAATTCCGGCCCGTGCAGACCTCTAAGGTCTGGCAGGCGAATTTCTTTAAAACACGCAAATGTCGCTTATTTTTTTTTTCTGTAGTTTATGAATACACATTATTTCTTACAACATAATAAAATTCTGTTGCTGAAAGAAATTTAAATATTTACATTGAATTTATATTCCAATACTCTTTCAATAGAAAATACTGGCACCAGTATTTTACAAACAAAAAATTCAGTTTCATTTATATATGAAAAAGAAGCATTAATTTGTTTTCAAATAAATCTAGTCTAATATTCTGATGCCATTGTGAGATTTGGTGATTAAAATTAAGTGGGGGAGAAATTCACCCAGCAAAGCTCAAAGAGTTATTTATTTATTTATTTATTTTTAAAATAATGGCACAACACAAAGGTATTTTCAGTTTTTGATTTATTGTCAATCCTTTTTTATTCTATATAGTGTGTGAATACTCATTATTTCTTGCTTCGGGACAAAATTTGCTGCTCAAGGAAATTTAAGTATCTACATCCAAATTATGTTCAAATACTTATTCATTAGAAAATACTGGCACCAGTATTATAAAAAAAAAGATAAGTAAAATAAAATAAAATAAAATAAAATAAAATAAAATAAAAGAGTTTCACATATAAACGAAAAAAAAATGCATTAATTTATTTTCAAATAAATTTAGTCTAATATTCCGATATCATTGTGAAATTTGGTGATTAAAATTAAGTGGGAAAGAAATACACCCAGCAAAGCTCAAAGAGTTAATTTATTTAGTTAATTTTTAAACTCAAAGGGTTATTATTTTTTAATAATGACACAACACAAAGATATTTTCAGCGTTTGATTTACTGTCAATACTTTTTTTCTGTAGTCTATGAACACTCATTATTTCTTGCTCCGAGATAAAATTTTTTGTTCTGGGAAATTTAAATATTTATATTCAACTTATGTTCAAATACTTCTTTATCAGAAAATTGATAAATCACGGGAGAAAAGATACATATACCAGTTTTAACTTTATCAATGAGTTAAACTAAGGGGGACTCGGTACTTATGAACTTAAAAAAAAAAAAAAAAACTTATTTAAGCATTTTAAAGCACATTTTTGGCCTAATAATAAAGGACTATAGGAAAAAAAATATTCTATCAAGGGATTTTTTGATTTTCCTGGTGAAATTCGAAAAAATTATTATTTATTTATTTATTTATTCATTTTGAAAAATTTAAGTAAATTTTAAAATGTATCTTCTCGTACAATTTTTAATATTTCCATCTGAATAATATTAAAAAAAAAAAAAAAAAAAAAAAAAAAAAAAAAAAAAAAAACTACTCATAGAAATGTGTTGCATAATTTTAAGTATCGAATTTCTCCTAAGTTACTTTAGTTTGGGGGGGGTGGGAAATGTGCAAATACGGGTGTAAATTTAAAGTAAAAACTGAATTTATTTTACTTTTTTATGCTTGGAGAAAAAAAAAGAAAAAGCTTTTTACTTTATTGCAAATCCGGACTTTGTTTTATCAATCAGAACATTTAAAAAAAAAAAAAAAAAAATCGAATTAAGGATGTACAGTCGACTCTCGTTAATTCGAACTCGTCGGGACCACAAGAAATGTTCGAATTATCCGAAGTTCGAATTATGGAAAACATGCTTAGTATGGTACTATTACAAAGGAATTAATGTTATAGTGGTTTTTTTATTCATTTCGGCTGTTATCATTAGAATATGACTTAATATTAAATTGGAATGTATAAATGCATAAACTAATTAAAAGATTAGAAACAAGCACAATGGAAAAATAATTTAAAGCGTCACTGATGGAAAGACGGGGCTCTAAGAAAGAGGATATCAAAGGCATTGTATTATATGTATACTCGTTCCGAATAATTTTCACAAAAATCAAAGAAAGAAATTTATTCAAATTATCTGAAATTTGTGAGAAAGAAAAAAAAATGAAAAATCGGAATTCTCTTTAGTTCGAATTAAACGAAGTCAAGAGTAAATGAGTTCGAATTAATGAAAAAATTTAACGTTATTCTACCATTGAAAATTTTGGGACTTCATGTTTAGTTCGAATTAAGCGAAGTTTCGAATTATCCGATTTCGAATTAACGAGAGTCGACTGTATTTTGATTCAAACTGCTTATTTTCCGATTTATTTTTTAATTCATTTTTACTCTCATATGCAACAAACTGGCAAATTGTCTTATTTAGAAAGTACACAAGGTGCTGTGACTGTCGATTCTTTAATAAATGCAGAAAATATTGCAAAAAAAGCAATCAAAAACGGCATTTTGAACAGATTTTTCCGAAGCGGGAGATTTGGGAACGAAAAAAAGTATCATACTGAGAAAATAATAGTTCATAAATCAAATTCTAATGAATTGAGCGTAAAATGACATCACATGCCACCTTATACGTCTCTTCAAAAATCTCCTCAGCAAGTTTCTTGATTCTACTTTTAAAAATGTGTCTGAAATTGTATCGGAAAATTTCGAGCTGTTGGAGGTGGAAAAGCGTTTTTTCGAATGCACCTTTAATTGAACAATATACACAAAAGTTTTATCGCTTTGAACATGCCTATACGTCTAAAAAAACACAAACTGGGAAAAATAACTTTACAGTGGAGTGGATTTGGCATTTAAAGGGAAAACGATCGAATAAAATCGCTTTAAACTGTATTTATAATAAATACTCTATACAAAACTTCGCAAATTTCATGCATCTTTACAAAACTTCATGGCAATCTACTAAGGATAATAAACTATAATTTTAGAGAGAGAGAGAGAGAAAATGAGAAATTGATATTTTCGTCATTTTTCCCTAATCAAGAACTGATTTCATCTTTGCACAAACAAAAATAAAATAAAAATATTGAAATTCAAACGAGAAATTTGAAAAGAATATTCCCACGGGATTAAAATTAGCTTACAAGTTTTGTTGCTTGTCTAGTGTAGCTCTTAAAAGTAAATTTTAAGGTGATAGTGTAAAAAACACAAGCATGCGTCTAGTGCAAGCTAAGTAAGTTAAAAGTAAATTTTAAGATGGCGACTAGAAAAACTATATGAAAAATAATTGTAGTATCGACAAAAGACGTGTAGAGTAAAAACAAAATTACATATTTAAAAAAAAAATGATCTCAATTATCATCACAGATTATAAAAAAATGGGTATAAAAAGGTTTTGATACAAAACACATGGGCCGATTTTTTGTAAATGTACATGTATATCAAAGGCGTAGCAAGCGGAAGGGGGAGGGGGGCGGAGGGAGCGGTACGCCCCGGGTGTCACCCTCTAAGGGGTGACACCCAATCTTTATTTGTAAATAAAAAATATAATCTCATAAGATTTTGGAAAGGAATTCGGATATAAAATGAAATTTTTAGATTACAACGCAGTAAAGTTAGTTTTCTTTTCTTTGAAAATGTGAAATTTTAAACAGAATGGGTATATCTAAATAAGACATGCACCAGGGAACAAAAACCTACGTATCCAATGAGTGGGTAGCAAAAGCAAATTTTAAAAGTAAAGAATTTTCTTCTACCTATAGACATTACATTAACTTATGCGGACTATGGGTTGAGTGATACATGTGCTTTTTTTATGCAGGAGGACAAAATGTAAATAAAGAATTGTATGGTCATTTTTTATAATAACACTAGTATAACAACCCCGTCAAAAATGACGGAATTTTCATTTGCATTTTATTTTCATAATAATGCAAACAGAATGAAGATTTTAGTATTGAAGAGTTATTTGTATTGTAGAAAAGCACATTTTAAAAATAACAATAGATTTCTACAAATACAAATGATAAAGTTTTTTTTTTAATTTTTTTTAACTTGATATTTAGTTTTTGAACAAATTTTAATTTCAAAACAAAGAGCAGTATTTATTTCAATAACGATAATAATAATTAGCAAAATGAAACTCAATTTCTGAAGATTTCACAAAGCATTAAAATTAAATATTGAAGTATTTTAAATTTTAAAATACATTATTTTTATTAAAAGTATGATTCGGCAGTGGCTTTAATCATGGGCATATGATACTTTTAGTTCGATGCTTTTAGGCATGAATTAAGAAGCTTTGTGTTGTTTTTTAAATTTGGATTTGGCGCTATCTATACGCAGTTAATATAAACAAAACAACTTTTTTTAAAAAATAGCAGTTTTATTTTGAAAATAGCAAGTTTTTCAAGAAAATTCACATATTTTCGACTATCTTTCGAGAAAATTTGTTTATTTCCCTTGATTTTTCGAGAAAATTCGCATATTTTCCGCGATTTTTTGACAAAATTTGCGTATTTTCCCCGATTTTTCGACAAAATTCTCGTATTTTCCGCGATTTTTTGACAGAATTCGCGTATTTTCCTTGATTTTTCGTCAAAATTTTCGTATTTCTCACGATCTTTCGTTAAGATTCGCCTATTTTCCGCTATTTTTTGACAAAATGTGCGTATTTTCCCCGATTTTTCTACAAAATTTTGATATTTTCCCGGATCCTTCTTCAAAATTCGCGTATTTTCGGACGATTTTTCAGAAAAATTTGAGTATATTACACGATTTTTCGATAAAATTCGAGTATATTTCGAGTATTGCCATCTCGATTTTCTTTCGCGAGCTAATCGCCGTCTACGTTCAATCGACGTTTCGTTATTTTCATCAGGCATTGCTAAAATTATCGTTAAATTACAGAAACGACGATTTACTTGAAAATATATAAACCTACCGCGTGTTCAAAAAGATCAACAAACACACGTGCGTTCTCAAGTACAAATAATTGAACGATTCTCAAACGTGATTGATTCACTACATTTTTTGCGAGAAGAATACCACGATCCAGGCTACTTTCGCTGATAGCGAAACGTGACTAACCGATCAGAATTCTGCATTTTAAGAAACAGTGAAAAGTTCTTAAAAATGCATGCTTCTGATTTAGATCTCTATTAATTATTAGCAAAGTGAAATGTAATTTCCGAAAATATCACATTAACTTTTTGATATGCCGAACATTAACTCGTGTTTATTACAAAGTTCGATTCTTTATATCATTTGCCAATAGATGATTGCAAAAAGAGTTTTTGACAATTTTAAACAAAATCAAATTATTTAAAGAGTTTAATATGATTTTAAAAATATTTTAAGAACAGAATTAGATAATTGACGTGTACTCTTTTTTTTTTTTTTTTTTTTTAATAATGCGTTCAAAGAGTCATTCATTTGTTTCAAGATTCGGAAAATCTGAATGGCAACAGAGTTCGTTTGTTTATATCGTAATCTGATGTTTACAATTACTTATTTTTAATTTGGAGCCTAATACATTATAATTGGATATGATATACATGTTTTATAGAAAAATATGCTGTTTAAACATTATTTTAAGTAAAAGAAATTATCTTTTATCTGTCATATGTCTGCATTTGTTTTCCATTAAGCCTAACGTGGCGTATTGCTAGGGTCCATTCACAGATAGGAGTGGCGAATCCTGGAACTGTTCCACACACCTCTCCAGAACGCATTTTATTATAAGTAGATAGAATTGTGATTGAAAAAATATGACTAATCGGAAGGGGGGAGGGTGACACCATTTACATCCGCCCCGGGTGTCACCCATCCTAGCTACGCTACTGATGTATATACAGGTCAATCATTTACATAGGTGTACATTATAGCAGAAAGTGGCTCGTAATTATTCATAAAATTGAAGCTTAATTGGAAACAGTTTGGATGCTACCACATTTACTCACTCACATGCAAGACGACATTATCGAAAAACATAAAAGAATGAACTTCAAAATGTAAAAAAAATATATCACTATTGTCATAATCGAGTTTTTATCTTGATTACAAAACTTTCTTTACACTCATATGTATGAAAAGTAAAAATAACATTATTCTTAAAAAATATAGATAGAGGAAAAAATAAGACATTTATATGCTATTGAGTCAAGTCGTAATCAAACCAGTATTTCTTTTAAAAGAAAATTCACACGTTAGGCCTAGAAACTTATCTTTTTGCTGTATCTCAAGAATATGTCCTAGAAATTAGTCTAACAATCTGCGAAAAACCAGACTTGAAACCTAAATTACTGTGTTGTGAAGAAGAAAACTATATAGTTTTCTTCTTCTTTTTCCCCCTCCCCCCCTTCTTTTTTTTTATTGCACTATTCCTCGACGATGAAAATTACGCTGTAAATTTTGTCATTTTCATGGGTAGGAAAGTAATTTGTGCCAAGGTACAACTTTATTTTTTTACATCGGTCTTACATTTATCCATAGTTTAATTTTCTCGTTATTTTTTTTTAAAGATTATTATTTATTTGGTTTTCCTCGGAAAAACCAAATGAGGGCGTACGCGAAAATTCTTGTTTCTAAAAGAAATATGGAAGTGAAATAACTATGTCTGTTGTATTTACTTCTTTTGAAGCACTTAACATTTTTGATAGAAGAATAAAAGTGATAGACAATTCTAGTTTCTAAAATCAAGCTCTTTTGCTTTGAAATAGTATTTGAGTATTGAGTAAAACCTTAAAGACCACGGACAAATATGAGACAATTGGCAACGATACACAAAATATTAAAACACTATTTTAGTACTTATAAACAGTGCTAATGTTTGCTTCTCTGGTCATTTTTCTCCAAATGAATCTGTTTTTTCAAATATAGTCAAACCTCGTTAACATAAACACGCTTGACGTGAATTACTTTTAATATGAACAGTTTTCACAGTCTCCTATAAAAATGAATACAAAGATTTGATACTGATACTGATAACATGAATTATTGTTAACATGAACAAAATTTTCATTCCCCTTGAGGTTCATGTTAACGAGGTTCGACTGTATCGAAATACGAATTTCGAATAAATTTTATAAAAACAAAACTTTTATTTTTCTACAAAAGTTACAAATATTGGCGCAAAGCACGAAAAAACTCATAAAACATTAAGGAAAAAACTCAGCAAAAATCGCATAATAAACTAAAAATTTAAAATCTAATCAAAGAACGCAATAACTGTCTTCGAGATACATAATTTCAGATATATAGTTATTTTCTCGCGCCAAATTATGTAAGCTCAGCAAACACACTCACAAACATCTTACTTTATTATTATAGATTATTAAACTTAGGTGCTAATTAAGACAGAAAAAAATACTTTTAATTATATTAATGCCAGAAAAAAGTTCGAAAAAGATCTTTGATATCGCAATATTTCTGGAGTTTTTAAAAAATTTTATTCAGATTTTATGTTACACTTTTCGTATAGTAAATTTTTTTAGCATCCCGTTAAAAAGCATAAAAATGTTTTTCAAAATCTACATTATTTCATTATTAATTATCTTTTTTCATTTGCAATGAAAAACAGCTAACTATTTCATTAAAAATTTATTGAATTATTTATTTATTGTCATATTTTGAATAAAATGCTTGTTTTTCAATTACAAATTATTAGATATAACTATTTAAAAGAATTCTAGCAGAAAAATGGCAGGTAATACTGCAAACTAGCAACGATCTGTACCATACTCTTACTAAGTGTTAGCAATTTACTCATGCTTGTAGTTCAGTTTAAAATAACTACAAGAAAGATACATTAAAAAATAAATAAAGAATACTGCCCAGTTAAACTGAAGGCATTGAGCTCACAGGCTACAAATACTAATTGCACATTAAAGCTTTATATTTTCAAGGGTTAATTCCGTTCGAAAAAAAAAATTAAGAAGGGGAAACAGCTCTCCCCTTTTCTCTTTTTTTATACTTAATCATTGAACCTCCTATACTATCAAAGACATGCTTTATCATATAAAAAATCTATATCCAAAATTCAGAGCAAATTAGATAATTCTTAATAAAAACCCATTTAGCATTTATATAATTTAAAAAGAGTTATCCCCCTCTTTTATACTTAACCATTAAACTTCCAAAACTATTCAGAGATTTGAACGAAATCTGAAAATTCTGCTTGAAAAACCCATTTATATAAATTAAGGGGGGGGACATTAGAACCCCTGTTCCCCTTATTTATACTTATTCAATGAACACCTAATAACAGTCACGGAATCGCCTCATCAGAATGATCCTAATCTAAATTTTGAACGAAAATTAATTCTGCATGAAAATCCCATTTATATCAACTAACGGGGGGGGGCATTAGAGCCCCTGTTCCCCCCTATTTATACTTATTCAATGAACACCTAATAACAGTCTCGGAATCGCCTCATCAGAATGATCCTAATCTAAATTTTGAACGAAAACTTAATTCTGCATGAAAATCCCATTTATATCAACTAACGGGGGGGGGGGCATTAGAACCCCTGTTCCCCCTATTTATACTTATTCAATGAACACCTAATAACAGTCACGGAATCGCCTCATCAGAATGATCCTAATCTAAATTTTGAACGAAAACTTAATTCTGCATTAAAATCCCATTTATATCAACTAACGGGGGGGGGGGGCATTAGAACCCCTGTTCCCCCTATTTATACTTATTCAATGAACAACTAATAACAGTCACTGAATCGCCTCATCAGAATGATCCTAATCTAAATTTTGAACGAAAACTTAATTCTGCATGAAAATCCCATTTATATCAACTAACGGGGGGGGGGGGCATTAAAACCCCTGTTCCCCCTACTTATACTTATTCAATGAACACCTAATAACAGTCACGGAATCGCCTCATCAGAATGATCCTAATCTAAATTTTGAAAACTTAATTCTGCATGAAAATCCCATTTATATCAACTAACAGGGGGGGGGGCATTAGAACCCCTGTTCCCCCTATTTATACTTAATCAATGAACACCTAATAACAGTCACGGAATTGCCTCATCAGAATGATCCTAATCTAAATTTTGAAAACTTAATTCTGCATGAAAATCCCATCTATATCAACTAACGGGGGGCATGAGCCCCCCGTTCCCCCTCTTATACATATCGAATGAACTCCAAAAACTAATCAGGGAAGCGCCTTGTCAGGATATACCTACATACAAAATTTCAAGTGGATCGGATATTTTTATCATGAGTTATCGCGTTACGTACATACGAACATACAGAACGGACGGGCACATAAGCTCTCAGGCTATGATAGCCTGTGAGCTAATTATAATCAAAGTAAATTAAAAAAAAAAACGAAAAAAAAATATTTTGATAAACAAGGATTTGATAAGACAAATTTATTGATTTAATTTTTGACTTTCATTTTTTTGCTACATAATAATTTATTGATTTATTTTATAGCATCAATGTTATTAACATTTAATAAAGCACATTTCTAGGCATCTAGACTATACAAAAAGAGAGAGAAAAGAGCTACTGCAATTCAATGTTGTATTTATGGATACGCCAGAACATTCTTGACACTTTTAAAAACATTGAAATCACAGTAAAATCTCGATAATGTTACCAAGTGTATCATCCGACAGTGGTATAAGGCTTGTTAGCTGAAATTCATAAAAAAAGAAAGAAAAATATTGCGATAAACAGGGATTTGATAAGACATATTTAATGATATAATTTTTTACTTTTTTTTTTATTTGGCTACATAGTAATTTATTGATTATTTTTATAGCATCAAAGTTATTAACATTTAATAAAGCACATTTCTAGGCATCTAGACTATACAAAAGAGAAAAAAAAAGAGCTACTGTAATTCAATGTTGTATTTATGGATACGCCAGAACAATCTTGACACTTTTAAAAACATTGAAATCACAGTAAAATCTCGATAATGTTGCCAAGTGTATCATCCGACAGTGGTAATAAGGCTTGTTATCTGAAGTTCATAAAAAAATATCTTCCCAAATTGGTGTGTTAACAGACGGAAAACTGCGGTCATTCATCTTGGCGTGTTCCAGCTCGAAGGAACTTTTTTGTTGCTATGAGATTTTTTTTTTTTTTTAAATAATGATGTGTAATAAACAATAAAAAAAAATTATGGTTGATATACATGTAGCACACACCGACAAATGCTTCCCAACGACATACAGAGCATGAATTATGGAAAGAAAAAAAAATCCGATGAATAACGGCCTCATAAACTGACCAACAAATGTTTTTGATAGCATGGGGAAAAAAAAAAAAATCTTCGGTTCGAGAAATAAAATAATGACAAAAAAATTTCGTCCGGCGATGATACGGCGACAGAAATAATATACGTCGTGTTGACAAATTAAAAGAAGAGACTAGGCTGCACTGGAAGAAATGTAGAAAGAGAAAAATCTGAAAATCAAGACTTGATTTACGTGAAGCCATAAAAAGTCAGGGCTCGAGTAATTTCCTTTAAGGATATATTTATGCCGCCCGTTCCTTATTTTTTTTTTTTTTTTTTTTTTTTTTTTTTTTTCTTTCAGTGAAACCGAGCAGAATTTATCGTTTCTAAGAAATTCCAGGGGTCGGAAGAGAAATGCAGTGTAATAGTGACAAATAAATAAAAATTGATTAGCAACTGAAGATTTCAAAGTCGCAACGCAGCCGGGAAACTTTTTTCTGAAATAAGGGATCGTAAATGTATAAAATGGGAAATTGATCTGGATTTTTTTTAAAACCAATATAATGATTATTCGATAATTTTATATCAGAATCGATTCATGATTTTCTTAAGTGTGTTCTCGAGTGTCAGTGGTTTTATTAGTATTTTGTGCCTATTAAAAGTTGCATTTAGTACTGATATTTATAGTTAAGTATTTTTATTATTTCTAGGCAATTCTTAATTTGAAAATTATCCAAATTTTAAAATTCAATCATTAATATGCATTTCGATTATTAATTATTTTATTATAAGAAAATCAAATAATTCAAAATATTTCAAAGCACTATTATTTCGACTATAAAATTCTTAGAATAATATATAATTTCCCGAATACGTAATGTAGTAATTTAATTTGTAATGGTTATGGAAAACCAGACCATCCTCAAAAGTACTCAACGTAGGGGATCTTCGTAATTCTTAGATTTTTAAAAGAGAGTATATTTTCACAATTCTTAAATTAACCATTTTAAGATAAAGTAATAATATCTCAGTTATTACAATGTGATAACAATGTTATTTTCAGTTATTATAATGTTAACACAGTGTGATACTTTAGAAAAAAAAATTAAATATGTACAGGAGGGTAAAAAAAAAAAAAAAAAAAAAAAAAGTTTTGAAAATTTATAAATTTATGTTTTTTTTTTTTTTTTTTTTTTTTTTTTTTAATAACGAATACAAGCAATCGAATAGATGAAGCATTTTTTTAGCTTAATATTTTGTTAAATTATTAATTTTTCTATATAGTTTTTGCAATAGTAAATATTAACAAACAGTCAAACAAGTGAAGCATTTTTTGAATGCAAGGATCATATTTCTATAGCTATTAATCAACAATTTAAATATAAAATAGCAATAACTATGTTAAATGTGATTTCAAATTCCTTTCACTAATGTTAAACCCATGGGCATGCGATACAAGTTATGTTTAAAATATCTCCTCAGATAATTAAAATTTCTAACTTTTTTTTTTTCTGTGCACTTTTACATAAACAGAGAGTATACGGAAATTCTTATCCAGAATTTGTATAGCATATACTTCTGTATACCAGAGTGGACAATGGGATAATGTGAATTTTTTTAACATTTCGGCAAATTTCTTTTTTTTTTTTTTTTTTTTTTTTACCCCATTTTTAGTTTCTCAAATTCACAACTTTTCCGTGGTATTGCGAATTGAAATTCAATTTTTGCATTTTTTCGCCTCCCCGCCCCCTCTTTTCTACCGCATATTCTCCTCTACACCCCTGTCAAAACCCCACAAAATTTGCGTGTTGTAAGTTATTAATGAATGATCCCTAACAAGTGGTAGTAGATTACTAGAAACTTGTTAATTTAATTGCGAAACAACTCAATTTCTATGTCTAATTGACTCCGAACTAAATGATATCGATCGATTTACTTCTCCATGTACATACCCTGAAGCTCTTCATTTCATATTACTTTAGTATTTAATCAAAACAAGTTTTTACTTTCCTCTTCACAGATTTAATTTTCACAAACAATGAGGAAAATGAAATAAAACACTCCACCCTTGTCTTTTGATCCTACACAGGTGTACGATGATTTATTGTCCCAATAATTTCGACAAAATAATAATAATAAAAAAAATTGAACAGGGGGAAAAAAAAGCATAAATAAATAAAATCCGGGATCGGCTTTCTATCTGATTACGGGATGTTGCTGTTTCTATGGAGGACATCCCAACAAGCTGTTTCAAGGTCGACAATGTTGTAATAGCATCGTCGCGCTGATCAAAGTTAAGGCAACCGTGAAGTCAAAGGGAGTGTCGTAATTTTTTTTTATTGTTTGGTAGACAACAAGCAAGGTAGGGCAATGTGCTAATGTTCATATGCAGATTAAGTTAGCGCCAAAAGCGTTCCATGAAAATTTGATCACAGTTGACCATGAAATTAAGTTATATGGACACAGTAGGGTAAGCAGAGAAAATATTATACATACAATAGACGCAACTTCAATTTTCTGAATAATAGTGCATCCGTACAGACTATATACAAGTTGAAAACTTCCATTTTAAAGAAAGTATATTTACACTAAGTATAATTATACAAAAGGTAAATCATTTCACTAAAATAAATACTTTTTAATTCACAGTATAGATTCAATGAAAATTATATATATAACAACGAATGGGAAAATTAAAATATGAATTATAATAATAGACTTTGTAAAAATCACCATAAGATAGATATATTTTTAACTTAAGGTGATTTTTACAAAGTCTATTATTATAATTATTTATTATTTCAGCGAATATATTCGGTGTTTTTTTGCTATTACAATATTATTTACTTTTTAGACGTGTAAATATATTTTTTCAAATCATAAATCATAATAATAATATTAATTTGAATTAAAAAAAAAAAACTTTTTAAAGCCATATAAAGGCGTTACTTAAATTTTATATCACATATTTTAAAATTCATATTTTGAATGAATATGAAAGATGTGTGTGAAAAAGCATCAATGAATAAAGTTTTATACCTCTTTTCCTACTGAAGATAATTTTTGCACATGCTATTATAAATAGAACGAAAATAAAATGGTTAAGGGTTTTTGTATTGATACATACAATGCATGCAACTTTACTTTTCTGCGGAAAAGTAAAGTTGCTACTAATTCTTTATAAGTCCCTCCTTGCAGACTATATACAAATTGAAAACTTCATTTTAAAGAAAGTGTACTTATTTTACATAGCTTTCACTCTTATCCCAAAATAATCTTCTAGTAAAAGCAGAATAAATTCAATATGTTAATTAAAAAGAAGTTACAAAAACATGGCACTACATAAAGTGTTTCAAACAAAATTGAGATAATTTTGAGAAGTAATACAACACGCTACAACAATCAATTTTTGGGAACTACTTAGTTATTAAAAAATGCTGGATGCCTTATTCGAACCCAGATTTTTGTTGTAAGTTTAAAAAATATTAAGATACTTAAAATTTATTTTATTTTATTTTTAACTAACATTGCGTTATCTATATTAATAAAAGAACAAAACGCTCTGTGTGTGTGTGTGTGTGTGTGTGTGTGTGTCTGCGATGACTAGCAAAATCTACAGCATGTACAAAGTTCAAAAATTTTTTGAGAGTAGCCCCAAATCTCTTCTGATGCACCTGAGCTTCAGATTTTCGAAATTCCAATTATTAACTGGGTAATTAATTAAAATCGAGAGGTCACTCTCATAAAAAATCATCTTTTTCTCAATTTTTTTCTCTTTCGTTTTTTTACGGTTGGTTGGTTGTGTAAAAATTTTCACAGAAGTGATAAGAAAGCTGAGACAGAATTTAAGAAACCCATGGAGGAATGAGATATGTGGAGGTGAAGTAAGTCTCAAAATTGTTTGCAATATGAAACCATTTATCGCTCAAATTTTAATGTGCCAAACAAAAGGACATGGAAGGGATTTTCTATTTTAAGACGAATTGAAAGTAATGAATTACAATTGAAGCTTATTTTAAGAGGAAATAGCAAATTTTTAAAATGGTCTTTGTTCTATTATTATTTATTAAAATAAATGATCGCTTTTAAAATGAAGAAAATTGGAAAATTAGCAATAATTAAATATCAAATTAAAATTAAATGAAATATTGAAAACATTTGATACGAACTAAAAATTTTATAACTAAAAGTTTCCTTCATTAATGTAATTTTAAATGTCTAAAACGTAGATGAAAAATGTTTATGACTTAATAATTGCATATAAATAAATATTTAATATATGATGATGAAAACATTCTTTTAAAATCATATATGAAAACTTAAGTAATAAATAATCTAAAATATAGATTTCTGACTGCAGACGATTTTAATAGTTTTGACGATTTTATATATCAAAAATAGTCACTAAAAGAATAGTAGCAAAACATAATGTTTAGGCGTAACATAACCCGATCCCAACCAGAAAAAATCAGACTATACACCGATCCAAGCAAGACAAAAATTCCATAAGCATAAACCCGACCTGAACCTAAAAATTTCATTTGAAAAAAAACTATGGATTTGATATCTGATCCGAATCAAATCGGAATGCCACAAAAATATTCAAATGAAGCATACCACAATCCGATCAAGGAAAAATAATGTTCGTGCATATGCAACCCGACCCGAACCTAAAAATTATCTCTGAAAAATCCCGAAAAATGACCAGAACGAAACCTGAAATCGATAAAAATATTCCAAAGAACTATAAGCTGACAAGAGCAAGACAAAATAATTTCCGTGAACATAAACCTGACTCGAACCTAAAAAATTCCATTTGAAAAAAAAAACCTGAAATTTTATACAAACTACATCTTAATCCGATCAAAACATTCGAAAGAATCATAACTGGATTCAAATGAGAGAAAATAATTTCTGTGGACATGAACCCGATCCGAACCTAAAATTCCTTTTGAAAAAAATACCTGATATTTGAATCGAACCAAATATGAACCTCACAAAAATATTCCACAGAACCATACCCGGATCCGAACAAGACAAAAAATTTCCATGAACATGAACCCAATCCGAACCTAAAAAACTAAACAATCTGAATCTGACTAAAATATTCCAGAGAAGCATATCCTTTTTCGAACAATGCAGAATAATTTCCGTTGATGCGCAACCCAACCTGAACCTAAAAATTCCATTAAAAACCGAAATCTGAATTGAACGACATCTGAACCCGAAAAAAATATTCCAAAGACCCTAAACCGGATCCGAGAAAGACATAATAATTTCTTTGGACATGAATCTGACCAGAATCTTAAAAATCAATTTGAAAAAATACCTGAAATCTGAAACGAACCAAATCTGAATCCGACAAAAATATTCCAAATAACTATAACCAGATACGAACAAGACAATATAATTTCCATGGACATAAACCCAATCCGAACCAAAAAATTTGTAAAAAAAAACAAAAAAAAAAAAAAAATCTCGAAATTTGAACCAAATCTAATCTGAACCTAACAAAAATATTTCAGTGAAGTATAACCTCATTGGAACTAGGTAAAATAATTTCCATGGAAGTACAACCCGACCCGAACCTAAAAATTCCATTTGTAGGAAAAAAACACGAAATCTGAATTGAACCGAATCTAACTGAACAAAAATATTCCAAACAACCATAACCGTATCCAAAGAAGACAAAATAATTTCCATGGACATGAATCCTATCCGAACTTAAAATTCGAATGTTTTACAAAACATAATGCGCTCCGTAGCGGTGGAAAATGAAGCTATAAGTACTTAGTGCGAGATGGTTAAGATATTTCGTTTATAGTTAGTGTTAAATTAGAACTTGGTTACGGTTAGGTAACAGTTAGGTTGCAATTACGTTCTGGTGAGCCTTATGTTATATTTAATTTCCGGTTAGGTTACAGTTAGGTCATGGTTAAGTTACAGTTAGGTTAAGGTTAAGTTGCGGTTAGGTTGTAGTTAGATTATGGGTAGGTTATGATAAGGTGACGGCCAGGTTACATTTATGGTATATTTAAGTTACAGTTAGGTTACTGTTAAGATACAATAAGATAATACTGTTTATACATTAAGATAATACTGTTAAGAACAAATTATAATTGCAATACAATTAGATTTACGGTTAGGATTTTGTTCAGAGAATGAACATTACGCATGTTTGATAAAAAATATACACCTATTTTTGTAAAATGGCTCTGAAATTATAATGCTATATACTAAGCTTTTAGCTAATCATCGAGAATCGATTTCATTCACGGTATAGTCGGATTTAAGAGTATATTGATACAAGTTTGAAATTCAAAATATTTCACTTGGGATATCTATGTGAAAAAAGTATTTAGTTAAGTCACTTAAAGTAGCGTTGCAAAGGTTAGAAAAAACCCGGTTTAAACCCGGGAATAAACCGGTTTTTTAGGAATAAACCTGGAAAAACCAGAGATTTTTTGGAATAATTCGGTTTTTTGGGAATAAACCTGGGAACAAAGCTGGTCTATTGGAAATAAACCCGAGAATAAACCGACTTTTTGCAACTCTACTTAACAGTAATTTTAAGGATAAATATCAACACATTAACACGAAAATCACACAATCGTTGGACACATATTTCCTCCTACGTTTCTTATTGCTGTCATTTTGGGTATTTTTGCAGCTAAATATTAGTTTTTTTTAAACCGATTTTTGACACAGTCAGGGGGCACGTATTTAATATAATGTACACTGTAACCAATTTGACCCTTTTGGTGCATCATCACTCCCCTGCTTTTATAGAATATCTCTCTTTTGACCTATGAGAATGCTCCATAATAGGCTGAAGTAATCATTTTCTATAAAAGCGATGGAGTGACGATGCAGGAAAAAGATCAAATTTTTAACAGTGTATTTAGACGCATTTCGAGTTAAAGATAAAATCATAAAAATTTCAAGTTCGTTTAACTTTATTATTACGGACCCGGGCAACGCCGGGCGGGTCAGCTAGTATGCAATAACATCACAAAAGAAAATTGAAAACGCACAGTAATTTAATCAATAGCTGCATATGTAATTTTGGCCTGGATTTCAAAATATGGGACTTCTCTTTCAGTAATGTTTGGATGTGGGTGGTAATCACTTTCGTCACATCGCATGATTCCACTGCGTTTCAACCAGGGTTGGCACGGTTTAAACTAAATGGTTTTTTTTTCCAAAAAAACCAATTGGTTTTTTTAGAGGAAATCTAATGAAAATTTCTTTTTTTCTTTATAATTTACATGTTTCAAAGTATTCAATATAAATAATTTCTACTTTTAACACTTCATTTCAGTAATAAGTATTATATATAGTGGGTTTAGGTCTTTTTTATGCATAGGATTAAACCAATTGTTTTTTTTTTCTTAAAAAAAAAAAAAAAAAAAAAAAAAAAAAAAAAAAAAAAAAAGAGCAAGTCGTTTTTTAGAAGAAATCTAATGACATTTTCTTTTTTTCTTTATAATTTATGAGTTTCAGATTATTAGATATAAATAATTTCTACTGTTTTTTAGAAGAAATCTAATGACATTTTCTTTCTTTTTAATTTACAAGTTTCAGATTATTGAATATAAATAATTTCTACTTTTAACACTTTATTTCAGCAATAAGCATTAGATATATTAGGTTTACGTCATTTTTTTATGCATAGGATTAAAATCAGTATGCATTAGTGAACATATCTATTGCTCTAAAGAAAAAACTTTAAACACGTGAATTGATCGAAGATAAAATAAATTCAATATTTAGTATAAAATATTTTAATTTTTTTTAAATAATGCAGATTATTTAATGCAATTAATCATGTAACACAATGATTTTTTAAGATTTTGCACAAGCTGTAAAAGAAATTTTTCTTTTGGGAGATTATCTTGAAGAATCAAAAGCAAAGACTGGTTGCTAGTTGTAGCATTTTAATGATAATTTTTCCCTCTACTATCTGCTGATCTAACGACTAAAAATGAGAACTTCAAATTGTCACTCAGAAAGTAAAAATCCTAAGACGTATTTGTAATTTATTATTTGAATAAATGTGGAAAAGAATATTTATCAAACTACATCCAAATGTTTATTATTAGTAATCAAATGATTGTTTATAAAGATTTATAGGGCATCAATGGTTCACTGTGATGAGCAATTAAAACTTTCAACATAAGGCTGTTAGCTAAAATTGTTTAAATATAAAAATGACTTTTTTCAATTTTCAACATAAATTCAGTTTAATTATTAAATTAAACTTATTTTAAATGAAGCTACACTGCTTATAAACCAATAATGTCTCTTTTTATCAGTAAATATGCATGTATATATAATAAGAACGGATGTATTAAAAAAACCCGGTTTAAACCAAAAAAAACCGGTTTTTTGGGGTTTTTTTCCAACCCTGCTTTCAACATAAAACAAAGTTAAATTGTTTGTTAAGGGAGACCCGTACCCCATTTTCGGCCAAAAATCATCAAAAGTAAAAAAAAAAAAAAAAAAAAAAAAAATTATCTCAGAAACCGATAAAATACATATTTGCGAATATCCGTGCAAAATTTCAGAACTCGGAGACACTTGGAACAGGTAGAAAATAAGCTTTTTAAATTGTACTCACTATAGAGTTTAAAGGACTAGCGACCATTTAAAACGTGTTTTCCTGGAAATGACTTTTTTCATATTCTGCCTAAGTTCAAAGTACTAAGGCTCAGTGGTAAAATGATTTAGAAACAAAGTGTTTATGTTTTTAGAATCTTAAAAAAAATTTGCAACAAAAGTAAGCAGAGATATTTTTTTTAACTATTTCTGAAATTTTTACATAAATTGGTAAACATAAAAATTATAATAAATTTAAGGAAATTTACCTTGCGTATTTTTTTTAGCCGATTAAAATAGAAAATTAAAAATATCTCTCCTTAGTTCTTTTCTATATACTATAACTCTATTTAAGAAATTTTAGTAATATCAAAATATTGAAAATTGAATGAGGAGTAGTAATTTTAAAAAGTATATTTTTCGACAAAAAAATATCATAAAAATCCCAATAAAAAATATACTTTTTAATAAAAAGTGAATTTTTTTGCTAATTATTCCTTACAAAAAGATTCTTAAGTAGTACACCAAAATTCATTACTTTAAAATCAATAATAAAAATTTTGGCTTTTTTTCTTACGGGTCTCCCTTAAAATATCTTTGTTATTGCTGAATAAATTAGTAATAAATCAAGTATACATGTTTCCGATTGGAGAGAGCCACTCAGTATTTTCGTGACTCTTAATTTCCTTTTCAAAAGTTGCTTATTATAATACACATTACATTTAAAAAAAAAATTTTTTTTAGATCTTTGGCAGTTATTTTTGAAATATTTTTATAGTATTCCGCAAACATGATTTAGGAAATATGATATCTTTATTATTATTTATTTATTTATTTTGGTACTACTTAATCATTCCGTCGACCAAAAAACGATCGCCAAACTATAAGATTAAATGTCAATAATAGATGATCGTGAATGTCACATTCAATTGCATTAAATACGATACATGTGTTTAAAACGTCATTAAATGATTTTTATTTCGACTTTTTATTGGTATTTTTATTAATATTCTACTAAATACTTGTTTTTTCGGTTTTTCAAATAAAAATTATGTCAGTATGTATAATTTGGCTATTAGTTTGGCGATTTGTATAAATTGGCGAAATTGGTCGACGGGATAACCAAGTAGTACCCCTTTTTTTTAAGAAGTACATGGACAAAGTTAGTGTAGAAAAAAGAAAAGGTCTTTGATCACTTTTAGCATAGGAAAAAAAAAAAAAGAAACATTAAAGTTTTCAAAATACAAATTTAAGTTCAGGACGCTCGCTCTCTCACTAGAGTTCGTACGAATCCCGTTATTTTCCAAGTGATATATCGGTTTTTTGTTATTCAAATGTGCCAAATTTTGCCTTCTTTCTTTTCAAGGAGAGATTTCCTATAAGAAAATACTGGTACGAAGAATTTCCTGGTCTATAAATTCCAGAACCCGTATGAGCCTTGCTTGCATTTGTAAATAAATTGTGTATTAAAAAATCTTATACAAGAATAATAAAAAAAAAAGGAAGGACAGCATGCGCAGAGTAATAATAATAATAATAATAATAATAATAATAATAATAATAATAATAATAAAAAAGCGCATTTGAAGAGTAACGCAATTTAAAATACCTTTAAATATTATGATTTCAACAACGATCACAAAAAGCCGGGATAAAAACATCTTTCAGTAGAAGAGTAACCACTTTTCTTTAACATGATGTGATGACAACCAATTTCAAAGATATGCATCAAATCAACAAACGTCGGCATAGCCAAGACCATTGGAATCATGAGTTTATTCAAGGGCATAGACAGTTTTTGAACAATACCTAGTTGTTGAGGAGAGTTTATCGAAAGCTTAAGAAAATATCAAATGTTATCAAAGGCAACATCCCCCTCAATTCTCTTTTGATATACTATTTCAATGATCCACTCTCATTGTACGAAAATAATTCTTCGGTAAGATAATACAACAGTCATTAAGTTGTGTTTATTTTCTCCAGATTTGAAGGAGATGATATGCATAATAAATGAAGTTTTTTAGAATGTCTGGTACAGTCTATGGCAGGGAATAAATATGTTAAATTGTGACAGATCAAGTCAGAGATTGGAATCACACGTTGCGCGCATAATTACAAAAGAATTTTTGTATACATCTTTTGTACCTAATTATACATTTTGTGCTTACACATTGAACATGAAAAATTGTTTATTTATAGAATTTTTATCTTTTAAAAACATAGCTATCCTTTTTTATAGCTTACTTAATACTAAGAATAAGTAATTTATCGAAAGTTTAAGTTTTACTGAGCCTAACAATACTATATAGTACAATATCAATACAGTGAAACCTCCAAATAAGGGACATCCATGGGACCGCAACTTTCGTCCCTTAAATAGAGGTGTCCCTTATTCGGAGTTCCTTACATAGTGAAACCTCCAAATAAGGGACATCTTTGGCACCGCAACTTTTGTCCCTTAAATAGAGGTCTCCCTTATTCGGAGTGTCCCTTATTGGGAAGTTTCACTGTATTTTTTTCACGAAGTTTCCCGGATATATCCTGGAAACTTCATGAAAAAAATATTGAAACCTTTTTAATAATTTTTGGCAAACTGTCGAAAAATCCCAAACAGCGTGATAGCGCTTTTTTTTTTTTTTTTTTTTTTTTTTTGTCAATGTTCCAATTGGCGCTCAGTGTCCCAGAATTCTCGAAATGTGCTGGGTTTTCTCCATATAAAAAATAGCAGCGTGATCGCGCTGCTTGGGACTCAAATGGTTAAGGCAAACCTACAAGTTAACCTAAGATAAGTCTAAATTAAAATTACTGTTTTCGTAAAATTTTTTACCTTTTATTTATTTATTTATTTATTTATTTTATTAATTTCAAAGAGCAATAGTTTATTATTCTAAATCTATCTTAAATTTATCATTATTTATCATTAATTTACAGGGCCACGCAAAAGAATTTCTTTGCCTAATGGTATATAAGAGGAAACATTGTTAGGAACGTGTTTTATTTATATTAAACTGTTTCATGTTTGATCAAATTAATGTACGTTGCTGAAGTTTACTAAGGGTTTATAAAAGAAAGCAGATAGTATTTGCAGGGACAGACAAAATATTTCGGATACTTACCGTGCCGCCAACTTATGGAAAATATTTTGTTGGCTCAAACACATTAGGTGGGCTTTAAAATATTTTTGTAAAATAGTACTATCAGTTTGTTTTTCTTTGAAGGATTGAATGGTAAAAGTTGAGAATATTAAGTCAAGCTATCATGTTTTAATAATTTTGCAATTTTATTAAATTATATTCTCATGCGTTTTTCCTTATAGAGACACTGATATTCATTGTAGAAGTCATGATATCATGAACATGACTACAAATTAAATTTACAAAGTTTAACATGGATCAAACATTTCAGTCATTTGAGATTTACGTTTGTCGGTCGGTGAATTAAAACACATGGCCATTGGCAAAATACATTTTCTTCTAAGGAGAAAAATGAATAATAAAATAATAATGAAATGAATAAGTAGAACAATGAAAATTGGGTACGCTATGATTCAAAATTATTGGGTGAGCTCGAACCCCACGAGCCCATATAAGATGGCGACACTGTATAATTATACGGTATCCAAAACACTGCACAGTATTACACTAAGATCTGAATATTTTTAAAACTTCATTATAATACAAACTCACCTCATTTGCTACGTTTCACGTGCAACTCCAATTTGTTTACATACAAAAAAATATAAAACCACACCGACAGAAAGCAGACTTACTTATCGATGACATCAGGCATTAAAATTCACTTACCTATAATACAAAAAAAAAAAAATTTAGAAAAATTTCTTATAAATAAACATATATACATGCAAAGAATGTTTCCTGTCAACTTCGAAAATCTTTATCTTAAGCAATAAAGATCTTATCTTTGAAAATATATGGCGGTATTTAAATTTACATTCACCATACAAATAGATATGTAAAGGGTGATAGTGAAAAAAGAAGAAAATAAGTTTGTGAGGACGCTGACGCTTTCAATTTGATTAAAAATTCAGAACAAAGAAAAGGGTTTCATAGGAACATAGTTTCCATATTCAATTTGGTGTTTCTTGTACGAAATCCCAAGGCAAGATTTCATAAATAAATAAACTGAAAAATAGAAATAAATATTTAGAGTAAAAACTTTGTTTATGAAATATTAAAAACAGCAACATTGCTGACTGAGAAATAATATTTTCTTTCTTTCTTTTTTCTTTTTCTTTTAAATAAAACAAAGTATATTAAATAACAATTTCATATGTACCATGCAATAATGTAAATATTTTATTATTTTTAAAGTATATAAAACAGGATTTATAAAAACAATGTAAATAGAATAATTATTATACATACTCGTTGTCTTATAAATTTAATGGAAAAAAAAAACAATCGTACTCATTTGTCTTTAAAAAATGGATAAAATTACATTAAAATATTAAATTTCCATAAAAATTACTTTAAGTAAAAAAATAAAAATAAAAATAAATAATGAAATAAAAAAGTAAATAAAACATTAGCATAAAATGAAACACAAATCATGAATCAACACATTCACAGGTTAAAAACAACAAAATATTATAATCGAGGAGAAATACTAATTGATGACACCAGGCATTAAAATTTACTTACCTATTAAAAAAAAAGTTAAAAAATTTCCTTATAAATAAACATATATACATGCAAAGAATGTTTCCTGTCAACTTCGAAAATCTTTATCTTAAGCAATAAAGATCTTATCTTTGAAAATATATGGCGGTATTTAAATTTACATTCACCATACAAATAGATATGTAAAGGGGGATAGTAAAAAATAAAAAAGAAGAAAAGAAATTTGTGAGGATGCTGACGCTTTCAAATTGATTAAAAATTCAGAACAAAGGAAAGGGTTTCATAGGAAAATAGTTTCCATATTCAATTTGATATTTCTCGTACGAAATCCTAAGGCAAGAGAGGAGATTTCAGAAGTAAATAAATTGAAAAATAAAAATAAATGCTTAGAGTAAAAGCTTTGTTTAAGAAATATTAAAAACCGCTACAAACTGATTAAGAAATACATTCTATGATAATACATTCTATGATAATATATATATATATATATATATATATATATATATATTATTAAAGTATTTAAAACAGATTTATAAAAACAATTTGAATAGAACAATTATTCACAGATCATTATATATACTCGCTGGTTTATAAATTTAATGAAAAAAATCAAGTATACTCATTTGTTCTTAAATTAGTCGGATGTGGCAATCCCAAAACTTTCTTCTATCTCATCCATATTAATATTTCAAAATTCGTTTCTACAGTAGAAAAATTAAATGACGATCTATGCCTAATATGGGGAATTGTAATGATATGAAATTCGATGCATTAGTTCTTGAGATATGATTATCGCTAAAATAATGTAAATCAAGTAAAATGCAGTATAGCAGCGCCTTTTGTTGGGTGATTTACACCGAAACCTAATTTACTACACTTATGTCAACATTTAACTGAATCTAAAGTTTCATGAAAACCCATGCATTAAATCTTGAGTTTGAGTTACAGCCGAAATCAGGAACAGAGACCATCTCAGTTGAACATCCTTCCTGAACGACAAATTCTTTTTTTTTTTTTTTTTTTTTTTTTTTTTCTTTTTCGTCTTTTGAAAAAGATTTTATAAGAAAAATATTTCCGGAGAGAACATTATTCATCACCCTTCTAAACTAACTTTAGATTTTTTTTTTTTTTTTTTTTTTTTTTTTTTTAAATTCCGATAATTTTCAACTATTTATATCCCTTTGTACCTTTTAAGGCAATGAATTTAACTCTGATGACGAATAATGACAAATGACATTCAATAAAGTCCCTTGCTCTATTCTGTCAAGAAGTTCTTAAAAAAAAAAAAAAAAAAAAAAAAAAATAGATAAAACAATAAAATCGTCATTATTTGTTTCCGCCCCTAAAACTGCATTTCTTTACTAAATTACGAAAGGACATGAAAATAAAGGTTATAAAAAATAAAATGGTAAAATCACAGCAAACGCCAATAAATTCATTTTTTAAACTCGGTAGTAATTAACTTATGTAATTAACTTTTGTTTTGATACTTAAATTTTCATATTTTTTTCCTAATTTAAAAAATAATTGTTAATAGCATTAATTGACGTCTTTTTTTCAACAATTAAATCTATATTTAAACATGACCTCTATTAAGAGATCACCCTCTCGGAGCAACCAGTTTTTATTGGAACAGAGCCTGGTCACTTTAGGGAGGTTTTACTGTATTTTTAAGTATCATATGGTAACGAAATTCCGCTAGAATGTAACTACGAATGCTTAATCCGGGTGAATATGCTAACGGAAATTTCTCTCACGGTGCCCAATTGCTTTTCGTTTACTTTACATTTACTTAATATCAACATTTTTGTTTGGCTTAGTACTTTTACTCACAAAAGAGGTAAAATAATTGAAATCACATTTTGAAATTTTGTTAAAATGAAAAATGTTTTAAATAAGAGTCTTAAAAAAGTACGATGAAGAATGAAAATTTCATGCAGCGAGTTCTCCCGGGTTAAATTCTTTTTAAATAAATAATTTAAAAAAAAATGAAGGGAACAAATTCTCTAAGCATAAAAACAACAAGACCCTGTAGCTAATAAAGCAATCACAATCGCAATTGCATAATCCATAACAAAACCATAAATCTGAGAATCAGCCGAGAGAAATATGACGTGAGAAACAGATCTAATTGGAGAACATTTTTCAAATCGAAGGACACAATCATTTTCTCATTCATTAAACATGTATCTGTAAGTGTTTCTTTTCACACCGCGGAGGTGTTTTCTGGCCAAAAATACTTCACGCAGCATCCAAAAATTCAGCTTAATCAACCAAATCCTATAATTAAATGATATGAACTTATCTATAGGAGTGGGAAGAAATTGTACACAATCACAGCATTTAACATTTGTTGCAAATGGAAGCACACCCAAACACGTTTAGCTATAAATCGATTATTCCCAACTGTTCGATTTATCATAATGCATAATTAGATGACTGATACTCTCAGGCTGACTGACTCCAGATGAAAGTTTTTAATAATGCATGATATCATACAGGTCAAAATGATAACCGGAGTGGCGCCGGAAAAAAATGAAGAATTCGATACTCTGTGGTGTAACAGCTATTCTAATAAATAAATCATAGAATGATCTATTTAATTAGTGTCTTATTTAATCATGCAGGGCAGGGTCTAAATTTGTATTCAGCTAAGAAGGCTATCTTTATTACTTCTATTGGTTTATCAATTTATAATTTATTTTTCCTAATATTAAAATTTACAGGGAAGTTAATTGCTTGCTGCGTTCCAACATTTATACTCAATTAATAATATAATTTATAATCGAAAAATATTCTTTATTCTGAGAACACAAGCTACGTCCATTTCTGAAAGTTTTTTTTTTTTTTTTTTTTTTTTTTGTAACATATTATTTCTTAAAAATATTGTTTTGCTAGTTATGATACCAAAGCAAAAAGATATTTATAAAGACATTTATAAATTATAGACATTTGCCCATAACAATATTTGTACGTTCTGAAATTAGATGTTCTGAAGCTTTTAAAATGTTTTAACTGATTAAAAGAAAACATACTTTAGTAGTGAAACAGGAGCAATTGCTAAGACGAACAACTTAAATGAGAAAATGGAAATAAACCGAAACACTTTAAAATAATTTCGTGATGGTTACTTTTGATACATATCCGAGAAACTGGTCAGAAATATTATTTTGTACCAGAAGTTCAAAAAATTTTACAAAATTCCCGTATAATTAAATTTATATAATAAAGGAAAAAAAATATACTACAATGGATGATACTGCCGTCCATTCTCCTATAGTTATTAGCAAGTTTTCTGTCGTTAGTTGTACTTTACGAATTAGTATTTTGTTGTAATTCGTTTTAGTAATAATTCTCATGGAGAGAAAAAAAAAAAAAAAAAACTGTGACTTAATACACAAATTTTGTAAAGCTGCATTCCATTTTCACATTTCAATCTTTCACTTAAAAAGATTTTTATTATTGTACAAAACACTGTAATTAAATTTGTTGCATTTTCATTATATTGAAAATGAAGAAATTAAAGTAAAATACATGCCTAATAAGTCCCTAACCTTATAAATCTATTATTTGAAAATTTTCATGCCCACATTTGGAGTATAAGAGTCATTCCGAAAAAGGAAGAGGATAAATTCGAGAAAGACAATTCAATTTTGCTTTATGACCTTTTAAAATGCAACAAATATGGAATGACAGACGCATATAAATTCCGGAGATCATGTGCATTAAAATACTAAAGCTATACATAAAATCCGTGGCAAAAGTTTCCGGATGGTTTTATATCAACCGCCTCATTTAAAAAATTCTCAGGTACAGGAAGTTTATAAATAAGGTACATCTTCTCAAATAAGTTTATAAATAAAATAATAATAATAATTGCTCGAAATAACAAAGATTTTTTTTAATTTCTGAATAAGTTTTAAAATCATTCTTCAAAATTGTAAATGGGTTTCTGGAAAATTGTTATCAATTTAAAAACTCAAAGTTGTTCAACACACAAAAAAGTTGTATTATCTGAATAAAATTCATTTATGGGACAACGGTCTTAACCCATTCCGGCGCTGAACAAATCTGTTTGAAATAATTAACTATACCAGAATTTATAAGCAAATTTATTAGAAAATAAGAATTTGTTTATTTTCAAGTATTTTATAAAAAGGAAATTTTAATTAAATATTTTTGGCGCCAGTAACATTAAAATTAGATGGCCCTTTTTATGGAAACCGCGCAGGAAAGAGTTAACGGGGCTTACGAAAATTCGCACAGAACTTTTTATTTTGATTGAGAAAATTTGGTACACAATCTGGTTCATCACAAAATGTTCATCTACATGAATTTTTGGAAGTGATTAAAAAAAGTCAATTTTAATTGAAACGTTCATAAAAAAAAGAAAGAAAGAAAAAGAAGAAAAAAAACTTGTTTAAATTACAGTAGAAGACCGAAATAACGCGGTCCGATATACCGCGAATTCGAATTTAACACGAGGGAAAGTATCTCACCCTCCCCCTCAAAAAAGGATCAATTTGGCTATCTAAAATTTCAGGGAAATATGCAATGAGAAACTTGCAGTCTGCGGTTAATGCTATGCCTCTCGATATCTCTGTAGACAATTTATATGACTGAATAGCGAATGACAACAGTGAACCAATTTCAGAGGTTATAAATGATCAGGATATCCTTGATGCTGAAACGCATAAAAATTGCAGTGAGCAAGATGATGAAGATGGAATTGAAAATGATGTGGTAATGAAAGACGAAGTTCCTTATGCTAGTGAAGTCATTTCATACATAACGAAGGTAATTTCGTGGTTGTAGAGAAAAAACAATTCAGATTGTGTTCATCACTCCATCTTGCTAGAGCGAAACAATATGTCGAAAAGAAACAAAATGCCTCTGTTCGCCAAAAAACACTTATGGACTTTTTTAAGATAGTATAAGATTAAGTCTGTGTTCAATGAATGATAAAGTTGATTACATTTCTCAAAGCGGGTAAGCGTTCTCTTCATTTTGTACCATTTCTTTGACACCATTCCGATATACCAACGCGGTAATTACAACGTGCCTGTGAAACATGTCTCCCAACAAACGTTATATCGGGTTTCTACTGTATTACGCTTTGTATATCTAGAAAAAAATTACATTAAAATTAATAACCAAGTCCTTCCTCACACTGGATAAATTAATTTAAACTAGTTGCACTCAGTGTAAACTTCTACTGTATTATGCTTTGTATATCTAGAAAAAAAAATTACATTAAAATTAATAACCAAATCCTTCCTCACACTGGATAAATTAATTTAAACTAGTTGCACTCAGTGTCAGTGTAAACTTCTACTGTATTATGTTTTGTATATCTAGAAAAAAATTACATTAAAATTAATAACCAAGTCCTTCCTCACACTGGATAAATTAATTTAAACTAGTTGCACTCAGTGTAAACTTCTACTGTATTATGCTTTGTATATCTAGAAAAAAAATTACATTAAAATTAATAACCAAGTCCTTCCTCACACTGGATAAATTAATTTAAACTAGTTGCACTCAGTGTAAACTTTACATACTTAGGTCGAGATAGAATGTTGGGGAATTCGCTTATAACTTGAAAGGGCAGAAATCTTTTGGTAAGGAATTCGGCATCTCCGAATTATCCTCCCAATAGCACATTATGATTTTAATTAATGACACCTCGTCTCGTTTAATCTTCCCTTTATAACTAAGCATTATCTAATTTGTGATTCATTTACTCTCAAATTTATTGTCAATTAATTATTAATAGTTCCATTATAAGGTTATGAATTTTAAAACCGATAAATATCCTGATGTACTGATTGCATTAATTTTCTTATGTGTTGGATTTCTCACCGCAAACTGTTTCTCAGATTAAACGAAGGCAGTGGTGTCACAAAATAATATACCATCAAATCCGAAATACAGTTCCATTGCAGACCCTGTTATTAATACCTGCAAGTTCGTTGACAGGTAGGAGGAGGGAACCAATAACCATAGCCCCGGGGCATCGGAGGTAAACGCCCAGTACGCTCAGTGTCAAAATCGATAATTTATAAGCCACTAAAGATAGCGATCAGAATAGAATGCGGTATAAAATTCAGGAGAAAAGAAAGACAAGAGAGAGCGAATTCTAGCGCGTTGTTTCTAAAGTTAGCCGCAAGCCAAGTTTTCCACACCCATAAGTGTCTGAATATTTATGAGGAATGATGAAACCTCAAGTTACAAGAGATAGTTTCCTGTCGCAGAGAAATTCGAGGAAAGGATTGAGGGATAGTTAACTTGAGGTAGAAGGTTTACATGGGCTGTTGGTCACAGCAGCTGCGGATAGAGATCAATCTATGGTGCACAAGGGATGAATCCAATGCCGTAGGGAAATAAAAGAAAGATCATGGGAGATGCTCAGACTCACATAGTTATTTCCAGATAAATTAAGGCTGCTGGTCACTCACTCACATTCCGAATTCCCCTCGGTAATGTAAAGTCTATGGGCGTTTGATGCATTCTTATACAGTAAAACTTCTTAATAACGGATATCTCGGGAACGCAGAAATTGTCCGCTATTCGGAGGTGTCCGCTATTTGGAAAACCTCAGAGATTCAATAATCGCTAAAAAAACTTTATGATTCATTAATTGGCTTTTATATGTCCTAAAACTTCTATTAAATGATTAATCGGAAATTAAAATTATTTTTTGAGCAATAAAACTGAAATAAAATTGTGTACACCTTCATTCACTGTCTAGTACACTTTCGTGAACGAAAAAAAAAAAAATAAATAAATAAATAAACTGTCACAAAAGTTTATTTTTGCTTGCGACTACATGTAATTTGTTTTTTAATGTGACGTTATTTGACATTACAGAGTTCCGGGGCGGAAAAGGAGGGCGGTTGCACTTTTTGAGCATTAAAAACATAAAATCTCAAAATCATCCGGAGGAACGTTTTGAATGCTCTGAGAGATGTCCCTCTCGGGCAACCTCCTGAATTCAACACTAGACTGGGGGGGGGGGGGGGCTTTCCCCAGCCCATCTTCTACATTTATCTGTAATCACAAAATTTGTGATACATTTTCCCAATAAATTCAGACGCTTTTTAACTTTTTTTTCATTTTTTTTTTTTCTCGTTAAAAATATTTTTTTCATTCTTTATTGCCGAAAATAGTGTCCGCTATTCGGAATGTCCGTTACTTAGAGGTTAAACATAGAAAAATTTAAGTTTTGGGAGTGGGAATTAGAAAATTGTCCGTTAAATAGAGGTGTCCGTTATGAAGATTTTACTGTGTTTAAAATATCTCCTCAGGAAATTACTATTTTTAACTTCTTCATTCGGTGATCTCTCTTTATAGTATGTCGCCTTTTCTTCAGTTTTTAAAATATTTCTTAAATGTATGCTTAATTTCATATGAAGTTCTAAAATTTTACTTCCAGTTGTCAGTTTTTAATGCATAAAATATTAAATTAAGCTTAAATTTTAGAAACATAACTATGTAAACTAAGAAAAAAAAAAGATGCATCCTTTAAGAAGAGAACACTTAAAGAAGAAGTTAAAAATATTAATTTCCTGTGGAGATATTTTAAATATAAGCATCACAATATGCATCACAGGCTCGTGGACTTAAAATTACGGATTGGAATTCAGAAAGTGAGTGATCAGTAGTCTTAATAAGGTCGTAAAGGGAAAATCTGTTATATTCTAAAACTTGGTTATGAGTTTTAAAAGCATCGTCTCAGACATGGAACAATGAAGACGGTGTTCTGAATTTTCTAGTTGCAAGCAACTTAACATCTAATTTAAAGGTGGTTTGATTAGGTGAGGCATAGGAGGCCAAGGAAGAAAAATGTGTCTGTTTGTTTACTTAAAAAAAAGTTATTAAAGAAGATATGAAAGTAAATGAAATACCCAAAAGTTTAAGATTATATAAAAGCAGAGATTTAAAAAAAAAAAAAAAAAAAAAAAAAGTATTCCGTTAGATTCATTATAGTTAGGCGAAAGAGCTATCTTAGAAAAGCCCATTCACAAAGAAAAAGTTTCTTCACAGAGACTTGACATTAAATTTAATCTCATTAAAAAATGTACCTTTGGCGGTTAGATTAAGCTGCAGATCATACATGTGATCGTTTTAATTTCTGGCAGACATTTACTAGGTTAATCATATAAAATTAACTTGAAAATTTATTTTAAAAATTAAATAATAATACTTGTTATTTAATAATGCTTAAAGCTATATATATATAATTATTGCTTAATGCTAAGATAATGGCGCCTATCTCTACACTAATGAGTTTACAATAACATATACTTTATTACCAGTATCCAAATAAATATAATTTACAGCTTGGCAGACAAAAGTAATACAAGCAAAATTCTCACCAACTTTATCCGTTTTTATTTGACTGGTGTCGCCACGGCGGAACCTTCGCGAATTACTTACAATGAGCTGCCACCTAAATCTATGGTTAACTCATATATTTTGAGAACAAAACTTTGTCATTAACGCAAGTGAATTAGAAAATATAGCAGATTTAATCTTTTTTCTTTTTTGGGTCAAAATTAATTAAATTCAGTGAACATTTGTCAATTAAGCATTTTACTTACGCAAATATAAATAATTCACTTAAACAATAATAATCATAAATAATTCTCGAATAAAGCCGTCAAATAGATTGTTATTTTACAATTGATCATCCACTCATACATCCCTCAAGGGAAAAAAAATGCATTTACATTAGGACTCTATGAGAATAAACACATATTAGTTGTATAACGTATTCTCATTGTTATTAAAATAACATTAAAAATGTTTCGCATTCAGTACTTGATGTTTTGAATAATAACACATGAAGTTACTTTTTGTAGCTCAATTCTAACTTAAATAATTGATTTACAAAATATACTGAATTTGCTCTGAATACGCGCTAGTGATGAAAGATATTACGCAGAGAAAGTAAACATTTAGGATTATCAATAATTAGTAAAATATTTATGAAAATAATAGTTAGTCCATAATAGTTTATACTACCATTGTGACGAATCAATAATTAATTATTTTAGATAACCTATTTAACCCTTTCGGGTCAGAATTTTTTTTTTTCAATTCTTGGAAAAAATTACTTTTACGTTAATAACATTAACACTAGCTATCCAAAAAGACTAATTAGTGTTTAACGAATATTTCACAGTCTGAAAGATAATTAATGTTGTTGTTTTGTGTACTTTTTGCACTTTATTACCCATTATTCTGTCAGGAAAGCAACTTTTATTTTAAATTTAAAGAGTGAAATATATGTTTAAAATAAAAGAATTGCAAACGGCGCAAAGAGAGTAAAACAAATAATAATAATAACAACAATTACTAAATGCCTTAACATAAATGAAGTCATGTAGTAAATGTATAAGCATATACTAACATTGCTACGTGTAAATAATAGCAAAAATATTTCTTAAAACAAAATAGTACTCCTTTAAAAGACATGTACTATTAATAATACACCAGACCCGAACGGGTTAAGATACTGAATTGTAAGAGTGTTATGTTTATACAACAAATGACAGATCGAGGGGAAAAAGTTCATAGTGGAAGAGCCTCTTGATTTAATAATAATAATAATAATAATAATAAAGATTAAAATGTTGAAATATGGATAATTAGTAAATATAAACAGGCTTGTTTTTTAGTGGTTGAATTGTCAAATATTGAAAATAGAAACGCATAATAGTTTTGGAGACAGATCATGTCACTAAAAAATAGCTATTCGCATTTGGGTGAGGGGAACTTATTTTCTTTCCTATGCCCCTGAAGTACACCTGAGTAGTTTACCTGAAATTTACATGGGCTGTTGATCACAGCAGCTGTGGATAAAGATCACTGCACACGGGATGGATGTATTTTATCATACACAATCTAACCTTGCTGTTTACACGATTATGCTCAAATCTACATTGGATTAAAAAAAAAAAGTGTGCAAAATATTAGCGCATGTGTATCGATAAAGATCTGACTGATAACCTTGACCCTCATTAGTATACATTTTACGTTCAATTAAGATTAGTTAAATTACCATACATAGTCACACTATGACTTCGATTGCTTACTGTTAAAAGAGAGAAAAAAAAAAATCGGGGTTGGTTTTAAACGGATTAGAGTATTAAGAGAAATGTGATCTGAGTTGTTTAGCTTACAACTGTTTGAAGTGTGGGGTGCCTCAATATTTAATCACGTGAAAAGTAAAATTTCCGTAATGATGAGGATAAGTGAATAAAAGTAAAACAAACATAACTATTTCTTTCAGACGGGAAATATTACGGGAGAACATGCTTTGTAATTTTCTTTGAGGTTTTTATCTACATTCATACCTGAACTAAATTGGATAAAATTTCAAAAAATTTATCTGAGCGAAATAAATAAATAAATAATAATACATAAATAAATGAAAAGATGAGGATGTCACAATTCAGATTCTTAGCATGAAATCTCAGTCGTGTATCTGAACAGAGCAATTCTAGTTTTAAAGTCCATAGTATTACAACTTTTTTTTCCCCCACAACCTGAGCTATGGCTTTATATTTCAAGCTCAATAAATATTTTTACACAGTATTCATTTCTTTCATTCACACAATCCGAAAAATATTCAATATTCATGCAATACTAAAAATTTTAAAACTAAAATCGTTCTGTTAAGATAACCACTCGAAATTTAGTGGCAACAATCTGAAATGTGACAACCTCATCTTTTTTTAAGTCAAAAGGGGTTCACTCTTAAAACGGAAGAGTGGATTTGGCTTCTCAGGAAAGAGCTGTAATTTATTGAATCGTGAATGAGTTGTTTTTTAAATGCTTTACGCATATTGATTTAGATTGCTTATTTAAATAACTCGTCTTGATTTAAATTGTTTAAAAACAATTCACTCGCTTGAGTTCTTTCATCTCTTTATGAGAAGCTGCCTTTCAAAACGTGATATGAACAAATTTCAGCTCACGTTGAGCTATTTTTTGACTGACCTTTTAAGAGAGTTCGGATTGGGTCTTTAAAATGTCATTCAATTTTGACGAAATACAAACTAAGATAAAAACTTCAAAGGAAATTACACGTTTGAAAGATCTTCCGTTTAAAAGAAATCATTATGATTGTTTCATTTTTATTCACTTATCATCATCTTCACCAAAATTTTACTTTTCATATAAAAAGTATGAACAAGTCAATCAGTTGAAATCGGAGGGATATACATTGATAATCGTCCATACTCAGATTACAACACATAAAACGGCATTCACTTTAACTGTCACATATTTTTTCTAAACTTTATATATATACATACAAAAGTTACAATCGTAGATACTAATATGACTCATAATAAACCTCACTGTGAAACGTAGCACAAAAAACATTCATTACCACACTGTAAGTTGCTAAAAAATTACAGATAAACTTTTTGTTTAGAGGAGGAAAAAAAAAAAAAAAAAAAAAAAAAAAAAAAGACTAGTACTGGGGAAAAAATTTCATTAATCCTAGAGCTCTATATACAAATATCATTCGATTCAATAATATTAACTTTAAAAGATTTTTTTTTTAAATTCTGAATCGATTGTTAGAAATAGGAAAAAAGTAGCAAGCTTTCTTTTTCATTTATGCTGTTAATAAAAAGAAATTTACGAATATAAAATACAATCCCGCTCCAGTATAATACACTCAGCATTACATAACTACATGATTAATAGGTAATAATAAAATAGCATCGAGCAATCAATTATCAAGATACAACAATGTAACATGTGAACATCTTGTAAAATCTATATCATCAGATAAAGGATAAAATCCACTGATTTGAGGTTTTTCTCTTTAATAAAAAGAAAGGGATATGTGTGGAGGAAGAGAGGAGGGGGGAGAGCAACAATCGCTTGTCCTCCATTAAGCGTTCCCCAGAAGGTCAAATAACAGTTCAAGCTGAGACATCTTTCTCCTAATTGCAAGTAGACGCACCTTGTATTCTTTATAGAAAAATGCCCCTACAATCAAATTCATATCCTCATATTAAAGAATAAAAAAACATACCATTGATGGATGGATATGTCATCCGTACCTAGCTATTAAGATCTGCCTAATTTATGAAGTAACCCGCTTTTACAGAAAAATGGACAGCTGTTAGAGAAAAACGAAGGACGAGACACCTTCATGTCTCCAGTAAAAGGAGGATTACATTTTTTTGACGACAGCATCAAAGTTATATCAACAGATTTCAAGCGGGACAATAACTTTTGTAGTTTTGAGCGTCGATTAGCATAAGTACAAGGATTATTACGTTAGCTTTATGTTTTATACCAGCGGTAAAATTGGTTATATAAAAAAAAATCATTAAGTACCTTTAACCTATTGAATGACCTTTCTCCCTCTCTTACTAGAATATAAACCAAACTTCCTTTGCAGTTGCCCAAAATTTTCGGTATGATAAAATATAGAATTATAATTTGCTAAAATAAAAGTATACTATACAGTACATAAACAAAAACTTTAAAATTATTAATTATCTGACTGTAAGGATTAATGCAAGTTTTTTTATATGTATTTTTTGCAAAGATAATAAAACTTTGTGATTTGTGTTTGGTTCGGTTATCTCAGGGATGGAAAAATTTACATTTACCTGTCAGAGAGAGGAAAAAAGTTACCGGTCCTGAGAACCACTAGATTTCAAGTGGAACAATAATTTTTGTAGTTTTGAGTGTCAATTAGCATAAGTACAAGGAATAATTACGTTAGTTTTACGTTTTATACCAGCGGTAGACTTGTCAAAAAAAGTTACTGGTCCCAAGAACTAGTAACTAACATTAAGCACCTTTAACCAGTTTAGTGACCCTTCCCACTCTCCTAATAGAATATAAACCAAACTTCCTTTGCAGTTACTCAAAATTTTCGGTATAGTAAAATGTAAAATTATAATTTGCTAAAAAAAAAGTATACAGTATATGAACAAAAACTATAAAATTATTAAACTGTATTTTTCAAATAAAATAAAACTTTGTGATTTGTATTTGGTTCGGTTTTCTTAGGGATGGGAAAATTTACATTTACCTGTCAGAGAGGGAGAAAAAAGTTACTGGTCCCACTAAATTTAATCTAGTGGTCCAGTTGAATTTTTGGTATTTTCGGACCAGTGGTCCACCAAGGATTTCGAACGCTGTGTGATAATTTAGATTTATCACAGGCTTTTAAAGACATTTTTTCTGAAAAGAGATTTCACTATGGAACTGAAAACACAAAATGGCTTTCATTCTCAAGATGAAAAGATCGGCGATATAAAGGATCGCTAAATCATCATTGATCAGCGGAAAAGACAGGCGGGCGACACTAACGTGAATAGGAGACCACATGGGTCGCACCTTTGTTAGCACGCCGACGCAAAAATGAAAGCACGGAGATGATCAGAGACCAGACACATTGGCGCCATAGGCGTGTATTTTCAGGTACGAATGATAAGACGATGTTACGAATCTCTTAATGAGAAAAGATCATTAAGGTTGATGATTGGTTCGTGACCTTTAGGGGAGGTCTTGGGCTGAGAAGAAAAAGAGGAAGCCAAGGTTTTTGCAGAGAGGATTTTTAGGTCTCGGAGCGAGAAGAGGAGAGAACAGAGCTCGGAGCTCGGATTGTTCTCTGAGAAAGGTGGATCAGCTCGGATCGGGAGCTGTAGAGGGTGACGTCACTCAAGTGAATCGGAGGAAGAGGACTCTCGCTAGGAGAGTGCCGGTGATAAGTCTCGTCTTCGGTGTTTAGATAATGCCGTGTTGCTGATATAGAGAAACTTTACGTCGTTTATGAACGGAACATTCTATGGACTAAACAGAACTTTGGACTTGGAGCTGGTGGATTAAGATCCTACGTGTTCTTACAAGATTTATGCTGTATATAAATTTAATCCAGAGAATTTTTTTATTGTTACAAATAAATAATTAATTCTCCATTAAATACCATTGCCTGGATTATTTGCCGAGCGGCACATACGCTACCAACCACTTAGCTTTAATCTATATGAGGCCAAGTTATTACAGCTGTTTTACACTACAGTAGTGCAACAATTGAGAAATATATAAGAAGTGTTCGATTGCTAGTCGCTTTCAAATAAATTTGTCAATAAGGGTTATTAATAATTAATAACATATTTAAGAGTATAATGAAGGTTGTTCTCAAATACAAACCAGGCTGCTTTTTGGAATATTTTTTAATTCAGTTTTGTTTAAAAAATTGTCAAAGTGAAAATGGAAAAAACTGTTCGGCCAATTTCATGAGTTTGAGAACAAAATTGAGTTAAAAAAACTACCTCAGAAAGTAAGCAGTTTCGATTTGATAATAGCTTTAAGAAAGGTATAAAAATAGATATATAAAAAGTGTGTGCACTTTAAATGATTCTTAGTATTTTTTTTTTCAAACTTGCTAATATGGCAAAAAACTTTTTAGAACATGAGTTTTCTTTTGTAATTAATTCTGTCCATTAAATTTATTGATATTTTTAATTTTGTCATTAAATTTATTAATATTTATTTTTTATCAGATAAATAAATTACTTACTTTTATGTCAATGAAATGTATCACTTTGAGATTCCTCTTCAAATGAGTATAGTTAGAAATTAACTAAAAATTGCATATTGGCCAGAAACTTTTGACCGCCACTGAACATCGCACAGCAAAAGTAACTTAAGGGTCCTGTCCTTGCCCGCGAAGATACTCGTGATCCAATGCTATTCCTATAGGGAGGCATTTTTCTAATAACTCTTTCGCATTTTGACTTTTTTTCCCCATTGGATAGCTGAGGTCCCTCTCAAGATCACTCCTGGATTACTATTTCGATTTTGGTCACAGATATTTTTTATAAAGTTACCTTCACTTTCTGAACCGGTTCTGAAAGTGAAAGTAACTTTATAAAAATTATCCGCGACCAAAATCGAAAGAGTAATCAAGGAGCAATCTTGAGAAGGACCTCAGCTATCTAATGCAAAATAAATAAATAAATAAATAAATAATAAATAAATAACAAATAAATAAATAAATAATAAATAATAAATAATTAAAAATAAAATAAAAGAATAAAAATGTCAAAATGGAAAAATACCTCCCCATAGGCATAGCATTAGCTCGCGAGTGTCTTCGCGGGCTGGGACAGGACCCTAAAGCATACGCGCATAGAAATCAGTGTGGGTGGTTCTAAATATTTCTACTTTCATTTTTTTTAAGCTCTTTCTCTTCTAACTTCTAGCAGTAAACATTACAAAAAAAATTATAATATCTTCACTCATTATTGAAGATGAGTTAACTGGAAAGAAGGCGAGAGCTGATAAGAAGAGACATCAAAAGAGCGATGTTAATTTTCTGAGAAGTAAAAATAGATGCTTGATGACGGGGAATTAAATCAAAATGGATTATATGAAGAAGTAAAAAAGAGCTGCATGCCTTACAGCCCGGATGCGAAAAAAAAAAAAAAAATACATATATTCAGACGATAATATTTAGATGCACGCAGGCAACCGAAGTCTCTCTCCAACTATTCATTAAAGGTTTTTGGCCTTCTAATGTTTCTTTATTTATATTTTCATATGTACAAGCGTAAAGATTTCTTGAATCAATTACGAAAAGTAGAAATATGAGCATCTGAAACAATTTGTGACTGAGAAGCAAATGGACAAGTCCTGCATCTAACATCTAAACATTTCTGGAAAAATAATGGAGGAGCAAGGAGCATTAAATGATAACTGGATGATGATCCAGAAACAACCCTACTATTATTCCTGTACCGGGCACTACACCGCAAAAATGTATTGTCTATCTTGCCAGAATCGAGATTTTTGCTAAGAACTGCCATAATATAATTTTGAAACAACAAAATTGAAATTATATATACATAAATATATATATACTTTTACAAATAAAACCAAAAGTAACTCAGATATTACCATAACAATAAGCCAATGAAACCAGTATTTATACTGTCATCCTATTAAAATCATTTGAAATTTGAAGTGATATAGAAAACAGATTACCAAAAGTATGAAAGGCGAATGTATATATATCGCACAGCAAAAGTAACTTAAGCATACGCGCATTAAAATTAGTGTGGGTGGTTCTAAATATTTCGGCTTTCATTTTTTTTTTTAACTCTTTCTTTCTAGCAGTAAACATTAAAAAATTATAATATTTTCACTCATTATTGAAGATGCTTGATGACGAGGAATCAAATCAAAATGGATTATATGAAGAAGTAAAAAAGAGAAGTATCTCTGCATGCCTTACGGCCCGGATGCTAAAAAAAAAAAAAAAATTTTTTTTTTTTTCAGATGATAATATTTAGATGCACGCAGGCAACCGAAGTCTCTCTCCAACTATTCATTAAAGGTTTCTGGCCTTCTCATGTTTCGTTATTTATATTTTCATATGTACAAATGTAAAGACTTCTTGAATCAATTCCATTCAACTAAAAGAACAAGTCGTAAGTTGCACGTCAAGCGTAGCAAATGAGTTATGTTTGTAGTATAACGAAGTTTTAAAAATATTTAGATTTTGGTACAATAGTATACAGTACTTCGGATACAGTGTAGTAACCGAAATCTTTTATGCGTTTCTGTAAGTATTGTTTGCTACCTATTTTACAGGAAGTAACTTGTTGCATATATCTCAGTAACGTATGTCATTTTCATAAAATGTGAAATAGTATAGCATAATTAAAACGTGTCCCAAACAATGTTTCCCCCTGTACCATTATGTATTGGAATACTTTTGTATGGCCCTGTAAATTAATAACAAATATTCTTTGCACCACAGAATGTACATTTTAAAAATGTTTATTTTAATATATGCTTTATAAAGGCATATCAATTTTACTATGTTCGAAAGAATGTAACATCATTAAAATACAGACGGACGGACGCACTGAACGACGACTATAGGTGATACGTATTTATATAATTACGAACGCACGTAAATATTAAGGGGACAGTTTGCCTCAAAATTGGTTTTAAAAAAATTGTAATATTAATGAAAAAAATTTCTAGTCGTATTTTTTTATACTTCCTCACAATTTTAGGGGTCAGTTTATCTCAAAATTGATCAAAAAAATTATTTTTACTTTTAAATATTAAATGAAAGCTTGTTTTACGAATATTGTGGTACTTCATTCTTGTTCATATGGCAATTATATAGCAAGATATTGTAATTTTTGCTAACATAATTGCTGAAACAAATAAAAATTTTAAAGGGCTTTTCTCCATGTTCAAATGGGTTACTGATATTCAATAGGCTTCTTCCCATTCTTACATTCTAAGTACAAACAAAATACACAAAAACATGTTTCTACTAGCAATTTTTATGCTGAAGAATTGAAACAGCTGTTTTATTTTCGTCAAGGGAGCAGGTTGAAAAGATTTTTTTTCTTTTCAATTAAATGAGTTATTTATAGTATATATACGCAGTAGTAGTTGTTGTAATCGTTATATATATATATATATATATATATATATATATATATATATATATATATATATATATATATGTATATAAAAGCAAATTACACGTTAAAGGCAGAGGATATACTTGCATTCATTAACGTTGTACCTGGATTAATATGCTATAACTTAATTTTAAAAATAGATGGATAAATGGCATTCGGAACGCTTTTTTAAAAAATCCAGAAGGTATACGGTGTATACGTTTCACTACACTCTTGTAATATACGTGATCTAGTAAAGCTATAGCGCTTCATTTCGCGTTAGAGCCCAATCACGTGATGCTCTTTTCGAGCATAACGTGACTGAAACTGTAGGAACGAAGAAAAGAAATACATGTGTAACGCCCAGTACACTGTAAAAAAAAATTGTAATTTTCACAGAAAAAAACTGTATTTTTTACAGCAAAAAACTGTTTTAAAGAAAAACAGTTCTTTTTTTAAAAAATACAGTTTTTTTCTGCAAAAATTACAATATATTTCTTTATTTTACAGAAAAAAACTGTTTCAAGAAAAAACAATTTTTTACTGTAAAAAAAATTGGAATTTGTAATTTTTACAAAAAAAATCCATATTTTTTGTGTGACAAAAAATAATTGTTTAAAAGAAAAAACAGTTTTTTGCTGTAAAAAATATGGATTTTTGTATTTTTTACAGAAAAAAACTGTTTAAAGAAAAAACAATTTTTTACTGTAAAAAAAATTGTAATTTGTAATTTTTACAAAAAAAATCCATATTTTTTGTGTGACAAAAAATAATTGTTTAAAAGAAAAAACAGTTTTTTGCTGTAAAAAATATGGATTTTTGTATTTTTTACAGAAAAAAACTGTTTAAAGAAAAAACAATTTTTTACTGTAAAAAAAATTGGAATTTGTAATTTTTACAAAAAAAATCCATATTTTTTGTTTGACAAAAAATAATTTTTTAAAGGAAAAAACAGTTTTTTTCTGTAAAAAATATGGATTTTTGTATTTTTTATAGAAAAAAACTGTTTAAAGAAAAAACAATTTTTTACTGTAAAAAAATTTGGAATTTGTAATTTTTACAAAAAAAAATCTATATTTTTTGTTTGACAAAAAATAATTGTTTAAAAGAAAAAACAGTTTTTTTCTGTAAAAAATATGGATTTTTGTATTTTTTACAGAAAAAACTGTTTAAAGAAAAAACAATATTTTACTGTAAAAAAAAAATGGAATTTGTAATTTTTACAAAAAAAAAAAAAAAATCCATATTTTTTGTTTGAGAAAAAAAAACTGTTCGAAAGAAAAAAAAAGTTTTCTTCTGTAAAAAATATGGATTTTTGTAATTTTTTCAGTAAAATCCATGCAGTTTTTATCCGTACAGATTAAAAGTAAAATAGTATTCCTTTTGTTTTAAGAGTCTCAAATCAGAAAAAACAATTTTATAACATAAGTTTTTTTTTTTTTTTTTTTTTTTTTTTTTCCCATGAAAATAGAAGGTGTTGTTCAGAAAGTTCCTAATCGCGCTTATTTATTCGTCTTTTTTTTTTTCCGCAATTGCAATAGATATGTTAGAAAATGTTGTCAAAGTAGACGTTTTGAACTGAATTCCCGCGCGGAGAAAGATTAACCACTCAAACAGGGGAGAAAAACGTGTTTGTCATGCGATTGAAAACGCTTTTAACTCAATAGGTAATTTATTAATCCCAAAATGGAAAATTCCCTTCGATTGCAAATCGCTTCCTTAGTCTGTATTTCTAGTCTGCGATATTTCCGTTAAGAAATGGATTTGTGAATATGTAAAAAGGTTTTTCGCTTGTTGAGCAGAGTAGTTGAGAACATCCTTATTTGATGCAAGGAATACAAACTGTAATCGCACAATGAGTTTTTACTGTATGGTTTTTATTAGTGGTTTAAAGCCACAGTAAACAAGAACAAACTGGAGTAACATTTGGAAATATTTTTTTCTTCAATTGAAGGATAGGGACTGGTGAAGAATGGACTAAGACTAGTTTAAAAGATAATAAAAATGCAAAATAAATGTCTGAAATTTTTTTGCGAGTATACTTTTGTAAGATAAACATCTAAAAATTTAGTCCAGGTGTACAAAATTTTGTCATTTTACAAGAGGAAATTTTAAATCATTTCACTGTTCAAGGGATCGAGGCTTTCTGTGGGACGGGAGCAAGTTTGGGAGTAGAAAATATATTTACAGATTTCTTTTTCGTCACATTTAACTTGATTCATAAATACTTTATACATAAATAAAACGGCTCATTAATTTATTTATTAAACTTTCATTAACAATAGCCATTGGAGTGATAGAAGCAAAAACTCAATTCCAGTTTGCAAAATGCAAGAAAAAAATTAAATTATATTATCATAAAACTAAAAAAAAATTATATAAATAGAAATTTTTTAGCACCCGCAAGCGTAAAACAGAAAGTCATCTTCTAGGATAGAACCCCCGACTATCCGCTTCGAAGCATTTTCCCTATCGTAAGAGGGAGGTCTAGACCTCTCGGCTAAAGTGCTCGACTTTCGACAGTGAGAATGAAGAATACTATCGTTAAATAGCAGAAATATATTTGTCTTTGTGCTGAAAAATAAATACTTACAATTGTTATGTTGGCCTACAAATATTACAACTATCTTAAGAAATAAGCTTACATATACTTTTTCTTTTCTCTGACACCCCCCCACCCCCCCCCGCTGTTCTTTTCTTTCTCATAGCATGAATGTTTTAAGAGTTAGATGTGATAGACATAGATATTATGTATTTCATTGCTGTACTGTTTGTGAATGTGCCAAATGAAATAAAAAGATTAATTGCAAGATATTTTACAATAATCTTTTTCTTTTTAGATTCTTTTAACTATTTTTCTCGATCATTCTATTTGACAAAAAAAAAAAAAAAATAAAAATAAAGTAAAATAAAATAAAATGAAAGGGACAAAAAGCTAATTTTTACAATGTAACTTTAAAAAATGTAATTTAAAAAATTAACAACAACCATTTGGAAAATAATTTTTTCTAAGACTAAAATTTAAGATTGGTAAATAAATTCTGGCTATCATGTAGTATTCGCCAAAGATTGTGGGCATTTTTTTTTTTGGGGGGGGGGGGGGGAGAGGCGATTTAAAATTTTTGTATTTGGATTTATTTATGCTTTTTTTTTATATATAATCTCTGAAACATTTTTTAAATTCTATATACATCTTTTTAAAAAAATGGTCTTTTATGATCAATCGCAATCAGTTCAACATTAGATTTTTTTCTTTTATTATGGTCGCTGCACATTTCGTAATCGATAAATTCGATAATAGGACTTTTTTTTCTTTAACATACAATTTTTCATACGTTGTTTTTCTTTGGATTCGTCTTTTGCCATGTCTGATAATTTACGTCTACCAATTTTGTAACTTTTTTACTTTCTTCCTTATTAAGAACGACATTTCGATTTCCTATTCAAATAAAAATTCGTCTAAATGGGAAATACTTCATAAAAAAGTAACATCCATTACCTAAAGCAAAATGCTTAAATGTTTCCCATTGAGTTAATAAAAATCAGTAAAAACAATATTTTTATGATGATCAAAATGTGGTTTACATAATAACAGAGCCATACATTACATACGCCTTGGATTAAACATTAATCTTCCTAGATTAATCAGAACAAAAATAAAATGCGGACACCACTAGTTCTATTCTCCACCGAAAATAAGAACCATTTTCCAAATAGTTAATAAAATAAGCTTTAAATATGGTGGTATTTTTTGCTTTAAAACATTATAAATAACTTAATATTCAAATAAAATTATATTGCACTTTTAATTATCTTTCATTTCATTATCATCATTGTGTTTTCTTAATTTTGATAGAATAAGCAATTAATATAATTTGCTTTAATATATTAGAATCTTCTCCGCTTTGGTATATTCGTATCAAGATAATTTAATTACAAGTAGAGTGAGCTACGTTAATACTCCACATACCCACCCCAATTTTAAAATCGAAATTTTTAAATTGCTAATATTTAGCTTTCAATTATCTTATATTTTCTATCTTAGACTTAGTCCGTCTTCAGAATCGCTATATTTCAGATTAAAGAACTGGTATTCCAGTGACCCCCACTTCCCCTCTAATTTAAAATATCAAAATTTCAAATGTACCTGTTTATTTATTTATTTATTTATTGAACAACATATCAACTTATAAGCCTGCTTATAAATCGGAGGGGGGGAGGAGACAGTCGGTTACAGGGACGAGATAACACAAGGAAATTTTACAACACGAGAAAAACACAACTAGGAGCTCCACGCAAAAAGCATTTGCAATGGAACCAGAGAGATACGAACCCACAACCTTCTATGCTCGCAAGCGATTAGCGGCGGAATTAGGGCAGTTGCAATGAGCTGATTTACTTTTTATCCGCCAATCAAATCTTGGCGTTTGAACTTCAGCGCACTCATAATTCTCTCAGCTGCCAATCACAGCTGCCGTTTAAAGACTATTTGACCTCCAATGGTCGATGTGTGACGTCATATGAAACTGCCCTACGTGACAACAAGCTTCATCTGGTTCCCAAATTTAAAGGAAATGTGATGCTTTCCCATTTGTAAACATAGTAATTTGTGCTTCATTTTTTAAATTCTTGGAAAAATAATGCAAGAATAAGAAAAATCAAAATTAAACTGAAAGATCACATGTGCTTTAAACGGTATACGGCGAGTTATGATGTTCCGAGCTATGATACGGGCTCCAGGTGTGTACCAGATTAGAGTACCAGTCGTTACTGTGACTTCAATGCAAGGGGTCTATATCTAGTTATTCATTTTTATTTATTTATTTATTTATTAAGCACACACATCCGACTTGTGCGTTTGACATGAAAGTCCGTTTATAAATCATCGTCAATATGCAAAGTCTGATTGCACAAGGAGATTTATATTAGAAAGTTACAGCCGTGAGTTTATTTTTGTTTGTGTACACATGCATGTATGTCTGACTTATGTGCATGACGTGAGATGTCTCCTTATAAATGATCGTCAAGAACACTTCAAGGTCACAAGAATATATACAGCATCAGAGAATTACAACGAGAGCTCCACAAAGAGTGTACGACGTAGCCACCGAAAATTGTAACCGCAAACACTAATTGTAACCGCAAACACTGTCCAACTACTCAGCCACGGTGGACTCATAATAAGGAAAGGACATGTTTACAAACAAACAGTTTTGTCAACCAATCTACCGCTACATTTTTTGCATAGCGATCATTGCAGGAATCATCTTGACGACGCAGCCCAATCATATCATGCTTACTTATACATTGGCAAACTTAGACCAATCAAATTCCCGGAGCTCATCCGTACAGTGTCAGTCGTTAAAGAAAGGACAGGTTTTTCTCGCTAATCCACAGTAATTCGTCCACAGTGACGTCAGCTGCCCTTTCCTTATACAACGCTACCTACACAATTAAAAATATCGGGAAAAATTACTTCTGCTTTTAAAGATTATTTTCTAACCAATGAAGAACGCTCAATGGGCAATTATGTAGCGTTTTCATTGGTTAGAAAATAGATAGCCTTTAAAAACAGGTCATTTTTCACGATATTTTTAACAGTGTAATGACGAACTAGATTTCATTGTCACGGCAGGTCGGCCATCAGCGGATCACTCATTGGACCCTATTCTTGCGATTTTTACCTCACAAAAAATGTGGTCCAATGAATGATCCTCTGATGACCGATCTGCCTTAACGTCTATGTCAAAATTGAACTAATCGGCGTTGTCTTTAGGTAGCGTTGTCGCATATCAGTTATAATGAAACATCAGTAGTGTTCCCCAAATATACGTGATTTGATTAGGCGAATATTCTAAGCAAGATGACGTGGAATATTATACACAGTAAAAAATTTGACCCTTTTGATGCATCGCCACTCCCCCGCTTTTATAGATTATCTCTCTTTTGACCCATGAGAATGCTCCATAATAGGCTGAAGTAATCGTTTTCTATAAAAGCGGTGGAGTGACGATGCAGCAAAAGGGTCAAATTTTTAACAGTGTAGACCGGGAGGCGGCAATACAGACAATCACTTCATCGTTCATGGATATGAACGATGAATGGTTCCCGAATTAGTTTAAACTCAATTTACATATTAAAATGCAACCGGTTTGCCAAGTCATATTTTTATGAAAAACATCTGAAAACTCGATTTTAGCAGTTGACTCGTAGGTTTACTATTGTGTTTTCCTACTTCCAGGCCTCCATGTTTTCATACCTGTGACAGCTGATAAACACATATCTACGAGTCAACCATTAAAATCGGGTTTTCAGTTTTTTCCACTAAGATACGACTTGGCAAACTGATTGCGTTTTGATATATGAATCGAATTTTAACTAATTCCAGAATTTCAGCTATGAACTCAATGAGGTGATTATATGTGCTGCCGCCTCTCGATCTATAAGGAAAGGGCTTGTTTACAAACAAACATTACCTACCACTACATTTCTTGTTGTTAGGATCATTATAGGATTTAAATATACGATTTTTACAATCTTTAATACGATCAGTTGAATATAAGAAACAATAATAATTTTGTGAACAACAACAATCCTTATGTACCATTTAATTTTGAATAATTTATCGTTTCGTCATTTTTTCAAGAACCTTTCTAATTTATACACATAACAAGTCGGAACACATCCTGTAAAGCATGGTGACGTCACTGCAACGTCGTTGTGAAGTCACATTGTGACTTTGTGACCATCGATTGTCCATGTGACGTCACGTGACGTCGATGTGAAGTCACAGTGATTAAAATGTGAAGTCGTTATGGCCGCTTTAGAGCTCTTTTGTGACGTTTCACAAAGTGGTCACAATGTGACAAATTTGTGAAAAATGTGTCATTTGTGACTAATTTGACATTAACATTGTGACGAAACTGTGACAAAAGCGACGATATATAAATTGCTAGAAACATGTTTTTTAAAGTAAATAACATGTTTTGAAGGATATTTATAAATTTTTAAAGATTTTTAAGAAAGTCACATCTCAGTCACAATGTGACGTCACTGAGTGGTGGCATTTTGGTCACAGATGTGATGTGACCAAAGTGACTCACAGTGATGTCACTGTGACCATGCATGCTATTAGGTAAGTCGGAACACATACATCCGAGTTGTGTGCTTGACATGAAGTAGTCGCTTATAAGTCATCGTCGATATAAAGCGCGCCACACACCAGGGAAACAGCGGCAAAAATCATGAGACACGAGACGAATTTTACTAAAATGATTGTACGGCAAACATAATTATAAGCCTACGAGTAAATCATTAATTAATTTCTGGCTTATGCACCACTTCGCTTCCGGCCGACATGGATCACTAGATTCCCCTATTACTACTCTTCCATAATATAAAGTTTTTTTTCTTGTGCTCGATACCTTATAATTTAGTGCGGCCGGCTCTTGGACTATTAGTTATTGCACCTTGAGTAGTTATTTTAGAAGAAAATACTGTTTTTTTAACGTATGATTGTCCAATGTGTTATGAAATGTTTGCGGTGATGAAAATTAGAGTGTCTTTATACAGAAGAAAGTGGTGACCACTAAACAGACACGTCACAAAAATCTGAATTAGACGATACATATTAAGGTAACTCTATATGAGAGTGGCAGCACACGATGCTCAGACTGTGCTTTGACAGACTTTTGCACTTTTTTTACTCTTTTTGTCAAAACTCTGGTAAACGCAGGTATTTTCTTTCCAAAATTTGGCAATTCGTAACTGGTCGAGATCTGTTATAAGAGTGAGGCAAGATAACAAGCATTATAACAAAGATAGTCTCACCAAGATGCTTGGCGAATCGTTTTTGTGCAGAATGCTCAGACAGTAATAGGCTGTAGGCACGCACCCTGGGACACCAGTTTTGGGAATTAGGATAAACCCCTAAGCCCAGATATTCTCAGACTGGAAGATTTGTCCAAACTACGGTAAACAAACATTTTAGAACTCCAAGTCATATTCAGTATATTACTCAACATAGAGAAATCTCTGCCGAAAGCTCAAACGGTATTCATTATTAATCTGATTGGAATTCATCTTGATTAAGTCCTGTCAGATTTCACACAAATTTCAGCTCAACCAAAGTCTTCTAGATTGGGGAAGATGATGAATACAAGCATCAGTAATACTAACTTCGACGAGTGATACGAGATTAACAGCTTGGGAATTATGGTAGGCTTCCCAATGACCTTGACGATTTATTTTTCTCCAAAATTGTCTAAAGCAAATAACTATTTTCTCATATTTGGTTATTCTCATTTAGAGCAATTCACATTACGCAACTTTTTACCGTAAAACATTGCAAAAACCGTAAGACACACAAATAAAAAGAGTATTTATGATGTTAGTGATTCCTACAGCAACACCGAAAATCTGTTCGTGAGATCAATTTGCACACCTCTATAGAGGTACCATATTATAGAGTACGTTTATCGGGAAAAGGCGACAGATGCACATAAACCACATGCTCATACTCAAGGTTCTGCTCAAGTTATGAAAGCATGATTTTCTGGTCCATCTTAAGACAGGTTTAAGATTGGCATAAGGTGAGGAGGCACAGCGATGCTGTTTACGATTCGTTTATAAGGGAAGGTCAGCTGACATTATTGTGGATCTAATCTCTATAGTGGATAAGCTAGAAACACCTGTTCGATCTTTACAACGTCTGATGTGCACATGAATTAGAGCTATTTGATTGATCTGAATTCGTCAGGTCTATGATATGATTGGTCTACGTCGCCAAGATGAATTCTACAGTGATCGTAACAACAAAAATGTAGTGGTAGATTTGTTGATGGAAGTGTTTGTTTGAGCATGCCCTTTCCTTATATTGTAATTCAGAGAGTTGATCTTAATCAAGGCATCGCAATCCCAACCTTGGTAATACTTGTCAGAACGAGTTTAGTTAATCCGGTGAGATATAACTTAAAAAACACTTGCTTTGAGATAGTAGAAGACTTGCAAATAAAACAGTTTTAACTACGTGTCCAAGCATGTACAAGCAGTTTCAATATCTGCAGAATGATGAGAGATTGGCCATCAGCGGATCATTCACTGTACCCTATTCTTGTGACTTTTTGATCACAAGAAACGGGATCCAATGAATGATCCACATCGAACTCGGCAGGGTCTGTATGTGGCATTGGTCCACGTGTCCGTAATAATCCACTAACCAACCAAAATCGTCAAATTTTTAGCGGGTAATACCGCTGCACAATTAACTTTAATCTTCATATTTTAAAGTAAAAAATTTTAATATTCTCTCTTCACAAACATCCCTGGATATATCTGTTAGATTTTACAACTAAACAAAAAGTATTCCCTTCCTTTGTTTAATTCGAAAAAAAAAATTCCCTATTAAAATTTTATTCGTTGGGAGATCACACTGACTTGTCAGAAAGAAATTTCAGTAGATATTATGCTTTCAACTCACTAAAGGAATAGCTTGCATGTAAGCAAAGCTGCTTATATATGTATATCTCGATACATATCTATACATTCTACAACATTGGCCATTAAGAGAATGAAAGGGGGGTTAAGCAATTTAAAAAAATGTATCCATATGTACAGGGATTTTGGAGGAAATAAAGACTAACAAAGGAGATTCTTTTTTAAGTTATGTTTTTTAATGTTTCGATCTTTCCGGAGTAGGAGTGTGGATGGTAGTGTTTGACAAAATATGATAAAATATTGAGATTTGATCTAGGAACTATATTAATTCAAATATGTTCTTTTCTGATGAAAATTTTAAAACAAACGCTTTTTTGTGCAAATAAATCTTTCTGAAAAAGGAAAAAGGGCAAAGACTGGTTAACCCCTGAGATGTGGTGGGATATATATACGCTTCCAATCCTGGCATTAGATAAGACGTTTTGTTTGGATACTGACTCCAAATAAATGGTTGTTATGCTGGACTTTCCATTTTTTATATTATAGCTATATCTTACAGCTGTATCTCTACAGATAAGAGTTTTAATACTTCATATGCAGTGGTAATTGTTTCTTCGTTTATATCTAAGGAGAAATAAAACATGGCAGCCATTTATTTGGAGTCAGTATCTAATCAAAATGTCATATCGGAGGTCACACTGAAAGCATCTATTATATTCCATCTTATTTTAATCAAGATTTGAACCAAAAATTTAATCAAATCTTATCTTAATAAATTGAAGGGGGAAAAAATTTTAAGACTACTTTTTTTTTTTTTTTTTTTTTTTTTTTTTTTGTGATGAAAGTTTTCGAAAACTATGGTGTGAATTAGAGATAAAAAAAAAAAAAACAATTATTTGCCCGTAAAGGATTAAAAGGAAAATGCATTATGTAGACTCTTTCAACTCTCTACTTAGATAACTTTCATAAGCTGCTTATATGCATATTTTTTAATGTTCTCCACAATGGTCATTAGGGGATAGGGGGATGATAAAGATATTTATTAAAAATTGACAACAGAAAGTTAAAGTTATATTAAAAAAAGACGAATAAGAGAATTAAAAAAAAGTTAAGATTTTTTACTAATACATATTTTGTATTATATTTTATTATAATCATCATAACATTAATATAAAATATATTATAACTGATGATGATAGCAAATTTTCTATGTTATACCGACACTTGCAATTATGTGTCCGTTTGCAATTTAGTCTAAAACGCATCTACGATTTTCGAAGCCTTTCTATAACATACATTATATATAATTCGTAACTTATATTTGTGTCATATATGCAAAATATTCATGACTTATATGTCGTACTGTCTCAGATACGTCATATATGTTTCATATATGCAGCCCTCCCCCCTCCCCAAATATTTTCAAAGCTAGTTTAAAAAAAAAAAAAATCAATCAGGGTAAGAAAAAAAAAAAAAAAAAAAAAAAGAAAAAAAAAAAAGAAAAAAAAAGTTCTTACGAAACTGTTTTTTTCTTACTATACATATTATACTATACTGTCAAAATTAAATACCAAAACAGAACAACTCCTAATTAATCTTGTAACCAATTTATGTTAAAAAGATATTAAAATCACCAAAGATGGGTGAAATCATATCGAAATCAAATCTTTCGACAAAAATCATACTAAAATATTTGGTACCAAAATGTCCCCCAAAACGACAGCCGCTAATTCTAGGTACGGAGCGCATTTTTGCCGATCCCACCGAAGTTAGCATAGGGAAGAAAATACGGGCTTCTGATTAATTGAATAATTTAAAGAGCAATTATTTTCTCCATATAAATCGTTTTGAATGCGGATGTACGTATTATGAGCTTATATGAGTATATCATGTTGAAATAATAAGAAACGGCAATTTTTTTTTAAAAAGTAATATAGAACAACTGTATTTGTATAAATATCGCGTAATTGACGCCGCCGTAAAAAGGAATTGTGATTGTTTGTAAATAAAGAGTTCCGGATGTGCACGTACGTATTAGGACATTTATTATGTGCATATCATGTTAAAATAATAAGAAGAAACGGCAATTCTTATTATTTGCTAAAAGTAATACAGAAATACCATGATTAACTTCTTTAATTATAAATTTCAGAATATGTTTCTTTATCTATTATTAATAAATTTGTAAATTCAGAAGGAAATTTATCAAAATCTTTCTTTCTAAAGGTTTTAAGACAGAAAATGCTGATTAAAATAGACGTAAACTCAAAATGAAACTAACGCAAAATGCTCTTAAAATTATTCAACCAATCAGAAACCCGTATTTTTTTCCCTTACGCTAGCTGCAGTGGGAATGGTAAAAATGCGTACGGAGGTCTATTTTCATAGTAAAGATTGGCAACAACTGTCACGCGGGATGTTTGTTTATACTTTCCTCGTGTTTTCTCGAGATTTGTCTATCACGTTTTGGAATTATGTAATCCGATTTATTTAGGTATGCATTTTTCTGTTTTTACCTTCTATAATTTTAATTAATTTAAGTAATCGCTTTAAAAATATATTTATGTTTTTATATTTTGAGTACTCGGCGAAGTGCCGAGTAGTTGTATGATAAAAGTGTACATATATATACCTGTTTACACATATAACATATATGTATATAGCATATATAAATTAACTCATTAAATATGAAATTTATTTGTGCACCTTTTAAAGACAATTTTTGACAGTTTAAAACTAATAAAAAGCACAATTATTAACCAATATAAAATTAAAACATTCTTTAACTCTCCAATTTATTCCGACCATTGAAATCTGTCTATCAAAAATAAAAATGGTCATTGGTTACTGTAACAATTCATTGAATAATGCAAAACATTTCATATTTATTTTGTAACTGCCTGTACCTTATTTTCTTTTGATTAAAAAAATTGTATTAGCTTTGCAGTTTCTTTTCATTTTTCATGTATGCAGATTAAATTATGTTATTTAAAATTTACTATTTTTTAAATATCTCAGTAAGAATATTTTGCACCATAATTGGAAATATAATAAATTTAGCTGTTAATTTTTATTGTATTTTCAGTTTCTTTATTCAAAATAATAGTCTTTTCTGTTTTCTATGTATCCAAAAAGTATTTATTTTTATTTGTATAAATGTGAAACTGAATTTTAATTTGGAGTTATTATATGAGAATTTTTGTTCTTAATTTTTTCTATATTACAGACATATTGTTAAATATTGAAAAAATAGTTTTATGAATTACTGCATATACATACTATACATTGATATTCAAATAACTTTTTACAGATCAGTTATAAATTCATATGCTTAAAAAAAAAAAAAAATTACAACTACTCGGTAAGGCTCTACTTAAAATAACTGCAAAATTAAGAAAATAAATTAATGATAAAACATTTCATTAATAAGTAATTATGTAGAATTATAATTAGTTAAATGCTTAAAAATTTTAATAATTAAGAATGTGTGTAGGCAATATTTCAAAGCAAATATTAAGTAATAAATTAAATTTTACAATTTTGTGAAATATGATAGCAGAGGTCGAAAGATTTCATATTACTTAAAAGAAAAATGCACTTACATACATATTTGATTGTCTGAGTGTAGGTTAGAATAGAGGTCTGCATGGGCCGGAATTTCCAAGCCCGGCCCGAATGAAAAAAATATTGCCTGACCCGGCTTGGGAAACAGTTAAAAGTTCAACCCAGCACGGTTCAGGTGAATTTCTACAGAACATTGATCTTTATTCTTACAGAAGAGTTCAGACCAAAAAAACTTATCTTAGTCTTTTTTTTTTTTTTTTTTTCATGTTTATAATCTCTATTTATGCAGAAGTGCCTTAGGCTGCAGTATTTATGCTTTTAATGAACCTTTGTTTGTTGTATGTAAATGTTTCAGTTATCATTAATACAGTAAAGCCCTGATAATTCGGCTTAATTGGGACCAGACCCAATCCGGATTATCCGGAGAATTAGAAAAAAAACGAAATAAAATAAAACATACTTACAGAAAATCACCTTCAAATTAAACGTATTGAATAAGTACTAATACAGTCAGTAAAAATGTTTACTTTATTTAATTCTTCCAATAAGATTTCAGAAAACATTTTTATTTATTCAGAATACAACGATGAAACAAATTAATGTTATTGAAATTAGACAATCGCTTCTCAAACTTGAAGAAAATAATTATCAAACCGATCCGGATTAGCGTGGTCCGAATTTGCGGGGTTCTACTGTATTATTAATACAAAAAAAGAAAAAAAATCTAAAAAATGGTATATGATAAAAGCAAAATCTTCTAAGATAGGGATGCACAACCTGTGGCCCCTGATGGGTTAACGTGTGGCCCGTGAACTTCGATATTTTACAACTGGAAAAAATTTTAATTTTTCTGCTTAAGTCTTTTAAAAAATGATAGATTTTGTCAATTTACCTCTGAAAAAAATAAAATTTTGTCAATCACTTGCAAATTTCATAGTAGGCAAAGAAAAATCGCAAATTTCCTTGATCAGGTGCAGGAAAATAGCAAATAGATAAGGCTCGGCGGAAAAATCACAACATTTGTTCATCAGGTATTGATAAATTGCAAATTTTGCCCATGATGCTCAAAAAAAAAATTAGCAAATTTCGCCAATAAGGGATGAAAAAGTCTCAAATTTCATTTATAAAGCATGGTAAAACTACAAATTTTGCAATGATGCGCACAAAAAAGTCGCGAAATTAATCTCTGTGTAAAAAAAAAAATGAAGTTTTCGTCAAAGTCACTTAAAAATCACAAATTCCATTGATTGGGGCATGGAAAAATCCGTATTTTGTCACTTAAAGGTGGAAAAACCACGAATTTCATCGATCAGCTTTGTAAAAATTGCGAATTTCTTCGGTCGATTTCATAAAATTCGTGAGATTTTCCTGATCAGACGCGGAAAAATCGTGAAGTGGTTGGTGCCGAAAAAAATGTAAACTTTATGAACGAAGGAGAGGGAAAGAGCTTATCAGCAACATTTTTCCATGCCTCATCACTAAATTCACGATAATCAACAAAATTTGCAGCTATCCCTGCATGATCGGCCAAATTTGGTCTTTTTACGAAAGTGAATGACAAAATTCGCAATATTTGCGAAACTGCTTGAGAAAATTATATCTTTCCGTACCTGATCAACACAATTTGCGATTCTTACGATACCGATCGAGAAAATTCGCGATTTTTATGAAACCAATCGACAAAGTGCACAAATTTTACAAAGCTGGTCATCAAAATTTGTGATTTTCACCGAGCCAATTGACGAAATTTTTAGAAACCTGATCAGCAAAATTTGTAATATTTCTTCACCTGGTTCATAAAATTTGCGATTTTTCTGCAGCTGAACGACAATTATCAATTTTTAGGAAGCCAATAGACAATTTTTTCCACATCTGATCAACAAAATTAGCAATTTTTACAAAGCCAATCGACGAAATTTGTGAATTTTATTTTGCCGATTGACAAAACTTTCGATTTTTCTGTGCTGATCAATGAAATTATCAATTTTTAGGAAGCCGGTGGATGAAATTCGCAATTTTTATGAAGCTGGTTGGCAAAATTCACGAATTTTCTTTGCGTTATTGACAAATTTTGTGATTTTTACGAAGCCAATCAAGAGCACTGACAAATTTTTTGCGCCTGATTATGAAAGTTAGCACTTTTTATGAAGTCAATTGGCAAATTCATGATTTTTACAAAGCTAATCAATGAAATTCGTGATTTTTTTTTTTTTTTTTTTTTTTTTTTCAGCCTGATCGACAAAAATTGTGAATTTTCCTATTTCCCCCCGCATCATCAGCAAATCTAATGATTTTTTCCTGTCTGATCAATGAAATGTGTGATTTTTTGCAACTGACCAAAAATATTCACTATTTTTCTATGCCTGATCAACAAAACTTGCGACTTTTCTGTGTCCGATCTGCTAAATTCTTTTTTTTTTTTTTTTTTTTCAAGCTTCATAGGCAAAATTTGTGAGTTTTTCATACCTGATGGATGAAATGTGCGATTTATCTGCTCTTGATCAATGAAATGTGCAATTTTTCCATGCCCGATCTACGAAATTTGTGATTCTTAAGTGACTAGCGAAATTTTACATTTTCCCATGGTAAATTTTCGATATTTTTCTGCAGCTTTTGCACAAAAATAATTTTTTGTTGTTGTAAATTGACAAAGTTCGCGGGCCACAGGTTGTGCATTCCTAGACTAAAATCATTACAGTAAAGTGATTATGTGATTAATTAACACTTCAATTCTATAAATATTTTACTTGCAGATTATTTTTTGTACCTGAAGTATCTGTCACAGACACTTGGAGAAATTTCTGCTACTGGGAGTGCAGGTACAGTATGTTCTTTATTGAATAGTTATTATTAAGCAGATTTTCTCCTAGGTTTAAAAAAGAGCAGGCACTTCTGTTGTGAAAAGGGCACTTTTATGAAAGTTAGTTTATAATCTTACTGTTTTTTTTTTATGCTGCTGTTCGATTCATTTCACTTTCTGGTAGCAAGAGAAAATAAAATATTACAAAAAAAGTCCATTTAACATGGAAAAAAATCGTTATTTGATTCATGGGGAAAATCTTCAAATTTATCAATCCCTTGAGCAAAAATCTAATCAGTCACAAAAAAATTTCGGTTCAAAAAATCATTGAAAAACAGAAATTTTGTCAAAGAATAGAGAAAAATTCATCAAAAAATCTTGATAAATGGTAAATTTTGTCAAAAGATTGAAAAAAAAAATTACAAAAAAGGGCGAGAAAAAAGTGCACAGTTGTTACTGGAAGTGAAATCTCCCCTTCCTTCCCCCACCTCAGTTGTAAACTTCCAGAAAATTTGCTATGATTTTTTTTCTGGGGGGGGGGGGGGGGCAACAATCACCTTAGAATCACCTCTTTGATTCTGTCAAATTTTTCCCCAAATTAAAAAAAATTGAAGCAGTCATATCTGAAAATAAAAAAAAATGTCGGTGATAACTCCAAATATTCAAACATAAAATTTTGACAAATAATCGAAAAAAATCATTTTAAGTTATTGCTAAAAAAAATTTCCAATTTTTTCATAGGATCATGGGAAAATGCAAACTTTATCAGAGGATCGTGAAAAGATGCAAATTTAGTTCAAGAATCATGGGGGGGGGGGGGGGGGGGTAACATGATTTTTGGCTAAGAATCGAGATAAAGTAGAAATCTATCAAGAAATCGCTAAAAACAGCAAATTTTGTGAAAAGGTAGCGGGGGGGAGGGGAATGCGTTTTTCTGCTGTCCTTTTATGAAATTTGATTTTTTTTTTTTTTTTTTTTTTTTTTTTTTTTTGTCTGCAGTACTTTGATAAAATTTGCATTTCTTCTGTGACCTTTGAAAAAAATCACATTTCTCCTGTGGTCCTTTCAAAAAGCCTGCTTTTTGTCGTTGGTCATTTAACAAAATTCACGTTTTTTTTCTGTGGCCCATTAACAAATTTCTCATTTTACAAAATTCGAAGATTTTTTCTGATTCTTATTTGCATCATTCCAGTGACTCTGACAAAATTCACGTTTTTCCTTTTGTCTGTTGCATTTTGATGAAATTAACACTCTTTTCTGCAATCTTTTGTCAAAACAGTTTTTGACGTAATTGATAAGCTTTTGACCACGATTCTTTCATGAAATTTGTCTTTTCCCATGAATGATTGGCTTAAATTTTGGGCAACCATTTGTTAAGATTTTCGATACTTTTTATGCCTAAATTTTTTTATTTATGACCTATTTTTTAAAAATTTTGGAACAGAATCGCCTTTAGTTAGAGAAACAAAATTATTTTTCTTATGTTTTTCTCTCTTTGACCAGGAAATTCGTCTATTGCAAACTTGACATATCAAGACTTGTCTATAAGCTTTGAGAATGCATGGTCTTAAGTTTATGAATGAGAAGACTAGCAGGCGCATATGTATGTATGCAATAGAAGTAAAGGCTGCATTTTTTCAAATGAAGTGCAAGAAGGGTGCTATTTTTTTGAACGAGGAGCAAGAGGTGCACTATTTATTATACACTATTTTAAACTAAGGGGCAGGAGGGGTGGAGTGCCCTCCTGAAATCCTCTAGGGAAAAATCTGAATTAAAATTGAAAGTTTCAGAATTTTGGACAGTTATTTGAGCTAAATAGCCATATTACAACATATGAACTGCATTACAGAGTTTAGTCTTTCTTCTTTGTTTGATGACAGCAATTTTTCAACCTGCCTTTCGAATTTTGTTTGCAAGGTATTCAGAAGACATATATAGAAGAAACCAACAAATTTCGTCAAGCGATTGAAAAACAACCGCAAAGTTCATCATAATGGGCAAAACAACTGCAGATTTCTCCAAAGAACCATGAAATTATTGCAAATTTCCGTGGAAAAAAAAAGTGAAATAACTCAGAATTTTGTCAAAAGGAAGGCAAAATAACTGCAAAACTCGTCAAAAGATCACAAAATAATAAGTTTTCATCAAAAGATCCCCAAAAAACACAAGTTTGTCCGAAGGTTGGGAAAAAATGAGAGTTTTGTCAAAGGGCCTCGAAAAAAACGTAGTTAATACTGAGAGCGGATTTCCTCACCTACCCTGCTGTAACATTTCAAAAATTTTTATGTGAATTTCAGAAAAATATTTTTTACTCAGAATCACCCCTGCCATATATACTCATGCATAATTTTAGAAATATTAAAAAATTAATTTTCTATATCTACATTGTTAAAAATCTGCAGCTTTTACTGCATCGCCAGTCCACCACATTTATAGGATATCTCTACCTTTGCCAATGAGAATGCTGTGTAATATAATCAAGTTTCCATTTTCTAAAAACAGTGGAGTGACTATAACCAGAAAAAGCTACAGATTTTTGCCAATGTACGATAATATTCGACGATCGTACGATAATATTCTTTACCTGTGATATACCATAAAATTTTGGGGAAATTTTCATGTGAATTGGGGTGGGGGGGGGAGGGATTTTGGGAGTAGAAACATTTTCTGCAGCCCTGCATCATAGTGTATATCGAGGGACAAGATGGAAAAAGAGGGTTTGAAATGCAACTCTAATTTCCAAAGTTTCTCATATTTTAGCCCAAGATGTCAAATACTTGGAACCTAATAAATATATACACATATTATGCTAACGTATTTGCACAAAAATCATGAGTATATGTTAATTGTTTAATGGTAACATCCAAATGAATCACATCTTATGGGTTACTATGCAAAAGTCCTTTGGTAAAATTTAGACTGTGGATAATTGGATTTACTTATGTTTTTTTTCCTTAGCTGCAATTTTGGAGCTTCAAAATAGCATTATTTTTATTTTGTTTCTGTTCTTTTTACTTAAAAAAAATAAACAAAATTCATGAATTTTAAACTTTTCAAATTAAAGTTATGTATTTTAAATGAAATGAGTGAAAGGATTATATTATTATATTTTAAATAATTAATGAAATATAAAAAAAAGTCACGGTTACAATATTTGGTGATTTATTATCTGCGCCGGGCTAGCATAAAAATACCATGTTCTTGATTTATCACTACAAATGTCATATATGCACCACATTGGAGGTTTTTTTTTTTTTTTTTTTTTTTTTTTTTTAATTACGTCATTTTGGCAAGAAACTTTGTTATTAAATACCAGTTACATACATATTTTTAACTATTTTCTATTACTTTAAAAAGGAGAAATTAATTCAAAAGAAGTAGATAATAATTATAGAATAAAACAATTTATATCATTTTAAAAAAGAAAATAAAGTCAATCTGACAGTTTATTAATAATTAAATAACAATAGCCGGGTTACCAAGTGAGGAACATATATTTGTCATTTTATTGCAATCGTGCCAATGTGGTGTGCATATGACAGCTGTGGCTATTTCTGTAGCAGAATCTTCTAATTTGGCAAAAAATTGAGCAGTTAAAATAAATTATGAATAAAAAAAGCAATATGTAATGCTTTGTACACATTCAAGGGAGACCAAATTGGTCGCCAAGGGCAGCTAGTATTATTTATTTCAAAAAAGGGGGTGGAGAGTGATGAACAAAATTTAAAAACCATAGCGATAAATGTCATTTTAGGTGTGGTTTTTTGATCAAGCTCTCCAGTAAATATTATTTATCAAATATCAGTTAGTACATATTGCTGCATTGTTTTTATTTTAAATTTCTAATCCTTGTCATTGATAAATCTAAGACTACCTAATGTTTTAAACACGATATTCTTTTTGTTAAAATATTTCGAATAAACATTAAGCATATCTTGTGTCAAAAAGTGCTCCATCTCCATTTGTCCCAATGTGCACCATATACTCACCATGGAATTTTAGAATGTCATACTTTTAGGCTTAGAACAAGAACTACTATTAGTTCTAGTAGCCTTATATCAGGTCCCAAAGAGTCACGGTCTTAACTGGAGAATATAAGAGCAAGAATAACTAAATGGAAAATGTTCCTCCAAAATGAAGAAGATTGATTAAAAAGATGGCAAGTTATTAACAGCTTAATGTAGGGGTGCACAACCTTTGGAAGAGAAGGTCCATTTACAAATATGTCTTGGTGGTCGAGGGCAACATCAATATCATGGAGAGAATTCGATTTCTAGGAGGTGATCTGTGGCCTATAATCAGATAAAAATCTAGTTTCAGAGGGGAGTAGGAGGGGCAGAGGTACCCTTTTAACTTCGCTTACCCTGTCAAAATATCCAATTCAGTTTATAATGATATATGAAGCTGATCGACAAAATTCAGAATTTTTCTTCGCATGATCGTCAAAATTCGCGATTTTTGCAAAGCTGATCGAGAAAATTCACAATTTTCCCACGACTGATCAATAAGTTTAGCAATTTTCACGAAGACAATCAAAAACAATGTGCGACTTTTACAAAACTGATCAATGAAATTTGTGATTTTTACAAAGCCGATCGATGAAATTCGTGACTCTTCCAAATCGGTGAAATTCACAATTTTTCTGTGCCTGACCAATAAAATGAACGATTTTTACAAAGCCGGTCGCCAAAATTCACGATTTTTATGAGGCCGATCGACGAATTTCGTGATTTTTCTTCGTATGATCGACAAAATTTGCAATTATTATACAGCTGGTCAAGAAAATTCATAATTTTTCTGCTCCTGATCAATAAAATTAGCAATTTTTACAATACCAATCGACAAAATTTGTGATTTCATGTATCACTTTCATTAAGCCGATCGACGAAATTCATTATTTTTAAGGCGCTATCGACAAAATTCGCAGTTTTTCTTCGCATGATCGACGAAATTCATGATTTTAACGAAACTGGTCTACGACATTCGGGATTTTTTCAAAGCCGATCGACAAAACTTGTTTTTAGGAAGAAGATCGATGAAACTCGCCATTTTTACGAAGTTAATTGACGAAATGCACAACTTTTACAAAGCTGATCGGTGAAATTTGTGATTTTTCTTCGCCTGATCGATGAAATTCGAAATTTTTACACACCTGATCAAAAAAATTTGAGATTTTTAAGAAACCAATCGAGAAAATTATCTATCTTTTCGCATCTCATCAGGAAAATTCACGAATTTTACGAAACTGATCAAAGATATTCACAATTTTTACAAAGCTGATCGACGAAATTCGAGATTTTTCCACTTTTAATGAACAAAATTCTAGATTTTTTTCTGCTCATCATCGCAAAATTTGTAGTTTTTTCGTACGTTATGAACAAAATTTCTGATTTTTTCAACTTTGATTGGCAAAATTTGTGATTTTTCCGAGCCACATCGACAAAATTTGCTATTTTCTGCACCTGATCAACGAAATTCATGATTTTTCCCTGTCCGATCTACAAAATTTGCAATTCTTAAGTGATTGACGAAATTTTGTTTTTTCCCGTGGTAAATTAACGAAATCTAAGATTTTTTTAAAATTTAATCACAAAAATTACAATTTTCAGTCGTAAATTATCAAATTTCGTGGTCTACTGGTTGTGCATCCCTAGCTTAATGCATAAAAACTTGGAGGTTTCAGCCTTTTAATAAAAAGCTGAGCCTCAGTCCCAGGGTTGCCGGCTTTAAGCCGGGCCAAAAAAGTCCGGCCGGCTTTTTTTGGTTTTATCCACTTAAAAAAAGCCGGCTTTTATTTTTAAAGTGTTAATTTGTATAATTCCATATTAAATTTGGATTGATTTATTTTTAATACATTTTTAATTATTTACTACTAAAAAAGTTACAAATTTCTATTTAACTTTTCAAATAAGTAAGTCTTTATAACTGCTAGAAGTCAACTGTGAAGACATTATGTCCAAAAAAATATATAAAATCTTAGAAAAAAGAAAATATAACAAAAAATGTGTTTTTAACTTCTATATTTCATAGTTCTACTTATGTTACACATTCTTAAGTATTATATTTAATTGAATTATGATAAAATGTAACACATCAAAGCATTCATGGAAACATTTTTCAAGTCAATATGTAAAGATTACTCATAGATGAACAATGTTGAAAGACAAATAAGGAAGGATTCAGTATTTGAGGCGAGTTTATACATAATTATATATACTTAAACAACAACAAAAAATGTTTGAATAAAATTTGTTGAATTAAAATTTTGAATAGCTCTTTGTTATTTAAAAGTGCTTATATGCCATCTTGCATGAATATATTCGTGCATATGCTAATTGAGAATACTGAAATAAATTGTGAAATATTATATATTATGAAATATGCATAATTCATAATATCATAATATTATTTTCAATAGTGAGAAATTGTGATTTTTTTTATATGTATGATTTTAAATGTTTATAGGGAATAAAACATGACATTTTAATAACTCTTAAAATTAGTTGAGTAATAAAACACGTAACTAAGTACCCATTGTCCTCTTTAATCTTATAAAGAAATAAAAATGGAAAAACAAGCTTGGATTAAAGATTAATGTAAATCGGAAAAAGCACTTGGTATGGGCATTTTATAATTTAGCTGACATATTTGCAATTCTGACTATAAATTACTAGCAACTCCATCAATATGTTATTCTAGTATTATTGTCTTCATTATTGAAAAATTGGGTTATAACCCAATTTCTCATAATAAATCATAATTAAAATTCCAATTTTTTATTTTAATAAATTTATTAAACTCAAAGTAAATTAAACATCATTAAAACTAGTTAAAGGGCACTTAAAAAATGTGTAGCTTATAATAAAAACGCTTCTCTGTATAAAAGCCAATTTTGCCAAAAAAGGCCGATTTTGGCCAAAAAAAGCTGGCTAAAACCAATAAAAGCCACCAGCCTGGCTTTTTTTAATTTTAGCCGGCTTTTTTGCAACCCTGCGTCAGTCCTCAGTTACATCTGGAACCTGTCACGGACTATCTACATATAAATTTTCAGATTTCTATGTGTGGCTGATTTCACTAGTTATTGCACACAGACAGAGCGATACTTTGTTTAAATAGTATAGAAGATAAAAGCATTAAATACAAGTAAAAAAGTCTTAATCTGTCCCCTATTAACTGTACCATAAAATATATATTCTAAACAATGTACAAAATATATACTTAAACACAAATTATTTGCTTAAAAGATGTCAATTTCAATAAAAATATTAAAATTGACATATTTGACACCTTCATTGAGTCAATGACTCAATGAATGAGTCGAAACATGTCTATTTTAATGTTTTTATTAAAATCAACATATTTTAAGCAAATAATTATGCTTTAATATACAATTTGAAAGTTGTTTACAATATATTATTTGTAGTATATTAAGTATATATTACCTATTTAGTTTTAATCCATTTTAAAATAAATAGCAATATGTAAGAATGTTTTTATTTTGATGTATAACATTTCCTTATTGTTTCATATAGAGAAAAGGTGTAAAAATGGATCTGATAGAATATGGCCACCTCTCTTCAAAAACTATGGAATGTGCTAAATACTGGCGATCAGGAATGTGGATATTGCTACTTGTTGATAAGACTAGATAGAAACCAGTTACGATTCTTCTTTCAAGTATTGTGGTGCAATTATTATGTGAATTGGTATTTGGTCTGGACTGCGAAGCTTTGAGAGGTATGTGAAATTGTTTTATTTTCTTGTTTTATGATTAATTTAAAATGGGTTCTAAAAATATATAATATTTTGAATTTAAAATTTATATATTTTTAATATATTTAAAAATAATATAATATTTTGAGAATAGAGATCCTAAGCTACGTTTAAAAATTTGCTTTTAATTATAGCACTTCTTTAAGTTATATATGAAAGTGGCCATCTTTATTATTGGAGTAGTGTAAATATGGGTTCCTTTTTAAAGGGCTTCTGAAAAACGTAAATTAATTTTTTTTTTCTTTTAATGGGAAAATATATTTGCCTATATTATGCGCATTAAACACATCTTTATTATTGGAGTAGTATAAATATGGGTTCCTTTTTAAAGGGCTTCTGATAAACATAAATTAATTTTTTTTTCTTTTAATGGGAAAATAGTATTTGCCTATATTATGCACATTAAACAGACATGCTATTTTACCACGGAAATGTGGAAGTCTACTTTTCACCTATGAATTTTATTATCTCTGGGATTGATGCAAATATGCATTAGAATTTGTTGACATTTTTATATGTGTGTGTGAGGGGGGGGGGGGGTAACGGATGAAATACAACAAAAACACCAGTACAAATTACATCAAATTGAGCAAATTTCTTCAAAAGATTGCAGGAAAAATGTAAATTTCTCATAGGAATCGAAAAAAACTAAATTTGTCAAACAATTGTGGAAAAATTGCTGTTTTCTTCAAAGGATCATGGGAGTTAACACGATTTCCATCAAAGGATTGCTCAAAAGATGCGATTTCCGTCTAAGTGATTGTGGGAAAAGATACGATTTTCACAAACAGGTTGCAGAAAAATACTTGAATTTTGACAAAGAATTGAAAAAAGTACTCGAATTTTGTAGAAAAATGTGAATTTTGTCGAAAGATAGAGGGAAATATGCAAATTTTATTGAAAGATCGGGAAAAATGCATGAACTTTGTAGAAAGATTGCGAATAATATGCAAATTTTGTCGAAAGATTTTAAATAATGCACTCATTTTGTTGAAAGATCTAGAATAATGCCCTCATTTTCTCAAAAGATTTTGAATAATACGTGAATTTCGTCGAAAGATCGTGGAAGATTTGAGAATATTGTCGATAGATCGTGGAAGATATGCAAATTTTGACGAAAGATAGGGAGAAATATGCAAGTTTTCTTGAAAAAAACATGAGAAAAACCTCGAGTTTTGCTAAAAGATCATGGATAAATGCAAATTTCATTGAAAAAGTGCTATTATCATCAAAAAACACAAAATTTGTCAAAATGCTGTGGAAAAAAATGCAAATTTCTTCAAATGTCCATGAGGTTCTAAAAGTTCAGCTTTTCCATTGCTGAGCCTGTAGCATGTTTGATTAAAAGAACTACTACTTCTGGGCACAAAGCAGCCGTCCATAAATGATGTCATGCTTAAAGGTGAGTTCATGAAGTTGTAACAGTTGGTGACAGGGTGGTGGGAAGGGGTAAGATGAAACGTGGCATCACACATTTTGATTAAAATGAAAGCATTAAAATTCAGTTGATTAAATTATGAAGTTTTTTAAAATTAAAATATTTTGCATTCATAAAGATAAGATTCAAAGTCAAATATGTTAAATTCTATTTCAAATTGCAAAATATTATTGTTTTTAATTGCTCCTTCATATTAATAATTTATTACCATTCTATATTATTATTATTTGTAAACTTTATTTTATACAAAATAAAAATCATTTATATTGTTCAGCTCACAAATGTCATTAAAACATGTAGTTAAAGTTTAAAATTAAAATTTGGAATGTGATCTAAAACGTAGAGCTTTGTTTCTGAACTTCAAGTATATGTTTATGTAATATAGTGTGACATATGACAAGAGGGGAGGGGGATGTAAAGTGATGTGTGACACTTTGTGACAGGATTGGCAAGTTTCTTCTGCAGTGGAAAAAACCGGCCAGAAGAAATAGGTTTCTTCCAAGTGGAAGAAATGGAAGAAACTGCTTTTCTTTAAGAATTTACTATATATTTTCAATTTTGTAAGATATAATAAATATCTTCTTCCTATAATCTTATATAAATTAATTTCACTGGACCAAAACCAATTTAATTAGGTAGAAATGCTATTATATCAGCTTTTTAGCCAAGATCACTCACAACACTTATCTAGAGATCTTCAATCATTGGCTAAATGAAAAAAAAAATGTTATCCAAAATATACAAAATTAATTAAATGTAATCCATTTCAATTTAACAAACATATTTTTTTATAATTTAAATTTCTGAAACTAGTAGTAAATAGTAGAGATTCTTTACTAATGGTAGAATGAAACCCATTTAAATAAAAGATTTTAATTTACATCAGTTTTTTAATGTAAGTAATGTATATAATTACTGTATTAAAAAGAGATCAACCAAAAATATGGTTTCGTATTCGGCCCAAAATCCGAGTTTTGCCAAAAGTGTGTGTTAAAATTTGACCAGATCGAACATCAGTATTCCAAAAATCTTGTTTATTCCTTCTTAAATTTTCAACAAGTCACTGATTTGAACTGTATAAGCTCAAATGAATGTATTGCAATGAACTTCATTGATTATAATTATCAGTCATTATAATTATCAATCATCGGATAGAAAATTTTTAGTTTAAACCGCATTAGATTTCAAATATTCTTTGAGAAAGTTCTAGAATAACAAATGATCATTTACAAAAATCATTAGAGATGAAAAATCAAGGTGTGTATACCTAAAGCTAAAATATTTTTTAATTAAATGAAATTCATATAATTAAAAAATCTTTCTGTGCTATGGATGAATTAATTACGTATTATTGTATATGAAAATAAAGTTTTTGGATTATTAACAGTTGTACATAATTAATGAATACTATACATATAATTAATTTACATTTATGTATGTATTAATTACTTTAAAACGTACAATTTAATTACTTAAAATTATTTTTGGATGTTATTGTTTTCAGCCAAAAAGTAGGAAGGTCACCTAATTTGGTTTTGGCCTTTTAAAAACCTGTTTTGATCTATTCTTAGTATAAAAAAAATCATTAATTTTTTTTTTTTTTTTTTTTTTTTTTTTTTTTTTTTTTTAAGTACAATGCAACATAGTATAACAAAAAGTTTTTTAGCAGTAGGATGCTGCAATCAATTTCTCAACTTAAATTGGATAGAAGCAAAAAATGAAGATTTTTTTTTTTTTTTTAAGTTATACATTTCAGGATAGTTTAAATACATTTTGACATATCCATAGATTTTTTGGAACACTAATCTTTTAAAATCAGCATTGAGATATTCAAGCTAGATGAAAAATATAAAAAATTACAAAATTATTTATTTACTGTGTTGCACAGATTAAAATAATACACTTCTTTATGAAAATAATACATTTTTATATGAAAAATAAACAATCTGCAGATAGATTTTTTTTTTATTTAATATATAAATGGAGCAATTAATTTAAAAAAAAAATTCCACCCCTCTACCTCTAAAGTAGTAAAAATTCATCACCTAAAAATCTCTGCTGAACCTGAGATTTGTTGATTAAAAAATATTAATTAAAAAAATAACATATCTTTGCAAAAATAATATTTTTAATAATAATTAAATTTTCCAATTTAGATTTCATGTAATTATATTTTAATTCTTTTGCATAGTTAATATACTTTGAGCATTTGTATCGGTTTCTGGTGGTTTCTTCCAGTTTTTTCCATTTCTTCCAGTTTCTTCCGGTTTTTTTTTTTTTTTTTCAGTTTCTTCCACTGTCCTGGAAGAAATAAGTTTATTCCAGAAGAAACCCAACCCTGCTTTGTGACATGGGGGGGGGGGGGAGGGGTCAAAAATATGAAAAAAAAATGCATGACATCATTAATGGATGGAACCAAATCAGCAATCAGTTGTAGTCATTTGACAAAAGTTTTCTCAAGCACATGTCCTTGAGTTTTCGTAGGGAACAAACCTGCGAGTAGACAAGGTTGAAAAGGCCAAAGAATAGAAAATTAGACCCATGAAATGATATGCAGTTCTTTAGTGGACACATCAGGCTACTGTGACCATCTTCTAGTGATTAGTTATAATGATATCAAGCTGGGTTTGGATATTAATGATGGGAATAAACAAGATTCAAGTGATGCAACTTCCTTTTCTGATGGAAATTTCTCTGAAGATACTCATAGAGAAATGTGTCGTTAAATGTATTATGCTCTAAATGGGGGAACCCTCAGATTTTGCCAGGACTGAAAGAGCTAGTTATGGTTGCGATTTCTGTTATAAAAAATTCTCTACTATCTTGTTTTAAAATATTTTAAGCTACATTTTGTGACTTTTTTGGAAAGGGCCCATGATTGCACCGCACTTTTTCAGTTTTTTTTTTTTTTTTTTTTTTTTTTTTTTTTTTTTTTTTTTAATAAGTTTGTGTAAACCTGTATTTTTTAATTGAAATAATATATATTAATCATTGTTTTGATTTCTCTTATTTAATACATTTGTTATAAATGTTAATGAAAGTTAAAAAAAAAAAAAATTGATCTTTTTAAAAGTAAAATTCACTTTAAGTCAAAAAAAAAAAAAAAAAAAAAAAAAAAAAGGTGTCCATATTTATACTTTTTCCTCTAATCTTTAAAATGTGTAATATACTATATATACTATATTTAAAAAGTATTCCAAATCATCAATTTAGAGTCTAATTTAATATATTCTTTTGAATATTTATAATTTATTTTTCGGACATTATCTCTTCAAAGTTGCTTTTTTGCAGTTATATAAACATACTTATTCCACAAAATGTAATTGAAGTTTATACTTTTTTAACGGAAAAAGTATATTAACAACAAAAGTGTAATTTAATAAGTGTATTAAGAATAAATCGATCCAAATTTAATGCGAAATATCTAATATCAGCTAAGTTGAGAGGTCTGCCAAGTGGCTTAAGCACTCACAAGCCCCATTCAAGTCTGAATTATCTATAAATCAGCTTTTTAAAAAGTAAACATTGATTTTGTAAATTAAAGCTCTTTTTAATATGATTAAAAAAATTAACAAATAGCTGGTCAGGTTTTTTTTCTTTGCCTGATTAAAACCTGACAATCTTGCCATCACTTTAAAGATACCTGCTGAACCTGAAATTTGTTATTAAAAATCTACCCGTCTTTGGCGTCCAGTTTGGTCTCCCTTAAATGCATTTTGCTAAGTATTGTGTCATGTTGGCTGTTATTCATAATTCAGTTTATAGATTAAATATCAGTCTATATCATTTTTTCATGGACAGGATAACTTTTTAAATTCAGATCAAATCTCCTCCAAACTGATACATAACATCAATGGGCATAAAATTTTGTTTGTTTGCTACTAGGAAAAATCGGACCAGGGTGGTGGAAAGAGGGATTATTTTTGTGAAAACAGAAAACATCCCATAACTTCTTAGTGAAAATAGATGTTGAATCGGTTTAAAGTTTGTAATACTTCTAAAAAAAATGCCAAAATTTTGTGCTTGACAGATATTTGGTAAAGATAAAAATAGGCTCAAAGGGCAGGGGTAAAAAAAAAAAAAAGTTTTTGACAGAAAAAAATTTGTAACTTCTTCAATTCTGAAGATATCAAATTCAATTAATTTTTTTATAGATGTTCTTAAAATGATCTAAAACTTTTGTATTTACAAATTTTTGATAGGACCAACACTTACAGCAAAAAATAAATAAGAAAATAAAATAATAAGTAAATAAATAAATAAAAACAGAGGGGTGGAAAAAAAAATCCATAACTTCATCAATTCTTAAGATATCAAATCTGATTACATTTATTTTACATCTCAAAATTATTTACAACTTTTACATTGACAAGTTTATTATATGACCAATCCTTATATAAAAAATAAGTTGAACAGAAATAGGAGTTGAAGAAAAAAAATCTCTAATTATTCATATATATATATAATATTATTTTGTTGAAATGAGCACTTAAATGAAATGTACCTCTACCTATAGGCCAAGCCGACAGAGATTGTTTTATATTCAAAATATCTTCTTAGGAAATTGGAATTTTAAACTTTTTTTTTTCAGTGTTCTCTTCTTAAAAGATGTATCTTTTTTCCTTAGTTTTCCAAATATTTCTAAAATCTATGCATAATTAAAATTTTACTCGTTTTAAAAATTTCACATCAGTTTTTAAAACGTAAAATATTAAATTGAGCATAAATTTTAGAAAATATTTTGAGAGCTAAGAAAAAAAGCTTGATATCCTTTAAGAAAGCACATAACACTCAAAAAAGATGTTTAAAATATAAATTCCCCAAGGAGATGTTCTGAATATAAGAATGCATCAAATGCCTATAGACTTTGCATTATCATATAGCAATATTAGTTCACCTGAATGTTTCACCTGCATCCAGATTACATAAAAGTACACAAATTATTTTAATTTTTATTTTATGTACTAAAGTAAAAATATTTCTTTTGCAGATGTATTTTTGGAATAAATCCCACTCACTGGTTGAAGATAAACTTGGAAGTGAAGAGATATAATGTATATATTTACAATTTCTGTTTGTGAACTGATTACTGATTTTTCTGTATTTTTTAAGATCATAATAAATGTCATAGTTTTATTTGTTTGTTTTGATGTGTTTTCAAATTTTAAACTTTTATGAAACATATATTTTATTTTAAAAATAAACAAAACTAATTTGAAATTTTAATGCATGTGTGTACATGACAATTGTCAATTGTAGTTTTTCAGCTCTTGTAATTCCAAGGAATAATTTTCATTTTTAATTACAGAATTTTCCTTTCAAAATTATTAGTGCCAAACAATCACAGCAGCGATGCATATAATAGGAACATCTGTGATATGCTCAAATAAAGGTTAAGATTTTTAAATATTTTATATTTTAATCTTTCTAAAGCTGATAAATGAGCAACTGGAAAAATTTGGCAATTTGAAAAAGGAAAAAAAAAAATACATATATATATATATTTAAAATTTTCTTTCTTATGCTGTATATTTCTTTAAGTTATGTGTATATCGAAACTGGAAAAATTGAAATAAATTTCCAAGAAATCTATAAAATTGATTTTTCATGCATTACTTCCAGAAGTTGGGACTTCTTTTTTTTTTTTAAACTTATGCTCAACAGGAAACATGGATCTTGTATTTCAAAATGAATGCACTTCACTGTGTTATTAAATTTGCATATCATTATTTCGAATAATAATTTTCTGGTGCAGAATTTGTTATTAAAGAAATATGTATTATTATTTAGGAGTAATAGATCAAATCCTAAGATTTGTGAGAGAGATGAATATTTTATCAAACATTACCTGAGTATGGAAAAAGTGTTTCTTATATTTCAAAAAATTGTTCTTTTATTAGAAGTGAGTACCCTCACTAAACTTCATTAGTAAATCGCACAAATGTTGTTATATATATACAGTAAAACCCCGATAATCCGGATCGGTTTTTTAATTTTTTTTTCAACTTTGAGAAGCGATTGGCAAAAAAGTTTTTGTTTTATTATTCAGAATACTACGATGCAACAAGTTAATGCTAAAGAAATTAGCCAATCGCTTCTCAAACTTGAAAAAAAAGCGAAAAACCCGATCCGGATTATCGGGGTTCTACTGTATATATATATTTTTTTGCAATTTTCACAAAAATTTTATTTTTATGCCAAAGTAAGCAAATTGTATATAAATAAGCATACAAGGTATTCCTAAAATTGAAACATGCTTTAATTTTTTGCCAGTTGAAATTTGTATGCAAAGTAAATTACAGAAGAGTTTAAATTGATTGTATTGATCACTTTGTTCAGCCAATTATTTTTAAAACGTTACTTATACCATTTTTATAGGACTTCTGAGTCAGATAGGATATATTTAGAAAAAATTCTTCCATGCTCTCCAGAGTACAACAGTAATGATTCACTTATTTTATAGTGAAAGTTCTTTAAACTATTATTCTTGAAATTTTATCAAATTTCAGTTTTCTAATATTAAGAGTGTTTGTTTTTAGAAGCAAGAAGCAATGAAATTTTATAAATTCTAGTTTAACTCTGTGTGTTTTAGCCGTAAAATAAATCCTTCTCTATTTTACTTGTCAGAACATGTGGAATACTTTTTTAAATATAATTTGACCCTCAGGGACTGGATAAAAATTTAAAAGTGTAACTTTTTGAAAATCAATGGAAACAGCCTTTCATCTGCATAATCTTAAATTTTACCTTATTTTGAACACCTTTGCAATAAAATTTACATATTTTTTGCATAAAATTTGCAAATTCTTTCTGTAAAAATCACAAAATATTTGTTAAATTTAGTTTTTTTCTCGTAAGATTTGTTAATTTTTCTCATAAGATTTACATTTTTTTATCCTAAGATTTACATATTTTTCTCGTAAGATTTACACATTTTTCTCGTAAGATTTACACATTTTTCTCATAAGATTTACATTTTTTCTCGCAAGATTTACATTTTTTTCTCGTAAGATTTACATTTTTTTTTTCATAAGATTTACATTTTTTCTCATAAGATTTACATTTTTTTCTCGTAAGATTTACTAATTTTTCTTGTAAGATTTACATATTTTTCTCGTAAAAATCACAATATAGTTTTGTTAAAAAAACAGTTTATCCCTGTGAATATAACTGTATTTAACTGTAAAAAAATCAGAAAATTTGATAAAATTTACAGTTTTTCGTTGTAAAATTTACAAGTTTTCTTTGTAAAAATTACAATATATTTCTGTTATAATAACAGTTCATCCCGGTAAATATAACAGTATTTAACTGTTTAAAAAATCAGAAAATTTGATAAAATTTACAGTTTTTCTTTGTGAAATTTACAGGTATTCTTTGTAAAAATCACAAGAGTTTTCTGTTAAAATAATAGTTTATCGCTGTAAATTTAACGGTTTAAAAATGTTAAAAGAACAGATTGTCGTAAAAAAAATTGCGGTTATTCGCTGTAAATTAAACGGTTTTAAACTGGCGCAAAAGTTGCCAGTTTTTTACCGTAAATTTAACGGGTTTTTTTTTACAGTGTAAGTGCCTGTCCTTTTTGTTAGTCTCCATACGTGGCTTATAAGGATGCTCAGAATAATTATTTTTTCTACAAGTAAATTCTAATACTGAATTTCGACTTATTTAATTCTTAGCATTTCTGAGAATTAATTACAGAAATGATCTCTGATTTGAAATAATCATAGTAAAAAATTAAAAATTACGGACAAAATGCTTGTTGCGAAGAGGTTAAGATGAATGACGGAAGAATGTTTCTTCAATATGCTTAACTAAAGAGTAAAACAAACATGAAATGGAATTTTTTTCTCTTTTTGTCGGAATTTAAGAAGAAAATCGAAAAACTCTTTATGAAGTTCAAAAGTTTTACTAGTTAGGTTTTGTCTTCTCTTTTCTTCCTTTCTCTTTTTTCATTTTTATTATAGACTATTCATTTTTGCTCTTTTTGTTATTAAAATCCAGTTCATCTGTGGATAGACGTTATTCAGAATAACATAAATAGGCTTTGAAATTTTACTTAATGTTTATATATGAAATCTAATGAATAAAAACTATATATTTAATATTCCAGGAAAACAAATATCCCAGATTTTTTTTTAAAAGTTTATCGTATTCTTTAACTATTAGGAGTTATTTTAATTTTAATATACTACCTCTGACAATAAAGTTCGGTGAATGAGTTCAGAACGACCGATCTGGTAACACTGGGGAAACAAAACGCGGCACCTGCATAGAGGCAAGTGTAGCCCATCTTCCCCCTACGTTGTTCAGTTGAGCGTCGTTTATGTTCTGTGTTAGATGTGGTTTACTAAGTGCTTGTTCAGTGTGTTGGTTCTTAACTGAGAACAGGAAAATGAACGAATAAAAGATCAGTTTAAAGTTTGGTTTTAAGTTTTGCAAGACACCGAAAGAAATTCATGAGGAATGGTGCAAATTGAACATCCACCATACTCGCCACATCTCAAACCTCCAGACTTCTTCCTATTTTTGCGACTCAAACTCTCTTTGAAAGAGATTTGACGTTATTCAGACATTGCTGACATCCAACGAAACGTGACGAAGCTTTTGAACTTCATCCCAAAAGAAAGCTTCTTGCGAATTTCCCAGGATATGTATAGCAGATTTCAGTGGCGCATAGTTATAGGAGATGACTATTTTGAAGGATGGTATGGTAACTTTTGTTAATACTTCATTTACATTAATGCTACAGGACTATTCATCGAACTTTATTGTCAAAGGTAGTACATAGCTTACGTTTTATACATTATCAGAATTAAAGAAATTTTAATTAATTGGATTTGCAGAGTTCAAAAAGAGGCAGTGACCTTTCAAGCCCTCTTTCTCGTCAACGCTTATGAGAGTTCAACTGAAACTGAAACACATTTCAATTTCCACCATTATCATTACAAACAAAATAGAGCAACCATAGTAAAAAAAAAAAAAAAAAAGAAGAAGAAGAAGAAGAAGAAGAAAGAAATTTTTGTAATTTTTTTCATCTTAAAAATAATATTAAAAAAATTGGTGAAGGATTAAGAACAATAAAAGAGGAAGAAACACGCTGAATTAATGCTCAACAAAAAACAAAAATAATTCATCTCAGATTCACTTAAAATTCCTTTCCTTCCTAGGCATCCGCTGTTACATATCACGTGGGTCGAGATCTCATATCGCAGCAACAGATAGAACAGTTGATACAACTTATCTGGTGCTAGAACGAATTGTGTCGTGTAACGATCACGGAAAAAAAAAAAAAAAAAAAAATGGATAATAAACACCAGACACGATAAGACTTGAAAAAACCCGCTAAGCTAAAGCTCGAAAATAGAAATGAGCTCATATACATGATATAAGCTGTAAAAGAATATTCTCAGTTCTGTTAATTAATTTGTTTTCTGTTTGGAACTTGCGCGGGTATGTTGTTCGAATATGAGATTGCAGCAGCAATTCAAGATAAAAATGAGAAAGTTGAAATTCACAGATAGCTTCAAGACAGAAAAAAAGAAAACAAAAAATAAGGATATCAGATACAAGAGTTTTGTATATTGCTTGGACATGTTGCACACGCTCACTCGCACAGAAAGAGAGAGAGAAAAATAAAAAAAATCAAATGAAAAAAGTTACCGAGAAAAAATAATAGATAAATAACTTATTTCTTATATTTTCCCAGTTATTGATATCGTTATCTTTATTATTATTATTATTATTATTATTATTATTATTATTATTATTATTATTACAAATTTATAAAAGCTATTCAGAATAAATCAGTAAAACTACTTTACAAACATGAACAACTCAAACTACAACTTATTTTTATTGCTATTATTATTACTATTAATACTAAATTCAAAATGCACCGGATAAACTATATTCCAACAGTCATATTCTAAATATTTTAAGCTTATCAATAGTGTTGATTTCAGGGGGTGTCCCAGGGGAGGAAACATCCTCCCCCCGGGAAATTTGAGATTTTGTGTTTTCAATGGTTAAAAAGTGCAGTCCTCCTCAGAACTCCATAATGTCCTTCGGAGAAAAGTGTCTGAAATCAACACAGCTTATGAAGGCCTCATTTATCCTGATAGTCTGAAAAAAATAAGCGAAAACGTTTTTGTCTTACATCACGTTCAGTTTTAAAAAGATGTATTAATTCTTAAAACTTGTAAGTTAAAATTGCAATAATAATATCTTTTTTTTTTTTTTTTTTTTTTTTTTTTTTTCATTGTTGCTTTCTAAATAATGATGCCTTTCTTTATTTCAATAAAGAAAAACTTTTTTTTTTTTTTTTTTTTTTTTTTTTTAATAAAGGGAAATTTTTATACTTTTTCTTTCTTTTCTGTTTATTAAAAACAGGATCTTCTCCACAGTACTTTTTTCGCCTTTCTTAAATCTTTAAAAATATTATACATGAATATATCAGTCTTTCACATCACAAAAAATTAAGACAGTAGCAGAAAAATAAATAAATAAATAAACAAATAAATGCATTTTTTAAAGAGTAATGTTTTTGCAAGATTTAAGGTTAATTAACCCTTTATCTTCCGATGGTATTTATAAGTACCATTAAAATAACTTATTATAAAATTCTTTTAACGAGTCAGTTAGTTGTAATAATGCTTAGAATGAGTTACAGATACATTACTTTATCTTGTTCCAAAAGGATGATACAAAAATATTTTTAAAAGGATGATCTCTTTTGCCTTTGCAACTTTTCAGCTTTCTTGGCGCTGACGGAGAAGAATGGGAATTTTTCAATGCGGAAATATTTCTATATTTATACTGTAAGAACCTCATACTTGTACATTTTATAATTCTACAAAATACGAAGAAAATAATTAAAAATAAAATATTTGAGCGGGATTTTAAAAAATGCACAAAATCCCTGTGAATTCAAATTAATTAATCCTTCTAAATTCTCCAATCCTTCTAAAATCTTTAATTAAAAAATTTATTAAATGACTATGTAAATCTTTTAATTTAGTTGAAATAATTTGAGTAAAATGCTTCAGAATGTATAATTTTCATGAATTGATAATGCGGTAGGTAAACGGTTAAACTTACTTGCGTAACTACTAGCATAGAGGCCGTGGCCGTCCGCAAATGCTATCATGCTTGCAGGAGGAGAGGGGGGGGGGGTATTTCAGAAATTGTGACACGTTAAGACTTGAAACAAGATTGTGACAATGGAGGGTGAGCGGGAGAAGAAATGTGACATCACACATTTTGGTTAAATTAAAACTATTAAAAATCAGCAGGTTAAATTTCGAAGTTATTTTGAAATTAAAGTATTTTGTATTGATAAATTAAAGATAAGTTGATTTAAAGCCAAATATAATAAATTCCAAAATATTGCTGTTTTCAATTGCCCTTTCATATTAATATTTTATTTCTACTGTATATTAAATATGTTTTATTTATTTATTTATTTTGTTAAACCTTAATCTTATTTCATACAAAATACAAAATAAGTACACGAATCATTTTTATTGTTATGTTCGTAACTGTCATTAAAACGTATAATTAAAATTAAAAAATAAAATTTGAAATGTGCTCTTTAACGTAATGCTTTGTTTATGAACTGCAACTATATGTTTATGTAATGTAGCGTAACATGTGGCAAGAGGGGGAAGGGGTATAAAATATTGAAAAAATGAATGACATCATTTATGCACAGTCCTATAGAAGAAATAGAATAAGAAAAAGACATGAAAATTGCATTGAAGAATTCGAATAATAGACACATTTAAATTAATGCACAAATCTATAAATATAAGTAAAAATAATGTTATGCGGCCATGCATAACAATTACAATAAAAAGAAATCCGAAAAATAACTAGAGAAGCTGCAGACATTACGACAATAATTATTATAACTTCAATTATAAGATAAGCAAAAACGTGTATGTCGTTCTCGTTCTTTAATTGAAAGAAGCTTTTAAAAATACATTTTCACATTTTACTAAGGCAGGTGAATCCATGAAATTACTATCTAATCGATATATTATGAAAATCGAAGACATATAATATCAAATTTCTCTTTGTTTTGAAAGAAGGGTGTTTTAAAAATGGGAAGATTATTCATAATATTTTCCTATAATTTCCTTTCAGTTACAGAAAAAAGGAGCTTTGGTGCAGGTAATTGGTTAATTAAAGGTCATTTATGCAAAGAAACAATTTAATAACTATAATGAAACATGTTTGTGTAGACTAAGCTCATTTTTATCTGTAGAATAAAATAAATAGATTATTATTATAAAAAGTAAAATACATACACGTATGAAAATTAACCCTTCCCCTGTCTTACTATTCTCATTTAAGGTTCTTATCCAGTGAGGCGACGGCACTCACGAGCTGCTGCAGAAACTAGAAAAAGGTTATTTTCCCAGATTTTTTTTTTCATTTTGATATATTTATATATATACATATATAAATACATATTGCATTGGATAGCTGAGCTCAATCCCTACATTTTTTTAACTTTTAGAACCGGTTCCGAAAAAAAAAAGTTGACTTAAAAAAAGAAGAAAAAGGCAGCAATTGAATATACACAAAGCTACTCTAGATATTTAATAATATTCATAAATAAAATATTACTTAATAATTATGATACAATTTTTTTGTTAAAAGTACGTATTATAAAAAATATCCCAACACTGCATTTAAAGGGACTAAAAGAATTAGTTTAACTTTATCTATATGCATCTACCATAGTGTTCCAGTTCATGAGCTACCAGTAAGTCATCATAACATCTGTAAAATTAGAGATTAAATTTATCAAAAGTAAAACATTATTTTATTCATGTCTACAGACAGCTATTACAATAAAAGTTCATCAGTTAACATTGAGTAAGTCACCTAATATCCTAAGTTAACAGATACATTTCATCAAAAACAATGAGTTTTTGACAAGTGGGGCCAGGCATTTTCGTGACGAGCGAACATATCGTGCAACCTTTATCAACAAATACCTACCTCTATATCATTGGCATGCTACAGTCGGCTTTACCTTTTTCTAACTTACTTAATAACACTGTCAGCAAGTATACCGGAGTTCTATACTCGTTGAACGCTTACGTCATAGTCTATGAGTAAACTAATCATCTGTGGGTGACGAGCTTTCCAACCTCTCCAATGCATTATGCAAGGGGATCAACCTAAGCGGTCAGATTAAATGGCGGGGCTTGACTTCGAAGAGCCGCTTTTTCTGTTTTATTATTTTAGGGTTTCCGAGTTTAATTTTCAGATCCCCGCGGATTTCGTTAAGCGGTTTAAATTCAGAGAGAATGGATAATTTGCATTTATCAACAGAAGCCGTTAAAAATTGTTCCTTAGGGAATGTAGCACCTATTATTAAGTATTGACATTCAACATTGAGTAAAGGGTAGTTCAAGAGAAAGTTCCATAATGGGAAAATCTACGAAAGTTCATTTTCCATTGAAAATGAGATAATAATGCTTTTTATTTATATACAACAAATGTTTTTATGCTGTTTAATCTTTTAAGGGAGAAATGAGACACTTTCACAAAAGCTGAAATCGAAATATCCAGAAGAAACACTCATACGCATGCACACATGCAGAAATAGCGGAGAGCTTTTAGATATGATAAAGATATTTTTACTCAAAAAACTCACAAGTTATTTCGCGTAATCAGGAAGTAATTCTCGTTACTGATTCAGTTAAAATATGTTAAAAAAAAAAGGAAAGATTCTATTTCACCTCTTGTACTAACTAAACACTCAAGATGTTTCGCATTACTATAGTTCTATTTCATGTATAAAATTATATATAAAATTTCCAAATACCTAAATTGGCACTACATGTCCATAACTCAGAGCCTTGTGCTATCTGCACCATAAAAACAATCTCAATTATAACTAACGTTTCCTAATTTTTGCCCTATAGGTTAATGTTTTTTCTCCTTAAGGATTAATTATGAAAACTATAATTTTCAACATGGATATTTATTTGTAATCATTTACTAGACTTTACTTATAGTCAAGGCCTGAATAGCGCTATATTACAGTCTTAACACCCTTTAGTTAATTTTAAAAAGTATGAAAAAATATTCTATAAAACTGTTGTCGTTAGCGGTTTCTCAGACTGCGTTTTTTTAATTTAATTAATTTATTTATTTTTATATCAGCTATATATATACTAGTGACATTTTGTACCATTAAGAGATTTTAATTAAAAGATGTCATTGATATATCTAATTGTCATAAATTTTATCATGGTAAAATTATATAAAATACCACTTTCTAGAATTGAAAATTTCTTTAAATACCACTTTGCTACTATTGATATACGTATTATGCTGATGGTATTATTATTATATTTATGCTTGGATTCTACTTGTATCGATGCTGGAGTTGTTTAATGTCTTATGGGACATCGGAGAAATCTAAGTGAACTGAATTCGAAAAAGAAATTTTTCTAGTTCAAATTACTGTCAGACAAGAATTTTCCTTTGCACTAGAACTCCCAGTCCCTTTAGGTTTAATATAAAAAGGTGAGAGAGCAAAAAAGCATAGTTAAATTTTGAATTCTTAGCGACAACTCTCTCAAGAAGAGCCAATTTAGAATCAATGACGTCCCGTATAAAACTTTCTAGTTAGAAATTCATTGCAGGCCTTTTGCTTACGTTTAAATTTAACCCTTATCGACTCTATGACATTTCTCACGTGATATTAAGATTTGCATCTCTTACAAGACTTTTATACAACTGGTACCCCCCCCCCCCTTTAAGAAACACTTTTACTTGACAAAATGTGTAAAAGAAAAATGTATTTTTTAGATATAGTGGAGTGAATAGAATATAAAAATAGAATCGTGTATAAAAACTTGCGTCCGATAAGAGTTAATTCAATGTTTAAACCCTTCCAAAATTGTGAAAATCTCCCCCCCCCCCCTTTCTTGGTATGAGTAGTTTTTAACAGAGTATTTACGTTTATTTATTTTAGGAACAGCTCAAATACAGAATTAATATGCAATTTAATGCACCACAGCATTAATAATCAATAACGTTAATACGAATTAAAGGCATTAAAAAGATCTATCCTGATTTAATACATTTTTCGGTCAAAATATCTAAGATTAATGTGAATCTTTCTTATTTCAGTTCGTTTAATTTTCCACAAAATAATGCGATAACAACGTAATTTTTATCCAAAACCATCTTGTTTAAATTCAGCAAAGTATCGTTTTTAAAAATCCTTAATATGGTTAATTGGATTACTCCTTCTCAAAAATGAGTCAGGTTCAGTAAGTAGTAAACATGCAGGAGTTAGTATTAAAAGTATTCATTTTAAAAAAGAATAAATAAAAAAGAAAGCATGGCGGCATAGTGTTCTGATGCTGATTTAGCTGTTTACAGAGATTATAGCTCGTCAATATATGGGGGTGGTAATCCTCCAAATGCACTAATGCATAATGTATGAGGGAGCAGTCCCTCAAAATAAGCGGTCAGATTAAGTAAAAGAGATTAGCTTCAAGCAGTCATTTCCCTTCTTGTCAGTTTTACAAGGCTTCTTTTTGAGGTTCAAACAAGATGACAATTATTTTCATAGGAATAGACTAAACGATTAAAATGCTCAGATTAATGACTTTTACTGGTGTTTTTGCTTTTGGAAATCACATTTAGTTTATTGATAGTATTTAGTAAAATAGCAAAATGTGATCGAAAAAAAGAAAGGATAAGTAAATGAACATAGTCCTGTCATTATCAAAGTTACACTTTTTTTAAACTTGGGTCCTATAAGTTAATTCAATGTTGTGAAAAAACATGAAAGAGTAAAAATTTTATTCTTTATAATATTTTGAACATTACAAAATTTTGGATCTTTCCAGCACCAAAAAAGCACAAATAATTATTTAATGCCGAAAAAACTCAGACATTTTCTAAATTTAAAGGATCATAACTCGATGAATTTTAATCGTACAAGAAATAGATTTTTATCGATATAAAATGATAATAAACAGTTTTCGTAACTTCGAAAGGTACGACACAAAAAACACCATTCTTCTAAGAAGAAGATTCACAGTAGTTTGAATTTTATGAAATTTCGGAGCTTTTTGACTCAATAAAAGGACAAACTATGAATCGCAAATATACGGCATTAAACTGTGAAGCGTGGTGGAGGAGGTTTAATGGTTTGGGGCTGTATGGCAGTTTCAGGTGTAGGAAATTTAGATTTCATTGAGACTATGTTGGACCGATTAGGATATCCAAATATTTAAAGAAAAAATTTTAGGCCAGTGCATTGAAGATAGGATTCAGACAGAAGTATACAGTCGAACCTCATTAACATGAACCTAAAGGCGAATCAAAATGTTGTTCATGTTAACAGTATCAAATCTTTGTATTCGTTTTTGTAGGGGATTGCAAAAACAATTTATGTTAAAAGTAATTCACTTTAAGCGTGTTCATGTCAACGAGATTTGACTGTATCACTTTCCACAAGACAATGATCCCAAGCACAATGCTCTTATTGTCCGATTATGGCTACTCTACAATGTCCCCGCATGTAATTTCCACTCCTTCATAAAGTCCAGCATTTAAACTACATCGAGCATTTAAGTATTTTACAGCAATGAGTGAATAATTATAATATCATAAATAAAACACAGTTGAAAAACAATTTACATTCAGAATAAAATAAAATTCAGAAAAATGTTTCAGAAAATCTAAGAAACTTAGTGCCAGACTTAAGGCAGTCCTTAAAAGGAAAGGATATGCAACAAAGTATTAGAAAAATGTTTTGCTTTAATAATTTAAAAACATTTTCAAGTGTACCATGACTTTTGTGGAAGGATTTTCCAACTTAAATGTTACATTTTTTATTTTGAAAGGATATATTTATCCTAAAGAATAATATTAATGATTTTTTTTAAAATAATATACCAAAGCCTGTTTTTAAATTATTCTTGTTTATTAATTTCATTTTATTTGTATTCAAAAGGGTTAAATTTCCATATATTCCGAAAACTACTTCCTGTGCCGCTACATTTGTGGAACACTAAGTTTTTCAGAACCAAAACTTTCCAGTCCATGTCTCAACATCAAGAATGATAAAAAATTATACAGTAAATTCTGTCCAAGACGGAATCAATCAGGATCAAGAAAATTTTCCGGCGTAGGCAATATTATGTTTTGGACAAATTTTACTCTATGTAATCGAAAAAAAATTTACTTAGAAAGTTTATAAATACAACATAGGAAGGGTAGTACTTTATAAAGTACTGTCTAGATAGGAAGGGAAGGGTCAAGTTATTAACAATATTGTTTCAAAAATACAAAATATCAGAATCATTGTTTTTTTCTTTTCTTTAATTGTATCTTTTTAAAAATAAAAAGCTAACAAAAGAAAATAAACGTATGCATGAAAAGAGACAAAAAGAGGAGGGTTAGGGGGTTATGAATCATTCTGTAAGTACGGGCGTGAATTGAATTATAGACTTTTATTTAAATAAGTTGCTTATGCCGTAATGACTAAGATAAGTCCGAGGTCCGAGGATTAACATAATCTACGACTTACCCGCAGGAAAAAGGGAGGAAGAGTGAAGGGATTAAATAAAATGGAAGTATTCTTCAAAATTTTAACGTTAATGAAGTACAGTGCATTTTTCAAGCGATATAAGTAATCGAAATATTTAAAAACAAATGATTAATGCATAGATGATGCGGCTATGCTTAATAACTCTCTATATATATATGAAAGGGTAGCTTCATATTTTGAACTAAAATGTGGACAGTTATAGAAAAATTAAACTATAGCGGGAAAATTTATTTTCTCTGATCGGAATAAAAGGTTTGAAAAACATACAAACAGTTTGTGCGTTCAAACTATAGCGGGAAAATTTATTTTCTCTGATCGGAATAAAAGGTTTGAAAAACATACAAACAGTTTGTGCGTTCATTAAAGTCGAATTTAATAAATGTCGTACTAAAGTTGCTTTTTTTCATTACTTTATTATTATTTTTTTACAAGTTTATTAATAACAAAAATCTTAATTACTAAGAAATACATAACAATTGGAAGCATGTCAATTTCGTTCCTTCATTAAAGTATGTTTCAAAGTAAATACGGTCTACTGTTTGTAAAATTATTTGAGTGACCCCGTAAAATAAAAATAAAATGCTACTATGCTATTTTCTATCGAGATTTTTTTTTACCTAAGTAGCATTTATTTTCATTAGAGTTGAAATAATGTAGCCTCACTTCAAGGGTTTAATCACCACTTATTTCTATTCTGATTACAGGGTATTATGTACAGTATTTTTTGTCATATTTTCAGTAAAGTACTTTTTTTTTTTTTAAGAACTCTGAAAATTATAAGCAAAAAAAAAAAAAAAAAAAAAACTTGACAAAATTTGGGACAGTTTTTATTAAAAAAAAAATTCTTTATGATTATACTTGCTACCTTCATAAAAATGAACACATTTTATTACAAGAAGCCACTTAATCATAGTGTGCAATTTGAACGCTTTTGCTACATTAGTTTGGACAGGGTTATCCAAAGATCTTCGTTCTTTTTTATTTTGTTGATGGTCTCCTATGGGTTCCGGAAAAGAAAAAAAAAAAAAAACCTTCGCAATAATATATGATTTTTACTATTTTGTTTACACACCTGAAATTTCAAAATAATTCCTCACGTATTTTTCTAGATATTTAACAAAACGTCTAAAATCGTAAGTGTTCTTTCATTAATGGCCATATAGTGTATACATTATAAATAGTGAATATATATATATTTTTTTATTAATTTTATTACTTTTTATATCAGCAATAATATATTTCATTAAATCTTAAAATACCAAAACGGCTCACTTCGCATCATATAATTAAAAGCCCGTATTGAAATCAGTTTCCATTAATGCAAAAATTATCAAAACTAACTAGTCAGATGAAATACTTATCGAGCGGTTTCTTTATGAATAGCAATAATATTGGACAAGGGGCAGAAATGATTCAGGAAAGCCGAGTTGAAAATATCTAATGAGGAGTGCATAAAACGAGAGTTTCAGATAAGTCACGATGAAAAACTTTCAGTGAATAGACAGGCATTAAATAAGGGGATAATTTTGTACATCAAGTGAAACTAAGTAGAGTAAGTTTCTAACTGCAAATTTAGCACGTTTCCAATCGAAAGGAGTCTTTCAGTGAAAGTCTTCATTTATACTGGCTATTTCTAAGAAAAACTTTCTTCAAGGATGCTTTACTAGAATGTCAAGATGTTTTCGGGAAAATACGAAGATTTAGGCAGATTTGTGATGACAATTTTCAGATGCAAATACATTCGAAAATTACTGGAGTGTGCGTAGTAAATTTTTAATGTAAAACAGTATAGAATTTATTAAAACAATAAACTTATAAATTTTGATTGGGTTTATAATAAAGCCATGTATTTGCGTTATATTTTTATTCTAAATTATCCATTTTCTAAATTTAGTTTCTTTTCCTCTGTTATATATTAATATTCAAAAAAGATATTTCTAATTTAAGCACAATTATTACACCTATATAAATATCTTTATTGATACTTTATGAGATAAATGGTTATTTAATACAATTTTGCTTAATGTAATCTAAAAAGCTCAGACTGTAATCTAAGCTATCCGGCGCTAACTATAATCATTGAAAAGCCTGTAAATAACATTTCACATCTGCCTGCAATTAAATATTTATTATTAACTATGCGATTCGTTTTAAGATAGGTTTGCCATTTCATTTCATTTCACATTTTTAATTTATAGCTAAATGTGAAATTCTTTCTTGCTGTTTATCTTGTTTAAATTTTTTATACAGATTCCTACTCAACGGTTATTTTTAAGATTGGCATTTTGGCTTAACACGGATGTATGCTTGGCACGTATTACTTTACTTGGACAGACATTTAGTGTCTGATCTTTTAATCAGCAACAGCTAAAAGATTTTTACTGCATAAGGGGCGCTACCACTAAAAGCCCTCTGTTTCGTAAAATAAAATATTTTTCTATGGAAATATGCACTAAATCATTGCTTGATGGACAGGGCCGTAGCTAGAAGTGATCTATAGGGGGGGGGGGGGGCTCAAGAGATAGTAGGGGGGGGCTCATAATTTTTTTCTCTTTCTCTGACATAGAAGGATAAATTAGTGCATATTTACGTTGTAGGTACTATGTTTCTTATTAAATTGTTGTAATAACTTCATTTTATGCTAAGAAAAGTATATGATGATGAAAATTTTGAGTGTATAATTGGTGCAAAATTAAACATCATGTTACCTTCATATGTACAAATAGGATAAGGGAATGTTGAAAGACTTATTTTACATACAATTTAGCAATTCTGCAATACTGTAAAAGGATCTCAAAACTAAATTATATTTTTGAAAAGAATTTCATTTGTATTTTCGGAACAGAAATTCATTTAGTGACCTTGGAATCTTTTCCAAGGGGGACTCAGAATATTTTTTTTTTTTGGGGGGGGGGGGGCTGAGCCGCCCATAGCGCCCAATTAGCTACGGCCCTGTTGATGGACTTTTACAGGAAACGACTCCTTGGATTATTGCTCGCAATGTTTCTGCATATTGATTTACGATCACGAACTATTTCTTACTCAAAAATACATCATGTTTTTCAAAATCAACTCAAGCCCATCTTATAATAACCGACTTTTTGCAACATCATAGGGTCTTATTTCTGATTTACTTTAATGTCATATCAACGACCATGATTCTGAGATAACACAGTTAAATAATTTGATTTCACTTGCTGTTTTATTAGCACTTATTATTAACGCATTTTTAAGCATTAGCAATCCTAAATTACAGTTTGCATTAAAATCGGATCTGGATTACATTCCTACCCCCTATATTCTGCAGGGGGCGTTGATTAGACTGACTATATTTTGTTGTTGCTGCTGCTACTGCTGGTCAATTTCAAATTAAGAGTTTGGTTCGTAGAAGCAGGGTAACACGCATAAAGGATTTTTTACAAGAAAATACAGAACATTTTTTCAGAAGAAAAATTGTTTCAAAAATATTATTTCAATATTTGATTTGACAAAATTCTATTTTTTTTTTTTTTTTTTTTTTTTTTTTTTTAAATTAGGTTTTACATAAATAATAATAATAAACTATTTGTCTACATTAAATAAAAAACGTTTATAGTTTTATCTTTTCTGCGTAGATGTAATTGAAAAGTTTTATTATGAAATGTTTAATTTTTCCATTCATTACTTTAAAATTCGGGAAATTTTCCATCTCCACTTACGCAGAATTCCATCTCAGTTACAAGTTAAAATTAATAATTTAAACAGAACTAATTAATAATTATATTGCAATTAATTAATTGAGAATTACAACCCCAATTAATATAGTTCCTTTTTTAACGGTTTTAAATAAAACAAAGTTTTCTTAAACTGTATATTTATTGCAACATATATTTACCTAATCACAGTTTCAGCAAAATGTAATATTTTTCTTACTTTCTTTCTTTCTTTTTTTTTTTTTTTTTAATTAAATAATTACAATTATTTCAATAGTATTTTTTCTAGAAATTTAAAAATCAATTTAAAACAGTTCATCAGTTTTACGATACTTTAATAGCACGATTTATAACAATAATAATAATTATTATTATTATATAGTTTTTTTTTTGATAATATTCTTTACAATCTAATTATTATATTCCAAGATTCCATTTTAGTATCAACGAATCAAAATTTTAATTATGACATGAAAAATATTTATCATCCACACTTTTTATTAAACATTTTTTGTTTAATTAAGTGTATTACTATCCGCACTTTTTTTTTATTTAATATCTAGACAGCGTTGTATAACATAATAACATTATTCAATTTCATGCGATAAACGTAAGAAAAAGGTCATGTTTCGAGTATAAATGATAAAAATAACAGCAACGAAAAATGCTGATTATCCTCGAAATCCCATGATTTTAATTAGAGTGTAAAAATACCAAAGAATAAATGTATGCTGAAAAAACATTAAATAAATGAGAAGCCGTATCAAATAATTTTAGTATTTCTTAAATGCACCGAGGAGAAGAAAAAAAAAAAAAAGAAGAACAGCTTATTACATACTTTAATTCTTTGCGCGTTATTTAATAACGCTATAACATTTCTTGGCCTAGATTTAGATTTTTCGATAAAGTCAGTATGTATTTGACACATGACTCAACTTTCACTTTAACGTCTATATTTGATACCAAAAATTGTTAAAAGTAAACAGATATACCATCGTGAACAGCAAAAATCTACTTCAGCATAAGATTTTTATCTATTTTTTTTTCTATCTCCTTTGAAGAAAGGAGCAGGATGAAACGCAGACCTCCAAAATTACAAGACAAATTGTATTAATGCGAAACGAGCAAAATGACAGGAACACTAAGATGAAGAAAGAGAGTTGAGAAAAAAAAATATATGAGTATTTCTAAGAAAATAATCATTTAATGGCTTGAAAAAAAAAAAATAGTCATAAAGATCCAAAGGAATGAACGTAAATCAAATTACGAGCATTTTTAATCACCGTTCTAGTGTATTCTAAGAAAATTTCTGCATACGAATGATGCGTCATCCAATTTTGAGGGAATGTATAAAAAATACATTAAGGTATTTAATACAAAAATCATTAAGTATCATAATTTCGGATTTTTAAAGCAAACACTCCAACAGACTGCTGCACAAAACATAATCTCATTCAGTTAATGTGGCTGTAATTTCGGGATCAGTTAAAACTCGATTCTCATATTAAAATTCAACTAGTCTACCAAGTCATACATTGGTGGGATTAGATTTTAGTAGCTAACTGATAAGTTTATCATTATGTTTTCCTGTTCCCAGTCTTACATGTTTTTCTATTTTTGGGTGCAGGAAAATACAATGATAAACTTGCCGATGCAATATTATAATCGGGTCTACAAGTAGTTTCCAGTAAGTATGACTTGGCAGACCAGTTGCATTTTAATATGCTAATAGAGTTCTGTCTAATACTGGAATTTCAGCCAATATCTCGATGAAATGATACCGCCTTCCGATAAACACAAATTACTGATACAATCAGAACCATCTTAAAATGTCTGGAAGCCCTTGACTCAACAAATTTTTGAAATACTTTTGAACATCAGCAAACATATCGTTATTTTGAATACAAGTATGAGGGAAGATATATAAATATGTTGATATGAAACCGAATTTGTTTGAATTTATTTCTCGTTTTTTTTTATGCTGGTTCACACAGCAAAATTAATACTAAACACATCATTTCCAATTACATATGTTATAGGATGTTTATATTTTAGTTGCAGTTTTCTAGTATATTAGCTTTCTCTTCCCTTAGAAGGAGTTAAGAGTTTAAGAACACATTTTTTTAGATGTATGATGTATAAATCAATGGGCATCTTGGAAGAAGCCTTAAAGGGACATTTAAATACACTTTTTACATTTTAATTGCAGCTTTAAACTGCCACATAATCATAAACACTTACATATAGAATGTAATATATAGAATATAAACGTTGGAAATTAAAGTTTTAAACCTTGGACTAAACAGAGATATAATCTATCAGTAATTTGTAGATATACATTAAAAAGCAAAACATCCAAATAAATGGGTGATTACTAAATGACTCAAAGATAATTATAAGGAGAACAGCTTCTTAAATAAATTATTAGGTTTTATTACTGTTCGCAATGTCTGTCATTTTTAATAAAAATAATAACCATTATTACAGTTATTAATAATATTATATTACTAATAATGAATCACAAAGTAGTGTTTTGCTTTTAATGTTTTTGTTTTTCATATCAATCGTCCTCCTCTAATCGGAAACATGTTTTTGATTAAACTTTCTGTCATATCATAAAAATAATTTTGATCGATCTGCGCATGAAATTCTTAGTTATTTTAATTCCGATTATAAGTAACTAAATTGCGTTATATTTATATATATAAACGCTTTCGCACTTTTACGCAATTTTCTTCGTGCAAAGGAGGAGGGGGAACAGACAATTCAAGGATTTAAACAGAAAACGAAAGATTTATGAAAAATTTCTGTAATGTACAATGAAAAATATTTGGAATAAGAAAAAATTGTGTGTTATATAAAAATGATAAAATAATGTTTACAACAATACATATTTTTAAATGGTGTGTATGGAAAAATTAACCGCTGTTTAAAAATGCCCCTTTTTTTTTTTCTTTTTCTTTTAATCATTAAATTTATTCGTGATATTTTACTGGACTTTTTATATAAGTTGTCCAAAATAGCTGACTACCAAATTATGAAATAAAAAATTGGAATCTATACAACGCATGAAAAATTAAAAATTATTTTATACAAATGCCCATATCTCATCAACTATTCTACAATATTCATGCTTTAATTTCGATATACTCTTTCTGCTGATCTTGTCAGGTTTAAGGAAAGTTGTGTTGAATTTGATTAAAATATCTGTGTGCTTATAAACAAAATTCTTTATAATTTTTTCACAGAAACGTTAACATCTTCACGTATAGGACAGCTACCGGATGTCCCAAAAATGACTGATGGAATTAAAATTCAATAACTTGCAAACTATTTAGAATATTTTTGCAGGAGGGTTATGTATAATGTAAAAAGTTTTTTTTACCGTAATTTTTTATTTTAGTTCGAATTTCAAACAATAGGTGACGCTGGCGACGAATGAAGGCCAGGTGATCAATGCTGAGTGAAGCGTCGACCTGGCCTTCATTCGTCTTCAGCGCCACCTGTTGTTTGAAATTCGAACTAAAATAAAAAATTACGGTAAAAAAAAAAAAAAAAAAAAAAAAAAAAAAAAAAAAAAAAAATCCTGACATTATACATAACCCACCTGCAAAAAATTTTTAAATAGCTGTCACCGTTTGCAAGTTATTGAATTTTTAAATCCACCAGTCATTTTTGGGACATCCGGTATGTTTGCGCACATGTACACGTACGCAAACATTGAACAGGACTCAAATACACTTACACATGATAGACCATTTTCAGCATTTTTTATTGCATAGGGGGATCGGAATTATTTTATCTTTTACTTTATTATTAGCCTCGTAATTATTCTCGCAATTAAATCTTTATTGAAAAAATATGATGTCAAACATGTTCTTTATACTCTAGAAATTATAGAACAATTCGTCAAGACTTTCAGTAGATATTCGATTAAATGTGTAAAATCAAAAGAATTCTGTCACTTAACCCTACTTTTTGGACATGAATGCATTATAAACCATATTTAAAATTCCCTGCAATATAAAACGCATTATGATTAAAGTATGATCAGCAGGGATGTAGTGTTGGATATACGGGGGTATACGCCGTGTACCTTCTGGATTTTTTAAGAAGCTCCATATACAATCTGTTTCCCAAATTAAGCATTAGCGTATACCCTACATATATGAAGGTTCATGATGTCAGCGTATAACTTCTGTTTATATTGTCTTATATACCTCTCATTTTTTTTTTTTTTACGAATACAACACTTACGATAAGATCATCTTTTTTGTAATGGGAGGATTAATAATTTATTTATTTTACTTGTTTTTTTTTATTATTATTAAACACATGTTTTTTGTTGAATAGTTTTTGATGATGATGATAAAATATTGTAAATTAAAAGTATATTTGTCAATTTTTGTGTCTAAAAGCAAAAAGAATTACATTATTTTTCAATAATGTATGCTGTAAAGATGAAATTAAATGGCTTCATTTGAAAGGCTTTAACACAGGCCTGTCCAACCTTTTACTAATCAGGGGCTCATCTCAGATTTTGGCAAGCAATGAAGGGCGCCATTATTAACATGGCTCAAAACATACTAGAAAATCATCTTTCAATATTAGTAGCAGTATATGTATGCAAATGAGACATAATGCCCCTATAAATATAAATCCCCATGTAAAAAAAAAAAAAAAAAAAAAAAAAAACAGTAAATCGTAATGAATTTTGAATAATACATCTTTCTGCGAGGGGGTTATACCAAATATTTTTGAATTGGAAGGAGCCAGAAAATGAAAATTATTCATTATTAAAATAAAATGATAATCACAGATATTGTTATGTTTTTAGGGACGCAAATACTTTACAATGAGTTCAATTTTTTGGGTCAATTTTGGGTACATTTTTTTCCGAGGTGTAAATTTGCCATTATAAAAAGTACAGAAACAAAGTCGTAGGTGGTTCCAAAGAGAGTGCCTGAAAGAGCTTTCATTGATGTCAATCCTTTTGAATAATTTTATAGACTTTTTAAGAAACAAAATTACCTACATTTTCAAAGGACTGGGGGAGAAATAGACAACCTTTATCCCGTTTTATAAAGCACCCAAATGGCCAGTGAAACAACGTTAATAACAGTAACAAAAATGTTGAACTTTCATGCACGAAAGAAAAGAAGGATCGCATATATTTCTCTACATTTTACTTTTTAACATTTTAAAAAAGTTATTGCCAATATTCAATAATTCCTATCGGCATTATTTTCATAAAAAGACTTATAAAACATAACTATAAATAAGTAAATAAATACAACAGCATATGATTAATTAAAAAAACTAATTACGCGCTGTTGCTTTTCTTTTAGTACCGTTATAATTGTTAAAATATATATTATATATACGTAATACGTAATAACGTATATTATATATACGTTATATATTATATATACGTAATACGTAATAACGTATATATATACGTAAATGTTATAATTGTTGATAAGTGAAATACACTTTTAGTGATTTTTAAAACATATTTCATGAAAATATCAAGGATTTTAAATAAGGTATTACAATGAAATTGTATTAAAAATTATATATATTAGTAACATGAAACCTTCAAAAGGGCGCCAAGAAAATCTCCAAAGGGCGCCATGGCGCCCGCGGACGCCGCGTTGGACAGCCCTGCTTTAACATATAATATAATACAAAATGGTTTCTTTATCTGGTTATCGTCATTACACTTCGTAAAGTTCATGATGCATGCCTTTACAGAGCAAGTATCCGTTGACTCAGTTGATGCTCTTCTTAATTACACGGATATTTTACATGAAAGATGATAGTAATCACGTTCTGAATCTCAATATCGGAGGTAATTAAATACGAATGATTAGATCATGAGTACAACATTTCATTTCTAATTGAGGGGAATTAGTCGTTGTTTCAAATGGATAGACACGTGCTTGTTTTGTAGGTGGAGAAGGAATTGTTACCCATTGAAGTATGGGGAAGTTAAAATAAGAAAAGAATGCCAACAAGTCCTGGATCAACGACTAAGTTGTAACAAGTATGCATAATTTAAGTAGGTGCAGCAAGCTAAGGGCATTTAAACGGGAAGTTCAAAATAATTGTACCTTTAGTCCGAAAGACAATCAATGAAAAAGAATAAAAAATAATTGTACCTTTAGTCTGATGTATAATCAATAAAAATTTTTTAAAATGTTTCAACATTAAACATGATTTTCTTGCTATTAATGATTAATATATTATAAATGATATCATTGCACTCATTTTCCGAATTCCCCTTCGTAATGTTAAATCTATGAGCATTTTGATGCACTTTTATATTCAAATATCTCCTCAGGAAATTAATATTAATATTTTTAATTTCTTTTTTCAGTATTCTCTTCTTTAAGCATGTCTCTTTATTTATTTATTTATTTATTTTTAGTTTTCAAAAATCTCTAAAAGCTGCACTTAATTTTATACGAAGTGTTACAATTTTACTCCCACTTTGTCAGTTTTATAAAATATAATGTTAAGCACAGATTTTAGAAATATTTTGAAAACTAAGAAAAAAAGACCATCCTTAAGAAGAGAACAGTGAAAGAAGAAGTTAAAACTATTAATTTCCTGGGGAGATATTTTAAATATAAGAATGCATCACACGCCCTTAGACTTAACACTACGGAGGGGAATTTGGAAAATGAGTGATTAGGAGCCTTAATAATCGCATTGCAGTAAGTAATGATGATAACTAAATCCCGCATATTTCAGCTTGGAAACGCATACAATGATGAGCTGTTTTAAAAACAGTCAGAATATTATGTATTTTCAAATAAAAAATTCACCAGCAAACATTGAAAGAGAAAAAAAAAATAGTTAGAAGACAAGAAAATATATTTATTATTTTATATGTCGCGCATTTTTTTTTCTCTCTCTCTCTCTCTCTTAGAATATTTATAAAAAAAAAATTACACCCATTCCTGATTTATTATAATTTAACAAAAAGAAAAGGCGAAGAAAACATTAAAATGACAACATATAACCAATTTAAAATAAATAAATAAATAAATAAAGAGTAGCTGCATTTGGTACTACCCAGCACTAGGCAGTAAAATTCTGATTTCATTCTTTCGGCATTATAATATTTATTATCTAAAACAAAAATAAACTATAAGCACTATTTTTCCCCGAAATAAATTGGCGTCATTTTTCATTGTAACTATCAATGTCATCTTATAGTTCTAGATGTTTATTTCAGTTATAACTTATGAATATACAGATAAAATATAAAGATAAAATTACTTCTGAGAAAAGGCATTACAAAAATGATTTACTTATTCTACGGTAATTCTAAAGAACCTATAATATTGAACTCAAGTTATCTATACATTCTTTTCATACTCGTATATCAAAATAGACATACATCCAATACATTACCTTCTGTCTTTGTAAACATTCTTTGAATTAAATTATACATTTTATTAGGCAAAGGTAAAAATAAAATCATCACTTAAAAAAAAAGACAATTGAATAAACATTTTTTTAAGTTATCTACATTTTCAGGACTCGACTTAGGGTATAGCTATAGGGACCAGGGGCAAGCATCATTCTGATTAAGAGGCTCTTTGCACTCATTCTTAACTAAATGATACATTTTATTACGCAAATGTAAAGATAAAATCATCACTTAAATAAATAAAAAAAGACAAATAATTTTTTAAATTATCTACATTTTCAGGGCTCGACTTAGGGTAGCCATAGGGACCATGGGCAAATATTATTCTGATTCTGAGGCTCTTCTTTCTATCTATCCATAGAAATCGTTTTCTAATAAATTGGAAGTGACTAGAACTAAACTTTATACGTATTCTATGTATGCATGGTCACACTGTCTTTTGGAAATTTTGGGGCATTTTGCAAATTCAGATGAAAATAACATTTATTTTATGAAGGATTCAGCTTAAATGCAGACATTTATTCGTTTGCCTTCAACGCAAAAAATATTCAGCAATTAAGAAGTGATGTAAAAATGAAAAAAACATACATTTTAGTTTTTATAAGTAAAAGAAGAGAGGTCCCCGAATGGAGATTCAGGGATCGAAGAGGTTAGAATTGCATAAGAATTATCTATGTACTTTTTTTTCAAACTTGTTTATGAAAACAGATATTACATCAACATATTATCTTTTCTGTCTATATACACTCTTCAAACTAAACAATGTAAAATCAACCGAAATTACTCTCTATTCATGATGGGATTAAATGATAATGGACATGACAAGAATGCTTTAAAGGTTCATTACTTTAAAAATTGTCTTCTAGCCGCAACTTTTAATGGAAAGGCGTGGACTAGTCAGATAACAGGTGGTCTGGTGAGGTAGAGCATCTTACACATCAAAGGATTGTTCTCCATCGCGAATAAATATCTGACTTAGAAACATAACACTAGGTGGTAGGAAGAGGATGAAGAAAGTAAACACCAGCAATACTTGTCTTAAAAAAACAACAAATAAAAAAGCATGAAGAAACATGTTGAGAGATAGCATATAAAGGTGAAAAGAAAAAAAAAATTATCACATTATGAATCTTTTCAGCTATGAAGTTCTCAACAGTATGTACAAGTGAATGACAACAGCTTATAATTCTGACACCAACAAAAGTTGGAATCGGATGCCTTTATAAATTAAAAGGAACATACTCTGTTTACATCCATGTATTGCATTACGAAGATTTAATCCTTTCAAGCGGAAAAAAAAAATGTAAAAGGATGACACCAGAATTAAAATAAAAACTTGTTTTTCTAAACTTTCATTATAAAAGCATAATTTTATTAAAATATTCTTGGGTTGGTTTCTCAATTTGGAATAAAAATTATGTCGAATGTGTTGAAATCAGGGGATGGCCCGGGGAGACCCCCCCCCCTCAAGAAATGAATTACCCCCTGGAAGATTTGAGAATTTGTGTTTTCAATGGTATTAATCATGGTATTAAAATTACATCAGATTTAAACGATAATTTAAAATGTCTTTAAATTTTTTTCTTATAACACAGTTCAAGAAATACCAGCAAAGATTGTATATTTCACTGTTTAACTGAACTTATTTAACAAAACATGTAAATAGCCAGTAGATATTTAACAGCAGTTAATTTGTCCTTAAAATTCCATCATCAAAAAGAAATGAATGGAAACCCGTTTACAGCGAGATCGCCACCTATATATATATATATATGAGGATTCCAAAAGAGAAGGGGTACAAGTGATAAAACTTTTTTTTTTTAAGTGAACCAGGTGCACAGACGACTTGGAAATATATTTTTCTCTTTTCAGGTGTCGGCCCCACCAGTGGCCGAGAGGTTTGGACCTCTCAACTGGTAGACGGCAGGTGCTGGGTTCGAACCCAATCGCGGCCGTCGGCCTAACCGTTCGGAGTTTTCGTGGTTTTCTTCGAGCCTTGCGTAAATACGGGTTAGGTTCCCTTAGAAAGACCCCCACGAAGGGCACTCCCCCCTTGGGCCTATATCTTTAGCGTAGATAATCGGCCGACAAAAATACACCACACACACCTCTTTTCAGGTAAAGAGATATAAGTGATGTTCTATTTCTGTGCTACGCTTTAGAGCTAAAACACTTTTGCCAAATAATAATCAATATTGATTAATTATAAATTTAAAGAAAATTGCACTCTATTTTTTAACAGTTATTGAAATAAGAGATAAAAGACCACAATAAAACAAGCGGCAGTTTCCTATTTTAATTCTGTCAATCATCATTGATGTTCAAATTAGTATTAGCTCCTGACACATATTTATGCGTATTCGCACAAAAGTGATATTCATTGAAAATGGCTCATATTTTATGACCGCGCGTTGTTTAAATTTTTATATCGGGCCAGTAGTACCGCTTATAGTGTCTTATAAACTCGGTCCGACAGGCTAGTTCATTTTTTTCTACCAGCCCTGCGAGTTTATTTTGTTTATTGGCACGGCTCGTTGAAAAAACTGTCCTAATTCTGCAGGGTCAAGCCCATGCAGATCTTTAACACGGACAGCGAACAAAAAAATATGGATTAAAAAAGGTGTAATTTTCAAAGTTCATTTATACCCCCCCCCCCCCATTAAAAAAAAAAAAAAAAGATTTTGTTATTGACTTGGTTAATCGAGGTTCTATTGTACATATAAAACCAGTTTTCTAGAACAATCCATAATGCTAAAATTCTTATATGTATCTTAAGAAAAGTGAAACATTTAAATTATTGCCAGAAAAGAGAAAAAGAAAACTGCAATATTGGCTAACATTTATTCAAAACCAAAACGTGTTAACTTCAGGAACTTCTTTCTTTTTCGTGAAATACTCAAAGAAATTTGTCTCCATTTGATCAACAACAGTGAAAAGGCGTGGGCTGAAAGATAACAGCTAATCTCTTACTGGCGTCTGACAAATCATACAAAACTTGACAGAAGAAATTAACTCTAACCTAAGAAACACATAACGTTAGATGACAGGTAAAGAATAGAATGAAAGAACACACAGCGATAAACAACAAAACATTTAAAGCCGTGTGGATTTTTTTTTTTTTTTTTTTTTTTTTTAAGAAAGTTAGATAAAACAAATGACCAATCACCAATCAGTTTCTTTAGAATGTTTCTTCATAACTGAAGAAGAAGAAAAAAATATATGTATGAATGAAATTTATTACTGCTGATGTTTTTGGAATTTAAATCTTGTCACTTTCAGGGCTAATTAAAATTCAGGTCATGAACGGCTAGTTAGAATTTATGATTCAGAACTCTTCCAGCGAACGCAGTATGCTTTTTCGATAATAAAAGAGTTATAGTTGGATATTTTCATTGAGTGACAAGAAAAACCGAGTAAATCTGATGCTTAAAAGAGATAAGGAGATGAAAGTGAATTCATTAGTGAAAATAAATTTTAACATTCAAGTGAAGAAGTGCGCAAATTCTAATATATAGAGGATTAAAAGCAAAAGAAGCAAGCTAATGGAAAATATTTCAAATTGTTCACAAAGTATATCACAGATATAAAAGTATCAGAAAGAAAAGTTCATAATTTTTTTCTTTAAAAAATAATAATAATAATAATAATAATAATAATTTTTTTTCTGAAGTACTAGTTTTATTTTTGTGTCATACTTTGTGGTATATTTTTTAATGCTTATAAGAAAAATAAATCTCCATATTTTATATAATATAAAATAATATATAGCTAAATAAAATAATACCATAAATTCTATAAATGATCAACATATCAGATTTTAGACATCATTTTTTTTAAACATATTATTTAATTTAATTGTACTTTGAATTTTCATTGTACACTGATATGTATAGGAAATAAAATGGTTATTTTTTTCCGAACTTTAAAGATTTGAAACTTATTTTTTAAAATTTTACCACCTTTAGCATTTTAAATCAGACTTGTGTTGTAAGTAATCTACCTCATTTTGGAAAAAAAAAAAAAAAAAAAAAAAAAAAAAAAAAATATATATATATATATATATATATATATATATATATATATATATATATATATATATATATATATATATATAGATAGATAGATAGATAGATATTAATGAAAATTTTATAATCTAAATGTAACATTTGCATCATAAATATGCGAGTTTTGAATAAACCATTATTTAAAATATAAGATTTTTTTTTTTCCTAAGTCCAACTTTATTGATCTCTAATGGGCTTTAGTTGTTGTTCATTCGAGCGTTTAACAGGAGCAGAACCTAAGTAGCTCCCATTGCATGATTCATAATTCCCTTGAGGTTAGTAAAGTGGCAGAAAAGGGGTTTAGTACAATGCTTTGACCTGATAAGTACTTCAAAGTCTGCAGTTTATGAAGTTGGATTAATGTTTTATTGTGCACATGTATCTGAAAGCACATTTTCAGTTAATTAAAAGTACGATCCATTCTAGTAAATTATGTAGAAAACGGACAATTTTTGATTTATTAATTGGATTTTTTGACCCTTTAATTCAGAATTTTTGCATTATCATAATGAAAAGTTTACCGTATCTAAATGTTGCTCAGTTATTAAAAGGACTTAAAAAAAGTCACATTTTGAAAATATTTCAATCAGTTATTGTTTAAATTATCATTTTAGTGAAAGTATTGCAGATATCAATTTTGAAAATTAAGTTATCTTTATCGATTCATCAAAATAAGATGCAAAAATCTTAGCAGTTATTAATTCTAATTCAACTCTGAAGGAAGATTTTACAACAATAGCTATACATAAAATGTTGAAATAACTCATGTCAGCTTGAAGCTTAAAAAGAATATATACGGCATAGTCCATGTCAATTCAGGCAGCCAAAGTAAAAATCTTACCTTCATAGTCTCAGAAGTTCTTTGATTTAACATATATTAAAATTCAGGAAAAAATAAAATTCCTGTAATTTTTGGTTTTCCTCAAAAAAATTTCTAGACCGAGATACAGGGTGCCAAAGATGGCACCCCGAGCACCTTTTCCCATTTGCGATTTTCGAAAAAAAGTTTAAAGTGCTCTATCTCTAAAACGATGCAAGATATCTCGTTGCAGTTTATTTTATTTTAAAGATAATATTTTTCTGCTTAAAAAGATATACTCTATTTTGAAATATGTATTTAATTATTTTTACAGCAGCCTTCTAAAAATAATTTTTTTTAATCAAAAATAATTTTTTTCTCAAAAATGCCAATCTCAAAAATTTTGATTTTTTTACTGTTAGTCAATACCATTGAGTACTACCTTCACTGCAAAGGAGAACTTCCACTTTTGAGTTTAACAAGTTTTAAAATCATTTCAAGAATTTAGAGAATTTTACAGGAACTGCACGTCAAAAGTCCCAATAAAAGTCTCTCAATTTTTGTTTATTTGTATCATATGTAGCCTATCACATATCTTAAACAAATTAGAAATCACACGTCGAACATGGTAAATGAGGTGCATTTATACTATGACTAGTTTTATAAATATTTAGATCTTGGTGCAATAAGTTTTACACTCTTGTGAAAACTGGCATGAATACAAAATTTATTATGTTTCTATATATTAAATTCAGTAATAAGGAAGTAATATGAATCCATCTTAAAAAGAACGTAATCACCAGGGCAACCTAGAATCATTACCTATCATGTGATATTTAATTATGTATGATAGAATTTAATAGAATGAACAATCATCTATTAACATCATAGTGATGGGTATATTCATCTATTAATATCATAGTATCTAAATTGCACAAACTTTGAACAGCAAGCAAGAAGAAATTTCATTTGTCCAACCAAGATCTCTGAAACAATTGCAAAATATTCAGATTCACAATTTATAAAAAGGAATTTTTGTTGCCTGTGTATATTACTGTGTGAGTGGTGGATTGCAAAGGTAAATGAAATCAGTTGTTTATGAAATTGTCGTTAACTTTATGCTCCCACATGGATCGGCTGTTGGATATAGATTTCCACCTGCTAGACAGTAACACCACCACTAGTTTTCACTTCCTATTCACAATGTTTTAAGGATTATGGAAGCCCCAGACCCTATTAGTTAAACAGGAAGGCTAAATATCAAAAGGAGATACAGATACTGTTCAACAAATTATAAAGTGTATGAATTTCTAATTCCAGTTCTAAGCAGAGTACACTGAAAGTAATATGTTGTGAAACTTATATATATATTTTGTAACCTTCAGTGTATGTTTTTTTTTTTTTTTTTTTGTTAGCTATTATTAAAGCTGTCAGTTTCTTATACTTATTTAGAAATAAAATTCTATGCCAAACAAGACTAAGATTTTGATTTCCTGAGACCAATATTTGATTGTCATACAGGAACTGGTAAAATATATGGCAAAATTTTACATGTGTTTTGATAACTTGTCAAATAAAATAAATAAATAAATAAATAAAATAATTAAGTAAATTTAGGATTAGCATTTTTGATTTAAGTAAATTTAGGATTAGCATTTTTGATTTCTTATAATTAAAAAAAATCAAACGGCTGCATGAGAAAATATGAATACATTTTTTCATAATTGAATAAATCATTTCGAACAGAAAAATGTTACCTTAAAAAAAAAAAAAAGAAAAAAAAAAAAAAAAGAAAAGCAACAAATGTTGTGAAAAAGGTTGTCAAATGTTATGAAAGTCAAATTAAAACTTTGAAATAAAGATCATAAATATTTTATTCATCCTATTAAATCCTATCACACATAATTAACTCAAACATATCTCATGATAGGTAATGATTCTAGGTTGTCCTGGTGATTATGTTCTTTTTAAGATGGATTCATATTACTTCCGTATTAAATAGGGAATAATCCTGAATTTAATATATAGAAACATAATAAATTTTGTATTCATGCCAGTTTTCACAAGAGTGTAATACTTATTGCACTAAGATCTAAATATCTATAAAATTAGTCATAGTATGAATGCACCTCATTTACCATGTTTGACATGTGATTTCTAACTTGTTTAGGATATGTAATAGGCTACATATGATACAAATAAACAAAAATTGAGAGACTTTTACTGGAACTTTTGACATGCAGTTCCTATAAAATTCTCTAAATTCTTGAAGTGATTCTAAAACTTGTTAAACTCAAAAGTGGAAGTTCTCCTTTACAGTGAAGGTAATACTCAATGGTATTGACTAACAGTAAAAAAATCAAAATTTTAAAGATTGGCATTTTTGAGAAAAAAATTATTTTTAATTAAAAAAAATTTTTTTTAGAAGGCTGCTGTAAAAATAATTAAATACATATTTCAAAATGGAGTATATCTTTTTAAGCAGAAAAATATTATCTTTAAAATAAAATAAACTGCAACGAAATATCTTGCATCGTTTCAGAGATAGAGAACTTTAAACTTTTTTTCGAAAATCGCAAATGGGAAAAGGTGCTGGGGATGCCATCTTTGGCACCCTGTATCTCGGTCTAGAAATTTTTTTGGGGAAAACCAAAAATTACGGGAATTTTATTTTTTCCTGAATTTTAATATATGTTAAATCAAAGAACTTCTGAGACTATGAAGGTAACCCCCCTGCCTGAATGGACATGGATTCGGCCATACACATTTTAAAAACATATATCTTCATAATGAAATCATAATACTGTGTCATAATGAAATATTTAATTTGAAGTAATAAGGAGACAGAGGCAGTAGGGCATTTCCATACGAACTTGTTTGTCCGTTACACAACTGAAAATTGCTAATGTTTGTTGGCCACCGTTATTTTCAAAAAGTTTGCTTCGCCTTATTCAATTGACGATATATCTTCGATAAACTAAGTCGCATTTTCTCGTTTTAAAATACTGGTATTTAAAAAATCGTAGTATGTAACAGACAAACAAGTTCGCATGGAAATGCCCAGTAGCGAATATTTTTTTACTGTTATTAAAACAGCAGCGGCAGCGGCCCCTATCCTCGCTTGAGGAAATGCTCGCGAGCTAATGGTATTCCTATGGGGAAGCACTTTTCTAATAACTCTTTCATATTTTGACTTTTTTGAATAATTTTTTTTTTTTGCATTGGATAGCTGAGGTGCATGCCGACAGCGCATCATTTTTACTTTTTCGATTTTGATTGCAGATATATTTTTTAAAAAGTACTTTCAGTTTCGAAACCGGTTTTGAAAGTGAAACTAACTTTGTAAAAAATATCTGCAATCAAAATCGAAAAAGTAAAAAAAAGTGCGCTGTCGGAATGCACCCCAGCTATCCAATGCAAAAAAAAAAAAAAAAAAAATATTCAAAAATGTCAAAATGCGAAAGAGTTATTAGAAAAATGCTTCCCCATAGGAATAGCATTAGCTCGCGAGCGTTTCCTTGGCCAGGGACAGGGACCTTCGTTCATAATAATTGTAGATCAGAGTTTAAAACACATTCAACTTGGAAAGTTTGATAATACAGTTGTAGTAAATATAACTGTTTCAAAAAATACTTTCACATTAGTTTCACAATATTCTCCGCCATCAGCGAATTTGGAGCAAGATCTTCATTCATGGGATACTTTCCCGGGCTACTCGCCTAATCTCCTCATATTGGGGGATCTTAACGCCCACAGCATTCTTTGGGGCTATCCTTCTGATAACGAAAAAGGTCACCAACTATTTTCTTTTATCAGTCAACATCGACTAATAGTTCTTAATGATCCTCACTGTTTACCAACATTTGAAACGGATCACTCTAGAGGCTGGCCAGATGTTTCCATGTCATCTCTTCCTTTCTTTTCCAGAATTTCATCCTGGACAGTTGATAAAGACTTAAATTACGGTGACCATAGATTAATTACAATACTAACAGATATTCCATTACCTAAACACTCGACAAGGAGATACCGAACAAAAAATATCTCTTTTAAAAAGTTTAATAAAGAATTGGCCTTTAAATTAACAGAAAACAATATAAATTTCAACAACATACCAAATCAAAATACTTTTGATGAATATTACAAACTTTTCTTAGAAATATTACATACCTTATGTGACAAACACTTGAAGAAAAGAAAAAGTATTTTTACCCCACAAATTACCTGGTGGAATGATAACTTACGAAAGACACGAAACTTTGTGAAGGCCTTGCAAAGAAAATCCAAATTACCGTCAGCTTCACAAGAAGACAAAATCAGATATAAAAAAGAAAAAGCCATCTACAAGAAAGCGATCATAGATGCAAAAAGACAAGCTTGGTCCAACTTTAGTGGCAATACCAAAGATCCTTTTGGAAAAGCTAAGAAAATTGCATTCCAAGAATTCTATCAACAGGAAGTAATGGCGTTGGCAGACTCAAACAATCCATTATATACTAGGGACTTCTTCTACACAGATCTAACAATTAAAATATTTGGCCCCTCAATTAAATTATCTCAAGAATCGTTTGATTCTGATGACTCAGCTCCTCCGTTCGTAGACCAAGAACTCCATGCTGCCATTTACTCTTTCAATCAAAACAAGGCCCCTGGGCCTGACAAAATAGACCATTTCATAATAAGAAATCTTTATAAAACACAGAAGAATTTACTCTTATCAATGTACAATACGCTACTGAAATTGAATTACTTCCCTTCAGATTGGAAAATTGGAGAATTAGTATATTTTAAAAAGAAAAACAAATCTTCTGACGATTATCAATCTTATAGACCAATAACTCTTCTCCCAATATTTGGAAAAATATTAGAAAAAATGCTTTTGAAACGAGTAAATTATTACTTATCACACTCACAATCTCTACAATCATCTCAACATGGTTTTGAACAAGGTCGTTCAACAGAAACGGCATTACAAGATCTTTTCTCTAATATAGAAATCAAATCTCAAGAAGATAAGTATATCTCTTTAATTTCTATAGATTTTCAAAACGCGTTTGATCGCCTGCCATGGGACATAACTATAGAAGAACTTGAACTTTTAAAATTAGACAAACCCTATCTTAATCTGTTTAGGTCATTTTTAACATTAAGAGCAGCCTACTATAATTGGCAATCAAATTCACTACATTGGTTTGGCAGGGGCTGCCCACAAGGCTCCTGCCTGGGACCCTTTCTTTGGAAAATCTTCTTAAATAAATTACTAAAACTTCTTAAAAGACATGGTTATAAAATAATAGCCTACGCCGATGATATACTATTAGTAATCTCAGGCTCCACAAGGAGAAGCTTAGAAGATTCGGCAAATCATGCTTTACAACTCATCAGCGACTGGGCAGATGTTAATCGTATGTCAATCTCTTTCGACAAATGCTCAGTACTTCATCTTAAAAAGCCCAAATCTCTAAAACGTCCACCAATTTTTAAGATAAGAAATAAAAATTTAAAATCAAATCCAACATTGCTTTATTTGGGAGTTACCTTAGATAGTAATCTTACTTTTCTTCCTCATCTTAGAAATAAGAAAATTGAAATATTAAAAACTATTCAAAATCTTTTCAAATTCTCTTCCTCGTATCGTCTTCCAAAATATATTTTAAAAGTGTGGTATCAAACAATATTGGAGAAAAAAATATCTTATGGTGCATCAATCTGGTTTCCAAGATTGCAAAAATCCCATGGCTTACGCATTTTATCATCAATACAAGCAGAATGTCTCTTGATGATTTCTAAAGCATACAGAAAAACGGCAACCTCTGCCTTATGCACATTAACTGGAATAATTCCGCTACAATACCAAATAAAAAGAGAATCTGAAGCTGGGCAAGTATTAAGACTTGGCATACCATCAGAAGAGTTCGATCCAACCCTAATACAAACAAGACTAAAAACGTGCCAGATAAAACCATTTAAAAAGTATTTACATTGGATAGAAGACATACCTCCGAATTTAACTAACTTAGTGGAAATATACACCGATGGCTCAAAAACTGAATCTGGCACAGCCTATGCCTTCTGTACTTTCTATAACAATCATTTAATTCAAACATATCAAAAGTCCTTAATAAATGACAATAGTGTTTATCAAGCAGAATTGTTAGCTATTCATGACGCAATAATCTGGGCAAATTCAAGCAATTTTCAAAATATATTAATTCAAACAGACAGTTTATCAAGCCTACAAGCCTTAAAAGACATTAATACAAGAGATATATTAGTAACCTCAATCATATTACTATTGCAGAAAACTACTAAAAATTTTGTTTTCAAATGGATAAGAGGCCACACGGGCATAAAAGGAAACGAATTAGCGGATACCTTGGCAAAAGAAGCTACGCTGGAATCATCACAAATAGAAACAAAATTCTATCCATTACCAGCATCCTTAATAAAAAGAAAATTAAAGCTAGATTCGCTTCAACACTGGCAAAACTATTGGGACTATGCAGATACCGGCAGATACACATACGAATTTCTACCGAAAATTTCAGAAGACTTTTTACTTTTTCATCGAAATCTATATTTATTCGCTACCAATCATGGTCCTTTTTCTTCATATCTAGTTAAATTTAATAAAGTAGATTCTGACCTCTGTACTTGTGGGAACAGAAGTACCTCCTTGCATTTCATGTTAAATTGTCCACTAACTTCAACCTTTCATCTGCGAAAGCCATCAAATATGAAATTAAATGAGTGGTTTTCATATGTATTGAAATGTCCGAAATTATTACAGAAAATAATTGACTGCATCACCCTCGTTGAAAAGAATCAGTATATATTTCAACTTGCGCATTAGCAAGCTTATCAAATCATATCTCTGTTTTAATATTGTAAAAACTTTAGGTTCGCCCAGAAGAAATTGGGTAACCATTTGTGAAACAATTGTACTTTTTTTTTTTTTTTTTTTTTTTAATAATAAATGTTAGGTGGGGCTTGTTGAGCTCAAGCCATATGGTAGGCCTCCCCACCTAACTGAATCTGAATCTGAATCTGAATCTGATGCGTTCTTATATTTAAAATATCTTCTCAGGAAATTAGTATCTTTAACTTCTTCTTTCGGTATTCTCTTCTTAAAAGACGTCACCCTTTTCCTTGGTTTTAAAAATATTTCTAAAATTTATGCTCAATTAAATATTTTATGTGTTAAAAACTGACGAACTGGAAGTAAAACTTTAATCCATCATATAAAATTAAGCATAGATTTTTGAAACAGTAAAAAAACTATAAAAAAAAAAGTTACATTCTTTAAGAAAAGATCACAGAAAGAAGAAGTCAAAAAATAGTAATTTCCCGAGGAGATATTTGAAGTATAAGAATGCATTAAAAGCCCATAGACTTTACATTACGGAGGGGAATTCGGAAAGTGAGTGACTAGCAGCCTTAAGAAAATAGATTTATGTTTGGTAGAAAAAAATTTTATCACATCCATAAATATCCAAAAAATGCATGTACCCACACTCTCAAAAAAACTTCCGTCTTTTCACAGAAAATGTACTGGCAGCAGTGCTGCCAGAAATTGTCTGTAGATTGACGACTTTCCGTTTATATTTTTTTCCGCCAAAAGAGGAAAAATATCCGTCACTTGAAAAAAGTTTGGAAAATATCAATGCGGAAGAGGTGAGGATCGAACTCACGACCCCAGCATTACAAGGCGAGCGCTTTTCCTCAGCGCCACGGCTGCACATGATGTTTTTGCTTTGAAATAGAAGTTTCATTTCATATGGGTGACGTTTTGTGTATTTTGTTAAAAAAGCTTTTAATTTTGCAGTTAATCTCGGAAAGATTTCATCTTTAATGAAACTGTGGTTGTTTTTTTTTTTTTTTACGCTTAGTATTTGTCGGACGCTCCTCTCAGTCCACAAAACTTTGAAGAATGTCCTAGGTAGTTTTAGCTGCCCCCACCGATATTAATGGGTGGTATCGGTCACCTGCTGTGAGGATTGGGTAAAATAACACTGACGCTGTTAATGAACTGAACTAACAGTTTATTTAAGATATAGATAGGTACACAAGAAACAATATTTACAACTATTTACAATTACAACTCGGATATAGATTATCCGGTTCAACATTAAATTAACTACAATAAACGTTGGTTGTGTACCGTTCAACTTACACTTCCTTCCTCACACTCAACGCACGTTGGATACGCTTTATCAGAGATTACTGCAGAATCTCAATACACAAGGGTACTAGGCCTCACTTCTCGGCCTATAACACTATCCACCGGGACGCCTTGTCCCACGCTCAAAATATACACTATCCAACAGGACCACAAATCCTGAGCGACCTATCGGTCTCAACGCCAAGCGAGAACTGTCTCCAACCTCTCTGTCCAGAGTTGACCTTGTCAGAGATCTTCCTTCCCCCAGCAGGGCCTCTTAGAGTTCCTCCATTGGTTCAATTCCGCATACCAACCTTGAGTCATGACATCTACTGTTTACACATCACTTAAATACTAAATGACAGCTGAGGCACGCCCCGCGGCCATCACTTTCATTCATCAACGAGTGCGTCATCTGCACACCTGTGTCAACATCTGTCATTCGTTATTATAGAAAAGAAAGAAAGGTATTTCGAAAGCTTCACGGATACACAACTAACAATACATAAAAATATTCAGATGAGGAAATGTTATTCCTTTCTAATTCAGGGCAGATGTCTTCTAGGAACCTGACAGTATTAATATAGTATAAAAATGTGAATTTTAAGTATATTACGTAGATTGTTAGAGAAAAACATGGATGTTCTATTTTTATTCCATAAGATTTTTTTTAATATTATCAATTTTTTTTTCATTTTATTTTTTAATTAAAATATCTTTTAAACGTGTTCACTTAAAGTATATTTTATATGCGAATATTTATCTTAGAAATAATTTAGTATATTCAACTTTATTCAACTTATCCAGCTTTGAATAACAAATTGTGAGAATTTTTAAATGAATAAAGAAAGCAATTGTTATTTATTTTTAAATTCGAAAACATTTTTACCTTTTTAAACTAAATTAGACATTTTAATCTATAGAATATTTTGTTTTTCATATTAAAAATAAATTCGAACTTATTACTAACAGGCCCAATGCGCATGCGTGCTAGAAATAAACAGAATCTCTTCTTCATTTTTCGACGTTCGCAAAGAATTCACAGATGAAATACGTTTTTTGTGAGTACGGAAATTATTTGTGAAAACATGTGGATAACTTAGTGTATATTGACGAATTTTTCTGACAGTGCAGTAATGAAATTAAGAATTAAAAACCACTTAAATAGTAATATGTTATTTTCAATGAAAAGGCGTTTTTTCAAAAGACAAAAATATTTTGAAACTATGGAATAATCATATTCACCGCATGTTTAAGAGGATAATTACAGTTCTCAAACAAGTTTATTCGAAGGTAAAAAATGAAAACAATTAAACTGTTTCCACCACCATCATAACCGCATAAACTGCTTCCACCACCACCATCAAAACCGCATGCCTGCTATCTCCCTCTTTTGTATGAATTTAAAAAAAAGTCTCTTTTATTGCATATAGAAAAAGAGGAGAAAAATGCACATTTTCTTCAAACTTCTTATCCTGAAACGGATGAAAAAGTGAGATATTTAGGTGAGCTTTTTATTTTTTACTCCAATCCACCCTCACAAATTTATTTATTTCTGTTTTTATTTTTTGCAACATACGTTTCTCTATTCCTGTTTTTAACCTTTTGACATCTTTAGTGCATTGTGTTGTACGCATTAAGGGTTTGGGTTAGTGTGGGAAACCACTGATAGCCGACAGACTTTTTTTATTTTATTTCTGCAGCCATTTTTTCCCCTTACTATTTCAGAAGAGAAACAGCTTATCTTATGGTAAGTTTTTTTTTTCTACCTCTCTTAATAAAACTTCTTTAAAACTAAAGACAATTTGCACCACGTTTTATTTAACGATGTGAAAATATTTTTTCCAAAACGAAAGAATTACGTGCAAATGAGTCTCATGCTTGCGACATATCAGATCTTAGCCCAGAGCAATGTTAATGAACGTCCGCCAGTGAATGTTAAATACTTAGTTTCGAACAGTGGAAAAGAACGAAAGATAACAAGGGTAATATATCGTTTCTAGACGATAGTACACTCATCGCATTCTGATGAATGCGAAATTGAAAATGATTCGTTAATTTGTATCTTTTTAGTCTTTCATGAGTTAGACTAAAATAAATTCCACAGTATTAATTAAAATAAACAATAAAGACTAGCAAAAGAAAATAACAAAAGGATACTTTAGTTGCTACGTAGTACGATAAAATTGGAATAATAAGGAATCAATAATTTTTTTTTTTAATAAAACCTTATTAATCAACTTTTTACACACACACACACACACACACAAAAAAAAAAAAAAAAAAAAAAAAAAAAAAAAAGTGGAAAAAGAAATGTAAGTATGGGCGTGAGAGTATTTCAATAAAACAAACATGGTTATAGAACGTCAAACAATTTATTTGTTAAATAGTGCTTTTGAAGATCTTTTTTCTCTACATGTGTGGAACTGTCTGTTCATGTACAAATAAGAGTATTTTTTAATTTTTATAGTGATAACAGTCCCCCTTTTTTGTTTCTTTTGAACGAATGCACATCAAATTACTACTAAGCGCACACGCAACATGAATTTTTCTGAAATGCATGACTTTTCTTACATAATAGTAGCAATTATTTTCATTTTATTTTAAATTTTCTTCTTATATAATGTTACAAAAATTCACCCTATGCTGACAGATTCAAAAATAAAATGAATAATTTGTATTGTTCTTGCAATTAAAATTAAAAATACCTTATTTCTTACTCTCCTGTTCAGTTATTATTTCTCATATTTCATCCTTTTTCAAGTTACTTATATATATATATTTTTTCATATACATTTGTAATGTTTATTCATACACAAATATTTTTTTCATTATTTCTTTTGTCTTGCAGGCCGTGGTCAATGCACTTCAATCAGTTATTGTGTCGAGATCTGAAAATGTGCATTTATAACATGCATTAGTTCATTTTGGACAATTGAATCTAAAACAGCGTAGGTACAGGACACACACACATAGAAAACGAAAATTTATTTGACACGCCAATTAATAATACTCGAATTTTATATTCCATGTAGAAATATTTTGCTTTGTCGTGCACATGTTTAGAAAACGTATGAGTTGTAAATTTCCAAGAGGGAGAAAAATGTTCAGGCCACAGGTTTCGAGCCAGGAATATCTTGTTTGAAGCTGTAAATGCTATTTCAATTGAGACATCCCGGAAGAATCTGGGAAACCTAATTCACTCAGCTGCTTTAACTATAACAACATCTGGTCTGATATCTGATTCGGCTCAACCGAATAAATCGAAAGCTACTTTTGGAACTGTAGTAAACGCTGTATGTAGGATCATATTAGACTAATTTTTAAAACAAACATTCATTTATTTGCAATTCAATTGGTAAATAAATCATATGAGTTGTAAATTTCCAAGAGTATGAAAAAGGTTGTACCGACCTTAAGTTGGCTCATTTGGGAGGGCATTGGCTGTTTCAGCCAAGAGATCTTTGGTTCAAATCCTGGCCCGGAAATTTTACCCTCCTGGAAATTTAAAACTCAAATGGTTTATATATATTAAAGAAAATTTTTCAATTGGATAACAGACATATTTTATACTGTAGTTAAAATAAGTTTATGTAACTGAAAGATGTGCAATTAAAAATTTCCCGGAAAAAAAAATTCTCTGACTGATATGACCCCATGTGTGCACTTCAATCAAAGTCGTTTTTATTTTTTAATTAATTAATAATTTTTTTTTTTTACATAAGTACGATTTCGAAGGACCTTTCAGGGTTCACTATGGACTGTCTTTTCTTACTATTACTAGTGGATAAAGGAATTTAAGATTCGATTGTGAAAGAAAATACGTAGGGTACTATACGTCAGAGGCTCGTGTTGCATTTATTATTGCATAAAAATTGAGATAATTCAAAAACCAATATGATTTGTCAATTAACCCGAATGCACGGACAGAAAAAATGCCTTCGTTTTAAAGCAAGGCAACAGATGTACAAAATTGTGAGTTTTAGTGAACACGGCATCCAGCAAATTATCTTTCTTTCTCTAATCATTTTTATAAATACGTATAAAACTAAATGTTCATATCGGCTAACATCATATTTTCGAAAAAGTTTGGCAACAAATATTGCCAAATTTAGCAATTAAAAATGATTCGCCATAAATTAGTCCAAAGTGGCTAATAGTTGTTTAACTTGGCTATATTATTATTAAATTTAATATTGACGAAACCTGGAAATTAATTTTTTCTAGTCTGATTCTCCATGTTTCAGTTTCGTATTTGCGAATAAAATTAGTTAAAATACTAAAATTAATAAACAGGGAATCTGCCTTTTTCTCCTGAATAGGCCGGAAAGAAGCTTTTTTTTTATTTCTAATGTACCAATAAATATCAAGGATGAAATTATTAAACATTAACTTTAGCTTAATTTATAATTAGGGACATTATGTGTTACGCTTCGTTAATTTGTTTGGCTATTCCCAACTGTTCTGCTCAACAAGCGCAAAACTTTGACATATTTACAAATTTATTTTTTAACAGAAAGATATAAAATTGGAAGACCTGACTACGGAGGCGATTTCGAATCTAAATTAGTTTTCCATTTTATGATAATTAAATTACCTATCGAGTTTCCAACGATTTCGATCACGTGATCACGCATTTTTTCTCCCTTCGATCACTGGTTTTTCTGATTTCGTCGGAAAATGCGTTTCAAAACTCCAACTTTGACGGTTGTCCGCAAAAATCTTTTGCGATTGCAGGAAAAAAAAAAAAAACTGAGTGCGATTTGATAGTTTCCCAACAACACCTGCTAGTTTCATGCATTTCAGCATTTCTGAACAAAAATAAATTAAAACGTATGTCACAAAGTTTTTCTTTTTGATTTAAGAGCATACTTAATAAAAACTCGCAAAATACAGTCGACTCTCGTTAATTCGAACTCGTCGGGACCACAAGAAATGTTCGAATTATGGAAAAAATGCTTAGTATGGTATACTATTAGAAAGGAATTAATATTATAGTGTTTTTTAAACTTATTTCGTCTGTTATCATTGGAATATTACTTAATATTAAATTAGAATGTATAAATACATAAACTAATTAAAAAATTTTGAAACAAGCACGATGGAAGAAAAATTTAAGGCGACACTGCTGGACAGACGGGACTCTAAGAAAATGGATATGAAATGCATTGTATTATATGTTTACTCGTTCGGAACAATTTTCACAAAAATCAGAGAAAGAAAGTTATTCGAATGATCTGAAATCCGTGAGAAAGAAAAGAAAAATGAAAAATCGGAATTCTCGTTAGTTCGAATTAAACGGAGTCAAGAGAAATTGAGTTCGAATTAATGAAAATTTTTAACGTTATTCTGCCATTGAAATTTTCGGGACTTCATGTTTAGTTCGAATTAAGCGAAGATTCGAATTATCCGATTTCGAATTAACGAGAGTCGACTGTATCTAGTAAAGAAAAGATTCAGTGATGCGTATTTCTTAAATTTTATACAGAACAATGCCGATAACATTTTAAAAATTAAACAGAACACCAAACACGCCTTTTGATAAACACAAGGCAATTAATTCACCGCGAAATAATTGATACTCACACTTGAGGCGTTATCGCACGTGGTCTGCTAAATCCGGAACACTTTACACTAATAATACCCCCCCCCCCCCCAGAAAAATTACAAAAAATTATACTTTCAGCTCAACGACATTTGACACCCAAAAGTCGAAAAAAAAGGGAAGAAAAAATGGAATACCAAATCAGAGAGAATGGAGCATAAAAAAGTAAAAGGCGGCGTTTGAACGCTGTTTCCACTTGTATCTATTTTTCCCTATTGATTCTTTTTTCTATTCTATCCTTTCCTGTGTGACGTCACAGAGCACACGTCATGCGACTCACGTGTGTTTAAAAAGGGGGGGGGGGGCATGTTCCATTGCATCACTTTTAACTAACGGCTATTGTCAGAATCACGAAACCTACACAAAAGGCACGCCGACAAAGTCGGATCAAGCTGAGAGAGCAGTTTTTATAAAAAAGAACCGCCCTGCACCCAGAGTTGAAATCGTCACTAGTTGGTAAAAAGATGCGCTTTGTAGAGATTATAATTAAACTGCATCATAGACTCACAAATGTAAATAGATGTACATTTGTTTGATTTAGCGACTAATGTCTTTTCAAAAATATGAAGTGGTGGGGGACAATAACCCTTTAATATTAATATCTCTACTAAGCGGATGTACTTGAGGGTTTGGGATGTTTGATTAACCCCTTTATTCAAAGTTTAAATTGCAAAATGAAATGAAATAAAATAAAATATAAATAAATATGCATAAAAAATGTTTTATAAAATAATGACGAGTAGGATAATAATAAAAGTTTGGATTCTAACATTCATATTTATCTGTTCCTTTTTATTTCTACCCACATATTTATCAGAAAACTTGTCCATTGTCAGTTAAATCTACTATTCATCAAATTTAGGATGTTTAAGTGTTTCTTACTTTGCATGGAGATGAATTAATTTTAAATATGATATGATACAAATACTTAAAATACCAGTATAAAAGGCTCAGCAGGAATCTAGTGAAATGTTTCAACGGGATTTACAATAAATTAAAGATATATTTATTTGTGGTATATTCATCACCATTTTTTTTTTCACCAGAATTTTTTTGAAAAAAAAAAAAAATACAAAGATGCAAAATACCAGTATAAAACGCTCAGCAACATCTGGTTAAATGTTTCAACGGGGTTTACAATAAATTAAAAATACATTTATTTGCAGTATATTCATCACAATGTTTTTTTTTTTTTTTTTTTCGCCAGAATTCTTTTGAAAATAAAAATTGTCTTAAAAAAAAAAGTCCACTTGTGCCCACCTGTCAACATCCTAGCCATTTGGTAAATTCTTTCTTTCTAACCGATGGCCAGGCCCCTACCTGCCGAGTTATCTCAGCTTAACGGTTTAGATACCTGGTATCGGGGCGGTCGACCGCCTAATTGCCGCGTAGCGGCAATAAACCTGATTTCTTTGCTACGCATGTCATCATTTCTGCAGTACTTGCTTGTCGTTGAGCATACTTTGTTTCGCCTGTTTGTTGTTTGAACTGTAATTGGCTTCGCAAGATGGTCTCGTAATTTAGAGCCTTGATCAGATGACGAGACCTTCACCTGGCAAGGCACCTCCAGAGGTATAATTCACAGGTAACTTGGAGGACTTTGCACCCACGACGGATTTTACATGCACCAGGTGCCATTAGCGTACATGATGTAATTTTTGCCGGCAAAGTGGCGAACCACTAAGACAAGTACCCGGGTCGGCTGTTTAGGTTAAGTGCTTTGTTGGTAATCTTTGTGGTTTATTGCACATTGGGTTAACTTTGTGATTTGTTGCCGCACACCTTGTACTCATCTTACCAGACGAAATGGGACTGGATGTTTTTGAGCCTAAACAATGGTACTGAACTTAGCTGAGTGTCGGAAAAATTTTGAGAGAATTAAAAAAAAAAAAAAAAAAAAAAAAAAAAACAGAAAATGGCTGAAAAGCTAAGTCGTACCGCTGATGGAGGAAAATTTTTGCGCCAAATAGCAAGGCAAACGAGAGCGTTGCAGAGAGAGAGACAAGAACCCACCTTTCTACCGTACCCCATCGAGAAAAACTGGCTCCCTGGGTTGCCCCATTAGAGCGGGTCCGGTATTTTGTGCGGACAGAGTCCTACTGCACCAAATAAAGAGGCGAGCTGTCAAAAATAAATAATTAAATAAATAAAAATTAGTAATAATAAAATTAAAAAAAAATAGTTAATTAAAGAGTTAAAAAAAAATTAAAATAATAAATGAAAAAACTTAAAATAAATTACCATTTGGTAAATTACCATGAATTACCATTTGGTAAATTCATAGTGTAACTGGGAAGTTAGATTATTTTTATTTGAAACTAGTGTAGTGTAGATGCCCGTCCTACACTGTTAAAAATCTTGTTCTAGTTTAAACCAAAAAAGTTTGTTTTTTGGTGCTCAATATCTGCCCCCGTAAGATGGTGAAACCTTGAACCAAAATTTGGCGCTCCCATTGAAGCATAGTTCCAATACTTGGAACGAGGTTGAAGTAGGAAGCTCCAAATGTTGGTACGAGATTTCACCATCTTACGGGGGCAGATATTGAGCACCAAAAAACCAACTTTTTTGGTTCAAACTAGAACAAGATTTTTAACAGTGTAGGACGGTTGGTAAAAATTATGTTTTTCACATAAATTTAAAAAAAACGATAAAAAATAATATGCAACAAGGAAACGCTTAGATAAGCAAAATTCGGCTAGTTTAAGTTTTAGTAAACACACTTTTAGCATTTATAATGATTTGGGGGTAAACCAAGCTTTGCAGCTAATATACCATATGGCAACTTTAAGAGGCGGCAACTTTTGAAAAACATTGGGTTGGCTCAAAAATATATGGTGGCCTCAAAAATATTTTTGTAAAATTGTGCAATCAATTTGTTTTTATTTGACGGGTTGATAGATGGTGAAAGATGAGAGTTTTAAGTCGAGCTATCATGTTTTAATAATGTTGCAATTATATTTAATTATATTCTCATGTATAATTTCTTATAAAGGCGCTTATATTTATTGTAATGTCATGATATCATGAACATCCCTACAAACTGAATTAGAAGAAAGTTAAACATGGAAGCAAAACATGTACATTAATTTGAGATTTGTGGATGTTAATTGGAAACTTAAAACACTTGATCATTATCAAAATAAATTTTATTCTAAAAAAATAAATGAATTACAAAATACAAATGAAATAAATAACTAGAACAATGAAAATTGAGTGAGCTATGGTTCAAAATTATTGGGTGGTCTCGGGGCCCAAGGACCCATATAAGTTGGCGCCACTGTACCATAACGAAATTGCAATTTCTTAATTTTTTTTAAACAAATATGCAAAAGATTGCGTAATTAAAAAAGTCTGCTAAAACTATTGAAATAATACTAATAATTAATAATTATTACTACTTTTATAGCACTTTGAAATTGTATTTTTTTTCTTTTCTCCCCCCCCCCCCCAAAAAAAAAGAAAGATTGTTATTTTTCTCTTTTGTTGGCAAATTTCTGTTTCTCCTGTCAAGCTTTGGATGCACACAGACGTATATTGGTCTTGGTGGGAGTGTCAATTTCAATGACAATTTTTGAAGAGAAAAATCAGTTTGGCACGCTATGCGTTACACTGTGTTTTATTATATAAAGATTGGCGCATTCTATTGGTCTTTCATGTCTTATAGGGATCCATTATATTCTACTTATATGTGATAACATTGCTCTGATTTTTTATCACAAAGACCTTGTATTATCTTTAGTTGATACTGCTTGAAATTTTTTGACTGGCGTTATTTCTCTCTTTTTAACGGGTATCTAGTAATTATTAATGCCACAAAATAGTTAAAGCAATATAAAAATTATTATATCGTTGGATAGTTGCTATTTTGTAGTATAAACACTTTAAAGTAAGTATATAATTTAAAATTACTTATTTGTTTTGAGCAATTTTTCTTAGCAGAAACATAAAAAAAATTTCAGAATTTTTCTAGTAAATAATTAACAAAAAAAAAAAAAAAAAAAAACTTTAAATGTAATGTTTTTTGAACAAAATAAAACATTATGCACTAAACGTTTAAAGTGCTTGACAAACTTTGCAGATAAAAATCCAAACTCCCACAAGGATAGTTGCAGTGGGTCGGATTCCATTTTAAACGTAGGTATCGAAAGGTTTTACTCATGTGAGCGAAACAGGATCATAGTACCTCCAACAATCAAACCAAGAAACTTATTTATTAAAATGCAAATGCTCAATTTCCAAAACAACAGAACATCAAAAATATCATAAAATGTAGAAGAGCAATGTAAAATGTTTCATTTTTGTTGAATTTTTCTTTATAAAAAAAAAAAAAACTATCTTTGATGATAAATTTTTGAATTTCGCAATAGCATGAATCTACTGCATTTAATACTTTAAGTGACACAGTGAATCACAGAAGTTAAAAAAATTATAATATTTTAAGTAATTTGTTAAGAACGTATAATCCTGTAATAAATAAAAGCTAAGTAAATTTTAAATAAAATTTCAGTAATTAAATGAAACAATATACATATTTTTAGTTTTACATGATAGTTTTAACTCTCAATCATCGGAGAAAGACATAGTCTAAACGGAAAGTTATCAGTCACCGATGACTGACGTGGCGCTCAACGTGTTGGAATTCAATGCTTGAATGAAATCTGAATAAATGTTCATAAAATAGCCATGAGCGTCAACCTTTCACCAAATCTAAACGTCATAAAAACTAAAACGAAAAAATTCTGCATATTTAAATGAGCTATTTTCAAACTGGGAAATTCCTAGTTAAATATAATTCTGAAACGATTATGTTTAGGTAATAAATATAAAACATTTTAATAATAAAATTTAGGTTAATTTGAAGTGACATAAATATGATTTTCTATAAAATCTGCTCTAAAGCGTACATATAAGTTTCCTCGCAAAGACAAACTTTTCAAAACTAGTCAAGCCACGAAAAATCATAAATTGACAGACAAGATCGCCGTTTCTTTCTGATTTTGACTGATGGTTCAAAAATGCCAGGAAGTTTTCCCGCCTCATTTAGCAAAATCTGTGACTCAGACGGATATATAAAACAATTTTTTTCTACATATTTCAAAACACTCGTCTGCTCTGCTGTCAAAAGTTTCTAAATTCAATATTTCACGCTGTCCCCTGCAAAGGCCTATCAATCCCTTGGTACCATGGGTGTCAGTTTAGGACTTCATATTTTTCTAACATAACTGAGATAACATTGAGAAGGGAGTGAGATACGTTAAAGCCTATAAATCATCGAACGTAATGATGCAGAGGAAAGTGATATAGAACAGTGGGGGAGGTGGAAAATAGCTTAGTCATGCCTTAACATACTAAAACAGATACAGCAGGCATTGCAAAGATTTCGATAATGAATTAATAAATCGTTGGCTGTAAAGTTTCTTTGGGATGACTCGACTTTATCATCATAATACTCTCTATCTGCAATCCTTTAAAAAAAAAAAAAAAAAAAAAAAATTACGTTAGATATAAACAATGATCATATGGATAAATGATCACTGGATTCAATAATCCTTGGTCATATAAATTATCGATACATATTTTCAAAGATGAAACATTGTTTTTCGCACATAATTTTAATTATCTCGCAAATTATTAACATTTGAAAAAAAAAAATATGAATATCAAAGTGGTAAAAAATAATTAATTGGCTATTAAAGAGCATTTATTAAAACAGACACAGAGGCATTGCAAAGATTTCGACAATGAATTAATAGATCGCTGGCTGCAAGTTTCTCTGGGATGACTCGACTTTATCATCATAATACTCTCTATTTACAATGCTAAAAAAATGAAGAAATGGAAATCATAAATTATTCGTTGGAAAAAACAATGATTAATCTTTGATCATATAAATCATCGGCACATACTTTCAAAGACAAAACATATTATTTTCGCATCCAATTTTAATTATCTCATAAATTTGTAACATTTGAAAAAATTATGAATATCAAAGGCGCAAAAATTAATTAATGAAAACAAACTGATGACCTGTCAATTAATATTAGCTTATATCAGATTTAGAATCAATGTAGAGTAGACTCCCTTAAATTTGTAACCCCGAAATTCACACATCATCACAGATGTAAACAATGAAATTTGTAATTCAAATGTAGAGGGAAATTACAGATTTTTTTTTACTTTTATATCACTTTACTTTTAAGGAAAAAAAAAAAAAACATTATAAAAGTACATAAAAAAACACTATTTTTAGAAAAAAAAAGGGCACATTCGTGCCCTGTTCACAAAAAATATTTTGAAATGGCTTGTTTAGAGTCCTCTAGAATTTGCAATAGTTTCCCGGGATCAATTGAATTGCCACGGGGTGCTTAGAAAGTATTAAAAATGATCGTGGGGAGCATCGGAGGGGGGGGGGGGGGGTTAAAAGAGCTGCTTGTTGCATAAAATAAACAAAAAAGGCCGCTGGGCGCTGCGCCCAGCTAAAACGGCGTAGAGTCAACACTTAGTAATTCTTATATGCATATCAACGGCTCAGTAACTCTAATATGCATATTGAATACTGAAATGTTTAACGTCTAATTAAACTTTGCTTCCTAAATGGACTGGCAATAAAATTTTTCAAATTTAATATCACCCACAAAATAATGCATAATAACATTAATTTTACAAAAATCGATGTCTACATGTTTATCATTCGCCATCTGTGGAAAAAGATGTCATTTTTCATCCAATTCGTTGCGAGACATGCAAGTCACACGCTTGCCATCTCTAGTTAAGAGGATGGATCAAAACAATCCAATTCTCCTTTCTCCAAATACAATGAGATGTTCCTGGTTTCTATTTTGGTCTTTTCCACCCTCATCTCTTTCAATTGACATAAAGCCTAAAACGAAAAACACTTTGGGATTGAATATTCTGCAATTGGGGCTGCAAATGCTCTTCATATGAAATAACGAATACTCATTGTTGATAAATAGGTTCTTTGGAGAAGCACGCGTTGATGGAATCTCATGGTCAGGTCAATAGGGATGAATTCCGAAATTCTGATGATGGATTCAATATGTTGCTTAGAAAACTAACTCATTTAACAGCTATAGAATAATTTTTAAGCAGAAGCTTTAGAGTAAAAGAATTTCAGACACCCTAATTTTAAAAGATTAATTTAATAAAAGCCTATTTTTCTCTGTCGTCCCTGTGATGAATCCGGGTTGACCACTTCACTTTCATGTCCAAACGCTTGAAGGCGTCCATTTTAATTATCAATTAGACTATTTTTTAAAGGTAAAAAAACATAAATGTTATATTGTTAGTAACATTACAGACGTATATATACTTAGATAAGTGTATCAAAATGCGTTATTATTAAATTTGTGGTATAAAACAGAAGTGTCCCTTCTTAAAAGCCTAAATGGAAAGGAAATTGACCATAAATAATAATCGTAAAGACAAATTTTAAAAGAAAATAACGCAAACAAAATTATATAAAATACATTAATATTCGTGTTTCATATGGTACAATAATTTTTACAAAGAGTGCAGAACAAATATAGCCTTTTCTTCATTTATTTAAATAAAATGTTTATAAAACAGTAGCGCAAACTTCAATGGAATTTAATTCTGAACCGTAGTGCATTAATACGTCTTTAAAGTTCATATTAGATTAGTTTCTTCTGCAAACATAAAACAATTCATTTCAAAAATTTACACATTAGTATATATAGGAAATAATTTTTCATTCATAGTGATTAAAATTCAAGTCGATATATTTTCATTCTGTATACTAAGTCATAGACCCATTAATCCCTTGATACAGTTGATGCCGTTTGGAAACTTATTAATTTTACCTCCCCCCCCCTCTCCCAATCCCTACAAAAAAAGTATATAGTGTGAAGGAGTAGCACATTAAAAGACATAAATCATCAATGCATAATGATGTAACTTAGGGGGAGAAAACACTTAGTCATGGCCTAACGTGCTTGGAGACCCAGAAAATAAGGATTCGACTGGTGTGGGAGAGATATCCAATTACGTAATCAAGAGAGGAGTATAGGTGATTAGCAGGGCCTAAGTGTAATTTGGGAGGTTTCACCGGTAATTGAGGATGAATTGAAAACGGTTACCGTATCAGAATGACGAGGGAAAGTGAGTCAACTTATTAAAAGAAATTTGCATTGAAAACTGTGAAATTACGCCAACGGGATACTAAATTCTGCAAACAAACATTTAAATGTCACGCGAGGTCAAAGTGTTAATGTGTTTTTTTCTAAAGTCAAGAGCATAATTAATAAAGCGTTAACGATCCAGTAAAGACGAAATGCTGTTTTTGAAGCTGGCATTCGAAAGCGTATGCAAATGTGCATAGCTATATGCGTAAGCAATAATGGGACATCGGGCGCAATGGCACAATTTCTTATAATATTTACACATTATAAATGTTCTTTGGGTGTATTTTATAAACAAAATAAAATAAAATATTGAAAGACAATGGATTTAAGGTTTAAATTTTTACGATTGATCAATGTATCAAATTCAAATTAAATAACACGCCTATAATAGGAGAAAAAAGAATACACTTGATTCCAATACTTAAAACCGTTTAATAATTAAATACTCAATTTCCAATGCATTTATTATTAAATAAGTGCAAGCATATAAAAATTTTAAAATATTTAAAACTTTTCACAAAATATTAAAATATATTGAGGTCAGTCTGAACATGTCAAAAATTCTTAGTGCTTTTGGCTAAGTATTAGCTCTCATTAGGTGAATTGTTATAGCTCCTTATAGAATAGCATTTTACTACACAAAATAAAAATTCTTCTTCCGGAATTTCCTGCACAGAAATTTCTGAAATGATGCATATGTGCACTAATTATACAAATAGACTAAATGTGAGATTGGATCTGGTAACATTAGCCATAGTTACGCTATACAAGTTGAAGAAAATGTTTTAAAAATATAGGCAATTAGTAAAAGTGGCGTGTGCCTCTTTTCGCTCTAACAAATCCACTAACTGGACTGGTCCGAAATTAGATGAAACTAAATATAACAATTATTTCAGCATCGATTTTTTCCTAATTTTTTTTAATTTAAGGATGCAAACGTAATGAATAAACACGGCGGATGTGAAAAGCATCTGTTTCGCAGATGTACAGGAAAATAAAACCAGTGACTCCTGCTTACTTTTAAAAATACAATAAGCAAAACGTTGCGTCATAATTTCGCTACTCATTTATAATAACTGTCTTTTTTCTTTATTTTCAGTCCGGAAAAAACAGCTGGTTTGTAACAACGCCTTCACACTTGCCTCGTATCTTAACGCCTACAAGACGTTTTAAATGAGTGTCGTCTAAACAATATTGAAGTTATGAAGATTATTACAGATGATAATCTAGAAAAAATTCATGAGCGATTATGATGCATTTTGATGCAAGAAAAACACTTTTTAAAGCTGCATAAGCCCAAATTATGGTGGGCTTTTCCGAAGCATTTTTTTCACTTGCATTTATTTCTGTGAACAGAGTATGAAGAATACAAAGTAATTTTATTTAAAATGCTTGTTTGAAAACATTAGATACCAAGGTTAGAACGAGATTCGTTTTGGAGAATCATTATTTTCACGCCTTTTTTCTCAGTAGAGTAGAATGAGAGCAAACATTTGAAAGAGTTATTCTCTTATTCTCAAAAGAACACGCACACACACACACACGAAATAAGAAAAAAAAAAAACCTCATATTATTTAAATATGAGGCTATAAATGAAAATGATTTGCTATAAATGAAAAATCCTTTTCTAAACAACTTATTACATGGAAAGAGGGCCCTAGCTAGAAGTGAATAACAGGGGGGGGGAGGGGGGTTCAAGAAAAAATTGGGTCTAATTTTTTTTTCAATATCTCTCTCTGAGACAGAAAGATAAATTAGTGCATATTCATACTATAGGTACTATGTTTCTTATTAAACTATTGTAAAAACTTCATTTAAATTCATAACTTCATTTTAACTTCCTTAGAAAAGAGTATGATGATGAAGAATTCGAGTGCATAACTAGATTAAACATCATGTTAGATTCATATGTGCAAATAGGATGAGCGAGTGTTGAAACACTTATTTTAGTTATAATTTAATATTTCTTCAAAACTGTGAAATGACCTCAAAACTACGTTAGATTTTTGCACAGCCAGCATGGCAACAACTTCCTTTTGGTTGATAAAGGGTTGTTAAATTTGGTTGGTAAATTTGACTGTTTTCTATTCATCATTAATGATATCTAACGGGGATTGTAAAGTGTTAATCAGTTTAATACCTGTAACCGGAACACTTCCAGCACACAACTTGCTGCGGCTCAGCATATTGGGTATAGGGTAGTTTATCAAATCTACTTTGCCTTAACACGATTGCTAAAAATATTTCTTCATGCTCAGCAACATGAAATTTTCTGACTCATTTTTAGGTGTGTACGTAATTATGATAATATGTTGCACCTATAGCCGTCGTTCAGTCCGCCTGTCCGCCAGTCTATCTGTCCGCATATAACAGAGCAAAAACTGAACAACCGAATCGTTTGAAATTTAAAAAATATAATTTTTTCATAACTATGCCGAGCCATTTCAAATTTTATGAAAACTAGATGTATAATTCAATTTTGGGACAATAAAAAAAAGTAATATTACGGCCAATGGGAAAAATAATTTAAAATTTATTTTAATAATGTTACAATCTTTTGAACAGAATAAAATTGATATGCATCTATGAAGTATATACTAAAATATACATTTTGTACAATCTGCGTCGTAAAGAATATTTGTTATTAATTTACAGTGCCACACAAAAGTATTTCATTACATAATGGTATAAGAGGGGTGGGAATTGCTTGAAGCGCGTTTTAATTATAAACTATTCCTCATTTTATAAAATTGAAATACGTTGCTGAGGTTTACTACTACTTACTTCCTGTATAATAGAAAGCAGATAGTATTTATACTGACGTTGTTTTTTCCTTTCCAGCGCTGAAGGGAAAAACTTAGAAATTCAGTTAAAAACACAAATCCAAAACCTCCTGCTTTTACGAAAAAAAAAAAAAAAAAAAAAAAAAAAACAGAAAAACAATTTGATTACATAATTTTTTAATAAAAGAATATACCATTTTGATACGTTTGCGAATGAAAATTAAAATACTGTATTTGAACAGCCTTAAAAAAATCTCGAGGCATTCAATTTACTAAGGGAAAAAACACTAAAAATATAAATAGGAAGTCAATAAAATTTGCTATTCATTGCTATACGAGAATTAAAAAAAAAAAAAAAATGACGTCGAATATAGTAAATTTCTTTGACCTTATATATCCTTTCATTATACGCGTCGGATTTCAGCAGGACAATGACCATATGTCTGATGCAAATGCATTACCATAAAAAAACACCGGAAAAACAAATATGAGGAAACAATGAATCTTGGCAGGGAGAATTCATCATTTACTAGTATATAACTTTGAAACTTAACGATACGAGGAGAAGAATATAAGGGAAAACTTTAAATTGGAATTTAAGAATATAAGATAGAATCCGTCGAATTTTCGCTGAAAGAAAATGTTTTAAGGGGAACTGTTTCATTAACTTATAATAAACTTACAAAATTAGTTACAGTAAAAAATGCACCGTATTTTGTAAATGAAACCAAAATTTCCCGGGTTTTATAACAAAAGATGGTTTTATAATAAATAGCTTATAATTTAAAACTACATAAGATACAGATAGCAATTTTAATAATGAATTTTTAAAAAATCGAAAACAATGGAGATAAATTAAAGATACCACAAACTTACACCGAAAGTGAAGAATCTGAATGCGTGCATTCATTTACTGCTGTTGGCAAAAAACAGCAAAAAGGCACAAGAATATCTATAAACTTTATTTCTTTGAATGAAAATAATATAATGTTGGATATCGTACATTATTTAACCTTTATTTTTCATTTTATTGCATGGCATTTCCTCAGTACAATGACCATATATGCATGATAAAAATTCATTATCATAAGAAAAAACACTTTTTGTTTAACTTGGAATTCCACCTACACTGAACTTTCTATTTTAGTTTAATTCGAATTCTAAATAAAATAATTAGAATATGTCTGATGCAAATGCAGAAACCTTCTTCTGAATATCAGAACTCTAATCTAAATGAAAGAAAATAATTGAAATTTGCTAAGTGGATAAAACTAGATTTTATTTATGCAGTAATAAATTGATTTTACTTAATTTAAAATATTCATATGGTGTTTTATACAGTCGAAACCAGACGAACTCCATACATCGAATTTCTCTATATAACGAATTTTTTGTAGGAACGGTCCCCTTTTCGCATGATTACATTAAAAACAGTCTCTATATAGCGAAATATCTATCTCCATATAACGAATTTTTTCATAAATTGATCTTAATTTATTCAGTTTTAAAAAAGCTTCGAAATCATATGGAATCAATTTTCCATCACTTATTTTTGATTTATCGTTCAGTGCTGATTATTTTTAATATTACTTCTCTCCTTGTTCTTTAAATCCAATGAATTCATCCCACCTCCCACACACCTTTCAACATCCTTCTCAAAACAGAGTCAAATAGATTGTTACACATATTAAAGAGGAATCAATAAGAGGCACATAAGAGAGGCCTTCAAATGGAGGAAAATGTTAACTACAATTTTTCATTCCGTGCTAAAATTTGAGCATTTTTTTTAAGAGCGTAACAATTTTAAAATCTAAACAACAAAAAATACAGATTTTTTCGTCTGAAATTAATACAAGTCTTCCTTATTTGATTTTCATTAAGCTTTCAAATAAAAGTCTATTCTCTTTTTTGAAATTGCTTAAATAATTAAGAAATAAAATGTTAGGTTAATATTTACTTTTAAACATTTCAAATTCTTAATTAAAAACATCAAAAATAATATTTGTTCAAAATTTACACATTAAATATGATTTTTAACATCATTTTCTATACATAGAATTTCTCTATATAACGAATTTTTTACTGGAACGATGGATTTCGTTATATAGAGACTCGACTGTATTTTGTAATCTTGTACGATACACCTGTACATTAAATGCATCATACATTGTTTTTAATTGCAATGTATATATTTGCTTTAATACATATATTTGGAATGGAATGTATATTACTCATTTGAGATAATCTCCCCCCCCCCCCACACACACATACATACACTCCTTCATTGATCAATTTTTGCAAATATGTTTAGACTATTATTTTAATTTTATCCATTATAAATTCTACTATTAAGTGCTTTTTCTAGAGATTTTTCTTCTCAATAACTTTAGTTAATTGTTAGAATTTCATTGAATTTATATTCAAAGTGTTTATTTATATCTGAAATTTAATATCGTAGTTTGTGAACTAACTTTAAACCTTCTGATGTTCTTACCAGCTATAAAGCACGTTATACTCAGTTATTCCACGTTAGTATACTCGTTATTCCATTTGAAAAAAAGAAAAAAAAAGTTTTTGTTGTATATTTTTTTTTCGATCCGAGATGAAATGCCATTTCTTCTGCACGAATGAAATAAGTAAACAAAGGATAGCTTTATTGCCGGTTTATAGCTTAAAATTACGTGAGAAACAGGCGATTTCAAAAATTTCATGATATCTAGAACAATACAAATTTTCATGCGCATAAATTATAGCCCAGACGAGTTTCAATATAAAAATGAAATAAAAACAAATAATAATAAAAACCTCAAACATATGAAATCTTGAAACAATAGCATTTCAAATTTGAAGATGTGGTACTTTAAAATCATTCACTGATTGTCCAACAAAAACAAACCTACAAATTTATCTATCATTTAACGCTATAACATACGTATACGTATATCTTTAGTTGCATATTATAAGAGATATCAAGAAAAGTATGAATTTATCAGTCTTCCACATCTATCTGTACTTAGCTTATTCTAAAAGTTAAGACATGATAGTAATCTGGTACATTTTATCATATTTGATTAAAATGTTTTTAGAACGTTAACAAAAATTACAGAAAACTTTTCTATCATACCATTAAGATATTTTGAAGCCTATATACACTCTCAGAAATAAAACTCTCAATTTTGACGATACAGGAATCCTTGGGCTATATTTCGTCGTTTTTGACGATAATTTTGTATCAAAATCACATGACTTTTAACGAAACATAAACCCTCAAATACTTGACGAAACTGTTGTTTCAATCATGGCCAGATTCAATGCACTTTAAAGAAACAGTTGTGGTAAGTTGTTTGTCAAAGGACGCACTACTTATTTCCGCAATTCTTGCGATTTTAGCAAGTAGATATTTGGTTGTTTATGTCAGTCTTGTAATAATTTATTTTAAAACAGTACTTCTTAGCGCTTTTCAAAAAATACTGAAATATGGAAAGTTATTGTTTCTGAAATAGTTATTTTTTAGCTGTTAACATTTTTAGAAATGTTTATTTATTTATTGTTGCTGTTGATATTCGGTATGGTTTAATTCGGAAAGAACTAACTTGTTGTGTTATGCAAAATCGTTCTAAAAGAAAATTTAGTCACTTACATTCCAAAATTCTAGTATCTCTTTTATCCATCCAAGAAATAAATCAAATGAAAACGTACATAATTTATCCCTCTCCCTTTTATAAAGAGTAGTGTTAAAATCTTAGCTTTATCTTATAAATTATCTTATAGCATATGTGATGTAGAATCACATATAGTTTTCTTAAATTTTACATTTTTCTAAATTACAGTTAAAGCTAATCTTTAATTAAATATCTAGTTTATCTTAATGTTTTATTTCGATCCCACAATAACTTTCCGTTCAAAAGAAAAGAAAGAAAAACATCTAGCATCTGCTTTATTACTGATAAACGGCTGTCAGATAAAGAGAATTCATTAAGATGCGTATTTCACCCTTGCTGGAAACAAATAAAAAAAGAACAAAGATATGCTTTGCTTGCGGTCAGTAAAATCGCTTTTCTCTCTGCTTAATTGTGATTCTAACTTATTCGTTAGGTAATAATCTTTCCTTGTGCATGCCACATTATTGTGTCTTTCATAAATTCTCCCAAAACAGAGTCCTAACGTACGAATTGGCGCGAATTCTTTTTGGCGTATTTTTTTTAGGACTGCCCATTTCTGGTTGCCCTGTATTAAATTCAAAATCATCTTAATTGTTTAAAGCGTAACAGAAAATTTCATGGTTATGATATCATTCACTTTTCATATGCTCCTTTTCGCCAATTCTGGATGCCAATGTGTGAATTCTGAATGAGAAAATTGAATTGCCTCTCTCTCGCTTCATGCACTCAGTCATGTAACAAAGGTCTCTTGAAAAATGGTTACAGGCACCATCCCTAATTATTTCAGTAAGGAATGATTTAATTTTTATAACTCTACTTTAAATAAACAATGTTCTCAAAAGGCATTTATTTTATTGATCACAGCCTACAACTCTAGCGAATGCATTTTTTTGAAAAGAACCTGGTCGCAATACTTTAAAATACAGATCTACACTACAGCATATAAAAAACTTCCCAATATGCACATCAAAATTCGTTATTTCAGAGCAATAAATTAACCAGGCCATATTTTGACCATTCATTGAGGAAAGAAAATTTCTCTAATAAATTATATTAATTAAGACATATTATAATTATTCGTTAACCAGAAGGAAACCATAATAATAAATTAGCCTTATTTATTAAAACTTAAAAGATATATAACAACATGGATAAAATTACAAACTACTTTAAAAAATATAAAAACGCAGTCAAATCCATTATATCTTTTTCGAAACAGAACTGTTCAAGGTCCCTACGGCGTAATGGCTAAGACCGCGCGCTGTCATACCGAAGGTTGTTAGTTCGAATCCCCTCGATGGCGCTTTTTTTTCCCACTGTCAAAAATTACGGGTGCTTCTAAATTTTTCGATAGATGGCATCACCAGCGCTGTTTTGACGAAACTTTTTAAGAAATTAGTATCGTCAAATAAGCAAAGAAACTAATTTCGTCTTTCTGACGAAATATTCGCTCGGAGCATTTCCCAGGAAACGGTTTCGTCAAAAACGAAGAAAATTTCCTGAAATCTGAGTATCCATTTCTGAGAGTGTAGTTATGTGTAATAAGTATTATACATTAAAAGTATTTCACTCACCATTACGAGTAATCACCATGTGATAATTTAAATTTATCACAGGCTTTTAAAGACATTTTTTCTGAAAAGAGATTTCACTATGGAACTGAAAACACAAAATGGCTTTCATTCTCAAAATGAAAAGAGCGGCGATCTAAAAGGATCGCTAGATCCTCATCGATCAGCTGAAAAGACAGGCGGGCGACACTAACTTGAATAGGGCACCACACGAGTTGCACCTTTGATAGCACGCCGACGCAGAAATGAAAGCGAAAGAGTCCAGACGTCCAGACACATTGTCGCCATGGGTGTGTATTTTCAGGTACAAATGAGAAGACGATGTTACGAATCTCTTAATGAGAAAAGATCATTAAGGTTGATGATTGGTTCGTGACCTTTAGGGGAGGTCTTGGCTGAGACGAAAAAGAGGAAGCGAAGGTTTTTTGGAGGATTCGGATCTCGGAGGGAGAAGAAGGGAGAACAGAGCTCAGGGCTCGGATTTGTTCTCTGAGAAAAGTGGATCAGCTCGGATCGAGAGCTGTAGAGGGTGACGTCACCCAAGTGAGCCGGAAGAGAAGGACTCTCGCCAGGAGAGTGCCGGTGTCAAGTCTCATCTTCGATGTTTTGAGAACGCCGTGTTGCAAATTGGTAGAAACTTTACGTGATTTATAAATCGAACATTCTCTGGACTGAAAGAGAACAGAACTTTGGACTTGGAGCTGGTGGATTAAGATCCTACGTGTTCTAAATTAATTTATGCTGTATATATAATTCAATACAGAGAGCCATTTTTATTGTTACAAATAAATAATTGATTCTCCATTAAATTGCCTGGATTATTTGCCGAGCGGCACTTACGCTACCAACCACTTAGCTTTAATCTATTTGAGGCAAGTTATTACAGCTGGTGGCAGCGGAAGCCACTAGCCCAGGACTATAGTTCACCGTGCAGTTCCAGAGTTAATCATCGATAGAATCCAGCGCCTAGCTGACGAAGGCACCCAGCCGCTAAGAGAAACCCAGCGCCTAGCTGACGAAGGCACCCAGCCGCCAAGAGAAACCCAGCGCCTAGCTGACGAAGGCACCCTGCCGCTAAGAGAAACCCAGCGCCTAGCTGACGAAGGCACCCAGCCGCTAAGAGAAACCCAGCGCCTAGCTAACGAAGGCACCCAGCCATAACCGGAGATACAACGCCTAACCGACGAAAGGCCACCCAGCCGCAACCTGCCAGTAGCACCCAACACCCTCCGACGGAAAGATGCCCCAAGAGAGATGCAGACGACGGAAATAGGTAAGCTCATTCTAAATTTTGAGTGGCTGTTTCAAAAATCTTGCACAAAATTCAGTGAGGAAATTTATGTACTATGTTTCTATACTTTTATTATTTTAATCTAGAATTAAGAAATTAGTAAAAAGTGTTGCAAAAAAAAAAAAAAAAAAAAAAAAACAATTTTTTTTTCCTTCTCTTTTTTAATGATAAAAACATTAAATGTTAAATGCATTTTTTTCCGGACAAAACGGAACAAATTAGAAAGTTTTGAAAGAAAAAAAAAAAAAAAAGAGTGTGTTCAACTCTTGTAAAATTGTAAACTCTTGTACAATTGTAAAACTTTTTTTAGCAGCATAAATGTTATGAGGTTAGTCATAAATTTAAATCTCCTTTAAAGGCTTCTAAACAGAGAGGGATATTGTTACCTGTTGATCTAAAATTATTTATGTTTACATTTTTAAAGTGTAGTTTTAGAAAAATCTGAATGCTAAAACTGGCAATATTTTTCTAGAATTAGAAATAAGTACAGGTACTTGTATTGTGGTCGGTTGAAAAAAAAAAAGTGTTGAATCGGTAAATTGTGTACTTTTCATGTATATATTTTTCATTTCATTCTCATTTATTGTGTTAAATTGTGTAGTAAAGTGTATGTATAGAATTAACATTGCATATATGCTAGGGTAATTTTATAGGTTGTTAGGAAATAAATAGAAATTTCGGTTAGGGCAACTCAGTCTAAAAATGACAATCATTACTGATTTAAAGCAATGTAGAAAAATCGATTTGCAAATGTTAGCAGACGAGTTGGGAATTGATATTGATAAGAGTGATAAAATAGCTGTAATCATACAGAAAATTGAATCAGCTGCAGATTATGATAAAGAGCTTACTTTATCGCAGGCTAATTATATTGTACAAGATAGGGAGGCTAACACAGCCGCACAAAAGGAACAGGAAAAATTAGAGGCAGAAAGAGAAAGGGCGGCGCGGGACAGCGAAGAAAAACAGAGAGAAAGGGAATTTCAATTAGAGCATTTGAGATTAACTCAAAATGCGAATAGACGTGAATCTACGTCAAGTAGCGGATCTGAGAGGAGTCAGAAACCCCCTTTAAAAGCGTTAATGCACAAATTCGATCCAGAACGATCAGATATTACTCTGTTTTTAAACCTCTTTGAACGGCAATCCTCTCGAGCAGGCATAGAAACAGAAGAGCTTGTGACTCATCTTTTATCGCTGCTCCCGGCAGATATTGCAGAATTAATTTTGCGAGAGCCCACAGAAAAAATCGACGATTTCGCGCACGTGAAATCAATTTTGTTAGCACGCTTTCGGCTAAGTCCTGAAGCGTATCGCCAAAAATTTACAAGCCATTCTCGGATACCAGGCACCCCTTGGAAGGATATTATTTTCGAGCTAAATAGTTATCTAGAAGGATGGTTAACCGGACTAGAAATTTCAAATTTCGAAGACTTAAAGAAATTATTGGTAACAGACCAAATTAAGCGCCGTACGCCGACTGAATATAAAGAGCATTTTATTGACTCTTGGGCAAATTTCAAAGACCCGTTAGTTCTAGTTAAGTGTTTAGACGAGTTTGAGGCAGTCAAAGGGCCCTCGAAAAAAATCTGCAACCAGAGAAATTTTCCCATAAAATCAGAAAAACCGAGACTCGAAGATAAACCGCGTGTTGAGAAATCGGCCGAAACTAAAACGAATTGGAGAGACAAGGATCCCGATAAAGAAAGAAACCGTGTTTTTGAGCAAAAGAGAACAAACAAATGTTTTATTTGCGGAAGTTCTTCGCACTATCATGCCCAGTGCCCGGAAAAACACAAAAGGGAAAGTAATGCCACGTCTGTAGGGCATTTAAATAAAAATCAAGAATTTGAAAAAGGTTTTTCGCCATATTTAAGTAAGGCTCGTATTAACGGGGAGGAAATTACGGTATTACGAGATTCTGGTACGTGTGTCGATGTTATTTCCAGTAAATTTATAAACCACAGTCAATTAGATGGGGAATTTATGTGGATAAAACAACCACTCTTAAATGACGTTCGCTGTTTGCCCACCGCTAATATAACGCTTGAAATTGACGAAATAGGAAGTATCTCGACGAAGGCTATAGTAACTGATAGAGACGTAGATATGTCCTATTATATACTAGGGAATGATACGCAGAAGCTCATCGATGAGAGAAAAAAACGCGAAATCAAAACATTGAACGCAGTAATGACGCGCGCGCAGGCGAAAAAAAGCGAAACTTGCTCCGGGAGTGACGGAGGCGAACAAGAAACCGAAACTAACTCTAGGGAAGGGGAAAACGATTTTACGGAAAAGGCAGATCCGGAAAGGTCAGATAACGAGTTTTTACCGATAGCAGGGGAAGACTCAGGGACCGGCTTGTCGAGAATTAAAAGGGCAGAATTCATAACCGAACAAGAGACGGATTCCTCGCTACGAGACATTCGCGAAAAAGCAAAACAAAAGAAATCAAATTTCGAAATTCAAGAGAATTTAATAATGAGGAAAGTAACGGATCATCACGGATTCGAAAGAAAACAGTTAGTTGTCCCAACTAAGTACAGGGAAGCGATACTTAGTGCTTGTCACGAAGGTATAGCGGCTCACATGGGCCAATCAAAAACAAAAGATAAAATATTGAGATATTTTTTCTGGCCTAATATTATTAGGGAAATCGAGGATTTTGTCAAGTCATGCCATGCTTGCCAGGTAGTGGGAAAAGCGGGGGAAACTAAGAAAGCCCCATTAAAATTAGTTCCCATAATTTCAGAAGTATTTTCAAAATTATCGTGCGATCTAGTAGGCCCCTTACCGACGTCAAAAAAAGGGAATAAATATTTACTCACAGCAATATGTGTTTATTCACGTTATCCAGAAGCAATACCGATACCAGATATGCTCTCGGAAACGATCATTGAAGCGATGATCATGATTTTTAGTAGACTTGGTTACCCGTCTAGCATACAAACGGACCTTGGGAGGAGTTTCACTTCGAATTTAACGACAGCTTTCCTAAAAAGGTTTGGGGTAAAACTAAACCATTCAAGTGTATGTCACCCCTCCTCAAACGTTATCGAGAGATGGCACAGGTCAGTAAAAAGGCTTTTAAAAGTGCTATGCGTGGAAAACGGTAGTGACTGGGAAGCTAATCTGCCCCATGCGCTTTTAACTCTTAGGACGGTAACGCATGATTCTACAGGTTTTAGCCCAGCAGAGCTAGTTCATGGAAGAAATCTCCGTACTCCGGAAACCCTACTTTTCGAACAATGGACGGGAGAAAATGACGAGCATGAATTAGTTACTGAGTACGTCTTCAAACTTATCAACCGACTGAAACGCTGTCAGGAGCTAGCGGTCGAAAACATGACAATTACTAGAGATAAACGGAAAATGTGGTATGATAGAAATGCTAAAGAACGAAAATTTCAACCAGGAGACGAAGTGTTAGTTTTAGCAACTAACAAAAAAAACAAAATGTCCGTAGGTTGGATAGGCCCCGGTAGAGTAGAGTCTAAAATTTCTGATACGAATTATATTGTGAGTATACCAGGGAGAAGAGAAAAATCGCAAATCTATCATGTAAATCTATTACAACCCACTAGGGTAGTGATTATCACAATCACTAGGGTAGGTAAAATAAACATTCTGACAAGAGAATTTAATGAGACAGATGAATCTCAGGATTTGGAGATAGCTTTCCCATTAGCAGATTCAAATAGTTATGACTTTGACGAAGTTATCAAACAAAGTGCGTTAAACGAGCGGTGCACAGCAGGGGAAATTCAAATGTTAAAACAGGTATTAGACGAATACAGGGAAGTTTTTTCGAATGACCCGGGCTTAACGGACCTGACTATTCATGATATTGAGCTAACTGAGGAAAAACCGGTGAGAATTAGACCGTATAGGGTATCTCCTAGACAGAATGAAATACTGAAAAAAGAAATAAAGCGCATGCTTGAATTAAATATAATTAAGGAAGGGGAGTCTGATTATAATTCTCCCATGATTTTAGTCGAAACTCCGGGGAGGGAACCTCGGCCATGCATTGATTATCGCCGTTTGAATGCGATAACAAAAACAGAATTTTTTCCGCTTCCGAATATTGAAGAAAGGGTCGAAAAGGTGGCGGCGGCAAAATATATTTCTGTATTAGACCTGACCAAAGGATACTGGCAGATACCCATGACACCAAAAGCACAAAAATTAGCCGCTTTTGTCACTAGCTTCGGTAGCTACTTACCAAAGGCAATGCCTTTCGGTTTGTCCAACGCTAGCTATAGGTTTTCCAAATTTATGTCTAAATTACTAAATGGGTTGGAAGAATTTTGTCTTCCATATTTAGATGACATGGCCATTTTTTCAGATAGCTGGGAAGACCATATTCAGCATCTAAACACGGTACTAAATCGAATTAAAGAGGCGAAACTTACCGTTAAAATTTCGAAATGCAGATTCGCACAAAAAACGGTTAAATATCTGGGACACATAGTAGGGGAAGGAAAAAGGAAACCAGCAGAAGCCAAAATCCGCGCCATAACGGAACTCCCAGACCCCAAAAATAAAACAGAAATTAGAAGATGCCTCGGCATGGCAGGGTATTACTCCCGTTATATAGAAAATTATGCGACCATCGTAGAACCGCTCACACGAGCATTAAAAGGAAAAAACAAAAAAGAAAAAATCATATGGACCGATGAAATGAAAGAGGCTTTCGAAACCTTAAAATCTAAACTCACCCAAAAACCCATCCTATATGCGCCAAATTATAATCTAGAATTTGTAGTTCAGACGGACGCGTCAGATAAAGGGATAGGGGTAGTTTTAGCACAAAGACAGGGCTCAGAAGTGCATCCCATTATATATTTGAGCAGAAAATTTTCGGAACAAGAGAAAAGTTATAGCGCCACAGAGAAAGAATGTGCAGCTATAATTTTTGCCATAAAAAAATTACGTCACTACATTGATGGACAGGAGTTCAGTATCGAAACCGATCACAATCCTTTAGTGTTCCTGAAAAACAATGCAGGTAACAATTCCAGGTTGTTAAGATGGTCCTTATCACTGCAACCGTTCCTGTATGCCATAAAACACAGAGCGGGCAAGGATATACCGCACGTTGATTGTCTGAGCAGGGCAATAAAATGAAAAAAAAAAAAGCTAAAAATTTTTTTTTTCTCTCTCACATTTGTAAATAGTTTTCTTTTATTGTATATATAAGGTTTTCTTAATGTGTTTATACTAGTTTCAACACCTTTAAATTATTAAAGTTCTCCAAACAAAGCAAAGTTGTTAAAAGAGTTTGAAAATGTTTTTTAAAATGGCTTTTTAGAATTGTTAAAATTTTATTTTGAGTGCAAGGAGCCACCCAAAATGAATGAGCTAACCATGTTCTGCTTTTTAGATTTCACGCATTTCAGACGTTAAATCATCTTAGAGGCGGGGGTAGTTGTGATAATTTAGATTTATCACAGGCTTTTAAAGACATTTTTTCTGAAAAGAGATTTCACTATGGAACTGAAAACACAAAATGGCTTTCATTCTCAAAATGAAAAGAGCGGCGATCTAAAAGGATCGCTAGATCATCATCGATCAGCTGAAAAGACAGGCGGGCGACACTAACTTGAATAGGGCACCACACGAGTTGCACCTTTGATAGCACGCCGACGCAGAAATGAAAGCGAAAGAGTCCAGACGTCCAGACACATTGTCGCCATGGGTGTGTATTTTCAGGTACAAATGAGAAGACGATGTTACGAATCTCTTAATGAGAAAAGATCATTAAGGTTGATGATTGGTTCGTGACCTTTAGGGGAGGTCTTGGCTGAGACGAAAAAGAGGAAGCCAAGGTTTTTTGGAGGATTCGGATCTCGGAGGGAGAAGAAGGGAGAACAGAGCTCAGGGCTCGGATTTGTTCTCTGAGAAAAGTGGATCAGCTCGGATCGAGAGCTGTAGAGGGTGACGTCACCCAAGTGAGCCGGAAGAGAAGGACTCTCGCCAGGAGAGTGCCGGTGTCAAGTCTCATCTTCGATGTTTTGAGAACGCCGTGTTGCAAATTGGTAGAAACTTTACGTGATTTATAAATCGAACATTCTCTGGACTGAAAGAGAACAGAACTTTGGACTTGGAGCTGGTGGATTAAGATCCTACGTGTTCTAAATTAATTTATGCTGTATATATAATTCAATACAGAGAGCCATTTTTATTGTTACAAATAAATAATTGATTCTCCATTAAATTGCCTGGATTATTTGCCGAGCGGCACTTACGCTACCAACCACTTAGCTTTAATCTATTTGAGGCAAGTTATTACAACCATTACGATAATTTTTTAATTATATTGAAATAATAGTACTTCAGATTAGGGATGCGCCGAATATTTGGTATCGATTCGACCATGTTAACGAATGTTCGGTTTGGCTGAATATCAAATTATTCGGTTAAGCCAAATATTCGGCCGAACCAAATGCTTAAAAAAACTTTTTAAAACACATTTTTAAAAACTTTTTACAATTTCTAATTTAGCTGTCTTAAAACTGTCAACTTTCAGTATTGAAAGACCTGCTTTCTAAAGCCAAAAACCTACACAAAAAATCTGGTTCAATACTATGCATATCTTCATTACACTTTTCTATGGTACATTGACGATACACGGACATACGGGCATACGAACACACGAACAGATACACATTTCCTTAAACCACATTTTTTGGAATCTCTAATCTCTAAAATGAGTAAATTAGTCAAAAACCGGCCATTATTAAGTCAAAAGTTAAGTAAAAAAAATTTCATTTACAATACACTCTTCTATTAAAGATAAAAAAAAAAAAAAAAAAAAAAAGATAACCAGAAATTTCCAAAGTTTTTGATATTACAAATAATAAGTCAGGTAAAAAATTAAACTTGAAGAATTTGATTCATAAAAATGTATGTATTTTTTATATTTTATATTAAATAAGCATATAAATTAACTTATCTTTATATTACGTATATTTCTTTTTAAAAAATTAATCACAGAAATGATGCAGGGATGAAAACTTTCTATAAAACTTTTTCAGAATATTTTTGCATTTATACATATAATTTCTTACAATCACTAAAATAAGCTTATTATAGAAGTATGTACTAATAAGGCAAGAAAAAGGGGAGGGAGAAAGAAAAAACCCCACTATTATGTCAAATACTACCTCTTGAAAACTCGTTGACACAAAGAATAATGCAGACATCATAATTTTCAAACGAAAAGGCGAAATTCTTCAAAATATTACACCGAAAAAGTAATTACACGAAAACTCAATTTCCGAGCAGCAACTAAAACCGTATCAAATCAAAATGGATGATAACCAGCAATCTTCGGTGCTCAACGGAAAAATATTCAGTTGTTATCATTTCTGAGCTAAATTACACACGAGTTCTAGGTTTTAGTTGTTTTAATGAGACAGAGCAAATCTATTATTACACACGTCCCTCTGGTAAAATTACACTACCAGTCACTCACCGGGCACAATATCATTAAGTTTTCATCGGGTTTTCCCTATTATTCTCGGCGTGCCGCGCGTTTATGGAAGCCACACGAGCTTCTAGAGCAGAGCATCACTCCAGCAGAGCATCGCTTGACAAGATTTTGAAGGAACTTCACAGCAAAATAGATGCTCTTGCTACTTACACTTTCACAGTGTAGTATATATTTAAGTATATTATACATGGTATTTTTGACAACAGATAGAAGCAAATCTCACCTCACTAAATCAAAAATAAAAAGTTTTTTTTTTTTCCTTTAAGTGAGGTGAATAAGTTGTTTTTATGAATAAACTTTCACTTACAATAAAATTTCTTTAAAGTACACGGAAATAAAGTAATTTTATTTATTTATTTATTTATTTATTTAAATATTAAGAAAACTTGTTTGATACAATTTTTAGCGATAATAATTATGTGAATAAATAATCAAATGCATTTTATATTTTATTAATTATTTCACTGAAACTGTCTATATGTACTTCAAATTTGCAACTTATAGTACACTTCATTTGTACACATTAAAGAAGAAAACCACTAGTTTAATCTATTATTACATACGTCCCTCTGGTAAAATTGCACTACCAATCAATCACCGGGCACAATATCATTAAGTTGTCATTGGGTTTTCCCTATAATTCATATTCCATATAAATTTATGGAAGCCACACAAACTTCTAGAATAAGATACCAGCAGAGCATCACTCGACAAGATTTGAAGGAACTTTACAACAAAATAGATGCTCTTGCTCCTAACACTTTCACAGTAGTATATATTTAGGATATTTATACATGATATTTTTGACAATAGATAACAGCAAATCTCACTTCACTAAATAAAAATAAAAAGATACCAGAAAAAAATAAATGAATAAAAAAAAGTGAGGGGAATAAACTGTTTTTATGAATAAACGTTAACGTTACAGGAAAATGTACTTAAAGTGCACGGAAATAAAATAATTTGATTTAGTTATTTAGTTATTAATTTACGTATTAAGAAAACTTGTTTGATAGAACTTTTAACGATAATAATAATATGAATAAATAATAAAAAAAATGTATTTTACATTTTATTTATTAATTATTTCACTGAAACTGAAATTACTTCAATTTACTCTGCAATTATATTACACCTGTACGCATTAGGAGGCTACTTGTGTCAATTGAAAAAAACCATTTATTAATGCTAATCCCATGAAAGAAATATATAACGATATCACGGTTGAATTTCAGTTTATTTAAATGATTTTTTTTTTTTTTTTTTTTTTTTTTTTTTTTTTTTTTATTGGATAGTGTAGATCGATCTATATGCAGGCAGTTTTTCTTTACTTTTTCGATTTTGATTGCAGGTATTTTTTATGAGGATGATTTCACTTTCCACACCGGTACCGAAAATGAAAGTGTCCATTTTAAACATATCTGTAAACAAAATGAAAAAGTGTAAAAAATGGCCTGCATGCAGATAGATTGCAGTTAAAAAAAAAAAAAAAAACATTTAAAAATATTGAAATACAAAGGAGATAACTTTATAAATTTCTCCCATAGGATCAACATTAACAAACGATTCTCGTCATTTGACTGAAGTGGCCTCTTAAAGAAGAAAGTCATTAGTTTCACGTCCTACTTTGATTTATCTTAAATATTTAATTATTTTACTTCTTAAAATTCAACTGTATCTGAGCTTTTGAAATAGCAACTCAAAAAGCTGCCCTCGGACTCTTTTCGTTCAAGAGATATTCATTCATCTTTCGGGAACACCGAAAATAGAAAGAGGGTCATACTATAAATGAGAAATGATGATTTATTAATTCTGGAATACACAGATGTTTCGAATGAGAGCGCATGCATACAACCATGCCGATATAGTTTTTCGGCAAAACATAAAGACACATTCATCCGCTATATCAAAGATGATCGCGCATCCTGAGTTCAATAAAGGTCAGTCTGCTTCAGAGATGGAAGTTGAATTAAATCCATTTGACATGTCGTTTTCCTTTTTCCCGAGGTTTATATTTGGTTTACATTGATTTATAATAAATAGTCTTTTATTTGTCAATGTTAAAGAAGTTTTTTAAGTAAATCTCATTGAAATATCACCATAAGTTATTTCTCCTACGGCTTAAATTTTGTTTAAATTGATTTATGATGAATGCCTTTATATTAAATAACATAATAAAATATATATGTCATTTCTGTAGGCAATACTACTTCTACAGATTCTAAACTTACATACGTCTGAAAGAAGCTGATTGAGAATCGCCCGAAACGTGTTAAAATTTCAACATGTGTTAGAGAAAAATGAAATCGATAAATAACGCCACACTGAAAAAATAAATAAACAAAATAAAATAAAATAAAATAAAACAAAATCAGTTAAAATGCGGAAATTATACGGGTAATCTAGACGCCAGTACTATTTGCTTATTTTAATGGAAACCATTTTTCCGTAAATTCCAGAAATATTTCCGTGTTTTTACAAAATATTTCCATTAGTTTTCAAATTTCCTTAAATAAAAATTTTTGCTTGAAAGGCAAAAAAGAATTGGCAATACACAAGAACAAACTGACATCTTTATGCTTTTTATTCTTTACTTTACAAAAAAAACGCTAACATTGGGGACAGAACACGTACATTTAATTTAAACAACAGTGAAGAAATGTCACTGACCCTCCTTGGGGATCGAACCAGGGAAGTGTCCTCTAGCAGCTTGTGGTGTAATACAGTTACACCAGGGTTACACAGACCACGTTTTCAAATATCTTTACTTATTTCGGATGCATTTTATAAAACAAAGGCAAGATGTTGAACACGGGATTTATTTTTGTAGAGATAATATTTTTCTATTGAGTGCACAGTTTCAAATGTTTTACAGATTTTCTTTTCATAATTTCGAATATTTAGCCTTTTAATTTCAACTTTATATATATATATATATATATATATATCCTTTAAAATATTACACGCATAAAAGAATATATTAAGAATTTTGTTTCGTTCTTTTTTGGAAGAGTTTTAAAATTTTATTGTAATATTATTCATATTTATTTATTTATTTAATTTCGAAAGGATGCTAAAATATATTTTTAATAAAAAGAATATTGCCCAGTTAAACTCATGGCATTGAGCTCACAGGCTACGCATACTAATTGTACATTACAACCTTATATTTTCAAGGGTTAATTCTGTTCGAAAAACAAATTAAGTAGGGGAAACAGCTCTCCCCTTTCTCCTTTTTATACCTAATCATTGAACCTCCTAAACTATCAAGGACAAGCTTTATCATAAAAAAATCTATATCCAAAATTCAGAGCAAATCGGATAATTCTTAATAAAAACCCATTTAGCATTTCTATAATTTAAGAGGAGTTATTCCCCTCTTTTATACTTAACCATTGAACTTCCAAAACTATTCAGAGATTTGAACGAAATCTGACAATTCTGCTTGAAAAATCCATTTATACAAGTTAAAGGGAGGGGCATTAGAACCCCCGTTCCCCCTGTTTATTCTTATTTAATGAACACCTAATAACAGTCATGGAATCGCCTCATCAGAATGATCCTATATCTAAATTTTGAACGAAAACTGTTAATTCTGCATGAAAATCCCGTCTATATCAATTAAGGGGAGGGGCATGACCCCCCCGTTCCCTCTGTTTATACTTATTCAATGAACATCTAATAACAGTCACGGAATCGCCTCATCAGAATGATCCTATATCTAAATTTTGAACGAAAACTGTTAATTCTGCATGAAAATCCCGTTTATATCAATTAAGGGGAGGGGCATGAGCCCCCCATTCCCCCTCTTATACATATAGAATGAACTCCAAAAACTAATCAGGGAAGCGCCTTATCAGGATATACCTATATACAAAATTTCAAGTGGATCCAATATTTTTATCATGAGTTATCGCGTTACGCACGAACATACGAACATACATACAGAACGGACGGGCACATAAGCTCTCAGGCTATGATAGCCTGTGAGCTAAAAAACATGTATTTTAATAAGCTATTTGTATGACAATCTACTGTAAACTTAATAAAGATAATTAATACGGGTTATTAATACAAAATTCCTTTATTGCTTTTTATAATTTAGATAATCGAAAGTATGATCATAATTTTGCTAATATAAATCAGATGTGTTTTATGCGCGATTATGTGCGAAATTCTTAAAGTGAATAGGTTTTTAAAAATATGTTAAAGTTAAAAGTAGATTTTTTTTCCTGTTTAAGTATTTTCTTATTAAATATATTCTTATTCCTGTTTAAATATATATTTACTGAATATTTTCCAGTACACTATAAAAAACAGTAAATTATACTGGCGTCCAGATTACCAGTAATACTTCCGTTAAATCGTCCGTTTTTTTTTACAGTGTAATTTCCTGAAGAAAATTACTGTTGGCAAAATTCTCAAAAATGTTCATTGCATTATTAATGTATACATATATTTACATGTAATATATATATATATATATATATGTGTGTGTGTATGTGTAATGTATGTATATATATATATATATCACATTGTTCTTCGACATGTATTATCGCACATTAAATCAATCATTAAAGTAATACCATTAATTTTTCAACATAAACATTATTATTCCCGTGGATAATCCATTTTTAGAATCCACAAATACTCCAAACAAAAAAAAATATCAGGGGAAAAAAAAAAAAAAAAAAAGAGCATGATTTGCGAGAATTTCAGCGCAGAAGTTTATCGAGCTTTCAGCACCTCAGAGCAGTTCATTTTTGGAGTTTTTACTATTATTCGGTAAAGGAGGAGGGGGGGGGGGTAGGGAGGGACAGGATCTATTTTTAAACACAGGCTGAGTCTTTACTTTGGGGTTTTGTTTTATATATGGAAGTGCGTGAGGTAAGCAATGAATGATATGAGGGGAAAACACGAATAAATGTGCAACAACTCCACTCACTCATACAAAATGTGAAAATAAATAGAAAAATCTTATTTGAAGGTATATCTGATTAAATATTATTCGCAGACTCATTACACAAAGAGTAACTAAACCCGTGGCTTCAGTGTTGATTTCAGGGGGTGCAATGATATATCCCCTCCGGAATATTTGAGATTTTGCATTTTTAGTGGTAAAAAAGCTCTATTCTCCCCCCCCCCCTCCCCCAGAGCCACAGAAATCCCTTCTTGAGAAAAATGTCTGATTTTAACACTGTGAAGGTTTACGATCCATTAAGGCTCCTGTCCCTGGCCGATGAAGCAATCGTGAGCTAATGCTATTCCTAAGGAAGGTTATTTTCTAACATCTGATTTGCTTTTTGACATTTTTAAATATTTTTTTGCATTGGATAGCAGAGGTGCATGCCGACATAGTTCCTTTTTTATTTTTTCGATTTTGAATGCAGATATTTTTTACAAAGTTAGTTTCACTTTCAAAACTGGTTTTGAAAGTGAAAGTGCCTTTTTTAAAAATATCTGCAACCAAAATCGAAAAAGTAAAAAGGGAGCGATGTCTGCATGCACCTCAGCTATCCAAAAAAAAAAAAAAAAAAAAAAAATTAAAATGTCAAAATGTAAATCAGATGTTAGAACATAATCTCCCCATAGGAATAGCATTAGCTCGCATGCGCTTCGTTGGTCAAGGACTTAAGGCCCCTGTCCTCGCTCGAGGAAACGCTCGCGAACTAATGCTATTCCTATGGGGAAGCATTTTTCTAATAACTCTTTCGCATTATAACATTTTTGTATAATTTTTTTTGCATTGGATAGCTGAGGTGCATGCCGACAGCACACCTTTTTTACTTTTTCGATTTTGAATGTATTCCATTTTTAAAATTTTGATACCTGTTTCTCTTCCCTAACCCTCCCCAGGAGCAGTGAGTTTTGTTGTTGTTGCTCAGAAAGTTGAGTTGATTGTTTATAATGTTATTGCACCTTCTTTACATAGTTTTCATAATTTTCACATTTTCAAACAAAATTATATAGAATTAAATATTTAAATGCAAACGAGAAATTCGAAAATAACTAGACCGTAGGGTTAACATTACGTGTGTGTTTTCAAGTGGATGAAGAGTCCCTTTAAACCTTATAGAAATATAAATGTAGCCTTGAAAAAAAAAAAAAAAAAAAAAAGTTAGAGTAAATGAAATAACGGAAAGATATTTTTCTTCTCGACATCAACGCTTTCTTTCGGCATTAAATAAGAGTATGATTATCAGAATTCTTCTTTTAGTTTCAAAGCATTATGATCTCACTTTAAAAGATTATAGAAGAATTTTAACTCAAAAATGGCAGATAAAAGAAGTCAAGAACCTATGATCCAAAAAATACGGGAAATCTTACTCAACAACAATCTTGTTAAGTTAAAAAGACTATGACACAGAGTTTTATTAAAGTATTGACGGCCATGTTTTTCAAAATAAAGCAACACAAATTTCTTCACAAGACTGACATGACAAATTTTCAGTTACTATTTGGGAGAGTATACAAATTATACTTTTATAAGTTACAGTTTTCAGTTTTCATTTAACACTATTTCTACTAGGAGGTGTCAAAAGACACCTTTGGTGTTTTAACTTAAAATTATTCTCTAAGTTTAATCATTTCTCCAGAATTTTTTTATTTTATTTTCCGTACGACAGTTGTTAGATCAATTCAGTGGCATCATTTTCCTCCAGCTCATCCTTTAAAATTATGCGTGCGGTATACCTATTCCAACCATGAGGTGTCTTTTGGAAACCTTAAAACTGCTATCAGATTCACCAACATTTTAAGCAACTTTTGAGCCAACAATTGATTTCCTCCAACTTCTCGCGAAATATCCTCACAACACCCAGTGTGATAGCAAATAAGCGATGCTCCCCAACTTTTTTCCGCAGTTCCAAAAAAGTGTCCGCTAGCCGAGACTTTTCATCCAACATCGAACATTTGAACAAATCAGAGATAAGCGATTGATACGAATAGGCGAAAAATATTAACGGTTAGTACTAGCAGTACTGGTTTTCTTTCTTTTCCTCCAACTTTTTTTCAAAAAAATTATAACCTTTTTCTCTCTTTGAACGGGAAAAAGTTGAGGTTAAAATCGGCTGTAAAGTTTGTTGCTCGTAAAGTTTGTGAATCTGATAACAACTTAAGGGTGTATTCGAAAATATATTCTTTAATCCTCAAAAGCTCGAAATTTTTGGAGGCATTTTTAGACTTTTTTTTTTTAAGTAAAAATATGAAACTTGCTGACGTGGCAATTATTTACATTCCAACGAAAAAGGTTGGCACATTTCAGTAGGAATAGGTACATACCAAATCGTAGTAGAAATAGTATATAAATATTTTAGTTTCGTAATTTAACAAAATCATTTGTAATTTCTTGGAATTATAGCGCAGCACTTAACCCCTTCGCGACGGGAGTCTTTTACGAAATTTTTAATGTTTTGTCGCCGGTTTTAAAAAACAGAAAATTGTGCCTTATTGAATCGGGAAAATACTCCGATTAAATAAGTCAAATTTTATAGTACAATTTTACTGGTGTGGATAAACAAGGATTCTTAATCCTTTTCGCGGCATGTGTACGTGTCGCTCGTCCCCAAAGGGTTAAATTAATCATAGAGCCGTCAAATAAAAAATAAAAATATTCGATCACTTACAAGAGACTGTGACATGGTAAACACACATGTAGCTATACAAAATTCATCGATGGACTTACCTAAAAAAAGAAAACAAAATTAATAACTAATAATAAAGTGATATAAATAAATTAACAGAAATAATTAACAATGCATTTTGTAAAATGTAATATACAGTAGACTCCCTCAAATCCGCACAGCTTGGGACAAGAGGTTGTGCGGATTTCATAACTTTGCAGATTTCTGGTCATTGCTCTGTTTATATATTTTTTAAAGTAATTTGAATGTAATTAATAATGAAATCAAAAGTATAATGAATACTTACAATATATTAAAATATTAAAATATGTAATAAACTAAAATAATAAAAATTTAGATAATTTTTAAAGTGTTTAAAATATAAAAGCAAAGGTCAAGTTAATAATCAATAATATACAATTAAATATTCATCATAAAGATTAAATGTGATTTTCTGAAATTATTCAATGAAACTTGCTTCATAAAGGTACATTACTAATTCACATCAGGATAATAAAATAACGAAGCTTTATTTCAGGTTTAGCCAGACTTAACAATTAAAAAAGTTTTATTAATACATAAATATATTTGGTAAGATTGTGATTACCAATGATATGAGGGAGTCTACTGTATACTGTATATAAGACTTTGAAAAATACTGATTTGGTTTACAAATAAATTAATTACACCTATTCTGCTTTTACACGATTATATACATTGAATACCACTATATTTTAATCGTAATCCACTTCTTATTTGATTACAGAAGTATGCAATTAAATATTAAGCAAATATTACTATTAAAGAAATTGCGGTACACAATATCTGTAAACAATTAAAACTATAATTATATAACAATAGACTTACGTGTAAATACATTTTAGTAACGATTTTTTTTAATCATAATGCTATTGTGCGTATGAAATACTCAAGTAAGGAAACAATAATTATAATAGTAATTGACCAACTATTAATGCGAAATATTGCCATGGAATGCTAGGAACGGCTATCCTGCGTTGACATACATTTTACAGAAAAAAACATTTTACAGGCAAAAACAGCTGTTGAATTTGGTTCTAATGATCCGGGATCAAGCGCCTTTAACTTAAATATGTAGTTAAATTTACTTAAGGGTCCTCTCCATGCCCTCGTAGACACTCGCGAGCTAATGCTATTCCTATGGGGAGGCATTTTTTTAATAACTCTTTCGCATTTCGACATTTTAAAATACTTTTTTTGCAGTGGATAGCTGAGGTCCATCTCAAGATCGTTCTTTGATTACGTTTTCAATTTTGGCCGCATATATTTTTATAAAGTTAATTTCGCTAACAGAAATGGTTCAGAAAGCGAAAGTAACTTTATAAAAAATATCCGAGACCAAAATAAAAAAATAAGCAAGGAACGATCTTGAGAGGGACCTCAGCTATCCAATGCAAAAAAAAAAAAAAAAAAAAAAAAAAAAAAATAATAATTAAAAATGTTAAAATGCGAAAGAGTTATTAGAAAAATTCCTCCCCATAGGAATAGCATTAGCTCGCGAGTGTCTTCGTGGGCAGGGGCAGAACCCTTAAGGCTCCCTAAAAGCATTCTTTATAATGGAATTTTACTTTAAAATGTTTAATAATAGGAAAAACTTAAAAAGGACGTTGGACAGCCCTGGAGTAGACGCTGGGAAGAGATAGTTTAGCATTTATAACATTTTGCTTAGGATAAGAAGCAAAGGCTAAAGGAAGACAATAAACTATAATGACGTTAGCTTTTATTTAATATTTCATTTTACTTTATTTCATAGCATATAATTAAAGCTGTTAAAAGAAAAAAAAAATCTTATTCAGTTTTCTTACTTTTCTTTTGCGCATAAGCGGGAAATTTTATTTTCATAAGAACAATCAGCGATTCCAACAAATTTCATAGTGAAAACATCTGAAAATTAAAGATTTTATTTGAAACAGGAAGGGCTATTACTATTTAAGAAATTTTCATTTTTTCTTGTGTTACTTTGCTTTCTTTTAATATAAATGTAATTGCAAATGAACTTGGGTGGAAACAGGTAAATTATGCATATCTCTGCTGTGGCGCCAGACATTCGTCAAATATATGAAGTTTTTGATGAAGAGGTGTATAAGTTCAATAGATGTTTAGATAATAATATGTTTTAAATAAATGCAAGGACGTAATCCACATAATGATTTTCATATTGCGCATATGGAAACTATATATAATATATACAAACACAGACGCATTAATTTGAAACCTTGTAATTTTATTTGCCAAATGTAGATGCATATTGCAATACGTGGTTAAAAATAAGAATATATTACATACTGAAAGCAATTTAAGAACAGTTTTGAATATAAAAGATTTAACCCCTTCGCGACGGGAGACTTTTACGAAATTTTTAATGGTTTGTCACCGGTTTTAAAGTACTATAATTTGTTTCTTCTTAAATCGAGAAAATGCTCCGATTGAATAATGCAAATTTCAGAATATAATTTTACCGGTGAGAATAAACAAGGATTCTTAAGCCTTTTTGCGGCACGTATACGGGCCGCTCGTCCCCAAGGGGTTAAGGAGAAAAATACTGGTTTTATTTTTACCACTGTTTTCAGTTAACTCTAATGTTTATTAAGAGAAGGGTTCTCGCTGTCGCTCGCCATTGCGCCAAATTGCGACTAAATTCTTCATTTGGCGACTAAACAAGCGATTAGATTCGCCAAATTGCTAGTGCTCAATTTTTAATTTTTCTTTCTTTTCTTTTTCGTTTTTCATACATATGCATATATGCATATTTTTAATATATTTGTAGCGAATAGTTGAAATTAGATTAATAACATTTGTTGTCGGTTATAAAAACTTAAATTATTTTAGAACATATCGAGAAAAGGGAGTACATTAAAGAATTAAAGATAATTTTTTTATGCTACACAGTGAATCTATTTTGCTAATACTTTTTCATTTGGCGAATGTTTTTTATTTTTAATTAGTCAAATTACTAACGTTTGTCAAATGTCAGCGAGAACACTGATTAAGAGTACATATAAACAATGTCCTATTTGCAAACAGCGGCTTTTATCGTTTTTCTTTTGGATGATCAAATTGGAATAGAGAACTTAATAGCAAATGAAAGAAGGTTGTAGTATGATGTTAAGGTGACTAAACTGATTAAGTGCAGCTTAAAGGAAAAAAAATCAATTTATATATCATTAATAAAAATAATATTCTTCTTGAGCTTCCTTAGTATTTGTGTCAGGGTTGGTATAAAAACCGGGTTTTTTTTGAAAAAAACCAAAAAACCGGGTTTTTTTGGTTTAAACCAGGTTTTTTTGGTTTAAACCGGGTTTTTTTCAAATCATTATTTAAATCGCATTTCCAAGAAAAATAGCTTGAGTTTTAGAAAGTCATGAGGATTTTTTGTAATTAATAGTTAATTAATGTTAAACATTCACATTAGTATTTATTTTTTTGATAATTAAATAACTAAAGCATAAAAATTTATAATTAAATTATCTTATAAGTTTAGGTTTCTATAGGGAAATATTCATTGTGTGAAAAAAAAAAACTATTAATTTATTAGTATACTTATATAAATCTTTTAGATAATAATTTAAGAAATAATTACATGCAGGTTGATAATGAAGGACATAGTAAAGGGCAAACAAACATTTTACTAAATTAACAGAAAAAAGCTGAAATAGAAAACATTTTCTTGTGCATAATTTAGAAATTATTTACAGTATTAACATCAACAAATGATTATTAATCTCTTACTACATATATTTACTTAAAAAATATAAATATGCATTTTATTAATGCTAAAAAATACATGTGTATTGACTTACTTGATACATCAACGAATGTAATGCTTACACAAATTGAGACATAGGCTTAGAAAAATTATTATTATTATTTTAAATACAAACTTTATTTTTTCTGTTTCTTTGTTCTTCAAAAGGTGAAGATTTAGCATTAAATTTTATTATCTGTGCAAGCATCGAGTTACATGGATATTTTTGTTTTGTAAAATTTAATGTATCCTTTTTTTCTTGTTCACATAGTTCACTTTGACTGTATTGTGGTTCAAGCATGTATACCTAAAAGGACATGGGTATTAGGGTTTTTTTATACCTGGACTAAAAAACTATGAGACTTCTTTATTGTACATTTTTTTTCTCTTAATATTTTTTGAAGACCTGTCCAATTATAAACTGCATTAGTAATGGAACTTATTACTTTAGATATTATCCAGGGCAACTGCAATAGAATTTAACAGTTTAAACATATCTTCAACATTTCTTTTAAAATAAAAATTAGACAGATACGAGCTTTTGATATTTTTATCAATAACATTCCTATTTTCTACACAAATTTTAAGTGGGGCAATTTTTAAGGTAAACATCTAAAGCATCTGAAAATGAATCACACCTAGTATTATAAGAAAGAGCTACTTTGACAGCATTTACATTGCATGCAATTTTTACATTTGGCTCTTAAACATGTTTTTGATGTATTTCTTACTCCCTCAAATGAAAACCAGATTATATTTTCCTTTCTTCTAGTTTTAGACATTCTTTTATTTCAATATATATATAAGTAGCTTTCTTAAAATAAAATACAATACAAAGTAACTAGAAACAGAAAAAAATAATGTAAAAACTGCAAATCCAATCTAAGAAAAACCAAAGCTTACTAAAACCAATAGCTATGGAACAGAGAAAATTCATAGCCAATCATTCTTTAGCATACAGAACAAGAGTAACCAATGGAAAGAATGACTTATGATTATGTCATTATTGATGCTTTGATACATGATGCAATCCTTAGTAAATCATAATCAAGCTATCTAAGCAGTCAAATTGCATTTTTGGCTGGCATATGCCATTTTTGCATTTTTTAAAAAATAAAAGGTTTAAAAAAGAATTAAAACTAACTACCTTTTTTTATTCTCCACAGTTCACTGTAGAAAAATATTTTGCCATGTCAATTTATAGCTAGTAAGAAAAATTAGATTGATTAAAGATGTTTGTCACTTTAAAAATTTAATTTGTCTTTAGCTTTGCTTGTAGCTACTCCATAACTTTGATTTTGCACATTTTAATAATGTGTAAAATAAATGAAAATATTAGGGAAAAGGAAAAAAAACCAAATTAAAAAAACCCATCATGTTTTTTTTTTTTAAACCACTTGGTTTAAACCATGGTTTAAACCACGGTTTAAACCAGCCTGGTTTAAACCAAAAAACCCTGATTTGTGTAGTTCTGATATTTTTAATATCAACATAATACCATTTCAAAATGTTCATTATTTAAATAGATAAAATACTAAATATTGATCTGCACCATCCGACATGTAAAAAATACCAATTAAAAAGCTGTGAAATTTGTCATTTTCATCACTTCAAATTACACTCCACCCAATGAATGTAGTGACAATTATAATTTATTTAACATAATATAATTTTAAATAGTCTTTAATCAAAGTATATCTAAGAATTCTAGGTTGTGTTTTGTAATGAATATGTTAATAATAATGTTTAAAAAATTATCAAAAAAGTCGATCGTAATGGACTATATAGTCCATTACGATCGACTTATATGATAAAAGAACCAGTAACCGCCCGCTTAATTCTTGTACTTGGCCACTTATATAATAAACAAAAAAATGGCTCATTACTAATACAAAAAAAAAAAAAAAAAAAAAAAAAAACTTTTTGTTGGTGAATTTTGTTGGAGTATTTTGAGCATCGGTTAATTATAATATTTCATTCGTAACCAAAAAACAAACCATTTATAAAGCCGTTTATCTCATTACGACTATCTACTTAGGGAGTAACCGATTATTGCAGCATTAATTCTATTACCAAGTATTTTATGAAATATAAAGACATTTTTTATAAATAAAATGATGCAGCAAAATGACGTATTAAAATGTATGGTACGGCAGTTAAATATTTTCTTTTACCCAAATTTAATCTGAAACACTGCTACTTCGATATTTTAGCTACGCATTTAAAACGAAAAGTGACGTATGAGAACAGAGTGGTGTAAAATAAAATAAAATAAAATAAAATAAAATAAAATAAAATAAAATAACTATATTTTCTCCAATTAAGTTTAATTCAAGAGACTACTCCTTCTATTTTTCTCTTATTGGCTTTCTCATTTTCAAAACGAAGTGACGTATTTGTATAGATAAACAATAATTAGTTATAAAATATTATCTGATGAAGAACTTGGATAGGCATGAAAGTACTCAGGAGTTTGAAATAAATTGTATATTTTAACTTATAACGCCGTTTTCATTATTTTAGTCGCTTTTAAGTAAAGCAGTGAACTTTTTAAAAAAATCATCTCTACATAATAAAACACAGTGTAACGCATAGCGTGCCAAAACGGTTTTCTCCCCAAAAATGTAGCTGGAATTGACGCTCCCACCGAGACCGGTATGTCCTCTGTGTGCATCCGAAGCTTAACAGCAGAAATAGAAATTTGCCAAGAAAAGGGAGAAATGACAATATTTTTTTTCTCTCTCTCTCTCTCTTGAGAAAGGGAATGAACAAGAAAAGTATAATTTCAAAATGCTATAAAAATAGTAATAATTATTAATTATTATTTCAATAGTTGAAGCAGACTTTTTTAATTAGACAGTTTTATTCTATATTTGTTAAAATTTTGTTTTATTAAGAAATCTTAATTTTGTTGTGGTACATTAGATGAAAAGCCTTGTTTACGCAGAAGTAATATAAATGCTAATAGTATGTTTTTTAGAAGATAAGCTAGTGGAACTTTGCTCATCTAAACGCTTCCATATTGTCAATTATTTTTGTCAGTTTTTTTTTTCCAAGTTTTTACTCACCGTCCTAGGACGGGTAGCTACACTAGTATTATTTTACGACATTTTTTATTCCAATCAACATTAATCTAAGATAATAAATTTTTATGGAGACCAGTGCTTTCCTGCCTGACTGAATAAACGTGAAAATCGATACAATGACATAGTTCGGGATCATAAAAACCGAAACTATGATTAAACAGCTGGGCATTTCTAAACGTATGGTGATAAAGCGTCAAGAAGAGTTTCAGAGACGCATGCCAGATCGTGAGACAAGTGAGAATCTCCTGTCTTTCAACGCCGTAACGTATCTGGGTCGTTTTTCGCAGAAGCTAACAGGCGACTTGTTTTTCTTAGACTAAACTTTGCGACAAGCCTTCTAACCTGATGAAATGCTGCAAGTACTTCCAAGCTGAAAGTGAAAGAGCAAGAAGATAGTAGGATGAAATAAAAAAAAAATAATAATAATAAATATGAGAAGAAATTCCCGCTAGAATGTCTGTGGAGAATCAGACCAAGAAAAACAGTTCCCTTCTCCCCAAAATTCCTGTTTATTGATAAGGATGCTGCCGTAAATGCATAAGACGGCTTCGGAGGTTGAAATACATATCAGTTAGCAACGTGTGGGGCTTTTTCATGGCTGTGTTTATGCGGTCTCAAACCATTTCCTAGAAATCTGAGGTGGGCAGAGGAAGATAAGGTACTAATCAAGCGCTTTGGTGATCGCCACAGTAAATGCAAAAGGGTAGTTATTCAAAAGTAGTAAAAAGTGTGAGTATAATATAGTCTGGCATAAAGTGGTAATTAACCTCGATATATATTATAGGCAAGTACCAAGAAAGGGACGAAAAGCATCCCGCCTAAAAATGGTTTGGGAAAAAAAAGCTAATTATATATCATCGCTAGTTGTAGTTTCAATAAATAATAATAATTTTCTTTATAATAATATACTAGGTAAAATACACAATGGCAATTGTTATACTTCGCGAGCTGACTATATAATTCAGAAAAATTTTAAATATACCATTTAATAAAAATAATTAAAAAGAAAGAAATCCCTCTCTGCTAAAAAGGAAAATACAGAAAGAAAAGAAAATATATAAAGAAAGAAATGCATATACAGAAATTAGACCAAAATATTCGGTTTTTAAGCATGACTACATCAGTACAGACAACAATAAAGCATATAAAATAATAATACAGCTTGGAAAGATCTAAAAAAATCTAAAAAATAAGAAAATAATTATGAAAAAGCATTCTTTTATAGCTTGATTCAGACAATTTGACCTCAAACATCGATGTAACTGAAACAGAAAGAACGGCGTAACAGAATAATGTATTTAAATTGATTGGTTTATTTCGCAAACGATCTTAGCCCCTTGAGGACGTGTGACCAGTATATGTGCTATTTAAGGGGCTCAGAATACTTTATTATTATCGCCAGTTAATTTTTATTGTTAAGTTTACTTTATTTAATAAGAGAATTTTCATGATTTGATTACAGACAATTTTCTGTTTTGAAATACCTGTAATAAAAGATAAAAATTAAGCAAAAACATATCGTCGCGAAGGGGTTAAGTGTAAATTACAGGAAAAGAAGATCAATGATACATTAATAATAATAATAATAATATATGTTGCACCAAAATTTAAAATTAAATGGACTAAATAATAATAAATAATAATCCGACTAAAGTAGCAGAATTTTAAAGTAATAGATATTAGGATAAAACTTCACAAGAATGAAGCCGCATGCAGACACTAGCATAAATTGAGATATACTGTGATTGTGCCAAAAACGCATACGTTCATCTTTCCTGAAAAGGCATCGTCGTTTCTTTTCTCCAATATTTAAACAGCGAGTCCCCCCTCAGTTTATTTCGAGCCAACAGACCTTTGTGATCAACTTTATTTACAGAACTATGATACAATAGCGTTCGAGATAGTCCTTCTTTGCAATACCCAGCGTACTCAGGGGAATAAGCAATCTGAATTTTCAATCGGGAAAATACGTGTTTCATAAATTGTTTCGAAAATAAAATAAATGCACAGTCGGCTTTCGTTAATTTGAACTCGTCGGGATTACAAAAAATGTTCGAAATATCCAGATGGAAAGTATTGAGAGGAAAACATGTTTAAAGAAATACTATAACAAAAAACCTAAGATTATATGCATACATATAGAGCTTTGAATTTAAGTATATTCGGTTTTACATACATGTTTAAACTGTCTGTAATTGACTTTAAAATGCTTACAAATTATTACTATGCGTTTATTCTCATAAAAAAAAAGAAAAAAAAACTGATAGCATTTTATACATACATATAGATTAGCTTTAAATTCAAGTATATTCAGTTTTATACATGTTTGAACTAACAGTCTGAAATTGTCTTTAAAATGCTTACAAGATATTACTATCCGTTTACTCTTATTAATAATAATTTTAAAAAATGATAGATTGCAGCTAGATGCAAGAAATGTGTATAAAGTTATTTTTTTTTATCATAATAATTTCTATAACGCTTGTCAATATTCCTCAAGTTAAAGAAATTAAATAAAAGCAGAAAATGTGGTTCTGGCTGCCCTCATTAGAGAATTTTAATGGGAAATTAAACATGTTATCGAGAAGAACCTTTAAATAAAATTTTGAGCTTTTAGAATCAAACAAATTAATAAGGCTCTATTCTTTTCATCTTCATCAAAGAATTGTGAGCAAAAGCGTAAAGTCAACACTGAATACAGTGTCTTTTGAATTAGCTGTTTATATTGTGTACCTTGAGAAAACAGTATGATAACAGACGTAATCTTATTGTAAACAAAACTGTAAGATAGCTTTTACAAACAACGAAAAGCGGCATTCTCGATAATAAAAAGGAAGTAACAAAAGTTAGTACTATAATACTATGTTACTTTTATGATGTTAAGACAAATTATAAGGTTAAGGTAATGAGAGATATTTTTGCCATGAAAGTAAAACAATAACTTAAGAAAAAAAAAAAGGGAAGGGAAGAAATTCCAAAGTGATGTGATTATTTTATTTCATGTCGGTTTTCCGATGCTTTTGACGCAAGCATATAGCAAATTCTAAAAGAAAATTTAATTTTTGTTATTTATTTGGAAAACAAAATGTCCGATATTGTTAAAGTTTAATAATAAAAGTAATAAGAAAATTTTGTGAGTCCCAAATTATTTTTTATTGTATGATTATGTTTTATAAAATGTACCTTATGCATACAATTTATGAAAATAATTCAATTCAGTATCATTATCATTCAAGTAAATTAAATAACGATAATACTGACCCATGGTATTTTCCTGGAATCATAAAGATAATTGCGATAAGTTCAATGAAGTTTTTTAAATTATAGAAATTTATTTAATCTTATGTTTCGTATTAAAAAAAGTGGAAATCATTATTATATAGAACATTTTGTAGAAACTTAAGTTTTTATCTATATTAATAAAAGAAAGTTTCTCTCTGAGTGTCTTTTTACCTGTGTATGTGCGTCTGCGACGGTTGCCGAAATCAACGGCATGAACACCAGACCGAAAATTTTTGTGAAGATAGTGAAAGGCCTGTCCTAATGTACTCGAGTCTCAAAATTTAAAATTTTTAATAATTAGCTAAGCTATCAGTTAAAAACTTATCAGGCGGATAAATAAAAAAAAAGTATTTTTAAAACCACAATCTGACTAGAATTGAATCGTTCTTTATGCAAAATGTATGTTATTTTATTACCTTTTACGTCCACTCCTTAAAATAAAAATTTTTGAAAATCTTTATATAACCTTTCATCAAAAAGAATTTTTCGAGAGTCCGAAAAAAATAGTTCCGGAAAATCGAGATTACTGATATTAAATAGGCTTCGTTCCACTCTTACATGCTACGTACATAAAAAATTCCAAGTCTCTATCTCAATTTGTTCGGGAGATTGAGCGTTTACAGACATGCGGACAGACAGACACACAGAAAGACGGCATTTTTTTTTTCTAAAAATATGTTTTTTGGAATCTCCAGTATCTAAAACGTGTAAATCCGTTACTTTTTTTTCCGATTTTTCAAACGATTGTAAAGCTTACCACCCTATACTACGTATGATGGGTAAGTAAAAGTATAAATTTTCATCGAACCGCAAAGAAAATCCTTTCTCAATTTTTTCTTTAAAATGAGAAGGGTTTATTAAAATTTGTAGTTCGCCAGGTTGTCACATATCAAAATACACTAGAAATATTTAAGGGACATTTATACAGAGTGCAATATGTTATCTATCGCCGACCTTTAATTTCTCGACCGTTGGTCGTAGACGTATAGTTCCAGTTGCAAAAAACACTTCAAATGAGGTAAATATTCATGTTGCGACATTGTTTAAAGTAAAAATCAGTTTTATGAAAATTACGAAATCTAACTTTTTATACGGTCCCCCAATCCCTACAGTTAGATTTAGTAAAAGTTTATACATATCATAAAAGATGCAACACAAAAAGTTAAGACTTCTGTACAACAAAAATTGACACAGCTATTAAATTTCGCAGTTTGAGATTTTAACCCATGATTTTGTCTTTCATTGAGGGATCAGTTAAAAGATGAATTAAAGTAATTGACGAATGAAATCAGGGATCAATTTATTTTCCTGTTTAACTTCTATATTTTATTCTTCGCTTTGTATACAAGCCCTACAAGTCAACAAAAAGTTTTAGATGAAATAACTTTCTTTGGTGACATACCGATTTGGCGATACCGGATAAAGATGGTTTCGCCGTAAAAAAGGTCATTGCATTCCGATTTCGATCACCAATTACTTTAATTCATATTTTAATTGATCCCTCAATGAAAAATATTATCATGTGTAAAAGTCTCAAATCTTGAAATTTAAAAACTGCGTCAATTTCTGTTGTAAAGAAGTCAAACCTTTTGCGTTATATCTGTTATGATTAGTGTAAACTTTTACTAAGCATAACTATAGGGACTGGGGGACCGAATAAAAAGTTAGATTTCGTATTTTTTATAAACTTCATTTTTTACTTTGAACAGTCCCACAACATGAATATTTACCTCATTTGAAGAGATTTTGTAGTTGGAATTATATGTCTATGACACGACTAACGGTTGAGAAATTAAAGATTGGCGATAGATTGCACCCTGATAACATATGCACCTTGTATATTTTTTAATATTGCTTTTATTTTATTGTAATTAACACCCTTATCTGTATTTTTTAACGATCAATATAGATAACTAATTTTCGTTGAAATTAATAGTTAATAAAAAATAACAATACTAATTTTCTTTGAAACAATTAACGAATGTACATTAATTAAAAATTTTAACTTTTCGAGCGTTTTTTATCTG